>CP139504.1:142715996-144049171 GCA_021014915.2 Artemisia tridentata subsp. tridentata | reverse complement strand
GGAGTGATAAACTGGATTCTTCACAATGCAGATGGTACTCTCATTATCAATATTGATAGGAGTATTTTTGAAGTTGAATCCATAATCCAAGAGTTGATTTTGCATCCACAAAACTTGTCCACAACAGCTAGCAGCAGCAACATATTCTGCTTCAGTAGAGGAGGTTGCAGCAATGGTTTGCTTCTTACATTGCCAGGAGACTAATCTTCTACCAAGATATTGACATCCTCCTGAGGTTGATCTTCTATCATAGTTATCCCCTGCATAGTCACTATCTGAAAAGGCTTCCAAGTGAAAAGGTGACTCCTTAGGATACCATAATCCTAACTTTGGTTGATGCTTGAGATATCTAAAAATCCTCTTGACTGCATACATATGGGAAACCTTGGGTGTAACCTGAAATCTTGCACACAAGCAAACAGCAAACATGATGTCAGGTCTGGATGCAGTTAAGTACATAAGACAACCAATCATAGATCTGTAAAGCTTGACATCCACAGCTTGTCCATCTTCATCCTTGCCTAAGGGTTTATTTTTATCAATGGGTGTGGTGGCAGGCCTGAGATTTGGAAGGTCAAATCTTTTAAGTATGTCTGCAACATACTTTTCTTGGTTAATGAAGATTCCATCTCTTGTTTGTCTAACTTGAAGACCCAAAAAGAAAGTTAATTCTCCCATAGAACTCATTTGAAACTCCTTCTGCATAAGATCTTCAAATTCTTTCACCATAGACTTCTTTGTAGCTCCAAATATAATATCATCCACATATACTTGGACTAACATAATGTCTTTCTTATCTCTCTTGATGAACAAAGTCTTATCAATTGCTCCTCTCCTATAACCATGTTGTAATAGAAAATTTGAGAGTCTCTCATACCAAGCTCTGGGAGCTTGATGAAGGCCATACAGTGCCTTGATTACTTTGTAGACTTTGTTCGGATGTGCAGGATCTTCAAAACCAGGAGGTTGTTTAACATAAACTTCCTCAGAAATTGTGCCATAAAGGAAAGCACTTTTCACATCCATTTGGTAGACAGGAAATCCCATGTATGATGCAAAGGCAAGAAATAACCTTATTGCCTCTATCCTTGCAACAGGAGCAAACACTTCATCATAATCCACTCCTTCTTCTTGGCGATATCCTTGTGCAACCAATCTTGCTTTATTTTTGATAACATTCCCTCTTTCATCTCTTTTAATTCTGAAAACCCATCTTGTACCAATGACTCTTTTGCCATCTGGTAAATCACATAATACCCAGACTTCTTGAAGCTTGAATTGTAGAAGCTCCTCTTGCATGGCTTCAACCCAACTTTCATCTGCTAAAGCTTGAGCTACCTTCTTGGGTTCTTCTTGAGATAAAAAGCAAGCAAACAGGCATGTTTGTTGATCCTTGTGATTCATCCTGTTTTGTTTGTAAACAAAGCTAAGTAAAGCAGTATGTTGCTTAGAAAGTCCTTTAACTTTGTTTCTTGTAACCACTCCTGAAGAGGGTGATCCAATAATGTTACTTTGAGGATGAGCTTTATGAACTCTCAATGTAGGAGTTGGTGGAACTGGAAGATCAGACTCTAAGTTAGTAAAATCAATGCCTTCATTGGAGAAAATACCTTCTGGATTAAGCTCATCATCAACTTCCTCTAATCCAGGAATATTAGCATTAACTAAATCATCATCATCAACATTGGAATCATCAGCATTGTTCCAATTTGATTGCTCTAATACACTAGAAGTACTGCCAAAAGGATCAGCAGTACTTTGATCTAAAGTACTGTGGGCAGTATCTTGAAATTTACCCTGTTTCTTTGCAGCTTCATAAGCCTTCCTTTGTTCATCTTCATAGGATTGTGCTACAGTTTCTTGAAAAAGCATCCTATTAAGTTCATCTTGTATGGCTTGATCTTTATCAGATACTGTATTAGTTGGCTGAGCAGTACTTTGTTCCTCATCAGGAACTTCAGGTTCTTTGTCAGGAACATCTTCTGGTGTAACATTGACTCCATGAACAATGTACTGTGAATCATCTTCTTTGTAATTAGCCTGATTCTCTTCTCTAACAGGAACATAATTCATAGATGGTGTGAACTTGAGATCAAGATCAAACATCCAATCAGGACCTTTACCTTTCTGAGTTTCCTTATCTTCCAAAAATTCAACATGAAGACAATCTTGTACCTTTTTGGTATTCCTGTTATAAACTCTAAATCCTTTGCTATTTGTACAATAACCCAATAAATATCCTTCATCTGACTTACCATCAAATTTTCCCAGAGAGTCAATGGTATTTAGAATATTCAGAGAGCAGCCAAAAGGTTTTAGAAAATGAATGTTTGGTTTCTTTCCCATGAGTAACTCATAAGGTGTCTTCATCTGAGGTTTAGTTACTGAAACTCTATTCAACACATAGCAAGCAGTACTTATGGCTTCAGCCCAAAAGAGAATAGGTAATTGGGAATCTGCAAGCATTGTTCTAGCTGCTTCTATCAAAGTCCTGTTCTTTCTTTCTACAACACCATTCTGCTGTGGTGTTCTAGCAATGCTAAACTCTCTCATGATCCCTTTCTTGGCACAGAATTCATCCATATGCTTATTCTTGAATTCTGTTCCATTGTCACATCTAATACCTCTTACTTTGAGTCTTAATTGATTTTCAAGGGCTACTATCAGGTCATGGATAGCATCAAAGGTTTCATCTTTGAATCCCAAGAAAAAGACCCAACTAAATCTGCTACAATCATCTGTCACTACCAAGCAGTACTTCTTCTTGTTTAAACTTTCTACTGAAACTGGTCCAAACAGATCCATGTGTAGCAACTCCAAAGGTTCTCTAATATCTCTTTCCCCAAGCTTCTTACATGAAGCTTTATGTTGTTTACCCTTCTTGCAAGCCAAACATGAATGATCAGTCTTGAATGTTTTGGAAGGTAAACCTCTAACTAAATTTCCTTTGACCAGCTTGTTGAT
The DNA here is from genome assembly GCA_021014915.2 of Artemisia tridentata subsp. tridentata. Taxonomy (NCBI): domain Eukaryota; kingdom Viridiplantae; phylum Streptophyta; class Magnoliopsida; order Asterales; family Asteraceae; genus Artemisia; species Artemisia tridentata. The sequence continues at coordinate 144,046,207 of CP139504.1, read as the reverse complement.
GTTCTTAAAATTAACATGACCTAGTCTTCTGTGCCACAGATGTGCTTCTTCCAATGATGCCTTTGCTACTAAACATGTTGCTCTTCCAGCAGAATTGAGACTCTTTAAGTCTAAACTGTATACATCATTGGTTCTTGGTACTCTCAATGTTACCAAGTGATCATCAACAAATTTGAACTCAGGGGAGAGAATGAGACATTCTGTATCAGTGAACAGAATTGGGTACTTCTTGTCACAAATTTGAGATACTGACAAAAGATTGAACTTGAGCTCCTTCACATATCTAACATTCTCAAAATCAATACATCCAGCCTTGATTGTTCCTTTGCCAGTGATTCTTCCTCCATCAGGATCATTACCAAATGCAACTCTTCCTCCATAATATGCCTTAAAGTCTGACAGGATCTCCTTGTCCCCTGTCATGCTGCCAGAGCAACCACTATCAACAATAATATGATCTTTAAGCTCCTCCTCTGGGTTGCCCTGCACATTAAAGAAAAGGGTTAGTTTCTTTTAGGAACCCAAGCCATTACTGACTTGTGTTCCCCTTGTGGAGTGACATACTTGAATTCCTTCAGTATGTAATCTCCACTGGTTTTAAAGGCATGGTCAATGATTATTTGAGTTGGTCCCATGTCCTGTGTTGTAATATCAACAACACTCCCTGTTTCAACCCTTATCTGATGAAAGTACTTCTTGTTCCCCATCAGTACTTTCTTTCTTAACCTAATTTCGTTTGACCATAGGTTTCTCTGATCTAGGTACTCTGCTTGAGGTGTAAGACCTTTTATATGAATTGAATCTCTTAGGTCCTCTATGTGAAAAAGTGTTAGCAGTACCATGAGTGGGTGAAAACTTATCAGTCCTTTGAGAAGGTACTTCTTGAGACTTATCAGAGTGTGAAGGTACTGGTGATTTGGAAAACATTCTTTTCTGGTGAGGGTACCTATAGTCTTTTGAGAAGTTACTATGGTTGACCCTATTTGAGTGATTCCAAACTGGTCTAGTCTCTCTTGGCTTATGGGTGGTAGATCTATTCTTTGGAAACTGACTTAAGTATTCTGAGTGTAAGTCACAGTGCTTAATCAAGTGATCAGGACTATAGCATACATAACATAACTATCTCTCCATATTCCCAAATCCTCTTCTATGATTAAAAGATTTCCTATAGTAAGCAGTATTTTGAAAAGTTTCTCTTGGAGGTACTGCTGAATGTCCAGCAGTACTTTGAAAAGTTTTTGGAGGTACTGCTTGTTTTTGAAAAACTGTAGGAAACTTTTGATCATTACCCCTTTGAAAATCATTCTTAGGTTTCTCAGAACTAAATTGACCATTAAGCTTCTTCCTAAACTCTAGGTTGTCTACACCATAACGAGAAACATCTGTCCTAAGAGGTTGAAACTGACCAGTGGGTGGAGGAACTGAGTGGTACTCCTTATCTTTCTTAAACTCAGGAGGTGATTCACTAAGTGGTTCCTCATTCCTAGATGTGTTTTCTTCTGAGCTTGTAAGGTCATCATCACTAGGTGGAATCTCTTCCTTAGCACTAGGTGGGGTCTCTTCCTTAGCACTAGGTGGGGTCTCTTCCTTATCACTAGGTGTGGTCTCATCTGAACTACTATCTTCACCATAACCTAGTCCAGCTCTACTGTTTATGACTCTTTGTTTTTCAACAAATTGAACATGTGAGAGACCAGCCTGTTTAATACTACCAAGTTTTTCTAACAAAGTATCTCTTTCCTTAGTAATCTTTTCTAATTCAGATACCTTACATCCTAACTTCCATTCACTTAATTTCAATTGGTAATCTTGTTGCTCATATTTTTCTGCCCAAGCCATTTCATTATTTTCATGTGTTAATATTTTGGCTTCCATTGACTCTAAAGTTAATTGATAACCAGCTACCTCAGACCTAGCTGTTCTACAATTATCTCTTTCAGTCACATAGTCTTTAAGCAACTTTTGATAAACATCATTACACTTAGAGCATACCTCAGAGACATTGGATGAACTTGGTGAAGTGGCTACCATAGCAATTTGAACAGGTTCATCTTCATCCTCCATGCTCCAGTCAAAGCTTCCAAGACCATCTCTTGATTCCAAAGCAGCATATCTAGGTTCCTCATCAAAAGCTGTGCCCCAATCAAACTCTTCCATTGCAACCATAGAATAGGTTACAGGTTCATCATCAAATTCAGCACTCCAGTCAATCTCTGCTAAATTTTCTTGAGCCACCAAAGCTTTTGGTTGCGATTCAGTAATAGGAACCTCCTTTCTTTCAACCTTGGGTTGTTCAATCATCCTGTTTGCCTGATATTTTGCAAACTTGCATTCCCTTGCAAAGTGTCCAAGCTTTTGACAATTGAAACATTTAATCTTGGATTTGTCAAAAGTTATACCTTGTTTGGCTTTGAAATCAATTCCCCTTCCTGTCTTGTTCATGAACTTCTTGATCCTAGCAGTGATCATAGCTACTTGCCATCTTATGTCAATCTCTTCTAAAGCATCTTCTTCAATCTGCAACAAGTCTTCTTGATAGGTAACAGGTAAAGTGGCTTGTTGTGCAAAGAAGGAACATACAACTTCATCAGAATTGGTTTTGTTTGTTGGTGATGGGTTGAGAGTAGTTGTGGTTGTGCAAACATGCTGTGAATCACCAACAGTACTTTGAGAAGGATAAGCAGTACTTTTAGTGGAAGTACTGCTTCTGTTTTCAGAAGACACAAAAGCTATGTTGTGAGTTTTCTGAGAACTGTGACCATTCATCTCTTGCTCGTACACTTTCAAATTGTTATAGAGATCATCAAAGTCCATAGACTCCAATCCAGGTTGTCCTCTAATCATAGTAGCAACCACATGCCAGACAGATGGCAAACTCCTTAAGAACTTCAAATTTGCATCTTCAACAGATACCTCTGCTCCATACAGTTCTAGCATACTAAGTAGATTTTGGAATCTGTCATAGGCAGCATCAAGACTTTCTCTTTCACCAACAGTGAAGGTTTCAAACTGCTGCTTCAATAAGTTTCTATGCATCTTCTTTGAAGCATCATTACCTCCAAATCTTGTCTTGATCGCAGCCCATAATTGTTTTGCATCCTTAGCATCATGGAACTTCAGTAGGTGACCATCAGGAATAGCAGACAGCAGTATGTTGAGAGCCTTATCTTGATTTCTCTTTGTAGCTGCTGGTAAGGTTGGTTGAGGTGGTTTGGGTTGTCCTTCAACTTGTAAAGGTTCATCAAGAACAACATTACCATTGACAATTACATCCCATAGAGCATGGTCAGTAATAGCAAGGTACTGCCTCATCTTCATGCTCCAGAGATCATATTCTCCCTTCTTGATGATAGGAATTCTGAGTGAGGTGATGGATGGGATAGGTGCAGCTTCAGTCGACATTGTTGAGGGTTTGTTGATAAATCGGTTTTAAGGGTTTCTTCTTAATCAGAGTCTCCACACAAGCTCTGATACCACTTGTTGGATCGATATACTCTGACCAAACTAACTTGTAGCTTGTCTACGGTTTAACAACTTTGAATGAATTCAAAACTATTAATAATGAAACACTGATATACTTTGCTAAGTATGCGGAATCTACTTCAACAAAGCTAAGAAGAATTAATAAACGACTTTGAATATTATTAAAACCTTGAACCTGCTTTCTTACACAGATTCACTAACAAACTCTAAACTCTAATACTTCTAATAATCGTATATCTCTAATCGCATATCTCTAATGCCAACCTAGGGATCCTTTTATAGGCACAAGGAAAACCCTAGTCGGTTTACAAACTTGAATAACAAGTAATTCTAATTATAACTCTAATCTAATACGAACATTCTAGAATTACACATTAGTCCTTAAACTATTTGCATAGCAGTCCTTTAACTAATTAGCAGTACTTTGACTAATTTGCAGTACTTTGACTTGAGTAGCAGTACTTTGATATTTCATAGCCCAACAAGGTTTTTCCAGGAGACCAACTCGAGTTGTACTAGAGGCATCGAAGTGTTGCTAGACGCTAATCGATGTGATTACACTATTAAAATATGTCCAAGTGGGAGCTGTTAGTTTTATGGACATTATTTTAGTAGTCATATGTTAGGATCGAACTCGAGACCACGGGATTGCACACTTTACGTATGAGAGTTAAAGTTTAAAAATTAAATGTAAAAGGTTATGTTTAATTATTAATTACACAAAACATATAACGACCGTTAGTATTTAACGAATGATGACTAACGACTGTTAACTAATAAAAGGAAAGTATTGTGTATGAATAATTGGCAAGTCAAGAAAGTTCCGGAAGCCCTCTTTGGGCTTGTGGCCGATCGGCAAGGGATAGGGTTTCCTATTCCTTGTCTAACTTGAGCTCCAAGTTTCACACACTATATAAACAAGGTTAAGGGTTCAATGTTTGTACCTCTTGTGCACACACACATAACCCTAAACTTGTTTTTCTTTCTTCTTGTTCTTGGCTGATCGACAAACACCCTCTACAAAGGGACAATCGGTTTTGTTTGCTAAAACAAAGTGTTTGGTTTAGTTTTGTGTTCTAAAACTAGCATTACTTTAATTCGTTATAGTACGTTTGTAGAAGAACGTGATACAATCACATTATTGATTGTATCTTGGATTAAATTACAAAAAGGTAAGGGGTCATTCCAATAATCCACATAAATCCTAATTAGGGTTCATAAAGTTGATTGTTTGGAATTAGATTCTTGTTTGGCTAGAATCTTAAGGTACGCATACTTTTATTATTGGTTAATTAATTTACATGTTATATGATTGATCTGTGCTAAATAGATATATAAATATTATGCAGACGACGGATACGCGTGAATAAAGACAAATCAACCCTTTAGGAAAAAGGCTAACTTGCAAAAACTCACGTTGTGATATGTGTGATACCAGGTAAGTGATTACCCGGGTCGTGTCCCAACGAGGTGTGAATGGGCAATCGTTAGAGGTTTGGATTAGAGTGACTGATGAGTGGGATAAGGAATTTTTGCTTTTTTAATTCTAATTAACAAATGAGAAACAAATTCTCACGGGAAAATTAAGGTTAACAAATTATATTAAAAACGCGTTACGGAAATTCTAAAACGGGATTAAAACCAAAATATTAAAAAACTAATCCTACAAGTGTAATATTATTTTTCTTAAATCCTAAATAATAAAAGAAAATTTTAGAAAAAAGATTTATATTTTTCTGAGTTTTATATTTTTTATTATGAATTAAAAACTGATTAAAAAAAAAATAGATTAAAAATACTAATTGAACTTGGAAAATTATGAAAAATTCCAGGAAATTACTTAATGATAATAAGAACCTATGAAAAATAAAAGTGGGTTAACTGCTTTTCTGAATAAGCAGTTAATAAGCAAACTGTGAAATAAGCTTTAAAAAGAAAAAGTGGTTAAATAAAAGGGTGTGAATGATTTAACCAGGAAAAGTCCCTAGGGCAGATGGTTAAGTGTGTGTGTGTGTGTTTATCTGAGAGACCAGGGTTCAAGTCCCACTCCTGACCTTTTTGCTTTTTTTTTATTTTTTTTATTTTTATGATTGAAACTTAATAAGTACAATATGATAAGCAAATTTTATAACTGGAACTTTTTATGAAAACCTTTAATAAGCTCAGAATGGCTTATGATTGCTGATCAGTGGGCAAAAACAATGGAATAAGCCCAAGGCTTTTGATGAAAAGCTGAAAAGCTATGTAATAAGCTAAAGGCAAAGTTGCAATAAGTGAAGCAACCAATATTAAGCTAAAGTGAACACTGAAAAAGCACAATGACTTAGAAATAAGCACTGATTAATCACAAATAAGCCAAAAATTGAACTGATGCACAGGGCACTTTTTTTGATTTCTAGGCAATTTCAAGCTTATATTTAAGCACTTAAATGATTACTAATCTCCAAAAAAGCTGATGATTCCTAAAATTCACCTACTGAGGATCACTTAAAACCAAAAATTAGATTATTTGAAACTTATTTATGGCTTAAAAAGAAGCTAGAAAATAGCCAATCAGAAGCACATGTATACACTGATAGATCAGTGTATGCTTGTCTGAGTAGGGTATTTTTGAGCTTAATTTAAAGTTTAAAGAAGCTTTGAGAAAGGGCTGATTTTTGGGAATAAGCAAAGATTACCTAGCAAACTACTAAGAATTCCAAAATTTAAGCTTAAACTAACACAGATAAGCACTTAATATGGATTAGAAATTTAGTGCAGACCTGCACTATGGATTCCTTGTGTGCAGGCTTGAGTTTTTCAAGTCAAAACCTCAAAATCCTAGGTTAAATGATTCCAACTTTTAAAATCCTACTTGATGAACTTAAAGCAACACAGAAATGCCAAAAATAAGGTTCAAAAGAGCTTATTGCTCAAATTGGCTTATTTGGTCAGTTGTTGTTCTAATAATGCCACAGATGGCACAAAATCACAAATCCTATCAAGATAGCTTAAAAGCTTTTACTGACTACTCAAACAACCTGAGTTAAGCTCAATCAAACTTGAGAAAAATGCAAATGAACAGGAATCATCCAAATTGACCCATTTTGCCTCTTTGACCCAAACAGTCCTTATAAGGGGACTGATGTGGATTTTCAAATGGAAAAGCCAAATTTAACTATGATTCTTGGTTATAACTGATTGTCTAACTTATTTTAACTTTGTTAAGCAACTTTTAATATGGAATTAAGCACTACAATAAGCTGAGCTAATTATGGCTATTTTGGACTGATTTTAGCTATTTAATGAGATATGAACAAAAACTAATGTAAACCATAACTACCTATCACACTAACTTTAAATAACATTAATAAGATATAATAAGCATAGAAAAAGCATATAAGTAGTAGATAAGCAGTTGTACAGTAAATCATGGAATTTGGAATTATTCTTACAACTGATTGGATATGAAACAGTGGAACTTAAGAACAGAACACAACTAGCTTGTAATTGACAAGCTAGAAAACCCAATTCAACTCTCCTGAACAACTTATTCCACTAGAAGAGCTTATTGTGAGCTTCTTTGACTTTCATTGACTTTCTTGATATTTCTTGAATATAACTTAGTTATCTTGTTTTAAACTCACAATAAGCTATATTAAGCTCACATGAGTTTATTCAAACAGAAAACAAGCTTATACAAACAACAATTAACTTAATTCGAATTCTCAGTACACATGGAGACTTGAAAATATGAGATTATCATTAACTTTTGGAAATTGCACAAAGATAAACCTTAAACAAACTTAAAGTAACTTGAATTAACAACTGGAAATCAAAATTTATAAAACTTAAACAATTAAAGTACAATACGAAAATGAAAAATTAACTACTTTTCTTATTAGGCTACAAAGTGTTCCTATTTATACTAAAATGAAGTGGGATGTGGCTCTTATCTTCCTCTGAGCAATTTCTGACCCTTGGATGCCCTTGAAATGATCTCAGCCATTTAAACAGATTTTTGGCGCCAAAATTGAGATAGTGGAAAAATCCACTATCTCTGATAACTTGAAATGGGGAAGAAGCAATAAATGCCCCTTGGCTTGTTAGGTGGAGTGGGATAGGAAAAAGGGTGAGGTGATGGGTGGTATTGCAGGGATAAGGTGGGCGATGGTGGTATGGTTTTTGGCGGGGTGGTATTGAAGAAGAAAGTTTGACCGAAGTCAAACCTTTTGGGTTAACTAAGGGGTAGATTGGATCGGGTTTATTTCATGGGCTGGGTTGGGCTTAGGTAAGTGTATGGTGTGGGCTGGGTTAGGTTTAGTGTAAGGTTGGGTTGGATTATATTTAGCAGTTGGGTTTAGTTATTTTAGGATAGAAATGGATTTAGGTTTAATCTTTGAGGACCAATGTTGTAATATTCTGAAAATACAAGGACTATTGCTGCCAAAAATAGAAATTATTCCCAGGGACCATTTGTGTCATTTTGGTATTTTGGGGGTTGACTTTGACTCTGTCTTTGACTTTCGTCTTCACTTGATCAAATGCAAAATTGTTGCCAAGTCGATCCAAAAATGCTCGTTTTCGTTCCGTTTTCAATCTTTCAGTACCTGAGACACATAAAACACAAACCAAGGATATCTGCAGTATAATTCAGTGTTTTAGGTCATTTTTGTGTCTATTATGGGTATAAAATGATGAGTATTTACACACTCATCAATCCCCCACACTAAGCTATTGCTAGTCCCTAGCAATCCGATCATATGAAGTAATGAAAGGATCAAAAGAATACCAAGTATACCCCGTTTTGATTTTTACACAATGCCAGAAATTTAAACTTAGAACAAAATATATAACATGCTTGATTTCCAAAAATGGTATCATGGAACGGGATTCACACAAACTGGGTGTCTCCAGGGAATTGTAATCATCATCCTCTTTTTGATACTCCCAACTAAGCTTAAACTCAATGTGCAAATGCTTTTGTAAAATGCTAACACTACTTATACTAATAATCTATGTAAGCCGAAACTTAACTTTTCACTCCCACATTTATTTAAGTTTAGGCGACTGTGCTTAATTTTCAAATTTTTGATAACAAAAATCAACGTTTTTATAAAACTTTGACTAATACTAGCTGAAAGATAGATTTAAAATTCACAACAAGCAAACTTCAAAATTCATTGCATTTTGCAATATCATTCCATTTTATTTTCTTTTTATTTTCACATTTTTTTCATTTTTTCATTCATTTTCATTTTCATTTTTTTTTTTGAATTATATACATACTTGTGCAATATAAACTAACGGAGTTTCACGGGAACCAAGATCTTAAACCTTTCGGCATAAAGGATCCAAGGGCCGTTACAACGGAGAGTTCCAAGACCTTAACGCCTTTCAGAATTAAGAGTCCAAGAGCCGGTGTAAGAGGGTAGCCAAGACCTAAATGCCTTCCGGAAATAAGAATCCAAGGGCCGATCTTGAACCTTAGCTTATAGCACATACATTTATTACTTAACTTTTACATTATTATGACATATGCTTGTTCTGAAGTTTAAATAAAGCTTTGAACTAGAATTTTTCAAAATCGTAAAGAAAAATGATTTTGTGTGTTCAAAAGTTTGAAAAATAAGCACTAATTAAGTCAGATTAGTTATCTCCTGGGAGGAAAAGCCATAGATTACTTATATAAGCTCTAAAGAAAACCATCTATTCTACGCTTAGCATTTTCATTTGCACATATCGTAAAACCTTAGTCTAATAGTTAAGGAAGCAGCCAGATTAATACTCTGGCAGAGTCGGGATTCCCTTTGTTCTAACCTAATCAAGACTAAACACTTCTTCTTTTTTATTACAATTTCTTTTTTAAAAACGAAAATTTTTTTAAAATTTTGGCCAAAACGGGGGTACTAGGGCACTAGAAGGTACAATGTGACAAAATTCGAGAGAATTCCCCCCCACACTTAGAATTGAATATTGCCCTCAATATTCAAAGTACCGGTTACTATGCCGACACTTAGAACGTAAAAAGGTAAGACTAATAGCCAAGTGTGTGAAAGAAATCTCAATTTTCACAAACAGGATTAAAAAGATATCCCTAGATAATCGTTAGCAAAAGGATAGGATATTGGGCGGCTGGATTGAAAACAGGCGCGGCAATCATCACAATCCAAGGGGAACCTGAAAATCAGAGCAAACAACACAAAAGAGCACAGCACAGTGGGATTCCCCCACACTTAGTGTCAGAAAATAGAAAGAAGTCAGAAACATGGGCGTTTACCCATGCAATGCTAATGTTTTTGTTAACCGAGTCACTAGCTTGACTCGACCCCGAATTCATTGGTCCATGGGGAAAGTTTGGAGATCCGGGACAACCATGGGTGGTATGTCCCCTCCAAAGTAATGCTTCAACCTATGACCGTTCACCTTGAAGTTTGGTCCATCGGTTTGAGATAACTCGATGGTGCCATAAGGAAAAACTTTGGCAACGGTGAATGGTCCAGTCCAACGTTAAAAACGCGGTTCTTGATTTTTGAGTCATGGATCTTCTTTGTCTTTTCTTTGTAGATCAAAGAGTTCTCGTAGGCTTGATCACGAAGTTCATTTAATTCATTGAGTTGAACTTTGCGGTGATCACCCGCGGACTTTAGGTCGAAGTTGGCATGTTTTAAGGCCCAATAAGCTTTGTGCTCGAGCTCGATCGGCAGATGGCACGCCTTTCCGTACACGAGCTTGTAAGGAGTACACCCGATGGGTGTTTTGTAAGCTGTACGGAAGGCCCAAAGTGCATCATCTAGTTTATCCGACCAAGATGCACGGTTTTCACCAACGGTCCTTTCCAAGATTCTTTTAATACCACGGTTTGAAACCTCCACTTGTCCACTTGTTTGTGGGTGATACGCGGTAGAAAGACGGTGAGTAATACCATATTTAAGCATGACTTTTGCAAATTGTTCATTGCAAAAGTGCGTACCGCGATCACTAATGATAGCACGGGGAGTTCCAAATCGAGAAAAGAGTGATTTCAAAAATTTAAACACTACTCGGGCGTCGTTGGTGGGGAGAGCTTTCGCTTCGACCCATTTATACAAATAATCGACAGCCACGAGTATATACTTGTTCCCTCGTGAAGACGGGAACGGGCCCATAAAGTCAATGCCCCAAACGTCAAAGATTTCACAAACTTGAACGACGTTTTGTGGCATTTCATCTTTTTGAGAGATCTTCCCGTGACGTTGACAAGAGTCACAAGATTTGACTAAGTCATGGGCATCACGGTAGATTGTGGGCCAATAGAAACCGGAATCAAACACCTTCTTGGCGGTGTAGTTGGCACCATGATGTCCCCCTGTGGGTCCTTTGTGGCAAGCTTTAAGAATTTCAACGGCTTCTTGGCCGTGAACACACCGCCGGATGACTTGATCTGCACATACTTTAAACAAGTAGGGGTCATCCCAAAAGTAATGCTTCACATCTTTGAAGAATTTGTTCTTTTGTTGGGACGACATCCCTTTCACAACAAAGTTCCCCGCATGGTATTTTGCAAAATGGGCAAACCATGGGGTACTAGAATCACCACGAAAAGATATCACGTTAAGTGTCTCGAGAGGAAATGTTTCATTTATTTCTTTTTTCTCGAGCACACTTTGGTGAGGATTCTCTAATCGGGACAAATGATCAGCAGCAAGGTTCTCCGCTCCTTTTTTATCACGGATGATGATATCAAATTCTTGCAGGAGGAGAACCCAACGGAGAAATCTCGGCTTTGCATCTTGTTTTGCAAAGATATATTTGAGAGCCGAGTGGTCCGTATATGATGCGTGGTTTTGCGACCTTACAACAGGTTTTACCTCTCGAGGGATCTCAAGAGGCTTACAACCCCACCAGGCAGTGTACCTGACCGATGTAGTATAGTGTAGTGGTAAGTACGGGGGATTGATCGTTCTCCACAGGGAATAGTGTCGTTAGGATTAAAAAACTACTCTAATAGGTCTAGGGGTGAGAGAAGATTTTTTTTTATGTTTTTATAATTTTATGAAAGCAAGTAAAATCTCGGGTTTGAAAGAGTGGGCGGAATTAGTTGCTAATCAACTAACCCAAATAACTACGAATGCAAATAAAATAAAATAAAATAACTGAAAATGAAAAAGTGGTAAAACTTATGTGGAGAGAAATGTGTTTACTTAGATTTCCTTACTCCCTAACTATATTTTACCGGTTGATTAGTGTGTATTAATCGCGTGGATGACGGGTGTATTCCTTAATACCGATCGTGGGGTGGCGTACGTACTTCCCCAACTCTACAAGCTCCTACTTCACTCCTATGTCGAGCCGGCTAGGAAGCTCCTAACATGGGATCACTAGAATTCGCTCATGCATTAAATACAACCATAAAAACCTTAGTACGCATTGGTTCATGTTTCTTAAGACGTTCAAGCAAGTTACCGAATAGGAAGTTAGCCAGTTTTCTTAAGCCTAACATCGATGAACAATCATCCAATACAATTAATAACACACTAATAATCAATAATCAATAGTTAGGTTTCATTAGATCTAAGCAAACACAAAGAAAACCTAGCCTAGCATGTTAAACAAAAGACAAGAACAAGATAGAATCAAACAACACATAGACATATTGAATGATTAATTGATAACTTATCTTCAATGTAACATGGAAGATCTCAAGGCAAAAAGCCTTGAAAAAGCTGCTAAAATCGTCTTAGGGTTTCCTCCCAAAAGGTTACAATAAAGTTCCCCACTAATGACAAAAAATTGCAAAACTATATATAGAGTTTAAGGGCTGACGGCGTCACGTTGTAGATCCTGACGCCGTCACCTCGCCGCTTTTAGGGTTCCCGGATGGCCTTCCTGACGCCGTCCCTCTTTAGACCTCCAAAATCCGCTCTGGCTTATCAAGGCTTGACGCCGTCAGATTAGTGCTTGACGCTGTCCCTCTTTAGCTTAAGCCGTGACGACCTTGATCACATTAAAGGGTGACGCCGTCAGATTTTTCATGCAAAATTCTCTGGCTTATCATGAGTAATTTTCACATCCACCTCTTTTGCCAAGCCATGACGCCGTCTGGACCAATTCCTGACGCCGTCAAAGGTACTTTCCAGCGTAATTTTGAGACTTTACCGTTTTCTTCACTTTTATGCTCCAAAAACGTCCAAAATGCTTCCTTTTCCATATTTCTTCTCCAAAGTACCTAAAATGACAAAAGGAACGATTTAGGGCAATATTTGATCAAATAAATACAATTTAGGGCTTAAATGACCCCCTAAAAGCGGTACACTTTTCGCTTCATCAAATACCCTTACACTTGAGATTTGCTTGTCCTCAAGCAAATGCGCTTTTATTCTAATCAAAATACAAGTTAGGGGTCATTTAATGCTAATATAAAAGTAATTACAACAAATAGTCGTTCCACTTTAATCATAATAAGCACGGAGATTACATACTAGCACCTCACAAGTAGTGTTTAGATACTCACATCTCTCAAGTGTCATCAACATAAATCTCATAAATGAAAACGGATATTATCTCTCACTACCTGTCATAGCAAATAGATTACCATAGGCTTGGGCAAGGATCGAAAACCTTCTCCACTAGGCGTAAGCACCTAAGATAAACTATCAAAGAGGGCTTTTACATGGGTTATAGCATTAGGTGTAGGGATATGATAAACACGGTTTTGTTGGATAAAGGATATTTTACTGGTGGCGAGTTAAAGATCTTGATTAATTACATGAACTATACAATGTTGCTAAGCCAAGACTCGACTCAATCTTAAGCTAAAAACAAAATAACAAAAACATAAAATAAACATAAAATGAAACGGGATGGTAGTCCGTATGTTTTTTTTTTTTTTTTCTATTTTTCCTTTTCTCATTTTTTTGTATTTTTCTTAATTTTTTTTTTTTTTTTTTTTTTTTTTTTTTTTTTTTTGAATACACTTTTGCCCTACCATCCAAAATAATACATCATAGGGGCGTTGCATTCCCCTTACACTTGAACTTTTACATAACTTTACAAATAACTATTCTAATGACTCGAATTAAGATAATTGAAAAACTTGGAGTACTTTTTAAAATATTTAGCACATATGGGGGTAATAAATGATGTTCTTCCCCATTACTCCATTACACTAGTACTTTACCCATGAGTCCCAATCGTCCCAAAACAATATGTACAAGGATATGACTCGACTTAGCAACCATGTAATCAATTAGATAATTAACTTGGGGTTAAACAAATGTTGTCACAATAATGCACTAAAAATGAGTGCATACAAGGTAGGCTAAGGCGATTTGGGTGTACATTTAAGTGGGGTGTAACAAATTCTTCCTTTAAGTAAAATGCTTAAAGGTCGAAACGAAAAGATAGGCTCTGAGGGGTGTACTAGGGGTATCGTGTACTAAAAAATGAGTACAACGCAAAGGGTGTGGGAGAATTACTTGACCAATGTAGCCAAAGTAATTATAACAAAAACACAGGTGTAAAACAATGGGTTAATCCTAATGCCTCTTATCATGTAGTAAATCTAACTACACGAATGTAGTCTCACTTGTGGCCTCGGAGTGGTCCTAACGCAAGTTCTAGAATCTAAGTGCTACCGGTACACACATCATAGCATAAATGCTTTTCCTACCAATTCTAGGGGCGAACCTCACATATTTGGGGGTGGAAAATTTTTAGTGGTACGGTTTTTGTGCTAGTCATATAACTCCTATCCATGAGACGCTCATTAAGATCAAAGTTTCACTCCTAAATGTTGTAAAAAATTTTAAATTTGGCACTAAAATTGCCCCAACAGGTATTTCTCTCAGTTTTATTACACATTTACTATTAAACAAACAAAAATCAAGTGCAATTGTATTCTCTAAAGTATCGTATTTTTACCCCCCCTTACACTTAAGATGAACATTGTCCCCAATGTTCAAATAACAAGATGTAAAAGTAAATAAGGTAAAAGAATGAAATCAAATACTCCCCTGATTCGTTCGGTGGATAATGTGGTAACATGGTTAGATCTTCTTCCAAAGTAATGTTGAAGCTCCATGACTAATGCATCGCCATAAGCTTGATCCAACAAACATTTCCTTGTCCAAAATAACCTGTTAAACCTGAGAAAGCAAACACGAAAACCTGCATAACATCGGCGGGATAAACTCTATATATAAGGATATAATGCTTGTGGAATGATAATTTTGCAGATTCCTGGAGATTATAAGTTATAGATTTAATAAAAACTTTTTATGAAAACAAAACTTTCAAAAAATTTCAGAAAATTAAACCTGACGCCGTCAGGTTGTAAAGCCTGACGCCGTCAGAAATGGTCTGACAGAATTCTCATGTTAAGTTTCCGGAAAATTTTTGGAAAAACCTACACCTTACTTCCTGGAATTCCTGCAAAACATCATTATGACTCGATACAAGCATTTGACTCAAACAAATACTAATATGTAGGTTAATTTATTATTATTATGATTCATGTTCATTTGTGTTCTAATAAACCGATTTGGATTTCCCTTACACTTAACTTTTGCAAAATACCTTTATATGTAGTTAAGACGAAGTTAAAGACAAGATAAAGCATTTTCACAAATTAGTTTTGAACCTGAATCAATAATAACAAAAATTAAACATACATACGGAAGCAAATAAAAACAAACAAATAAATAAACACACAAAGCAAATAAAGCTTGGGTTGCCTCCCAAGAAGCGCTTTTCTTTATTAACGAGTCTTGTAGCTAGACTCAAAGTCCTTCTACCCTATGTAAGTGAGCTCGTCATCGAGGACGTCTTTAGGGTTAAGCTTGGGTTGAAGTTTCCTATTGGTCCGCTTAGTACAATATATCTTTTCAAACTTCTCTCCATCCGGGTCATACAATGTCATTTTAATATGCCATGACCCATCTCCATCTTTGGGTGGTTTGTCCCAATCCCACTTATGGTCATCTTCCTCACAAGTCCACTTATTCATTCCTAGGTTAATTGGCACAACTCCTAGGAAATCAATCATCTTCCTAAAAACTAGAGGGTCTTCAAATGGATCCAATTCGGTGTCCCTAGCCAAGAGTTGTTCTACCGCATGTGTTCGGTTCACAAAGTCCTCTTCTAGGTAAAATGGGCGTTGGGGTCCTATGAAGTCTCTATCGATCCAAGGTCCATATCTAGATGGTCTCCTATTTAATTCTAACCAATGGGGTGTTGGTTCTCCACTAGTATCATAGGCATGCTTCTTAACATCATAGACTGACCAAGTATCACCTTCTCCTACCGCTATCTTAGATTCCTTACAATCAATCATAGCACTAGCGGTCGCCAGAAATCCTCTACCTATCAACAAGGGGCATGTAGGGTCGCTAACCATATCAAGGACGTGGAAATCGGCTAAAATGGTTAGTTTTCCTATGTGTACTAACACGTCCTTGACTACTCCAACCGGGTAAGCAACACTTCCATCCGCTAAACCTATTATCACCTCGGTCTCTTCAAGTTTTCCTAGTTTTAGAGAGGTGTAGAGAGGTAACGGAAGTAGGTTAAGGCTTGATCCAAGATCGGCTAATGTGTCATAAGCCTCCGAATTACCGATCTTGCAAGGCAGAACAAATAAGCTCGGATCATCTAACTTCTTAGGTAGCTTGTTTTGAACAAAGGCGGTCCCTTTTTCGCCTAACTTGAGCTTCTTCTCATCCAACACATCAACAACCGGACTTTCAAGGTGGAGCTCCTTGAATTCATTGTCAAGGCTTTGAGTGGGAGGTGTTTCAACTATGTTGTTGACCAATTTGGATGTCCTAACTTCTTGGTCATTTTGAACGACTTGGGTTTGTTTGAAACACGAGCTCATGGAATTGACCGAATAATATTGTGGACAAGAACTAGGAGACGAAACCGACGAGATGGCGTTGACGTTTAGTTTCGGGTTCTTGACTGTGTTGCTAGGGAGTGCTCCCATTTCTCGGTCATTGAGGGCTTTCAACAAAGTGTCAATCATATTGGTCATCTCGCTTTGTTTTTGTTTGAAATCGGCTTCAAACTTGGCTAAACGAGCTTCTTGAGATGTCATAAATTGGGACATCAATCCTTCAAAGTTATTGGTACTACCATGATTTTTGGAAGGATTGTTATTGAAAGTGCGGTTCGAGTTGGAACCGCTTGATTGGAAACGATTAGGTGGGTTGGAAGAATTGGTTTGTTGTGCGTTTTGGTTTTGTTTCCACCTAAGGTTTGAGTGATTTTTCCATGAGGGGTTGTATGAATCACCGTAAGGGTTTGGCTCGGGTTTGAAAGTGTACCACTTGTCTCCCGCTCCGTCGGTACGCGAGGATGCGTAGTCCGCAAAAGCTTGTTCGGGGAGTTCCATGCAATCACGAGTGTCGTGGGGACCACTACATAATTCACACGAAGAAGTGATTTTGTTCACTTGGCTTGAAGGTTTAGGAGCCTCGTAGGATTTCATAAGAAACTTGACTTGGTCTTCAAGTTCTATGATCCTACGGTCGGAAGTGCTTGAATTGTTCGAAGGCAAAGATATTGCCTTGACCGTTTTATTCAAATCACGGGGGTCACTCCAACTTTCGTTGTCATAAAGAGCAAGATCTTCTAGGAGAGCCCATGATTGTTCCGCACTTAGATCACGTAGCTTACCACCGGCCGATTGGTCAATGGTTTGCCTCGTGGAAAGATTGATATGGTCATAGAAGATTTGGACTTGGAGCCAAAGTTCTATGCCATGGTGAGGGACTTTTTGGAGTAAGTCCTTGAATCGAGTCCATGCCTCGTAGAGGGTTTCGCCTTGACGTTGTTGGAACATCAAGATATCATTCCTTAGCTTGGTAGTTCTTCCTGGTGGGAAAAACTGAGCAAGGAAACGAGTGGTGAGATCATCCAAAGAGGTGATGGATCCTGCGGGTAGACGCTCTAGCCATTGACTAGCTTGGTCCCGCAGAGAGAATTAAAAGAGACGCAGTCGGGTCGTCTCTCGAGTGGCAACATCAAGGTCTATGGAATCAACAATTTTGAGAAAGTCCTTGAGATGTTGATTAGGATCTTCGGAACGAAGTCCATGGAATGCGCATCCGCTTTGCACCAACCGGATGGTGGCGGATCGCAAGGGAGTGACATTGGCTCCTTGAGTGAGCTCAATGGTGTTTCGATAGCCATGGTGGCTAGGACGGGAGTAGTCTCCTAAGGTACGGGCTCTAGGAGGTGGTGGTGGTTGCTGTGGTGGTGGGATGTTGGGATCGAGGATATTACCATCTTCCATGATGTCGGATGGTAATGGTTACGAACAAAGAAACGAAGAAAAAAGATAGACTAAAGAAAACCTACAAAAATAAAATAAAAATCTCACTAGAAAGTAATCTAGTGAGTAGACCTATAAATTAAAAATTCAACCTAAACAATAACTATTCCCCGGCAGCGGCGCCAAAAACTTGATGCGTGGTTTTGCGACCTTACAACAGGTTTTACCTCTCGAGGGATCTCAAGAGGCTTACAACCCCACCAGGCAGTGTACCTGACCGATGTAGTATAGTGTAGTGGTAAGTACGGGGGATTGATCGTTCTCCACAGGGAATAGTGTCGTTAGGATTGAAAAACTACTCTAATAGGTCTAGGGGTGAGAGAAGATTCTTTTTTATGTTTTTATAATTTTATGAAAGCAAGTAAAATCTCGGGTTTGAAAGAGTGGGCGGAATTAGTTGCTAATCAACTAACCCAAATAACTACGAATGCAAATAAAATAAAATAACTGAAAATGAAAAGGTGGTAAAACTTATGTGGAGAGAAATGTGTTTACTTAGATTTCCTTACTCCCTAACTATATTTTACCGGTTGATTAGTGTGTATTAATCGCGTGGATGACGGGTGTATTCCTTAATACCGATCGTGGGGTGGCGTACGTACTTCCCCAACTCTACAAGCTCCTACTTCACTCCTATGTCGAGCCGGCTAGGAAGCTCCTAACATGGGATCACTAGAATTCGCTCATGCATTAAATACAACCATAAAAACCTTAGTACGCATTGGTTCATGTTTCTTAAGACGTTCAAGCAAGTTACCGAATAGGAAGTTAGCCAGTTTTCTTAAGCCTAACATCGATGAACAATCATCCAATACAATTAATAACACACTAATAATCAATAATCAATAGTTAGGTTTCATTAGATCTAAGCAAACACAAAGAAAACCTAGCCTAGCATGTTAAACAAAAGACAAGAACAAGATAGAATCAAACAACACATAGACATATTGAATGATTAATTGATAACTTATCTTCAATGTAACATGGAAGATCTCAAGGCAAAAAGCCTTGAAAAAGCTGCTAAAATCGTCTTAGGGTTTCCTCCCAAAAGGTTACACACAAAGTTCCCCACTAATGACAAAAAATTGCAAAAGTATATATAGAGTTTAAGGGCTGACGGCGTCACGTTGTAGATCCTGACGCCGTCACCTCGCCGCTTTTAGGGTTCCCGGATGGCCTTCCTGACGCCGTCCCTCTTTAGACCTCCAAAATCCGCTCTGGCTTATCAAGGCTTGACGCCGTCAGATTAGTGCTTGACGCCGTCCCTCTTTAGCTTAAGCCGTGACGACCTTGATCACATTAAAGGGTGACGCCGTCAGATTTTTCATGCAAAATTCTCTGGCTTATCATGAGTAATTTTCACATCCACCTCTTTTGCCAAGCCACGACGCCATCTGGACCAATTCCTGACGCCGTCAAAGGTACTTTCCAGCGTAATTTTGAGACTTTGCCGTTTTCTTCACTTTTATGCTCCAAAAACGTCCAAAATGCTTCCTTTTCCATATTTCTTCTCCAAAGTACCTAAAATGACAAAAGGAACGATTTAGGGCAATATTTGATCAAATAAATACGATTTAGGGCTTAAATGACCCCCTAAAAGCGGTACACTTTTCGCTTCATCAGTATACACTATGCTTTTTGACAAGATCAAGTATGGCCGAAACGTTTCGAAAGCATACACCACGGCTAATAATTCTTTTTCCGTTGTGGTATAATGAGCTTGAGCCTCGGTCATTGTTTTGCTAGCATAGTGTATAGGCTGAAAGTGTTTTGTTTTCCGTTGCCCCAAGACCGCACCTATGGCAAAATCACTTGCATCGCACATAAGTTCAAATGGTAGGTCCCAATCGGGGGCAACCAAGATTGGTGCTTCATTAAGCTTTTTCTTAAGAGTTTGAAAAGCTTCAATGCACTCTTTGGAGAAAATAAACGGAGTTTCCTTTTCAAGGAGACGGGTCATTGGCCGAGCGATTTTTGAAAAATCTTGAATGAATCTATAATAGAAACCGGCATGACCAAGAAAACTCTGAATGCCTTTAACGGTTGTGGGATGAGGTAGCTTAGCAATAACATCAACTTTAGCTCTATCCACCTCAATCCCTTTCTTTGAAATCTTATGGCCGAGGACGATGCCCTCTTTGACCATGAAATGACTTTTCTCCCAATTTAGACAAAGATTCGTGTCTTCACATCGCTTAAGCATATTGTCCAAATGGGAGATACATGTGGTGAAAGAATCCCCAAAGACCGAGAAATTATCCATAAAGACCTCCATAGTCTTTTCGATCATGTCATGAAAAATGGCCATCATACACCTTTGGAACGTACCCGGAGCATTACATAAGCCAAAAGGCATGCGACGGTAGGCAAACGTTCCATAAGGGCACGTGAAAGTGGTCTTTTCTTGATCTTGCGGATCAAGGGGAATTTGGAAGTAACCCGAGAAACCGTCAAGGAAACAATAGTATTCGTTTCCCGCTAATCTTTCGAGCATTTGGTCCATGAAGGGTAAAGGAAAGTGGTCTTTACGGGTGGCGTCATTTAACTTTCGGTAGTCAATGCATACACGCCATCCCGTTACCAATCGAGTAGGAATCAACTCGTTTTCATCATTTTCAATAACGGTAATGCCACCCTTTTTAGGTACGCAATGAACGGGGCTCACCCAAGGACTATCCGAGATAGGGTAAATCAATCCGGCATCAAGGAGTTTAAGAACCTCCTTTTTGATAACCTCGTGAATTTTGGGATTAACCCTTCTTTGATGTTGAACCGCTGGTTTAAAGTCATCTTCCATTAAAATCTTGTGTGTACAAAATTCCGGGTTAACACCCTTAATGTCGGAAAGTTTCCAAGCGATGGCTCGCTTGTGTGACTTTAAAACCTTTATGAGAGCGGTTTTCTCCTCATCATTTAAATCTTTAGCAATTATGACGGGTAATTTATCGGTACCCTCCAAAAATGCGTATTCGAGATGAGGCGGTAAGTCCTTAAGTTCGACCTCAGGAGGATCATCAACAGATTTGATTTCCTCATTATGAAGTTCTTTCGGAGGGAAAGATGGTGGGTCAGCATTAAGCAACTTCTCAATGAGAAGAATATCTCCGTCCATGTCAAATACACCATCATCAATTCCAGAATAAATTGAATCATTTGATAAACAAGCCTCAATCTCTTCCAAGATGAAG
This sequence comes from Artemisia tridentata subsp. tridentata, assembly GCA_021014915.2. NCBI lineage: Eukaryota > Viridiplantae > Streptophyta > Magnoliopsida > Asterales > Asteraceae > Artemisia > Artemisia tridentata. The sequence goes on along the minus strand of CP139504.1, from coordinate 144,025,243 downwards.
TCACCTCCCTCAAACGGAGTGAGAGAGGGGGAAGAGAGAGCAATGATAGGATCAGATGAAGTGGGATTGCCACTTAGCACTTCTTGAAAGTATTCCTCGCATGTAGAATCAAGGATATCAATTTGATTAATTGACTCGCTTTTATGCTTGAGAAGATCTTTTGAAGTGCTTTCAATATTAATGACCAGTTTTTCATCTCCGACCCTAAAAGTCATCTCACCTTCGTAGACATCAATTAATGCACGAGACATTTTCAAGAATGGTCTTCCCAAGATAAGGGGGACATGGGGATCGGCATCAAAATCGACTACTACGAAGTCAGCAGGAAAATGGAACTTGCCAACCTTAACGAAGACATCTTCGACAATACCTTTTGGAACAGTAACCGATCGGTTTGCAAGCTCGAGAGTCATTCGTGTAGAAGTAAGCTCCGGAAGAGAAAGATTTTCCCAAACTGAAAGAGGCATTAGATTGATGCTTGCGCCAAGATCGGCCAAGGCTAAGCATTCATCAAGCTTTTGAAAGTCACAAGGAATGAGAAATTTGCCGGGGTCTCCTAGTTTTTCGGGTAACTTCTTAAGAATCGCCGCCGAACAATTCTCATTCATTGGAGTCTTTGCTAATTCCAACAATTTTTCCTTATTGCTAAGGAGACTCTTGAATGTAGAGGCAAACTTTGGCATGTAGAGAAGAGCATCCGCAAAACTAATATCGAAGTGTAACTTTTGAAAGATTTCAAGAAACTTCATCATTTGACTATTAGTTTTGTCACGGAGCTTCTGATCATTAAGCCTCGACGGATATGGAATTGAAGGCTTAGAATTTGTCTTCGGAACATCGGGTTCCGGAATTGGAGATTGGACGACCGGATGTTGGACGTGTGTGGTACTTTGTGGGCTTGTATTTTGCACTTTGTCCTTTGTCACCTCGGTCTCTCGATTCACTTCCCCCGGTGGAGGGGGCATAGGAGTCGAGGGTTCATTATGCGTCTTACCACTACGAGTGGTGACGGCTTTCAACTCAGCATTAGGATTAGGAATGGTATTGCTCGGAAGTCGTCCGGAAGATGAAGAAGATTGGTTCATGTTCATATTCATGAAACTGCCCATCATATTCTTAAACTCATTTGTTTGACGAGACATCGTATTATCAATTTCCTTTCGCAACTCGACCTTCATATTATTGATTTGAGTCTGCATTGAACGCATGCTGGACTTAGTAATTTTCATGAAATCATTAGTCAAAGGAGGTTGAGGAGGTTGTTGATAAACTGGTTGATTCGGAGCTTGATGTTGGTTGAAATTGTTCCGGTTTTGATTGAAATTCTGGGAATTGTTGAAATTTTGTCCTTGATTTTGAACAAAGCGATTTTGATTATTTTGATTTGGCACGGGTGGAAAACCAGGTGGTACCATAGCATTTGGTGCTCGGTAATGAGTTTCAGCATGCGGTCGGTTTTGATTGTAGTTTACTGCAGCTACGGAAGCTTGGTAAACAGAAGCATCGGTTGCTTGACAATCGTAATACGCATGCGGGCAACCACAAGTTTCACACACTTTGTTTATGGCTTTGATTTGTTCCGGTTTATGAGTTTCACTCTTAATTTCTTTCATTTCCTTCATCATGTAACGAATTGCGTCCGTTAGAGCGGCTAACTCTGATGAGTTACCGGATGAAGAAGCAGGAGTGATAGGAACATTCACTTTGTTTCTAGAAATAGGAACTTTTGATTTATTCTCGCAAATTTCAATCACATCTTTAGGTCGACGATTCAAGATATTGCCACCTGCGGAAGCGTTACGAGAATCTTGATCGTTTCCATTCAACCCATTATAAAACGTATTGATCTGTTGTAACTCTGTGAAATCATGATGCGGGCATTTTCTTAGGAGATCTTTAAATCGGTCCCATGCCTCTCCGAAGTTTTCATCGAAACCTTACGAAATCCAGAAATTTCATTTTTAAGATTAGTCGTCTTTGAAGGAGGAAAGAAATAATTGACAAATTTCTTTACGAGATCTTCCCAAGTTTCAATGGATCGAGGGGGTTCTTTGTCCAGCCAAATCCGGGCTGCCCCTTAGAGTGAAAACGGAAATAGCATCAATTTGATAACTTTTTGCGGCACATCCTTGTAATTGATTGTAGAGGTCAACTTGTTGAACCAACGGATGTGTGCATACGGATCTTCTCGTTCAAACCCGTGGAATTGGTTTGTAGACACGAGTTGAATCAAATGCGTTTTCAATTCAAAATGATCAGAGTCGATTGGTGGTAAAACGATGGCATCTCCGTAACCCTCGGTGGGTGCTTGGAGCATCTCCGCCATTGTTCGTTCGTCTGCCATATTATCAATGGGAACAGCACGAATCTCGGGTTCGACTATTCGGGCAGCAAGTCTACGATTACGTCTTCTCGGAATATCTACGAGTTCACGTAAAGGACTTGTCGACGTAGAAGAACGAGTGCGCATGCACTAAATAAAATATTTCAATTAAAACAAGATCGAAGCAAAAAACAAGGAACTTAAACCTTAAATCAACAAGCGTACGGTAGCTCTCTGACTGAAAAATGCACAGAGTGGCGGAGAAGCAAAGGTGGGCAATAAATGCTCCTTAAAAACTTGCTCCTTTCGGTTCGACAATTTAATGTCAAACCTCCTGAAACCTCCGTTAGAGTTTGTTTATCAATCAAAGGTGAGCCGAATTCGCAAGCGACACAAAGGCAAGTTTTAATCTGATGTTTGAGAACTTATTATGATAATACCCAAGTTGAGGAATATTATATTAATTTTGCTTTTATCTTTTATTTTACAATAAAACGGAAAATGTTTTCGGGTTTTTTTTTTTTTATATGATATTATATATATAAAAGAAAAGGAAAATATTTTTGTATTTTATATGGGTTTATGAAAGTGGAAACTTCTGAAAGATGGATCTCAAGTCACTAATCGTTAAAAATCTCAACGATATTGTCGCAACACAACTTCCCCGGCAGCGGCGCCAAAATTTGATTCGTGCTAAATAGATATATAAATATTATGCAGACGACGGATACGCGTGAATAAAGACAAATCAACCCTTTACAAAAAAGGCTAACTTGCAAAAACTCACGTTGTGATATGTGTGATACCAGGTAAGTGATTACCCGGGTCGTGTCCCAACGAGGTGTGAATGGGCAATCGTTAGAGGTTTGGATTAGAGTGACTGATGAGTGGGATAAGGAATTTTTGCTTTTTTAATTCTAATTAACAAATGAGAAACAAATTCTCACGGGAAAATTAAGGATAACAAATTATATTAAAAATGCGTTACGGGAATTCTAAAACGGGATTAAAACCAAAATATTAAAAAACTAATCCTACAAGTGTAATATTATTTTTCTTAAATCCTAAATAATAAAAGAAAATTTTAGAAAAAAGATTTATATTTTTCTGAGTTTTATATTTTTTATTGTGAATTAAAAACTGATTAAAAATAAAAATAGATTAAAAATACTAATTGAACTTGGAAAATTATGAAAAATTCCAGGAAATTACTTAATGATAATGAGAACCTATGAAAAATAAAAGTGGGTTAACTGCTTTTCTGAATAAGCAGTTAATAAGCAAACTGTGAAATAAGCTTTAAAAAGAAAAAGTGGTTAAATAAAAGGGTGTGAATGGTTTAACCAGGAAAAGTCCCTAGGGCAGATGGTTAAGTGTGTGTGTGTGTGTTTATCTGAGAGACCAGGGTTCAAGTCCCACTCCTGACCTTTTTGCTTTTATTTTATTTTTTTTATTTTTATGATTGAAACTTAATAAGTACAATATGATAAGCAAATTTTATAACTGGAACTTTTTATGAAAACCTTTAATAAGCTCAGAATGAGCTTATGATTGCTGATCAGTGGGCAAAAACAATGGAATAAGCCCAAGGCTTTTGATGAAAAGCTGAAAAGCTATGTAATAAGCTAAAGGCAAAGTTGCAATAAGTGAAGCAACCAATATTAAGCTAAAGTGAACACTGAAAAAGCACAATGACTTAGAAATAAGCACTGATTAATCACAAATAAGCCAAAAATTGAACTGATGCACAGGGCACTTTTTTTGATTTCTAGGCAATTTCAAGCTTATATTTAAGCACTTAAATGATTACTAATCTCCAAAAAAGCTGATGATTCCTAAAATTCACCTACTGAGGATCACTTAAAACCAAAAATCAGATTATTTGAAACTTATTTATTGCTTAAAAAGAAGCTGAGAAAATAGCCAATCAAGACAAGTATACACTGATAGATCAGTGTATGCTTGTCTGAGTAGGGTATTTTTGAGCTTAATTTAAAGTTTAAAGAAGCTTTGAGAAAGGGCTGATTTTTGGGAATAAGCAAAGATTACCTAGCAAACTACTAAGAATTCCAAAATTTAAGCTTAAACTAACACAGATAAGTACTTAATATGGATTAGAAATTTAGTGCAGACCTGCATGATGAAGCAAAAAGTGTACCGCTTTTAGGGGGTCATTTAAGCCCTAAATCGTATTTATTTGATCAAATATTGCCCTAAATCGTTCCTTTTGTCATTTTAGGTACTTTGGAGAAGAAATCTGGAAAAGGAAGCATTTTGGACGTTTTTGGAGCATAAAAGTAAAGAAAACGACAAAGTCTCAAAATCGGCTTGAAAAGTACCTTTGACGGCGTCAAGTATTGTTCCAGACGGCGTCACGGCTTGGCAAAAAAGGTGGATATGAAAATTACTCATGATAAGCCAGAGAATTTTACAATGGAAAGTCTGACGGCGTCACCCTTTGAAGTGATCAAGGCCATCACGGTTTAACTTAAAGAGGGACGGCGTCAAGCCCATTTCTGACGGCGTCAAGCCTTGATAAGCCAGAGCGGATTTTGGAGCACTAAAGAGGGACGGCGTCAGGAAGGCCATCCGGGAACCCTAGACACGGCGAGGTGACGGCGTCAAGATCTACAACGTGACGTCGTCAGCCCTTAAACTCTATATATAGTTTTTTAATTTTTTGTCATTAGCGTGCAACTTTGTGAGGAGAAACCCTAAGACGAATTTCTGCCATTTTTAAGGGTTTTCGTACCCTTGGATCTCCCATGTTTAATTAAAGATAAGTAATTGTTTAATCCATCAATATGTCTATGTGTTGTTTGATTATATCTCGTTCTTGTCTTTTGATTAACATGCTAGGCTAGATTTATCTTGTGTTTGCTTAGATCTAATGAAACCTAGCTATTGATTATTAGTTATTAGTGTGTTATTAATTGTATTGGATGATTGTTTATCGATGTTAGGCTTAAGAAAACTGGCTAACTTCCTATTCGGTAACTTGCTTGAACGTCTTAAGAAACATGAACCAATGCGTACTAAGGTTTTTATGGTTGTATTTAATGCATGAGCGAATTCTAATGATCCCATGTTAGGAGCTTCCTAGCCGGCTCGACATAGGAGTGAAGTAGGAGCTTGTAGAGTTGGGGAAGTACGTACGCCACCCCACGATTGGTATTAAGGAATACACCCGTCATCCACGCAATTAATACACACTAATCAACCGGTAAAAGATAGTTAGGGGGTAAGGAAATCTAAGTAAACACATTTCTCTCCACATAAGTTTCACAACCTTTTCATTTTCAGTTATTTTATTTTATTTGCATTTGTAGTTATTTGGGTTAGTTGACTAGCAACTAATTCGCCCACTCTTTCTAACCCGAGATTTTACTTGCTTTCATAAAAATATAAAAAATACAAAAAGAATCTTCCCTCACCCTTAGACCTATTAGAGTAGTTTTTCAATCCTAACGACACTATTCCCTGTGGAGAACGATCAATCCCCCGTACTTACCACTACACTATACTACATCGGTCAGGTACACTGCCTGGTGGGGTTGTAAGCCTCTTGAGATCCCTCGAGAGGTAAAACCTGTTGTAAGGTCGCAAAACCACGCATCAAGTTTTTGGCGCCGCTGCCGGGAATAGTTATTGTTTAGGTTGAATTTTTATTTTATTAGGTCTACTCATTAGATTCCTATCTAGTGAGATTTTTATTTTCTTTTTATTAGCTTTCTCGTAGTCTATCTTTTCTTTGTGCTTTTGTTCGTAAAGTTTTTCCATTGACTCTTCCGTTCGCCATTATGGAGAACGTGAATCTACCAAATCCGCGACTAGAGTTTTACATGAAGAAATATAATTTTACTAATTTGGATAAATCAAGATGGTGGAATGAAGTAATGAGAACAGGATCTTACATAGATTTTAGTGAGTACCTTGAGAAAAGAGACCAAGTGCATAAAACTTTTGAGGAAATCACCTTAGGAGCCCCATCAAACCCTCAAAATACCTCATTAAGTGAAACCTATGCACCATATGAGCCTTCACCTAGGATAGTTTCTTATGAACCCGACCAAGATTGTGAGATGGTTAATGTTGAACTACCTAGGTGCATGCTTGGATTAGATTTCACCAAGACATATGATGAGTATGAGGAATCCTTTAGGCAAATGGAACATAGTGATCAAGTTATTGAGAATGATTCTTATGAATCGGACCAAGAATTTGAGATGAATAGAAAAGGATTTGAGATACCTAGGTGCATGTTGGGGATAGACTTCAACAAATCACATAATAAGCACATAGGTAATCAAGATAAGATGGAGGATAAAGTAGAAAATCCAAGTCCACCAAGTACTCCACAAAACCCACCATCATTTGAGGCACCTACACCGCCCGTGACTTACCCGGAAGAAGTAGAAGAGACTTTAGGAATCCCGATGGAGGTAGAATCCTTGGACCAAGCACCACTAGAGGATATAGGTTTGAATACTTATAGTGATAACCTTACTCTTAGTTCTAGGGAATTTTCTAGTGTTGATGAACCGGAACCTCAACCTTTACACAACTTTCCATCCTTAGATACATTTCTAGGAGACAAAAGAGGAACCAACCCACCCATCAACCCATATTATCCGGGTAGTTTTAGGATGAAGGAAGCCATTCACTCACCCCCTTCACCTCACGTGGCATATTTCCACCCTAAGGGTGTGTATCGCTACTTTCACCCACACTTAATCCTAAGTGTAGGGAAAACCTCCCCTATTTCCGTTAAATAAGGGTAGAGTCAGGCTCGTGACTCGAACAAAAACAAGCGCTTATTGGGAGGCAACCCAAGCTTTATTTATTTGTTTGTTTGTTTGTTTATTTGATTTTATTTGTTTCCGTATGCATGTTTTATTTTTATTGTTTGTGGATCATGATTCAAAATAAATTGTGAAAATGCTTTATTTTGTTTTTAACTTCGTCTTAACTACATATAAAGGTATTTTGCAAAAGATAAGTGTAAGGGAAATCCAAATCGGTTTATTAGAACAAATGAACATGAATCGTAATAATAATAAATTAACATACATATTCGTATTTGTTTGAGTCAAATGCTTGTATCGAGTCATAATGATATTTTGCAGGATTTCCAGGAAGTAAGGTATAGGTTTTTCCAGAAATTTTCCGGAAACTTAACATGAGAATTCTGTCAGATCACTTCTGACGGCGTCAGGTTTTAATTTTCGGAAATTTTTGAGAGTTTTGTTTTCATAAAAAGTTTTTATTAAATCTCTAACTTATAATCTCCAGGAATCTGCAAAATTATCATTCCACAAGCATTATATCCTTATATATAGAATTTATCCCGCCGATGTTATGCAGGTTTTCGTGTTTGTTTTCTCAGGTTTAACAGGTTATGTTGGACAAGGAAATGTATGTGGAATCAAGCTTATGGCGATGCTTTAGTCTTGGAGCTTCTACATTCTCTTGGAAGAAGATCTAACCATGTTACCACATTATCCACCGAGCGAATCAGGGGAGTATTTGATTTCATTCGTTTACCTTATTACTTTTACATCTTGTTATTTGAACATTGGGGACAATGTTCATCTTAAGTGTAAGAGGGGGGGGGGGGGTAAAATACGATACTTTAGAGAATACAAGTGCGCATGATTTTTGTTTGTTTAATGGTAGATGTGTAATAAAACTGAGATAAATACCTGTTAGGGCAATTTTAGTGCCAAATTTAAATTTTTTTACAACATTTAGTAGTGAAACTTTGATCTTAATGAGCGTCTCACGGATAGGAGTTATATGACTAGCACAAAACCGTACCACTAAAAAATTTTCCACCCCCAAATATGTGAGGTTCGCCCCTAGAATTGGTAGGAAAAGCATTTATGCTATGATGTGTGTACCGGTAGCACTTAGATTCTAGAACTTGCGTTAGGACCATTCCGAGGCCACAAGTGAGACTACATTCGTGTAGTTAGATTTACTACATGATAAGAGGCATTAGGATTAACCCATTGTTTTACACCTGTGTTTTTGTTATAATTACTTTGGCTACATTGGTCAAGTAATTCTCCCACACCCTTTGCGTTGTACTCATTTTTAGTACACGATACCCCTAGTACACCCCTCAGAGCCTATCTTTTCGTTTCGACCTTTAAGCATTTTACTTAAAGGAAGAATTTGTTTACACCCCACTTAAATGTACACCCAAATCGCCTTAGCCTACCTTGTATGCACTCATTTTTAGTGCATTATTGTGACAACATTTGTTTAAACCCCAAGTTAATTATCTAATTGATTACATGGTTGCTAAGTCGAGTCATATCCTTGTACATATTATTTTGGGACGATTGGGACTCATGGGTAAAGTACTAGTGTAATGGAGTAATGGGGAAGAACATCATTTATTACCCCCATATGTGCTAAATATTTTAAAAAGTACTCTATGTGTTTCGATTATCTTAATTCGAATCATTAGAATAGTTATTTGTAAAGTTATGTAAAAGTTCAAGTGTAAGGGGGATGCAACACCCCTATGATGTATTATTTTGGATGGTAGGGCAAGAGTGTATGAAAAAAAAATCGAAAAAAAAAATCAAGAAAAATACAAAAAAATGAGAAAAAGAAAAATAGAAAAAACATACGGACTACCATCCCGTTTCATTTTATGTTTATTTTATGTTTTTGTTATTTTGTTTTTAGCTTAAGTCGAGTCTAGTCTTGGCTTAGCAACGCCATATTGTACGTGTAATTAATCAAGATCTTTAACTCGCCACCAGTAAAATATCCCTTATCCAACAAAACCGTGTTTATCATATCCCTACACCTCACGTTATAACCCATTTAAAAGCCCTCTTTGATAGTTTATCTTAGGTGCTTACGCCTAGTGGAGAAGGTTTTCGATCCTTTCCCAAGCCTATGGTAATCTATTTGCTATGACAGGTAGTGAGAGATATTATCCGTTTTCATTTATGAGATTTATTTTGATGACACCTGAGAGATGTGAGTATCTAAACACTACTTGTGAGGTGCTAGTTTGTAATCTCCGTGCTTATTATGATTAAAGTGGAACGACTATTTGTTGTAATTACTTTTATATTAGCATTAAATGACCCCTAACTTGTATTTTGATTAGAATAAAAGCGCATTTGCTTGAGGACAAGCAAATCTCAAGTGTAAGGGTATTTGATGAAGCGAAAAGTGTACCTCTTTTAGGGGTCATTTAAGCCCTAAATCGTATTTATTTGATCAAATATTGCCCTAAATCGTTCCTTTTGTCATTTTAGGTACTTTGGAGAAGAAATCTGGAAAAGGAAGCATTTTGGACGTTTTTGGAGCATAAAAGTGAAGAAAACGACAAAGTCTCAAAATCGGCTTGAAAAGTACCTTTGACGGCGTCAAGTATTGTTCCAGACGACGTCACGGCTTGGCAAAAAAAGGTGGATATGAAAATTACTCATGATAAGCCAGAGAATTTTACAATGGAAAGTCTGACGGCGTCACCCTTTGAAGTGATCAAGGCCATCACGGTTTAACTTAAAGAGGGACGGCGTCAAGTCCATTTCTGATGGCGTCAAGCCTTGATAAGCCAGAGCGGATTTTGGAGCACTAAAGAGGGACGGCGTCAGGAAGGCCATCCGGGAACCCTAGACACGGCGATGTGACGGCGTCAAGATCTACAACGTGACGCCGTCAGCCCTTAAACTCTATATATAGTTTTGCAATTTTTTGTCATTAGTGTGCAACTTTGTGAGGAGAAACCCTAAGACGAATTTCTGCCATTTTTAAGGGTTTTCATACCCTTGGATCTCCCATGTTTAATTGAAGATAAGTAATTGTTTAATCAATCAATATGTCTATGTGTTGTTTGATTATATCTCGTTCTTGTGTTTTTATTAACATGCTAGGCTAGATTTATCTTGTGTTTGCTTAGATCTAATGAAACCTAGCTATTGATTATTAGTTATTAGTGTGTTATTAATTGTATTGGATGATTGTTTATCGATGTTAGGCTTAAGAAAACTGGCTAACTTCCTATTCGGTAACTTGCTTGAACGTCTTAAGAAACATGAACCAATGCGTACTAAGGTTTTTATGGTTGTATTTAATGCATGAGCGAATTCTAATGATCCCATGTTAGGAGCTTCCTAGCCGGCTCGACATAGGAGTGAAGTAGGAGCTTGTAGAGTTGGGGAAATACGTACGCCACCCCACGATTGGTATTAAGGAATACACCCGTCATCCACGCAATTAATACACACTAATCAACCGGTAAAAGATAGTTAGGGAGTAAGGAAATCTAAGTAAACACATTTCTCTCCACATAAGTTTCACAACATTTTCATTTTCAGTTATTTTATTTTATTTGCATTTGTAGTTATTTGGGTTAGTTGACTAGCAACTAATTCCGCCCACTCTTTCAAACCCGAGATTTTACTTGCTTTCATAAAAATATAAAAAATACAAAAAGAATCTTCCCTCACCCTTAGACCTATTAGAGTAGTTTTTCAATCCTAACGACACTATTCCCTGTGGAGAACGATCAATCCCCCGTACTTACCACTACACTATACTACATCGGTCAGGTACACTGCCTGGTGGGGTTGTAAGCCTCTTGAGATCCCTCGAGAGGTAAAACCTGTTGTAAGGTCGCAAAACCACGCATCACTGCACTATGGATTCCTTGTGTGCAGGCTTGAGTTTTTAAGTCAAAACCTCAAAATCCTAGGTTAAATGATTCCAACTTTTAAAATCCTACTTGATGAACTTAAAGCAACACAGAAATGCCAAAAATAAGGTCCAAAAGAGCTTATTGCTCAAATTGGCTTATTTGGTCAGTTGTTGTTCTAATAATGCCACAGATGGCACAAAATCACAAATCCTATCAAGATAGCTTAAAAGCTTTTACTGACTACTCAAACAACCTGAGTTAAGCTCAATCAAACTTGAGAAAAATGCAAATGAACAGGAATCATCCAAATTGACCCATTTTGCCTCTTTGACCCAAACAGTCCTTATAAGGTGACTGATGTGGATTTTCAAATGGAAAAGCCAAATTTAACTATGATTCTTGGTTATAACTGATTGTCTAACTTATTTTAACTTTGTTAAGAAACTTTTAATATGGAATTAAGCACTACAATAAGCTGAGCTAATTATGGCTATTTTGGACTGATTTTAGCTATTTAATGAGATATGAACAAAAACTAATGTAAACCATAACTACCTATCACACTAACTTTAAATAACATTAATAAGATATAATAAGCATAGAAAAAGCATATAAGAAGTAGATAAGCAGTTGTACAGTAAATCATGGAATTTGGAATTATGCTTACAACTGATTGGATATGAAACAGTGGAACTTAAGAACAGAACACAACTAGCTTGTCATTGACAAGCTAGAAAACCCAATTCAACTCTCCTGAACAGCTTATTCCGCTAGAAGAGCTTATTGTGAGCTTCTATGACTTTCATTAACTTTCTTGATATTTCTTGAATATAACTGAGTTATCTTGTTTTAAACTCACAATAAGCTATATTAAGCTCACATGAGTTTATTCAAACAGAAAACAAGCTTATACAAACAACAATTAACTTAATTCGAATTCTCAGTACACATGGAAACTTGAAAATATGAGATTATCATTAACTTTTGGAAATTGCACAAAGATAAACCTTAAACAAACTTAAAGTAACTTGAATTAACAACTGGAAATCAAAATTTATAAAACTTAAACAATTAAAGTACAATACGAAAATGAAAAATTAACTACTTTTCTTATTAGGCTACAAAGTGTTCCTATTTATACTAAAATGAAGTGGGATGTGTCTCTTATCTTCCTCTGAGCAATTTCTGACCCTTGGATGCCCTTGAAATGATCTCAGCCATTTAAACAGATTTTTGGCGCCGAAATTGAGATAGTGGAAAAATCCACTATCTCTAATAACTTGAAATTGGGGAAGAAGCAATAAATGCCCCTTGGCTTGTTAGGTGGAGTGGGATAGGAGAAAGGGTGAGGTGATGGGTGGTATTGCAGGGATAAGGTGGGCGATGGTGGTATGGTTTTTGGCGGGGTGGTATTGAAGAATAAGGTTTGACCGAAGTCAAACCTTCTGGGTTAACTAAGGGGTAGATTGGATCGGGTTTATTTCATGGGCTGAGTTGGGCTTAGGTAAGTGTATGGTGTGGGCTGGGTTAGGTTTAGTGTAAGGTTGGGTTGGATTATATTTAGCAGCTGGGTTTAGTTATTTTAGGATAGAAATGGATTTAGGTTTAATCTTTGAGGACCAATGTTGTAATATTCTGAAAATTCAAGGACTATTGCTGCCAAAAATAGAAATTATTCCCAGGGACCATTTGTGTCATTTTGGTATTTTGGGGGTTGACTTTGACTCTGTCTTTGACTTTCGTCTTCACTTGATCAAATGCACAATTGTTGCCAAGTCGATCCAAAAATGCTCGTTTTCGTTCCGTTTTCAATCCTTCAGTACCTGAGACACATAAAACACAAACAAAGGATATTTGCAGTATAATTCAGTGTTTTAGGTCATTTTTGTGTCTATTATGGGTATAAAATGATGAGTATTTACACACTCATCAATGATCCTATACGCTTCCGCATGTATACTTGATGTTCAATTGTTTATATTTAGGATTTGTCATGTTATATAATTCCAACACCATACGCACCCTATTTGATCGTGAGTTTACGTATCTGTTTTGGCAACTCACTCATGACCAACTCACCTTGGGTGTGAGTTTGGTTCCACTCCGGATAGTCTAATAGTATCATCTTGGCTAGGTTTGGCGGGTATCAACAGTAATGCTAGTTGACTTTAGCTGCCAAGATTTTGATTTGAAATGTACTAAGCTACTATTGGCCGTCATTGTATCAGTATTCAGTAGTATCAGTATCTCACCACAAACATTATTAACCGGCTAAATAAAGCTTTGAGAAACAAAGGTTGTGAATTTAATCAAAACTTTTGACTAAAAGTGTCTTTTGAACATGTGCTCACGCTTATGATAAAATCTTTTGAAGAAGAGTAAGGCTATGCACACTCGATCAGAATAAATCGATCGGTCGCTTGGCAAACCAATATCCGACCGATATTGACATCGGTCGGTTCCTTTGTGTGATATCGATCGAACATCGGTCGCTTCTATTCCAAATCCAAAATTGGTCTCGACAACGACCGAGTTTTAAAAACCAATCCACATTTAACTGTCGCAATTAAAAAAAAATAAAAAAAAAATAAAAAATAAAAAATAAAAAAAAAATCAACCTTATAAATACCTACATCAAACACACATCTAAACACACAATTTCACACACAATTCATATTCAACTTATCATCCATAAACAACTTTTCATCATGTCAAAGAAAAACACTCCCACATCAAAAGTCCTACGATCCCGACTACCCCAAAATGCACCGAATTTGAATTTCTCGCCGAAAAAAAACTTTCAACTAACCGGCCTAACACCATCACAACCACGGGGTATTCGATTTCGTGCACCCTCTTTTGAATATTCATCACGACTATCCCAACCCAACCAAAATCAAAACATGTTTTACCTCCTCTCGTGCTCCGCAACAATCGTTTGTAGTTTCGCTAACCAAGAACTTCTTCAAATCGAAGCCTTCAAAAGAGGGAAAAAAGAAGGTCATTGAAGATGAGTATCTGAATATGAAGCAACAAGAGCTGGCCATGAAAAGAGAAAAAATAGAACTTCAACGAAAACAAGTCGAAATCATGGAAAAATCAAACAAGAACCAAGATTTGATCTTCTACTACTCCAAAATCAACCCAACTTTGCCCGAAAATCACCAAAATCATCTTAGGCAGCTTAAGGCAGAAATCAAAACTCGCTACAATTTAGATGATTAGTTTACGTTTGTAATTGCTATCGTATTTTTAATTTAGTATTGTAATGTTTTTATTATTAATGAATTTTAAGTTTGTTTTTTTTTAATGGTTGATTAAAAAAAAAAAAAAAAAAGTCTGTCATCGACTGTGGCACTTTGGTCGCTTCTGTTCGCCGGAGAGAGAAAGCTGACGTGACAGCCGGTAACCCAGGTCGCTTGGGTCAACGACTGTGCATAGCCTAACGTTTATAAGAATATCTTTACTTATACACACTTTGTTCTTCTGCAATACGCAATCCACATGGGTATTCATGAGATTATTACTATTGAGTTTGAATTGCGAGAAGTATGACGAGCACTTTAATTTGTAATGCTTATTCAACATCGAAAGATTTTGTCAACAATTGAGGTGACATGTCTGAAGAGAGCTTCATATAACTTGTCTTGGTACAAATCATGCAATCGTATTCTTGTTGCATTGATTATTACTTGAAGTGAACAACAAACTCTTAGGGTGGAGGGAGTCATACTCTCCAACCCTCCAACCCTCCCAAAATTTAACCAATCAAATCCTTCCACCTTATTTCAACCCTCCAACCCTCAATCCAACCTTTTTTAGTGGCGTCCATCATTCCTCCAACCCTCTCAAAAATATTTCACAAACACACCTTAAACCTTCAGCTCGCTGCGAGTTATTAACTCGCAAACCAAGCCCGTCCATTCAACCCGCAAAGGCGGCAGCCATTTGCTCGCAAACCCGTACAACCCGCAAAGGCAACCCGTAACCCACTCCTTGTGGCCTTATCAAGTTTCTCAAATTACTGAAAATTCAAGTACAATGCTAAGTCTTTTGTTTGACCATAACATTTCTAGAAAGTATTTAACAAAATATGTATTCTTAAATATATTTAACAAAATATTTAATTATTTTTTTCTTTTCTTATAACAACATCATAAAGTCTCAAAAATGAGAAAATCTTTTGCAGCCAATCAACCATCGTATCCATGATGGTTATCAAAATTCTAAGATACCTAAAAAGAAGGGGCAATTAATTATGTAGCCCGGTCGCTAAAAGTGTTGGACTTTTGAAGACCCAAATAAGTCACTTTCTGGAAATAGCCCTAACGACCAGCGATCTCACATGAAGATGACATGTGGCACAAAAAAGTGACGCCCAATCATTAAAGTTGTACTTTGTGTCCAAGCCCACTATGTGTACTTTTTAAGCTACTTTTTTATAGCGACTTTTCATACATTAATCGACATTCGATTTTGTCTTTTTTCAGCCAAAAAGTCAAACTTTGAAAAATTTTATTTTATTCTTTTTGCCCCTTCCTAATATTGAGCGACTTTTTTTACTTTGAGCGACTGACGGCTTGTATTTTGAGCGACTTTTTTTACCTTCAACTTTTTTGTACTTGTGTCATTACCTTTGTACTTTTCAACTTTTTTTACTTTTAACATTTTTATACTTTTAACATTTTTGTATTTTTTAAATACTTTATAAACACTTTTTTATTTCAAAATCTTGAGCAACTTAAAAAAAAATTAAGCGACTATATTTTCTTTAAGCGAATTTTTTTTTAAACACCCTCCCATTAACCCCCCCCCCCCCACCACACACACACACACACACACTCACTCACTTAAATTCCCCCAAAACCATCGTCTTTTCAACCACACCAACACATCATTTTCATTATTATCAAACAAACTCTAAATTCAAATTAACTCTCTAATCTAAAAGGACCAAAACCTATTAACAGATCTGAATATATGAAAATACAAAAGACAAAAAAAAAATTAATGGAACAAGAACGATGGTATAGTTTCTGGTGATAGTGAATGCGATTCTTGTTAATTTATTTTCATATTGTGATTAAATGAGGTTTGAATTAATTTTTTCAATTTTTAAGGTATAGTGTGTTTGGATCTCTTCGTATACAAACGGACTAAAGGAAATAGTGGTTCAATGTCAATGGTTTTTGTTTGTTAAATAATGAATGATTATATGCTTTGATAATTAGCTTGCAATAAACAAGTATCTAACTGTTTATACTTGACTTTTTATTGCAAACTATCAAATTCGATTTATGATTTTAGATCGGGATATTCTTTTAGATAAAAAAATGTGATCGGAATCTGGGTTTGGTCATCGGAGAAGATGAAGATGAAGATGAAGGGTAAAGGGTGGTTGTGTGGTGGTGATTACGATATGTGTTTTTGGGAATTTGAGTATGTGTTTTGGGGGAATTTGAGTGTGTGTGGGGGGTTAATGGGAGGGTGTTTTAAAAAAATCGCTTAAAGAAAATAAAGTCGCTTAAATTTTTTTTTAAGTCGCTCAAGATTTTGAAATAAAAAAGTGTTTTATAAAGTATTTAAAAAATAATACAAAAATGTGAAAAGTACAAAAAGGTTAAAAGTAAAAAAAGTTGAAAAGTACAAAAGTATTGACACAAGT
Organism: Artemisia tridentata subsp. tridentata; assembly: GCA_021014915.2. Lineage (NCBI taxonomy): Eukaryota > Viridiplantae > Streptophyta > Magnoliopsida > Asterales > Asteraceae > Artemisia > Artemisia tridentata. The sequence continues at coordinate 144,008,587 of CP139504.1, read as the reverse complement.
ACAAAAAGGTGAAAAGTAAAAAAAGTCGCTCAAAGTACAAGCCGTCAGTCGTTCAAAATAAAAAAAAAGTCGCTCAACATTGGGAAGGGGCAAAAAGAATAAAATAAAATTTTTCGAAGTTTGACTTTTTAGCTGGAAAAAGACAATAGAAAGTCGCTTAATGTATAAAAAGTCGCTGTAAAAAAGTCGCTTAAAAAGTACACATAGTGGGCTATGACACAAGTACTACTTTAATGATTGGGCGCCACTTTAGTTGGTGCCACATGTCACCTTCATATAAAAGTGGCCGGTAGCTAGGTCTATTTTCAGAAAGTGACTCATTTGAGTCCTCATAAGCCCAACACCTTTAGCAACCGGGCTAAATAATTAATTGCCTCTAAAAAGAATTTTAAAATAAAAGAAATTAGCCATTGCCCTAGCTAGCTCATTTCCTAACACTATGTTCTCTAGTTTTATTTTAGGAGTGAAAGTGAAAGGAATGATGTGAAACAATTTTTTTTTTGTGTTCTTAAGTTTTTGTGCCGAGGAAAGAAAGTGATTGCAAGTGGAAAGGAAAGAGCACTAGTGGATTTTTGACTCATCACTTTCACCCCATATTTGGGATGAAATTGAAAGGGACAAAATATTTAATAGTAAAAAGACCAAATTATCGTTGCATCTTTCTTTTATTTTTTATTTTTGTGAGGGCATGATTGTAAATGTATAACATTCTTTCATTTTCTTTCTTCCCATTTTATTGATACTTAAGAACACAAATAAATCTCTAGCTTTCTTTCATCTCCACTCCATTTCTTTTCTTCACTTTCATTTTATTTTCATTTCACTCTTAAATTTAACTCGAGAACAGAGTGTTAGTCTTTGTCATTGCCGACTCCCTTATTGGTGATGGTAGTGATGCACGACATGACTTGGATCGAAATAACCAAGAACGAGAAAATTGAAAACATTATCGTCTAACCGGGGGAAGACTGTCGTTCAAAGTTGGTTCGATTGACTTCCTGCACGTTGTTTCGTATATATTTATTCCTTAGTTTGTTATAGTATTGGTTTCTTTGATCGTATTATTCATGTTGATAAGGTCGTTTCTTTACGCCATCGATGATGCCGAGTTCATGTTTACGAACCATAAAAGGAAATTTCTCCTACTGTGTGACTTCGCAAGTGGTAGAAAAAACAAATCTGCTAATACGTGACAATTGGTTACATCACTTACATATTTGATCATATTTTGATGCCTTCAATAAACATGTGTTTTCCTTCTGTATCAAAAAATAACTTTAACGAGTGGGACGACCCCCCGCGTTGCGGGAGAGGAGGGGTAGGGGTGTTCCCCAACTTTTTTTTGATGGAAAAATTATTTCGTTAATAATTACGCAAGTTTCATAATTTTTCGAGGCCGTTTGGTACGAAAAATAATAAAAACAAAAACAAAGACAAATACATTGATTTCGAGAAAGTATTGCATATTTATATTCATTTTTGTTGGAAAAATTATTTCGTTAATAATGGCGCAAGTTTCATAATTTTTCGAGGCCGTTTGGTAAGAAAAATTTTTTTTACTGTTGCTACAGTACTGTTGCTACAGTACTGTAGCAAAATAATAAAATACTACTCTTGGCAGACTTGTGTTTTAATATAGATATATAATGATAGCTTATCAAACATGCAAATTACTTTAACTAAACAATATTTTGATATAATGTACTAGAACTTTGGTTTTGCTTAGAGATACTGTTAGCCTTGCTTTTTTATAAAGATAACATCACACAAGTGAATTGGACTAGATTTGTAGAAAGTAGAGCCCACAGGGACTACTATTGTTTAAATGTCAAACTTGTAATGTAAAAGGCCTATAAATACCCCTCATGAGGGGTGTGAGAAATCATTGTGTATCTTTCATTCTTTAAGCTAATAAACATTGTGTATTTCTTCACCCTCTCTCTACTATTTCTCTCACTAAAACCATGAATAGATTCATCATGTTTGATCAACCTAGATCTCCCGAAGCACATAAATCATACATATTATCGGTCCTACAATTGGTATAATGAGCCAGGTTATTACTGTTTTAATGATTTTTGTGGTTCGAATATTGTTTTAAGCTGTTTGTTACCAACTTTTTGTGTCATCGGAAATTTTTTTTTCCATACCTTTTTGGTAAACAGTTTTGTTACGAACTTTTATTTATCCATATGGTCAAACAGTCTCTAATCCACTTCTGTTCTGGTATACAGTCCTGGTAACAGGATTATACACGTTTATTGTGAGACTGGTTTGCACTATAACCGTGAAAAGTGGTCAAACATGGTCGGAATATTGGTCTGGAAAAGGGTGGTCAGAATTCATGGTCGGAGAAATCATCGAAATTCAAGGTCAAAAAGTCAAAACCCTTTTTTATCGGAATTACTTGTAAAGTAATTCCGACAGACCCTGCTTCATCGGAATTGAATCGATTTCTTGTAAAGAAATTCGATAAGAAACCGTTGGAATTGAAACCGTCGGAATTACCCCGTTGGAATTGACCCATCGGAATTCAACCTGTCAGAATTGGATTTACTTATCACAATTCATCAAGTCAAAGAGTCAAAGCCGTCGGAATTGGTTTTATACCATTTATCGGAATTAAAAAAAAAAAAAAAAAAAAAAAGAAGAAGAAAAGATCCAGATGAATAGACCACGACCACAAAACAAAAATACCTCGGACTCGTTGACTCATCAGCCACATCCAATCCAACTTAAAACCAAATATATCTATCTACACCTAATCCCATCCTCCATTACGATCACACTACTACAGTCTATCCTAACTCATCAACTTCTCCGAGCCATCAACAAGACTCGTATTAAAACAATAACATCACACAATAAAGCATATCGATCTCAGAAAAGCTCAAAGTTGTTTTCAATCTTGTAAAGATTTTTTTCGTTGAACTTATATCATCACAGACCAATTTCGAAGTCTAAGCTTCACTTGATATCCGAACTTAACAGAAAAGAAACATAACTAAACAGTTAATTTTCCTTCTTGGTTTGTTTATGACCATAAATTGATACAAATCGTATACATCATATGTCGGACCTTACCGTGACCCTCCAAAGGGTCTTGAAACCATAAAGTCAAGTTCTTGATACGACTAGTAGTGAAACTGAAACGACATCATTTGATTGTGTCTGGATTTGTGATATTCGGTTTGAAGATTGATGATGATGGAAATGAGATCGACTATGAAATGAAGAACTGATCGTTTATGATGATGAAGGAGATGAGTGTTGACTGAGTTTTGTAAGGAAGGCGGATGGTTTGATTGAAATGTGTTTTAGGGTTGTGTGAAATAAGACCTAGTATAACCGTATACTGATTTGGAATGGATCGGGTTCAATTTTCGTTTTGGGCCTGGTACTTCATTTTATTTATTAATCGGATTGATGGATTGGGATATGATATATTTTGGGCTGAAATGCTAGCTAATGCACATTCAAATTTATTTGGATACAAGTGTTGTATTACTTATTCGGTATAATGAGTGGTATTTTGGTATTAAAAATTTCACGGGGATACATATTTCACGGCTAGAATTGTTATGTTTAACAAAAATGACTACAGGATTTTTGTACGGTATTATTGATTTGATTTTGAAGTGACATTTCACGGGTACTTATTTATCTTAGAGACGTTGGTTGGTTGGTTGGTTGCATGTCTCAAGATAACTTGTCTGGGCAATTTTTCATTATGATTAAGACTTGACAATCTAGTTATAACTGATGTAAGGAGTTACGTTGTAGTGCTCACAGTGTATAGCTATCACTTTAAGGAGTTACGTTGTAGTGCTCAGTATCACACGAAGTTGTGGATTGTTCAAAAGGCGCGTTAGTACAAGCATTAAGTCACAAAGTTGTAGTTTTTACTTCTTTTTCAAGTTGGTCATATCGGGTTGATCCGTCTGAAAACGTATATAAATATGCAGTCTCAGAATGAATGCTCGTGTGTAGTGTGAAACCAGGCAAGTGATCACCTGGGTCGTTTCCCAACGAGGTGCGAAATTGAAAACTGTGAAAAGCTTTGGATTAGAGTGATTGATGAATCAGATATTTTTGCTTTAACAAGATAAAATCTATTAAATAGAAGCTATCACTATTTTTCTGTGTTTCGTTTAATCTAAATTACACTAGAAACGCGAGTCGGGATTTAATTAAAATGCGTATAACACTGAGATATATGTAAAATTAACTCTAAAGGTGTTCTAATATTTTTTATAACTTAAAAATGACAAAAGAAAATTATCTAAAAAAGATTTATATTTTTCTGATTTTTATATTTTTTATTATAATTTAATTACTAAATTTAACTAATAAATAGATTAAAAATACTAAAATTATCCAAAAAATTACGAAACTTTTTAATAAAATACTAGAAGTGATTACTGAGCTAACAAAAATATAGTGGAAGTGACAGCTTATTCTAAATAAGCTGCAAAAAAGCTGTAAAGATAATAAGCTTAATAAAACTAAACTGTTTAAGTATTATTTAAATATCTAAGGGTGTAAATGTTTAACAAAAATGAGTACTAGCACACTGGGTGAGGCTTTGGTTTGGTGAACGACAGGTCACTGGTTCGAATCCATATAGGACCTTTTTCTAAAAACTTTTTTTTTTTTTTTTGAACTTTTTCTTTTTGCTAATTACTTTTTAGCTGAATATAAGTAACTTTAATTAAGGAACTATTTTTAAAACTTATTTAATAAGCTAGTTTTAAGTAGCTTATGAGAACAGTAGGCTATTTATTAGATTTTAAGATTTTTGGATTTTACAAACAAGCTATAAACTGATGAAGAGGTTAAAAGCTTATAGACTAAGTAGCTATGGACTTTTTTACATCTAAATACACTAATGGTTCAAGAAAATCTGGTCTGAATAAGCTAGAAAAGCTCAAGAGAGCTTATGGCTTATTGGTATTGCTGATGTGCTCTTTGCACAGGGCAAAAATGCCCACTTCGAGGGCCTCTTTCGAGGTCAAAGAGAGTTCTAAAATTCGAACTAAAAATATCCTAAGTAGACTAGCTGGTGAGGTTTGAGAATCAAAAAGAAATTTCTTAAAAGAGCTTATGGTTATTGAATTAAAAATGTGCAAAGTTTCGAAAAACTATGACAATCTGCTATATGCAGTTTTGCTAACTGATCTAGTGCTATCTTGTTGCACACCTTGTGCAATGGGCTGGGGTTTATAGAACCTACGAATTGAACTAAAAGGAACTCAAAGATACTAAGAAAATGGTCTAAACAAGCCAGTGGCTTGTATAAGCTTGAATGAGCTTTTGGCAGTCCAAAACTCACACAGTGGGTTCAAAATGGTTCTAACTTGTTCTAGAACTAATCAAATATCGAAAATAGCTTCTAAGGACTGGTAGAAGCTTGTGCAAACTTGGTTCAATGACACATCTACAGTATACTAGGTGTTTGGCCTGATGACAGTCACTAAACCAAACAGCCCTTTAGGGACTGTTATGGTATTTTGTGAACTGAACTGTGTAATATAAGCTTCGAATTGGATTCTAAATGGACTAGTAAGTTACTTAAGCTATAAAATTAACTTAGTGACTGAAAATAAAACTGATATCAACAAGCTAGCTTATAATCTTATTTTTGGCTTTTATTAGGTATTTAAGTGAAAATGAAAACAAGTAAAGTGATGACTAATGAAACTGATTGAAAAGTGAATATGAACTAATGAAAAGCTAATAATGATAAAGACAAGAACAAATAAGCTTATGGAACAGTGACAATAGAAAATGAAGAAAACTTGCAAATTGCTTACAATCGAAATGCCAAGCAAACCAAAGAACCACGAACCAAGAACAACCTATGGGCCTCCCATGAAGCCACTAACCCATAAGCTTCCACAATAATTGGCTTATTGATCCAGAATAGCTTATAAGCTAATTCGTTGACTTTTGTTGACTGATCTTCGAATTTGAAATTGAGAACTAATAAGAACTATATAAACTTACATGAAGCTACTATGAGCTTATGTCAGTTTATAGGAAAGGTTAATGGAGCTTTTGGTGATAATGTAACTAGCTTAAAGCTTATTCGAATTACTAGGAAACTTGATAATTTAAATGATCACTAATATTGAGTACAAATTAACTTGAAACTGGACAAGATAACTGAAATGAGCTTATATTAAAACTGAACTTGAAATTACAACAGAGATACTTGAAATTGAAATTTGCGATTTAACTAAATTAACTACTTGCCAAAATTGGCTTACATACTAGTCTATATATACAATAAGTAACTGGGATATTCATGTCGACATCTCTTGAGCTCAATCCCACCATTAGATCGCTTTAAGTCATCTCAATCGTCCACTTGTATTTTTGGCGGGAAATCAGGAAAGTGGGATAAGTATCTGTTTTGGTCAGTGAGAGTGGAGAGGAAGCATTAATTGCATTTGGCAATGTTAGGTAGTGTGTTTGGAGGGGGAATGATGTGGTGAAGCCAGCTGGTGATGAGGTGGGGGTGAGGTGGTGTGGATTGGCGGTTCGAAGGAAGAAGATAAGTTTGACTGAGTTGTTAAACTCAGTCTAATGGATTGGATTTTGGGCTTTGTTAAACAATGGGCTTGGACATGGGTAATGGGAAAAGGGTTGGGTATTATGGGTTTAGTGTTGGATTGGATTTAATGGTTGGATTTTAGGGATAATGTTGGATCCGGATTTGATAGTTAAACAAGCATAGGGACCAATCTTGTAATTCTTGCATTCTTGAGGGGCTGAGTTTATAAACTTCCAAACTATCTTCAAGGGATTAAACCTGCCACAAAACAATAACACAAGGACCAAGATTTATTTTTCTCAAAGTTTTTAAATCCCAAGGACCATTTTTTTGTCCATTTTGCAAAGTTCAGGGACTAAACTTGTAATTTTATGAAACTTCACACCAAAGGACTATATATGTTTATTTGTGATTCAAAAGGACCTTTGGTGAATTTTTCAATGTTTTGAATAACCAGGGACTAGTTTTGACAACTTTTGAAAGTTGAGGGACTGAAACTGCCAATTATGCAAACTTTGTTCGTTTTTCACTTGTTTTCAGACATTTTGCATCTGAAACATATAAAACACAATTTTGTGATAATTTCAGTATTATGATGCATTTCTGAGTGTTTTTGGATGTTTTGGCAGTTCAGATTAGGTAAAAATGATGAGTATTTAGACACTCATCATTGGTCATATCGGGTTGTCTCCATATGTGGTCATTACTAGTAGCCAGTGAATTAAAAGGAGGTTCGTTTAAAGGTTGGTTTGAGAGAAGTATTGAGAGTATTTTTTTCGACATATTCTCACGAAATTATGCTTACACGGGTTGTTATGGCTTAAAAATTGCACAAGTAAAAGGTAATTCTACAGCATGTACACAAAAGTATGATGATTCCGATGACTCGCAACCATCAGGAGGGAGAAGTACATGAAGGAAAAAGTAGTGCTTCGTCTTCAGCAATTTGGTTGAGGGTACATCGAGGCTTATTACCAACTTGGATGCAATACTTTGTGAGGTATGTTGTTATGATGCTCCCCGAACGACAACCATGGTGCTACACTTTAGTGTCTACATTCTCCGCTGCGCGTTTGAAGACTAAAGAGAGTTGTCGATTCAGGAGGGAGCAGAGAAAAAGAAAAGGCTCATAAGTTAGGAGGGAGTAATAACCTAACTAGACCATTACAATTGAAGTTCGGAGCTACAAGGATTAGTTCCGTCCGCCGAGATCTTCGGAAAAGAGAACTTCAAGTCTGCCTCAGTATCTAGTCGACAGAGACTCTGCGCTCCAACAACGTCAACATAGTTTATTATTATTGTAATTTACTTTGTTTATAGGTCTCATTGTAACCATTCACGTGTGACGATATCTTGGAGGGAGATTGTTAGCCTTGCTTTTTTATAAAGATAACGTCACACAAGTGAATTGGACTAGATTTGTAGAAAGTAGAGCCCGCAGGGGCTACTATTGTTTAAGTGGCAAACTTGTAATGTAAAAGGCCTATAAATACCCCTCATGACTCTCCATGAGGGGTGTGGGAAATCATTGTGTATCTTCCATTCTTTAAGCTAATAAACATTGTGTATTTCTTTACCCTCTCTCTACTATTTCTCTCACTAAAACCATGAATAGATTCATCATGTTTGATCAACCTAGACCTCCCGAACCACATAAACCATACATATTATCGGTCCTTCAGATACCCCGATACAAACATTACTATAAAATTTCAAATCATTATTCAACATATCCCTCGAGTGATAAAAGGTCATTTGTTTAAATCTGAACACACATGTACCGATGTATCAATAGCAATTACAAAAGATTATAACGGTTGGAGATGATATTTGATTGATTGAATAGTGTAGAGCTTTAATTTTTATAAACTATATGTATTTTGTCAGGAGACAACAATTTTATGATGAAGAGAGTATTTTGAATCGTATATAAATAATTTTACTAATTAATAACTCTAATCAATTGTAAATGAGAAAAATTCAATTAGGGACTATCATTTTCCTGCATACCAAGAGACAAATCTGAACCACACATTTTGTAAACGAATAAAAGTAAGAAATTAATTAATATTGTTAACCTAAACTAACTTTCACTAAAAAAAAAAAAGTTATTTTACATATCAAAAAAAAAAAAAAAAAAAAAAAGAGTTTTTTTACATATCAAATTTTTCTCACATATCAAATGACAAATCTTAATAATTCATTTTCATGATGCCAAAAAAATGAAGGAAATTAATAAATATTTAAATTAAAAATTCAATTACATCTATTTTTTATAATTAAAATATATCATGAACCATTTATCGTTAAACAAAACATATTATACCGTTACGACGAACATTTAATTATCTTTCTATATACGGGCACTTTGATTTACTTTTTATAAACATTTTTTTGGTCGGTTTTTGGTATTGAAATTCACATGACATATCACATGTGATTTAACACTAATATCGAAGTTCGAACACTAAACATGTGTACTGAAGTAGACATAAGTATTTGTCTATAAATAAAAAACTTTTTCCCATTTTTTATAATGAAAAACAGATATTCATGACTTTCCAACCATATATCACATATTGTATCGAATTATATATTATAGTAGTTCATTCGTGAAACTTCTATAATCACATATAATAACAACAAATGTAGTTAAAATCATATGTCATTGAGATCACGTGTGGTTAAAATTATATGTTTAATCAAACTTTGATGAATTAACTGTACTAATCTACAATTCGAAATATAATGAGTTATATATGGTTGGAAAGCTATAAATGTCTAGTTTCCAAGAAAAAAATGATGAAACTTTTAAAATATTGTAGAAAAACTTATGTTCATTTTAGTACATGTTTAAATAATTGAATATTCAAATTAGTGTTTAATCACATGTGATTTCTCATGCAAGTTTCAACAACGAAAAATGTGAAAAAATGAAGAAAAAAATGTCGAAAGTAATTTTTTGCCAAACATTTTTTTCAATAAGGGAGCACACTCGCATATACTTTTGACAAACATTTTTTTTTGGTTTTTTCGGTACAATATTTTGCTTGATATATAGCATGTGAAATAGCACTAACCCGTAAGTCCGAACATTCAACCTGTTGTCATAAAATAGGCATACGTATTTGTGTAAAACTTCAAATGATTCACCTTTTTTGCATTTAAAAATACGAATCATTAGCTTTCGAACCATATATTATACATAATTTTCGAACCTCGAAATCAATACGGTTTATTTATAAAAGTTGGAGAAAAAAGAAGAATTTTTTTATAGTCAAGCTCGCTTGATGTATCACATGCGATATGACACTAATATTTAAGTTTGAACACTCAACATGATGTCCTAAAATGAACACAAATATTTTTATAGAACTCTAAAAGGTTTACTATTTTTTGAATTGAAAAATACACATTCTTGCATTTCCAAGCATATATCATACATAATATTTGAGCCTCTAAATCAATATTGTTTATTCCTAGAAGTTGGAGAAAACAAAAAAAATGATATTTAAATTCGCTTGATATATCACATGTGATATAACACTAATATGTAAGTTTGAACTGTCAATATGTTTTCTCCAACTTATATGAATAAATTGTATTGATTAGGAAGTGCAAAAATTATGTGTCATATATATTTTTTTGAAAGGCAACATATTATTAAATCAAACAACGGATAAAATACAGTACAAGGCATCCTCTTAAATAATCAAAACAATTAACAAAGGGACGTGTTAGTGCAAATATTACGATATTTAATCTATACAGTCTCGTTTTTTTTATTGATGACAAACCATGTAACTTGTAATACATAACGTAAAATGTAAAAGTTACTTGTAATCATATTTTGTCTCAACATAAATTCAACATCTCTAGACGACTCAAGTCCTTGTATGCTACAACACAAGTTCATACATGTTTTTTATGTTGCGTTACGATCAAAACCCAAATAAACCATTAAACACATCTAGTAAAATAGTTTATATAAAACCAAAACCATTTTCATGAAACACTTATAAGTAATATTTATTACTTACATTTTCATAAAATATATTCTTTAGAATCAACTAGTTAAATGTAATATACTAGTAAAATGGCTTGGACTATCCATAACCCAAAACCCATACCCATACCATGAACCATAACCCATGTGCATTAATGTGCATTACATCATGCATGACTTCACAATGGGTAAAACCCATGACCCATGACCAAAAGTCCATAACCCATGACCCAAGATGTCTTTGACATCATGCATGACATCACATGACCCCATGGACCATAACCCATGACCCATTAACCATGTCCCATAACCAAAATAAAGAGGAGCGTCACTGGATCCCTCGCGGATCCCTTGGTTTACAAGGGCCGGATCCCTTTCAAAGGGATCCGGTGAACAGTAAACATCTTTCTCTTTTTTGCCTATAAATAGCAAACCATTTCTCACCATTTAGACACACCTTGAACACACTTACTCTCAACCATTTCTAACACATTTAGATCAGTAGGAAAACATGTAAAACACCTTGTTTCTCATACGATCATAATGCTTCTAACTTTCATTTTGTTGTAAGCATACTCCCGAAGTGAACATCCAAAGAAAGCCTAGAGATCTTGCATCCTTACCTACTGAAGTGATCCTCCAAAGCAAGCTTAGAGATCTTGCATCATCATCCACCACAACCATATATACATGAAGATCTATCACAACAAGCTTAGAGAACTTGTGATCTTCATTGAAGGCTTTCTATTAAAGGAAGTTTATTTAGTGTAGTCATTCATATCCATTTGACATATTGTCTTGAATCTTCTCTTGTATCATCTTCATGTATCTCTAACTAGATTAGTTGGTTTATATGTTTGTGCCATAAAACACAAGGTTTGTTATGTTGGGCCACAAAACATAACGGGTGTCATAGATGTGTTGTGTAGATTGGTGTAGTAGGGCGTTGGTCCCTCATGATGTGTTGTGTTGATCGGGTAGTGATTCCTCCTTTGTAATGGAACCCGATATCTAGCCTTGTACCGAATAAAATGTAGGCGATGAAGGTTTGGCTCTACCTCGTGGAAGAGCTCGGTATTTAGCCTTGTACCAGATAAGGTGTAGGCGACGTCGTGTTGGTTTGGTCCACCGTGTTAAGGACCCGATATTTAGCTTTGTACTGGATAAAGTGTAAGCTATGTTGTGTAAGGTTTTTCCGCCGAGAAAGGAGCTTGTTGATCTAGTGAAGTAACTCTCGAGTTGAATACTCGGGGAGTGGAGTAGGGCGAAGAGGAGTTTCGTGACCGAACCACTATAAATCCTCGTGTTGGTTTACGTATCCTTCTTACTTATCGCTTTACTTTTATTCTTATATTGTTGATTGTCTTTGTGTTGACACTTTACATATTATGTCAAGCTTGATCGGCAATTTGTCATAAGGATGTTTTTAGAATAGAAATATAAACCGGACTAATAATGGCGAAACTTGATCTATACTATATTTGATACAAAATTTTTAAACAGAAACATATTCACCCGCCCCCCCCCCCCTCTACCGTTTCCACAATTGGTATCAGAGCGGGTTGGCTCTTGTTTTAGATCAAATGATTTTTTAAAACCGAGTAAGGTCCTTGTATCAAATTTTCGGTGAAGTTAAGCATAATATGAAGAGTGTCTTGTTGATTTTTTTTTCTTTGAATCTTTCGTTGTTAGATATCTTGTTATTCAAGCTCGAATAAAGATTAAAATGGGTAATATAAGTTCAATAAAAAGTCTACATAGGTTAAACCTTTTCGTCGGGTCAAAATATGTGTTTTGGTGAATCTGTGTCAGATCCGCGGATCCCTTTGTTATCGAAGTGCGGATCCCTTTTGGAAGGGATCCGACGGATCCGTCTGCACAGAGGATAGTTTTTGATAAACTTCAAAAATTCATAACTAATTAACCATAAGTCCGTAGAAGTCGTGCCACCTAGCGTTTTAAAGGAATTCGAGTCTAATTTCATATAAAAATAATTTCATAAACTGATTCAAAACAAAAATTTACAAAATCTTTGTTTTATAATAGAAAGTCATTTTTCGGTTATAACATTTGCACAAACTTTTGGTCTAATTGGAGACGGATGTTTTCATCTTTGAATATTAGCATGTTTTCTTTTGAAACTATTGTTTTGGTCATACTCATAAATATAAAGGAAAGCTAATAAAGCTTGGTATACATGTTTATATTTAACATGAAACGATGAAAAGAACTGTTGTATGCTATGGTAAATGATTAATTGTTTAACTTGCATTACTTGATCTGTTAGGAATATAAATATTCATATGAAGCCTCAGTCACCCCGAGTACTCATTGGCATTAAAGTAGCTCATATGATTCTTAATATTATTAGTATTAGTTTAGTTATATTAGTATTTGTGAAGTTGGGTCGGGTCTTTACCCACTATCAGCTCACTCTACAGCCCACTAGGGGCAACTTAACTAGTAGTATAAATACCCCTTCCCAAGTGTGGGAAGGGTTGAAACTTCTCACACTTCAAATCTAATATACTTTCATTTCTCTCACTAAGTTCCTAGCTCTACTCTCTCTCTCTAACTCTAACCATGGATTTGTTCTTCCATAATCCAAGACCTCCCGAATCCCATAATAATCAACATATGAATCGATCTTACAATTGACATCAGAGGTAGGTTGTTACTTTGTTGATTTATTTGTGGTTCGAATCTTGTTGTAAGCTGTTTTTTATCTTAATTTTACTGGTCTGGGAAATCTTTTTTCCTCCATAACTTTCTGGTAAACTGTTTTGTCAAAACAGTCTTGCTTTCTTTTTCAGTTTCAGTTTCCTATTTCTGGTTATTGTGGTTATGTCCCAGTAACAGTTTTGTGATAACATTATCTTTAGAAGATTGTTTGTACCATCCCGTGAATATTGTGGTCGAAGATTGAAGTAAGATTCTTGGTTGCGGTTTGTGTCAAAAAAGGGATGTTCTTGGCTGCGGTTTGATGAAAGAGAAAACCCAGATCTGTTTTTTTGGAAAGTACGATGGTCAACTGGGTTTGAAGTTGCGTTTTGATGACCAGCCTTGCGTTTTGACATTGCGGTTTGCCACTTGAAGATTTTATTCAAAGCATACAGGCAACGTTATGCTGCCCAAATCTCAAGAAAAGTTATGGTTTGACCAAGAAAATTAACAGCCTCATAGTCCGAAATAAAGTCAGAAGTAAAAATGAAAAAAGAAAAAGAAAAAAAAAGAACGTATATGAAAAAAAAATGATAAGAAAATACAATACGTTTCTATTATCTCAGTCAACAACCAAAAATCCTCAAACTACAATAAACAAACGTCCCAGACCTTCACAACTCAAAACTTCAATGGAAAAAAAAATACACCGATCTCAGTTTTTTTTTTCTTTTCACATACTCATAGATCAGTTTTCAAGAACAAGAGTATAAGAAATATTCATCATAGATCGTGTAAGTTTCTAGAGACAACAACAACTAAAGTGTTATTACTAGTCTTTCTTTCGGCTCAAATAAATTGAAACATAACAATCCAACTTAAATAAATACAAGATCTCAGTTTATATTTTCGTGTGGTTGATGCGTGGGTTTTGCAACCTTACAACAGGTTTTACCTCTCGAGGGATCTCAAGAGGCTTACAACCCCACCAGGCAGTGTACCTGACCGATGTAGTATAGTGTAGTGGTAAGTACGGGGGATTGATCGTTCTCCACAGGGAATAGTGTTCGTTAGGTATGAAAGACTACTCTAATTAGGTCTAAGGGTTGAGGAATGATTCTTTTTGTATTTTTTTTATATTTTTATGAAAGCAAGTAAAATCTCGGTTTTGAAGGAGTGGGCGGAATTAGTTGCTAGTCAACTAACCCAAATTACTACGAATGCAATAAAATAAATAACTGAAATGAAAATGTGGTGAGAAACTTATGTGTAGAGAAATGTGTTTACTTAGATTTCCTTACTCCCTAACTATCTTTTACCGGTTAATTAGTGTGTATTAGTCGCGTGGATGACGGGTGTATTCCTTTATACCATTCGTGGGTGGCGTACTTACTTCCCCAACTCTACAAGCTCCTACTTCACTCCTATGTCGAGCCGGCTAGGAAGCTCCTAACATGGGATCACTAGAATTCGCTTGTGCATTAAATACAACCATAAAAACCTTTAGTACGCATTTGGTTCATGTTTCTTAAGACGTTCAAGCAAGTTACCGAATAGGAAGTTAGCCAGTTTTCTTAAGCCTAACATAGATAAACAATCATCCAATACAACTAACAACACACTAATAACCAATAATCAATAGCTAGGTTTCATTAGATCTAAGCAAACACAAGATAAATTTAGCCTAACATGTTAATCAAAAGACAAGAATAAGATAAAATCAAACAACACATAGACATATTGAATGATTAATTGATAACTTATCTTCAATGTAACATGGAAGATCTCAAGGCAAAAAGCCTTGAAAAAGAAGCTAAATTCGTCCTAGGGTTTTCTCCCAAAATTCCACACACTAAGCTCTCCTTAATGACAAAAAATTAGAAAACTATATATAGACTTTTGCATCTGACGGCGTCACCTTATGGATTGTGACGCCGTCACCTCGCCGCTTCTAGGGTTCCCGGATGACCTTCTTGACGCCGTCCCTCTTTAGCTCTTCAAAAATCCATTCTGGCTTATCAAGGCTTGACGCCGTCAGCTCGTGAACGTGACGCCGTCCCCTTATGATTTAAGCCGTGACGCCCTTGATCAAGTTAAAGCGTGACGCCGTCAGAATTCACATGCTATTTTCACTGGCTTATCATGAGTAAATTTCACGTCCACTTTTTCTTGCCAAAGCATGACGCCGTCCAGAGTTAATTGTGACGCCGTCAAAGGTAACATTTAGCCGATTTTTGAGACTTTGTCGTTTTCTTCACTTTTATACTCCAAAAACGTCCAAAATGCCTCCTTTTCCAGATTTCTCCTCAAAAGTACCTAAAATGACAAAAGAAACGATTTAGGGCGATATTTGATCAAATAAATACGATTTAGGGCTTAAATGACCCTTAAAAGCGGTACACTTTTCGCTTCATCAGTGGTCAACTATCTCAAAGATCTTCAAAGATCATTACACGAAAATATTTCATCACAGATCCGAATCTAAAAAGATAGAACGACCTCAGATTTTTCATTCGTGTTTCACATGATATTTCAAGTACTTATACTGATCTTAAACATACGAATTGAAAATATCATCATAGATTTGTGAAGAGATCAAACTCATCTTCATTTTAAATATTCGAATCATACAAAGAAATAAACAAAACAATTATGTTTCAATTATTTATTTTCGTTCGTTAAATCAAAACACAAAAACCTACCCGAGACCTCTAGGATCTTGAAGCCATGTCGCGTTCTTGATTCGGATTGAGAAAAAATCGAAGACATCTAGGTTCGGTTGTGTGCTTGTGATTGTGCTTCAGGTTGTCGGATTAGATAATGATTGATGGAAACTGAGATTGAGATTGTGTTTTGATCGGTTTGATGAAAGATATGTGTTAGTTTTGTGAAATAGTTTGGTTGGTGAGAGGAGTTAGTGAAAGGGGCGGATTATTAGTATGTGATTAGGGTTAACAATTGTGTGATAATAGGGGTTTTTTTTTTTTTTTTTTTTTTTTTTTTTTTTTTTTTTTTTACCTGATATAATTATAACCTTTTCTTTATGGTGGATCGGGTAATAATTTTTTTTCTTGGACCGGGTATTTCATCTATTATTTTGGACTGAAATGGGCTTACACGGATATGTTTGGAAATTAATGGGTTGGATGGATTATAAGTGAGTTGGGCCGAGCAAGTTTTATGGGCTTATATGGATTGTAATTACATGTAACCAGGCCGAATCTGTGAATAATTTTGCTTATCATGATAAATTATGTTACAAATTTTCACGGGAATACATTTTTGTCAATATTCGTTTAAACCATCAAAAGGCTAATTTTTAGGTATTTAACCGCACGAGATGATCACGAAGTTTATCTGGTATCACTTATTTGAGACAGAAGTTGAATTTCACGAAGGCGTCTACTTATTTCATCTTGAAATCGGGGATGGTTGGATGCATGATTTCAATGATAACTTGCTTGGACGTATAAAACTTATGATTGGGACTTGGACTATCTAGTTATACCCGATGTAAGGAGTTACATTTTAGTACTCACGGGTTATAGCTATCACTTCAAGGAGTCACATTGTAGTGCTCAGTGTCACACGCAGATGCAGATGTGGATAGTCTCAAGAGGTGTTGTACTTATTTTGGCTCTTAGTTGAGTGCATAGGGTACTTAGAGGTTTTCTTCTGCATCGTTCTTTAATCAACAACAGTGCAAGCTGAGGTAACGAGAACGGGGAGTTCTACTTCATTTTCAAGATTGGTATATAGGGTTTACTTCACCAAGTGGTCACAGCAATAGCCGACTGAATACGAGGTTGGTAAGTTAGCCAAAGAGTTTAAAGGTTGAGATGTGAACAACAATTCTCATGGGATATTCGACGCTACAGAACGTCAATGATACTTCACAGTCTAAGCAAAATCTTTCAAGAATCTTCAATTTCATTCATGATTTTTTTTCAAAACGTTTGCTTAACACAAGAACTTCTCGTATATATGGCCGTACACGTCAATGATGCTTCCGAAATTTTGAAACCATCATGGGGGAGAAAGGTGTACTTTGATGTTATAAGGTCAACTTCCAGGGGGAAGTAGTTTATACTACTTTACTTAGTATGGTTTGTGAAGTATTCTACATATAGGAGAAGAATTGTTGCTGATCTCTTGCATCTCACCCCAAACAGATATTCACCAAAACCAAAATTTTTTCATAACACATTCAATTTGTTATTGTCTCACGGGTTCTTCTTGGTTTTGTAAAATCCCGCGAAAGAATCTATTTCTCGGTTTAAATCATAGATTTGTAAAATCCTGTGATGATGGAACTATCCTGGAGAAAGAAAAGTGCATTTCCGGATCTTAATTGATTTTGGTGCTACGGGTTCAACTTCGAAGAAAGGATAAAGTGTGTACTTCATGTATTGGATGATTTATGATATACTTCATGGCATTTTGGTTATAACAAAGTTTTACGTGGTTATGCGCTTTTGACAACGATCGGGATAAAACCATTATCAAAGTTCATTTAAAATATCAAAAAGGGCTAGATCTGGGCATTTAAACCATAAGATGTGACTACGACGTTAATTCAATATTATTTATTTGAGGTTGAAGTGAAATTTCACGAGTGCGTGTACTTAGTATCTGAAGATATCGGGGTTGGTTGGATGAAGATTCTTCGAGATCCTTGTTCGAGCATTTAACCTCTACAATGACGAAGACTTGGATATCTAGTTATTTTTGTGATTCTTCATCTCTATTACCACAAAATAACTATCACTTTAAGGAGTTACGTTGTAGTGCTCAGTGTCACACGAAGTTGTGGATATCCAAGAGGTGATGTACGTCTTATACTTGATGGTTGGTTGGTTGAAGAGTATAGAGTACTTAGGGAGTCGAAGTTGCACGAACTCTCTACACCGCTCTTAGTCACACATTAGTGCAAGTTTAAGTCACAAGTTCGGGTTATGTTACTTCAGTCTCAAGTTCATCATATTGGGTTTTCTCCATCAGTAGTCACGACAAAGAGCCGACTGAATGATAATGGGGTTGGTAACGAGTTAGCTGAGAGAAATAGAAAAGAGAGAGATGACGTTTGAACACATGAGTTCAAGCCTCGTTCTTCATCGAAAAATGACGTCTGTTCACATCAGTTCAGGCCTCGCTCTTCATCGACATATGGCGTCTGCAGACAACGCTTCAGGCCCCGTTCCTCAAAGAAAAGAAAGGTGTACGTTTCAGTGCACTTTATCTTCGGAAGAAGAGAAATCTTCTTGTTTATGACCATTCTCATCAATAAGCTTCATGCTCTTCCTATGCTCATTCAGTCATCAAGTGGATCAACGTACATTGGAGTATACTCTCATTTACTTGTTCTATAAAAAATGGCAACCTCATATGCAATTTTTGAGGGGGAGAAGTGTGAATAAACTAAATGTCAGCCATCAAGTGGATTTACTTACCGTTGATTGTATTCTTATTCACTCGTTCAATCAAAAATGGCTGTCATATGCAATTTTTGAGGGGGAGAAGGGTGAATAAACAAAATGTCAGTTGTCAAGTACATCTACTTACCGTTGATGGTATTCTTATTCACTCGTTCAATCAAAAATAGCAGTCATATGCAATTTTTGAGGGGGACCAGGGTGAATAAACTATATGTTGATTGATGTTTGAGAAATGGCCATACGACTAATCGACATCTTCTCACGGGTTGATATAATCAGTGATAAAGCGCTTCCAGTATGTTCATGACACTCATATGCTTCATGTACACATCATTATGCTGATTCCGGTTAATCGTAACCATCAGGGGAGAGAAATGTGTACACCAAGGACGCACAACAAGTTCACATGATCGGGTTTAATGTCTTATGAAACAAATTAAAGATGATCAGTGTTTTAACTTGTTACTTTGGTATTTTCATTTCATGAGTACGTCACGGGCTGATTAATCGTAACCATCAGGGGAGAGAAATGTGTACACCAAGGACGCACAACAAGTTCACGTGATCGGGCTTAATGTCTCATGATACAAATTAAAGATGATCAGTGTTTCAACTTGTTACTTTGGTGTTATCACTTCATGTGTACGTTACAGGCTGATGGGTTATATGTAAGATTACTGGAATGCATTTGGTGAGATGCATATGTTGATATTCTGTTCCCCAAATGGACAATCATGAAGAAGGTCGAGTCTACAGTCTGTTCTACATTTTCCGTTGTGTGTTAGAAGACTAAAGAGTAAAGACGGCATGCATTTGGTTATCAAAAGACTTCTTCATATTCTGGGCATTCATCAGAAAGGTGGTCAGTTTGGGGGAGAGCACTAATTAGGGGAGAGTGAAAAGCCAGATTTAATCCCTAATGTGATCACATTGTTCTTCAGCAAGTAAAGTGATGGTAGCCGAGAAGATTCAGGAAGCTGAGGATTAATGGACTTGCTTCATATATCCTTGTATATATGTTTTTTTTATATATTTTAAACCAAAAAAAAAAAGAAAATAGAAAAATATAAAACCTATAAAAACCATAAAAATCAGAAAAACACAAAAAATACCAAAAATAGTTGATCTAGGCATGTCTTCTGTTTATCGATAACATTTACGGTCCTAGAAATGTCATTCAATAATGACACGGGACTTTAAATGAAGCTCGAGCAGAAGTTCAAATAAATTGTTAAAACATGTCATAATGGCTTGCAATTACTTCAGACTGTAACCCGTTCTTCTTTATGGGGAAAGCACGTCGCAAAAAAGACGGCTATTCCTCCCACTGGGCGAAGTTCACCCGAGCATGGATTACTTTATATCCATGTTTCTTTGATTTGATGTTCGTTTCAGTGCATCATTTCTCGTATAAGAAGAGAAGTCTTCTTTACACCACAAAACTCTTTCTTTTCTATGATTCTTCAGGAGAGTTTTGGTGTTTCACAAGGTGGTAACTGGACTTAAATTTTCACAAATACTTAACACTCAATTCAATGACTACAGCTCTTTAAATAGAAAACGGGTCATTAATTGAGGGGGAGAGTATTTGTTCAAAATTTCTGACACCTTTTTAAACTTTGTGCAACATCAGCAGTGACCTGGCACTCTCCCTCTTGGTTTGAGAGGGAGCATTTGCATGTTCCATTATCAGCACATATTAAAACTGACCACATTTTCAACCATAATTTCTAACTTATTTAAATCAATTGGGATCAAAAATCTCAAATGGTTTGAAATTTTTGATCGGGGGAGAGAATGTGATTTAAATATGAAATCTGAAAAATATGTGATCTTTTGGACTCAAAGTGTAGGCTCTCCCATATGTGCTAAACTCTTTCGTATATCGATGCACATATTGAGGGGGAGCGGATGATTTATGATGGCAATTGTGGAAGAACACCAAAGACCGACCATTTTATTTAATGTACTGGAGTTATAAGGATGGTAAGGTTAGGTATAAGTTCTCACGATCCCGCCAGAGCCAGAGGGATCTACCCAGGGACAATCCACTAGCTAGTGTAGAAGTCCTTAGGTATGATTAAAAAAGGTGACAAGTGAGTATAAGGGAAGAGTGCCGACCGAGATGGAGCTAGTACTGGAACAAACCCAACAAGGTGCTAGTGATGAAGTCTCGGTAAGCTCTGAAGGGGTTGAAGAATGAAAAAGAAATGTAAAGATAAAGGGTGAAAAGAAAGAAGCCCTCCTTACACTTTAGGCAGAAACCGGGTCAATACATGTGCTGTCAGAATCACTTAGTTGATTGCTGACATTGAAGACAAGTATCATGGACCCAGTGATACGCTGCACAACCCTCCCTAGCTACTCAAGGTCCCTCAAAGGACTCTTGTTTCATTTGTCACGGAGATCAATACATTCATATCGTCTCTCTCACTCCGAGTTAGATGATATTGAAAAGGTGGCAGTCCTTTCCAGCCTCCGATCACTAAATCAAAACGCACTATTGAGTCTAGAGCCAAGAGATCATCCATAAATCTCATTAGGACTCATTTCCAATATGCTTGCTGTTTCATACACCGTGAAAAGTAAGAAAACATATATTAAGAGTCCTACGCATTATCCTTGTGGTATTTCCAGAACATCCGAGTGATACGTAAAGTATTCACAATGAAGATGGAAATCCTTCTAGAGCCAACATCAAACAAGCTCTTGGTAGGTGACATGTGAGATCCTTCGTGGATCAAACTAGTGACAACTGGAAAACAACGATGGGGCGATTCAATACTTGAATCAAACTTGTTCCAGTAAATGAATTGACGGATGCTTTTGGAAAACCCTTCGATGTGCCCAACAATGGTTTTCGAGCACATTGACTGCGCATAAATTTTCAAACAAAAGTATTTGTGATTGAAACTTGAAGTTGTTCATAAAACTTTCTTCGTATTGCAAAAACTCTTTATCCAGCAATATGCGAATGTTTTCTCAAATCAATTTCTCAATAATCAGTGAATCATAATTCACTGGTTCAGTCACTCCGTGCTTTTTCTACTTTGAGACGCTCCGGTTTGAGAACGGCTAGTGCAGCTGCGAAACCCTGTCAAGGAGATTCTTCGGAATTATACTTGATCACAGGCAGTATTTATACTGATCAACGGGGAACCGTGGTTCTTGCAACCTTATTCAACGAAAGTGAACAAAGACACTTTCGTGTGTTTATTGCTAACTGTTGTTTGCAGGAATACCCGACGGTAGCAGCTGATGGCCAATGAGATGTCAATTCATAACCTCATGCTCACACTTCACAATCACAATTAAAGAAATCATGATAAGTGAAAGATCTACAACAATGCTTCCGCAACTCTGATGCAAAGTTTCATGATCCAGTAAAGTGTGAGCATGACGGTCCGATGGTCACTACATCACATGGAGGTGATACTACTAAGGATGATTTGGAGATTTACTGTGGCTGATGATCTCAAAGAAAGCTCAACGATCACACAAGCAAAAGGAACATTAATCACAAGATCATTGCTTGAAGTACAAAGATTAAAGACCTTGAAGAATCAAAGTCTGCGAGCTAGGAAATTAAGTTCATAGAATGCTAGAATTCAAATTTTAATTTCTGGGGTGACCTCCTTTAGGGGAAGATTGTTAGGAATATAAATATTCATATGAAGACTCAGTCACCCCGATTACCTATTGGCATTAAAGTAGCTCGTATAATTATTAATATTATTAGTATTAGTTTAGTTATATTAGTATTTGTGGAGTTGGTTCGGGTCTTTACCCACTGTCAGCTCACTTTACAGCCCACTAGGGGCAACTTAACTAGTAGTATAAATACCCCTTCCCAAGGGTGGGAAGGGTTGGAACTTCTCACACTTCAAATCTAGTATACTTTCATTTCTCTCACTAAGTTCCCAGCTCTAGTCTCTCTCTCTAACTCTAACCATGGATTTGTTCTTCCATAATCCAAGTTGTAAAACCCTAAATTTTCATTCATTTGAAATTTCCATTTTGCCCCTCAAAAATTTAGAATTTTAAGAGTATACAAAAAAAAAATTATGCAAGAACATTATACACTTTAACCTAAGTATGAGAATGTAACTATATGTCATTTAAATCATTACATTATAATAAAATTTGCACATTAAAATTAAACACCTAAACTATATGTTATTAATATAACTAACCTAAGTAATATATAATAATAATGTTTGTTACAAATTTTAAAACTTTCCTAGCCCATTCTAGCCCATACACCCAAGCCCAACTAGAATTTGGTCCAACTCATCTTATACAAAAAAAAATATTCGGTCCTATTCTTTTCCCTACACCGAATATCAAAGAAAAATAAATAAATAAACAAAACCCTAACTCCATTTGTTTGGCTCTCAAGATCAAGGAAGAAGAAGATTTGAGGTTGTTTGATCGTGTAGTTCTTGAATTGTGTTCGTGGGTTTTGTTTTGGTTCCCTTTTTATCTCGTTAATTGCCTTCAAGGTACCATCCAATCTTTTGTTTTTGTGCCCAATTCGACATATATATACATGTAATTAAACCAATAAACATATGGATAATAATTGGATTAAAAAGGGATAAAGAAATTAGGGCTTATTGTGGTTACGGTGATCGTGATTTTATGTGGTTCGTGTGAATGTTATTATTATTGGTCTTGAATGATTCATATGAGGTGTTTGTAGATATGTTTTTGATGAATAAATTCTGTAAATATCATGTATATTGATCACAAAATTAATTGGATTAAAAGGAAAAAGGGAATTAGGGTTCATGTGTTGTTTTTAATTGGGACAGAAGTAATAGTCGAATTTGTATGCATCATGAAACGAGTTTAATTAATGTTTAATTCTGGATTTTTGCTTGTAAACTCAGTTTAGGGTCCTAGGAAAGTATTCCAATTGGTTTGAATGAATTTGAGTTTGATTTGGATGTTTTTCTTAATTTAATGTGATCATATGTTAAAATATGTTAGCTGAGTTGTATTTCAGTCGGACTCTATGATTTTTCATTTCCAAACCATAGCAAATTAGAGGCCGAAATTTACAGGAATCATATTTCATATGTGGACTACCTTTTGGAATTTTGGTAGAATTTTCTGAAGTCATATGGTTAGGTTTTTAAGTGCATACTTTTGAAGTGTATCTGCAGATCCGAATCTGAACATGTTAGCTTAGACGATTTTAAAAAGGGATTTACACTTGATAATAAAATTTGTAAAAATTCCAATAGACACCTAAGACATATGGGCTTCTGTGATAATTTTTCGGATTTTTAGTTTGGGCTTCTGATACGTTTTTAACATTCGTTTGTTGGGCTTAATTTTGTGATAAAATCAGTTAATATGTATGCATGTTTTACCTAAGTGTTAAAGGTGTTCTTTTGATGTTAGGTGCCCCAATACTTGTTTCTATTTCGGGTATGACTTATTAATGTCGTGTTGACTAGTGTGTAAGCATGTTAAACCTATTTGATAATCCCGAACCCTAAACCTAATTTAACTAAATTGGGAAGTCGTGTTAAAAGTTACTAAATATCAATGTTGCAAAAATCGTGAATCGGTGCTGAGGCGGTCCGGGGCCGATTAGCGATTTTTTACCGATTAATCGGCCGATTTTCTTGACTCGGCCGATTAATCGGCCGATTACCTTGGAATTCTCTCCAAGTTCCAGGGCCGATTACCTTGGAATCGCCGATTAATCGGCCGATTCGGCCGATTTTTGCAACACTGCTAAATATGGAAAGTGACTAAATGGAAACTTATTAAATATGAAAAGTTACTAAATATGGAAACTTGCTAAGTATGAAAAGTTACTAAATATGGAAACTTGCTAAGTATGAAAAGTTACTAAATATGGAAACTTACTAAAAATGAAAAGTTACTAATTATGGAAAGTTACTTAATCTGGAAGGTTACTAAAAATTGAAAGTTTCAAAAAATAGAAAGAAACCTAAATTATGAAATCTGATTAAAATGAGCTTATAAGTAACACGTGATCATTAAATTGTATAGGTTCGGTTAAGAAGGAGTGATTCCCTGTTTCGGTATCCTTTCTTATTTTGGTTGCTTGCATAAGGTACATATATTCTACCCTTTCTCAGTAAGGGTTCTGATGTCATGACTTTTCGATCCTTGACTTTGATTTGTTTACTTTGCCATGATTCCATTTGATATATGCCATTGCTATGATCCCCTTGATATGATTCAGTTGCTATCCATTCTGTTATGATGATATGTTTATTATCTCCTTGATTAAGATTCTGTTCAGTTGATATGCCTTTGTTGATTATGATTGCTTGTTATGGATAGTTTTGTTCTGTTATGTTCTGTTGCCCGAGCTAACTAGCCATGGAGGTACCATGGCCATGTCATTGAGGAACCAATGGCATGACACTTCCTGGGGAGGTCTGATTGATCCCCGGCGTTCCCTTCTGTTATGATTATATTATTATGGCACAGCTGGCCATTCTGTTATATGTATGTATAGTCTCGTACTTGCATATGTATTCTGTTTTGCAGGGAGCGTATGGATGCATCCTAGGTATATAATTGGAATGACATGATGTGATTTTAGTGATTGGTTTGTGCGTTCCATGCACCCCTCTCACTTCTGGTACATTGGAGTCTGCAGCTCCTTGTACAACTTAGAATTGACGGATATGTATATGTGATTAGGTGGTCTATTCGAGTGGCTCATTTAGACAGGCTCGTGGCTATCTGTTAAGTATCTTTGGTCCGTTCGAGTGGCTCGTTTGGACGTGTTCGTTGCCGTATCATTATTATTATTTGACTCTTAGAGCTATTTTGACTCGTGATATTTGTGCATTTGGTCCATTTGATTCATATTCGTTTGTTTATGCTTATTTACCGTTTCTGCTTTGTTTATATATCTGTTCACTGGGCTTTTTAAGCTCAGCCGCATTTCTTTTCCTGCGGCAGGTTTTAGAGGGAAGCTGGGATATGAGTGAAGAGTGCATAAGAGCCCTTAGAGGACTACACCTTTGATAGCTACCTTGGATTAGAGTTGACTTGGATATTTTCCTTACCAGACATATTGTACCTTTGTTGAAATCCTTGTATTCCATTTACTTTAGATTTCATTTGTAACCTTTGAATTTAATTGTATTATTAAAGTCCTCCGCTTGTGTATTTTCTGTTTGACACCATGAATGTGATATCTTAACCCTTGTCGGGTTGGGGTGTTACACAAGACCTCCCGAATCCCACAATAATCAACATATGAATCGATCCTACATGATCATATGCTTATAGTTTTTGTGCTTGTTTGTTTGTGTAACATATGTGGTTTCCTTACCTTTCTATTCATTCACTTGTTTGTCAATTTAGTAAGATTTACTAATCAATGTGCTATTTGAATGAATGTTTGGGATAACATCTAGTTGTGTTGAAAATGTTTTTTTCTTAAATGCTTGAATAAGACTTATAAGTTCAATAATGTTTAAAACATGTAATATGCTATATGACTTATTGTTAAGTTTGTTATTTGTATTATGTGCTTATATGTTAGTTGATTTCTTGATTTCATCTTTTTCTTGTGTTGTTTTCTTAAACGACAAGAATGTACATCGAATCATAACCCACACTTGTGTTGATGATGTACTTTCCCGTCTTCTTCTCCATTATCACATTCCAAGCTTCATAGTAGGATTGACAACTTGATTGTTTCATCCGAAATACTCAAGTAGATTATTTTGCAACGCAAATGTAATTAGTCATATCTGAAAATCCAAACTCAAGCTTCCCAACATAATTTGAAACCCCACATCCCATACTCTATATTAAAACATATTTTTTAACTCTAAAAATCATCACACCAATTAATAAACCTTTTAACATAACATCTTCGTCACCTTAATTGTTATGCATAATGATAATAAAATGAAGCAAAGTATCGTCATTGTACTCTTCGATAGGCCATTGTAGGAGTACAAATTTTCCTAACTTGAGAATGAATACTGGAGAACTTATTGCACTAGAAACTCAATTTGACCTAACGGTTGAATTGCTTCAGGGAAGTTGGGTATGTGGAATCAGCCATAAAAATGGTCGTGTTTAGCCTTCATTAAGCACCGCTAGTAATAGTCTCATAGTCATTCTCTCACTTGAAAAATCTCTACTCCTATGTTTTCCTAACGTAAGTTTACAATGGCAATACTTTGCATTGTCTTAGGATTACTAATTAAACAAGTAGTAAATTTGATTTTTCTTTTGTTAGTCAATCACAACCACTTGCCTCATCAAGCGATTATCTTGCTTTGATCGAGAAGAGATACATGACTTCAAGGATGAAGTTAATTGTATGCTAATCACCATCCGTAATGACTATACTTAGCTCATCGCCTTCATTAAACCGAAACAACCTTCTAAACAATCTAATTCATTATCTTCTTTATCTCTTGTTAAACTCATTATGTTGGATGTCCACCAATTATGGGGAAGGGAAATTCATTCACATAATTATCTTTTAAGAACGCATATACATGTGTCTCTTACTCTTCTAAACACATAGGTAAACATCTCTTAGCTAAAACCAACTAAACCGTACTTGCTTCAAGCCTCTCTAATCCAATACTTACTCTTCTAAACACAACTCCTTCATATCCACAAACAACAACTCTACCTTCTGGATCTTAATTTAAATAAAGCCTAGGATTATCCTAAACTAGCACGCCACAACTCTATTGTCTAAAGAACACTATCGCATATCCTCTTCACTCTTGACATAAACCTTGCACGCCATTGTTAGTGCAAACGATTTACTAATCTAGACCGTCTCTTTCGACACTTACTATTATGAAAACTTGTTTTGAGTTTTGATATGTGTAAGTTATTTTCGCGAGCCCACTGTGTTGTTTTAGTTCTCAAACGCCGGATCCCTTTGGGATAACAAGCCGGATCCATTTTTAAATGGATCCGGAGGAACCGGTTGAACAGACATAGATTTTATACCTTTCTACCTCTCTCTCTCACTTTCCAGACCATATTAGATCAGTTTCTAATACTCTTTTAGTCACAAATAAGCTCACCTCAGCCTCAGTAGATCCCATACCTTCCTAAAACATGACTTATGATCCCTCTAGGATGTTTATGATTTATCATTTCTCCAAAACTCAACAACTTTCCATTCTGGTGCTTACACCATCTTTCTCTAATCCTAATCCAACTATCTCTATATTCTTAGTAATTTTTATAAATTTATATTAGCCATCTTCTCTCTAAAATGGTCTAAAAATCAATCTTTTAATTCTTATGAATTTTAAGAAATTTTCTAATTTTCTCCACCACCACTCTCTGACTTCTATCAACATTAGACGCCTTCTTAACCAACTAAATTAGCTCTTGATCACTCATTAGGCTTCTTTTCATCTCATTTCCCTATAAAACCAATCACTAGTCACATCTCATCATTAACTTAAGTTCTCAGGACCTTTATCACTTAAAGAAACCTTCTTTCAATCATAACACCAGCCTATATTAGCTACTACACGTAAAATGTTGAACCAAATCCCTTCTCTCATGTCTCTAGTAGCCGGATCCCTGGGCCAAAGCTAGCCGGATCCCTTCTGAGAAGGATCCGGTGGATCCGGGCAAACAGAGTAGTTAAAAACAAACTCTTTCACTTATAATCTTCCTTTCTCCACTCAAACACTAGCTCAACACATAGGATTATCAGTTTCTTTTAATGCCTTGTTCTATAGCCTTTTTGTTTAAAGCTTGTTGCGACATTCATGGAAGAAGAATTTTTTTATGTGTTCTGTATATGTGACTATTTATGTGTTCTCTTTGGTTTCCATGATATTATGTGAACAATTTCTCTATTTGTACTAGTTGAAAAAATTGTTTTCCTTTTGTACTAACTCATTTGGATTTGTGTAGGTTGACAATGGTCGAGTTCATCATCAAGTCAATGTGTGCTCATTCGCACATTTATCATACTCGTCATCTTGCATTATCTTCACCATCTTCTTCCACTTATTTCACTACTCATAGAGTCATCATGTCTACCACCACAACTTCACTCACACTCCCATATCTACACAACCTACACGAGTTTCACCTCTTGAACCTCAACTTCTCTCATTCTTCACCTCACCTCATCCTTTCTTGAACTCTCTAGAAGAGTCACCTCCGAGAACTAACAATCTTCAACCACAACCTACTTGTGTCAACCACATCCTACCAGTGTCTCACTAACACTACAATCCATGGTCGTTGAACCATCTTCCACAAACATCTATGTTGTCAAAAGCCAAGTGAATTTCGTAATGAAATGCGTCTCATTCCCAAATACATTATTTCTACCTTGAACAACCTTACAACCTCTAAACCAACCACGATGATGCAAGTAGTAGGATTATTCTCTTTTTGACACTAATCTTTTCTTTGTAGGTTCACATATACACTTTGATGTATATGACATTCTCGTCTATGGACGAAATTTTACACTAATCTTTTCTTTGTAGGTTCACTCATATACATGGTTTTGTATATGGCATACTTGTCTCCGGACGAGGTTTACTCATCTTTTTTATTTTCTTCTTGACGCCCTCCAGCAAGGGGAGCTTCCGTCGAGCATCTATAGAGTGCATCGTATGACTCACTCGTCCAAGGACGAATATAGTTTTGCACTAATTTTTGTTTTGTAGATTTTCAAAACATACAAGGAGTACTTGACGCCCTCAACAAGGGGGAGCTTTCGTCAAAGCATAATCATTGTACATTTTGCAATGATCTCGTTTCCCTAATTACTTGGCACCCTCACCAAAAGGGAGCACTCGTAAAGGGGGAGCAAACTTGCATTCTTTCACTTTCTTTTTCTCTTCTAATATCTATTATTCTTATTTCTCTCTAACCTCAGATCCATGGATCATTCTTATAACTTTCTTGTAGCTTTCTTTTTCTTGTGTTTCTCAAGGTTCTTCTTACAAGACGAGATCACGCTTCTTTCATACAAGTCTTCAAAACTTCAAGAGAAGTTTTGCTAGGATTAGTGGAGCAATAAGGGGTTTTCTATTTAACTTCACTAGGGATGATGCAAGCTCGCATTCTTAGTGAAAAATCAAGTCTAAACTCCAAGAACACACCCTTTTTGTTTCGACAAAAGGGGGAGAAGAGTGTAAACGAAGAAGGTAATGTAAAGGAAGTACGGACACAAGTAACTTTAACATTTTACCTATCTATTACGTTTACATATATTTTGTGATCATCAAAAAGGGAGAGATTGTTAGTGCAAATATTACGTTATTTAATCTATACAGTCTCGTTTATTTTGATTGATGACAAACCATGTAACTTGTAATACATAAAGTAAAATGTACAAGTTACTCATAATCATATTTTGTCTCAACATACATTCAACATCTCTCGACGACTCAAGTCCTTTTATGCTACAACACAGGTTCGTACATGTTTGTTATGTTGCGTTATGATCAAAACCCAAATAAACCATTAAACACATCTAGTAAAATAGTTTATATAAAACCAAAACCATTTTTATGAAACACTTATAAGTAATATTTATTACTTACATTTTCATAAAATACACTCTTTAGAATCAACTAGTTAAATGTAATATACTAGTAAAATGGCTTGGACTATCCATAACCCAAAACCCATGAACCATTACCCATGACCCATGTGCATTAATGTGCATTATATCATGCATGACATCACAATGGGTAAAACCCATGACCCATGACCCAAAGTCCATAACCCATGACCCAAGATGTCTTTGACATCATGCATGACATCACATGACCCATGGACCATAACCCATCACCCATAACCCATTAATCGTGACCCACAACCCAAATAAAGAGGAGCGTCTCCGGATCCCTCGTGGATCCCTTGGTTTAGAAGGGCTGGATCCCTTTCAAAGGGATCCGGTGAACAGTAAACAACTTTCTCTTTTTTGGCTATAAATAGCAAACCATTTCTCACCATTTAGACACACCTTAAACATACTTTTTCTCCACCATTTCTAACACATTTAGATCAGTAGGAAAACATGTTAAAAACCTTGTTTCTCATATGATCATAATGCTTCTAACTTTCATTTTGTTGTAAGCATACTCCCGAAGTGATCCTCCAAAGCAAGCCTAGAGATTTTGCATCCTTACCTACTGAAGTGATCCTCCAAAGCTAGCTTAGAGATCTTGCATCCTCATCCATCACAACCATATATACATGAAGATCTATCACAACAAGCTTAGAGAACTTGTGATCTTCATTGAAGGCTTCCTATTAAAGGTAGTTTATTTATTTTAGTCATTCATATTCATTAGACACATTGTCTTGGATCTTCTCTTGTATCATCTTCTTGTATCTCTAACTAGATTAGTTGGTTTATGTGTTTGTGCCATAAAACACAAGGTTTGTTATGTTGGGCCACAAAACATAACGGGTGTTATAAATGTGTTGTGTAGATTGGTGTAGTAGAGCGTTGGTCTCTCATGATGTGTTATGTTGATCGGGTAGTGGTACCTCCTTTGTAATGGAACCCGGTATCTAGCCTTGTACCGGATAAAGTGTAGGCGATGAAGGTTTAGCTCTACCTCGTGGAAGAGCTCGGTATTTAGCGTTGTATCGGATAAAGTGTAGGCGATGTCGTGTTGGTTTGGTCCGCCGTGTTAAGGACCCGGTATTTAGCTTTGTACCGGATAAAGTGTAAGCTATGTTGTGTAAGGTTTCTCCGCCGAGAATGGAGCTTGTTGATCTAGTGAAGTAACTCTCGATTTGGATACTCGGGGAGTGGAGTAGGGCAAAGAGGAGCTTCGTGACCGAACCACTATAAATCCTCGTGTTGGTTTGCGTATCCTTCTTACTTATCGCTTTACTTTTATTCTTATATTGTTGATTGTCTTTGTGTTGACACTTTACATATTTTATCAAGCTTGATCGGAAATTTTTCATAAGGATGTTTTTAGAAAAGAAATATAAACCGGACTAATAATGGGGAAACTTGATCTATACTATATTTGATACAAAAGTTTTAAACGGAAATGTATTCAACCCCCCTCCCCCCCCCCCCTCTACCGTTTGCACATGACGCAAAATATACAACAAACTAAACTAAATTCAAAGCCCCACAATATCTTATAACAACATTAAACTGACACAAGTATAACATGGAACCAAACAAAAACTAAGCCAAACAACATCAAAGGACATACATGACTACATGAGAAAAAATGGTTCGCACATGGACCTGTCCACCCAATAGAAACTTGCAGTAGTCTGGAACAAACACAATGAAAAACTGCACTTAACAGATGAAAATAATCACTTGGAGTAGCCAAATTCAGTGCAGATAGTACATGAAGTTTTACACCAAACTGAGCCCAGGTATCGTAGCAGACATTAAGAATCTTGCAATAATAGAGCCATATTACATCAAACTCTTTCAACACTCTTTCAACACACAGACTTGTTGACTCAACTGTAACTTCAGCAGCACCTGAAGACTCGAGCAGAAACATAGTTAATTACCTCGCGAGCTACTGTTGAGCTATCACAATGTTGACACAACTCTTATTAGGATCTCTTAACCACTCTTGCCAACACCACGAACCATTTTTATAGCAACGCGAAATCCAGTGAAAGCTTTTCAATTGAATATCTTGAACTATCTTGTTTACGCTTGTAACCTTATTGTTGAAAACCCGATTATTACATTCTTTCCAAATGAAATACCCGGTTACCCATATCACCACTTGCCACCACTTTCTGTTTTCATTTTATTGTGAACGAAACCCATTATGTCTAAAGAGATATCCTATTGTAAATACATCCACATTCCCAACCTTCCACCAATCAAAGATTTTGACCCATATACTCCATGCCATGTTGCATAATAACAAGGAATGGTTAATTGTTTCCAGGTTATCGTCACAACAGGGGCATAGGAGTGTATGTAGGTCGATGCCTCTTTTGTCTAACTCGGTACGAACCGGAAGCCTATCTTTCAAAGCACGCCACACAAATATGTTTACCTTCTTTGGCGCAAGCTTATTCCACATTGTTTCTTGATTCGACCCATTCACTCGAAGCCACTTCTCATCCACTAGTCTTTATAGATCTTTAACCGCAAACTTTTCTTCCTTGTTGAGTGTCCACCTCCATTGATCCCTACAATCATGAGACAAGGTTATAGAATTTAAGATTCCTATCAATTCCTCCAATTTGCTACAGCCCCTCCCCCTTGGTTCCCTAACCCAATCCCACTCCCATGGCCACACCCCATCAATCCAAGCGCCCCTCTCTACCACCTTTGCATCCTTTTTCCTATCTAAGTGATATAGTCTAGAAAATCTATCACACAATCTCCATTCACCAACCCATCTATCTAGCCAAAAATATGTCTTATCCCCACGACCCACCCTTTTCACAATAGATGAAGTAAAACCTACACCCACTTTATTCATATCAAACCCCACTCATACTATATCATTCCAAACACCCCCGCCCGCCCCATCTCTATGCGCATCTACTTCCCCTAACCCTCCATCACAACCATAAATACTTTTAATTATCTTTACCCATAACGTGTCCCCTTCCCCCCAAAATCTCCACCACCACTTACCCAATAAAGCCCAATTTTATGTCTTTAAAGACCCAATATTTAACCCACCCACCCCATAAGAAGAAAGAATGGTCTCCCATTTAACCTATGTCATTTTTTTTTTCTCTCACCCACCCCTCCCAAAAAAAATCTCTCCTAATACTCTCAACTTGTTTAATAACACATGAAGGCACACAGAACATCGAGAAATAGTACAACGGTAAACTACCAAGGACCAATTTAATCAACATCAATCTACCACGAAAGGACATCGTTTTAGCTCTCCATTTGGACAATCTATTCTTGAATTTCTCCACCACGGGTCTCCAAGTGTGAACCCGTCTCATAGATGCTCCAATCGGAAGCCCCAGATACACAAATGGGAATTCACCTACACTACATCCCATATATTGTGCCATACCCTCCACCTCACTCGATCAAACTCCCACAACATATACTCTACTTTTGTTAAGATTAATTTTTAATCCTGATACTTCCTCAAAGAACTTTAGAATACACATTAAATTTTGCGCGTTTTCTTTATTCCATTCTCCAAAGAATATAGTGTCATCGGCGTATTGAAGATGCGATACACATACCATATCTTCACCAACCAGAACACCCTTATAAATCCCTTTAGAAACCGCTTCACTAACAATTGCATTCAAACCCTCCGCCGCTAATATAAATAGAAATGGAGACAATGGGTCTCCTTGTCTTACACCCCTCTCTAGCCCAAACTCTTTGTTGATCCCAAACACACGAGCTTGTATTAGAAACTTTGAGAATACTAAAGAGTATGCGGAATCTACTCTTTAATACTTAGAAGAATATTAATGTAACAGTGAACTCTATGAACTATGGAAAACTATATAAACAATAATTTACTAAACAGCTTAAACATTATTATGATTAATAATACGAGTACTCTATGTAGTACTAGGATTTACAAACAACCTTGAAGCTATGAATAATACGTACTGAGATTTTTAACATCATAACCTAGGACCTCTTTTTATACACTAAGGAGTCCTTTACAAGATAACTACAAATCTTCTAAACTATTAAACTTATACGTATCTTTCTAATCAAATAGAATATACACATAATATCTTGATACATATTACTTCACACGTCTTTATCTCTTTAGCAATACTATCTTCATCAGCAGTATTAAGTTAGTCTGGCAATACTAACTTATTACTCAAGCAGTACTAATTGATTAGTACTGGTAGTTATATCTTGAGCAGTACTAACTGTTTTGGCTTGACAGTACTAAGTGTTCAGACATTTAATTCCCAACAATCCTCCCCTAAACTTGTGATTTACCTCAAAATCATCAAGTTTCTTGAATTAAATCTTTGATTCTGAGAGGATTCTTCCAAACACTTCATCTTCTTTCAGCCTGCATTAATATCTTACTTAGCAGTTCTCTTGCCATCTCAGTATACTCATCCACCAAGAGCTTTGCAGCCAACATCAAAGTGAGTGTAACCCTTGACAGTGGATATTCCTTCTCCACCAACATATAGATATCAGTTCCAGCTTTGGTAGATACATGATGAACACCACATGTATCATACAATCTCCATTGCAAACCTTGATTTCCTGACTGAAACTTCCATATCTTATCACCCTTATATGGCTCAAAAATCCTTTTCAATTCTACCCATAACATTCTTTCTTTGTCATCAGTTGGCTCTGTTGAGTTAAATCTTTCTTTCACCAATTCCCATAGTTTCACCAGATCATCCCTGTCAAAGTCCTTCAGCATATCATCAAAGAATTGGTATACCTCATAATGGTTTCCAACTCTTATTATCTTCCAGAATTTCCCTATGTCATCAGTATAGATCTCCCAGTCTATGATTGGATATTTGGTCTATAAAGCTTCTACATTCAACCCTTCTTCTGGAACTATGATCATCATCTGATTTAGCTCTTCTTTAGTCAACTCTTCTTCTTGTTCTTCTGCTGTGGGTAGGTCTTCACAGACTTTTTGTTTCTTAGAAGATTCTGATTCCAAGGTTATTCTAGCTCTTTTAACTCTTCTAATTTCTTCTTCAGTTTCCATATGAATAAAATATTGAATCTTCTTGTAAGCCTTAATGTATAAACCTTCAATTTCTTTATATGGTCTGCCTGCAAGTTGACTAGCAGTCTATTGATCTTGGTTCTTCAAATAAGTAGTCATATACTTCAACTTTTCTGCTCTTGTTGGTGGTTTGTTCTTTCTTGCTGCATCCCTTTTTGCACTCTGACTCTTCTTAATCATTTGTAGCAGCTCTTGAAGGGCATTTTCTCTTTCTTCTTCATTAATACTTTCCCTGTCCTGTTCATATATCTTCTGAGCTAGAAGTTCATCAGCTTGTTCTTGTGCTAATTTCTCTTCTTCTTCACTTATAAGCTTTTGTTCCACCAGAAATCTTGCAATCTTTTGTTCTTCTTCCAGTTTAGCCTGTTCTTCATCATGAACCCTTTGAGCCAATTCTTCATCAAGACTTATCTGAGCTTGAACCCTCTTGCTGACCTTCTTTGTTGGCTCAGACTCTTGCATAATGATTTTTCCTTTGTCACCAGCACTAGCAGTACTAGCTGATGCACCAGCAGTACTAACTGGCTCAACATTACTAACCTCTTCTTGAGCAGTAGAAACATCTTTAGCAGTAGCTGCAAACCCTATATCTTGCTCATGCCTCCCCTGAATCTCTGCATCTTCTTCAACCAATGTGATGTTCGGATCTTCATCAATTTCAGCAATTTTCCTCCCCTGTTTGGAAGGATCCTCCAAATCATCATCTGAGTCATCTTCTTCACTGTCAGACTCCACAATGTTTTCTCTTCTCTTAACTTTGCTGGTCTTGATCTTTTGTTCTAACTTCTTCACCTTTTTGATCAGTTTGGTATAAGCAGCTCCATATAATTACTTTGTCTTCTTTAACTCCAGCTCCAAGCTAGTAACTCTGTTTGACAATTGTGTACATAGTTCCATCGATTCTTTGAGTTTCAGGCTGCCCTCATCACTTCCAAGTGTGTTAACTCTTGGGAGAGGTGAATCATGGGGCATGTAAGACTCAGTCTTAACCCTAGGTTGATCAGCTGAGCCCCCCATAGTATCATTTTGGCTGGGGTGTCCATCACCTGAATCAAGCTCATGAGAACTTGACTTATTAGATGTTGCCGTGGGTTAGGTCTTACTTATGTTACCACTGGCCTGTCCAGCTTCTAAGCCAAAGACAGTAGTGGCAGCCCTCACCATTCTGTCACACTCTACATTGACAGCCTCATCTGCTACATTGGTATGAGCAGGAGATTTGGGCTGAGGAACCACAGATTCCTGTCTGATTCTCCTCCAATATGTTTGTGTTATTTGAGGTTGTGAGGAAGATGGAGCACTAATGGATGTGTGATGGGACTCAACTGAGATTGTTGATCCTTCACCCTGAATGTTTTGATCCTGAAGAAGCATTCTTGAAAATAGTGGTACTTCTATCCCAGAATAACCCTTAGAACTCATCCTCATATTACTAAAAAGCTTTTGAGTAAGGGTAGGAGTTTTATAAACAGTTTTGTGAGATAGAAACAGATTTTTGTGCTTATTCAAAAATAGTTGTATAAATCTTGGATACAATAAAAATTTGTATTTGCTATCCAATTTTTTCACCATACCATCAAAAATCAATTTAGAAAATTAAAAGTTTTGTTTGTAGCCAAGCAAATAATAGCAGTTGCAATATTGTTGCTAAATTGTTCCCAAGCAGTTTTCTTAGAACTTATACAATGCAAGATGGTATGAATGAGAAATCTCCATTGAGGGGTGATGTGTTTTTTTTAGGTCTATAAAAATCAACCAAGTTTTAAATTTATTTATTGCCGAACTAACCTATAGACTCTAAACACTCACGAGCAGTGTACCCGATCAATGTAGATAGTTTCTAGGTAAGCAAGGGTCGTTCACTAGGAGCGAAGCTAAGATGATCTAAAGGTATTCTAATTACTAAACTAACTATTCTAACCTAGAAAGCAAGTAAATATTTTTGGGGGTTTTAGCCTGAGAGGCTATCACGATTTTATGTGTTTTAATTAAACTAATTGCAATAAAATAAATATCTAAACTAAGGATAGTACAATAGATCGATATCAATAGGGAAGAACGGGTTAGCCAAGTCTAATCCATTTTATAGTTATACATGCTTATGTCTACTTGTTTTAATTCATTCAATTGTTTTGTCGCCAATCCAATTATTAATCCTGTCACGATTAAATAACCTACCATCGTGGTGGGAAAGAGGACATGATCATAGTGACTCGTCTAGCATCAATACTAACTTATTGCTTTAAACCATCTAACCTAGTTCGGTATTACACGCTACTAGTCCTATTAGGTTGTAGACACGTTCCGTTTATGCCAAACAATGATTCCTAATAGAGATTCGGGTTAACACGCAAATAACTCAACCTAAGCAACCACAATTACAGGTAGTTAAGTCACATCAATTAAAGTTATAAGGATCATAACCTAGTTACATAGACTTCTACTAGTTATAAGCAATAAACGAGTTTTTATCGACAAGCACCCAATCCAATAACAAAGCAAACACATCGACAAAATCATAAAAACTAATAAAACTTCATAAACATGGCTAACACCTAAGGGTGTTAGCCCATAATCTCAGCAAAAGATAAAGTATACATAAAAATTAAACATAAGAAATCCATAGACAAATTTATTATGCTAACCGAATGATACACAAAGATAAGTATGGAGATGTTCTTCGTCGATCTTCAATGGTGGATGGAGAAGGTGTTGGGGACGATTTGGGGCTGTTCCCCACTGATAATGGTCCTCCTGGTGATAATAAAATCGTCCATAGGGCTGTGGTATTTATAGGGGTAAGGAAGAGTAGCCTCCAAGTTTACCAAAAATATGCAGTCTGATGTTACGACCCCGATACGGCGCATCTAGAAATCCTATGCGCCGCATCTCCTTCAGAATCAGATAGATTTTCTTTTTCTCTTCGCGTGGCCGCTTGAATCAACTAAAACGGAGTCCGGATGAAGATTTTATGACCAAAACAGTGAAGCATCTTCTAAAGTTGTTACGTAAACATTATTTCTTCATTTGGCTTCGATTCTTCACTTGATTTATCGGTTAAGGCTCATATACGATGTATCTCAAGGATAGGATGCGCCGCATTCGATGTAATCCCGTCTTGGTCTTCAAATATCTAGGGCTTCTATACGGCGTATTCATAGAATCCGATACGCCGTATTCTTCAAATCGACCAAGTTTCATATACGGCGTATTCCCAAAGATGGATACGTCGTATGCATCAAAGTCAGGCAAGGTCTTGAACTCTTCTAAGTATATGGATACGGCGTATCTAATTAGCGTTGATACGCCGTATTGAGTGTCTGATCAGTAGGCATTCTTCAATATCTTCGTTTTTGCTCCAAAACACATCTTTTTCCATAACTTTCTCCAATTGCTCCGATATTACTGAGATTTACAAAAGTAATTGATTAAGTACCAAATCTCACACAT
Organism: Artemisia tridentata subsp. tridentata; assembly: GCA_021014915.2. Lineage (NCBI taxonomy): Eukaryota > Viridiplantae > Streptophyta > Magnoliopsida > Asterales > Asteraceae > Artemisia > Artemisia tridentata. Next base: position 143,969,785 of record CP139504.1, on the reverse strand, counting down.
AATAGTATAAAATGAGCAATATAAACGGGATAATGATGCTAATAATATGTACTTATTTGATGTCATCAAGGGGAAAACTATCCTTTTTGAAAAGTTAATTTATCAGAAGTTCTGACATATCCCATCAAGGAGAGGTTTTCAAATGTCTAGTCTAGATGATGTAAGATACATAGAGACCGCAATGATAAAAAGTTGATTCAAGTTGTCTAGTCTAGATGTGTAAGATACATCAAATGTCTAGTCTAGATGTGTTTTGTTAATCTCTATGTGTTTTGTCAATATAAATCATGGTGTGCATAAAATTATACCCATAATCCAGCATTTGATTATGAATCCAGAGTACTTGTTCACAGCAACTAGCAGCAGCCACATACTCAGCTTCAGTTGTAGAGTTGGCAACCACAGTTTGCTTCTTACACTGCCATGATATCAATCTGCATCCTAGGAACTGACAACCTCCTGTTGTTGACTTCCTATCTAAACTTGCTCCAGCATAATCACTGTCACTATATGCCACCATATCAAATGGAGAATCTTTAGGATTCCAAAGGCCTAATTTAGGTTGGCCTTTAATATACCTAAAAATCCTTTTCACAACATGTAAGTGTAAAACCTTAGATGTAACTTGGAATCCGGCACATGCACATACAGCAAACATAATGTCTAGTCTAGATGATGTAAGATACATCAATGATCCAATCATTGACCTGTAGAGATGAACATCAACATCATCACCATCTAAATCTTTGAGCAAAGGTTTGTCTGGATCCATTGGGGTGCTAGCTGTCTTGACATTTGTGTACCCAAATTTTTTTTAAATGTCAGTTACATATTTATCCTAACTAATAAATATCCCACCTTCTTTCTGCTTTACTTGCAACCCTAAGAAGAAATTGTGTTCTCCCATAGAACTCATCTGAAACTTGTCATGCATAAGTTTCTCAAATTCAGTACACATCTCCTTCTTTGTAGATCCAAAGATAATGTCATCAACATAGACCTGTACAAGCAAAAATCCCCTTTTTGCCTCTTGATAAACAATGTCTGATCTATTTTTCCTCTGTGAAACCCATTGTCCAATAAATACTTGGCCAAGGTTTCATACCAGGCTCTTGGAGCTTGATGCAAATCATAAAGTGCTTTCACCACCTTGTAGACTTTGTCTGGATAGTCAGGATCTTCAAACCCTGGAGGTTGAGTAACATAGACCTCTTTTTCAATTGTACCATAAAGTAAGGCACTCTTCACATCCATCTGATACACCATGAACCCCATAAAAGAAGCATAAGCTAAGAACAGCCTTATTGCCTTAATTCTTGCTACAGGGGCAAACACTCCATCATAGTCTACGCCTTCTTGTTGAGTATAACCCTGTGCAACCAGCCTTGCTTTATTCCTAATCACTATACCTCTCTCATCTTTCTTGTTCCTATACACCCATTTTGTACCAATAGCCCACTTACCCTTAGGCAAATCCACTAATACCTAAACTTTTTGTAGTTTAAACTGTAGAAGCTCTTCCTGCATTGCTTCTACCCAAGCTGAATCACTTAGAGCTTTGGCAATATTTTTGAGTTCTTCCTGAGATAGGAAACAAACAAACAGACAAGTATAAAGATCTTCATGAGTATTTTCTTCATAAACAACACTAATAAAACCTTGTTCATTGTTAGTCTTTGTCATTCTCCTTATTTGTACAGCTGAATGAATATCTCCAATCACTTGGTCTTTAGGATGATCCTTGTGTATCCTTGTTTTTGGAGTTGGACTGACTAGAATAGTTTCATCCAAGTTGTTCATATCAGCTCCATTGTCATCATCTCCTCTTGTAGCCCATATTTCTTCCAGTGCCGGCATTGGTGGATCAAATGGATATTCACTGTCATCCTTATCAGTATTAACTTCTGGGCTAACAGTACTAACATTTGAACTGGCAGTATTAACTGTGTTAGTACCGTTAGTGTTGTTTTCTCCTTCAGCAATATTAACAGTATTAGTACTGTTAATAGGAACATTCTTCTTTCTAGCATCACTAGAAGGTTTTGGCTCATCATTGCTAACATTCTTTGAAGATGCATTGAATAGTGAACCATCTTTCCACAGTGGCATCACAAGGTAGTCTTGGCCAGATCCTGTCTCCATGCTAGATTGACCTGCACCAACACCATCCTTTGAACCTGCAAAATCATTAGAGTTTGTACCTGCAACAACTGGTACATAATTCATTGATTCTGTTAGCACATCAATATCAAACAACCATTTAGGTCCATCTCCTGCAACACTAGGCTTATTCTTCAAGAACTCAACATGCAAGTTTTTCTCTACTTTCGTAGTTCTAATGTTGTATACACTAAAATCTTTGCTATGTAAAGAGTATCCAACAAAGAATCCATCATCAGACTTTCCATCAAACTTGCCTAGACTATCTAAGGTATCCAGAATGGTAACATGACATCCAAATGGTCTCATGAAGCTTAGAGCAGGTGTTATACCTCTAAATAGTTCATAAGGAGTCTTGTTGTGAGGCTTGACTACTAATACCCTGTTCTACACATAGCAAGCAGTATTAACTGCTTCAGCCCAAAATGTAGTAGGTAACTTAGAGTCAGCTAATATGGTTGTAGTAGCCTCAATCAGTGTCCTATTTCTCCTTTCAGCAACACCATTCTGCTGAGGAGTTCTAGCTACACAAAATTCCCTCTCAATACCTTTCAGTTAACAAAAATCATTCATAACTCTATTTTTGAACTCTGTTCCATTGTTACACCTGATTATCTTTACTTTCTTATCAACTAGGTTTTCTATCTCAGACTCTCAGTAATGAACTTCTTAAGAATGTTACTTTTCTCATCCTTAGTTGCTAAAAAGAAAACCCAAGTAAACCTGCTATAATCATCAGTGACAACAAGACAATATTTCTTTTTCATCAAGCTACTCACAAAAGTTGGACCAAACAAGTCCATATGTAACATGAATAAAGGCTGAGTAATAGAGTTCTGAATCTTGGTCTTACAAGAGGCTTTGTGTTGTTTCGCCTTAAGACAAGCAACACATGTTTGGTGTAAGATCCCACGAAAATCCGTCCTGATAATCTTTGTTAATTAATTATAACCTCGACTTACCGTTTAACCAAACCCATTTTTACGGGGGAATTTAAAATTTTTTCGATTATTTTATTTACACCACGACTCAACATCGTAACGAGTAACAAATATCGGCACGAGATCTCGGCGCACCTTATGAAACATAATTACTTCGCAACGACTAATAGATCACAAGTTACCATTTACACCATTTTACGAATGTTAGCTAAAACCAATATAACTATAATCTAATTACAAAGATCACGTTTCATTAATGTAAACTAAGCAAACCACTCGGGTCAAAAGCCCATCTCTATTTCACCACAAACAGCCCACCATCATCACACGAGCTCAGCCCAAAGGAAATTCCTTTCCTTGTTATTCCATGCAATCCGATCGGTCAATCAACTACAAAACGCCCTATGTACGCTTAAATATCAAATGCGATCTACACAAAATTTTGCACCCTCTTACTCCCAACCCACGAGACTTCATGCATGCAAAATCTCACATCTAGACAACGAATATTCTATAACTTTGAAAGTCCATTTGGTTGTCCCAAAAATTACTCATACATACAAATAAAATCTCTAAGACTCGACTGTCATAAAAGTCGATATTTCATGCATTCCCCTAATGTTATTTCCAACATATGAAGATGTTTAAAAAGTAACTAAGGCAGCAGTAAGCGAATTAGAATTACTAGTTTCAAATCTTGAAGTACCATAATATACAAACCAAGTACATGCAATACCAAAACAAAGATAGAAAAACTATCCACGTCTCACCTCCATGAAGTGTCTTAATATGTCGGTAAAACTAGCCTATGTGTCCCTTAATGTACAGTGACTTCAATGATTGATGAGACAAAACGTGGGTAACTCCTCTTTATAAAATCCCACTCTCCTAATCATTTGCTATACCTACCCTTCACTTCTTCTACTCCCACAATACATCTCATAAAACCCAGAACTGAATATCACATTTTAGAAAAGCAAACCTGTATGAACTAAACATGTAAACATATATTAAATTCATTAAAAGCCTACTGCCATTGTTACTACATGTAACTTGTCGAACCACCCAACTTCCTACACCACCCATTCACCTTTCCTACTCCCTATCACTCACATCACATCGTTCTCGCTCACAAAATATCCACAGCAACATAATAAGGGTAAGAACCCACCAAGCTCAAACGTGCCCTAGCCAACTACGAGGACTGTCTCGCTCTTGCTTCTCGGTCGACCCCCACCATGTTCCTCACCACCTTTTCAAGGGTGTAGTAAGTAACCATGCTCTCTTTTACTTTAAAACCGCATGAACTCATTCACACATGCATACTTCAAAATCTTATCTGAACGTATATAGGATAAAATAAATTCTACAACCATTCTGTGGTTATATCCAAAGTAACACTCACCACTGTGTTGCAACTCACTTTCAAGCCATGCATGCATCATTTGATTCTCGTTCAATAGCATACATTAACTCCCATGCATCAATCCTAGCTAAAATGTAAACATCCTTATATTCGAACACCACAGTGACATAAGTATAACCATGCACATTATTAAAATTTGCTTTATGGAATAGTAACCATCACCTCTCGTTGTTCTTATAACTTAAACTTGCATTGCTTAATATGTAACCTCACGTATGACCAAAACCATGAGAAAAAGTTAAAATATGCCAAGAGTTCGACACACAGAAAACAGTCTCCAAGTAACATGCAAAAGGACTTCGTATCCCACGACTATGGCCTAGCAACTACACGTCCCCTTCACACGACCTAATAAAACTCTCAACTAGTTACCTTTATCGTTTTAACAACACGTAAAAATAACTGAGAAACGAACTTTCATTAAACGCTACAACAATTGCCTTAAAGAGGAAACTTAGATTAATTTCAAAAGTTCCCAGTTGCACCTATGCGACCGGTACAACTCAAGTTCTAGTTACTCACAATTGGAACAAACAACGACCACATAATTTTACACCATTCGATAAACCACCCAACTAGTTACTTATTTAGTGTTTTGAGTTCGACCTTATAAGATCTTTTTTACCCTCAAAAATCCACTAGTTTAAAGCTACTCGCTAGTAAAATATGACTATCACAAACTTCAGAAAGTAAATGATTTTCGAAGTGGGCTAAGAATTGAGCCCAACAAGAGTTCGCGTTAGAACAGCCCACTAGGTCTAGATAATATATTTTTAGAATCATAAAAATAGCCCAAGTCTAAGCCCAAAACTATTTTCACGCCCTCGCCACTAAATTTATTATTGGGCCTTAAGTTAGATCGTTAGTTGGCCCATTAATATGAAAATAAGCTCTTTTTCAGAATTAGCACTTAGAATAAGTTAAAATAAACGTAATAAAATTATAGAAAATTTTAGAATATTTTTCCCGTCATTTTTATGCAAAAAGGACTAAAAATGTAACGCGATCTAACCGGAAGGATCAAAACTGCCAAACCGTGAAACCCATGGACTGAAGCTGTGAAAACAGTTTATAAAGGACTTAAATTGACATACCATTGAACTCTGAGCCTTATATGGACATATGGACAAGATTTGGACTATTATGGACTTTGGACTTAACCGAGGACTAACGACGTAACGCGATCGCAGTTAGACTAAAAAGTATAAACTCTGAAAAGAACAAGGACTTATTTAATTTCACTTGACATTCTTATTTATTTTCCATTTTTCACCCTTCATTTCATATGCATTTTTCATTATAAGTTATGCATTATTTATAGTTTCGCTATTAGAAATATTAGCGACCTCACTTGCATATTATTTCAGCATATTTCGAGAAAGTAATATTTTGAGTCATTTGAGATAAGAACCGAGACAATATTATAGATATTATATTTTTAACTTGAGGCATATTAAGCATATCACACACTCACATCACCAACCAAATCGTTTTACGATTTATCCTTTCCACATCCGTTATTAATCGTAAGTTAGACTCTTAGACTTCGCTTATATTCAGGTCTTGTATTGAAGAAGTTTTCGTGATCGTTTACTTGATCTTATAATTTCGTCTTGTCGGATACGCTCCAGGTGAGTCGTGGCCCCTACTTTTCACACTTGTTTATAATAACTCTTTTGGGGGAGATACATGCTTTCACTGTTTTATACTACTTGAAATCTTTTAAGTTTTACTCGAAATTATCAACTATGCTTTACCTATTTGAATCATACTTGAAAAGAATATATGCTCAATATATGTGCAAATAGTTTGTCTATCTTAAACATGGAACTTGAAACATAACATCTCTGAAGGACTTGACGTAACATGATACTGAAATTCACCATATGTATTCATATAACAAATGAATGAACTGTTACTTGTTATGATATTTCTATATTCCATTAGAAATAATTGCCAAGATCAGAATACGTATATTTTATGAACCTTGAGACCTATATTGCCTAAGCTTACTTTATTGCCAAAAAGTCCCTTTATCATGAGCCATTAATCACTGCAGTGAGCGCGAATATAGCAACAGCTTCGAAACCTGTTGGTGGACTGACAACCTATCCCACTAATACTAGGACGGAATGCTTAACCGCTAGTCGTATTAGTCGCGATGCGCTATATTTGAGAAAAATAGGAAGTGGCAAATCACCTATTACACGAGGGCATAAATTTCATCATTAATTTGATGATCACCTCCGTTTTACGGTACTTTGTTAACGTTTTGCGCTTCATGAGGCCGATGGCAATATAACTTTATATATGAATGTTTCATATATATATCCTAGGATACAGCTGTATTAGAAGACCACCACTTTTCACTAATAGACTTCAGACTTTAGACTATTATTACTTTACGTGATATGATTATGAATCTCGTACTTGAACTTTAACTGTTATCATATGTGATTTAAATTGAGAATTCTATAAAGACAACTAAGAAGGCTTAGAATATCGTTACTTTCAAAAGTTAATCCAATATATCATTTCGAGCGTATATCAACGTAGCTCATATTCATCTATAATCTGAAACTTATGATCGTTTGAGGTCATACATGAATTACTTGTGAATTTTATTCAACGCGACTTGTTATTTAATGAAGAATTACTATTTATATCAACAATCAGTATACATCTTTCAAATAAAGTTATTTTCTATAAACTCCACGATCTCACCAACCATTGTGTTGACGTTTTAAGCATGTTTATCTCAGGTAATTAACGGAGCAGGACAAGACACGGAACGGGCACCTTTTACTCTGATAACTTAAATGGTGTAAAACCAAATATGTCATTCCTATCAAATTATCACATCTTTTTATGGGATATTCAAATCAAAGATTTCATTTTTATATCAAGGGTATTAATTCGAATGACATATAACTTTTAAAGCGCCCCTTTCTGGCCGTTTTCTGAAATTTTAACTCGATCCTCACCGTAACACCCTAATTATTTTTTCGCTGCCACAAACCAAATTAGGGGGTGTTACAGTTTGGTATCAGAGCCTATGGTTATAGAGAATCAAACATTTTAAAACATCGAACTATAACCATATTTTCAAAATAAATGATTTTACACCTTATCATCTTATGCCTTCCGTGTCTGCAGACTGTCGTGCTCAATATATTACCTATTAAGATTGTTTTGTACTGATCTTTACATGCTTAATGTTTATTCTTCGCACATTACACACCTTATTATTCCACACTCGACGTTACATCTTAAACGTATAAATACTTATAATTATTATTTTCGATTGCTACAGTAACATGACTTCCCTACCCGTTGACATCGCTAAGACTACCTCTCCTACCACTCATGTATCACCTAGCTATCATATTACACCAGATACTGAAGATCCTTACGTACAAATGTCACAACCCCGACCTAACATAGAACTTACTCAGAACTCATCTTCATCATCATCTACTCACTCACCTCCACGTCAGAAACTTAGGAGAGCAACTGAATCCTATTCAGATCCGATTGGTGGTCAACCAACGTTTGAAATTGGACAAAGTTCACGTCAAGAAATGGCCTGGGAAAATATCAACCTAAATTCTCCCTTTCCTAATACCTCAGATTTCTCCATGCCAGATGTCCCAAACAATGTATCCTCACCCAAATCTCCTGACTACAATGTAAACACCCGAGACTCCATATGGATTCGCCTTCACCAACACACCAGCATACTAAACGCTCACTCTGAACAGCTAAAAGAGTTACATCCATTACGATTTGAATGGTTTGACCGTAACATTGATACCCTGTTCAAAAGGACCGATGCTGAGAGACGAGAAGTGTTTGGTTTAGGAGTGAATATTGGTAATATGAAGGACAATTATGAGCAAGAACTTAGAAACTTGGATGCCAGAACCCGCTGTTTAGGTAGAGGCCATACTCAAACCCACATTAGGATTGAAGACATTGAAAGAGCATTATGGTTAGCTAGAGACACAGCAAGAACCCAAAGCCAGAAGATTGCAGCATTGGAAAACATGTTAGCTAATCAGATGAATGCATGCCAAGAACGTTTCTCGGCCCTGGAAACTGCACAACTGGATCTTGAGGCAGAAGTTAGACGTCTACGTCAGAGACGTAACTGATCTTAAGTATCGTTGTTGTACTCAATAAACCAAATAGTTTTGGTTAGTAGTGTATGTATTTCCAATAAATCTGTAACTCTTAGAGCTTGTAATCAACTTTTAATGTATAATAGCTATCCTTCTGTTATACTTTTCTGTTGTAAACAAATTCCTCTCACCAAACCTTACTATGATGCTGTAAGAGCACAGAACCATGCAAAGCCTCACCCTTTGTTACTCTCGTAGGTAAACAAATAACTCCACATGAATCAATAAGACATTAATAAAAGACCTTGTACTGGTTGTTTTGCAAAAATCAATCAAACAAGTTATTAGAGTTATGTCAACTTTGATGATTGCATTCCAACTTATTATGTCACTATCTGTGATTATACATTCCATATATCACGACTAAACAATAAAATATGGAATTCCAAGAACGAACATTCAAAAGAGAACTTGATGAATGAAGAGAAAGTTGTTAAATTTCAACTGTTATAAATAAATTCATTTGTTCCTTAACAATCGCATATCAAGAGTTGATTATTATTTTACGATGCTACCCAGACACATCGTATTTCTATGATCCTCAGTTGATTTGATTTCGTATTAAGACCACATTGTTAGCATTAATATACAAATATCTCAATATTTGCATTATTCTAACGATAAAGTGAATACTAAATCAACGTTTCGTGTAATGTTCATAGGGAATGGACGACATGAACAGTATGGTGCCCACAACAATCATGACCCCTAAAACCATCGAGGAATTGGTAAACAAAATCGTTGCAGTAGTCATAGAGATAACCTCAACAGTCCGTCCAAACGACAATGACATGACAAGAAAAGAAAGAAAGAAGGTTATACCTTGCAAGCATAACCATGAACGTTTCATGGGATGTAGGCCAACTAGCCTAAAGAATTCAAGGAAAATAGCTAAACCAATCCGCACATGTACCCAAAGAATTAGGCAAGATATTGCACTTAAGAAAAGTAACCAAAAGCAAGGATATGAAGGGAAAAGACCCTTTATCATCAACGAATGTGAGTTTCACAATGATGTTTGCATCCGCAATCATCTACAAGACCGCATTGACTATCTTCGCCAGCAAAGGCTCGACCCAGAAATTGAAGGAAACTACGTCACTACCCCTACCAACCGAGACAACTACCGTGGAACTAAACCTCTGTGCCTAAAATGTAAGATGCATCACACCGGATATTGCACTGCAATATGCGGGGGGTGCAGGAAGACAGGCCACAAGACAAGTGACTGCAAAGTTATGGAAAGAAAGGAGCAGCATTCATCCATAAAATGCCACGGATGTGGTGGAATAGGGCATTACAAGAGCCATTGCCCAAACTACAATGCCAACTGGAAGGCCAAGATGGATGCAAAAGAATGAAGACTCGTTAAGAGATCCCAGTAGTACCAAAGAATGACCCCTAGGTTAAGCAGATGTATGGATTCCTGCTGTAAAATAAATAAACTCTAGTTTAGGACTATCTAAGTTGTATTTCCGTTTGTATGTACCTTAGGTACAATGGATGTAACCTAAGTGTAACAATTATCCTTCCACCGTGTGAAAAATCTACCTTGTAATATTTCCATGATAATAAAAATATACGTCTATTTCCATTACACCTCTCTACTTATAATTGTTACGTAGCAAATACACTAATAGTACCTCAAAGATTTAATTAATTTCATCATGAGCAAACACTAAGTTGTTACCATATTACAATGAAATCTCACCTAAAACCTAAGTTTATACTCAAGATGTCCAAATGCAATCTTAGAAAATCTTGATTTATCCTCGAAAAATGAACAAAAACTTATATTATATTTAAAAAAAAAAAAAAAAAAAAAAAAAAAAAATCAGAAAGTGTCTAACTTTGCGACGAAGTTATTATAACTGAACCATATAAAGTTCTTTGAAGAAACACAAATGCTGAACCAAGAGTTACATCATTTGATCCTCAATTATACATAGCCTAGCTACCTATGTATAATTTAGGAAGAATCATGTTATAAATGAAACAGTCATCCTTTCAAAATTTTAATAACAATTTTTATTCCAAAAACAGAATCTTGAGACAAAATGATTGTTCATAAACTATATTTTTTTTTAAAACAACCCCAGTCAGAATCTACACTCATCACTCATTTCACTATTATACGAAAACGAGGAAGTTACGAAAAATTAGAAACTCTAAAAATTCACAACAATCTACGGAAAACCCAAACAACATAAATTTTATTAGAAACCATGGAAGTTAATACATAACGAGATGATTAACATCTAAAGTACTAACAGTACAATAAACACAATATAAAACATACAACCTTCAATCGGTTGGCCTACTATAGAAACAAAAGCCACCACCAACCCAACAATAGCAAGACCCACCATAGGATGAAGTACCCTGATTATTCTAAAGACACACAAAAGCGAACCATTAAACACAACAATTTAACATAAACATAAACAAGAATTTATTCCACAATACATCGACACACCACAAAGTTACATTCTAAGCACCTACGCGCGACCCTCACTTCCAAAAATTATCCGCAAAAATTGCTAGGACTGTGAGGGGTACGATAACCAACAAGTACCCAATCCAACCACTGGTATCTTCGCCGGGAAGAAGAGCCAAACCAGCAACGACGAAAATGATGAACATGGCTGCAAATACTATGGCGATCGGAGGCATCTTTTCGGAGAAGAAGTTGAATGAAGAAGATGGAATTTGAATGGGAAGAATAATTGAAAAAGGTGAAAAGGGAATAAAATGGAGGAAAAAGGAGAGAGTTAAATAGGAAAAGTAGGTGAAAATAGTACCCGCTATTTTACTATTCACTATCATTAAAATTTCAAACCGCTACCATTAAAACTCCCCTAGTCTCGACCATTAGAACTCTAAACATTAAGTGTTAAGTGTTCCTTACTTTTGACCGTTAATTTCCCTATTCGTAGGCTATGAATTCAATTATTGACCAAACCTTCGAATTTAATTCATTTGGTACGAATAAATCTAGTGAGAATCTCGCTCCTTTGATGTTCAAATAAGAAATATCTCAACAATCTCTTCCGTAAACTCTCATCTCAGAACATCATCTTTTTCAATACCTATCACGGACTGAACTTCGGGACGAAGTTCAAAATTGAGGGGTAGATACTGTAAGATCCCACGAAAATCCGTCCTGATAATCTTTGTTAATTAATTATAACCTCGACTTACCGTTTAACCAAACCCATTTTTACGGGGGAATTTAAAATTTTTCCGATTATTTTATTTACACCACGACTCAACATCGTAACGAGTAACAAATATCGGCACGAGATCTCGACGCACCTTATGAAACATAATTACTTCGCAACGACTAATAGATCACAAGTTACCATTTACACCATTTTACGAATGTTAGCTAAAACCAATATAACTATAATCTAATTACAAAGATCACGTTTCATTAATGTAAACTAAGCAAACCACTCGGGTCAAAAGCCCATCTCTATTTCACCACAAACAGCCCACCATCATCACACGAGCTCAGCCCAAAGGAAATTCCTTTCCTTGTTATTCCATGCAATCCGATCGGTCAATCAACTACAAAACGCCCTATGTACGCTTAAATATCAAATGCGATCTACACAAAATTTTGCACCCTCTTACTCCCAACCCACGAGACTTCATGCATGCAAAATCTCACATCTAGACAACGAATATTCTATAACTTTGAAAGTCCATTTGGTTGTCCCAAAAATTACTCATACATACAAATAAAATCTCTAAGACTCGACTGTCATAAAAGTCGATATTTCATGCATTCCCCTAATGTTATTTCCAACATATGAAGATGTTTAAAAAGTAACTAAGGCAGCAGTAAGTGGATTAGAATTACTAGTTTCAAATCTTGAAGTACCATAATATACAAACCAAGTACATGCACAATACCAAAACAAAGATAGAAAAACTATCCACGTCTCACCTCCATGAAGTGTGTTAATATGTCGGTAAAACTAGCCTATGTGTCCCTTAATGTACAATGACTTCAATGATTGATGAGACAAAACGTGGGTAACTCCTCTTTATAAAATCCCACTCTCCTAATCATTTGCTATACCTACCCTTCACTTCTTCTACTCCCACAATACATCTCATAAAACCCAGAACTGAATATCACATTTTAGAAAAGCAAACCTGTATGAACTAAACATGTAAACATATATTAAATTCATTAAAAGCCTACTGCCATTGTTACTACATGTAACTTGTCGAACCACCCAACTTCCTACACCACCCATTCACCTTTCCTACTCCCTATCACTCACATCACATCGTTCTCGCTCACAAAATATCCACAGCAACATAATAAGGGTAAGAACCCACCAAGCTCAAACGTGCCCTAGCCAACTACGAGGACTGTCTCGCTCTTGCTTCTCGGTCGACCCCCACCACGTTCCTCACCACCTTTTCAAGGGTGTAGTAAGTAACCATGCTCTCTTTTACTTTAAAACCGCATGAACTCATTCACACATGCATACTTCAAAATCTTATCTGAACGTATATAGGATAAAATAAATTCTACAACCATTCTGTGGTTATATCCAAAGTAACACTCACCACTGTGTTGCAACTCACTTTCAAGCCATGCATGCATCATTTGATTCTCGTTCAATAGCATACATTAACTCCTATGCATCAATCCTAGCTAAAATGTAAAACATCCTTATATTCGAACACCACAGTGACATAAGTATAACCATGCACATTATTAAAATTTGCTTTATGGAATAGTAACCATCACCTCTCGTTGTTCTTATAACTTAAACTTGCATTGCTTAATATGTAACCTCACGTATGACCAAAACCATGAGAAAAAGTTAAAATATGCCAAGAGTTCGACACACAGAAAACAGTCTCCAAGTAACATGCAAAAGGACTTCGTATCCCACGACTATGGCCTAGCAACTACACGTCCCCTTCACACGACCTAATAAAACTCTCAACTAGTTACCTTTATCGTTTTAACAACACGTAAAAATAACTGAGAAACGAACTTTCATTAAACGCTACAACAATTGCCTTAAAGAGGAAACTTAGATTAATTTCAAAAGTTCCCAGTTGCACCTATGCGACCGGTACAACTCAAGTTCTAGTTACTCACAATTGGAACAAACAACGACCACATAATTTTACACCATTCGATAAACCATCCAACTAGTTACTTATTTAGTGTTTTGAGTTCGACCTTATAAGATCTTTTTGACCCTCAAAAATCCACTAGTTTTAAGCTACTCGCTAGTAAAATATGACTATCACAAACTTCAGAAAGTAAATGATTTTCGAAGTGGGCTAAGAATTGAGCCCAACAAGAGTTCGCGTTAGAAAAGCCCACTAGGTCTAGATAATATATTTTTAGAATCATAAAAATAGCCCAAGTCTAAGCCCAAAACTATTTTCACGCCCTCGCCACTAAATTTATTATTGGGCCTTAAGTTAGATCGTTAGTTGGCCCATTAATATGAAAATAAGCTCTTTTTCAGAATTAGCACTTAGAATAAGTTAAAATAAACGTAATAAAATTATAGAAATTTTTAGAATATTTTTCCCGTCATTTTTATGCAAAAAGGACTAAAAATGTAACGCGATCTAACTGGAAGGACCAAAACTGCCAAACCGTGAAACCCATGGACTGAAGCTGTGAAAACAGTTTATAAAGGACTGAAATTGACATACCATTGAACTCTGAGCCTTATATGGACATATGGACAAGATTTGGACTATTATGGACTTTGGACTTAACCGAGGACTAACGACGTAACGCGATCGCAGTTAGACTAAAAAGTATAAACTCTGAAAAGAACAAGGACTTATTTAATTTCACTTGACATTCTTATTTATTTTCCATTTTTCACCCTTCATTTCATATGCATTTTTCATTATAAGTTATGCATTATTTATAGTTTCGCTATTAGAAATATTAGCGACCTCACTTGCATATTATTTCAGCATATTTCGAGAAAGTAATATTTTGAGTCATTTGAGATAAGAACCGAGACAATATTATAGATATTATATTTTTAACTTGAGGCATATTAAGCATATCACACACTCACATCACCAACCAAATCGTTATACGATTTATCCTTTCCACATCCGTTATTAGTCGTAAGTTAGACTCTTAGACTTCGCTTATATTCAGGTCTTGTATTGAAGAAGTTTTCGTGATCGTTTACTTGATCTTATAATTTCGTCTTGCCGGATACGCTCCAGGTGAGTCGTGGCCCCTACTTTTCACACTTGTTTATAATAACTCTTTTGGGGGAGATACATGCTTTCACTGTTTTATACTACTTGAAATCTTTTAAGTTTTACTCGAAATTATCAACTATGCTTTACCTATTTGAATCATACTTGAAAAGAATATATGCTCAATATATGTGCAAATAGTTTGTCTATCTTAAACATGGAACTTGAAACATAACATCTCTGAAGGACTTGACGTAACATGATACTGAAATTCACCATATGTATTCATATAACAAATGAATGAACTGTTACTTGTTATGATATTTCTATATTCCATTAGAAATAATTGCCAAGATCAGAATACGTATATTTTATGAACCTTGAGACCTATATTGCCTAAGCTTACTTTATTTCCAAAAAGTCCCTTTATCATGAGCCATTAATCACTGCGGTGAGCGCGAATATAGCAACAGCTTCGAAACCTGTTGGTGGACTGACAACCTATCCCACTAATACTAGGACGGAATGCTTAACCGCTAGTCGTATTAGTCGCGATGCGCTATATTTGAGAAAAATAGGAAGTGGCAAATCACCTATTACACGAGGGCATAAATTTCATCATTAATTTGATGATCACCTCCGTTTTACGGTACTTTGTTAACGTTTTGCGCTTCATGAGGCCAATGGCAATATAACTTTATATATGAATGTTTCATATATATATATATATCCTAGGATACAGCTGTATTAGAAGACCACCACTTTTCACTAATAGACTTCAGACTTTAGACTATTATTACTTTACGTGATATGATTATGAATCTCGTACTTGAACTTTAACTGTTATCATATGTGATTTAAATTGAGAATTCTATAAAGACAACTAAGAAGGCTTAGAATATCGTTACTTTCAAAAGTTAATCCAATATATCATTTCGAGCGTATATCAACGTAGCTCATATTCATCTATAATCTGAAACTTATGATCGTTTGAGGTCATACATGAATTACTTGTGAATTTTATTCAACGCGACTTGTTATTTAATGAAGAATTACTATTTATATCAACAATCAGTATACATCTTTCAAATAAAGTTATTTTCTATAAACTCCACGATCTCACCAACCATTGTGTTGACGTTTTAAGCATGTTTATCTCAGGTAATTAACGGAGCAGGACAAGACACGGAACGGGCACCTTTTACTCTGATAACTTAAATGGTGTAAAATCAAATATGTCATTCCTATCAAATTATCACATATTTTTATGGGATATTCAAATCAAAGATTTCATTTTTATATCAAGGATATTAATTTGAATGACATATAACTTTTAAAGCGCCCCTTTCTGGCCGTTTTCTGAAATTTTAACTCGATCCTCACCGTAACACCCTAATTATTTTTCCGCTGCCACAAACCAAATTAGGGGGTGTTACACATGTTTGGTCATTTTTAAAATGTTTTAAAGGTAAACCTCTTACAAGATTATCCTTAATAATTTTATTAATGGCATTAAAATTTACATGATCCAGCCTCCTATGCCATAGCATTGATTCATCCAATGTGGCCTTTGCTACAAGACAAGTTAAACTCTCTTTAGGAGCAATATTCCTCATATCAACACTGTACATGTTGTTCTTTCTAGGAACTTTAAGTTACACCTGACTCTCATCAGCCAACTTAAAGTCAGGAGACAGAATAAAACATTCAATTTCAGTAAAAAGAACACTGTTCTTTTTGTCACACATCTGTGAGACACTAAACAGGTTAAACTTTAACTCTTGAACAAAGTACACATCTTCAAAATCAAGTTACCAGTCCTGATAGTACCTTTACCAGTAATTCTTCCTCCTCTGGCTCCTCCCCCAAAGGCAACATATCCTCAATCAAATTCAATGAAGTCTATGAGATAGGACATGTTCCCAGTCATGTGCCTTGAACATCCACTGTCAAAATAGCCCGGATCTTCTTTTTCTTGTTTTGGATGATCCTGCACATAAAAATAAAGAAATTAGTTTCCTTTGGGGACCCAAGCCATTACTGACTTGGATGTGTTTCATGCATCAATATAATTATGTTTCTTCAATACAATTGATGCACTATCAAGTTTGGTAGGTCTCCAAACCCAACATGCTGAGGCCTTAACAACATTATTCCCATTTGCCCTAACAGCATTTACTACTTCTGAATTTGGCCTAGCAGTATTAACTGCTGACCTAGCAGTATTAACTTTTTGACCAAAAATTACAGTTGATTATGTTGATTTAGAAAAATGTGACATTGTTCTAGCACTATAAACTGTAGTTTTGGGATGAGCAGTATTAACAGGCCTAACAGTATTAAGTGGTCTTAGGACTGTTTTCATTAAAACTGCTCTTGGAGCCTTGTTTTTGTAAGCATTAGGGTGAGCCTTATTAGCATAATAATTGTAATTCACCCTGGTATAACTATTCCCATATACCCTTGCATTCCCAGATACCATCATTTCCCTTTGATGGTAATTGCCGCCAGCCTGCATATGGTCAAAACTTCCACAGACAAAACAGGCTTTATTGTACATAACAAAATCACTTCCTAGTTGTTTGGACTTTTGATTATTCCAGTTTCTTTGGTTTCCCCTAGGGCTTTGTGACCTATACATCTCAGCATATTTAACTGGTTTTTCTTGTTATTTAGTTCTAAGAACATCCACCTTAGCGATATTAGGAAAAACAGTTTTCTTCTCTAACTTATCCTCTAACACCATCTCCTTAACAAATGGGGTATCAGAAGATTCACTAACATTCTTACTAGAACATGATTCAAAGCATTCAATCTCATGTTCTTTTCTTTCAATCTCAGGCTCTTTGAGCTCCTCTAAACTAGTATTGGACAAATCAAGTTTTGGGGGTGGAAATAACCCTGTATAGGGAGGAGGAACAGAATTATATCCTACACCTTTCTTGAGTTTGTCAATAACTTGACTTTGTATGATCTTTTCTACACTTTTAGAGGACTATCCAAATCTCTCTATATCAACCTGAATGTTTTCTTTTTCTAGCTTAAGCTTTTCTAACTCATGTTTAAGTACACTTATTTCTGAGTCTTTGTATGAGATATCTCTTTTTTAAAACAACAATATCCTCAGTGAAGATAGTCTCATTCTTTTTGTAAAGGACTAGTTGCTCTTCTACAACAGCTAACCCTCTTTTATAATTAGCTAAATTGAACTCAGATTGATTAAACTCTATTCTTAAATCATCATACTGAGTTTTGAGAGTTTCAAAGCTTTTTAAACAGGTTTTTGAACAAGTTTTGTTAGTGTATACCTCAGAATATGAAAGAGCCATTAGAGCCATATTTGTAGGGGCTTCCTCTTCTGCCATAAAGCTCCAGTCAAAACCAAGCCCATCAATAGCCACCATAGCTTTGGAAGAAGTTTCTTCCAAGTTCACAGTCTTTCTGGTGCTCTCTTGGTTCTTGGATCCTTTGCTTTCTTGACTCCTGCTTCTGCTGTCTTGGTTCCTAGGCCCTCTGCACTCCCTTGCAAAGTGTCCCAACTTATGACAGTTGTAACACTCTACCTTGGACTTGTCATATCCAACTGTGTCACTACCATTGACAGTGATCTTCTTACCAGTCTTCTGGAAAAACCTCCTTTCCCTCATGCTCAATAGTGCTAATTGCCACTTCAAATCCATTTCTTCTAGGTCATCTTCATGGATTTGTTCAAGGTCTTCATGTACAAGGTGAGACCCATTTGATTGATTGGCCAAGAATGCATACACAGTAGCATCACTTAAGGTAGCAGTACTAGCTTGAGTGCTAGTAGTACTAACTGGAGTGTTAGCAGTACTAACTCCACAAGCAGTATTAACTTCACCAGTACTGTTAGGGCTGGGAGTTGACACAAAGGCCATGTTTTGAGAACTTGAACTTGAACTTGAGCTTGTAGTTCTCTTAACCTCTTGTTCAACGATCTTAAATTTTTTGTAAAGGTCATCAAGACTCATTGTGTCTAGATCAGGCTTATTCCTCCAGACCACAACATGAGTATTCCACTCAGAAGGCAGACTTCTCAAAAACTTCAAATTGAGATCTTCTTGTGTCTTAGTTTCACCTAAGACAGCCAGTTGACTTACAATATTCTGAAGTCTGTTAAAAATAGAATCAAGAGACTCTGTACTTGAAGCACTAAAGTTCTCATACATCTGTTTCAGAAGAGTCTTCTTAGTAGCTTCATTACTTCCAAACCTTGTTGTTATAACAGCAAACAAGGTTTTGGCATCCTTGTACTGATTGAAGGTCGTCAGATGTTCATTGGGAAGTGCCATTAGTAGCATACTTCTTGCCTTCACATCATTCTTCTTTTGGGTCTTCTCATCAGCAGCTACAGGACCTGGTATTATAGTAGTTGTGACACCATCAACTGCTGTTGATTTAGCAACAGGTTTGAATGAGTTTCCATTCTCTATGACATCCCATAGAGAATAGTCTTGAATCTGAAAGTATTGTTCAATTCTGAGCCTCCACATGTCATAATCACCCTGTTTGAGAATGGGCAATTTTGTAGTAGTAGAGGTTTGAGTAGTTTCAAGATCCATCTCTTCCTGGTGAGTAAAGAGTTCTTTTGTAAGTTTCTTCTAGATCAAAGTTTCAGAACCAAAAGCTTTGATACCACTTGTTGATCCCAAAAACACGAGCTTGTATTAGAAACTTTGAGAATACTAAAGAGTATGCGGAATATACTCTTTAATACGAAGAATATTAATGTAACAGTGAACTCTATGAACAATGTAAAACTGTATAAACAATAATTTACTGAAAAGCTTCATTATTATTATGATCAATAATACGAGTGCTCTGTGTAGTACTAGGGTTTACAAACAACCTTGAAGCTATGAATAATACGTACTGAGATTTTTAACATCATAACCTATGACCTCCTTTTATACACTAAGGAGTCCTTTACAAGATAACTACAAATCTTCTAAACTATTAAACTTATACGTATC
The DNA here is from genome assembly GCA_021014915.2 of Artemisia tridentata subsp. tridentata. Lineage (NCBI taxonomy): Eukaryota > Viridiplantae > Streptophyta > Magnoliopsida > Asterales > Asteraceae > Artemisia > Artemisia tridentata. The sequence goes on along the minus strand of CP139504.1, from coordinate 143,949,867 downwards.
TTTCTAATAAAATAGAATATACACAAAATATCTTGATACATATCACTTCACACGTCTTTATCTCTTTAGTAGTACTATCTTCATCAGCAGTATTAAGTTAGTCTGGCAGTACTAACTTATTACTCTAGCAATACTAATTGATTAGTACTGGTAGTTATATCTTGAGCAGTACTAACTGTTTTGGCTTGACAGTACTAAGTGTTCAGATATTTAATTCCCAACACTCTTTTGTTGGAGACCCGTTGACCAAGATGGACATCGATGATGATCTTAAACATTCCTCGACCCACATACACCACTTGTTACCAAATCTCATCCTTCTCATTATGTCAATCAAGAACCTCCAATTTATACTGTCATACACCTTTTCAAACACTACCTTAAATATAAAACCCTTCTTATTTTTCCTTTTCATGAAATCCACTGTTTCATTAGCAATGAGTATTCCATCCAAAATAAATCTACCTTGGATAAATGCTTTTCGAACCTCGCCTACCACATTCCCGATAATCTTCTTAACCCAGCTTTATGCTAAATATTTTGATACAATTTTGTAATAACACCCAATTAAGCTAATAAGACGGAAGTCCTTAAGCTTAATCGGGTCTGTCACCTTTGGAAATAGTGTTACAAAAAATGCATTGCATCCTCTTGACACCTCCATCTTTTCCTAAAACCATCTCACCGCCCGTACCAAATCGTCTTTAAATATATTCAAAAACTTTTTTATATACTTAATGTTGAAACCGTCGGGCCCGGGGACTTTATCACTCCCGCACCCCCACACCGCATCCCGAATCTCCTTTTCTTCAATTGCTACTTCTAAAATTTATGCATCCTTCTCTGATAGCTTAGCCACCCTTTCACACCTAAAATAAGGCCTCGTCTTGCCCCACTCTGTAAATATAGACTTGTAGTAATGGAAAAATTCTTCTTTAATTTTCTCCAGGTGTTCACACCAACTTCCATCAATCATGAGACCACGAATATTATTTTTGTTATTCCTTCTTTTTATCGCTGCATGAAAAAACTTGGAGTTTTCATCCCCGTCTACATCCCATTTAACTCTTGCCTTTTGCTTTAACATACACCATTTTTCTCTGTCTTTGTCAATCCAAGCCTTTCTAGTTTCTAACCATTCCTTCATTTCCATTTCATCAAGATTACGTGATTCAGCTACTAATTCCAATTCCATAGCCTTTTTTCTAAAGCTATCAATACTCTCATCCATACTCCCGAACCTCACTTTACTCCATTCTTTAATTACTGTCTTGACGCTTTTGAGCTTGTCTCGAAACCTAAAATTTGGCCGAAAGCTCTTAACTTTCTTACTCCATGCATAAGACACTACCTGAGGCTAAGAGCTGGGTCAATCTCCATGCACTAGATCCCTTTACTAATAAAGGAATTTATGTTTATTTCCTCAAGCCACACATCAAAAGCCCGAAATGGCTTTGGTCCAAAATCTACGTCTGCATCTTTAAGTAAAATTGGACAATGATCTGATAGTTTTTGATCCGATGCAATTGCCGCCAAGTTACTCCATTTATTCTTAAATGTGTCGAAGACTAGAAATCTGTCCAATTTACTGAATTTTAGTCCATCTGTCACACCCCGTCAAAGGCGGAAACACGGGCTGTAACTGAGAAATGCACATTGCATTACATCATAGATTCATACATTACAATTATTATAGTAAAAGTTTACAAAACATTCTTCGACCAAATTTGAAAGGGAAACATGTCTCTTTTGAAATTTTGTCATCGACAACATAATAGCAAGTATCAAATGGTCTAACTCCAATAAATGTGCCTTCAAATACTTTAGTAATGATCCACCTGAAAATGATACTAGAAAATGTAAACATAATGTTGGTGAGCTCGTAGGTTTGAAAGTTAAACCACAAAGCTGTGAAAAGGTAAGACATGTTAAAAAGTGGGCTACGAGAACTCACCTCGATCAAGCAAAACACAATACACAAGTCAACAGTGGTAAAGCACCACAGCAGCTAACACGACACAACACTCCGGACTCGGCATGACCTAATAATATATAAATTATCTTAACGTATATCCAACAACGTATCAGTTTCCAAAAGTTAACTATTCCCAAGTATATTCCACTTTCCTTTTCAAAATATCCTTGTTAAATCCATTTACTAGTGTTTGGTATCATCATGGGTGTAGTGGTGACACAACGCTGACTCAAGTGTACATACGCCAAAACAAATGATCAAGACGGAAACGACACACAAAACCAATCACCTATAACAAATATGCCAAGTTGTTGCAATATCCCAAATAAACTCTACTACTAAAGCTCATGACAATAAAACAAAGACAAGTGATAAAACTTTAAAACTTAATAAAGTATCCGGACGAATTATCTATTCCTTCTCGAATTTGTCACCTGGTAAGCCTAATAATTCCTTCGACTTGCTTATTAACTCAATTACTAATCACCATAATGGTAAGTCATAAGGATGGGTCGCACACTAATAAATTTCTCTAACATACTTATCGGGCCCTTATTGGGCTTGTCAACCCAATAAGTCCGATAACTATGCCGGTCGGGTATATTAATGTCAATCATAACTCAACAATAAATCATAATTACTAATATTTCCATAAATGATATCCCTTGATTCGCGTGCCCTCAAAACATTTAATAACTCTTGTTTATTCAAAACTTCCTTTTAAAATTTCTTGTTTTAAGCTATAACTTTCCGTTAAAGCTATAACTTTCCGTTAAATATTACTAGTAAATAACAACTTAAGTATTGTTAATTAATATTTCACGTACTTAACCGTTATTATTAATATCCTCATTTGCTAAACAAGTATTTTTTTCGAGTTATTATCCATTTCGAGTCACGAATCCAAGTTTATATACATTTCGGGTCAACAAGTCAACCATAATATTCAAAAGTCCAATAAAGTCTAATATTCATTATTTTTGGCTTGTCGAGGCCACGTCGAGACTATGAAGTCTCGATGACACTCAACTTGGCTCATAACATCACCATTAGTATTTCAACTTCGCAATATTAATCAAATATCCAATGATATCAAATAATCCATAACGGCCCTAAACGTACGGCACGTTAATCCAGTATACCAAATCCAATCCGAGTTCCAAGTCTCTTAACATAATAACAACAACAACAAAATTATAACATCACCATGTCGATACCATTACGGTCTCAACTATCAACCAATCGGACCCAACAGTCTCGGCCAAAATCCAAAACAATCACAAACTCTATAAGAACACCATATAAATCTAATCCTATATCTAAATTCGACCGCAACTCGCCGAAGGTTTACCAAGCCCTTCAATCTGAACCAAAATAAACTAAAACAACAAACAACTAAAATATACAAAATAAACATAACCACAAGCTCGACATGACCTCAAATGTAAGCAACAAGCTATGGCCGTGAGCTTATGCTCACGGCTTGACCACGACTCGACCAACAAAACCCAACATGTGATACCAAACTCGTTTTATAAATTTTTAGCTTGTAAAAACGGTTAACCCACACGTTTTACACCCAAAACCGAATAAAAAAAACAACCAATAATAACTCGTTATACACGAGTTTGACTCACACCGAGTCACACACGCGTGTGAAACGGTGTGTCCTACCTCCAAAATGTTCGGATCTACCACGACGTACGGTTAGGGTTGGTGGTGGTGGCGCGTGAGTGGCGGTGAGGGTTTTCTTGGCGCGTGTGGTAGCTAGACGTGACAATGGAGTCACAAGGTGAGGTATAGTTGTGGCGGTGTAGTGTTGATAGCGGCGGTGATGGTGTTTGGAGGGTGGTCGGCGGCGGTTGTTTATGGGAGAGGAGGGAGTATAATATTTTTAGGGTTGAGGGATAATGAGGAGAGAGAGGAGTGAGGTGAGGGTTATATCCCCATGAGGGGTTAAAGGAGTAATTCCCCTATTCTCCAAGGGTGCGGCCGGATTTTAACCACAAGGACCATACACGTAACTTTGCTATTCTTATGATAAAAACGTTCTCAGGCTCGTTTAGCATACCAAAAGTGCTCGTATGACGTTCTAGGTTGTGCCAATATTTCTAAATTAGTTTTTCCATTAAAAATGACTATAAATACGCTCATTTTCTTTTAACGCGTCTAAATTCGATATTTCACGTATTATTAGGTTTAGACTCGTGCCGATTCGCGTTGTGCTCGACTTTCACGTTTCACAAGAAATTCTCACATTTTCAGTTCAAATGATGTCCAAAAGCTCGAAAATGTATAATAGGCAATAATAAATGAAACTTATTATTAAAATAAGTTTGAAAAAATCATCGTCTGCCGCAACTGGTTTCGAGTCTTATAAATAAGTATTGCCCTAAAAATGCCGGTTGCTACACCATCATCCAGAAGACGAGCTAAATTTATAAAGTCATTAAATCCCTCGGCATCTGTTTCATGAAATTGTGCATTTTTTCTGTCTTCCTCGCTCCTGACCACATTAAAATCTCCTAACAAACACCACGCTTCATTTCCCCCTTCCATCAAGTTTAGAAGTCTATTCCATAGAGAAATTTTCTGTTGATCCACATGAGGTCCATAAATACACACGAAAAATATATCACCGTCAACACCCTTCCATTCACCCTTTACAGCAATAAATATTTCATCTCCAACACCATGCTTACACATAAAAATATTGCTATCCCATACTAATAATAAACCACCAGATATATTGTTGGAAATCTAATTATTCATATTTTTAAATGTAAAAAAAATGATGAATCATTTGGAGTTCTACACAAATATTCATATATATTTTATGACAATATATTGAGTGTTTGAATTTACTGTTTGATATATCATGCAAACTTTTGTACCGAAAAAACCAATAAAAAAAGTTCGTTGAAAATATATGAAATTGCCCATTTATTAAAAGACACTTAAATGTTTTTCGTAATCGTGAAATTGGATTTTAATTATAAAAAAAAAAAAGATAAAGGATGAAAATGACTGTTTTATTTTATTTAAAAGCAAGTGGTTAAAATTCATCTCTCATTTTTCACCTTTTTTTTTAAATGTTCCAAATAACTCATCTCGTTTGTAAATACTTATATTTACTAGCTTGAGTATATGAAACTTTATACCTTATAAAAACTTTTAAATATTTGTGTGATAAACAAAATTTATTTTACAAACAAAAGTTACAAAAGCTTATTAAAAACACAGCCTCTATCCGTCTCATATAAAATTTTCACATAATGAAAATAGAATTTAATAAATAGATATGATATTTGATTGATAAAGAATGTATTTAATGAAATTTTCTAAAATTTTTATGCATCATAGAAATTGAAACATTTTGAGAAAAACAATAAAGTCTTTTAAGAAATTTCGAAAAAGAAAATGCATTTCTAACATTCCAAGTGGGTTGTAGTAACAAGGAGATCCATCTATCTAAAGTCCAAAGTCCAAACTATCTCTCATCATCATCAGAGTCAGAGAGAGTTTGAGGGTTGGATAGTCTGTACTCTACCAACAGACCGACCGACCATCGTATCGTATCCAACCAATCTCCGACGTCATCACTTCCGGTCATCTCCTATCGCTGTCGGACATCGTCACATCGACGTCATCATATATCATATGTTCTTCTAATAAATAAAAAAAGATAGAATAGAATAAGTTGAGGATGCGACGGGGTTCATCGAAGAAAGCCCCATCAACTTCATCGTCCTCTAATTCTTCTCCTATGGATCTATTTCGCTCTGGTAATTAATTACTTATTCACTTCTATATCTTTTTATTTATTTATTATTATTATTATGATTGTTTTCAATTGATTTCACTTTATCATGTGTATGTAAATTAGTAATAAATACGACATGATAAGTATCATTGTATCTAAACTTGATAATGTTATTTGACATAAACATGCTAGTGTTGAAGTACCTATGTGACTTTATGGGTATGTTTGTTGAAATGGGGTGCTGGGGCTGGGGCTGGGGCTTATATTATAAGTAGTTGGAGCCGAATCTTGTTAATGTAAAATCGCATAATACATCAAATTAAATTCATATATATATATCCGGCTTTTGCGTGATAATCCACTATATTTTCAAAGGTATTTAAGTAATTTAACTAACTATAAGCCCCCATAAGCCCGTTGGGCATACGGTTTGTAAAGCTTCCATAAGCCTGTGTGACAAGCAAAATTTATTTTATAAGCTAGCTTATTTTAAAAGCTCAAGCCTCCTTGTAAGACCCTATAAGCCACGCGCTAACCACAACCTATATGTTTTTTTATTTTATTTTATTTTTATTTTTTAAATATTCACGTTAGCCGATAAATTTTTCTGTGCTGGTTTGCGCAATCTGAAAAGTATTCGCCTTTTCTTCAAGAGTTAGAAGTGAGCAGCTACATTGGAAATGGTGTTTTTATTTATGTACGGTGTCTTATCTTGTTAGTTTATGAAGACTTGTTGCGTAGTTTGAAGAGGTTGGGGGAGATTAAGATAACTAGGTTGAAATGAAGAGTTTCGGAATTTATAGATACTTAAGCAGGACAAACTTGAAACAGTATCTTACCTTCGGGGTGTTTTTTTATTTTTTTTTTTTTTTTTTTTTTTTTTTTTTTTTTTATAGGTTTTACGACCTTATGTGGTTTCGGATTAGGTTTTATGAGCCCTTGTTTTCCTGCTTATTTTTGAAACTTATAGACTTATATAAGTTTCTTATGACATAATGAGCTTGCATAAGCTCATAAGTTTCAAAATAAGCTGAAACCATATACGCTCGTAAGCCCAAAAATAAGCTTAAACGGATACCCCCTTTGTTGAGAGTTTAATGTTGAGTAGGAATCAGGTTCTGTGAGGTTCTGTGGTAAAAAAACCTAGCCTCACTTATGTGATTATCTGTGAGAAGAGATATCGAAGGACAACAAATTATATGAACTTAAACTAGTATGACAGGAACAGAACTATATCGAAGTTCACTTCATAGGTCACGATGCTGGTTCCTTCCTCCTGGCATATACATGGAACAATAATATTAGTTACATGCCCTGTTTAGTGGCGAAAGAATCTGGCTGGCAATAACTTAGATCGATTCTAGCTTTTTGGTATGAAGGTAGTCTGGCAGTCTGTTGGCGCTAACTGCGGTTAAGTGAAATTTTTACTGTTTTTGGGTATAGATTTGTGCACGTGTTACTCGATGGATGAAGCAAACTGTTAACTGGTAAACTCTATTCCTTTGTGACTCTTGACTCGGGATGCCGCACACTCGAGTCATTGACACTGTTTTACATGGACTTCCATCCCCAGTCCTATAAAATCGAGGCCTTTTGAGAAATGGTATTGCCCTTGTAAACATCTACAAGTGACAATTTGTCTGCCTTAAAATGGTGTGAATTAGTTCATCTCCTGTGTCAGTCTTCTTGTAACCTGCAAGAAGATTCTAGAAGAAACAGAGCAAAAGATGCGATGAAGTAGCCCCTAGGTGCCTTAGTTATTGATAAATTGTGACCTTCATATGTGGCTTAATATAATCAAAACACTAATGAAAGCCTAATACAAGCCATGCATAACTGTTATTAGAAGCAACACAGTTTATGATCTTTATTAAGATAAGCTAGCTATATGGTGTTAAAGACTTAAAGCTAGCCATTTATAGTTAATCTTCTTTCAAAACTGCCATTCTTAAAGTGATATCCAGTTCCTGTTGAGTTCAACTTTTTAAAGTTAAACTTTTTCTTCAGCTACAGGTAAAGCTGCAACCAAGGAGTTGGAGCGTATTGATCAGCTATACTATACATATGCGAATGAGTCTTCTGGTATGATTGAGTAAGTGCAATCATTAATTTTGGTGATTGAATTTTTGGCAATAGCTTCTGCCTTATGTTTAGTTTCTTTAATTTAGCTGGCAAGTTCTTTTTCTAGTTGTCAATTTGGCGATTTGCTTTTTCATCTCTGATACATTCTCATGTTTCTTTAAACAGCCCAGAAGGAATAGAGCATCTCTGTTCTGACCTAGAAGTCGAACATACGGATGTCCGTATATTGATGCTTGCTTGGTATGTTGCATTGCAGCCATTTTCATTTGACTAAAACACTTTTTTTGTAAGGTCCTGTGTCACTTCCATTACTGACTGGTCTATAACTTCCAGGAAAATGCAGGCTGAAAAGCAGGGATACTTCACGCTGGTATGAAAAAAATGGCATTTTTTATCCTAGTAGCATAATTTGAAATCTTGTTACATGGCATAGCGTTAGCTCACTGCGATTACAGTTGTATGTTTACCTTAGGTATAATGTAACATATGCATGTAACCTATGATGATTGTTATGAACATATTACGACCTAGGTCCATGCTGCTAAACATATCATGATGTCAGTGTTCCGGTTTTCTAGTGTTATTCTTGTATACATAATATGTACGATCTTATTCAAGCTTTATCTATGGCTAAAATGTGCAAATGTGTTCTGATTTACAGGAGGAGTGGCGGAAAGGTCTTAAAGCCTTACGGGCAGATACTATAGTTAAATTAAAGAAGGCGCTTCCTGAGCTGGAGAACGAGGTATTTTGGCATATACTAGTTCATTTTCTAGAAGTCCTTTTATGTATAATGAGAAAATTGTTTGTGTTGCTAATCTGTTTGTTCTTTTTCTTTAAAAGGTCCGTAGGCCATCAAATTATGTGGACTTCTATTCTTATGCATTTCGATATTGCCTAACAGGTATACTAAACCTATAACTTGCTACTTTGCTAGGCTCTGCTATAGTCAATTGCTTATCGATTTTTTAAATGCTTATGTAGAGGAGAAACAAAAGAGCATAGATATTGAAAGCATATGTGAATTATTGGAGCTTGTATTGGGGTCACAGTATCATCAGCAGGTGGATATGTTCATCCAGTATTTAAAGGTGAGCCTGAAGCTTTTCTCGGGATCTTAAGCAACTATATTTGTTTTTCTTTCCTCACATTAAACGCACAGAGAAATGATATAAAAAATTGAAATTGTGAACATGACACCTATTGTATTTTTGGACTATTTTGCAGACACAGATTGATTACAAGGTCATAAACATGGATCAATGGATGGGGTTCTATAGATTCTGCAATGAGGTATTCAATCAAACATTAGGTTACAGTTGGCTCTGGTGATTTACAATGGGTTTTCTTGTTAATGCTCTTTGAAAGTCATGTAGAGCTTATTCTTTACTTAAAAGATAACAAGTATATGTGGCAAAATTGGCGTATTTGGTATGGGTTTAAATGGGTAGTTTTGGTACAAGTTGAATAGAATTGGGTTGACACAAAACACTTTCTCTTAAAGAATTCAAACTTTATGAACAAATAGTGTTGTCAAATTTGATTACAAGAATGTATATTAATAATCTAATCTTTTGTATAAAATGTGTTAAAAGAGGTTTTCTGTCTAAAAATTACCCGAATCAACCCATTTATAAATGCGTCAAGATTGCAACCTCTAGAAGAAAATTTCCTTCTGATTCTCTTGGTATTAAATGTTTCTTGTTTATACAGATAAGTTTTCCAGATTTCAACAATTATGACGAGGAACTTGCTTGGCCTTTAATCCTAGACAACTTTGTCGAGTGGGTGAAGTCAAAACAGAGCTAAACAAGTTTCATCTCAAATTCCTGAGCAGGTACTCGTGTTGACGCCATAAAAAGCTCACTTCTTCAAAGGCTTGGTTCATTTTATCGTCTCAATCATTGTGCAAGATTCTGCTGAATCAAGTAGAACAACACATATGTTGCATTATATATTTCCCCCTCTGTTTAGAACAATATATATATTGAAATTATAGAGGAACAAGAGTGTTTTTTTCTATACGAAAACCAAATTTAGTTTGTGAATGTATATCTTGCAAGACCCCATATGTAGGTCAATGTTTTTATTGACTTGCCAATAATCATGGAGCATATGTACCAAAAGAATCCTATGGTGGAGGGTAGATAAAATGGTGGGACCTGTTTTGGGTCCAGTTACAGGTAGTCTTTGAATTTGCTAAAGAAAAAGGGAGACAAATGATTCAAGAGGGTGGGTAACCTAGAAAAGCTAGATCTTTTGTATCTTAAATGCTCTTTTTTGTACTATTATTATGTTCTTGGTCCAGCCTGAAAGGGCAACACATTCAGGGAATTATTATTTTTCCAATAGTGGGTGAAACTTTGAATGCTACATTAGTCTTTAGAAATAGGTTTCACAAGACTCTTGCGGATCTCTTTTTTACGAGGATTTTAAACCCTACCTGCATTTTGTATTCGTATTCCGTCTCAAAATTATTTCCGGTATCAATGAAAAGATTTAGTTGCTTGAGAGGTCGTTTAGTTTGATTATAGGCTTGCCTTCATGAAGGAAATGTAGTCTATGCATGTGACTGTGAGCTTTAGCATTAATGAGACTTATTAATATTGTGCTTTATGTTATGTTATACTTAACTGGAATGGCATAAGGTTCTTATATTATTATAGGAAACGCGGTTGCTGCTAGAGTGAAATGGTGTGAAGAATTAGATGTTAGGATTTATCAAGTGTTTGGTCATGTTGATTTGAGGATCATGGACATGTTTATTGATCATCTAACTGAATCTTTGTAAACATTTATAAGTTTTGTACTAATATATTTTTCACATTAAAAAAAAATAAATAATTGACCAGAAAAGCATCGTCTTCTGAAAATTTCTTAGAACTTACTATAGCCAGAAAAGCATTGTCTTCTGTAAACATTATAAGATTTGAGGACTTTTTCTTTTTGTTGGTTTATGTTGCTATCTGGTGTATTGTCTTCTGAAAATTTCTTAGAACTTACTATAGCCAGAAAAGCCAAATTATGTGACTAAAGATTTTATTAAATTGATGCTTTGGGACCTACATTTCTTTTCACAGCATCAAACGGGACCTAAGTATTCCATCCCAATAATAATGCTTCATGATGCACCATGATCAAATAAATAGCTCGATGAAGCTAACGTAACGGACAATCTAGTCCATATCACAAGTAAAAGTCTTGTCCCGTCAATCATTTCATTATGTTTACTCGAAACGACAGTCTCCACATGTTTCGCCAAAAGAAGTGTATGTTCTTCTAGATTTGCTTGTCGATCTTATCGACTTATTATAGACACTAATGAAAACGAAAGTGATTATTAAGTTTACTAGCTCATAACCTGTGTTAAACACTGGCAATTTAAGTAACCTAAGAGAATATCTGAAGTTAAAAGAATATATACATGAAATACAATTTGCCATTTTTTTTAGTAGTGTAAATTGGAAAATGATTGGGAGACTTAATTTGTGTGTCTAAATTCATGCCTAAGCATATGTGGTATGATTCTGATGGTTTGTAAAAAAGTGGGTCTCTTGGCTGCAACCATCAGGATGATGCCACATAGGCTTAGGCATGAATTTAGACACATATTTTAGGCCTCCCAATCACTACTCGTATAAATTAGGTTAAAACGAACAAATAAAAAATAAAAAATATAGGGAGAAATCCAAGCATATTTTAATCTTGTGAGGAAGCATTATAAGAAAAACATAGTGTAATTCATGGTAATGTAATAATGTAACGTTTGTAAGAATGGCAAATATTAAATTATTGCTTACCAACATAGCTCAACTTGCATCATTCATTCACTACTAAAAACAAACGTTTTTGAGACATGTTATAAACGTATCGAGACCGGTTTTAACTCTGGTCTCTATGAGGGGGCTCTCTATGTGAAAAATAAATGGAGGCCGGTTCTAAATTCGGTCTCAAAATGGCATTATAAGACCGTTTTTTAACATGAAACACGTCTCTATTTGATTTTCTTTTAAAAAAATTAAATAAAGACCGGATCTGAATCCCAAAACAATCTCTTCCTTTTTTCAGCTCACAAACCAATCTCTTCCTTAATTGTTTTTTCTTTTCTTTTTTTTTTTAAAGTGGGCGCTTTGAACGTTTATATAAACCGCTAATAAATGAACTATTTTGGGATTGCTTACTAAAACCTAAGCTTATAAACTGTTTTGTGATGACTTATCAAGACTATCACATGGGTTGTTTGGGATCCCAAACATTGCATGTTACTACGTAAGCAATTTCAATAAGCCATCCCAAGTAGTCTCTTTATAAGTTGTAGTTTTAGTAAGTAATCCCAATACAGTCTCTTTAAAGCAGGCTTATAAATAATTCCAAACAACACCATATAGTGATAATACAATTACCTAAAAAAAGATGTAAATGAGATAGCAGGCATATAAAATTACCACTAAAAGTCGAGGCTTTCTAGTGGCCACAAAAGTTGGTTGTTCATTAGCAGGTAAGTTATGCAATAAGTCAAAAGTTATCCACTTATCAAACCTTGCGACTTGAAGGAGCAACATCATATAGTTTTCCCTGAAACACATAATACTTTCAGTTTATACTATGTACCAAGCAATTGTAAATATATATAGATTATGAAAAGACATTGCCTTGAAACCAAAGGCAAACTTTATAAAGCAAAATCAAAATTTCTACTTAAAAATCCGTTAAATAGGACTTCTAGATCAAATATTAGAATAGGGGACCAAATTCAGAATTGTATATCAATATGTAATTGAACAACCTACTGGGATTTCACATGTTCCAACTTATAAGCCAGTGATTATACAAAAGCACATTTTTATAGCAGCCTACTCAACCAATTGTTTTAACTTTGCTTTAAAGAAAGTATATGTAATTAAAGAAAATGTTTAATACATAAAAATTAAATCAACACATAAAGTGAAACAAAAGATATTTACATAGTACAACAAAGATCTTTGTAAGGAACACGTGATTTACCCACTGCAAAAAGATGGATTCACAAGAGTATCAATGCCAAAACTGGATCCCTTGTTACCTCGTTCAACAATGCCTATCCAATGAGTGTGTGAACTCAATTAGTACAAACGAAAACGCTATCAAAATCCATCAAGAAAAATCTAAATCAAAAGAAATGTTAACATTTTTCACAAGTTTTATATAAACACCAAATACTTTCACATAGTTTGTTAAAGTTCTTTGTAGCATTTTATCGAACAGGTGGGGTAGACATCATAGTATACACTTTTATAGTTTTATATAGGGATAATTACAAAAATAGCCCAAGCAACCAAGTGATTTTCCTTATCTACCCCGAGATCGGAAAATATTTTTTTTGTCAAGGGCAATCTACACTTTTTTGGGCAACTGAAATCTGAAAGTGTATTTTTTGGGCAACTTGTGTATTTTTGGGCAACTTGTGTATTTTTTTGGGCAACAAACGACATTTTTTGGGCAACTGAGGACACGTGTCATCATATGGGGCGAGTTGGCCAGTTGCCCGGGGTATGGGGTAGAAAAAGAAAATCACTTCGATCCATCCTTTTATATAAGGTGTGCTGATATATGCAAACAAATAATGAGCTTATAACAAACAAACAAACAACAAATCAATGCCAAGAAGATTTACATAAAGATATATACTAAAAATTTATCGGTATAATCGCAACAAAGGATAATATGTTGGAGAGTACATAAATCGTTTAAACAACCATCAAATACCGTATTTCACAACCATAGGAGACCAGAAATCTTTTAAGGTCCAGACATAAATTAAGCTAACAAACATATAGAAACGTATTAAGTAAGACAAAACAAAATAGAAATCTTGCCGTTTGACCATAAGTAGATTGAATGGAGTTATACCCTCTCGAAGGTTGAATCCTGGACAAAAACAAAAGTAAAAACTTGAGCAACCCCTAATCAATACCTCTGTTATCGAAACAATTTGCATGCAGGTATGAAAAGGGAAGAAGAAAATATACCTGCTTGAATTATCGATAGGAGAGAAAATATACAAATGTTGCTTTGCTTCATTGCTTGTATTTGTTTTTCAATTTGAGTTTTGAATTTGAATTCTTGAATGAGGAGAAAGTGAGAAATCAGTAGAAAAAGTGTCCGCAAAATTTTTATTTTTCCAATAAAAAGGTACATATCTACCGTGCATATGTAATTATTTAAGGCCATTATTTAATTTACTTTGTGTAGAATTATGGCATAAGCAACGAACCTAAATGCTCTAATTGAATGACACGTATGTAAATTTGCAATTTTATGACATCACTCAAAACTGCTTTTTAATAGGAAGTATAGAGATGATATACTGATATAAGTGTAAACAATATGAAGAGTGATATTTAAGGTTCAACTCTTGTTGGCTGACCAAGTCAAAATGGAAGGTAATTACACACAATTTTAAAAGCCATAACCTTTGAGTAGTCACCCATAAATCAATCATTAACTTGAAGAACATTAAATAATCGAAACAAAAAAGCAGTTTGATTACACAAATATAGCATCAAAACTCTGCTAAGATTGAGAACAATCCAAAATCAAAGGTGAAGGTGGCGGGAGAGAAACTGTGAGCCTATGACTTCTAGTCCGAGCATCAGTCGGTGATGCCAGCAGCGACGATTTCTCAGTGGTGGGCGAACAACTAGAAGACGAATGAGACGACCCACTCGAACGGCTCCTCAGCCTTTTCATCTCCCCTTCATTATGCACTTTGTTATCTTCAATTCCAACTTTAGTTGAACTTATACTCGCGGGAATTATACAATTGCACAGGAAACCTGCATTAACCACCATGAAAACATTTCATGTTAACACAATAATCTCGTTATCTATCTATCTGTATATTTACATACTTATCGGATTAAAAAAGTTTGTTTACCGATTCTGGCAAGCCTATTAATCCAACTAGGAATTGGATTTTCGGTTAGTCTAACACAAAAATCATTGCAAAAGTGGTTGCAATTTTTGGTAATGAGATTATATGCAATTCCTTTGTAATCTTCGGCAAGCTCTTCCATAATTGCTCTCACTTCTCGTATATTCATTTCTGTCCAACCAATCAAAATCTGCTTCCTGAACGTAAATCCTTCACATTGTTTCGGTTCTCCCTCAAATATTCCACTCGAATCTTGTTCATGACATCCAAATGCAAACTCAACTCCATGAACTATAACCACAAAACAATAAATAAACAATTTTCAGTTAACTAATGTCTAGCTCAACTATTAGAATAAAAGTACGTAGCCATATGTGAAATAAGTTGTTTTGAATAAGCGGAACAAAAACCTTGGACGCCAGAGTGATAGACACCAAGGCCAAGCCAATAAGCGTAGCCATTCATAGAAGTGAGATCATATACATTAACGTATACAGGCACCGATCCGTCCTTATGACACTTAATCGAGTTTCTTCTGCACAACATTTTTTTTTTTCACTTGAAACTGATCAAAACATTGGACAAAAATGTTGAAGACAAAGATATGCTAGAGAGAAAAACAATATGTAAAAGTTGAAGGTATAAGGTTGTTGTCACCGTTAGAATATAAGTACCCGCGTCAACTGTTTTTGGGTGGGACACTACAAAACGCTCTTTGTATTCCCGGGTTTTTTTATAGCCAAAAAAATGTTTTAAAAATTGAATATCAACCCAAAAAAGTTATAAACAAATGTTTTTAATTGGATTATTGTAAATTAAATATAAAATAAATTAGACAAAAAGTTGGTTTTTAACAAAAAGTTGAGAAGCTCATTATCATGCATAGTGGAGAAGTGTGTTGTGAATGATTCATGGCAAGGTGGAACTAACTCACTAAGTGGATTTGATTAATAATGGACCATGTTATGATGATATGTGATTGCTATTTAGAACTATATACATTTGATATATTACATCTTTATCTCTACCAAGGTTATAAATAACATGGTCAAGCCTCAAGTTTTAGCGTGAGGCGTGGCGGCATGACATTTTTAAGGCGTGAATTAAAACAACAAAAAGTATTTATAGATTTATATCATATTTCATAATTATATGAGTGGTAAAAATTAGTAAATCCAAAATATTAGTAAATGCAGACCCAAATCCCAATATTAGTAAATCCCCTAACGCTTAAAAAAAAACTCGTCACGCCTTGCGCCTTTTCACGCCTCAACTTAAGCCACGCCTAAAGCTGACGCCTTGGTGTATTTCGTAACTTTGAGGCCACACCTCGCGCCTTAGCGCCGCCATGACGTGCCTTTTAGAACCCTGATCTCTACTACATATAAAGAGTGTATTTGCATTATTCAAATCTTTAATCTTAAATCTTGAAACTTAAATTAATGCTTGCGCGGGTATTCGTCTAGTTACTCGTAATGTATTTTAAATGTTTTAAACAACCGAAATGGAAATTATTAAATGCCTTTCGGTATCACTCTTTATTTATGAAATATTGATCAGCCATAAACTTTACATATACCAACCATCATATCTAACTAATAATATGATACCGCTCATAGGTGAAGTATTCATTTCTTTTGGTTCGACAACATGTTCTTTTTTGTAATAATTATATATTTTTAAATCGGCTGATCATGGTATATTAATTTTGGATGGTAAAAGCTTTCAAATAATCTGCAATCGAACCAGGGCCGTCCCGTGAATTTCGATGGCCCTGTGCTATAAATTAAACTAGGCCCTATTGATACGGAATACTTATTATATGTAAATGATATGTTTATTAATACACAAATTGTAATAAGGAACCTAGACGCATAGCCTAAGACCGCAACTCACAACAGTGTTCTGATCAACATAGAAAAAACACAATAAATTCATAGTTGGTATTCCAGTATCAAGTTAGAGTAATTACTACGTATTAGAAGCTTAAAAATTAACATCAAATAACATTCACACATTATTCTAAAATGTTATATAAGAAAATAGAGAGAACAAACTCTCCAAATTAATTGCTAAGAATTGACTGAATTAATTGTAACCTATTGATTGTCCCTTGTGTTCACCTTTTTTTAGCATGTTGTCACCCTAATTATCATCCTTTAACATAGTTAGTCTACCTAAGTAATTAAATATGGGCTTTTATTGGGTTGAAAACTAAAAAAACACGTCTACATCCTACATGTATATAATGGACTTGCATTAGTTTGAGGCCCTTTAAAATCGGTGGCCCTGTGCGCCCGCACTTGCCGCACATGCCAATCACCGGCCATGAATCGAACATTACCTACACTCTAGTCATGTTCCGAATCAAAATACAAATAGACATTCTTTTTTAACTTATAACACTGAAACCGTAGCGAATCAGAGAGCATATATGACTTAAGTCATCGTCGCTCGAGTTTACTTTCTCAAAAGCAAATGAGAAACTCGAAGCACTTTGGGACCTCTTGTGAAGAAGTTTATTAACCTCAACTAGCTGTTATTTTCCACAGTTGCATACAAGTATACAACGTAATGTATGTCTCAAATAATTTTTCTAGCATTTAAAAACGAAAATGTTGTTGGATCTTTATATTCAGCGACCTTCAACATCAACTAAATTTACTTTTGTTCTAGTTTAGATTTTTGTGATTGTGTGATTCTGTCCTTGCCTAGCTCTTCAATCACAGTACAAAGAAAAGAAATACACTTACATAGAAATAATACAACAATGTGCCCTCATGAATCATTTTTTTTTTCAATGCAAATATTTATTGAGCTTATTTTGCTGCTTATTGATTTATGGGCCTCACAAGACATGTGTCCTTGTTAAATTTTACTCTTGTAACCCATGAAATCTTCCAAAAACCATCTACAAAAACGTAGACCATGTAACATTATACTATATCTAATTGTCGTCCCTCTCGATCTTGTGATGCCTTCGGCCCAAAATTCTCCAGATAGCTGTCTTTACTTTTATAGAGTACGTTGTCGTTTTGACGACTCCATCTTTCGCGGCAAAAATAAGGCCCATGTTCTTAGCCTTTTTGCCTAGCCCATGTGATCCAATCCGTTTTTGTTATACCATAAACAACAACACAACCCTACAAGGTCTCACCTACCGCCTCAATTATTAGACCAACATCGTTTACCAAACCTACCTCAAATCGGATTATGTTAATCAATAAATCCCAACTTATCCAAGAGAAAACGAATAATAGAGGCTGATCTACCGACTGTCGTCTGCGATTTTGCTGCGGCCTTTAAATCTCGAAAAGCTCTGGTAAGGTGTTTTTATCTTAATTTTCTTGTGTTTTTCGGGTTATTTTTGTTTACATGTTGTAAATTGATGTTCATACTTCATAAATATGTTGTAAATTGATGCTCATACTTCATAACCTTAAGCTCATTAAAAAAAAAACAGGGCTATATAAAAAAATTGGTTATTGTGTACACTACATTAAGATTACTTGCATTATTATATCTACTGTTACTGTCACACCTCGCCAAGGCGGAAACGCGAGTGCAACATCATGGATATCATCACAACACATGGTGTCAAAATAGAGAATTTCTACATGCACACAAATAGAGCAAAGTATAGACACAAAGTGTCGTAACGATACCCCAAAAGAAAATAACCAAAACAAATCTCCAAAGGTATCCTCAATAAAACATAAAGTACTAGTCGAAAAACATTAAAGTATCACAATCCAAAATCAAACATATTCAAATCAAAATATAAAGATAAATCGTTCTCAAATGCAACTAAGTCTCGTCTAGTTGCTTCCCTCTACCTTAGCCTTAGAATGCTCACCTGAAAATGATGCTTAAAACGTCAACATAATGTTGGTGAGGTTCATAGGTTTAAGTCACATAATATATCTCAGGCAACCAGTTCACTGTGATTATAAAACATAGCAGGACAGTAAGACTAGTCATTATACTAGATAGCATGCAATCTCAGTCATTCAACCAACATACCACTTAAGGGACACAAGGGACGGAACGTGCCCACGATCCAAATAGCAATATCCAACATCAATTGGGACGGAACGCGCCCACGATCCAAGTTCACAATAATGGGTAAACTATAACCTCTGTTCAGACCACACAGAATAATAGTGAGTAGAGCTACTAGTCTCCAATTGGATAATGGGAGCATAGCTACCCTCCAAATGGACCACACAGAATCACCACACAATAATCTCATAACATGCAATACACGTATAATAACACTTACAAGTCCATGCATTTACGACAACATAATCACAGTAACTCAAAAATATTTCAACACAAGCATCATTCCCATCCCAAGTTAAAACAAAGTAAAAATGGGACTATGAAACTCACCTCAAACTTTGCAGCTTCCAAATTATCAATCACAAATCTATACAACAAAATAAGATCACATTACACGCAACCAAGCTAAAAGTTATAGTCCATGTAACACACATATGATGGATGTCTAAGGTTCATGTAAACCACAATGGGTCACCTAGACTCCATACTAACCACTACCAAACACTTACACCCACTAAATCCCTTGCATACACTTTTTCAGAATACACAGATTTTGGGGGTACTTCTACCCATATGAAATCACAACAAAATAAGCTCTAAAACTCACACCAAAAATTCACCATGGTCCTTCATGAGCATAAAAGCTTCTTCCAGAAGGCCATGCACTAAAAACACACACAAGTGCTCTTTGAAAAATCAAACATGAAAACTATCCAGATTCGGATCTGAACGCACACCAAAATGTTTTGACCTAACAAACATATTTTCACAACTTATTAACGCATACCCTTCGCGTGAAAGTCAAAGGGAATATAGAACTGAATTTCTCCAGAAGGGCTAACCCTAATTACACTTTTAAAACCACTTTTAACCTCAATACTTTTAACCTAAATCTGTCCCGGTTTAACAGCTTTGACACCTTTACTCGCAAAAGTCATTAGACTGACATCCGGACCTCGAAATCGCTCGTGGCCGGACTTTTTTGAAAGCACGTTCTCTGAACTACAATTTAGACTCAAGAATTATCAATTAACTCATCTCCATCTATTAAATATCTTCGTATCTTTACAGCACTACGAATCTGTGAAAACCCTAACTCATTAACTAACATGTTTATGCCCAAATCTCTTCACCAATCATCATTATATTACTAATTATAGATCCCAACATGTTTTATATCAATAATTTACAGAAGTAATGATAAACCCTAATCCATCATATCCTTGTTACATGAATTATAATAATTAATTGCATACAAGTATTGAAAATTATACCTTTATCTTGATTTTTAGGCTTCAAAAATAAACCCTAATTTTCCTCTGCTTCTCTGCCCTCTTTGGTTCGACCATATAATCAACAAAAACGTTTTTAGGGTGTTTTGGTTTGTATTTATACCAGTGTTGCAAAAATCGGTCATATCGGCCGATTAATCGGCGATTAATCGCTTATCGGCCATGGACCTTGGAGAGATTTACAAGGTAATCGGCCGATTAATCGGCCGAGTCAAGAAAATCGGCCGATTAATCGGTTAAAAATCGCTAATCGGCCCTCGACCGCCGCAGTACCTATTCACGATTTTTGCAACATTGATTTATACTACCCTAAGATTATTCTAGATATCCCTTTTAATTAGGAATTATATTTAGACTCAAATTTGTTTTCTTTTTCCCCCATTAAACCCTTTAGGCCGATTTTTTTGTATATACATACACATTTTTATATTTTTTTTATATTAATATTACACATAAAACCTTGTATTTTGTTATTTTATAAAAGCCTATACCGAAATCTAACAACTTACGCGATAAACCTTCATTTTACGACAACCTGAATAATTATCATTTTCAAAGTTTTCAAAAATAGAATTTCACACTTATCATTAATATAACCCTTAAAACCGAACACCATGTAACTTACTAACGCTAAAAAACTTGAACAAAACTTACTACGCAAAAACCCCGAATCACAAAACCGTAAAACTCATTTCCACGACACAAAAAGTATACAAAATGAACTTCCCCGAATCCAACACCACAGCAAACACATAACGATCGAATACCAAACCCACACATAAACTCATGAAAACCTCTAAACCACTAAACAAAATTTAACAAGTCAACACTATTGGTTTGACTAACCTGCCAAAACCACGGTTGTTACATTATCCCCCCCTTAGAGAAATCTCGTCCCGAGATTTAACTACTCGTGTCACCAGTAACATCAGCAAAAGAAAATTTATGGATATCCAAGCGGGATAATACCACGCCATAAAACCATAAATCACTAGCACTTCTTATGACTATGGGGAATTCTACCACGCCATACAGTCATAGAGAAAGTACCACAAGATATGAACCAATTGAATACTCGAATACACACGATAGAAAACATTATCGAAAATACAACGATACACGAAAATATATACATTAATCCGATCAATAACACAAATGACCCAAACGATTTCTCAAGCGGGATAATACCACGCCATAAAACCATAAATCACTAGCACTTCTTATGACTATGGGGAATTCTACCACGCCATACAGTCACAAAGAAAATACCACAAGATATGAACCAATTGAATACTCGAATACACACGATAGAAAACATTACCGACAATCCAACGATACACGAAAATATATACATTACTCCGATCAATAACACAAATGACCCAAACGATTTCTCACAGGTAGACACGTTACCCCCGATCCAAAAGAAAATCCAAACGGTACCCACAAGTAGCACGCACATATAATAGTTACACATAGCACCAACATTAATTAAAACATTCATGAATACCCAGCATCTAACTTCCACGATCTAAATCCAACTACAAATGATCTGCTCACCCACGCTAGGGTGCAAATAGCAACACCACAATCTTGAACAAAAGAAACATCCAACGTCAAATTTGTACACTATCTTAATCCATTCACTTAAGAATGATAAGCCGTACTCATCTACAACCGCGTTCTCAAAGCTCTATAAAACGTATACCACAATCGCGAAGTAAGTATCTCATCATGATCTAAGATGATCGACGCGACACTCCATGTCTCACCAACCACATCAGCAAACAAATTTGAGTACTTAGACCTCATCTGATCCTCGCGCTCCCAAGTAAACTCAGGACCACGCTTCGAATTCCAACGTACCTTTACTAAAGCTATCTTACCAAGTTTCAAACCCTTGACCACTCGGTCCATAATCTCAACAGGCTCCTCAACAAAATGAAAGGTCCTGTTAACCTTAATCTCATCTAATGGCACATGCAGACTAGCATCCGCCAAACACTTCTTCAAATTAGATACGTGAAACGTATCATGCACACTACTTAACTCCTCAGACAATTTCAACCGATATGCCACAAGTCCAATCCTTTCCGTAATCTCAAACGATCCTACATATCTCGGTGCTAATTTGCCTTTCTTACCGAAACGCACAACACCCTTCCAGGGAGACACTTCCAACATCACACGATCGCCTACACTGAACTCCAAAAGCTTACGGCGATTATCCGCATAACTCTTTTGGCGATCCCTTGCTGCCTTAAATCTTTCCTTGATTCCCGATTGCAATGTCATGCACATAGCTCGCACACGCTTAGGCTTAATCCTTTCCTTCCTACTCAACGCATCAGCCACCACATTCGCCTTTCCAGGATGATAGTGAATCTCACAATCATAATCACTAAACAGTTCAATCCATCTTCTCTGTCGTATATTCAGCTCCTACTGGCTGAAGATATGCTGAAGACTTTTATGATCTGTATAAACAGCACTCTTTGTGCCATACAGATAATGTCTCCAATTCTTGAGAGCGAACACTACCGCACCAAGCTCTAAATCATGAGTGGTGTAATTTTTCTCATGAATTTTGAGTTGTCGGGATGCATAGGCTATCACTTTCTCTCTCTGCATCAGTACACACCCAAAACCTTGATTCGACGCATGACAATACACCACCAAGTCATCTGGTTCATCCGGAAGCGCCAGAATAGGTGCATTGCACAAGTTATCCTTTAACGTCTGAAAAGCCACCTCTTGTTCTTCTCCCCAGACATACTTCTTATTCTTCTGGGTCAACAACGTGAGGGGTTTGGCAATCTTCGATAAATTCGCTATAAATCTTCTGTAGTACCCTGCCAATCCTAAGAAAGAATGTATCTTAGACGGCGTCGTAGGAGCCTTCCAATTCTTGACCGCTTCGATCTTTCCAGGGTCTACATGTATACCTTCACTATTGACCACATGTCCAAGAAAATGTACCTCTCTAAGCCAAAACTCGCATTTTGAAAACTTAGCGTACAACTTCTCCTTCTTCAGCAATTCAAGGACCAACTTCAAATGCTCTCCATGCTCCTTCTCAGTCTTAGAGTAGACTAATATTTCATCGATGAACACGATCACAAATTTATCTAAATAAGGCTTACAAATGCGATTCATTAGATCCATGAATACCGCAGGTGCATTTGTCAACCCAAATGGCATAACCGTAAAATCAAAGTGTCCATAACGAGTCCTAAAAGCAGTCTTCGGAATATCCTCCTCATACACTCTTAACTGATGATAACCAGAACGTAGATCTATCTTCGAAAAGAATCAAGAACCTTGCAGCTGGTCAAAGAGATCATCAATTCTAGGAAGATGATACCGATTCTTAACAGTTAACTTGTTCAATTCCCGATAGTCAATACACATCCGGAACGAACCATCCTTCTTCTTAACAAACAAAACAGGTGCTCCCCACGGAGAGTGACTGGGTCGGATAAACCCCTTATCCTGAAGTTCTTGCAACTGCGCGGACAACTCCTGCATCTCAGAGGGTGCTAAACGATATGGGGATTTCGCCACAAGTGCCGCTCCAGGAATCAATTCAATACGGAATTCAACTTGACGGATTGGAGGCAACCCAGACAAGTCTTCAGGAAAGACGCCAGGAAATTCACACACTACAGGAATCTCTTCTATTTTAAGTTATTTGGATTTCGCATTCTTAAGGGATTTCAAATCATTCCCTAAGCATTCTCCTTGTATCCGAAGTATAACACCACTCTCTAAAGGAATATGAACTACCTTTTCATGGCATACAACCTCGGCTTTATGTTTAGACAACCAGTTCATCCCTATCACCTCATCAAAACTTCCATGTCCAAAAGGTATCTGTTGGGAATTATATTTTCATAGATTTTATGGTACAAAACAAGAAGAATGAAACATGAAAAAAATACTGAAATGATAAGCAAAATATGCTGAGTAGATACTACTGCTGGTACAAAACATATTCTGGAAACAGATATGTTCCTGCTTGTAGTGTATCTGTTCCTGCTGGTAGTGTAACTGTTCCTGCTGGTAGTGTACTGTTCCTGCTCCTAGTATATCTGTTCCTGCTGCTAGTGCAAACGAGCTGCTGCTGATCAGTGAGTCATTACTGCTGCTAGATGGATAAGATTGAAGAAGATATTTATTTTGTATGAGTCATGTTTATACAAAATATAATATCTAGATATTTTATCAAGTCATCAAGTTGAACACTCAAGATATATGTTGTATCTTATTAACTTGACACATGTTAAAGCAAGTGGATGACCAAAGACTTATCAAAGTTTGTAATGATCTCCTTATGTTATAAAAGGAAGATCACACCCTTAGATAAAAGTGTGTCTTGGTTGTGATTGAAACAATCAACACCAGTGTGCCTCATACTTACAAATTACAACAACACCAAGTGTGTTAAAATGTAAGAGCACCAAATGAGTGTGTGTGGGAACATTAGACGCGGGGTCTGATGAACATTGGACATGGGGTCTAATGTTGTTAAGTTTGTTTAGCCTCAAGGATCTTTGATCCCTGATTAGATTGTAATCGTACTACTATTGATCAAGTAGTATTGGGGCAAGTTAGAATAACAAATGGTGAAATTGGAAAAACCTTGTTGTGATAGTATTGTTTCTTTCATAGAATATTCCGACAATATTATCATCATACTTGTCATAGACAAAATCCTAGATCAAAGGTGTAACAACCTAGAGTCCATAAATGATCACGTAACTTATTTTAGTAGATGTAAGTCGGTCTAAAATAAGTTTCCACAGTTGGTATCAGAGCGGGGGGCTCTGGATTTAGGAAAAGAAAAGGTTTTAGCTAAAGAAAGAAGAAAAATTCGTTTTTGCTTAATTTTTCGCAACTTTCTGCAGAGCAGTTTTGCAAAGGCTATAACTCCTTCGTTAACCGTTGGATTGGGCTAAAAATTTTGTTGAAGGTTCTTGGTATATCAAGGTAGATTCTCACTAGAGGGATCTTCAGTCTGAGCCTTAGGTTGGAAGATATGCATCGTTGAATACTGCTGCAGAAACAGTTCAGGTATAGTCGAATTTTTGGTTTTCTTTCAAAGTTTACACACACAAAGGGGAAGAATACACACACAGAAGAGAGTTGGTTCTTAAAAGATAAAAAGGCTTGTTTATCAATTTATTATTGGTGAAAAAGGTCATTTGTTGCTTATTTGAAGTTGAGGTTAAATTTTTCAAAATTGTGTTTTATCATATCTTTTGTTGAGAAGATAACTTGTTTGTACTTCAAGAAGTTATGACAGAGACTTGTTAAATCTAGTTTTCATAGGTCAAGGGGAGGATGGACGAAGACCTAGTTAACTATCACTTAAAGGAGTTGCTTTGTCGCGCTCAGTGTCTCATAGGAAATGAGGATTTAGTCAAGATTCAAAGTCAGTTTTAGTACAAGATATAGGACACAAGGTTGGTTTATTTTATTTTATCAATGAATTTGTAATGGTTGGTTTTTCTTCATCAGTCATAAAAGCCTACAGAATGGAAGATTCAAAATGGTTAACATATGGGTTTCAGGGGAAGCTTAAATGTTTAGATGTATAACCATTTATTGTATTTGTGCAACACCACAAGGGAAAGTTATTGATTCTTATTATTGTTGATTAGTATTGCTACTGATGGTTTAAAATTTTACTGTCTCAAGTTCATTTTTAGCGCGAAAAGCTTAATGGAGGGTAATTTGAGATATTAGAAGGATAGATTGGATTTGTAATATTAGTTTATAATTGAAAAGATCATATTTGTAATATTCTCTATTTGTTGATAACAAAAAGGGGAAGAGATGTGGTGTATAGCATAGATTAAGGGGAAGACAGTATAGTTTCATTCATGGTGAGATTTAGTTATCTCAATTTCTCTACTTCGTCTAGGGAAATTCGTACAAGAACGTATTTGTTTTGTAATCATCAAATAGGGGAAGATTGTTGGGAATTATATTTTCATAGATTTGATGGTACTAAACAAGAAGAATGAAACATGAAGAAATACTGAAATGATAAGCAAAATACGCTGAGTAGATACTACTGCTGGTACAAAACATATTCTGGAAACAGATCTGTTCCTGCTTGTAGTGTATATGTTCCTGCTGGTCTGTTCCTGCTGGTAGTGTAACTGTTCCTGCTGGTAGTGTACTGTTCCTGCTCCTAGTATATCTGTTCCTCCTGCTAGTGCAAACGAGCTGCTGCTGATCAGTGAGTCATTACTGCTGCTAGATGGATAAGATTGAAGAAGTTATTTATTTTGTATGAGTCATGTTTATACAAAATATAATATCTAGATATTTTATCAAGTCATCAAGTTGAACACTCAAGATATATGTTGTATCTTATTAACTTGACACATGTTAAAGCAAGTGGATGACCAAAGACTTATTAAAGTTTGTAATGATCTCTTTATGTTATAAAAGGAAGATCACACCCTTAGATAAAAGTGTGTCTTGGTTGTGATTGAAACAATCAACACCAATGTGCTTCATACTTACAAATTACAACAACACCAAGTGTGTTAAAATGTAAGAGCACCAAATGAGTGTGTGTGGGAACATTAGACGCGGGGTCTGATGAACATTGGACATGGGGTCTAATGTTGTTAAGTTTGTTTAGCCTCAAGGATCTTTGATCCCTGATTAGATTGTAATCGTACTACTATTAATCAAGTAGTATTGGGGCAAGTTGGAATAACAAACGGTGAAATTGGAAAAACCTTGTTGTGATAGTATTGTTTCTTTCATAGAATATTCCGACAATATTATCATCATACTTGTCATAGACAAAATCCTAGATCAAAGGTGTAACAACCTAGAGTCCATAAACGATCACGTAACTTATTTTAGTAGATATAAGTCGGTCTAAAATAAGTTTCCACAGTTGGTGTAACACCCCTTGCCCGCTTTGACCAAAATTTAAAAACTTTTTGACGCGGAAACGTTTGACTAAAGTATACGTACGTTACACCATTCTTTGAAAACAGAAATCTATACGATGCTCCCCTCCAGACACATTACGTTGCATTTGATTTCTTTTTGAAAAAAAACCTTTTACACATTAATTGGAAATAACTTAAATTCAAGCAGCACAAAAGTTACGCCGTAACTACAAAAAGTAGTTACGCCGTAACCTAATTACAAGAAAATGGGATGCCTCGGTGTTGTAGTTACGCCGTAACCCATAACATGATTACGCCATAACTACAACCCCGCAACAAAACCTGCACATTTTAATATTAACACACCCAAACCATTTAACACCATTTCGGTGCTATAAACGTTCCCGACATTATTCTCTTGACACATAGACTATAGCTAACATATTGAACTCATTTCATAACAACTTGACCCGTTTACACATCAAAATGGGTACATTTACCCTTTTGCCAAACACCCCCTTAAACATTGACCATAAACCATTTAACACACTTGGACACACCGTTAGCCACCCAAACTTTACCAAAAACATTAGATTAACATAATAAACATGTTCCAAGGGCACTTGCCGTTTACAACCCAAAATGGGTACGAACACGCTTAAACCAAACACCCCATTATCATTACTCAAAAATACTTAAAACACACTTTGACCCATCGTTAGACTCCCAAATCGTTATGACCTTTCTAACATACAAATTGACAATCGACTACACTTTACAAATCAATAAAAGACTCTCAGGGGTACAACCTTGTCACTTGAGCTCGGTGTTCTATACTAAACTCCTAATTACGATTTATCATCCAATCCGCTTCCAAATCCTTAAGTTACAATCCAAGTCCTTACATTTCGCCGCACATAAACCTACAAAAACATTAACAACTAAAAGAATAAGCTTACGCTTAGTAAGTAACCCAACATAGAACATATATCATACACATACTTTCACATAAGCATCATAATCACATAAAACCACTAAACTGCCACATACCACTCATATCATACTCAACTTCATAACGTAATCACATTCATTCATCACAACCATAATCACAACATACCTTAACTAGTCCAAAGCCAACAACCAAAATACTCTTATCCAAGGTCACTAGCCATCCATCCTTAGCTTACAACCATACTAACCCAACTCCTATGCTCTTACACAACCACAATACATACATGATAAATACATATATAACATATATTTTAGGGAGAGTTACTTACCTTAGTCCAAGCTAACAACATCAAAGTCATCATCATCACCACTATCATCATCATCATCAATCTTCTATAACATATCAAACCCTAATAACATAACAATTTATAATATATCAAGGGTTAACAAAACCCATCAAATGCACTCATCTTACAAACCATATCATCACATCATCATATCTTGATCATATGATGAAAACCCACTTTACTCATTATCTACAACCTCATAACATCAAGAGAGTAACTACTTACTTGAACAAGATCATTGCTAGGGAAAGCTATGGACATAAGATCTTCATTTTCTTCATCCTTGATCAATAACTAGTTTTTCCCTCTATTTCTCTTCTTTCTAAAAACCGGCCTTCATCACTCACACCTCAATAATTTGTGGAAATGTCTAGAAATAACTAGATATAACTAGTTAGGTGCCACTTTGGGATAATGGCAAGAATGGTCCTTCTAGTCTCTTTTATTCTACTTGAACCCCAACTAACTTATATCACATAATTAACACTTGGCAATCTAGGTCCCTCTAGTTTATTCATCATCTTCCATATTACAATATTAGTCCTACTTTGACTATTAGTTTGACTACCGGGTTTGACTTTTCACATAACTTCGTTGACCAACCAATCGCATCCAACCTTAGCATATTTCATCTAGGGTGGGGCCTACTCAACACCGAGATACGGGTCTAACAGTTGGTATCAGAGCGGGGGGCTCTGGATTTAGGAAAAGAAAAGGTTTTAGCTAAAGAAAGAAGAAAAATTCGTTTTTGCTTAATTTTTCGCAACTTTCTGCAGAGCAGTTTTGCAAAGGCTATAACTCCTTCGTTAACCGTTGGATTGGGCTGAAATTTTTGTTGAAGGTTCTTGGTGTATCAAGGTAGATTCTCACTGGAGGGATCTTCAATCTGAGCCTTAGGTTGGAAGATATGCATCGTTGAATACTGCTGCAGAAACAGTGGAGGTATAGTCGAATTTTTGGTTTTCTTTCAAAGTTTACACACACAAAGGGGAAGAATACACACACAGAAGAGAGTTGGTTCTTAAAATAAAAAAATTCTTGTTTATCAATTTATTATTGGTGAAAAAGGTCATTTGTTGCTTATTTGAAGTTGAGGTTAAATTTTTCAAAATTGTGTTTTATCATATCTTTTGTTGAGAAGATAACTTGTTTGTACTTCAAGAAGTTATGACAGAGACTTGTTAAATCTAGTTTTCATAAGTCAAGGGGAGGATGGACGAAGACCTAGTTAACTATCACTTAAAGGAGTTTCTTTGTCGCGCTCAGTGTCTCATAGGAAATGAGGATTTAGTCAAGATTCAAAGTCAGTTTTAGAACAAAATATAGGACACAAGGTTGGTTTATTTTATTTCATCAATGAATTAGTAATGGTTGGTTTTTATTCATCAGTCATAAAAGCCTACAGAATGGAAGATTCAAAATGGTTAACATATGGGTTTCATGGGAAGCTTAAATGTTTAGATGTATAACCATTTATTGTATTTGTGCAACACCACAAGGGAAAGTTATTGATTCTTATTATTGTTGATTAGTATTGCTACTGATGGTTTAAAATTTTACTGTCTCAAGTTCATTTTTAGCGCGAAAAGCTTAATGGAGGGTAATTTGAGATATTAGAAGGATAGATTGGATTTGTAATATTAGTTTATAATTGAAAAGATCATATTTGTAATATTCTCTATTTGTTGATAACAAAAAGGGGAAGAGATGTGGTGTATACCATAGATTAAGGGGAAGACAGTATAGTTTCATTCATGGTGAGATTTAGTTATCTCAATTTCTCTACTTCGTCTAGGGAAATTCGTACAAGAACGTATTTGTTTTGTAATCATCAAATAGGGGAAGATTGTTGGGAATTATATTTTCATAGATTTGATGGTACAAAACAAGAAGAATGAAACATGAAGAAATACTGAAATGATAAGCAAAATACGTTGAGTAGATACTACTGCTGGTACAAAACATATTCTGGAAACAGATCTGTTCCTGCTTGAAGTGTATCTGTTCCTGCTGGTCTGTTCCTGCTGGTAGTGTACTGTTCCTGCTCTTAGTATATCTGTTCCTGCTGCTAGTGCAAATGAGCTGCTGCTGATCAGTGAGTCATTACTGCTGCTAGATGGATAAGATTTAAGAAGATATTTATTTTGTATGAGTCATGTTTATACAAAATATAATATCTAGATATTTTATCAAGTCATCAAGTTGAACACTCAAGATATATGTTGTATCTTATTAACTTGACACATGTTAAAGCAAGTGGATGACCAAAGACTTATCAAAGTTTGTAATGATCTCCTTATGTTATAGAAAAAATTACACGGATGGTCCCTGTGGTTTACCCTGATTTCAAGTTTGGGTGCTATTTCAATTTAATTACGCCAGAGGTATCTAATTTCGCAAACGTTGCACAAGTTTGGTACCTATCTTGGATGGGCGTTAACTTTCTCCGTTAAATGTTTGCATCGTTAGTCCCTCCGTTAGTTTTGTTTGCATCGTTAGTCCCTCCGTTAGTATTTTCGTCTGACTTTTAACTTTTTCGTCCGATTCTTTACGTTTTCGTCTGAATTTTTACGTTTTCGTCCGATTCTTTACGTTTTCGTCCGATTCTTTATGTTTTCGTCGGAATTTTTACGTTTTCGTCCGAATTTTTACGTATTCGTTCGAATTTTTACGTTTTCGTTCGAATTTTTACGTTTTCGTCCGATTCTTTACGTTTTCGTCCGATTCTTTATGTTTTCGTCGGAATTTTTACGTTTTCGTCCGAATTTTTACGTTTTCGTTCGAATTTTTACGTTTTCATCCAAAATTTTACGTTTTCATCCGAATTTTTACGTTTTCGTCCGTTTCTTTAGGTTTTCGTCCAAATTTTTACGTTTTCGTCCGAATTCTTTACGTTTTCGTCCGATTCTTTACGTTTTCGTCCAAATTTTTACGTTTTCATCCGAATTTTTACGTTTTCGTCCGATTCTTAACGTTTTCGTCCAAATTTTTACGTTTTCGTTCGAATTTTTACCTTTTCGTCCGATTCTTTACGTTTTCGTCCAAATTTTTACGTTTTCGTCCGATTCTTTACGTTTTCGTCCAAATTTTTACGTTTTCATCTGAATTTTTACGTTTTCGTCCGATTCTTTACGTTTTCGTCTAAATTTTTACGTTTTCATCCGAATTTTTACGTTTTCGTCCGATTCTTTACGTTTTCGTCCAAATTTTTACGTTTTCATCCGAATTTTTACGTTTTCGTCCGATTCTTTACGTTTTCCTTCAAATTTTTACTTTTTTTTTGAATTCTTACGTTTTTGTTTGAATTTTTACGTTTTCGTTCGACGAAAACGTAAAAATTTGGACGAAAACATAAAGAATCGGACGAAAAAGTAAAAATTCGGATGAAAACGTAAAAATTTGGACGAAAACATAAAGAATCGGACGAAAATGTAAAAATTCGGATGAAAACGTAAAGAATCGGACGAAAACGTAAAAATTCGGATGAAAACGTAAAAATTTGGACGAAAACGTAAAGAATCGGACGAAAACGTAAAAATTCGGATGAAAACGTAAAAATTTGGACGAAAACGTTAAGAATCGGACGAAAACGTAAAAATTCGAACGAAAACGTAAAAATTTGGACGAAAACGTAAAGAATCGGACGAAAACGTAAAAATTCGGTTGAAAACGTAAAAATTTGGACGAAAACGTAAAGAATCGGACGAAAACGTAAAGAATTCGGACGAAAACGTAAAAATTTGGACGAAAACGTAAATTATCGGATGAAAACGTAAAAATTCGGATGAAAACGTAAAAATTTGGACGAAAACGTAAAAATTCGAACGAAAACGTAAAAATTCAGACGAAAACGTAAAAATTTCGACGAAAACATAAAGAATCGGACGAAAACGTAAAGAATCGGACGAAAACGTAAAAATTCGAACGAAAACGTAAAAATTCGGACGAAAACGTAAAAATTCCGACGAAAACATAAAGAATCGGACGAAAACGTAAAGAATCGGACGAAAACGTAAAAATTCAGACGAAAACGTAAAGAATCGGACGAAAAAGTTAAAAGTCAAACGAAAATACTAACGGAGGGACTAACGATGCAAACAAAACTAACGGAGGAACTAACGATGCAAACATTTAACGGAGAAAGTTAACGCCCATCCAAGATAGGTACCAAACTTGTGCAACGTTTGCCAAATTAGATACCTCTGGTGTAATTAAATTGAAATAGCACCCAAACTTGAAATCAGGGTAAACCACAGGGACCAT
The DNA here is from genome assembly GCA_021014915.2 of Artemisia tridentata subsp. tridentata. NCBI lineage: Eukaryota > Viridiplantae > Streptophyta > Magnoliopsida > Asterales > Asteraceae > Artemisia > Artemisia tridentata. The sequence continues at coordinate 143,917,302 of CP139504.1, read as the reverse complement.
CCGTGTAATTTTTTCTATGTTATAAAAGGAAGATCACACCCTTAGATAAAAGTGTGTCTTGGTTGTGATTGAAACAATCAACACCAGTGTGCTTCATACTTACAAATTACAACAACACCAAGTGTGTTAAAATGTAAGAGCACCAAATGAGTGTGTGTGGGAACATTAGACGCGGGGTCTGATGAACATTGGACATGGGGTCTAATGTTGTTAAGTTTGTTTAGCCTCAAGGATCTTTGATCCCTGGTTAGATTGTAATCGTACTACTATTGATCAAGTAGTATTGGGGCAAGTTGGAATAATAAACGGTGAAATTGGAAAAACCTTGTTGTGATAGTATTGTTTCTTTCATAGAATATTCCGACAATATTATCATCATACTTGTCATAGACAAAATCCTAGATCAAAGGTGTAACAACCTAGAGTCCATAAACGATCACGTAACTTATTTTAGTAGATGTAAGTCGGTCTAAAATAAGTTTCCACAGTATCAAGTCAATCATAAACGAAATACCCTCTAACACTATTGTACACCCACGAATAATCTTGTCAACCTCTACCTCCTTACCACTAGCTATTTCAATCACAATACTAGGTCTAAGTTCACTAGGCTCATCATTCAATAGTCTAGCAAACGAACCAACTTAAATACCACAAAATTAGTACCAACAGATAATCGAGGTATCAGCATATGATAGGTAGAATGGAATCTTACCACCCACACACTCCCACATACAACGATTTCCCAAACGGTTAAGAGAATACATCTCTAACCATACAACCATCATCAACATGATATCACATAACATCTACTACAACATATAACAACAAACATCAATCAATGTAATCATGGTCACAAATCCACGTGTGTGATGCCCTTATAATTATGTTCGCGACCATAGTTATAAGGCCTATTCCACACGCATACTTACTTCCAAAACCACACATCTCAATGATAACGCACATATACCACATAGCAACAAATACACAACACAATCCATGCTATCATACTTGCAAGTCCACTTGTGTTGTGACGCATGTATAATTATGTTGGCCACCATAATTATCTATGCTCCCTTTCACAAGTGTACTTCCTCCTATGACCACACTTCATGCAAACAATTATCTCACATGGAACAATTCCAACGACCACTTTAACTCTATAATCAAAATCACTTGGATAAAACCGATCCAATATTCAGGTGTAATCGTGCTCCAACATGGCTCTAGACGGCAAAAGACAATATAAGAATTCCAAAACATGACACAAAACAAAAGACATCGCACAATGGCTCAAGCTCCACTCTCGCACTTGCCTCCCCACTCAGAACGGTTAAACTTACTACCTGCTGCGGACTCCAGATCCGAATCCACGTCATTCCATCCTAACTCCCCTTCATCTTTAGTCAACCACCCATTCCTGTTTCTTTCTTCCAATTCCGCATGATCCACAAGTACATACAACTCACGAGGTTTAGACAGAACCACCTTTCCTTCATATGAGAAGTGAGGACACTTCCCAGAGTACTTGGTAACGGCTCCATCTCCAACAGTCACCGTGGTTGCAAACCTCTCCACTTCTTCTCCATCAATGTTTTCCATATACATCCCGTCCTTGTCCGAACATAGATTTATGCTAGCGGGAACTTGGATTCTGCGGTTAGTCCGCTTCATCCTACCACTTCCCTTACAACCGGTAGCAAAATGATAGCCCAACGAAACTTCTTACGCGAGGGAGGTGACATACTATAATCGACGTATACAATACTAAATATAGGGGACAAAATAGTCATCCAAAAATCGCCAGAAAACAACTCGTAAATTTAGGAAAAATAATCATATTGCTAGGATCCTGGACACACGGTTAAGGTGGTTAAACCTTTTGTTCTTTGTGTGTAATGATATGTTGTGTTAATATGATTAAGTGCGCGGAATTCACTCAATCACACTTAGAAGGTTGTGTATGTTATGGAAATGGAATTGTTATGTTTGTTAGTTAGCAATGAACACATAAAGATTATCACCAAACGATTCAATATTATTAAAGATAATAATACGAGTGATCTTGAAATATCACTAGGGTTACAACCTTGAATCTTATGTTTTTCTAACTTGTGATGTTTTTGTGTTTGTTCTTATCTAACAGTTATATGAGTTCTTACAATAACACATATGCATGGACAAACACTAATATCACTTGACTAAGATCTTCTTTTATAGTCCAAGAAGATCTTTACATATTGATTAAAGTCTTAGCCGACTTACTTGGTTAATTTATCTTGAGTGTCAGTACATAAGATACAACATGTATCTGTATACACAACTTGTTTAACTAAGCACATGGGGTAAGATATTATCTACCGTATATTGTTGACCAAAATACAATAAATATCTTTTCAATCTTATCCACTCAGCAGCAGAATGTTCACTATCAGCAGCAATGAGTTATCGCTAGCAGCAGGAACAAGTATCATTAGCAGCAGGATCAACAGCAGCAGAATGCTAAGCCTAGCAGCAGAATCATTTATCGCTAGCAGTAGAATCAAATGTTCTAGCAGCAGGAACAACATTAACAGCAGGAACCATAATGCACTAGCAGCAAAATCACACTTAGAGTATTTCTTTGATTAGAATCCAATATTAGACATCTTGAATATTTAATTCCCAACAATCCTCCCCTAAACATGTGAATCCATTTCAAACATGTTTATGAATTAAATCATGGATTGTGAAGATCTTTCAAACACTTCTGTTTTTCAAGATTGAATATCTTCTCAGTAATTCATCTGCTTTGTTCTTCTTTGAATTTAACAATATCAACACATATTGAACCAATCTTGGACTAAAAGATGGCGCAATTTCCTTGGATGGAGGAATTATAAGAGGCAATGATGCTGTGTATCTTGGATGCTTGTTTCAACAAGTGAAATCATCTAACCAGCATGTCTTTGAAGTGAAATTGAAACTTTTCTTCGTTTGACCTAGATAGAACTTTCTCCTTTGGAATGTTCTTGTCATTTTCAACCTCCTCATCATCTTGTATGCTCTTGTCTTCTCCTTCCTTTTATTGGATTATCTTCCTTTTCTGGGCTATTATTTCCTCCCCTGAGATTGTTACCTCCCCTGAGATACAAATAACTTTTGTTTCCTCCCCTTGTTTGGAAGATCTCACTATGTACCAAAATATATCTTTCCTTATCATCTGATCCATCATATAGAACTTGTTGTCAGACAATATTGTACATGAAGCCATCAATTCCTTAAGAGTTTAAGTTACTGTCATCATCACTTCTAGGTGTGTTAACTCCTATGAAAGGTGAATCAGTGGACATTTGATTCATGATCCATCAATGGATGGTTTTTGTGAATCTCTTGAAAATCCTTGTTTAAGAAATCATTTGACTTAGCAGTATGTTCATGATTTTAGAATTGAAAAATCATACTACTTTCAACCATTTTGAAGGGATCAAGTGTATAACAGACACTTAATCAAAATTTCGGTTTAAAGCAACCTCTGGTTGTGTGAGAACCAATGTTTTTCAGTTATAAATAACTGCCTGTGTAAAGATAAACCTATTCAAAAGGCTTTCTTGACAGGGTTTCCAGCTCATAGTAATTGTTACCTCTAACACAAGTGTTAGATTTACTTTCACTAGCTGTTCTTTCTATCAGATGTCCTCAGACTTGCACATTATACTTAAAAGTATAAAATGATAGAAAGTGAGTTGCATCAGTTACTATCTGATCAACTAAGTCATCAATTCAATGTGAAATATCATAACTAGGTTTCAAGAAAGTAGTTTTAAGGAGTTTTAAATTCCCAAACTCAGTCCATCATAAACCTATTATGTAGCAACTAATATAATCATTTTGCTGCTTCCATTTCACTTGAAACATCCTTTGTGTTCACATATTCATACCTGAAATTGTTAGTCTAAAACCAAAAGAACAAAGTACAAAGTACTTGTCTTGCATTAGAATAATCATAAGACCAACTATATGAATAACACATCTTAAATTTGTCCTATTAGCACAAACTTTTTGTAATAACAGCAGTATTAGATAAATCAGCAGCAACAACAAAAATTTATTTACAAAAACACATTAGATTGAAAATTTAAAGATTAAGCATTCCAATACTTGCTACCAAGTACTGAAACCTTGAAACATCAAAAGCTTTTGTTAGTAGATCTGCAAAGTTGTGTTCTGAAGCAACTTTAAGAACTTGAATTAACCTTTTCTCATTGCAGTCTCTTATAAAGTGATGTCTAATTTCAATGTGTTTTGTTTTAGAATGTTGCACTGGATTTTTAATAATACAAATTGTACTACTATTATCAATATGAATAACAGTGTTTAAGAAATTGTACCCATAATCAAGAAGTTGGTTTTGAAGCCATAGAACTTGACTAGAGCAACTTGCAGCAGCTATATATTCAGCTTCAGTTGTTGAATTTGCCACACTTGTTTGCTTCTTACACTGCCATGAGACAAGTCTACACCCAAGGAATTGACATCCTTCAGTTGTTGACTTTCTGTCCAAGCTAGCACCAGCATAATCACTATCCGAATATGCTACCAAGTCAAAAGGAGATTCTCTAGAATACCATATACCCAACCTTGGTTGACCTTTAAGGTATCTAAAAATTCTCTTGACTGCAGTTAAATGAGAAACCTTTGGAGTTACTTGAAATCTTGCACAAACACAAACAGGGAACATGATATCAGGTCTAGATGATGTAAGGTACATCAAAGAGCCTATTATAGATCTGTAAGTGTGTACATCTACACTCTCTCCATCTTCATCTTTCAGAAGGTGCTTCTCAGAGTCCATTGGTGTGCTTGCTATTTTTGAATCAGCAAATTGAAATTTTCTAAGTATCTCTGCAACATATTTGTCTTGACTAATAAATATGCCTTCAGATGATTGCTTAACTTGCAGACCCAAAAAGAATGTAAGTTCCCCCATGGAACTCATCTGAAACTTATCTTTCATATGCTTCTCAAATTCTAAACACATATCTTTCCTAGTAGATCCAAAGATAATGTCATCCACATACACCTGCACTAACAGAAGATCCTTCTTGTGCTGTTTGATGAACAGTGTCTGATCAATCTTTCCTCTTTGAAATCCATTTTCTAATAAGTAGGAAGCTAGTGTTGCATACCAAGCACTTGGTGCTTGATGAAGGCCATATAGAGCTTTCACTACTCTGTACACTTTGTTTGGATGTAATGGGTCAATGAAGCCTGGAGGTTGTGAAACATACACCTCTTCTTCAATTTTTCCATATAAAAATGCACTCTTGACATCCATTTGGTAGACTGTGAAGCCTAAAAATGAAGCATAAGCTAGAAACAGCCTAATTGCCTCAATCCTTGCTACTGGAGCATAAACCTCATCATAGTCTATTCCTTCTTCTTGTGTGTACCCTTGAGCTACTAATCTAGCTTTATTCTTAATCACTATTCCCCTTTCATCCCTTTTGTTCTTAAAAACCCATCTAGTGCCAATTACCTTCACACCTGTAGGTAAATCAACTAGCACCCATACCTTTTGAATCTTGAACTGAAGAAGCTCTTCTTGCATAGCCTCTAACCAGCTTGAATCATCTAGGGCGATAAGAATGTTCTTTGGTTCAGCTTGTGAGAGAAAACATACAAATAAGCAAGAGTTTGAAAGCTCATGCTGTTTTGAAGCATAAACGGCATCAAGAACCCCTTGTTGGTCTGAAGTCATCAATTGATGTCTTGTCTTCACACCAGATTGTATATCTCCAATCACATGTTCCAGGGAGTGGACTTTGTGAATTCTTGTTTGTGGAGTGGAAGGAACTTGATAATTTGATGGAAGATTGTTGAAATCCACCTCATTATCTGAGAGTTTTGCATCTTTTGTTTCTGAAGGGCCAGCAGCAGAGTCATTTGGCCGAACAGCAGAATCAGTAAGCTTAGCAGCAGAATCACCAGTAGAAACAGAGACACTACCAGCAGCAACAGAAATGCTACCAGCAGAAACATTTAGTTGTTCCTGAGTTCCATATTCTTTGCTTTCATCTTCAACACCTTCTTTAGTTTTGCTAGAAGAAGATTCATCAGTTGTTGAAGTTGATTCCACAATTGTACTTGACCATATTGGCATTATCACATCATTTTGATCTTTCTCTAACTCTGCCTCATTTGTTGTATTAGAACCTGCAAAATCATTAGTTTCTGCAACAAAAGGCACATAATTCATTGAATTGGATAGATACTCTAGATCAAATAGCCATTTTGGTCCTTGACCTTCTACATTGGATTTGTTTTCTAAAAACTCCACATGTAGATTTTCTTCTACCATCTCTGTTCTTGTGTTGTAAACTCTAAAAGCTTTGCTATTAAGAGAATATCCAACAAAGAATCCTTCATCTGCTTTACTATCAAATTTTCCTAAATGGTCTAAGGTATTGAGAATGGTCACATGACATCCAAAAGGTCTAAGAAATCCTATTGCAGGAGTTCTACCATTAAAAAGTTCATATGATGTCTTATTGTGAGGCTGCACAACTAAAACTCTATTTTGAACATAACAAGCAGTGTCGACTGCTTCAGCCCAAAAGGTTATTGGTAGCTTTGAATCAGCTAACATTGTTCTAGCAACTTCAATTAGTGTTCTATTCTTTCTTTCAGCTACACCATTCTGTTGTGGTGTTCTAGCAACACTAAATTCTCTTCTAAATACCTTTTTGTTTGCAGAAGTCATCCATAACTCTATTCTTAAACTCTGTCCCATTATCACATCTAATGACTTTCAATTTCTTGCTTACTTGGTTTTCTATCTGTGTAATGAAGTCCTTAAGGATGCTTGATGTCTCATCCTTAGTAGCTAAAAAGAAAACCCATGTAAATCTACTATAGTCATCAGTAATAACTAGACAATATCTCTTATGCATAATGCTCATTACTGAAACAGGTCCAAATAAGTCCATATGTAGCATAAACAAAGACTGATTGATAGAGTTAAAAATCTTGGGCTTACAAGTGGCTTTGTGTTGTTTGCCTTTTAGACAAGCAATGCATGTTTGATCATTTTCAAATCTTTTGTGAGGTAAACCTCTTACCAAACCATTCTTAACAATTTTATTTATGGTTTTGAAATTAATATGACCAAGCCTTCTATGCCATTTCATTGATTCATCCAATGTGGCCTTTGCAACAAGACAAGTTAAATTATTTTTAGGAATAATGTTCTTCATGTCTACACTGTACATATTGCCTTTTCTAGGAATTCTAAGAAGTACTTGACTTTCATCAGGCATCTTAAAATCAGGAGAAAGTACAAGACATTCAGTCTCACAGAAAAGAACATTATTCTTTTTGTCACACATTTGTGAGACACTAAAAAGATTATAATTTAGCTCTTTTACATAGTACACATCTTCAAAATCTAAATTTCCGGTTTTGATTGTACCTTTACCAGAAATTTTGCCACGAACACCCCCTCCAAAGGTAACATGTCCTCCATTGAATGATTGAAAATCTGAAAGATAAGACATGTTGCCTGTCATGTGCCTTGAACATCCACTATCTGAGAATCCTTTATCTTCTTCCTGATCATTTGAATGTTCCTGCACACAAATAAGAGTGTTAGTTTCTTTTGGGGATCCAAGCCATTACTGACTTGGATCTGCCTCTTGCATCAATATAATTCAATCTTTTAAGGACAGTTGATGCAACATTGGATTTAAGAATCCAACATGCTGAGGCCTTAACAGCATTTGCCCTGTTTCCCTTAGCAGCAGGAACTGATTGCTTAGCAGCAGGAACTGCTAGCTTTTTAGTTCTACCCTTTGGTTTTCAAACTTGTTTTTGGACCACTGCTTTTGTTTGAATGGGCCTTAGAACAGTTGTTGGTGCATGTTTGAAAATTGTTTTTGCACCCTTAGCTGTTGATTTTGGGTTAATAGTCATAAATGGTCGAGCAGCAGAATGAACTTGTTTAGCAGCAGGAACCATTAGTCTAGCAGCATGATCAGATTTTGAGCCAGACTTGTTTTTGACTACTCTGGGGTTTGTTCTCTTAGAACTAGAGTGAAAGTGAGATTTAGGTGTTTGCCTTTTGTGGTTCACTCTATGGTTTTCATACCCAGTTACCCATTGGTTGCAGAAAGCTGCAAGATGGTCAAAACTACCACATGTGTAACAAGCTTTGTTATAAAAAGCAAAGTCATCACCTAATTGGTTAGACTTGAGGTTGTTCCAATTCCTTTGGTTACCTCTGGGCTTGTTGGTGGTTCTATATTGTTCACAATATCTAACTGGTTACCTAACATGCTTAATGTTTGATTTAGGCCTATCAGTATTGTGTTTGACTATCTTAGGAACACTTGTTCCAACTTTCTTAACCACTTCAGGTTTAGACATAACCTGTTGATCTTCATCATCACTATCAGTTGTGCAATCCTCAACAACTATAGTTTCTCCTTTCTTAACAAAGGACACCTTGTCCTGATAAAGTAAAGTTTTATCTAAACTTTTACTTATCTTTTCTACCTTAAGACGCTTACTAGACTTAGAACCATATTCCATGATTGGTTCTTGAAACTCAGCTAAACCTGTATGTGCTAGGTCAACACCTGGAGGTGAATGAACACCTCTGTATGGTGGAGGGACAGTTTTGTAACCTACACCTGAATTAGCTTTATCAATTACCCGAGCTTCCCAAATTTTATTCATTTCTTCTGAGGCATGAGCTAAAGCATCTATAGTTAAAGTAACATTTTCTTTTTTTGTTATTTGCTTCACCTAACTGTCTACTTTGATCATTAAGTAATTCATCTCTAAATGCTATTCCTCTTTTAAGAGCATTTAAGTCATCAGTAAACGTAGATTCATTCTTTTGAAAATGTTGGATTTGTTTTTCTAAAACTCCTACACACCTCTTATGATTAGCTAAATTATGAAGGGCATCAATTAACTCTTCTCTAAAAGCATCAAATCTCTTTTTAATTTCTTCATAATTTTTAAGATTAGGACATGAATTAGTACAAGTAGGAATGGTATCTACCTCTGAATCAGAAGAGGCCATTAGAGCAAATTCATTGGCCATAAGAGCAGCATTTGGTGGTGCTTCCTCTTCAACAGCCATAGAGCTCCAATCATATCCAATACCATCAATAGCCAACATAGCCTTTGGCTCTTCCACCAGTACTTCCTTTTTCCTCTCTTGCTTATACCATGTGTTCCTATTATCCTGCTTCCTTGGGCTTCTACATTCTTTAGCAAAGTGTCCCAACCTATGACAGTTAAAACATTCCACTTTCTTCTTATCAAACCCAGCAGTATCATTACCATTTATGCTAATTTGTTTTCCAGTTTTTTGCCAAAACTTCTTAGCCCTCATGCTAAGTAAAGCAACTTGCCACTTAATGTCCATCTCTTCCAAATCATCACCATCTACCTGCTCAAGGTCTTCATGATTTAGAGGAGAACCACTAGATTGACTGGTTATAAAGGCATAAAATGTTGGATCTCCAAGTCCAGCAACATCCTTTTGTAAACTAGCAGAAGGACCACCATAAGTAGCATTAGAAACACTTTCAACTTCATCTACCTCTTCTGAATGACTAACACTGGGAGTTGACAAAAGTGCCACATTTCCAGAACTAGTACCATGATTTCCACCCCTCTTTAGACTTTGTTCAACAATTTTAAAGTTGTTGAACAAATCATTAAGTTTCATTGTTTCAATTTCTGGTTTGTTCATCCAGACAATAACATGAGTATGGAATTCATCAGGCAGACTTTTCAAGAACTTCATGTTGAGATCTTCCTTCTCTGTCTCAACACCCAACATAGCTAACTGACTGACAAGCTTGTGTAATCTTGAAAATAGCTTATCAAGAGACTCATTACTAAAAGCAGTAAATTTTTCAAATTGGTGCTTCAGTAACGTCTTCTGTGTCTTTTTGGTAGTTTCATTACCACCGAACCATGCACAAATCTCATTTAAAAGAGTTTTTGCATCAAGATATTTGCTAAAAGATAGCATCTGCTCACCAGGGATGGTCATAAGCAACAAGTTTCTTGCTTTCTGATCATTTCTCTTTCGTATCTTTTCTTCATTTGAAACTGGTCCAGTATTTATTTTTCTAACTGTTTTCCCTTCAACAAGAACATCTGAATAGCCTAAAGTGAAGGAATCACCATACTGAATTATATCCCAAAGAGCATAATCTTGAACCATAAAATATTGCTCAACTCTCATCCTCCATAACTCAAACTCGTTTGGTTTGATCATGGGCAACTTTGCAGCAACATTTGTTTGAACATCTTGTACATCCATTTCTGTTTCTTCTAAAAACAACTATATCAACCTTGCTCTGATACCACTTGCTAGGATCCTGGACACACGGTTAAGGTGGTTAAACCTTTTGTTCTTTGTGTGTAATGATATGTTGTGTTAATATGATTAAGTGCGCGGAATTCACTCAATCACACTTAGAAGGTTGTGTATGTTATGGAAATAGAATTGTTATGTTTGTTAGTTAGCAATGAACACATAAAGATTATCACCAAACGATTCAATATTATTAAAGATAATAATACGAGTGATCTTGAAATATCACTAGGGTTACAACCTTGAATCTTATGTTTTTCTAACTTGTGATGTTTTTGTGTTTGTTCTTATCTAACAGTTATATGAGTTCTTACAATAACACATATGCATGGACAGACACTAATATCACTTGACTAAGATCTTCTTTTATAGTCCAAGAAGATCTTTACATATTGATTAAAGTCTTAGCCGACTTACTTGGTTAATTTATCTTGAGTGTCAGTACATAAGATAAAACATGTATCTGTGTACACAACTTGTTTAACTAAGCACATGGGGTAAGATATTATCTACCGTATATTGTTGACTAAAATACAATAAATATCTTTTCAATCTTATCCACTCAGCAGCAGAATGTTCACTATCAGCAGCAATGAGTTATCGCTAGCAGCAGGAACAAGTATCATTAGCAGCAGGATCAACAGCAGCAGAATGCTAAGCCTAGCAGCAGAATCATTTATCGCTAGCAGCAGAATCAAATGTTCTAGCAGCAGGAACAACATTAACAGCAGGAACCATAATGCACTAGCAGTAGAATCACACTTAGAGTATTTCTTTGATTAGAATCCGATATTAGACATCTTGAATATTTAATTCCCAACACTTATAAATTATCATACTTATATATAGACCCTAAATGCATCTATATGAGGGACTCTTAGGTTATAGTCTAGGTTCAACCACCCACTTCTCTATAAACCTGTCTCTGATACCAATCTGTCACACCTCGCTAAGGCGGAAACGTGAGTGCAACATCATGGATATCATCACAACACATGCTGTCAAAATAAAGAATTTCTACATGCACATAAATAGAGCAAAGTACAGACACAAAGTGTCGTGACGATACCCCAAAAGAAAATAACCAAAACAAATCTCGAAAGGTATCCTCAATAAAACATAAAGTACTAGTCGAAAAACATTAAAGTATCACAATCCAAAATCAAACATATTCAAATCAAAACATAAAGATAAATCGTTCTCAAATGCAACTAAGTCTCGTCTAGTCGCTTCCCTCTACCTTAGCCTTAGAATGCTCACCTGAAAATGATGCTTAAAACGTCAACATAATGTTGGTGAGGTTCATAGGTTTAAGACACATAATATATCTCAGGAAACCAGTTCACTGTGATTATAAAACATAGCAGGACGGTAAGACTAGTCATTATACTAGATAACATGCAATCTCAGTCATTCAACCAACATACCACTTAAGGGACACAAGGGACGGAACGTGCCCACGATCCAAATAGAAATATCCAACATCAATTGGGACGGAACGCGCCCACGATCCAAGTTTACAATAATGGGTAAACCATACCCTCTGATCAGACCACATAGAATAATAGTGAGTAGAGCTACTACTCTCTAATTGGATAATGGGAGCATAGCTACCCTCCAAATGGACCACACAGAATCACCACACAATAATCTCATAACATGCAATACACGTATAATAACACTTACAAGTCCATGCATTTACGACCACATAATCACAGTAACTCAAAAATATTTCAACACAAGCATCATTCCCATCCCAAGTTAAAACAAAGTAAAAATGAGACTATGAAACTCACCTCAAACTTTGCAGCTTCCAAATTATCAATCAGAAATCTATACAAAAAAATAAGATCACATTACACGAAACCAAGCTAAAAGCTATAGTCCATGTAACATACATATGATGGATGTCTAAGGTTCATGTAAACCACCATGGGTCACCTAGACTCCATACTAACCACTACCAAACACTTACACCCACTAAATCCCTTGCATACACTTTTTCAGAATACACAGATTTTTGGGGTACTTCTACCCACATGAAATCACAACAAAATAAGCTCTAAAACTCACACCAAAAATTAACCATGGTCCTTCATGAGCATAAAAGCTTCTTCCAGAAGGCCATCCACTAAAAACACACACAAGTGCTCTTTGAAAAATCAAACATGAAAACTATCCAGATTCGGATCTGAACGCACACCAAAATGTTTTGACCTAAAAAACATATTTTCACAACTTATTAACGCATACCCTTCGCGTGAAAGTCAAAGGGAATATAGAACTCAATTTCTCCCGAAGGGCTAACCCTAATTACACTTTAAAACCACTTTTGACCTCAATACTTTTAACCTAAATCTGTCCCGGTTTAACAGCTTTGACACCTTTACTCGCAAAAATCATTAGACTGACTTCCGGACCTCAAAATCGCTCGTGGCTGTACTTTTTGGAAAGCACGTTCTCTGAACTACAATTTAGACTCAAGAATCATCAATTAACTCATCTCCATCTATTAAATATCTTCCTATCTTTACAGCACTATGAATCTGTGAAAACCCTAACTCATTAACTAACATGTTTTATGCCCAAATCTCTTCACCAATCATCATTATATTACTAATTATTGATCTCAACATGTTTTATATCAATAATTTACAGAAGTAATGATAAACCCTAATCCATTATATCCTTGTTACATGAATTATAATAATTAATTGCATACAAGTATTGAAAATTATACCTTGATCTTGATTTTTAGGCTTCAAAAATAAACCCTAATTTTCCTCTGCTTCTCTTCCCTCTTTGGTTCGACCATATAATCAACAAAAACGTTTTTAGGGTGTTTTGGTTTGTATTTATACTACCTTAAGATTATTCTAGATATCCCTTTTAATTAGGAATTATATTTAGACTCAAATTTGTTTCATTTTTCTTGATTTTTAGGCTTCAAAAATAAACCCTAATTAGGAATTATATTTAGACTCAAATTTGTTTCCTAAGATTATACCTTGATCTTGATTTTTAGGCTTAAAAAATAAACCCTAATTTTCCTCTGCTTCTCTGCCCTCTTTGGTTCGACCATATAATCAACAAAAACGTTTTTAGGGTGTTTTGGTTTGTATTTATACTACCCTAAGATTATTCTAGATATCCCTTTTAATTAGAAATTATATTTAGACTCAAATTTGTTTCTTTTTTCCCCCATTAAACCCTTTAGGCCGATTTTTTTGTATATACATACACATTTTTTTATTTTTTTTATATTAATATTACACATAAAACCTTGTATTTTGTTATTTTATAAAAGCCTATACCGAAATCTAACAACTTACGCGATAAACCTTCATTTTACGACAACCTGAATAATTATCATTTTCAAAGTTTTCAAAAATAGAATTTCACACTTATCATTAATATAACCCTTAAAACCGAACACCACGTAACTTACTAACGCTCAAAAACTTGAACAAAACTTACTACGCAAAAACCCAGAATCACAAAACCGTAAACTCATTTCCACGACACAAAAAGTATACAAAATGAACTTCCCCGAATCCAACACCACAACAAACACATAACGATCGAATACCAAACCCACACATAAACTCATGAAAACCTCTAAACTACCAAACAAAATTTAACAAGTCAACACTATTGGTTTGACTAACCTGCCAAAACCACGGTTGTGACAGTTACTGTGCAGGATCAGAAGGGACAATGGACTGTGCTAAAGAGAAGGTGGAAAATGTGAGTCTATCTTACGAGACAAAGGTATCTGACTTCCTTTACGAGCATTGGAGTACCCTTATTTTTTGCGCGTGCATTGTGGTTCGTGCCATTACCTCGCTACTTAACTAAATATGTATGGTCAGAAGTATATGCAACTGGCTAAAGACAACTAGAAACGACGTAAGCACGCCTTAAAACTGCATTTTTTCAGCAGGCCCAAATGGCAGTTAAAACGATATGAAAAGGCAGCTTTATTATTGTGTCTGTGTTTTTTTTTTTAACCTTTTGCATTTATGACAATGTCATTGATTTAGGTTTGGGATAATGGGATTATAAGGTTTTGTATATAACGGTAACTAGGATTGCTTGTGAAAACTCATTCTGTGTAAGTAAAATTCCTTTTTAATGAACATGTGCCCACGGTTTGTGGCCTTACTATTTTTAATGACCATGTTTTGTTGTTTTGGTGTATTGTCTCTAAATTCGTGTTAACGTATGTTGACCGTTACTGTCTTATGCCATTTGTAGCATATGCTAATGCGTGAGCCGGAACTCCTAATAGCAATTGCAAAGCTGTGCCACAAACGAATATCCGTATACCGTCTCCCTTAATCCTGCCCGTTACAGATGTGAATCAGTCAGAATTGGTGATTCAATTTTAAACTATGTTTTTATGAACTCCAGGTGGATGATGCATTGTTTCACTAAAATCTTATTTTGTCTTCGTTTTGTTTAGTCCGACGGTTGTCGACGGCTACTTTTGTCATCACGATGCACCAGTTGAAAAGAATCTTGCGCCTGACGTACCAACGCCATATGGTCCTACTCTAGAGAGATGTCATTTTCGTCAGGTCATGTTTCTTACTATAAGTATCTGTTTCTTTTTTCCTTCACGTTTTAAAGAAATAGATACTTATATAAGGTTCATAAATTGCAAAGTAGCTTTTAAAAAAGAACTTAAATAGGGTTCATAAATGCATACCCGAACAAACTGACTTTTTTTTAACCTAATTGGGTTGGCTTAGATTTCCACCTTATAGCGATCTGATGATTATTTTTTGTTAAATTTATTTGAAAATCTTATGAAAACATAATTTTTTTCCCCAACTTTCAGTGCGAACCTTTAGGATCCAGTTAGATGATACCCACGCCGTTTATGATAGGAACACATTCCAAACAAGATATTATCTTGACCCATCAAAAAATAAAAACTAGCAATCACACCAGATACATCAGCAATTCACATACATTTGTAATTTAGTATTATTTTTTTAGTTCTTTATACGTTTATGTTGTGATTGGTAGCTTTTTTTATTAATGAGTAGGTTGATTATGTAATGACGCCATAACATAAAAAAAAGTCATTAACGCCCTAATGGGTTCCTATCAATGAATGCCTAAGTACGGCTGAAAAACAACAACGTTTGCAACCTTTCTTTTACAGTTACTCAATGTACAAGTAAGACCTAAAATTAAGAGGTAGACAAATGACCATCGATTCTGAAAAAAAAGAAGGTTTGCAACCTTCCTTTGACATTTACTTATGTGCACATATTCATTTTCTGGAAGTATTCTAAAAAATTTTATCCCATTTTTTTTGCCTCGCAGGTCCGTACTCAGGAAAAATGTCGGACTGAAACAGATAGATTTACCAACTGTCGCCCATGGTATCATCTTCATGGTCATTCGGAAAATGCCTCAGGTTCTTTGATTTCGTTGAAAGTTATGCATCTTCGTAACGCATATATAATAATTGAGGTGGTAGGCGACACCTTCTATCGTTCTCTTGATATTTAACTTATAACTAAAACGGATCATTGGGCCTATCTGCAATACAAATTTTATTCGATTACCTGCCCTAGCCAAAAAGGCTAAGAAGATGGGCCTTATTTTTTTTGGGGGGGGGGGGGGGGGAATAGCCACAAAACGTGGTCGTTAGGATTGTGATTTAAAAATATTTACAGTCTGTTAATCCACCCGTTGTTATTGTCATTCCTGGAATTGTGGTTTATGATACTGAAGTTGTTCTTGGTCGACTGTCTACTCGAACTCCGGACTCAAATGGTGGTGGTTTCCTTTGGTTACTTCCGCCGTCCTGCCTAGGCAACCTCTTTGATATAAGGTTTGCAACCACTTGATAAAAGGTTTTTTTAACGGGCCAACATGCCAAATCTTAGTTGTTCTATTATTTGCTAATTGGCACTCCTTTTGGTCCACTAAAGAGTATTAAGTACATGAAGAGGCCTGTTAATCGAGTCGTGGTCCCTCTGCTACATTGTCAAACACTGGAACGAGTTGGCCATTTTCCTGTTCTTTAGCGTTTTCGCTAAATCACGCCCTGACATAAAAAAAGGCCATTAACGGCCTAATTTCTGCACTATGAAAAGCTATCCATGGCCGGTATTGCTACATTTGTTAAGGTTCCGTTGCCCATGTTTTTCTTTTGCCAAGGCAACCACTGTCTTTGATGGTTTCAGCCATGGACCATCTTTGGAAACGATATTTGTTGCTTGCAGACCTCAGCTATGGTTTTGAAGAAGTCCCTTAAAACATGTGGCCTAAAAGTTTCTTCATGTGTAGTCACCTTAGAATGTTTGCTGATGTTGGGTTTGCTTATTTACAAATGGTTGCTATGTGGTCTGGAATCATTTTCGTAGTTAGCTGCCGAAAGATGTGTTCCATAAACGGCCGGCTTTCTGTGTTGCCTCATTTTTTTCAGAAAAAAAATTCTTTTATAATGTTTTCGTTTTGGCTGTGATGATCTCTGTAATCTGAGGAAAATGAACCGTGTATTGGAAGATCAGAACGTAAGTTGGCTTGGCAACAACCGGAAGGCATAAGTTAAATAGTTACTATGCAACTGTGTATGTTTGCAACCACTACGGAACAAAGATTATTCTGTGTCATGAATCCTATATGCAGATCTGAGCTCAATTATTTATCACATCGCTTTAATGTTTCAATATTTTTTTTAAACCACTGTAGCTATTGCTACTTATTTTTTTTGGATCGGGTTGAGATGAAGAAAGCAATATGTTGTCGTTTTGGCTCCATCTTTAATGTAAAAAAAAAAAAAAAAAAAAAAAAAAAGTTGATGATACTATATCTTGATTGCTGTGGAATCCAATGTTCTTTAGCCCATTTTAGCCCACTTAAAATTTCGTCTTAGGGGTATAATCAAATGGAAGACAGATAGTACAAACGTTGTAATAGATCTATTGGTTGTAGAAACTTTATCCACCTAAACACTTGAAAGTGTGGTGGAAATTTGATTTATAGTATAATCTCCACGTGCGGGTCAAAGGTTAAGAAGCTTCTGAAATCTTAAAGTTCAATAGAAATCCATAAGCACAGAAAAAAAAAACAAAGGAAAAAAACTAAAATTCATTAAGCCGATTACAAACCCTACTTATGCAGGTATATTTGTTGTTAAATTTGTTAAATCCTTTTAAAAGGTATATGCAGGTTTATATTTCAATGTTCTTTGATTTTTTGGCCTTATTTTTGCTGGGAAAGATGGAGTCAAAACGACAACGTACTCGACCACAATTAAGATATAGTATAAATTCATTATGCTATTAACTTTCATTTGCATGGGTGCAACGTTTGCAGCTACAACCATATTAATTTTCCATGCCTGTGATGTCGATGATCTGTTTTCGACTTTCTTTTTAACAATTGCATGGAATATTAGTGTATATGATGTTACAAAACCTATTATACATATGCTTGCTGCCTATTGTCTGATGCTTTTTGTATGCTCACAAACGCTTTCCTAAATATGTGGACAAAAACCAAGCCCATACCTAGGATTGCTCTGGTTAGTCCTTTACAATGTACTGGTGTACGCTAGAAGAGTGTATGTCAAACTTAGGGTTGGGCTATGATGATTCAGACCTATTTTATGAGACGAATGAATTGGATACTCAATGATTGTAACCGGATCTTGGCACGGCGAGGACTGGATGGCATCATTATGCAACCATGTCTCTCTGTAGCCGTGGCTGGTCGTACATCTTTTTGAACCTGTTTCGTTATAAAATCTGAGCCTATATCTTAAGAATTTAATTGTTATGGAGTACGTTTTCATTTATAAAATCTGAGCCTATGAATTGTGTATATGATGTTACAAGACCTGTTATACATATGCTTGCTTCCTATTGTCTGATGTTTTTTGTATGCTTACAAACGGTTTCCTAAATGTGTGGAGAAAACCCAAGGGTATACCTAGGATTGCTCAGGTTAGTCATTTAGGACGTACTGATGTAGGCCAGAAGAGTGTATGTCAAACTTAGGGTAGGGCTATGATGATTCAAACCTATTTTCTGAGACTAATGAATTGGGTACTCAAAGATTGTAACCATAACTTGGCACGGCAAGGACTGGATTGCATCACCATGCAACCATGTCTCCTTACAGCCATGGTTGGTCAGACATCTTTTTCACCCTGTTTGGTTATAAAATCTGAGCCTAATAACTGCCTTTGTATATGCATGATTATTATATTTTAAATTTAGAATCTTACTATACTGTAGTAAACTACCGTTGGTTATGCATCTTCGTAGGTTCAGTGCTACAACAGCTTTTGATTATCGTGCGTCTACATTTAACCATAAGAACAACCACACATGTTGTACATCGCTTGTCAATATTAGGAAATGAAGACTATCTGGTATTCTTTATTTGGCGATACTAAAAGTTGATGTTCTGTGGCTGTCATAGTAAAAATTTTTTCGCATATTCGTAACTGTAGCTCCGCAAAAGGCCCTGATCAACAATAGTGTACAATTCTGAAAGATGGATGAGAAACATGAGAGAATGGTGCAAATTACTTCTTCGCACCATCCTCTCCTGTTACCCATATATCTTTCAGAATTTGTCCGTATTGTTGATCGGGTCCTTTTTTGGAACTGGAATTGCGAATATGCGAAAAAAAACTTACCATCACGGATACAGAACACCAACTTTTAGTATCGTCAAATAAAGAAACCCATATAGTCTTTATTTCGTAATATTGACAAGCGATGTACATCATCTGCGGTTGTTGTTATCATTAAACGCATGCGGCGGATTATCAAAACCTTTTGTACCACTCAGCTTGCGAAGATGCGTAAAGCACAATTGTGTTCGACATTGCTCATGTGCTTAAACTTTTTACCATCCTAACATTTTTTAAGTCGAGTCAAAAGATACATTTACCCAAAAAAATGTGCCACAGATTATTAGTTCTACTATGAAAAGTGTACATATTCATTATACGTCAACTGTCTTTGCAACTATGGTTTATGCTAACGCACCAAATGCTGTTTTTTCTGTGTTTGTTATGTTTTCGAAACTCAAATGGACCCGAAATGGTGGGAAAAGTGGTTCTGTTTGGATACTCAAGTGGGCCTGAAGTGGAGGCTTAAATTGATCAGTTTTGAATACTGAAGCAAACGGTCAATTTGGTGCACCTGGGTGCTGAAATGGACTCTCAAATGGGTGACTTTAGGATCTGGCAGAGTGTCTTGCTAATCAACTTATCAGTGCTCACAAGGTAGTCGCCTTTAGAACTAATGGCAAAAAGGAAACGGTAATATTATTAGTAAGAGCAGCTGCGATAAAATAGAATTGCTTCATCGACATTTCTGTCAATCGGCGGAAGACTCATGCATCCTGGGAGGGTACGGCTTCAAGGGATGGCCTCGATCGAACGGCCAACCACTTTCCATTTTTGTAGGATATTCAATCCAAAAGACCATTATTAGCGTGTAGTAGATTGGCCCGACTACGTAATACGCCGGTCGAAAAGAAATCCCATCAATGGATACGTTGCCATGTTGCTACATTACTAGAACAAACAAAAGGTAAGTATTGTTCAATTTCTTTTTTATGCAATACTTGAATATAAAAGTGCCGCACTTGTATATGCATGTGATTGAACAAATAATTGCACAACCAAGCCTTCGATGGTGATCAAAGGAATAATGGGGTGTTGAGAATGCGCCAAGCTTGTTCTTAACCTGAAAATAAGAAATAGCGAAACACTACGTTAAGTGATTGCGTAGGGGTTGGACCCTGCGAACCACCTTCAGCGTGCGAGTAAGTATGTGTAATCGTTTGATTAGGTTGTAAATGACAAGAGTGAAGTTAACTTACATTGTTCATGCCCGACTACGCTATTTATAGGGGAGAAATAGGACATAGTGGGCGGTTGCACATTGTTCGGAGATCATGGGGGCGTCCTATGATTTTGTGGTAACCGCTAGGGCTTTGTAGCCCACGTTCTCTGTTTTGGCAGGAAAGCCAAGGGGAAGAGGAGACGTGGGTTTGACCAGGTTAGAATGGTCCCACGTACTAGTCCCTTCGATAGGAATACCCCGAAGGGTTTAGGGCTTCGATTGGCGGGTTCCCACATGGTAACCATTTCGTAAACGAATGGTTTTACGCCAATGAAACGTGTTAAGGAGATTAACCTGGGCCTCCGAAGAGAGGGCTTTCTATAGGCTCGAAAGGGAGTCCTTCGACCCGTTAGGAGGGTACATCATCAAGCCCCCCAGTCGAAAGTGATATATACGTACGAGTATAAATTGCATTCGACTCAAAAAACTAACTACATGCCTTGTACTTCATGTATAACACTAACCATGCAAAAAATAAAAATAAATAAATGTTCAACTAACCACGCATTTAATGAGGGTTAATTATGATAACTCCACTTGGACTGCCACTGCTACTATCTCGGTATTAAGTAAGCGTCCTTTCAGAATTTAAAATCAATTTCAAATCCGCATAGATAGCAAACTAGACACGTGTGCGGTTATGATCAAAGATTTGATGGGTATTTATTCGTTGATACGGTAAAACCCTAGAATACTTTTACCTCCGCCCAAAATATACACATTGCTCTGCATTCTTGTGCTTCCGTTGGAACGAAAAGGTAAGATTCCCACAAACCTTTCTTGATCTTTTATTCTTTTAATATGAGCATGGCCGCTAAGCGAATTATTAGGCAACAGACTTGTACCTTGTCGAAACAAGCCTTATCTGAGTTCCTGCTTGATTACCCTATACCCTCGGAGTACCAAATTATGCTCCCTAATAAGAAACAAAATATTTTCGATGCTCCCGAAGGGTTTGTTGGTTTGTATGTGCATGCATTCACTCAATCGAATCTTAGGATACCTATTCATCCCTTGATTTTAGAGTTTCTACAATACTATCAAGTTCATGTGTCTAGGTTAAACCCTTTTGGTCTTGCTAAGTTGACCACTTACATCATAATGTGTAAAGCATATGGCTATGAACCCACATTGAAGGTGCTTAGGGGTTTTGTGAATCTCTACCCTGGTGGAGATTGGGTAACCATTGCCAAAAGGGGTGAACATGACGTACCTGCTCTTGTGACAAAACCTTTTTCAAATATTAGAAACTGGAAAGGACAGTTTTTCTATGTTGAGAGTACCATCATACCTCCTGAGTATCCAGCGTTGTTGGATAAAGCAAATATGTATGATGAGAAGAAGTACAATGACCCTCTTCCCTATGAGATAAGGAGTGACCCCTTGTACCAGCGTCTCGCATGCCACCCTGCTGACGTCCATACGTTTCCGGAGCCTATATTGTACATGGCTGGTTTAAGTGACAGCTGGGACGGGCCTCCGTCATCACCTGAAATAATTTGTGAAGGAAAAAGTATGTATATATCTTATTTAAATAATTTAAACAACTTATCTGCTGATATTCATCTCCTTTTCGTTTGTTTGTGCAGAAATGGCATTCAGAAACTTTGTTGTGGCTGGAGGTGCCAAAGAGGTTAGCTTTATGCCGAAGGATCCTCAGGATACAAGTTACGGAGTGGGATCTCCTTCTATATCTGTCAATAATAACGATTTTGATGTCTCTCCACCCAAACCTCTTGCTGTGCTTCCCCCAATCAAACCCCTTGGTACTGAGGAAGCCCCCCAGCTTGTGGAGGATGTTGGTGATTCTGATGAAACCCCTTCCGGAAGTGATCAGCTTAGGATCATAGGGTCCTCCGGTATTGCTAACAGAGTGAGAACAAGGAAAGGTACCAGTGCAAAAGCTGCAAAAACTGCTACAAAAAGGAAACCCAATATTCCTACTCCCTCATCGAGGAATGTCAAACAAAAAACAGAAAAAGCTCATGGGAAAGCCATTATGTATGCGCCAGAGAGGATGATTGATGAAGAAGATGATATCCCAGGTAAGTAAAAGTTCTTCGAGTCCTCCTCCTTTTCCATTGTATTGCGTATTAGGCTTATATTGTTTTTCCATCTCTCCCTTTTTTTTTTTTTTTTTTTTTTTTTTTTTTTTTTTTTTTTTAAGGTTTGCCAGATGCGAAGGAACTGCCCAACGCCCTCTCCTGCCGCTTTCTTGTTGAGAATATCACTCCTGCCTCTTGGAGGAGTAAAATGAATGAAATGTCCCTTGAGAAGCTTTGCGATCTTAATGACAAAAGTTATATCAGGCAAGCAATGCTGGACAGCCATCTTAGCTTTCATACAAGGGGATTGCTTAACAAGGTCAAGGAGGCGAAGGAGGAGGTTGCTGTTGTTGTGGCCAGAGAGAAGGAAAGGGAGAAGAGTTATGCTGAGTTGGAGAAAAGGTGTGACGAAGCCATGGCGGATTTTGAAAAAAACCCAAGGTACGAGGCTCTGCGAGCCAAAATTGATGGTCTTGAGGAGCAGCTTAAGGAATCGCAAGCTGAGTGTGGTAGGCTAAAGTTGGAGAAAGCTAAGGTTGTCGGTTATGAGAACCAGGTGAGTGCCCTGGAGTCTAAATGTTCTGGTTTGGAGGCTGAGAGGGTTAGTGATTGAACAAATATTTGTCAACCAAGCCTTCGATGGTGATCAAAGGAATAATGGGGTGTTGAGATTGCGCCAAGCTTGTTCTTAACCTGAGAATAAGAAATACAAAGACACTACGTTAAGTGATTGCGCAGGGGTTGGACCCTGCGAACCACCTCCGGCGTGCGAGTAAGTATGTGTGATGGTAATGTAGGTCGTAAATTTAGAGAGTGAAGTTAACTTGTGAATTAACTCGAAATTACTTACATTGTTCTTGGCCCGACTATGCTATTTATAGGGGAGAAATAGGACATAGTGGGCGGTTGCACATAGTTCGGAGATCATGGGGGCGTCCCATGGAAAGTGGTAACCGCTAGGGCTTTGTAGCCCACGATCTCTGTTTTGGCGGGAAGCCAAAGGATAGAGGAGACGTGGGTTTGACCAGGTCTGGATGATCCTTCGTGTTAGTCCCTTCGTCAGGAATACCCCGAAGGGCTTAAGGCTTCGATTGGCGGATTCCCACTTGGTAACCATTCGCAGGCGAATGGTTTTACGCCAATGAAACGTGTTAAGGAGATTAACCTGGGCCTCCGAAGAGAGGGCTTTCTACAGGCTCGAAGGGGAGTCCTTCGACCCGTTAGGAGGGTACATCATCAAGCCCCCCAGTCGAAGGCGATATATACGTACGAATATAAATTGCTTTCGACTCAAAAAATCTGCTACACTCTATTCCCTCTGTCACAAAGCCGAACGAGATAAAGATAAGTGCTTAAAGAAATTATGCGCAATAAATGCGGCTAATAACTCTCCACCTACTACACCCTAGGCTGCAGCAGCTACTATATCGGTAATTTCAAACTTCTTTTCAAAATTGAAAAATGGTTTGGAATCCGTATTCTACTCAAAGTCTCAAACTATGAGTACACGTGGACGGTTAGGGTAAATTTCCAATAAATAAACTCTTTCTAGTCCCTACTTGATCATTCTTTTTGGTTGCGCCCAAAATACACATACACAGAACGGTGCTTTGTGCTTCTTCAAAAATTTTAAGGTACTTATCCCACCTCGTTCTCATTGTTACAAATACAATATGAGTATGGCAGCCAAAAGGATTATCAGGCAGCAAAAATGTTCCTTATCGGAACAGGCTTTAATGGAGTTTTTAGGGAAATACCCTATTCCCAAAGAAGTTAAAATTATGTTACCAAACAAAAACCAAAGTATCTTTGATGCCCCTGCTGGATATGTTGGGTTGTATGTTCATGCTTTTACGGAATCCAACTTTAGGATTCCTATTCATCCACTAATCTTAGAATTTTTACAGTATTATCAAGTACATATCTCTAGGTTGAACCCGTTTGGCCTGGCTAAACTAACCACCTACATTGTTGTATGCAAAGCTTATGGCTATGAACCCACGCTTAACGTGCTTAGAGGTTTTACCAACCTTTGCCCTGGTGGTGATTGGTTAACTTTAGGCAAAAGAAGTGAACCTGATGTTCCCTGCTTAATAAAAAAACCTTTTGCCAACATAAGAAAATGGAAAGGTTTGTTTTTCTATGTGCAAGACACTATCATACCTCCCAAGTATCCAGCGTTGCTAGACAAAGACTTTCGTTTTGACGAGAAACGTTTTGATGATCCTTTGCCACACTTCGTCAGAAGCTATTCCCTTTATCAACGTCTTGAACGTCACCCATTTGACGTGCAAACTTTTCCTGAGCCGATACTGTTTATGGCGGGGATTGTAGATCATTGGGAAGGCTCTCCACTGGAACCTGCTATAATCTGCAATGGGAAAAGTATGCGCATACCTATTAAAATAAAGTAAATTACTTATCTGATGATATTTATCTCTTCTCGTTGTATCTCTGTAGGGATGGCATTCAGGAACTTCGTCGTGGCTCGTGGTGTTAGAGAAGTTAGTTTTGTCCCCAAAGAGCCAGAAGAAACAAGCTATGGGGTAGGTTCTCCATCTATGTCAATTGAGAATGACGAAACCCCGCCGTTTGTGGAAACTGTTGCAGATTCCGATGACCCCCTTATCAAGGAATTTCAAACGAGGCTCGCAAGGTCCTCCGGTGTTTCAAGCAAGAGAAGTAGTAGAGCGAAGGCCGTCATGTCTGTAAGGAGTCCTCCAAAGAGGAAATTAGCCCTTCCCAGTCTTCCAACGAGAGTTGTGAAAGCCAAAGGATCACACTCTAAAACTTTTATACCCACTCCTCTAACGATCCCTTGTGATCCTACTCCAAGTAAGCTAACATCTTTCATACCTATCGAAAGCCATTCGCCATATAACTTGTGTTCTATGCTTTTTCAGGCCTTCCCGATGTTGCGGAACCTCCTACTGCGCATGCCTGTCGACAATTGGTTGACAAAATGACGCCTACCAGCTGGAAAGGAGTTTTGAATAACATGTCTATTGAAGAACTCTGCGATTTTCACTCCAAAAGTTACGCTAGGCAGGTTGTTTTGGATAATCATCTTAATTCACGAACAAGGGAATTAATGCAAACATTGTTGGATGCGAGGGTAAAAATGGATGCTATTTTAGCTAAAGAAAAAGCTAAGGATCAGGGATATGATAAGTTGGAGGCTAAGTGTAAAGAGGTGATGGAGGACTTTGAGAAGAATCCCTTCGTACGAGATATGCGGGTCAAAATTAACAGACTCGAAATCCAACTGAAAGAATCCCAGGAGAGGTGTAATAAATTGAAGGTTGAGGAGTCCAAAGTTTCCATCTATAGAGCCCAAATTGCCGCGCTTGAGTCTAAATGTACAAGCCTGGAGATTGAAAGGTCTAGGTTAGCTGAGCAGGAGAGTAACGTGGTTGATAAACTCCATGATCTTGAATCTCAGCTGCAAATCTTGGAGAGGGACCGAGCTGAGGTAGTTTCAAGAGTTGTTCCTCATGTTGCTATGGAATTGTATCGTAGCGATGAGGTAGGGGAAGTTATTGGGAGGCTTGTGAACGCAGCCATCTTCTACGGGACGTGCACCGCCTTGGAAGAAGTTGCCAAAACAAAGAAACCCGTTGTTCTGTCGGAGGTGTCTTACTATCGCCCCAATTCGGAGCGAGAGTTTGATGAAGCTGGTGATGCTTTTATTTCAACAAAGTACCCATATCTTTCCGAAGTGACCAAAGATCCATTGGCTTCAATTGAGGAGCTGTTGGCAAAGAAGCCTATGAAGATCCAACCTTCATCCTCAACAAGGAAATCCAACTCTGCTCTACCTTGAAATGGTCCCCACCATGCTATAATTTTATCTTTTGTGTCGCTGGGCTTCGACCAGTAACTTTAGACAACCGTCCTTTTTGTGACTAAGACTTCACGTAGCCTTTGTTCGTC
Organism: Artemisia tridentata subsp. tridentata; assembly: GCA_021014915.2. Classification (NCBI taxonomy): domain Eukaryota; kingdom Viridiplantae; phylum Streptophyta; class Magnoliopsida; order Asterales; family Asteraceae; genus Artemisia; species Artemisia tridentata. The sequence continues at coordinate 143,891,056 of CP139504.1, read as the reverse complement.
ATAATTTAGTGGAATATGTCCCACTTTTTTTTTGTCATGTTTATCTTCTCTTACGCTTACTTCAAGAGCGTACACATACAACCTAAGGTTATAACCTTATTGTGTGTATTTTGGACCAAGATTTTAAGCAATCGTATAATTTGATTGCGACAGAGGGTCGCGACCCACTCCGCCTTTATCCTTAAGTAGCAAAGGGCTTTTAATACCCTGAGACTTCATAGGAAAGTTAATGTGAATTATACTGGATGTTACATATATACAAGGCTTGTGCCTTGCCACATCCTTCGACATTGAAACTTTTACACTACTTGGCTGGACAAATCTTTGTTGTAAAGAACGAAACAAGAGATTTGAGGGAAATGCGTTATATCATTAATTGGGTAGGGAGGATTACATCATTTTAAGAAATGAATACTAGGACACCTACCATTAATGCTTCTTTCCCCGAATGAGAAGAATGCGTTACATGAAATTTGAAAAACAAGATGAGTAGTAAGTTTTATATGTAAAACTTAGGAAGGTTAGTACCGTTCCAAGTTCTATCCATGACTTCCCCTTTAAGCGTTGCGAGCTTGTACGCGCCATTGCCGTAGGCTTCTGATATAACGTAGGGTCCTTCCCATGTTGGCCCTAGTTTTCCTTCGTATTCAGCCTTGCTTGCGCTATTCAGACGAAGGACATAGTCACCTGGCTTGAGTGTGGAAGGTCGAACTCGGCTGTTATAGTACTTTTCAATCTTCTGTTTGTGGGCAGCCTCCCTGATCGAAGCTATTTCTCTTCTTTCTTCCAGAAGGTCAAGATTTTCTCGAACCTTTTCATTATTTGACCATTCTTCAAAGTTCACGATGCGTTCCGTTTCGATGCTTATTTCAGAGGGTATAACAGCTTCCGTTCCATAGGTGAGGCTAAAAGGAGTCTCCCCGTGGCTTGACTTAGGGTGCGTCCTATGTGCCCACAAGACTTGGGGCAATTCGTCTACCCACCCATGATGGCTTCGTCCCAATCTCTTTTCGATTCCTTCTATGATATCCCGGTTCGTAACTTCTACTTGTCCATTACCTTGGGGATGATAAACGGAAGTGAATGACTGTTTGATCTTAAGACCTTCGCAGAAGGTTGGGAACACCCCTTCGGCAAACTGCTTTCCATTGTCGGAGATGATAATGTGGGGGACACCGAAACGACAGATTATGTGTTCCCATACGAATTTCTCCATATGTCTTCCTGTCACTGATGCCAAGGGCTTCGCTTCAACCCATTTGGTAAAGTAGTCTATGGCTACAACCAAAAACTTTACTCCCCCTGGAGCAACTGGAAGGGGTCCGACTATGTCAATTCCCCATTGGCAGAAAGGCCATGCTGACGTAACGGAGGTCATGTCTTGCTTAGGCATTCTTGGGACCTTGGAATGGATCTGGCATGCTTCACACTTTTGTATTATTTCCATGGCATCCCTGTGCATGGATGGCCAATAATACCCTAGCTTCATTACTTTTGAGACAACAGAGCGAGGACCTGCATGTAACCCGCAAGAGCCTTCGTGAACTTCGTATATGATACTTGAAGCCTGCTTTGGTCCCACACAACGAAGCCACGGTGATAAGAAAGATTTCCTGTATAGATTATCCCCAATAAGTCTATATTGGGGAGCTTTTATACGGACCTTTCGAGCTAGTTTAGGGTCTTCTGGCAAGATGCCGCTGATCAAGTACTCCCTAATTGGAGTCATCCAGTTGGTGCCCTCCTCAATGACAATGTCTGAAACTTCGCCTCGTTCGATCGACCTATCAGCCAATACTTCTACCAGAACCTCCTTTGTTAAATGAGCGAACGCCATTGACGCCAATTTGCTTAGGGCATCTGCTTTCTTGTTCTGATTTCTGCGAACATGTACTATATTATAGGTTTCGAAACCTTGGAGAAGTTCCTTAGTCTTTTCCAGATACTGTTTGATGGTGGGCTGTCTTGCTTCATAGGAGCCTTTGACTTGATTGGCGACTAGTTGGGAATCTACGAAAATGGACAGATTTTGAACTTCCATTTCTTTTGCTAGTCGAAGTCCCGCTAGCAGAGCTTCGTATTCGGCTTCGTTGTTGGTGGCTTCGAACTCAAATCGGAGTGCATAAGTATACTCTTTTCCTTCCGGGCTGACCAACATTAAACCTGCTCCCGAACCATCGGAACTTGAGGCTCCATCTGTGTACAGCTTCCATCCTTCGATCGTTTTCGAAGGCTGTCGCTTAGGGACCTCCTTGTCTTGGCTAGGTCCGGAGGGCGTTTCTGCTAGGAAATCCGCCAGTACTTGGCCCTTGACGGAATTTCGACCTTTATATTCTATTTCATGCTCTCCCAATTCAATGGCCCATTTGGCTACCCTTCCTGATTTCTCGGGTTTCGACAATATTTGTCTGATAGGCTTATCAGTCAAGACTGTGATGGGATGAGCCTGAAAGTATCTTCGAAGGCGCCTCGCAGCATAAACCAAAGCAAGGATTAGCTTTTCCAACTCCGGATAGTTTAGCTCAGCTCCTTGTAGAACCCTGCTAACAAAGTATATTGGGACTTGTTTCTTTTCCCTTTCGGCTAAAAGCACCGCGCTGATGCTTTCGAAGGAAGCCGCAGTGTATAAGAACAACACTTCGCCTTTGATTGGGGCCGTCAGTGTTGGTAAGATTTTTATGAATTCTTTTAGCTTTTCGAAAGCTGCTTCCGCCTCGCAACTCCATTGGAAAGTCTTCTTATCTGTGCACCCTTTGAGTGTTTTGAAGAACGGTAAAGAACGGTCTGCCCCTTTTGAAAGGAACCTGCTGAGTGCCGCAAGCTTCCCATTGAGGCTTTGGACTTCCTTTAATGACTTTGGAGCCTGAAGATCGGTGATGGCTTTAACTTTCGAAGGATTGGCTTTAATCCCTTGCTTCGTTATCAAATGCCCCAAGAATTTCCCTTCCTCCACGCCAAAGGAACACTTTTTGGGGTTAAGTTTCATGTTGATTGCCCGTAATTGATCGAAGGTTTCTTGAATGTCAGAGAGGAGGTCCTCTTCAGTTCTGCTTTTGATTACCATGTCATCGACGTAGGCTTCCAAGTTCCTTCCAATTTGCTTATGGAAGGCCTTGTCCACTAATCGTTGATAAGTAGCCCCTGCGTTCTTTAAGCCGAAGGGCATCTTCTTGTAACAATAGACACCCTTTCCTGTGTAAAAGGCTGTTTTCTCCTCGTCCCCCTTTGCCATTTGTATTTGGTGATACCCTTTGTAGGCATCAAGAAAGCATTTCAAACGGAACCCTGAAAGGGATTCGACCTTCCAATCAATTTCTGGTAGAGGGTAGCAGTCCTTCGGGCAGGCTTTGTTGATGTCGGTGAAGTCAACACACATACGCCACCCTCCATCGCTTTTCTTTACCATTACTGGGTTAGCAACCCAGGTTTGGTATTTCACTTCTCTGAGGATTCCGGCTTGTACAAGTTCGTCTACCTCTTTACAGGCGGCTGCACTTCTTTCTGGTGCTAGGCTTCGTCGTTTTTGCTTAATTGGTTCAATGTGCTTGAACTCGTTAAGCTTATGTTCTGTGCCGAAAGGCTTGCCATCGATCATGAGAGTCCTAGGAACCCCGGTCATATCTGAATACGTCCACGCGAATACATCTTTATTGGCTTTGAGAAGCTTCTCCAAGTCTGCTTTGAAGTTAGTAGGGAGTTGCTTTCCGATTACCACCGTTTGCTCTGGATAGAGCTCATTCACTATGATACGTTCTTCGGCGTCTGTACAGCTTAGGATAACCTTCGGAGGCTCCTCAGGATTCTCTCTAATCTTTTTGAGGTTATCTCCCGTATGTTCTTGATTGTAAGTGGAGAGGACGGTGCCTATCCCATATGGTGTATGGAATTTTACCGCTGCATGTATGGTAGAGACTACGATTCCCATTTTTTGCATTGCGGTCCTTCCTATCAACAAATTGTAAGGAGAGCTGGACCTTACGATAGCGAACATGAGGGTTTCTGTCCTTGTGAGCTTGCCTTCTCCAATCGTTATTTCCAACGGAACTTCTCCCAGAGGCCATGAATGCTCGCCAGAAAACCCTACCAAAGGTATCTTCGAATCAATTCGTTGTGACCTGATTGTAGAATTGAGCTTGAGAAAACAGTGCTCGTAGATGATTTCGCAGGAGCTTCCGCAGTCCATATAGGCTCTATTCACTTCCCGGTTGGAAATGAGGACTTTGATTACGACCGGATTATTTGAAGGGATTTGACCTGCGAGAGGAGGAAAAGTTACCTCCCCAACTCCATTGCCCTCTGTTACCTTTCTTTTCAAGCTGGCTTCGCCCCATCGGACCATGAGTATGGGGGCTTCGGGGGGAGTGGTGTCGATTGCCTCTTCCTTTTCCTTCTTTATACCTTTAATCAAATGTGCTAATTGCCCGGACTTTACAGCTTCCTCTATCTGTTTCTTCAACTCTCTACAACTGTTTGTGTCGTGACCATAATTTTCGTGGAAGTGACAGTACTTGCTGGTATCCCTGTTCTTTACCTTACTTGTCATATGGGGAGGCGTTTCGAAGGCTTTGGCTACCCTCTCCGTAGCAAGTATTTCCTTTGGAGACTTCGTTAGATTGCTCAACAAACCATGGTTGGGGCCTTTGTTGTACGGAGAGAACCTATCTCTGTTCTTGTTCTTGTTCTTGGACCCTTCCCACGCGGAATGCTTCGAAAACTTGTTGTTGCTATCCTTATCTATCGGAGCCCCATTAGTGGATACCTCTTTGGCTTCGACCCAAGTGTACGTCTTCTCGGTCAGGCCCTTGTAAGTTGTCGGAAGGTCGGTGGATAAGAATTCCACCAAACTCCGATTCCGAAGGCCATGTACGAAACCAGAAATACGTTGATCTTCGTGAAGACCCAAAATTTGCAAAGTCTCATCGGTGTACCTAGTAACGAAGGCCCTGGTGCTTTCATTCTCCTTTTGTTTGATGTTGTGCACCGTTAAATGAGTCCTTGTGAATTTCTTTTGCTGACTAAAGTGTGACCGGAACTTAGCCTTGAGATCATCAAGATTGACAATGCTGCCGGGCTTTTGCCCATTCCACCAAATACGAGCAGAATCCCGAAGGGTGTATGTAAACATGTGACAGGCCACCGGCATAACCCACTTTTGCATTTTGATAGCCCCTTCGAACAAGTGTAAGAAATTGTCCGGATCCCCCTTCCCATCATAAGTCCCGACATGTGAAGGCATCTTCAAACCATCAGGCAATGGGTAATCTTCTATCCACCTAACGAAGGGTGTAGCTGGACCCATAAGGTCTGAACATAGACAATTATAAGGTGGTGCGTACATGGGGACTGTATTGTATGGATTGCTGTTTGGGGGCATTCCCATAGGAGTTTGGCCTGGGTAGGACTGATAAGGTGTGCTCATGGCGAACGGGTAACTGTTTCCCATGGCGTATGGAGGGTACGCCATAGGGTGGCCGAAGGGCATGCTCCCATAGTTTTGAGGGAAGCTTGGGTTATTGGGCTGTCCATTTATAGGAGGATATAAATTTTGAGGATAAGACTGAGTTTGGAACGGGGGGTACATACCATTGGGAGGAAGATTTCCTCCCATATTGATTGTAGACGGATTGCCTTCTACGCCTGACGCGTGAGAAGGCTGCAACGGAACCCCGGCTTCAGTTCTTCCAAGATGAGCGGCTAGCAATGGAGGTAAAGTCACCCCCCTTTCTTCCCTAAGCTGACTCCTACCGTTGGAGCCTTCGGCAACCGCCCCTTCTCGTCTTGTCGGAGCCCTCTCGGGGACCCCTTCGAAACCAACAGACCTTTTGCTTAGCCTTCGGCCAACTGGAGAACCAATCCTTAAGGCAGATAGGGTTGGTCCTTGGGTCGGAGGCCTAGGTTCCATCTCCATTTCCTCATCATACTCTTCACTCGAGTATTCCAACTCCTTTCGTACCTCAGCATTCCTGACTTGCCTGTTGCGAGCCCTTAAAAGGGTTTCTAACACTTCATGGTTGGCTTCGACAAAGGCTGGGCTAATGACAGGTTCTGGGTGAGAACGTGTTGTGAAGGTGGAGGCGGTTATTGGGGGAAGGTTGTTAGGGTCGTCGACTGGTATTGGTGTTAAGGTAGAGAAGCCCGGTGGGGGAGTATCTTCTCTCCCTTGATCCATGCCGGAATAATAGTGAAATTGGTTGGTAGGTTAAAAGCTCGGAATTAACGAGACCAATTGTAGCGGTCCCACGGATGGCGCCACTGATTGAACAAATATTCGTCAACCAAGCCTTCGATGGTGATCAAAGGAATAATGGGGTGTTGAGATTGCGCCAAGCTTGTTCTTAACCTGAAAATAAGAAATACAAAGACACTACGTTAAGTGATTGCGCAGGGGTTGGACCCTGCGAACCACCTCCGGCATGCGAGTAAGTATGTGTGATGGTAATGTAGGTCGTAAATTTAGAGAGTGAAGTTAACTTGTGAATTAACTCGAAATTACTTACATTGTTCTTGGCCCGACTATGCTATTTATAGGGGAGAAATAGGACATAGTGGGCGGTTGCACATAGTTCGGAGATCATGGGGGCGTCCCATGGAAAGTGGTAACCGCTAGGGCTTTGTAGCCCACGATCTCTGTTTTGGCGGGAAGCCAAAGGATAGAGGAGACGTGGGTTTGACCAGGTCTGGATGATCCTTCGTGTTAGTCCCTTCGTCAGGAATACCCCGAAGGGCTTAAGGCTTCGATTGGCGGATTCCCACTTGGTAACCATTCGCAGGCGAATGGTTTTACGCCAATGAAACGTGTTAAGGAGATTAACCTGGGCCTCCGAAGAGAGGGCTTTCTACAGGCTCGAAGGGGAGTCCTTCGACCCGTTAGGAGGGTACATCATCAGTTAGGTTAGTGGAGAAAGATGCCAAGCACTGTCAAGAGGTTGATAAGTTGAAGCTCGAATGCCAAAGTCTGAGAAAAGATAGGGCTGAGGTTGTATCGAAAGTTGTTCCCTACATTGCTATGGAGTTGTATCATAGCGATGAGGTGGGGGAGGTTGTGGGCAAACTAGTGAATGCGGCCATATTCCATGGAAAATGCACAACTTTGGAGGAGATTGCTGAAACCAAGAAACCAGTTGTGCTTTCGGAGGTAGCATACTATCGTCCGAATTCCATGCGGGAATATGATGAAGCTGGTAACGCATTCACCTCGGCAGTGTACCCCTTCCTTGCCGAAGCAACCAAAGATCCTTCAGCCTCCATCGAAGATCTCCTCTCTAAAAAGCCAAAGAGCATACAGCCTCCGTCTCCAACCAGAAGGACCTTGTCCGAGAAACCTAAGTCTGCAACCCACCAGGAGCGTCCCCACTCTTCCAAGAACAATTGAAGGCTGCCGTGTTGGCAGTAATTTGGTCCATAAGGGTGACATGTACCCTTTTTAAAACAATTTATCATGTTTAAAGGCTGGTGCCTTTGTATTTGACAATTTATGATCTGTGTGCCTGTTAGAACAATTTATCTTTCATAGTCTTCATTAATGCTAATTTAGTGGGATATGTCCCACTTTTATTGTCATGTTTATCTTCTCTTACGCTCATTTCAAGAACGTAAACATACAACCTAAGGTTATAACCTTATTGTGTGTATTTTGGACCAAGATTTTAAGCAATCGTATAATTTGACTGCGACAGAGGGTCGCGACCCACTCCGTCTTTATCCTCTAGTTGCAGAGGGCTTTTAATACCCTAAGACTTCATAGGAAAGTTAATGTGAATTGTAATGGATGTTGTATATATACAAGACATGTGCCTTGCTTCATCCTTCGACATTGAAACTTGTAAAGTACTTGGCTGAACAAATCTATGTTGTTAAGAACGAAACAAGAGATTTTGAGGGAAACATGTTATATCATTAAGTGGGTAGGGAGGATTACATCATAAGAAGAAATGAACACTAGACACCTACCATTAATGCTTTTTTCCCATATGAGAAGATTGCGTTACATGAAATTGAAAAAACAACTAAATGCTTTAAAGAAGGTAAGTTTTTATATGTAAAACTTACGAAAGTTGCTGTCATGTCCAAACTTGTTCACGAAATTTTGTTTTTCTGTCCTTCAAGCTCGCATGCCTTGTTGCCACAACATTTTGACGCTGGGCTCTTTGACTTGGCTTCGCTTACTTTCATTCGAAGGACAAATTCTTATATGCCCTCAAGACTTTAGGTAGTTTGTCTGCCCACTTATGCTGATATTGCCCTAGCTTTATCTCGATTTCGTCGACAATATCCTTGTCAACACAAATGAATCTTTGCTTCACATTCAGGCTTTTGCAAAAAGAGGGGAGCACTCCTTTGGCAAAGTGTTTCCCTTCATAAAAGGTGACGACTTATGGGATTCCAAATCTGAAAATTATGTGTTCCCACATAAACTCTTCCACATCCTTTCGTTTTGTTGATGCCAACGGCTTGGCTTCGACCCATTTGGTGAAATGGTCGATGGCTATGACCAAGAATTGTACCCCTCCGGGAGCTGCTGGTAGGGGTCCGATTATGCTGACGCCCCATTGACCGAAAGGCCTTACTGTCATGGTAGAAGACGCCTCATACTCTAATGGTTTCCGAGCTTTGGGGTGTGTCTGGCATACCTTGCATGTTTTGATTACTTCCCTTGCGTCTTCTATCACGGATGGCCAGTAATAACCCCACCTTGTTACTTTTGAGGCTATGGCTCTAGGGCTTGTGTGTCTTCCACAAAATTCTTCGTGAGCATTGTAGAGAATGCTCGAAGCCTGCTTTAATTCTATGCAACGAAGCCAAGGAGATGAAAGACGCCTTTTGTAGAGATTATTGCCTATGAGCCTGTACTGGGGAATTTTGACTTTGATTCTTCGTGCTGACTTTGGATTATCAGGCAGAATGCCGCTTATCAAGTACGTTTTTATTGGTGTTGTCCAGTTGGAGCCTTCATCAGATGTTTCACTTCGTGCAATTGACCTAGTGGCCAATACCTCCACTAAAACCTCGCTGGGTAGATGAGCTAAAGCATTTGACGCTAATCTGATTAGGGCTTCCGCTTTTTTGTTATGGCTTCTGCGGACATTTGTTACTTTATATCGTTCGAAACCCTGAAGGAGCCTTTTAACTTCATCCAAATATTCCTTAATTACTGGCTGCCTTGCTTTGTAAGAACCCTTGATTTGGCTAGTGACTGAAAGCGAGCCTACAAAGACGGAGAGGTATTGAACCTCCATGCCTTTTGCAAGTCGAAGGCCAGCCAGCAAGGCTTCATACTCTGCTTCATTCTTTTTGGTCTTGAATTCAAAGCGTAGTGCATAACTGTACTCCTTTCCCTCCGAATTGGTCAGGATTAATCCTGTTCCGAAATCATCGGAGCTTGAGGCCCCGTCGGTGTATAGTTTCCACCCCTCCGTTGCTGTCGGGGGTGTTTCTCCCTTTTGGTTGTGCCCAAAAGGTGTTTCGTTGAGAGCTCCTGCAGGTGCCTGGCCTCTGAAGAAGCTTGGACTATCACGCCTTGTTAATGACCTCGGAGTTGGTAGATCAACACTTGCTCTGAACTTCGAAAGGTTGGCCTTGATTCCTTGCTTACTTGGTTCTATGGGTTTGAACCCCTTAAGTTGATATTCCTTGCCGTGGAGCTTGTCATCAATCACTGGTGCCTGAGGGGCTCTGGTATTGCTAGAATAAGTCCCTTCGAAGACCTTCCCCTTAGCTTTGTGTGGCTTCTTTAAGTTTGCCGTGGAACTTGCTGGAGGTTGCTTTTCGCCTACCACCCTTCGTCCCGTGTGAGGTCTGTTTGTTACGATATCTTTTTCAACATCCGCACCACTGAGAGTATCCTATGGAAATCCTTTAGGACCCTCCCTGCTTTTCTTGCTAACCTTCAGGTTGTGCTCAGAAAGTATAGTCCCTATTCCGTGGGGCGTGTGAAATTTCACCGCTCCATGTATAGTGGAAACTACGATACCCATCTTTTGTATGGCGGTCCTTCATATCAACAAGTTGTAAGGAGAGTTGGACCTTACGATAGTGAATATGAGGGTTTCTGTAATTGCGAGCTTGCCTTCTCCTATTGTTATTTCCAACGGAACTTCTCCTATAGGCCACGAACGTTCACCGGAAAACCCTACTAAAGGCATCTTTGAGTCAACCTTTTGAGACCTGACCGAAGGCTTGAGTTTTCGAAAGCAATGTTCATATATGACTTCACAAGGGCTTCCGCAGTCCATGTAAGCTCCGCTTACTTCTTGGCGAAAGATGAGGACTTTGATAACTACTAGATCATTCGAAGGGATCCTGTCTGTGATAGGAGAAAACGCTATTTCCCTTATCTCGTTCGCTTCCGGCTCCGGTACTTTCCTTTTCGAAGTGGTTTCGCCCCTATGTATCATTAGTATAGGGGCTTCGTTAGGGTTACTATCTTTGGCCATTTGAGTGTCAGTCATCTTTTCTTTGCCCTTCTTTATACCCTTCACCAAATGTGCCAATTGCCCGGACTTTACAGCTTCCTCTATCTGTTTCTTCAGCTCTCTACAACTGTTCATGTCATGGCCATTATCTTCGTGAAAGTGACAGTACTTGCTGGTATCCCTGTTCTTGCCCTTGCTTGTCATGCGAGGGGGTGCTTCGAAGGCCTTAGCAGCCCTCTCCGTAGCAAGTATTTCCTTAGGAGACTTCGTTAGACTGCTTAACAAACCATGGTTGGGGCCTTTGTTGTATGGAGAAAACCTATCTCTGTTCTTGTTCTTATTCTTGGACCCTTCCCATGAAGAATGCTTCGAAAACTTGTTGTTGCTATCTTTGTCTACCGGAGCCCCATTAGTGGACACCTCTTTTGCTTCGATCCAAGTATATATCTTCTCCGTCAACCCTTTGTAAGTTGTCAGAAGGTCAGTGGACAAGAATTCCACTAAACTCCGATTTCGAAGGCCATGTACGAAACCAGAAATACGTTGATCTTCATGAAGACCCAAAATTTGCAAAGTCTCATCGGTGTACCTAGTAACGAAGGCCCTTGTGCTTTCGTTATCTTTTTGTTTGATGTTGTGCACCGATAAATGAGTCCTCGTGAACTTCTTTTGCTGACTGAAGTGTGACCGGAACTTGGCCTTAAGATCATCAAGATTGACGATGCTGCCGAGCTTTTGCCCATTCCACCAGATACGAGCAGAATCCCGTAGGGTGTACGTAAACATATGACAGGCCACTGGCATAACCCATTTTTGCATTTTGATAGCCCCTTCGAACAAATGTAAGAAATTGTCCAGATCCCCCTTCCCATCATAAGTCCCAACGTGCGAAGGCATTTTCAACCCATCAGGCAATGGGTAATCTTCGATCCACCTAACGAAGGGTGTTGCTGAACCCATAGGGTCTGAGTATAGACAATTATAAGGTGGTGCATACATGGGAACAGCATTATATGGATTGTTGTTCGGGGGTATTCCCATAGGAGTTTGGCTTGGGTAGGACTGATAAGGTGTATTCATGGCAAACGGGTAACCGTTTCCCATGGCGTACGGAGGGTACGCCATAGGATGCCCGAAGGGCATGCTCCCACAAGTTTGGAGGAAGCTTGGGTTATTAGGCTGTCCATTTACTGGAGGATATAAATTTTGAGGATAAGACTGAGTTTGGAACGAGGGGTACATACCATTGGGAGGAAGATTTCCTCCCATATTAATTGTAGGCGGATTGCCTTCTACGCCTGATGCGTGAGAAGGCTGCAACGGAACCCCAGCTTCAGTCCTTCCAAGATGAGCTGCTAGCAATGGAGGCAAAGTCACCCCCACTTCTTCCCATCGCTGGCTCCTACCGTTAGAGCCTTCGGTAACCGCCCCTTCCCTCCTTGTCGGAGCCCTTTCGGGGACTCCTTCGAAACCATCGGATCTCTTGCTTAGCCTTCGACCAACTGGAGACCCAATTCTTAAAGCCGATAGGGTTGGTCCTTGGTTCGGAGGTCTAGGTTCCATCTCCATTTCTTCATCATACTCATCACTTGAGTATTCCAACTCCCTTCACACCTCAGCATTCTTGACTTGCCTGTTGCGAGCCCTTAAGAGGGATTCCAACACTTCGTGGTTGGCTTCGACAAAGGCTGGGCTAATGACAGGTTTCGGGATTGGCTGATGTCGAAGCATGATTGTTGGTAGTGATTTATGGGTGAGAACGTGTTGTGAAAGTGGAAGCGGTTATTGGGGGAAGGTTGTTAGTGTCGTCGATCGGTATTGGTGTCAAAGTCGAGAAACCCGATGGGGGAGTATCTTCTCTCCCTTGATTCATGCCGGAATAATAGTGAAAATGGTTGGTTGGTTATAAGCTCAGAATTAACGAGACCAATTGTAGCGGTCCCACGAATGGCGCCACTGATTGAACAAATAATTGAACAACCAAGCCTTCGATGGTGATCAAAGGAATAATGGGGTGTTGAGAATGCGCCAAGCTTGTTCTTAACCTGAAAATAAGAAATACCGAAACACTACGTTAAGTGATTGCGCAGGGGTTGGACCCTGCGAACCACCTCCGGCGTGCGAGTAAGTATGTGTAATCGTTTGAGTAGGTTGTAAATGACAAGAGTGAAGTTAACTTACATTGTTCATGCCCGACTACGCTATTTATAGGGGAGAAATAGGACATAGTGGGCGGTTGCACATTGTTCGGAGATCATGGGGGCGTCCCATGATTTTGTGGTAACCGCTAGGGCTTTGTAGCCCACGTTCTCTGTTTTGGCGGGAAAGCCAAGGGGAAGAGGAGACGTGGGTTTGACCAGGTCAGAATGGTCCCTCGTGCTAGTCTCTTCGATAGGAATACCCCGAAGGGCTTAGGGCTTCGATTGGCGGGTTCCCACATGGTAACCATTTCGTAAACGAATGGTTTTACGCCAATGAAACGTGTTAAGGAGATTAACCTGGGCCTCCGAAGAGAGGGCTTTCTATAGGCTCGAAGGGGAGTCCTTCGACCCGTTAGGAGGGTACATCATCAACATGGTTATAGTATCTTAAATTTACATGCTGAATACACTATACTAGATGAGTCCACATATATGTATTTTGTATGTTTATTCCCTGTTCTCTCTAGTTACAATTTTTAAGACAAAGGTCTGCCTACTATTTTTTTCTCACTTTATATGTTTGTTACGGTGATTATCTACTTACCTAATGGGTGTACAGTTTTATACAAACCGAAATTGTTTTGTGCATGTTGCCAGATCCAGTTCTGCAAAAGCGTTCGATCATCGGCCATCTGCATTTCACGAAAGATAGATGGGAGAACCTTTTGTGGAACTGCACCTGCCAATCTATCTTTGATTTTTTCGGATTAATTAAAAGGTTCAACTGAAATTTAAATGACTAGATGCACACAGAAACAAGTGGCATTAGGCAAAACTTAGGTATTAATATGTGTTCATGGAATTCACTTTGTAGTCTTTCATAGTCATCAATTGTTGAAATTTGATTTTGGCTCATGGCCGCTGTTCATAGTATTTTTTTTTATAATATCATTCTAACACCTTTTTCAGCTGCATTTTGATCCAGAAAGTACACAAGAATACCGAACTTTTATCGTTGACACAGTCACGGACACTGGAACACACCTGTTGCAACAACAACTGCTGTTAACAGAACCTGAAAGCAGCCCAGTAGATACTGCAACGGCATACGCATCAGCGAGCACACCACTAGAAGCCCCAATTCAATCATAAATCCCAAAAACATCAACCCTGTGCCAAAGGAATACATGAAAAATGCTAACGAACCTATCTAAAAGACTTCACCAAAAAAGACCATTGTCCGTAAATAGTTGATAAAGGATGACGAGCAAGCACCAACATCAGAAACTACCAAGAAAACGTAACGCAAAAACTGACACCGGCGGTAGTATTTCTGTATCTGTATATATGACTTTTTGAGTAAGAAGTAGCTCCTGCATGACAATATAATGTAATGGTATCGCTCGATACTAATCAACTATGAAACGAGCACTGCGTATGCTTCTGATGTAAACCTCGATTCTGGTAATGTAATAGGAAAAAAGCGTACTTATGTTCTTATTTATGTATCCAGTTACCATATAAATGCAGCCTCTTTTACGTACTATGTTACTAGAAGCATGATTTTTTTTGCTGTTTAATAAACTATTCACCATTTTTCTTCCTTTTATCACCGCCCCGCCGCAACCCGTGTATTTAACAATCTCCAAATAATAAGTAACAATGTCTTTTATAATATTAGAAACCAGTAAATGAATGAGACGTAAAGAGTAGTTCGATATTATCAAGGTCTAAAGATATCATAACAAATTGCAGGTAAACTAAAAATCCACCACTATACAGATGACTAACTTAAGTGCATATGAATCATTAGGTTAACTGCATATAGATATGCAATATCTTCCATCTAATAGAGTCACAAACCACGAAAACTAAAATCAGTACAAAACTAAGACGCCCTAAAGATATCAATGCATTAACAATATATAGAGGCAACAATGTACAAAACACCAACGTAAATGCATTTGGAAGCTAATTTATAGCTACTATCTTCAAAGTAAACTAGACATGACATGTTGGACTCTTTCTTATTTCTTTTTCTTTCGTATGTTACAACAGTCTGCAAAGACTAAGGTAACATGTTATGTCCAGAAACACTAACGTTCCAAATTTTGTCTAGAATTACCAAACGATGAAAACAGAACACACACTACACAGCTCGCGTAACTAAAAACTATTGTAAAATAAAACGCTTTGACAACATTTGACACATACCACTGTTATAAACACTAACGTTTTACTGTCACTCGCTATTTCGTGCAACAACTATTCTATAATCAAACGTACTTCTGTATTATCATACAACTATTGCCTTATACATTTACATTAACTAAATCTTAGAAAACAAAATCAGTTTGCAACATTTGTAACCATAAAATAGGTGAAAACTAAAAGCAGAGCCACGGCTTCTAATACATAGTAATAGTTATTTTTATTGATAAACCTGTCAAAGATTAGTTCATACATAAACCCGAGGCATACAGACCGACAACACAAAATTTGCTGTCAGCCTTACACCATAACACAAACTACACAAACCTAAAAAACATAGACGCGACAGGAGGTAACTGAAAAATATTTAGTTAACAAGCGACATCATAACCTTAGTCTTTGTAGCCCGCCGACGCTCAATCGCCTAACCAACAGATTCAGATAACCAATCTCTTCAATGTCTTCTTCCTCCGATTGACTTAATACTTCAAGAGTATGAGCAAGCACATCCCTTTCGCCAAAACTTTCAAAGTCCTTCATAATCCTTCGCCTAAAAGCCTTGGGATTTTCAATCATTGAAATCATATCTTTATAATACCTGATTCCATAAGTATTGGCTACCCACTCATCCCTAAAAAGCTTCCCCAAGATATCATCTAACCACTTGGAACCAACCTCCTTAAAAAGTCGAGTATAGAGAGGAAATCGAGGTGCCATGATTCAAAGATCAAACACAGTAAGTTGCAATAGAAATCAGAATTAACCAAAAACAAAATCCACTAATGGTTAGCCCCTAATTTTAATCAATTGATTTTTTCCCCAAACCCTAATCTATGGCTGTGTTTTAGTGGTATGTGTGTGAGAGGAAAGAAGTACATCACATATCCACCAATATGCGACTTTAAAAAAAATAAAGACTACCTTTTCAATTATCAATATTAAAAATAAATATAATTTATAAACACAGTCAAACTTTTATTGAAACTAAAACCACTGATCTTCCATTGATACCATGACAGTACTTACAACCAAGGATTGTACAAAAGCTTCACTAGAAAATACATAAAAAACCCACATGATAACATCAAAACACAAAAGACAACGACCAAGATACCCTAATCATCTTCTTGGTCTTCATCATACTCCATCAGCTTCACATAGCCGTCCTTATCCTTTACTCCTTGACGGGCCGCCACAAGTATTGCAGTCAACGCCTCCAGCTTTTGACGGTCCTGCATTTGAATTTCAAAGAGGCGGTCATGGCCATCGGTAGCAACCTCATGAAAAGGACCAAAGGAATCGGTCTCATTCAACGTCTGTTCATGTTTATCTATCTTCGCTCTCAGCTGACTACATTCCTCCCCCATCCGAATCAGAAACCCTTCATCCTCTGTCATCTCTTGTGAAAATAATAATGTGGATGCAAATAATGTTCTAAAAACGTTATTTATATCTTTCGATTACTTCACGTTTTGAGGATGACAAAATGTGAAATCACGTTACGTTAAAGTTAACGTAAACAAGTTTTAAATCGGAAGATCCCGTTTCTACGCAAATCACTCTAGAACAAATTTACAATTTAACAAATGATCAAAGAAGTGAATTTGTGTTTTGAGACTTCACATTTTAATGGGACAAAATATTTTTTCAAAAATACATATGACAAATTATTTTTGAATTATTAAGAAATGTTTTAATGGAAAAATAAGTTTGAAAATCACAACAGCTATTTTCCCCCCCAAAATCAGCTCCAACCTTCCCCAAATAAGTTTTCAACAGAAAAGATAAAATTTGGAGCGTCCTAGTCTAGGACGGCTCCACGGTTCCACTAAATTTAGTGGAGCCGTGACATGTTTAGTGGAGCCGTCCGTACTATTTTTTCTGTAACGTTCAGATTTTCTTTGCCTATAAATACCAACCCTTTTCACAGATTTTAGGCACCCTTTCACACAGAAAAACTTCTGAGTTTAAACCTCTCACACCTTTCTCTTATTTAGGTCATTTAGATTAGTTTTCTTTTGTTTTAAGAGTGATCCAATCATCCACCAAGAGATCCTCTTCATTCCTCTTCATTAGCAAGAGAAGAACACAAGTATCCAAGTTGATACAAGGTGTTATCATTCCTCTTCATTAGCAAGAGAAGAACACAAGTATCCAAGTTGATACAAGGTGTTATCATTCCTCTTCATTAGCAAGAGAAGAACTCAAAGTATTCAAGAAGATACACGAGTTATAGTTGTTAGGTTTTTGTAACACTTGTTACAACCTTGTTGTATCATAGCATACATCAAGTTTATTTATCTTTTGTGAGTGAGAGTGAAGATCAAGTATGATCTTATAGAGATAGTGGATATCTCTTAAAGCCATTGGGCTTGTGTGATTGATCAAGAAGATCAAGGGTCAATAGATTAGTGTTAGTTGAGAGAGTGTTGATCATTGTGATCGTGTTGAGATCTTGGTGATCTCGTGTAGCCATTGGGCTTGTGTGATTGGTCACGTGGACCTTGGTAGATTGGTGCTAGCTAAGATTAGCACTCGACATTTAGCTTAGTGTCGGTAATAGGATAAGCGACGTGTACGGTTTTCTCCGCCTGAAGGGAGGTTGTTGATATAGTGTTTGAAACTCTCGAGTGTGGTACTCGGGGAGTGGAGTAGGGCGAAGAAGAGCTTCGTAGCCGAACCACTATAAATCCTTTGTCTCGGTTTGATCTTTCCAACTCTACTCTTTACTTTTATTATTTACCATTTGTTAGCTTAGTGTGTAGTTCATATTGGTGTTGATTGATTACACATAGAGTTCGAATCAAAGTTTCCAATGGCAAACTTTTAAAACAAGGTTTTAAAAGAAATTAAAACCGGTAAACTATTCAACCCCCCTTCTAGTTTCCCACAATTGGTATCAGGAGCCACGTCAGTCAAGATTTTAAAGTATATTGTATTTTAAAACTTGAATCGATCAATGGATTCCTACAAATATCTAGAAGGGCAATCTATGCAAAGACCACCACTTTTCGAAACCGATTGTTTTATTTATTGGAAAACAAGATTCGAAACGTATGTGAAATCAAAAGACATTGATCTTTGGCATGTTATTACCGAGGGTGACTTTCAACCTATTCAAATGAATCCGAAAACTAAAAAGGATGAAATAGTTTCTTATGATAAACAAAGTGATGAACTTAAAAGGAAATTAGCCAAAAATAATGAGGCTAAAATGATGATTTATAATGCTTTGCCTAAAAAGGAATTTGAAAGAATTTTCATGTGTAATACGGCAAAATATATTTGGAAAACTTTGTTAGTCACTCACCAAGGTAATAACCAAATCAAAGAGAACAAGATAGGTCTTCTTGTTCAACAATATGAACAATTTTCTATTACGGAAGATAAGTCAATAGATAATGCTTTTGCTAGATTTAATACTATTATTACTATTCTTAAAGCTCTTGATAAAGGTTACTGATTGAACAAATAATTGCACAACCAAGCCTTCAATGATGATCAAAGGAATAATGGGGTGTTGAGATTGCGCCAAGCTTGTTCTTAACCTGAAAATAAGAAATACCGAAACACTACGTTAAGTGATTGCGCAGGGGTTGGACCCTGCGAACCACCTTTGGCGTGCGAGTAAGTATGTGTAATCGTTTGAGTAGGTTGTAAATGACAAGAGTGAAGTTAACTTACATTGTTCATGCCCGACTATGCTATTTATAGGGGAGAAATAGGACATAGTGGGTGGTTGCACATTGTTCGGAGATCATGGGGGTGTCCCATGATTTTGTGGTAACCGCTAGGGCTTTGTAGCCCACGATCTCTGTTTTGGCGGGAAAGCCAAGGGGAAGAGGAGACGTGGGTTTGGCCAGGTCAGAATGGTCCTTCGTGCTAGTCCCTTCGATAGGAATACCCCGAAGGGCTTAGGGCTTCGATTGGCGGATTCTCACATGGTAACCAGTTCGCAGGCGAATAGTTTTACGCCAATGAAACGTGTTAGGAGATTAACCTGGGCCTCCGAAGGGAGGGCTTTCTACAGGCTCGAAGGGGAGTCCTTTGACCCGTTCGGAGGGTACATCATCAAGCCCCCAGTCGAAAGTGATATATATGTACGAGTATATATTGCATTCGACTCAACAAATCGAACATGCCTTATACTCCTTGTATAACACTAACCATGCAAAAAAGAAAATAAATGTTCAACTAACCACGCATTTAATGCGGATTAATCATGATTACTCCACTTGGACTGCCACGGCTACTATCTCGGTATAAGTAAGCGTCCTTTCAGAATTTAAAATCAATTTCAAATCCGCATAGATAGCAAATTAGACACGTGTTCGGTCATGATTAAAGATATGATGGGTATTTATTCTTCGATACGGTAAAACCCTAGAATATTTTTACCTCCGCCCAAAATATACACACACAAATCTGTGTTATTGTGCTTCCATTGGAACAAAAAAGGTAAAATACTATTTTCTTTGAGCTTCTTACTTTATTCTATTGATATGAGTATGGCTGCCAAAAGGATTATTAGGGAACAAACATGCACCTTGTCTAAGGAAACATTGACTGATTTTCTGCGTGACTACCCCCTACCCTCTGGACTCAAAATCATTCGTCCCAGTAAAAGACAAAGTGTTTTTGATGCCCCAGAAGGGTACGTAGGCTTATACATTCATGCGTTTACCCAATCAAACCTTAGGATTCCACTTCATCCTTTGATTTTAGAGTTTTTGCAATACTATAAGGTGCACATTTCCAAATTTAACCCATTTGGGCTAGCCAAACTGACTACTTATATCGTGATGTGTAAAGCTTATGGGTATGTGTAGGATATTCACTAACACATAAACACAAGATTGGGACTAGTATGGATCGAATAGAAGAGAGTTTAGAGAGAGAGAGATGGGAACTTAGAGAGAGAAAGAGTGTGTGTATTAGCTTGTGAAATAATGAGAAGTTCCACCCTTTCCCTTGTGTGGGAAAGGGTATTTATAGTTCTTACATGATATGCCCCTAGCGGGCTGTGGAGAGAGCTGACAGAGGGTAAAGACCCGACCCACTCCACAATACTAATAATAATAACTAAGCTACTACTAATATTACTAGTTATCCTACGAGCTATGATGTGCTAATAAGTACTCGGGGTGACCGAGTCTTCAACTGAATATTCATATTCCTAACAATCTCCCCTAAGGGAGGTCACCCCTGAAGTAATGTTCTGAATCTTTTGCACTTCATCCATGGCTCTTGACTTCATAGCTCGTTAAACAATGATTCTTCACAATCCTAGATCATTGTGCAGTAACAAATCTTCAGATGACTTTTTCTTCTGTCTTGGATGATCTTTGTTGATTCTTTGGAGTTATCATCCACCATGTGTATCCATGTCATCTTTCAGTGGTATGTATCAATGTGATGTGGTACTCTTTGAACAGACATGCTTACTCCATTCTGGGTCATGACTTTCAGCATCAGAGTTAGCAGAAGCTGTGTTGAAGGTCATTTAGGTTGTCATGACTTCATTGAACATGATGATGGAGTAGAGCGAACATGTGGTGATGGATAGTGTATATTGCGCCAACATGCTCACACTTATCTGGATCATGATCTTCAGCTTCAGAGTTGCGAAAGCAGTGTTGAAGGTCTTTTCGATTGATCATGACTTCTTTGTTAAAGATGATGTTGTAGTGTGAACATGTGGTGGTGGAATGGCATCTCTTCTGCAACCAGCTACAACTGCAACCAGCTACAACATCCAACAGCTACAGCCGCCAGAAGTTCCTGCATACGACAGTTAGCAATAAAACGTCCGGTACTTACAGGTTCGACTTCGAGATTGTTAACAGCATAGTGTGAAAACTCTCTCTAATCCTTACCAGGACCGTTCCTAATCGAAAACCCACAGAGGGCTTTTTAAGATTGTACCGTAGTATATCAATGATTAGGTGAGTCGCTGGAGATCACTCCACGATTGTAGACCGTTTGAAACCGCCGCAATCACTAAGCGTAATCCATAGGGAATTACCGAAGTGACCTGCTTTCAGGGCTGTTTGATGTTGACCCTGGCAGGAATTTCCATTCAATCATTGAGAATTACATTCGTAAATTCTCTCATAAATGTTCTGGCAGATTGTTAAGATCTGCGTAGGACTCATGAGTTTACAACTGGTGTCCTTGATGTTGAACAACCAGTGTAGAAATAATTCGTGTCCCTATGAGATCTTTTTATGTATCTCGTGGCTCTAGACTCAATAGTGCGTTTTGATTTAGTGAGCGGAGGCTGGAGAGGACTGCCACCTTTTCAATATCATCTAACTCGGAGTGAGAGAGACGATAGAAATGTATTGAACTCCGTGACAATTGAAACAAGAATCCTTTGAGGGACCTTGAGTGGCTAGGGAGGGTTGTGCAGCGTATCACTGGGTCCATGATACTTTGTCTTCAATGTCAGCAATCAACTAAGTGATTCTGACAGCATATGAATTGACCCGATTTCTGCCCTAAGGTTGAATAATTGGAGGGCTATTTCTTTTCACCCTTTCTCATTTCATTTCTTTTTAATTCTTCAACCCCTTCTTTCTCCTTTCTCATATTGCTCCTTTTTTCATATCATACCTAAGGACTTTCTAATACTAACTATTTGGTATTGTCCTTGGGTAGATCCCTCCGGCTCTGGCGGATCATAGGACGGTTTTCCTAACCTTAGCCACCTTATAGCTTCATGACTATCCTATGTTGCCATTTATCAAAATCCTTGAAAAATCGCTCAAAGTGTTCATGATTATGAAACACATTTTGCTAACACTTTGAGAGTTTTATATTTTTCAAATGCTCCCCCTCAACATGTGCTCGAATAATTGTTTTATAAATTTGCACATGTCAGGTGAAGCTCGCACTTTTGAATTGATTGATTTTCCAAGAACATGATCATCGCGAGACACGCTTACATCACTAGTAAACTAGCTTGAAATTATTACCCGTCCAGATCACATTCAAGGAAAATCGCTCGAAATCGGTACATTCTACTCAGACACGTCCTTTGCGAGACACGCTTACATCACTAGTTAGACTAGCTTGAAATTATTACCCGTCCAGGACATGTCCTTTCGACTACTGACTTTTAGCTATCTTCAATTCATTGGTTAAGTCTGAGTCACGATCACATGAGGTGCCAAATCCTTCGCTCCCCCTTAATCAATGCATGGGAGAGCATACTACCACATCCAAAACATTTTGCTCCCCCTCAATATGTGCATTGTTATACAAAATGGTTTAGCACATATGGGAGAGCTTACATATATGTCCAAAACATCACATTTTATCAGATTTCATATTTAAATCACATTCTCTCCCCCGATCAAAAATTTCAAACCCTTTGAGATTTGTGATCCCAATTGATTTAAATTAGTTAGAAAATTCTGGGAGAAAATGTGTCCGATTAAATGTTTTCTGATAATTGAGCAAAGAAGACTTCTCTTCTTATATAAGAAATGACGCACTGAAACATACATCAGATCGAAGAAACATGGATATAAAGTAATCCATGCCCAGGTGAACATCACCCAGTTGGAGGAACAGCTGTCTTTTTGGCGACAAGCTTTCCTCATTGTATAGCGTGGGTTGCTATCTGAAGTAATAGCAAGCCATTAAGACATGTTTTAACTTGATTAGTTTAACTTCTGCTCGAGCTTCATTTAAAGATCCGTGTCATTGTTGAATGACATTTCTAAATCCGTAAATGTTATCGATAAACAGAAGACATGCCTAGGTAGGACTATTTTTTGGTATTTTCTGATTTTTCGATTTTTATGGTTTTTATAGGTTTTATATTTTTGTATTTTCTTTTTGTTTTAAGATATATACAACTATGTACAAGGATATAAGAAGACAATCCTTTACTCCTCCTTTTCTTCCTGAAGACACTTGAGGGTTTCAGGTGTTATGCTCTTCATACCAAGGCGTGGGAGAATAAACTGAAACCTTTCTCTTGGGAGAGCCTTGGTGAAGATGTCAGCTAACTGAAACTCTGTCCTCACGAAGTATAGTTCCACAATTCCTTTTTCCACCTGTTCCCTGATGAAGTGATGCCTGATGTCGATGTGTTTTGACCTGGAGTGCTGAACATTGTTACAACAAAGAGCAATGGCGCTTTTGTTGTCACAATATAGGGGAATTTTGTTGTATGAGAATGCATAGTCTGAAAGTTGTGATCGCATCCAAAGGATTTGTGCACAGCAAGCAGACATGGCAATGTACTCAGCTT
Source organism: Artemisia tridentata subsp. tridentata (assembly GCA_021014915.2). Classification (NCBI taxonomy): domain Eukaryota; kingdom Viridiplantae; phylum Streptophyta; class Magnoliopsida; order Asterales; family Asteraceae; genus Artemisia; species Artemisia tridentata. Next base: position 143,868,029 of record CP139504.1, on the reverse strand, counting down.
CAGTAGATGATATGGAAGTACTCATCTGCTTCTTAGAAGACCAACTAACCAACTTTTCCCCTAAAAACTGAGCTCCTCCTGAAGTACTACGACGAGTGTCTTGACATCCCGCATGATCAACATCAGCATAAGCCGTTAACTCCATTGCAGTGTCCTTAGGATACCAGAGACCCATATGAACAGTGCCTTGAAGATATCGGAAGATCCTTTTCACCGCTTCAACATGCTTCTTGGTTGGCTTGGATTGATACCGAGCACACATACACACAGCAAACAGAAGATCTGTACTACTAGCAGTGACGTACATCAAAGATCCAATCATGCTTCGATACTTTGTTATATCCACTGGAATCCCTGAAGGATCTTCATCCAGCTTTGTTCTATCAACCATGGGAGTGTCAACAGGCTCACTTGAATCGAATCCAAACTTTTTCAAGATCTCATTGGCGTATTTGGGTTGATTAATGAATATGCCTCCGGGACTTTGAGAAACTTGTAATCCTAAGAAGAATGACATTTGTCCCATTATGGATATTTGGAACTTGGAATTCATCTCCTTTAAAAATCTATCACATTCACTAGGATCTGTTGAAGCAAAGATGATATCATCTACATAAATCTGAACAAGTAGTAGATGTTTTCTTGACTTCCTGGTGAATAGTGTGGGATCAACAACACCCTTGGAGAACCCGTTCACTAGAAGGAACTTGGATAATGTATCGTACCATGCCCTTGGCGCCTGCTTCAAACCATAAAGAGCCTTCTTCAAGCGGTAAACATGAGTAGGATGTTCAGCATCAACGAATCCTTCGGGTTGGCTCACATAAACTTCTTCCTTTAAGTCACCATTCAAGAAGGCCGTTTTGACATCCATCTGGTAGACTATCATATTCCGACTAGCAGCATTTGCAAGGAAGATTCTTATGGCTTCAATTCTAGCAACCGGAGCAAACAATTCTTCAAAATTAATGCCCTCTTCTTGTCTGAATCCTTTTGCAACTAGCCGTGCCTTGTTCTTTAACACATCACCATACTCATCAAGTTTCACTTTGAAGATCCACTTTAAAGCTATGATCATTGCAAGCTCTGGAGGAGGCACTAATTCCCATACTTCAAGTCGATCAAATTCATGAATTTCATCCTGCATAGCCTCGAACCAGCAATCTTTTGTCATTGCTTCTTTGGCATCTTTAGGTTCGACTTTGGACAACACGGAATTGAAGAAGCACCATAGTGCATCAGTGGCTAATTGATTACGTGTGGATACTGGACGTGAGGGATTGCCTATGATGTTGTCAATTGGATGATCGCTGGTCCATTTTCTGAGATGGTCGTGAGGTTGAGGGTTTTGAACTGATGTAGCAGTGCTGTGTTCTTCCCGAGAGGATGTGTCTGATGAATGTTCAGGAGCAAATATGTTTTCAAAAGGAACCTCATCAACAGGAGCAAAAGGATTAACTTCCAAAGAATGGTTATCTGCAGATTCTTGTAGTACTGGAGAGGATTGAGTATTTGATGATGAAGGCGATTGACTGGCAGCTGGAGCATTGAGACTGACTGATACTAAAGCTGTTGGGCCTTCTGTGCCTTGCGGGGCTTGAGCCTCAGCCATAGGAAGTACAGCTGGTGCACTTGGGATGGTTCCATTCGTTGGCTCAAAGTATTCATCAAACATAGGATCAAATAACTTCTTCAAATCCTCACATGTAGGTGGTACAAAAGAATCTGCAGGCGTGGAATTCTGTACAAGTCCTGAACTAATGGGTCCAGGTGTCAAAAGTTTAAGATCGGATCCATAACTAATTTATCCTGAAGCAAGTTGCTCACTTAGCTCATCGAACGTGACGTGAATGGTTTCCATGATTTTACGGGTTCTCTTATTATAGATTCTATACCCTTTACTGTCTGGTGCATATCCAACAACAGTACCTACGTCTGCTTTAGCTCTTAACTTTCCCAAGTCTTGACTATCATTAGTCGGATAGCATAGTGCGCCAAACACACGGAGAAAGGAAAGATCTGGTTTCTTGTTATGAATTAACTCGTAGGGAGTCTTTTCATGAACAGGATGAATTAGAGATCGGTTTTGGGTGAAACATGTTGTTGCAATAGCCTCTGCCCAGAGAAACATCGGTGCCTTTGAAAATATAAGCATGGTTCTTGCAGCTTCCACCAGAGTACGGTTCCTTCGTTCGACAACACCGTTCTGTTGAGGAGTGCGAGGGATACTTTTCTGATGCGTGATGCCAATACTTTCATAGAAATTGCGAAGTTGTTGATTAACAAACTCAGTACCATTATCAGTGCGGATGATTCTGACAGTTTTATCGAGCCTTACTTGCAGCTGTTTTATCAATTTAATGATAACCTCTGGAGTTTCATCCTTGGTTCTCAAAAACTTTACCCATGTGAACCGAGAATAATCATCTACTATCACCAGAACATACTTCTTTCCATTTATGGTTTGTATTCTCATTGGACCGCACAAGTCCATGTGGAGGGTATGAAGAACTTCCAAGTTGGTGTTAATGGTTTTAGGCTTGTGGGTTTGTTTCTTGCTTTTGCCCAGTTGACATGCAGAGCAGAGATGATCTTTCTCATATTTTAGTCTGGGCATCCCTCTAACAAGATCTTTACGGGAAAGATTATTTATGGTACCGAAGTTCAAGTGGTTCAAACGACGATGCCACAGCCATGATTTTGTTTTAGAGGTTTTAGAAAGCAAGCATATGGGAGAGGACTTCAACATTTCTTCAATCGATATGGTGTATAGATTGGTGCCCCGACTGCCCTTGAGGAGATCTATACCATCCAATTCTCTGACAAAACATGTATGTTTTCTGAAAGCCACTTCCAGATCTGAATCACAAAATTGACCCACAGAAAACAGATTGTGCCCTAATCCTTCCACATAATATACCCTTGAGATTACACTGTCACCGAACACATAATCTCCATAACCCATAATCGCACCAAAGTGGTCGTTCCCGAATCTAACTGTCCCGATAAACTTTTTCACGAAGTTCTTGAGCCGCGAGCGATCCCCAGTCATATGTTTTGAGCAGCCTGAGTCCAAATACCACAGGACGATTTGTACGACCTGCATTTGAAACCAGACAACAATGGATAACTGAAAAATGTGGATCCCCAAGTGCAATTGGGGTCCGTTTGGTCAGCACACACATATTCTGGAACCACAGAGTTCACAGATGCTACTGTCTTTACAGTGGAGACTGTACTAGAGGCAGGACAAGACCTAGGTGGAAGGCATTGTGACACTAAAGGCAAGATTCTACCAGTTGGTCTCCATTCCTTAACCTTCACAATTTTCTGCTTATTCATTTTAGGTAATGTGCACTGTTTTCCTAAATTGAATTTCCTTCCAGTGGGTCTCCATTGATAGCCTACGCTAGCAAATGTTTTTCCTGTTGCTTTCCAAACTTTCTTGCATGTTTCAGTTATCCTAACATTCTTAACATGGGGTGAAGCAGAAGACATCAAGAAAGACACAACACAATCATCATGATTAGCAGAAATTAAACAATTGTCGCATGTTTTACAGACATCATTAGAATTCGAATTAATTACAGTACTTTTGATACTAGAATCAACACGATTCATCCTACTCATTGCAAACTTATTGTTCCTAGGTTGGGCTTCTACTTTCTTCAAGTGATCATTCTTAGCTGGCGTAGTCCTATCCTTTCTTGCATTTCCTCTAGACCTTGACCCGCTAGCTTGGATGTCACTTTTTACTCCTGTAGAAGCATCGAAGGGAACATTAGTTTGTTTTTCTGTCACATGCCTTCCTGATAATGATGTGTTGGGTTCTGATGTTTTAGGTGGTAGATCAAAGGCTACATGCTTGTTCTTAACAGTAGATGATGATGCAACAAATCTATCTCTATGGCTGTTAAACTTAGGAACTGAGCCTATGGCATATTCTAAGTTTTCCTGAATCCTTTTCGTGAGTTTGCAGGCATAAACAACTGCCCTATCAAGTGGCTTTTCAGTTCTATCCTCTTCAACTACCTCACGAAGTGTGTCAAGGCCCTCTCTAAGATGATCGAGATATGTTTGATGGGCAAAGCTATTATTTCTAAGGTTAAATGGAATACGCCCAACATCAACATCATACTTTTTACTAGCAGTAGCCTTTGGTGCATCACAATTACAAGTGGTGCATGGCATTTTACCTTTCACCTGAGCCTTAAGATTCTCGATTTCATTTGTCAAAGAGGTTATTTGATCATTGTGATTGCTTCTTGTAACTTTAATAGAATCATATAACACTTTGAAATGTTGTTTGACCTTTGAATTTTCTTCTCGATAACACTCATTTTCATGATGTAACTTATTTATGGTGTTTTGATATTGAAAATTCTGAGAATCTGAAGACGAAGGTTTATTGGTGCCATACACATCACACTTGTTGGATTTCAATTGGGCAATTTGGGCCCTCAGCAGTCGAATCGTGTTCGTGTGAGCTTGAATTTTCTCATCTCGTTTGCTTAATTCAAAATAAGTATCAAATTCAGGAGCATCCAAGGATGTCTTGTCATTTGATATTTTATGTTTTTCATTTAAATGTTGATGTTTCATTTGCAAATTTAGATAATCAACTTCTAATTTTGAAAAACGTTTAACCATATTATCATGGTCATCATTTTGAATTTTTTCAAGCAATTTTAAATTCTCCCCCTCAAGCTCAACAACACGATTCTGGGTGACATTTAACGCAATAGCATACTCATTAAATTGACAAGCAGACAATGCAGAATCAGTAGCAGTGTAAAATACATCTTGTGCAATACATTTAGCAATCAAGTTGTCATTAGTGATGAGTATGTTTTTTCTTTCAATCTCACGACTCTTAAGTTCTATTGCATATTCATTCACCTCATTTTCCATGTCTTTAAACACTACTTTTGTAAAACCCCAAAACTAATATAATCCAAAATGACTAAAATGCCCTTTAATTTTGAATTTTTAAGAATTTATGAAGTTCATATAATTAACCTTATTTGAATTTAACCTAAGTAATTAAGACCTTATGTTATCTAATAACAATTAATTAAATGAAACCTTACATTATCAATTAAATGTCACAAAATAAATGTTACCAAATCCTAACTATGCTAGGCGACATCATGTTGTCATATACTTCAAAATTCTCGGTCCATGCTTCAAAGAAAGAATAAGCACACATTTAATTTAAAGATACTTGAAATTTGGCTAAGCTTGGAATGTGATAATCCTCCCATTATACTCTCCTAATTTTTGGCCCATCTCTTCCTTATTTCTCTCACAAAACCGTGTGTATTGACTACACTTCCAAAACAAAAATAAAATAAACCATAACTCTCTCTCTACCTCACTTATACGGCATATAAAAATATATATATAAAACCTAAAGCTCTATTGCTACTGTTCGATCCAAAGAAAACAAAAGGAGGCTTTGTTCTTGATCATTGTTCTTGTTTCACTCTCGTCACAGCAAGGTAATCATATACACTCCCTTGATCCATTCGAATCTTTGAATAACAAACCCTAATAACACCTATACCAAAAGTGCGGCTACCACTTGTTCTTTATCTTCCTGTCGATCCAAAACAAAGCAGCAAGGAGGCGAGTTGGTGCTCCTTCGTGGTGGTTTTGTCAAGGTACTACAGCCGGTTCAAGTGGTGTTCATGTTCGTGAGTATAGAAGGCTGTACGAAGGGAGGTTATAGCTAGGGTTCCCGGCTGCCAAAGAAAAAGAAGAAGGGAATAGCAGTTGTGCGTAGCAACTTGGAATTCTGTTCGTGGGTGTTCATACATTTGGGGTAGCTTGGTGTGATCGCGAGGGTGATCGTGTAGCTTGATGTGATCGCGAGGGTGATCGTGTAGCTTGATGTGATCGCGAGGGTGATCGTGCATGGTTTTGGTTCTGGTTCAACAAGTATTTTGGTTGATTCGAAGGCTTTGGTCTTTGGCTCTTTTTGTCCTGGTTACTTTCACTTCCAAATCGTTCCAAGGTATCTCTTAAAATGTCCTTGTGTTTTCAGACCTATGATATATATACATACGTATAAGACATAGTAACTAATACATTGTTTCGTTAAGAAAGATACGAATGGACATAGATATATATATGAATGAAACTTTTGGTCACATAAAATCATACTCATAAATTGATCTTGTTCTGTTATAATCATTTCAAACCTGTGGAAATATATTTTTGTTTTGGTCATTAGAATATTTGTATAACCCATGTTATACGTCCATAAAACTGGTCATAAAGTGAACAAATAAAGAAGGGACGTACCTATTAACTTATTAAATACATGGGATCTAAGAACTAGTAGAATGAGATCTCATGTGGGTGATTCTCTGGACGGTGGAACATGCAAGAGTGTGTAAACTGTTTTGAAAGCAATTCAAATACTGTAATATACTTTCTTCACTATTGTGTAATAGATAACCAACCAAGTACATCACAAACTGTAAAAGAAAAATATATATGTCACTAATACTATTATAAGCCTATAAGGTGATGGATTCAAAATGGTAAAAAAATGTACTCCGTATATGTGATTCATTGGATGTAATAAGTAACTAATGTGTAACATGTTTTATAGCATGAAATATTAATGAAATGCTACAATATGCAAACATAAGAATTGGTAGTATAATTATGTAATTTACACTTTAGACCCTAAACTATTAAAAGTTGTCATATTAAACCATAAAATATAATGTTGATTATACTAAGCCTTTAAGTTTACTAAACTGTTATTTATAAACCTAAAAGTTATTGAATCGGAAAACTCATTAAAAGCGGAAAGTCTCTAAAAATAGAAAGAAACCTTAAACGGGGAGCCTAAATAACTATAAGCCGTAAACTTGTAAAATGAACTGCTAAGTAATGCGTTATCATTAAATTGTATAGGTTCGGCAAAGAAGGAGTGATTCCTTATTTCCGGTGTGCTTCTTGTTTCATTTGTTGATTTGCTAAGGTACAGATATTCTGAACCTTCTCACAGGTTTCTCATGATCTCTTTCATTTTTTTTCTGATCTGTCAGTTTCTGTATAGATGCCATTGCTATGATCCCCTTTGTTATAAATTCCTGATATAAACCAACTTGATACGAACCTTTCTGATATGATATCTGACCCTGAGTTCTCTGATATATTGAACCCTGTTTTGCTCACTTGATACTTGATATATTTCGTTCATCACCTTGTGACCTGAATATGCAAACCTCTGAATACCCTGAAGATTTATTTTGACATTATAACTGAAATTGGAAACTTCACTTGATGATATGAAAATGTGTTTGAGAAAAAGCTTTTGAATACGATTTTATACCAATTTTGAATTGAAAATGCACTAAGGGTTTTATGAAAATCTCTTTTAAAGACTATCTTGATAAAAAGGTTTTACTAAACATCATTTTATGAAAGTCACTGAAAGATTATTTTAAATACAAGTTTAATATGAAACCTTTGAATTAAAATCTTTCTATGAACCTATAAACCTTTTTGATTATGAACTTGTGATATGACCTATTGAACCTTGATTTGAACATTATTCTAAACCTGGTTATAAACTCTTGTTTTAAAACTTAATTTGAACTTTGATATAAGCACTAATCTGATATACTATTTCTGAACCTGGACTTGAACATTGTTATAAACTCTGATATAACCTATCTAATTTCTGAACCTCTGATATACACTCTGTAACATCTGACATGGACCTTATAATCTGAACCTTCTGATATGACACTCTGATTTTGACCTGACACTTGATACCTGATACTTGATACTTGCTACTTGACCTTGACCCACGGTTTGATACCCGAGCCACCTCACTAGGCATGAGGGTTTCATGTCCATGTCATTGATGCACCGATGGCATGACTCTAGGGCAGGAGAGTGATGACCTGTCCCGTCCCTGACTTTATTTTATCTGGTGTGTATTGGTAGACTCTGGCCACCTGGGGCGTATGGATGCATCCTAGATCTGATCCGATTTCTGTTATCTGTTTATATTATCTGTTATATCTCTGGTGACTGATGGTGTGTGCGATACACGTCTTTCACAACCTCTGGGAGCTAGCTACTCCATATATATTTGATACATGAGGACACCCCTCATATTATCTGGTTACTGAGAGGACACCCCTCTGATTGATGATGATGGCATGGTTATATATATTATATCTCTGTTTCTGGGCTCGTGGTGGATTACTGTTTACCTTTACCATATACATTACTTACCTTTGACCATGATTATACCTTGCACTGTTTCCCTTTTTCCTCTACCTACTTATTATTCCCTATCATTTATCCTTACTCCTTTATTTATCCTTTGATTCTTATTATATCTGCATGACTTATATTTCTGACACTCTATACTATTCTTTATTACTGCTTTGTTATCGTTATATCTGTTCACTGAGCTCTCGTAGCTCAGCCGCATTTCTTTTCCTGCGGCAGGTTTTAGTAGGAAGCTGGGTATGAGTGGAGAATACCATTGGACTTAGAAGACTACACTGTGATAGTTATTTTGTTATAGAGATGACTAGAAGAATTTATATTTTCAGACTCAGTATTTATTCCTTTGTAAATTTTGTATTTCCTTGTAATTTCTTGTCACCTTTGTATTCCTTTGTATTATTGAAGATGTATGCTTGTGTATGTTTCTGATATGTCACCATTGTTGTGACATCTCTACCCTTGTCGGGTCGGGGTGTTACAACTTTCATTTCTTTTATTTCTGTGTTGAGGGCAGTTTGCAGCCCTTCAAAATGTTCTTTGAGTAGTTTAAAGAATGGCATGACCTCAGTTAAGTAACACCTTTTTGCATGTTCAAAACACCTTTCCCCCTCAGTAATGCCGGTTGGTGTGATTCTCTTCTTACATGTTTTATCAAAATCAGCAAACAGTTGCCAAAGCACATATAAGCTAATAAAGGTTTTGCATTCAGTGGGAAGAGACAAAGGCACCAAATTCCTGGGTGTATTGGGAGGATACACCGTTATGGACGCAACTTTTCTAATGAGAGGGGTGTTGGCCTTAAGTTTTTCTTCCTTAAGTTTTTCATTATCTTGTTTCCAGAATATCTGTTCAGGTGTTAACTTCTTTTGAGGAGCAAACACAGTCAAACGATTTTCCTCACTATAGTCATGGGGCTTGATTATTATGCGTCTGGCTATGCACTCGGGATCCCTCATTTTCTCATTCATTCTTTCCCTTGTTCTCTCACTTATCTCATCCTCCTTTTTAGTGTAGATATGCTCAGGCAGGTCATGATTAGGCATAAACATCACATTAAAATCATTTAATGCAGGTTGGGCTATCTTAGCAATCTCATGAATAGCTAATTTAGATCTACCTACATTGCTTTCACTATGCTTGTCACTTAACTTTCTGTGCTTATACATCATTTGGGCAGTCCTTCTGGTTTGGTCTTGTGTGTACAACTTATCCTCAAGCTTATTTTTAAAGGTTTTGAGCCTAGAGAAATCATTTAAGAGTTCCTTTTCTTTTTCTTTGAATTCTAGCTTAAGTGTAGTTATACACTTTTGTACTTCCTGTTTCTGTTTGACAGACTGTTCTAGCTGACTTTTCAAAGAATTCAACTCTTGTTTTAATGTTTCTTCTCTTACTCTAGACTCTTTAATAAGTGTACTCATTTGACCTTCTAATTTCTGCTCACGTTCATTAAGCTCAAACTTAGCACGCTGTTCATACATAGCCACTTGTTTTTTATAAATGTTTAGTCTAGTGATCAAGTTATCATCAGGGACAGGCAAGTTGTACTCATGGCACTCACATGCATTATCTATATTACACGCAGTATCTAAGGCACACACATTACTTATAACACCAGCATCATTATTGACAGAAGATTCACCATTTGGTACATCAGGCGAGTTGTTGTGATTCAAATACTGTTCATATGAAATAATATTGCTATTTTCCATGTCAACATTACTTGAGTCAGAAACATCTGCCTGATGTACTTCTTTGGGATTCTTTTGTCCATCAACTATATCATATGTTTCATAAATTTTTAGTACCTCAGATATCACAGATGCACTAGAGGAACCAGCTTATCGAGGTGATGAATCCAAGGAAGACAAGTTGGCCATAAAGATTGTTTGAGCCGTAGGTTCATCATCTACATCTGAGTCAAATACATCACAATCATCTGCCTTGAAGATGTTAGGATTGTTGAGTGCTAGATCCTGAACTGGTTGCTCATCCACATCTTCATCAAACGTATTTCCCCCATCACCAGCCAAGAACAATAACTCTTCCTCATCCAATACAGCTCCATTCTCTTGAGCTTGGATTAACAGCATCTTGTCTTTGAAGTAATCTGAGTTCTGAGGACGTTTAGGTTGATTGCAGTTTCTAGCAATGTGTCCCAGTCCTCCACAATTGTAGCACTTGATCTATTTCCCTTGCCCCTGATTGGCATTCCCTGCTCTATTCTGCACATAACCTCGACCCATGTTTCTTCCAGCTCTCCCTTGCACATTCTGAACCACAATTTTCCCATCCTCCACCATTGCTTGATTGCGTGGGTTGGATGAATTCCTTAACTGATTGTTGGTCTGAGGGAGTGATGCTTGAAACTGTTGAACCAGTAATGATACTTGATTGGTGAGGTTGTCAATCATTTTGTCGGTCTGAGAGTAGCCTGAGTCAAGTTGAGAACTCATAGCAGGTACTGGTGAGTGATGTTGATGATAGCTTGGGTTGGATGATGAATGGGTTGTTGGAAGAACATTTGTCATAAAAGCCAGTGGATCATTTGGAGTTGAAGGATTTAACTTTTCTCTCAGCACCCGATCGTAGGCAGCATGCTTCTCATGTTGTTGCAGATAGGCATATAGCTGTTCATAGTTGGTATCCCTTAAACCTTTGTTGAGTTTGACAACAGTAACAAATCTGTCCCATTCAGGAGTCATGTTGTTCACAAACTTTGAGTTTAGTTGGATGTTAGGCATAGTCATTCTGATCATCCTCATATCATTCACCAACTTATGAAATCTCACATAGTAGTCTGTGATATTCTCTCCTGGGTTCATTTTGAAATGCTCGAACTCATCATACAGCTGTGACTCACGGTCTTCCTTTGTGAGTTCTGACCCTGCCAACAACATTTTAACATTGTCCCACACAGCTTTAGCTTCAGTGTTGAAATTGATGAGCTTGTATACATCCTTTGGCAGACCTTGAATGACAATGTTTGAAGCTCTAATGTCAGCATCATACCTCTTCTTTTCTTCATCATTAAGATCATTGTACTCACGAGGTATGTCAATTCCAAGTGTGATTGTGCCATCTTCACCAGTAGTAACAACATCTCTGGTGGTACCCATCTGAAATGGTCCTTCATCAATGGATTTAAGAATGTTTGCTCCATTTTCTTTTCCCAAGCAGTAAAGTCTTATTCGTTGTGCCCAAGACTCATAGTCCGTCCTATCTAGCATAGGTGGACGAGTGTCAGATCCTGCTGCTTGAATATCATCTGATGAGGTGCTTGATATGGTAGCCATAGTAAATACGGGATTTTACAGATCTTGTGATTTAACCGAGAAATCAAATCTTTCGCGGGACTTTCTAAAATCACCAAGAAACAAACCGTAACCTAAGAATAACTTCCCACTACAAATAGACAAATCGCCAGAGACAAATCTCCACAGACAAATCGCCACTGACAAATCACCACAGACAAATTGCCAGAGATAAATCGCCACAGACAAATCGCCACAGACAAATCACCACAGACAAATTGCCACAGACAAATCACCCCAGAAAAATCGCCATAGACAAATCGCCACAGACAAATTGCTACAGAAAAATCGCCACAGACAAATCACCACAGACAAATCGCCACAGACAAATCACCACAGACAAATCACCACAGACAAATCGCCACAGATAAATCGCCACAGACAAATCACCACAGAAAAATCGCCACAGACAAATCACCACAGACAAATCGCTATCTTTGACACAAATCGCCAGACACAAATCGCTAAGTCGCTACAGGACAGAACAGTCACTATCAGAGACAAATCGCCAGCCACACAATGCCAAACAAGTCACTATCGTAGTTGTTTGTCATTTTATGCCAAATCTGGTAAAGGGACAAATCGCTATCTCGAGAAAACACAAATCGCTACTTTTTGTTTCCTGCCAGACACAAATCGCCACCAAGAATGTCTTAACGAGGGACAAATTGCCACGAAGAACACTAACCTTTTAACCTTCGAATCTTCCAAAAATCACCACACCAAGCCTAGATCTGTGATTCCAAACACTAAACACCACTCCTATGTAATCCCTAAACTATAAAGTACAAGATTTAACAACTTTTAACCACAAAACAAAGCACAAAATGGATTTTTAGGAGCAAAAGTGTTCGACCCAAAAACAACCCCAATCTACTCGAATCTGTGAATATCAACACACATGGACCTAACCATGGCTCTGATACCAATTGTAGGATATTCACTAACATATAAACACAAGATTGGGACTAGTATGGATCGAATAGAAGAGAGTTTAGAGAGAGAGAGAGATGGGAACTTAGAGAGAGAAAGAGTGTGTGTATTAGCTTGTGAAATAATGAGAAGTTCCACCCTTTCCCTTGTGTGGGAAAGGGTATTTATAGTTCTTACATGATATGCCCCTAGCGGGCTGTGGAGAGAGCTGACAGAGGGTAAAGACCCGACCCACTCCACAATACTAATAATAATAACTAAGCTACTACTAATATTACTAGTTATCCTACGAGCTATGATGTGCTAATAAGTACTCGGGGTGACCGAGTCTTCAACTGAATATTCATATTCCTAACAGTATGAGCCCTCGTTAAATGTTCTTAGGGGTTTTGTAAATTTGTATCCCGGAGGGGATTGGGTGACTATTGCCAAAAGAAGTGAACATGATGTTCCCATCCTTGTGACGAAACCCTTTTCGAACATAAGAAACTGGAAAGGTCAGTTCTTTTATATTGAAAGCACAATCATACCGTCCCAGTATCCGGCCTTGCTGGACGAAGCAAACATGTATGATGAGAAGAAGTATAATGACCCTTTACCTTAAGAAGTAAGGAGTGACCCCTTGTACCAGCGGCTTGCACGACATCCTGCTGATGTCCAGACATTCCCCGAACCTATCCTGTTCATGGCTGGTATTGCTGAGAGTTGGGAAGGCTCTCCGTTGCATCCTGAAATAATTTGTGAAGGAAAAAGTATGTATATATCTTATTTAAATAATTTAAATAACTTATCTGCTGATATTCATCTCCTTTTCGTTTGTTTGTGCAGAAATGGCTTTCAGAAACTTTGTTGTGGCCGGAGGTGCCAAAGAAGTTAGCTTTATGCCGAGGGATCCTCAGGATACAAGTTACGGAGTGGGATCTCCTTCTATATCTGTCAATAATAACGATGTTGGTGACTCTGATGATACCCCTTCCGGAAGTGATCAGCTCAGGATCGTAGGGTCCTCCGGTATTGCTGATAGAGTGAGAACAAGGAAAGGTACCAGTGCCAAAGCTGCAAAGACTGCTCCAAAAAGGAAACCCAATGTTCCTACTCCCTCATCGAGGAATGTCAAACAAAAAACAGAAAAAGCTCGTGGGAAAGCCATTATGTATGCGCCAGAGAGGATGGTTGATGAAGATGATATCCCTGGTAAGTAAAAGTTCTTCGAGTCCTCCTCCTTTTCCATCGTATTGCGTATTTGGCTTATATTGTTTTTCTCTCTCTTTTTTCTTTTTTAGGGTTGCCAGATACGAAGGAACTGCCCAACGCCCTCTCCTGCCGCTTGCTTGTTGAGAATATCACTCCTGCCTCTTGGAGGAGTAAAATGAGTGAGATGTCCCTTGAGAAGCTTTGCGATCTTAATGACAAAAGTTATATCAGGCAAGCAATGCTGGACAGCCATCTTAGCTTTCGTACAAGGGGATTGCTTAACAAGGTCAAGGAGGCAAAGGAGGAGGTTGCTGTTGTTGTGGCCAGAGAGAATGTAACACCCCAAACCAATAAGGGCAAAGATGTTACACTAATGGTTTCACATCAGATCAAAGCAAAGCATACATTTCAAGTAATACAGAAATTCTCAAAGGTTACAAATGAAATTCTGAAATTTACATGGTTACATCGGAAACAAAACTAAACCCTAAGTCTGCAAAAGCAACTCCTTCTAATGGTCTCTACTTCAGAACACTATCAAAGTCTTCTAAGTCCAAAAGTCTCTTCACTCATACCCAAACCCGTCGTCCTGCTTATTACCTGCCGCACACGAAAAGAAAACGTGCGGCTGAGCATAAAAAGCTCAGTGAACAAATACATATACAAAGCAAAGAATAACGAAACAGAAATATAATATGGGCAATGGGAATGTCATAAGGTATAAAAGAAACAAATGGATAATAAGAGAAGATTAGGATAGTCATCCACCACGAGCCCAGAAACTCAAAGTCATAATCTCAACATCATAATCTCAAAGTCATAATCTCACAATCAGAGGGGATACGTCTTAGGCAACCAGATAATATGAGGGGTGTCCTCATGTATCAAAAGGGTGGAGTGATCAGCTCCCAGAAATGTGAAAGGCATGTATTGCACACAGTACCAGTCACCTCAAAGTCATAACTCAAAGTCATAGTTAAATCCACTAAACATACAAATCTAGGATTGCAATCCATACGCCCCCAAACTCAAAGTCATCTCAAAATCATAATCTCAAAGTCATAATGGCCATATCGTAATATAAGAGGGACGGTGTGAGAAATCACTCACCCACACATGAGTCATGCCAGTGGTGCATCACAGACATGGCCAGGTTACCTTCCTGGCTAGGTAACATAAAATGGCTCGGATATCAAACTAAGAGTCAGGTCTCAAAGTCAACACATAATGTCATATCAAAAGGTCATATATCCAATACTACATCTCCATATCTCAGAAGTAATATCAAAAGGGCCCAAATCAGAGTTTACCAGATCAAGGTTCATATTGAATAATCAAGTCAAGATTCATATTAAAAGTTCATTTCAAAACTTTCCATCACAAGTCCCTTTTCAAACAATTCTTTACTCATGATTTACATAAAACAATCCTTTAAAGTAGTTCTCATAAAATATTATTTCAAAAGGTTTTTCGTAAAAATTAGTCTTCCAAAAATAGTTTTCATAAAAGCTAGTAATATTTATATAAAAATGGTTTTGCCTCATTTATAAGCCTCTTTTTAAAATGGTTATCCTCAAAACATTTCCATGGTATAATCAAGAGGTTTTCATAACATAGGTTCATATCACATGGGATCACAGAGAAGGTTCAAACAAGGGAATCATAGCAATGGCATCAGTTCAGAAACTAACGGATCAGAGAATGAAAGAGATCATGAGAAACCTTATAAGAAAGGTCAGAATATCTGTACCTTAAACCGCCAGGAAAACACACGCTAGAAACATAAGGATCGGAATAAACTCCTTCTTCAGCGAATCTACACGAATTATAAGTTTACTTATAAGTTTCATAGTTTTCTTAATCATATAGTTTTCATTTTAGTTTTCTTTCCATTTTAGGTAACTTTCCATATTTAGCAACTTTCCAAAAATAGTAACTTTATAAAAATAGTAAGTTTCCTCTTTAAGTAGTTTAATCATTTATGTAACTTTCTATTTTTAGCAGGTTGTTCGAATTAGCAAGTTCCCATATTTAAATAGTTCCCCGATTTATGTGCATGATAATATACATGTTTTAGTAATAATTGTCCCAAAACCAAGACAATTGCTGACACCACACATATACTTAACGTGACATGATTTACCCCTAATCCCCATGCATACACAACTCTCATACGCATAACCCCAAACTCAAAACTTTTGTAATTTCAATCTTTATATACGTATCACCTTAACGCGTGATTACTAGTTAGTGAATTGCCTCTTAGGAAGATAGTTTAAAAGTACTTAGGCTGAATAATATTTGATAAAAAGAACCCATGATACATATTCCTTTAGCTAGATGGCACGTGTATGAAGACATATGAGGAGTTACCCATTCAACCGACCCATGATTTCTTTTCATATCATATACAGTAAAAGCTTATTTTTCTTGCATATTCAGACGGTAGATGACTCTCGTACAGCTATAGATTGAAAATGCAACATAAACATGAACACAAGAATAGCGAGGCATGAAAATTCCCATAACCATGCACGCACGTACAACCCAAACCAAAACCTTAACCCCGACAATATGTATGTCGACCTTAGTTTTAAAAAAAAAAACGCATGACCATGAAGGCTTAACTAGTACAACCTAGGCTGATCAATGGAAGGTTGACAAGAAGGAAAAACCAGGCACTCGACTTTATTATAAGGCAATATCTCTTATTGTTTTTAGGTTGCGTTAATCTTTTAAACAATATGCATGCGAAATTTTTACATGTTACAGATTCACTAAGGATTTTGCATGTGATCATGAAACATATTATAACCAATTGATCCTTTAATATCCACATTCAGTGGTTGTGACATATATAATAGGAAGTAAAAAAAAAATGATGTAGACCTTTTAATAATCAAATAGAACATGGATCACAGAGTACCTCCAAGATAAGCGTGAATGGCTGAGTCCGGAATCGAACCCGAAACAAGCACCCGATAACGAAGGTACAACAAAACACGATCGAACCTACAACCGAGGCTTACACGAACACGAGTACGAACACCGACTGGAACACGAATACCCGTACGAGCCTTATGTCGACTGCTAAAGGAAAACGAAGAGAACAAGGTAAAAGATTCGAATCACAAAACAAAGCCCCAACGACTGGCTATGCCCCGAATCCCCGATCACCAAGCTGCTGCACACCAACCGATCACCACACTTCTCTTTTGCTTCGCGCCTCATGGATCTTCTTTATAAAATAATGTGGCTGCCGATATTTTTTTGTGTTTAGGTTTTATCAAAGTTTTTTTGAGAGGAGAATGGAGTATGCATAAAAAAATGAGATAGGGGCTGTTGATCAAGTATGGAAATCGTGAATTATGGAATAGTTTGTTAGGGAGTGATTTGTTATCAAAGTTGTGAGAGTGGAGAATATACGCTTTAAAAATTGAGTGAGAGGAGTCACATGGATGAGTCGTGTACTTTGAATGATGGTTGGAGAAATTAAAGGCCTAATTTATGATTAATTGATCGAGTATCATGGAAGATGTGATTTAAGGTGGACTTACCATATTTAAAAAAAAAACGTGTGTACAAGATTTAATTATTGGGCCTATGTGACACATTTAAACGTGCCATATTTTATATTACAAGGTTCATACATAATTTCATATAATACTTTGGGTTATATGCTCATATTGTATGGTTCCGAGTCATAACATGTTATATAACTCAAGTTTTAATTTATAGCGTATTTTATAAGTTCTTAAAAGTTCAAAACTAGAGGGTATTTTAGTCATTTCGGATTATATTAATTTTGGGGTTTTACAACTCTTCCCTTCTTAAAAAGAAATTTTCGTCCTCGAAAATTGAAGTCGCAAAGTCAAACGAAGTCGTAGCAAGTCGCAAAATATCATCACAAACATTCTTATGCCCAGGGAGTTTCTTTCAAAAAGATCTTCAGACCAAAAGTTTCTCATGACTCAGATCAAAACGAGGTGGGTTCAAATTTCTCAGCAGGAGACAAAATAAGTTGATTTCTGATCAAAAGGTCCATGCAATATAAACTGGACGATAGGTGAATCTTCAGAAAGCTTATACGGAATACGAATAAGATTTCAAATCGAATTAATTGCACCAACAGTAGGAAGTTCTAAAAGGAGTTTCAGGACTCATAAATGAGGTTAACAGAATTCAAATCGAGGGTTCAAACTCAATCAGATATCTAATGGACGAAAGCAGAGTATACGGATAGATAGGATGAACCTAAAGTCTCACTAATCACAGATAATCCGACGGAGATCAAATTCTAAACTTCTTAGGTACTCCCCGAGATATCCTATGCCCACAACAAGTGCACGTTATATGATGTAAGTATTATCACGTTGGCCAGACGTCATAATACTGGCATCATATAAATATGCCCTCATGATGGTCATACTTTATCTCAAGTCGTAATCAAAACCACCTATCTTAATCCACCTAGTACTTCTACAGTCACAGAGGTCAACAAAAACAATTGCCACAGTCAAGAAAGAAAACAAAACTATTCGAAAGAGTATCAAAATCCCAGATTGTCTAGCAGAAGTGGGGTATGCTGTCACAAGCATCATATCTTCCACAATTCGCCAAAATCTCTCAAAATAAAGTCATCACCGAATCATACGAAAGATAAACACGAACATAAATGCTTCTAGGGAACTTAAATCATAAGAGGAACCTATTACTAGATAACGAAACTTAAGAGGGTCAACGGAAATGAAAATTAGTCGCCAAACTTCTGCCTTCATAGAATCAATTATTCCAAGTATAGAGGGTCTGTTTCAAATATCCGCTTATTCAACCCATCTAATCTCTTCAAGTCCGGTTGATCTGTCTTCGGCTGTCCATCAATCGGGAAGTGAAATCAAAATCGGGAACTTGTGTCTGATTCGTCGAGCCTCCTGCAGTTCTTCTTGTAGTGTGATCGGGTATTGTGGATTTCTGGCACGGTCTTTAAATCTTCTTCATCATCCAGTCTGCTTCCGCTCTCAATTCATCTTAGTACAACCAAGATGAATAGGGAAGTGAGACTGCATGTCTTCATCAGCTCCAGGTTCGCGATCTTGACCAGAATTTCTTCTTGTGCATCGCCAACACTTCTGTCTTGAAAGGAATGTCTTCACTCTTCGGGGTAGCCTCCGCAGTTATCAACAAATATCAATCTCCCAGAATGTACAAATGATCGTCAATTTCTAAGAAGGTACAAAGAAATGATTTTTATGCTCTTCCTCGTTTCTGAACGTACTATTAAGTCATACAATGACCACTTGTCCAAGTACTCACGAGAAAACATTATTTATCAAATTCACGAAACAGTCAGAGCTTTAGCTAATACCATTAGCGTCACTAACCGTCATAGTAGTCGATTACGAATATGGGGGGTCGATTCCAATAATAGACTCAATTCATCAGAAGGAGACTTCGCGCTCTGAAATTTAACAAACACATAGTCGTTTCAGGGTGGAGGAATGTTGGTTCCAAATAGCAATACGGTTCAGCTTCCAGAAATCAATACATATCTCTTGTCATCATTCTTCTTTATCGCGAACCACTGAATTACGCCAAGAGAATGCACTTAAGCAAACTTACTTTACACTCCAGTGGAAAACTTGGTGGTTCAATCAGAAATCGTGTTTCAGAAAATTCATGGTGCCAAATAGCGTTCAATATAAGGTTCATGCTCAGACGACTCAAAGTGCCAAATAGCTTCCAAGATAAGGTTCATTCATTAGCGTACGAAATGGGTTCTAGGAAAACTTCATACCCGCTAAATTAACACAAGAGACTCCAGAGAAATAGTGATAGCAGAGGGTTTATCAATCGGTAATCATGGTAGGGAGTTCCAAATTGTTGCAAACGTTAAAGGTGAGACATAGAAGGGAAATTGTCCATATTTGAATGCTCAATCAGCCGATTCCTTGTCAGGAAAATTGAAGTTAACTATCCCAAGATAGACGGATCACACACCAAATCTTCATCATTTAATAGTGAGAGGGAAAAACATTCTTATCCTCGAGGTTACACACCACAAGGCTTCTTATAAGGACGGAGATGGGCGAAACGAAATTGAATAGTGTCGGAAGATTCATAGGTACTTATCAAAAGAAAAAGACATATAACAAAACATATACAGTACTTCATCGCCATGGAGGTTCTCAGAATGCCCGAATAGACGTCAAAATGATTAACGAAAGGATCAGAGTGCAACGTGGGTCTTTATCAAAATGATTTATGAAAGAAATCTGAAGATAAGGATCCAAACAGTGTCGGGCAATTATTATGAAATTTCTCAATGCCTTCCAAATTTAATCAGGTTCAAATCTTAGGTGGTGCAAAACATAAGCTTTCGCTTTCCAAAAGTGATATCAACAGGATCTAACCAAAAGCAAGGCACGAATCAGAGTGATGCGGAAGCAAAGATAATTAAACGAATGCCTTATAGTCTACCCATTCCTCACTGGTCAAAACTTAGGTTCCTATAGGGAAATATTAAAGCAAAATTTTCAAAGGTTATCTTACGAACGCCTACAGGGGAAAACTTAGTGGTCCTAACTTACACAGGTCAAGGGTAATGTATTACGAATCGCAGCCTGTCGCTCTGATACCATAATCGTAACACCCCAACCCAATAAGGGCAAAGATGTCACACTAATGGTTTCACATCAGATCAAAGCAAAGCATACATTTCAAGTAATACAGAAATTCTCAAAGGTTACAAATGAAATTCTGAAATTTACATGGTTACATCGGAAACAAAACTAAACCCTAAGTCTGCAAAAGCAACTCCTTCTAATGGTCTCTACTTCAGAACACTATCAAAGTCTTCTAAGTCCAAAAGTCTCTTCACTCATACCCAAACCCGTCGTCCTGCTTATTACCTGTCGCACACGAAAAGAAAACGTGCGGCTGAGCTTAAAAAGCTCAGTGAACAGATACATATACAAAGCAAAGAATAACGAAACAGAAATATAATATGGGCAATGGGAATGTCATAAGGTATAAAAGAAACAAATGGATAATAAGAGAAGATTAGGATAGTCATCCACCACGAGCCCAGAAACTCAAAGTCATAATCTCAACATCATAATCTCAAAGTCATAATCTCACAATCAGAGGGGATACCTCTTAGGCAACCAGATAATATGAGGAGTGTCCTCATGTATCAAAAGGGTGGAGTGATCAGCTCCCAGAAATGTGAAAGGCATGTATTGCACACAGTACCAGTCACCTCAAATTTATAACTCAAAGTCATAGTTAAATCCACTAAACATACAAATCTAGGATTGCAATCCATACGCCCCCAAACTCAAAGTCATCTCAAAATCATAATCTCAAAGTCATAATGGCCATATCGTAATATAAGAGGGACGGTGTGAGAAATCACTCACCCACACATGAGTCATGCCAGTGGTGCATCACAGACATGGCCAGGTTACCTTCCTGGCTAGGTAACATAAAATGGCTCGGATATCAAACTAAGAGTCAGGTCTCAAAGTCAACACATAATGTCATATCAAAAGGTCATATATCCAATACTACATCTCCATATCTCAGAAGTAATATCAAAAGGGCCCAAATCAGAGTTTACCAGATCAAGGTTCATATTGAATAATCAAGTCAAGATTCATATTAAAAGTTCATTTCAAAACTTTCCATCACAAGTCCCTTTTCAAACAATTCTTTACTCATGATTTACATAAAACAATCCTTTAAAGTAGTTCTCATAAAATATTATTTCAAAAGGTTTTTCGTAAAAATTAGTCTTCCAAAAATAGTTTTCATAAAAGCTAGTAATATTTATATAAAAATGGTTTTGCCTCATTTATAAGCCTCTTTTTAAAATGGTTATCCTCAAAACATTTCCATGGTATAATCAAGAGGTTTTCATAACATAGGTTCATATCACATGGGATCACAGAGAAGGTTCAAACAAGGGAATCATAGCAATGGCATCAGTTCAGAAACTAACGGATCAGAGAATGAAAGAGATCATGAGAAACCTTATAAGAAAGGTCAGAATATCTGTACCTTAAACCGCCAGGAAAACACACGCTAGAAACATAAGGATCGGAATAAACTCCTTCTTCAGCGAATCTACACGAATTATAAGTTTACTTATAAGTTTCATAGTTTTCTTAATCATATAGTTTTCATTTTAGTTTTCTTTCCATTTTAGGTAACTTTCCATATTTAGCAACTTTCCAAAAATAGTAACTTTACAAAAATAGTAAGTTTCCTCTTTAAGTAGTTTAATCATTTATGTAACTTTCTATTTTTAGCAGGTTTTTCGAATTAGCAAGTTCCCATATTTAAATAGTTCCCCGATTTATGTGCATGATAATATACATGTTTTAGTAATAATTGTCCCAAAACCAAGACAATTGCTGACACCACACATATACTTAACGTGACATGATTTACCCCTAATCCCCATGCATACACAACTCTCATACGCATAACCCCAAACTCAAAACTTTTGTAATTTCAATCTTTATATACGTATCACCTTAACGCGTGATTACTAGTTAGTGAATTGCCTCTTAGGAAGATAGTTTAAAAGTACTTAGGCTGAATAATATTTGATAAAAAGAACCCATGATACATATTCCTTTAGCTAGATGGCACGTGTATGAAGACATATGAGGAGTTACCCATTCAACCGACCCATGATTTCTTTTCATATCATATACAGTAAAAGCTTATTTTTCTTGCATATTCAGACGGTAGATGACTCTCGTACAGCTATAGATTGAAAATGCAACATAAACATGAACACAAGAATAGCGAGGCATGAAAATTCCCATAACCATGCACGCACGTACAACCCAAACCAAAACCTTAACCCCGACAATATGTACGTCGACCTTAGTTTTAAAAAAAAACGCATGACCATGAAGGCTTAACTAGTACAACCTAGGCTGATCAATGGAAGGTTGACAAGAAGGAAAAACCAGGCACTCGACTTTATTATAAGGCAATATCTCTTATTGTTTTTAGGTTGCGTTAATCTTTTAAACAATATGCATGCGAAATTTTTACATGTTACAGATTCACTAAGGATTTTGCATGTGATCATGAAACATATTATAACCAATTGATCCTTTAATATCCACATTCAGTGGTTGCGACATATATAATAGGAAGTAAAAAAAAAATGACGTAGACCTTTTAATAATCAAATAGAACATGTATCACAGAGTACCTCCAAGATAAGCGTGAATGGCTGAGTCCGGAATCGAACCCGAAACAAGCACCCGAAAACGAAGGTACAACAAAACACGATCGAACCTACAACCGAGGCTTACACGAACATGAGTACGAACACCGACTAGAACACGAATACCTGTACGAGCCTTATGTCGACTGCTAAAGGAAAACGAAGAGAACAAGGTAAAAGATTCGAATCACAAAACAAAGCCCCAACGACTGGCTATGCCTCGAATCCCCGATCACCAAGCTGCTGCACACCAACCGATCACCACACTTCTCTTTTGCTTCGCGCCTCATGGATCTTCTTTATAAAATAATGTGGCTGCCGATATTTTTTTGTGTTTAGGTTTTATCAAAGTTTTTTTGAGAGGAGAATGGAGTATGCATAAAAAAATGAGATAGGGGCTGTTGATCAAGTATGGAAATCGTGAATTATGGAATAGTTTGTTAGGGAGTGATTTGTTATCAAAGTTGTGAGAGTGGAGAATATACGCTTTAAAAAATGAGTGAGAGGAGTCACATGGATGAGTCGTGTACTTTGAATGATGGTTGGAGAAATTAAAGGCCTAATTTATGATTAATTGACCGAGTATCATGGAAGATGTGATTTAAGGTGGACTTACCATATTTAAAAAAAACGTGTGTACAAGATTTAATTATTGGGCCTATGTGACACATTTAAACGTGCCATATTTTATATTACAAGGTTCATACATAATTTCGTATAATACTTTGGGTTATATGCTCATATTGTATGGTTCCGAGTCATAACATGTTATATAACTCAAGTTTTAATTTATAGCGTATTTTATAAGTTCTTAAAAGTTCAAAACTAGAGGGTATTTTAGTCATTTCGGATTATATTAATTTTGGGGTTTTACAGAGAAGGAAAGGGAGAAGAGTTATGCTGAGTTAGAGAAAAAATGTGACGAAGCCATGGCGGACTTCAAAAAACACCCAAGGTACGAGGCTCTGCGAGCCAAGATTGATGGTCTTGAGGAACAGCTTAAGGAATCGCAAGCTGAATGTGGTAGGCTAAAGTTGGAGGAAGCTAAGGTTGTTGGTTATGAGAACCAGGTGAGTGCCCTGGAGTCTAAATGTACTGGTTTGGAGGCTGAGAGGGCTAGATTAGTGGAGCAGGATGCCAAGCGCTGTCAAGAGGTTGATAAGTTGAAGCTCGAATGCCAAAGTCTGAGAAAAGATAGGGCTGAGGTTGTATCAAAGGTTGTTCCCTACATTGCTATGGAGTTGTACCATAGCGATGAGGTGGGGGAGGTTGTGGGCAAGCTAGTGAATGCGGCCATATTCAATGGCAAATGCACAACTTTGGAGGAGATTGCTGAAACCAAAAAACCAGTTGTGCTTTCGGAGGTACCATACTATCGTCCGAATTCCATGCGGGAATATGATGAAGCTGGTAACGCATTTACCACGGCAGTGTACCCCTTCCTTGCCGAAGCAACCAAAGATCCTTCAGCCTCCATCGAAGATCTCCTCTCTAAAAAGCCAAAGAGCATACAACCTCCGTCTCCAACCAGAAGGACCTTGTCTGAGAAACCTAAGTCTGCAACCCACCAGGAGTGTCCTAAATCTTCCAAGAATAATTGAAGGTTGCCGTGTTGGCAGTAATTTGGTCCATAAGGGTGACATGTACCCTTTTTAAAACAATTTATCATGTTTAAAGGCTAGTGCCTTTGTGCTTGACAATTTATGATCTGTGTGCCTGTTTGAGCAATTTATCTTTCGTGTTAGTGGGCTTCGACCCGTAACTTTAGACAATTGTCCTTTTTGTGATTATGATAGCTAAGACTGTTCGTAGTCTTCATTAATGCTAATTTAGTGGGATATGTCCCACTTTTATTTTCATGTTTATCTTCTCTTACGCTCATTTCAAGAACGTAAACATACAACCTAAGGTTATAACCTTATTGTGTGTATTTTGGACCAAGATTTTAAGCAATCGTATAATTTGACTGCGATAGAGGGTCGCGACCCACTCCGTCTTTATCCTTAAGTTGCAGAGGGCTTTTAATACCCAAAGACTTCATAGGAAAGTTAATGTGAATTGTAATGGATGCTATTGTTATACAAGACATGTGCCTTGCTTCATCCTTCGACATTGAAACTTGTAAAGTACTTGGCTGAAAAAATCTATGTTGTATAAAACGAAACAAGAGATTTTGAGGGAAACATGTTATATCATTAAGTGGGTAGGGAGGATTACATCATTTGAAGAAATGAGCACTACGACACCTACCATTAATGCTTCTTTCCCATGTGAGAAGAGTGCGTTACATGAAATTGAAAAAACAACTAAGTGCTTTAAAGAAGGTAAGTTTTTATATGTAAAACTTACGAGAGTTGGTGTCATGTCCAAACTTGTTCACGACATTTTTTTTTCTGTCCTTCGAGCTCGTATGCCTTGTTGCCACAACATTTTTTGACGCTGGGCTCTTTGACTTGGATTCGCTTGCTTTCATTCGAAGGACAAATTCTTATATGCCCTCAAGACTTTGGGTAGTTATTCTGCCCACTTATGCTGATATTGCCCTAGCTTTATCTCGATTTCGACGACAATATCCTTGTCAACACAAATGAACCTTTGCTTCATATTGAGGCTTTTGCAGAAAGAGGGGAACACTCCTTCGGCAAAGTGTTTCCCTTCATAAGAGGTGATGACTTGTGGGATTCCGAATCTGAAAATTATGTGTTCCCAAATAAACTCTTCCACATCTTTTCCTTTTGTTGATGCCAAAGGCTTGGCCTCGACCCATTTGGTGAAATGGTCGATAGCTATGACCAAGAATTGTATCCCTCCGGGAGCTACTGGTAGGGGTCCGATTATGCTGACGCCTCATTGACCGAAAGGCCTTACTGTCATGGTAGAAGACGCCTCATGCTCTAATGGTTTCCGAGCTTTGGAGTGTGTCTAACATACCTTGCATGTTTTGATTGCGTCCCTTGCGTCTTCCAGCACGAATGGCCAGTAATAACTCCACCTTGTTACTTTTGAGGCGATGGCTCTAGGGCTTGTGTGTCTTCCACAAAATTCTTCGTGAGCATTGTAGAGAATGCTCGAAGCATGCTTTAACTCTATGCAACGAAGCCAAGGAGATGAAAGACGCCTTTTGTAGAGATTATTGCCTATGAGCCTGTACTGGGGACTTTTGACTTTGATTCTTCGTGCTGACTTTGAATTATCAGGCAGAATGCTGCTTATCAAGTACGTTTTTATTGGGGTCGTCCAGTTGGAGCCTTCATCAGATGTTTCACTTCGTGCAATTGACCTGGTGGCCAATACTTCCACTAAAACCTCGCTGGGTAGATGAGCAAAGGCAGTCGACGCTAATCTGATTAGGGCTTCCGCCTTTTTGTTATGGCTTCTGCGGACATTTGTTACTTTATATCGTTCGAAACCCTGAAGGAGCTTTTTAGCTTCATCCAAATATTCCTTAATTACTGACTGCCTTGCTCTGTAAGAACCCTTGATTTGGCTAGTGACTGAAAGCGAGCCTACAAAGACGGAGAGGTCATGAACCTCCATGCCTTTTGCAAGTCGAAGGCCGGCCAGCAAGGCTTCATACTCTGCTTCATTATTTGTGGCCTTGAATTCAAAACGTAGTGCATAACTATACTCCTTTCCCTCCGGATTGATCAGGATTAATCCTGTTCCGAAACCATCGGAGCTTGAGGCTCCGTCGGTGTATAATTTCCACCCCCCCGTTTCTGTCGGGGGTGTTTCTCCATTTTGGCTGTGCCCGAAAGGTGTTTCGTTGAGAGCTTCTGCAGATGTCTGACTTTTGATGGAGCTTGGACTATCATGTCTTTTTAATGGCCTCGGAGTTGGTAGATCAACAGTTGCTTTGAACTTCGAAGGGTTGGTCTTGATTCCTTGCTTAGTTGGTTTAATGGGTTTGAACCCCTTAAGTTAATATTCCTTGCCGTGGAGCTTGTCATCAATCACTGGTGCCTGAGGGGTTCTGGTATTGCTGGAATATGTCCCTTCGAACACCTTCCCCTCAGCTTTGTGTGGCTTCTTCAAGTTCGCTGTGGAACTTGCTGGAGGTTGCTTTTTGCCTACCACCCTTCGTCCTGTGTGATGCCTATTTGTTACAATATCTTTTTCAACATCCGCACCACTGAGAGCATCCTTCGGAATTTCTTTAGGACCTTCCCTGCTTTTCTTGCTAACCTTCGGGTTGTGCTCAGAAAGTATAGTCCCTATTCCGTAGGGCGTGTGGAATTTCACCGCTGCTTGTATAGTGGAAACTACGATACCCATCTTTTGCATGGCGGTCCTCCCTATCAACAAGTTGTAAGGAGAGTTGGACCTTACGATAGTGAACATGAGGGTTTTTGTCCTTGCGAGCTTGCCTTCTCCCATTTTTATTTCCAACGGAACTTCTCCTAGAGGCCACGAACGTTCGCCAGAAAACCCTACTAAAGGCATCTTTGAGTCGACCCTTTGAGACCTGACCGAAGGCTTGAACTTTCGAAAGCAATGTTCATATATGACTTCACAAGGGCTTCCGCAGTCCATGTAAGCTCCGCTTACTTCTTGGCGAAAGATGAGGACTTTGATAACTATTGGATCATTTGAAGGAATCCTGCCTGTGATAGGAGAAAACGTTATTTCCCTTATCTCGTTCGCTTCCGGCCCCGGTACTTTCCTTTTCGAAATGGTTTCGCCCCTATGTATCATTAGTATGGGGGCTTCGTTAGGGTTACTATCTTTAGCCATTTGAGTGTCGGTCATCTTTTCTTTGCCTTTCTTTATACCCTTCACCAAATGTGCCAATTGCCCGGACTTCACAGCTTCCTCTATCTGTTTCTTCAGTTCTCTACAACTGTTCATGTCATGGCCATTGTCTTCGTGGAAGTGACAGTACTTGCTGGTATCCCTGTTTTTGCCCTTACTTGTCATACGAGGGGGTGCTTCAAAGCCCTTGGCAGCCCTCTCTGTAGCAAGTATTTCCTTTGGAGACTTCGTTAGACTGCTTAACAAACCATGGTTGGGGCCTTTGTTGTACGGAGAAAACCTATCTCTGTTCTTGTTCTTGTTCTTGGACCCTTCCCACGAAGAATGCTTCGAAAACTTGTTGTTGCTATCTCTGTCTACCGGAGCCCCATTAGTGGACACCTCTTTTGCTTCGATCCAAGTATATGTCTTTTCTGTTAACCCTTTGTAAGTTGTCGGAAGGTCAGTAGACAAGAATTCCACCAAACTCCGATTTCGAAGAGCATGTACGAAACCCGAAATACGCTGATCTTCATGGAGACCCAAAATCTGCAAAGTCTCATCGGTGAACCTAGTAACGAAGGCCCTTGTGCTTTCGTTTTCTTTTTGTTTGATGTTGTGCACCTTTAAATGAGTCCTCGTGAACTTCTTTTGCTGACTGAAGTATGACCGGAACTTAGCCTTAAGATCGTCAAGATTGACGATGCTGCCGGGCTTTTGCCCATTCCACCAGATACGAGCAGAATCCCGTAGGGTGTATGTAAACATATGACAGGCCACTGGCATAACCCATTTTTGCATTTTGATAGCCCCTTCGAACAAATGTAAGAAATTGTCCGGATCCCCCTTCCCATCATAAGTCCCAATGTGCGAGGGCATTTTCAATCCATCAGGCAATGGGTAATCTTCGATCCACCTAACGAAGGGTGTAGCTGAACCCATAGGTTCTGAGTATAGACAGTTATAAGGTGGTGCATACATGGGAACAATATTATATGGATTGTTGTTTGGGGGTATTCCCATAGGAGTTTGGCTTGGGTAGGACTGATAAGGTGTATTCATGGCAAACGGGTAACCGTTTCCCATGGCGCATGGAGGGTACGCCATAGAATGCCCGAAGGGCATGCTCCCATAAGTTAGGGGAAAGCTTGGGTTATTAGGCTGTCCATTTACAGGAGTATATAAATTTTGAGGATAAGACTGAGTTTGGAACGAGGGGTACATACCATTGGGAGGAAGATTTCCTCCCATATTAATTGTAGGCGGATTGCCTTCTACGCCTGATGCGTGAGAAGGCTGCAACGGAACCCCAGCTTCAGTCCTTCCAAGATGAGCTGCTAGCAATGGAGGCAAAGTCACCCCCACTTCTTCCCTTCGCTGGCTCCTACCGTTAGAGCGTTCGGTAACCGCCCCTTCTCTTCTTGTCGGAGCCCTCTCGGGGACTCCTTCGAAACCAACGGACCTTTTGCTTAGCCTTCGACCGACTGGAGACCCAATTCTTAATGCCGATAGGGTTGGTCCTTGGGTCGGAGGCCTAGGTTCCATCTCCATTTCTTCATCATACTCATCACTCGAGTATTCCAGCTCCCTTCACACCTCAGCATTCCTGACTTGCATGTTACGAGCCCTTAAGAGGGATTCCAACACTTCGTGGTTGGCTTCGACAAAGGCTGGGCTAATGACAGGTTCGGGATTGGCTGATGTCGAAGCATGATTGTTGGTTGTGATTTCTGGGTGAGAACGTGTTGTGAAAGTGGAAGCGGTTATTGGGGGTAGGTTGTTAGTGTCGTTGATTGGTATTGGTGCCACGGTCGAGAAACCCGGTGGGGGAGTATCTTCTCTTCCTTGATCCATGCCGGAATAATAGTGAAAGTAGTTGGTTGGTTATAAGCTTGGAAATAACGAGACCAATTGTAGCGGTCCTACGGAAGGCGCCACTGATTAAACAAATAATTGCACAACCAAGCCTTCGATGATGATCAAAGGAATAATGGGGTGTTGAGATTGCGCCAAGCTTGTTCTTAACCTGAAAATAAGAAATACCGAAACACTACGTTAAGTGATTGCGCAGGGGTTGGACCCTGCGAACCACCTTCGGCGTGCGAGTAAGTATGTGTAATCGTTTGAGTAGGTTGTAAATGGCAAGAGTGAAGTTAACTTACATTGTTCATGCCTGACTATGCTATTTATAGGGGAGAAATAGGACATAGTGGGCGGTTGCACATTGTTCGGAGATCATGGGGGCGTCCCATGATTTTGTTGTAACCGCTAGGGCTTTGTAGCCCACGATCTCTGTTTTGGCGGGAAAGCCAAGGGGAAGAGGAGACGTGGGTTTGGCCAGGTCAGAATGGTCCTTCGTGCTAGTCCCTTTGATAGGAATACCCCAAAGGGCTTAGGGCTTCGATTGGCGGATTCCCACATGGTAACCAGTTCGCAGGCGAATGGTTTTACGCCAATGAAACGTGTTAGGAGATTAACATGGGCCTCCGAAGGGAGGGCTTTCTACAGGCTCGAAGGGGAGTCCTTCGACCCGTTCGGAGGGTACATCATCAGTTACTCTAGCAAGAATTATGTTAGGAAGTTCCTTAGAGCTCTACATCCTAAATGGAGAGCAAAGGTCACCGCCATAGAGGAGCAAAGGACTTGGCGATGTTGTCACTCGATGAACTAATAGGAAACTTGAAAGTTCACGAGATGATAATCAAGAAGGACTCCGACATAGTCAAAGGCAAAAGCGAGAGAGTTAGATCTCTAGCATTGAAAGCCAAGAAGGAGACTAGTGATGAGGAATGTTCGAATTCCGATAGTGAAGATGAAGAATATGCACTAGCCGTTAGAAACTTTAGAAAGTTCTTTAGGAGGAAAGGTAGATTTCCTAGACAACCTCGCGATGAAAGGAGGTCATCTCAAAAGAATCGTAATGAAAGGAAAGGGACAAGTGATAGGAAATGCTATAGATGCGGAGATCCTTATCACCTCATAGGAGAATGTCCTAAACCACCGAACTCCAACAACCAAAGAGCTTTTGTAGGAGGCTCTTGGAGTGATAGCG
The DNA here is from genome assembly GCA_021014915.2 of Artemisia tridentata subsp. tridentata. Lineage (NCBI taxonomy): Eukaryota > Viridiplantae > Streptophyta > Magnoliopsida > Asterales > Asteraceae > Artemisia > Artemisia tridentata. The sequence continues at coordinate 143,837,296 of CP139504.1, read as the reverse complement.
GTGAAGAAGAAGAGAAGAAGCTTAACGATAAAACATGCCTAATGGCTCAAGCTTCTAACGAGGTACATTCTGACTCTTCTTATTATAGTGATAATAATTCGTCAATAGATGATATTGAATTGCATGACGAATACAACAAACTATGTGTAGTTAGTACTAAGATCTTAGGTAGAAACACAAAGCTAAAATTAAAACTAAAAGAACTAGAACTACAAGTTTTAGAATTAAAAGATCATGTCAAGAGACTTGAGAAAAACAAAGAAGTAGACTTAGGATGTGGGTCATGTATAAGTCTTCAAGTAGAAAATGAAAGGCTTAAAGAAAATGCTTTAAGAATCATTAAGTTTGATGAAGGAACCAAAACACTTAATGATATACTTGAAAATATTAGATATAGTGAACATGACCGTTCGGGTTTAGGATTTGACCCAAATCAGGCTTCTACAAGTGGTACTAAACAAGTAAAATTTGTAATGCCTGAAATGTCCAAGTCTGAAGGTGACGGCACCACTAATGATACCGATGACACCACTAAATTTAGTGGTACCGTGGTACCGTCTGGTGCTGAGGACAAAACTGGGTCAATTCTGAAAAAGAACTTGAGTCCTAAACCGAGTCACGTAGTTGTAGATAGTACTAGAGTGTCTACACCAAGTAAAGAGAAAGCCAAAGGCTTTTACAAACCATTGTCATCTCCCGAACATGGATTTGTAAAGCGTGGCACTAGGTCTACTACTCATCCACCTAGAAGAATTAATTCTCCTAAACCTCGGTCTAGAAATCCTCTACCGAGAGGTAACTTTAGAAGACAAAATCATCCAAGTAACTTTCCCGTAACTTGGAATGATCGTCCATCAAAAAGTTACTTACCATGGGAAATGTGTCCTCCATTCTCACATCCTAAACTAACGCAACAAATGCGTAGGATGTTTGACTCTACCAACTTTGGACCCATGAGATATTGGGGACCAGATGTTTGAACTCTTGTTTTGCTAGGAAAACATGAGTGTAAATAAATTTCGGAGTCTAACAAAAGGAGTATGATGTGTTATCAAACAAGTCTGGTGACGCAAAAGTCAAGTCGTGTCTTATATGCTCAACATTCAACAAAGGTAGTCTAATCCTCTAGTTTTAAGGGCAACACCTCAGGCACAGGTATGCTTTCTTAAAACACCCTTTGTTAGTAGAAATGTTTGGCATGAAATAGTGTAGTTCGAATCTAACATGGTAGGCACTATAACACAGAAACTTTATTCACATCGCATCATGTCAAACTCAACTTGTCCAGAAATGTTCAATGATCGCTTGAAGATCATGCGTGACAAGTTTGAATTAAGCATTGATGAGTGAATCAAGTTTCCTTCCTTGCACATAAGTAATCTTGCCTAAATTAAGTATCCCTGTAAACTTATGTATACTATATGTATGAGATACATAGTTTAAGTAATAGTCTTAATTGACACTGACGCCCATATCCGTAAAAACGAATCTCACAAGAGACGAAGAAGGTGAGTGCGCGGATATAACTAGGTTAGGGGCATAATAGGTAAAGTAGTTTACCTAACGGAAAGTAGGTCCATTATCATGAATAAGTATTTGGCTTTGTGCCCACTTGTAAGAAGTGCCCTAAGACTTCTTACATCAAAGTGTTTGATATATCATCCGATACATCAAAGGTACTACACACTTGAGATTACTACATCTCAAGGAGATTGATATAGAAATTGTTTCTATATCAACTCTGATAATGCGAGAGTTAATGTGGATTGAAACATAAAGAGTAATGTTTGTGCCTTCGTAGGTTTGTTAACAAACATCTTGGTTCCCCAAGAAACAAACTACTCTTATTGTCTCCACGACCGAAGCCGAGTACGTAAGCGCCGGAAAGGCATAACAACAAACACTATAGATGAGACAACCCCCTATGAAGAGTAGCAGTCAAGATGCCATTAGACTTGACCGGGAACCCTGTAGTTTGCTCATGAACGAAGCTCATCGAAGTACGTCATCCTCTCCGTCACGATAAGGTCAAAAGAGAAATCTTTTCTTTGAAAAATCTCTCTTGAAAGACAACATCGTCAATACTCCAACCAATACGTTCTCGTCACCCCACTCATGACTATTTAGATAATTCTTTCGAATTATTAAAGTCATCGTCCACTTCTCTCCTCATGACCTCTTAATAATTCACTTGAAATATTAACGTCATTTCTCACGTCTTGTTCTATGACTCATTTGTCATTTCCCTCACATCGCCTCATGACTCTTAAGTCATTCTTCTCATCTCACTTATGACTATTTCAATATTTCAATGGAAATATTAAAGTCATCCCTTGCGTCATATCTTATAAACGTTTTATCCCTTCTATGACTTCTCAAATGTTTCACGGGAAATATTGAAGTCATCCTCTACGAATCACCCATGACTTCTTAAGTCATCTATCTAACTCGTCTCATGACTTTTAGAAATTTCTCTAGAAGTTCTAAGTCATTCCCTCACAACTCGTCACATGACCTTTTGAATATTTCACGGGAAATATTAAGTCATTCCTTACGTCTCGTATTCCGACTAATTAAATATTTCACGGGAAATATTATAGTCATCCTCCAAAACACGACTCATGACTTCTAATTATTTCACGGGAAATATTAGAAGTCAATCCTCATCCAATGACAACTTAGTCAAACACTAAGGTCATTCCTTGTCATACCACCTAATCGTTTTCGTTAAAGAGTTTATTAGGTATAAACTTTTTCCTCGTGTCAAAAAGTCTTACTAAATAAGTAAGATTAATCAGCCAAAAGTCAAAAAAGAAGAAAAGTGGCACAATCAGACACACGGCTCCATTAAATAGACACGGCTCCACTAATGTTTAGTGGAACCGTGGTGCCGTGCATCTGAAAAACGCGCCCATTCTCTCTTTTCTTCTGCAGATCCTTTCAATCAAACCCAAAACCACTTCTTCTTGCTGTCAAAACCGAACCCAAACACTAAAATTCAATTAAGCTCTTGCAAATCAAGATTGAGGCATTGGAATCAACAAATCCTAATCACAACACCACTAATTGTAAGTAAATCATGCTTAATTTCTTTCAATTTGAGTCTAGGGTTTGTTCTTGAGTTCAAAAATTGAATTGGGGATTTTCGAATTTTGTTAATCCTTTGTGTAATTAAGACTAGGATTAGACAATGTAGCATTCACATGATTCCCTAAACCTAGGATTTTCATAAACCTACTTATGTTGCAAAACCTAGTCCGAATTTAATGACTAAAATCGGATTATGATTGATTGTTTGTAGTGGAATCATGTTTAGGATTACTAAAATTGGATTAGGAACGTTTGCATTAAAGCTTTTCAAACTTAAAGCTCGTTGGTGCCATGATGAGTCGTTTTCCAAACACCCCAATTCGATCATTTTTCGAAAAACTTCACAAGTCTAGGATCATGAAACCTTTTTCATGCATTGTTGATGCAAATTAAAAACGTTTTTGCATGCATACGCGAACTCTCAAATATGGGTCGAAGTACATAATTAATATGTATTGTTCGACATACTTTGATTGAGCAAAAGTGAAGTTAGGAGCGTTTGGGTAATCTCATTAGGATAGTTTTAGAGTCGAGATTACCGCACCTCCACATTGTTTGCATTTAGGCACACACATGCAAAAATAATTTTTTTTGTAGGTAACAATGCCTCGTAATGATTACCAAGAGACCCATCACTACATCCCTCGTCTTGTTGACGACCCAAATATTCCCATTGAACAAAAAGCTTATCTAGCCAAAGTTCAAGATCGATACATACACGAAGGGCGTGTAGTCGATGCACTCTATGTCACGACAGACAACATCCGTGTCTGTTTCCCTTCTATCGAGTTCGATTGTTTATACAAAATAAACGATCAAGTCTGTCCTCGTTTTATTCTCGAGTTTTATAGTCGTGTCCGTACCTACACTGATCTTGACGGAAACGTCTTTCTTGATTTTTGGATTCGACACCAAAATATCATCTTGTCTGTCACCGAGATTGGTCAGATTCTCGGTGTTCCCTCATATGGTCAGTGTGCATTCACTAAAGACCATTCTCTAGAGTCTCTTTACTACAATCTTGAGAACGAAGGTGCTTATCGTAGCGAAATTCCCGACATTGAAGTAATTAAACAAGTAATCCAAATTCCTCGAGTCACCAACACGTATAAAAAATGTGATGGTTCTATTGTCTACCTCGACCCAAACAAAATCTACCTCAAAGAACTTCGTCCCGATATTAGAAATTGGGAACTTCTTCTACGTGAAAACGTGTTAAGCCTTGCAGGCAACCGTAATCACGTTTCGGAAAGTCTTGCCCATATGCTTTACTGTCTTAGTATCGAGGAACCATACAACCTCGCATACTACATGGTCAAACGGATGGCCAATATTCATCGTAGCTCCGATGAGCTTATGCCATATGGCATGTTGCTTACTCGTTTATTCAGGTGGGTTATGCAAACCTACCCATCTCTCAATGATGTCGACTATGTCCTAGTCAATCCGGTTATGAAACCACTTGGTGGACCACAACGTCGCACAAAGAAACGTAAGGATAAAGGGTCCAAACGTGGTCGTAAATCCACTTCCGATATTCCCCACTCTTCCTCCTCGTTCGGTCACAGTTCGTCTTCTCAACCTATGGATGAGGATGATGATGAGGTGAACGAAGAAGGAACGTCTCGTCCTAATACTCCCTCTCCCGATACCTTCTTTCGTAACCTTGACACCTCATCATTCACACAAACCTCCGATGTTGAATTCGGACAAAATAATTTATCCACGATGATGAGAAGGCAAACAACCATGTACAATCGACAAGTCTCGATGCATGAGCAAACTATCGGGGGATTCAAGTCCATCGGCAAGGCGATCAAAGGGCTTGGGAACAAGATTAAAAAGTTGGGGAAGAAAAGAGACTAGTTAGGATTAGCTTAAGTTGTATTATTAACTTAAGTATTATTAAGCTATTATAAGTAAGATCATGGCAATGTCCATCATACATTAACTTGCTTAAAGTGTTCTCTTTTAACACTTCACACTTGAACATGGTTAATTTGCTTAGTTAATTAACCTTTATGTTCATCAATCTTGCCTAGTTCATGCATGTTATCTTATTTTATTACATGCACTAGATGTTAAAATTGCTTGAACTCATGCATGCTTAATAGTTGCCTAAATACATAGATGATCACATGATCATGTTAGTTGCTAGTTGAAACTAGCTTTAGGAATTCTATGTGTTTAGTGGTTTGAGGCTTTGAGATTTGCAGCCAATGGATTCCCCAGAAATTTCCCCATTTAGGCTGCCTAAAACCAGCAGACCTGGAAAGAAGGTCAAATGGAGGCCACGGCTCCACTAAATAGGCGACGACTCCACTAAATTTAGTGGTGCCGTGGTACCTTTAGTGGTACCGTGCCTCTGGAAGACGAAAAATACAATTCTCTTCCACTTTTTGACTTTCTTTCCCTGAAAATCTGCAAACACAACCTGATTCCCATGCACCCAAATCCCTAAATCCAAAATCCTTTTCAACCTTACATGTCTTTGATTTGGCTATTTAAGCTAACATCATGCATTGCCATCCTTACACCTTCACACTCACCATACAACCACCATGTCTTCCACCATTGCTTCAACCTCACACAAAAACAAGAAACCAAGATTCAACATCAAACCAACCAATCAAACCACTCTTGTTGATCAATGGATCAAAAGTGTTCACACACCACAAACCTCAACCAAACCTTCCAATGAGATGATTCTCATTGATCTCACCTTGGATGATGAAGATGATATACACATACCCATAACCTCTACCAAATCATCATCTTCCTTCACTACACCCCAAGCTCCATCCAAGGCAACCTCAATCAAACCAACACCCTCATCCTCCACCACCATTGGAACCAACACACATTCACCTCAACCAAGTCCCATTCCATCACTAGCCCTAACACTTAACTCATCACCATCCACTTCACTTGAAGTTGGAACTAACACATCCCTTTCATCACCTTCACCATCACCACACCCCCTAGCTCTCACCCTAACCTTATCACCAATCACTCCCTTTGAGTTTGGGAGTAACACATCATCATCTTCCCTATCACCATCACCTCAACCTTTAATGGGTCATCCCATCCTTTACCCCTACAACCATACACCTTTTGTTGTGCTTGTTGCCATCACAACCTAGAACTCATCATGAACCTTAGAGATGAGCTTAGCTTTAGGTTCTCATACCTAGAACACCTCCTCACACCACCCATTGGACCCATCATCCTTCCACCTCCTCCACCACACAATAGCCCAAACTAAACATGGTTATGTTTAGTCCCTCCAATAAATGCTTAGGAACCCTTTTGAAGTTGGAAGCAAATCTTGAAGCCTTATATTACTATTGATGTTTATGTGTCTTCTTGTTATTTTAATTTGCTTTCTTGTTGTAGTCATACTCATGTATGACATTTATTTTACTTTTAATAGGCATTCATGTGGTTGTTTTATTTTTAGCTACTTGGCTAATTCTCTTCTAGTGTGATTGGATATTTGTCTTAAGTGCTACTTGTTAGATATTGTACATGTGTTATCTAACTTTGTTTTGTAGCATACACCATTGCTCGATTCCTTAGTATTCTCCAAATGAGGGGGAGTATACATCAAGGGGGAGCCTTTGTCACCTTTTTTATTCGACAAAAAGGGGGAGAAATGGGAGTAAACTCATTAAAAACTTGTTAAAACTAATTTTAACTTAAAATGAGTTTATATTTTGTCATCATCAAAAAGGGGGAGATTGTTGATGCAAATAATGTTCTAAAAACGTTATTTATATCTTTCGATTACTTCACGTTTTGAGGATGACAAAATGTGAAATCACGTTACGTTAAAATTAACGTAAACAAGTTTTTAATCGGAAGATCCCGTTTCTACGCAAATCACTCTAGAACAAATTTACAACTTGACAAATGATCAAAGAAGTGAATTTGTGTTTTGAGACTTCACATTTTAATGGGACAAAACATTTTTTCAAAAATACATATGACAAATTATTTTTGAATTATTAAGAAATGTTTTAATGGAAAAATAAGTTTGAAAATCACAACAGCTATTCCCCCCCCCCCCCAAAAAAAAATCAGCTCCAACCTTCCCCAAATAAGTTTTCAACAGAAAAGACAAAATTTGGAGCGTCCTAGTCTAGGACGGCTCCACGGTTCCACTAAATTTAGTGGAGCCGTGGCATGTTTAGTGGAGCCGTCCGTACTATTTTTTCTGTAACGTTCAGATTTTCTTTGCCTATAAATACCAACCCCTTTTACAGATTTTAGGCACCCTTTCACACAGAAAAACTTCTGAGTTTAAACCTCTCACACCTTTCTCTTATTTAGGTCACTTAGATTAGTTTTCTTTTGTTTTAAGAGTGATCCAATCATCCACCAAGAGATCCTCTTCATTCCTCTTCATTAGCAAGAGAAGAACACAAGTATCCAAGTTGATACAAGGTGTTATCATTCCTCTTCATTAGCAAGAGAAGAACACAAGTATCCAAGTTGATACAAGGTGTTATCATTCCTCTTCATTAGCAAGAGAAGAACTCAAAGTATTCAAGAAGATACAATAGTTGTTAGGTTTTTGTAACACTTGTTACAACCTTGTTGTATCATAGCATACATTAAGTTTATTTATCTTTTGTGAGTGAGAGTGAAGATCAAGTGTGATCTTATAGAGATAGTGGATATCTCTTAAAGCCATTGGGCTTGTGTGATTGATCAAGAAGATCAAGGGTCGATAGATTAGTGTTAGTTGAGAGAGTGTTGATCATTGTGATCGTGTTGAGATCTTGGTGATCTCGTGTAGCCATTGGGCTTGTGTGATTGGTCACGTGGACCTTGGTAGATTGGTGCTAGCTAAGATTAGCACTCGACATTTAGCTTAGTGTCGGTAATAGGATAAGCGACGTGTACGGTTTTCTCCGCCTGAAGGGAGGTTGTTGATATAGTGTTTGAAACTCTCGAGTGTGGTACTCGGGGAGTGGAGTAGGGAGAAGAAGAGCTTCGTAGCCGAACCACTATAAATCCTTTGTCTCGGTTTGATCTTTCTAACTCTACTCTTTACTTTTATTATTTACCATTTGTTAGCTTAGTGTGTAGTTCATATTGGTGTTGATTGATTACACATAGAGTTCGAATCAAAGTTTCCAATAGCAAACTTTTAAAACAAGGTTTTAAAAGAAATTAAAACTGGTAAACTATTCAACCCCCCTTCTAGTTTCCCACAAACAACATGAATGCAACTGCAAGATTGTCTGACCCACATGCCTCTTTCAGTTCATTGAGATTCGGAGTAGCGGCAATTGATGAAAGAGTTGACTGCACATATTTAGTAATCAGGGTTATGCAAATAAGATAACTGATGCGTGGGTTTTGCAACCTTACAACAGGTTTTACCTCTCGAGGGATCTCAAGAGGCTTACAACCCCACCAGGCAGTGTACCTGACCGATGTAGTATAGTGTAGTGGTAAGTACGGGGGATTGATCGTTCTCCACAGGGAATAGTGTTCGTTAGGTGTGAAAGACTACTCTAATTAGGTCTAAGGGTTGAGGAAGATTCTTTTTTATGTTTTTATATTTTTATGAAAGCAAGTAAAATCTCGGTTTTGAAGGAGTGGGCGGAATTAGTTGCTAGTCAACTAACCCAAAATTACTACGGATGCAAATAAAATAAAATAACAAAAATGAAAATGTGGTGAGAAACTTATGTGTAGAGAAATGTGTTTACTTAGATTTCCTTACTCCCTAACTATCTTTTACCGGTTAATTAGTGTGTATTAGTCGCGTGGATGACGGGTGTATTCCTTAATACCATTCGTGGGGTGGCGTACTTACTTCCCCAACTCTACAAGCTCCTACTTCACTCCTATGTCGAGCCGGCTAGGAAGCTCCTAACATGGGATCACTAGAATTCGCTTGTGCATTAAATACAACCATAAAAACCTTTAGTACGTATTTGGTTCATGTTTCTTAAGACGTTCAAGCAAGTTACCGAATAGGAAGTTAGCCAGTTTTCTTAAGCCTAACATAGATAAACAATCATCCAATACAACTAACAACACACTAAAAACCAATAATCAATAGCTAGGTTTCATTAGATCTAAGCAAACACAAGATAAATTTAGCCTAACATGTTAATCAAAAGACAAGAATAAGATAAAATCAAACAACACATAGACATATTGAATGATTAATTGATAACTTATCTTCAATGTAGCATGGAAGATCTCAAGGCAAAAAGCCTTGAAAAAGAAGCTAAATTCGTCCTAGGGTTTTCTCCCAAAATTCCACACACTAAGCTCTCCCTAATGACAAAAAATTAGAAAACTATATATAGATTTTTGGATCTGACGGCGTCACCTTATGGAGTGTGACGCCGTCACCTCGCCGCTTCTAGGGTTCCCGGATGACCTTCTTGACGCCGTCCCTCTTTAGCTCTTCAAAAATCCATTCTGGCTTATCAAGGCTTGACGCCGTCAGCTCGTGAAGGTGACACCGTCCCCTTATGATTTAAGCCGTGACGCCCTTGATCAAGTTAAAGCGTGACGCCGTCAGAATTTACATGCTATTTTCACTGGCTTATCATGAGTAAATTTCACGTCCACTTTTTCTTGCCAAAGCATGACGCCGTCCAGAGTTAATTGTGACGCCGTCAAAGGTAACTTTCAGCCGATTTTTGAGACTTTGTCGTTTTCTTTACTTTTATGCTCCAAAAACGTCCAAAATGCCTCCTTTTCCAGATTTCTCCTCAAAAGTACCTAAAATGACAAAAGGAACGATTTAGGGCAATATTTGATCAAATAAATACGATTTAGGGCTTAAATGACCCCTTAAAAGCGGTACACTTTTCGCTTCATCAAATACCCTTACACTTGAGATTTGCTTGTCCTCAAGCAAATGCGCTTTTATTCTAATCAAAATACAAGTTAGGGGTCATTTAATGCAAACATAAAAGTAATTACAACAAATAATCGTTCCACTTTAATCATAATAAGCACGGAGATTACATACTAGCACCTCACAAGTAGTGTTTAGATACTCACATCTCTCAAGTGTCATCAAAATAAATCTCATAAATGAAAACGGATAATATCTCTCACTACCTGTCATAGCAAATAGATTACCATAGGCTTGGGAAAGGATCGAAAACCTCCTCCACTAGGCGTAAGCACCTAAGATAAACTATCAAAGAGGGCTTTTAAATGGGTTATAACGTTAGGTGTAGGGAAAAGGAAAACACGGTTTTGTTGGATACGGGATATTTTACTGGTGGCGAGTTAAAAATCTTGATCAATTACATGTACTATACAATGTTGCTAAGCCAAGACTAGACTCGATCTTAAGCTAGAAACGAAATAACAAAAACAAAAACAAACATAAAACAAACGTAAAATGAAACGGGATGGTAGTCCGTATGTTTTTTTCTATTTTTTCATTTTCTCATTTTTTTTGTATTTTTCTTGATTTTTTTTTTTTTTTTTTTTTTTTTTTTTTTTTTTTTTTTTTGCATACACTCTTGCCCTACCATCCAAAATAATACATCATAGGGGCGTTGCATTCCCCTTACACTTGAATTTTTACATAACTTTACAAATACTAATCTAATGACTCGAATTAAGATAATTGAAAAACTTGGAGTACTTTTAAAACATTTAGCACATATGGGGGTAATGAATGATGTTCTTCCCCATTACTCCATTACACTAGTACTTTACCCATGAGTCCCAATCGTCCCAAAACAATATGTACAAGGATATGACTCGACTTAGCAACCATGTAATCAACTAGATAATTAACTTGGGTTTAAACAAATGTTGTCACAATAATGCACTAAAAATGAGTGCATACAAGGTAGGCTAAGGCGATTTGGGTGTACATTTTAGTGGGGTGTAACAAATTCTTCCTTTAAGTAAAATGCTTAAAGGTCAAAACGAAAAGATAGGCTCTGAGGGGTGTACTAGGGGTATCGTGTACTAAGAATGAGTACAACGCAAAGGGTGTGGGAGAATTACTTGACCAATGTAGCCAATGTAATTTATAACAAAAACACAGGTGTAAAACAATGGGTTAATCCTAATGCCTCTTATCATGTAGTAAATCTAACTACACGAATGTAGTCTCACTTGTGGCCTTGGAATGGTCCTAACGCAAGTTCTAGAATCTAAGTGCTACCGGTACACACATCATAGCATAAATGCTTTTCCTACCAATTCTAGGGGTGAACCTCACATATTTGGGGTGGAAATTTTTTTTTGTGGTACGGTTTTTGTGCTAGTCATATAACTCCTATCCGTGAGACGCTCATTAAGATCAAAGTTTCACTCCTATATGTTGTAAGCAATTTTAAATTTGGCACTAAAATTGCCCTAACAGGTATTTCTCTCAGTTTTATTACACATCTACCATTAAACAAACAAAAGTCAAGCGCAATGGCATTCTCTAAAATCGTACTTTTACCCTCCCCTTACACTTAAGATGAACATTGTCCCCAATGTTCAAATTACAAGATGTAAAAGAAAAAGTAAAAGAATGAAATCAAATACTCCCCTGATTCGCTCGGTGGATAATGAAGTTACACGGTTAAATCTTCTTCCAAAGTAATGTTGAAGCTCCATGACTAATGCATCGCCATAAGCTTGATTCCATAAACATCTCCTTGTCCAAAATAACCTGTTAAACCTGAGAAAACAAACACGAAAACCTGCATAACATCGGCGGGATAAATCTATATATAAGGATATAATGCTTGTGGAATGATAATTTTGCAGATTCCTGGAGATTATAAGTTGGAGATTTTAATAAAAACTTTTCTAAAAACAAAACTTTCAAAAATTTCTGGAAATTAAATCTGACGCCGTCAGGTTATAAACCCTGACGCCGTCAGAAATGACCTGACAAAAATTTTCATTTTAAGTTTCCGGAAAATTTCTGGAAAAACCTTTACCTTACTTCCTGGAATTCCTGCAAAACATCATTATGACTCGATACAAGCATTTGACTCAAACAAACACTAATATGTATGTTAATTTAGTATTATTATGATTCATGTTCATTTGTGTTCTAATAAACCGATTTAGATTTCCCTTACACTTAACTTTTGCAAAATACCTTTATATGTAGTTAAGACGAAGTTAAAAACAAGATAAAGCATTTTCACAACTTAGTTTTTAACATGAATCAAGAAGAATAAAAATTAAACACACATACGGAAATAAATAAAAACAAACAAACAAATAAATAAACACACAAAGCAAATAAAGCTTATAAAACAAATAACGCTTGGGTTGCCTCCCAAGAAGCGCTTGTTTTTGTTCGAGTCATGAGCCTGACTCTACCCTTATTTAATGGATAAAGGAGAGGTTTTCCCTACACTTAGGATTAAGTGCGGGTGATAGTAGCGATACATACCAGTTCGGTAGGAGTATGCTACGTGAGGAAAGAGTGGTGGATGAATTATATGCTCAAAGGGGTGTGCTCCTTTCATCATAACCTTACCAAGTTCACTTTGGTCAATGGGTGAATTAAAGTTTTCTCCTAAAAAGGGATCATTTTCTAACAACTTCGAGAGACTCCTAATTGGGAATCCATCTTGACCCAATAGACCCGGTTTAAACCCATAATGTTTCTTGTGATCAATCATGAATGGGTGATGTAGACATGTAAGGTCATTTTTCACTCCTATATTGTCTTCCTCACTACAAGGCTTAATGTCCACTACCTTAAACTTAAGACTACCCGGACTATATGTTTTGATGGGTGGATCGGGACCTAATTCAATTCCTAAATTTTCATCCAAGGATGGAAGATTAGGTAACGGTTTTGGTTGAGGCTCCGGCTCATCAAAACTAGGAACTTCCATAGGACTAAAAGAAAGGTTGTGATCACTAAAAGCATTCAAACCTATTTCTTCTAGTTGTGTTTGGTCCAAGGGTTCTACCTCTATTGGGGTTTCTATAGTCTCCTCAACTTCTTCCGGGTAAGTCACGGGCGTGTGTGTGCCTCAAATGATGGTAGGACTTGTGGGGTACTTGGTGGGCTTATGTTACTTACCTCGTCATTCCTTGTGTCAAGATCACCTATATCCTCATCATGTGTTTTAGTAGAATCTAACCCTAACATTTTCCCTAGTATCTCAAGTGCTTCTCTAGGCATCTCAACTTCTATATCCGAATCATAAGGATCATCCTCAATGTTCTGACTGCTATATTCAAATTGCCCAAAAGATTCATCATGTGTTTCTTGAGATTCATCGTCATCGATCACAAAACCTAGGTCTTTTTGATCAATGTGATCATGTTCGGCTAAATCCTCCGTCACATCAAGGTCACCTATGTGTTTGTTTTGTAATACGGCATTACATGACATCCACTTAGGTATCTCAACACTAACATATTCATCCCCAAACAAACTTGTTTCATGATCCTCGAAATTTGTGGTCAATTGACTTGTACTAACGTTTGTTGGGTTGTCTACTATATAATAATATTGGGCACACTCTTCAATAGCTTCCCATGCTTTCTCAGCACTTAATTCCCTAAGATCCCTGCCGGCAATATGGTAAATGTCCCTTTGGGCATGTCGGTCGACATGATTGTAAAAGATTTGAGTTAGGGACCAAAAATCGAAGTTATGATGAGGGACTTTTTGGAGTAAATATTTAAAACGAGTCCATGCATCATAGAGAGGTTCATCTTTATGTTGTTTAAACATCAAGATGTCATATGGAGTGGGTGAATTACGTGGTTGGTAGTATGGTGGATTCGCGTTCTCCATAATGGTGAACGGAAGAGTCAATGGAAATTACGAACAAACACACAAAGAAAGTAGATAGACTAAAGAAAATCCTAGAAAAATAAAATAAAAATCTCACTAGAAAGGAATCTAGTGAGTAGACCTAATAGAAATAACAATTCAACCTAAACAATAACTATTCCCCGGCAACGGCGCCAAAAACTTGATGCGTGGGTTTTGCAACCTTACAACAGGTTTTACCTCTCGAGGGATCTCAAGAGGCTTACAACCCCACCAGGCAGTGTACCTGACCGATGTAGTATAGTGTAGTGGTAAGTACGGGGGATTGATCGTTCTCCACAGGGAATAGTGTTCGTTAGGTGTGAAAGACTACTCTAATTAGGTCTAAGGGTTGAGGAAGATTCTTTTTTATGTTTTTATATTTTTATGAAAGCAAGTAAAATCTCGGTTTTGAAGGAGTGGGCGGAATTAGTTGCTAGTCAACTAACCCAAAATTACTACGGATGCAAATAAAATAAAATAACAAAAATGAAAATGTGGTGAGAAACTTATGTGTAGAGAAATGTGTTTACTTAGATTTCCTTACTCCCTAACTATCTTTTACCGGTTAATTAGTGTGTATTAGTCGCGTGGATGACGGGTGTATTCCTTAATACCATTCGTGGGGTGGCGTACTTACTTCCCCAACTCTACAAGCTCCTACTTCACTCCTATGTCGAGCCGGCTAGGAAGCTCCTAACATGGGATCACTAGAATTCGCTTGTGCATTAAATACAACCATAAAAACCTTTAGTACGTATTTGGTTCATGTTTCTTAAGACGTTCAAGCAAGTTACCGAATAGGAAGTTAGCCAGTTTTCTTAAGCCTAACATAGATAAACAATCATCCAATACAACTAACAACACACTAAAAACCAATAATCAATAGCTAGGTTTCATTAGATCTAAGCAAACACAAGATAAATTTAGCCTAACATGTTAATCAAAAGACAAGAATAAGATAAAATCAAACAACACATAGACATATTGAATGATTAATTGATAACTTATCTTCAATGTAGCATGGAAGATCTCAAGGCAAAAAGCCTTGAAAAAGAAGCTAAATTCGTCCTAGGGTTTTCTCCCAAAATTCCACACACTAAGCTCTCCCTAATGACAAAAAATTAGAAAACTATATATAGATTTTTGGATCTGACGGCGTCACCTTATGGAGTGTGACGCCGTCACCTCGCCGCTTCTAGGGTTCCCGGATGACCTTCTTGACGCCGTCCCTCTTTAGCTCTTCAAAAATCCATTCTGGCTTATCAAGGCTTGACGCCGTCAGCTCGTGAAGGTGACGCCGTCCCCTTATGATTTAAGCCGTGACGCCCTTGATCAAGTTAAAGCGTGACGCCGTCAGAATTTACATGCTATTTTCACTGGCTTATCATGAGTAAATTTCACGTCCACTTTTTCTTGCCAAAGCATGACGCCGTCCAGAGTTAATTGTGACGCCGTCAAAGGTAACTTTCAGCCGATTTTTGAGACTTTGTCGTTTTCTTTACTTTTATGCTCCAAAAACGTCCAAAATGCCTCCTTTTCCAGATTTCTCCTCAAAAGTACCTAAAATGACAAAAGGAACGATTTAGGGCAATATTTGATCAAATAAATACGATTTAGGGCTTAAATGACCCCTTAAAAGCGGTACACTTTTCGCTTCATCAATAACCCTAAAATGCAATAATGCACCGCTATAAATATGCAAAACATGTGGCTGGGAAAATACTAAAATTTAATTAGAAGGAATGATTGCAAAACATAACTGAACTGAAGTACAATTAAAGGGTGCACTTCTTCATCTTCCCATGAAAAACTATGCTATCAGTATTTAAAACTATATTTCCAGATATGACAGAAAAACCCTCACAGTTTACATTTTACGAAATAAACCCATCAGCTACACAATGCATACCATTACCATCCTAAAACATCATAATACTAATAATACTAAGTGAATGAATACGTTAAAACATAAAGAGTTACTCCATTCATCTTTTGACAAGTATTATACATTTTTTCTCTTTCATCACTCTTTGTATTACAAACAAATCGTATATATACATTATTAATGACCTTTTGACTAAAAAAAACGATACTATCGAAAAAAAAAAGAAAAAAAAAAGACATGTTGTTAAGGAAAAAACAATATGCAAATAGATTTTGCTGGTTTAAGTACATTATTTTTTTCCTAATTGTAACCTACAACTTCATTGTCAAAGTACCGTGCAATGTGCTATAAAGTTTTACCATATAAACCGGCCCAGCGCATACCTTTAAAAAAAAACATCATAAACCAGATACAACTACCAAAAAAACCCGCCAGGCCGCAATGCGGCTGGTCGCCGCCATTCTAGTTCTATAGTATTGCGGAGTATTGTTTATGGTATCATTATAATGCATGTTGCTATTACCATGCAACATTCTATAGTTTTGTTAAGGTTTTGGTGTTTCTATATAAACTAAACTACTTGTTCGAATCAAGTTATAATTTTATTACGGCTTCTAAGCTTTCTTTTGGTTTTAACTTTCAACGTACATCGACCACATCCAATGGCTGAAATCCACCACCTTCTCGTCGTTCTCGTCCTCCTCCTTCTTACCTTCACCGGTACCACCACCAAAGTCACATCTTTAGGTCACAAAAACATCTCAAACCATCCTATTCCACGGAAGCTGTTATACGAAGAAGTTGGGCCGGGTAGGGCTTCAAAAACTAAATCATTATATATATATATATATATATATATATATATATATATATATATATATATATATATATATATATATATATATATATATATATATATATAGTGTTTTGTTTGTTATAAATTTAGAGGTTTACATGTATATGTTTATGCTTTTTAGTTATAAATTTCAAAGATTAAAGAATATACATCAGAAACATATGTGCAATTATCATTTTAAGCAAAACAAGTTTGATGTGTAAACAATTGTACTAAAAAAAACATATGTAAAATTACAATATTAAAGAACACATATGTAACTGTTTTTTTATTTTTTCTCGAAAACATTCATGCATTCAAAAAAATAATAATAAATAAATAATTTCGAAAATTTAAAGCCTTAAAAATCGTTTTTTATAAAAAAAAAAATCAAATAGAAAAGTGAAAATGTGTCTTACTATTATGCCCTTTTGAATTAAATAAAAAGATTTAATAATACTAAATTCTCATTGGTCCAAAGTGGTTATGTAAAGTTCTGTACAAAATAGTGGTTCTGCATTGAACGTGCCTCTATATATATATACATATATATACACTATATATTAAGTAAAAATGGTCAATGTGAAATGTGGAAATTTGAAAATGTTGAAAAATGGTCAAACTTTTAGCGCATTTGAAAAGTATTAAAATTAAACAATGCATTTGGGATGTATTGAAATAGTTTGAATTATTTCTGGTTTGCTCCATCTTTGTTTGTTACAATTTAATGTATATAAAAACCGGGTTGACCCGGGACGCTTCAAACCCGGCGGGTTGATCCGGTTTAATTTGGCCTGTTTTTCGACCCAACCCGTCGGGTTGACCCGGTTTAAATTGACCCCTTTTTTTACCGGTATGGTTCAACCGTGTTTCAAAACTATTTGCCGCTATAAAATCTCGTTGTTATGCACGGGTACTCGTCTAGTATATGTATATATATATATATATATATATATATATATATATATATATATATATATATATATATATATATATATATATACAGGGTAAAAAAATAAAAAGACAAATATCCGTATATTACATAAAAAGAATTTTTTTTTTTTTTTTTAAAGTTCACGAAAAAATCCAAAAATTTCCATAAGATCGGGTATGTTGGTGCATAAAACTTTTGTGAAAGAAGTTTTTCTAATTTTGAGTTTTTATTTGCTTTTTTTAATGCACAAAAAACGAATTTTGATGCACAAAATTTTCAACTTGTTTTAGTTAGATGAACAATGTTATTTTGATGAAAAAAGTCAAAAGAAATTGGGTGCAAAAACGAATTTTTGATGCACAAAAAAAGGATTTAATGCACAAACGTGTTTTTTGAGGAAAAATATCCATTTTTAGAAAAATTTCCTTCACAACTTTTTCATGCACCAACATACCCGATCTTGTGGAATTTTTTTGGATTTTTTCGTGAACTTTTTTTGAAAAAAAATTATTTTTACTTAGTGTACGAATATTTGTCTTTTTATTTGATCTTTATCCTATATATATATATATACACACACACTCTGTTTATTAATTTTTTGTAGTCTTTTTTTCACGAAAATTAAAATATAAAATATCTATAATTTTTGTGTGTGATATATTATGCATGGGTTAAAAATTTGACTTGTTTGATTGACAAAAACGTGCAGTGGCATCCACTGTCGACAATGGAGGTGTTGCTGGTAATACACGACACACAATCGACAATGGAGGTGCTGTTGGTAATACACGACACACATTGCGAATTGTCTCAGTTCGTCTCATTGTATGGATGATTGTGTTTATGGGTTTATGTTGTTTGTGCTTGCAAGGATGATTGGTTTACGTAATGTTAGTTGTTTTGTTTATTATTGCTAACGGGCTATTATCGTAGTAGGCTTAGTTTATATTGGGCTCGGCCCGTTTATCATTTGTTATGTGTTTATAACGAATATTAAATTCTTGCGTTTTGCAGCTGTGTATTATTTGATAAGTTAAATCATTTAATTAATTTGCTCTCTTTATATGAAAAAAATTGCATATGCCTATATAATTTAATTTCATGTGTTTTCATATAACTAAATGCAAAATGCAATTCATATCATTTATCTTTTAGCTCTATACCATTCAAACCTTGTAATCATTTTGACCAACTACAAAAAAATAAGCAAGTTTTTTTTATAAATGAGTAAGTAAGTAAAAAACATTCTAGTATTGGGCTCATTTCATTAGAAAATTATTATCAATAAAATAAGAAGCTGATTTTAAATTTTAATCACTATTTAAAGACGTTAAATTGTCAAACATTTAATTGATATTTGATAAGTGTTTTGCTACACCCTCCTACCATTTCATCTTAAAAATCCTACTACACACATAATAATATTATATAGTTTTTCCCACTCATTCTCTCTATGCATCCAAACCGTCAGTTCTGACAAGTGTCAGCATCATATAAGTAGGCACATTTGTAGGAATCGTTAGCATTTCTCATTTGATAAATATAGTTTGTTATGTAATAAATCGAAAAAAGACAGTTTAAGGTAAAGATATATATAATATATAAATTTAAAAAATGAAGTTAGGTGCAGTTTTTGTAAATTGCTAGATTGTTAAAGGGTATGTTTGAAATTTAAGAGTAAATTACACCGTTGGTCCTTGTGGTTTGTGTTGACTGGCGCCAGTGGTCATTTGACCAAAAACATTGCACCAGTCAGCCTTAAGTCGGAAACGTTATGCACCGTTAGTCCCTCCATCCAACTGGCCCCACTAACATCCACTAACGCTCGTTAAGTATGGATTTTAAAGGGGCAATTTCGTCACTTCACATCTTTATTATCATCTCTCTCTTACCTACAAACCCAGATTCATCTTCATCTTCTAACTTTTCAACTCCTTTAAATGAAAACGAGGCTACAATATCACTTGGTGGTATCATCAGTCAAACCAACAACATCCACCAACATCCACCACGTGACAAAAATATCTTCAGCAACATCCACCAAGAAAAACAAGGCTACAACATCATAACCATACAATATCATTTAGTTTAATTATAGGTGTGCATCTATTATTTGTGCATTAAATAATCCTAAACATACCTTTTTGAAATCCTTAAAAAAAAAAAAAAAAAAAAAAAAAAAAAAAAAAAAGAATTTGAGGGTCGCTGGGTATAGATTTACATCTTCGATGGCACAAAAACGAAAGATGAAGAACGAAGCAAGCAGCAGTAACAGTAAATCCGATGATAGCGTCGTTGTTGACGTCGGTCGCCGCAGAAGCTCTTGCAGTTATTGTAAATCATCCTCCAATACCAGTATTACTCACGGTTAGTTTATTTATTGTAGCCTCTTCATCGCCGCCTCTTCATCGATGGCCCAACGGAAAAATGATGGGTACGAGTCTGTGGTGTTTGTGGTTTCAATGTCGCGGGGTTTTGTGGTTTCAGATCGTGATGTTTGTTGTATATATCGCCGCCTCTTCATCACCGGATCTGATTTTTTTTTGTTGTGGTTAGTCTAAAACAACCAAGGAAAAAAAAATAATACCAACCAAGATCTGTTGGTGTATTTGGTATAGCAGGTGATACCCGCCTCTTCATCACCGGATTTGATTTCTTTTTTTTCTTTTTTTTTTGTAAGATGGTGTAATAGCAGATTTTTTTGTATGATGAATGGAAAAAAAATGTAGGTGAGTGACGAAGATTTAAGATGAAGATGAGTAAATGGAAAAAAAATGTTGGTGAGTGAATGGAAAAAAAATGTTGTGAAGATGAGTAAATGGAAAAAAAATGTCTAATTTCCGGTAATGAAGATAAATGAGTAAATTACACCGTTGGTCCTTGTATTGTGAAGTGACAAAAATGCCCCTTTAAAATCCTTACTTAACGAGCGTTAGTGGGAGTTAGTGGGGCCAGTTGGATAGAGGGACTAACCGTGCATAACGTTTCCGACTTAAGGCTGACTGGTGCAATTTTTTTGGTCAAAGGATCACTGGCGCCAGTCAACGCAAACCACAAGGACCAACGGTGTAATTTACTCTAAATTTAATTTAATTTTCGCAAAAAAAACATATATTAAACTTCAACATTTTATAAAATAGTACAGGGTAATTTTCGTAACTCGTCACATAGTTTTGGTGGGTTTTGTAATTTTATTTTTAAGATAAAGTCAAAGGTAGCTTTTGTAGATTGTTAGATAGTCTAACGGTGTGTTTTGAGTCTTATTTTATTTTTAAAAAAAAGTATATATATTAAACTTCAAAGTTTTTTTTTATAAAATTGTACGTGAATAAAAAGTATTGCAATATTAGGCTCATTTGTTTGCAATTTGAAGACCTTTTCATTTGTATATTTTTTTGTAAAAGAATCGGTGGACATGCGTTAGATATTTGATAAATAAAGTTTGTTATATAAAAAAAAATTTCGACATGACCGTGGTACTCAGACGTATTATCTAACACACTCTTAATTCCAATGTATCAGTTCAACTAGTCAGCCAGAAGAGGAGGGTTTTAGCACCCACAAAGAGCCAAGCTATGACAAAGGAGGTGAACGAGTGGCTCAGGGCCGAAAATGTTAGGCCGGTACGATACCCCACATGGATCTCAAACCCAGTGATGCTAAAGAAGTGTGATGAAATTTAGAGAATGTGCATTGACTTCAAAAATATCAACTTAGCTTGTCCGAAGGATTATTATCCCTTGTCGGAAATATAAGTGTTTCCTGGACGCATACAAGGGGTTTCATATGATGACACTTACAACTATTACAACTGTTATGCTCGGGAATCAGGTTTCAAAGTACGTGTCAAAAATTCATGGTTTAAAAGAAATCACAAATAGAAATATGGTGCTGTTCTCTGTTGTAGCAGCCATGGTTTTAAAAGAATAAATACATGAACCGTCTAAGGAAAGAATCACGAACTGGTTGTCCTGCAATGGTGTGAGGATGAGATTAGTTGACATGAAAAAATGGTGAATTCTTGAAGTTACACTTGATCATAACCACTTGCTCGATGCAAAGGCTTACAAGTCTATGACCAAGATTGGCCTACGAGGAACCAACAAAACGCAACACTATACAGATGGACGAACGGAAAAACAATAAAGGGCACTTGTAATTATTTTCAGGGGGTAATAATGAAAATGTAAGTTCAAGTCGGCAGGAATTTGTTAGACAATGTAAACCCCGTAGGTATAACTTTATTAATGACTATTATTTATAATGGTAAAACCCTAATGTTGGATCGATATACTCTGACCAAACTAACTTGTAGCTTGTCTACGGTTTAACAACTTTGAATAAATTCAAAACTATTAATAATGAAACACTGATATACTTTGCTAAGTATGCGGAATCTACTTCAACAAAGCTAAGAAGAATTAATAAACAACTTCGAATATTATTAAAACCTTGAACCTGCTCTCTTACACAGATTCACTAACAAACTCTAATCACTAATATTCTAACAAGCTTCGTATGAACTTGTCTCTCTAAAATCTTATCTAATCGTATATCTCTAATGCCAACCTAGGGATCCTTTTATAGGCACAAGGAAAACCCTAGTCGGTTTACAATACTTGAACAACAAGTAATTCTAATTATAACTCTAATCTAATACGAACATTCTAGAATAATTTGCATAGCAGTCCTTCAACGAGCAGCAGTACTTTGACTTGATTAGCGGTACTTTGACTTCCAGCAGTACTTTGATGTTCCAGCAGTACTTTAACTTTATAGCCCAACAATCCTCCCCTAACTTGAATTCTACTTGTTTGATTTCAAGTTCCTTTGTATTTCTTTAACTCCAACACTTTATCTTCAAGGAAATGTTGTATCTTTAAAATCTATCTCGTTGTTGTTTTGTCATCATCAATGCAATCAGTATCTTCAATCTTTATCAGCAACAATTCTTTTCAGCATCATATCTTTTCAGCAACTCAGCATCATATTGGCAATAGGTACATCAGATCTTAAAAGTTTCATACTATTCTCATCACTTCCAGGTGTGTTAACTCCTGTGAGAGGTGAATCATTGAAAACTTAATGGATTTTGATGTCTCTTTACCAAAGTCATTAACTCTGGAGTAGCCAATGTTTAGGTTTAGGAAAAACCATGGTACATTGATAACCATATGATTTTTAGCAAATCATCAGCTATCAACGGATTTGAGTAGTCTTTACCAAATACCCGTTTGCTTTTGGACTAGCTAGTTCTTTTAGTACAATCACTACCATGGTGAACTAATTACCATATAATGGTTTTCCACAGCCTTTACCACAAAGCCATTATCTTGTGGGCTAGCCAACTCTTCACTAACATAGATATGGTGAGTTGAAAACCATACAATTTTTAGTAAATTGTCAACTAAAAACGGATTTGATAATCACATCAGAGCCGTACCCTCATGATGAGTCAAACTCTTTCTTGTTTATTAAACATGGTGAGTTGATTACCATTTGTTGTGTAGTACAAGTACTAACACCATGCTGTTGCTTTCAAAACCATTTGTTGCTGTTTAATCTTTGTGCTTCAAAATGTTTTTGCACTTATCAAAAATTACTGATTTTATCAAAAAGACTTTACTGGTTTCATGCTGCAAGCAGTACTTTAAGAAAGTACTGTTTGACTAGCAGTACTTTGAAGAAAGTACTTATTTTTCAAAATATTTATATAATAATTAAACCATACCAGTAGTTATGCATTAATCTTCAGATTCAGTTGTCCACTTGATGAACAATTTTATGACCATCAATGCTACTTCATTCTCTTGTTCCACTTCCATGCCATGCTCTAGCATCCTGATCATCAGATCTCTTGTGAGTGGATATCTCTGTTCTGCTAGCGTATGAATCATAGTGCCATCTTCTAACTCCAAAACATGTATTCCAACTGATTCAAAGAATCTCCATCTGTTAATCTCCCAGTTGTCTTGATTTTCCCACAAAGTACTGTCCTTTGTTTCCTCTGTCTCCCAGATTGTTGTGAGATCTCCTAACAATATCAAACCTACTCCTTGTGGTGGAATATGCTCAAAATAAGTTTGCACTTGGAGATATAACTGAAGCATATCATCTCTGTCAATCAGATGTAGTATATCCCATAATGAATTGAATACTCTAAAGCTTCCATCTTGTCTATGAAAGATCAGATAATTTCCTTCTTGTGATTCTACAACTGAAAAAGTAGATATCTTGGACTTCTTATCAGCATCTTCTTTCAATTTTGGATGTTCAAAGTCAACAACTCTAAGATAATTCCTTAGCTCATCAACTGTGTCTGTTCTTAATTCAAATGTATCCTTGAACTTGAACTTCTTTGATGGCTGTTCATCAGTTGTTCTTTTCCTCTTTGAGCTTCTTGTAACAGCTCTTTCCTTTCTTTTATCTTCAAGCTCCTTATCTTCAAAAGAAATAATGCTTGCAAGATCCTTTTCTATAGCTTCTCTAACAGCATCATACAGATCCTTCATCTCTGTATATGTCAATCTGACCAAACCTGTATATCTTTGACCTTTCAGATAAGCCATCATATCATTCCTTTCTCTAGCTTTACTAATTGGCCTTTGTGATTGAACACCAATCTTCCTAGATTCTTCAGCATCTATCTCTGCTTGCAATAGTCTAGCTGCTTCCTCATTTTTGGCAATCTGAATTTGTCTTAACTGTGCCAATGTCATCATCTTCTTCTTCTTTTCTACCAAGATCCCTTTACCTTTATCTTTTGGATCTATCTCCTGAGTAGGTTGAGAAGAAGTATGATGTTGTTGTTCAACCTCATGAATACTAATGCCTCTTTGACTTGACATATTAATCATGATGTCAGCAATTGTTTCATCATCACTGTTAGTATGAGCTATAACATCTTCTTCCTAAACTGGTTTAGAAGGGCCAACTTCCTCTTGAACTTGACTTGAAGGACCAATATCTTCTTCAAAATCCAAAGTTCTAGGTGTAATAGTAAATTGCCTCTCAGTACCTTGTTGAGCAGTACTTTCAGCCTCAACTCCTTCCAAATTTACTTCCTCAGTATCACCACTTCTTACTTCAACAGCAGCTTCTTCCAAATTGATTTGCTCTGTTTCATCACTCTTCCTCTCAGCAGTATCTTGAGGAATATTTTCAGGTGGTGTCATCTGAGTATCATCCATAAATCCAGCATCTTGTTCAAGACTAGCATCTTCATTCAAATTCTCTAAATTCCTCCCCAATTGGAATGAAGAATGCTTCTTTGACTTTTTCTTCTTTGAATGAGAAGACTTCTTAGGTATCTGACCACTCTGCTTCTGAGATTTTACCCATAATCGATGGTGTTGAACTAGTGGCCAAACAAACTTCTTCAATCTTTGAAACTTAGTCTTTAATTTGATTATCTTAGCAGCTTGAGCCTCACTCTCCTTTTTCAGCCTCCTTAACTCTCTTGTTA
Source organism: Artemisia tridentata subsp. tridentata (assembly GCA_021014915.2). Taxonomy (NCBI): domain Eukaryota; kingdom Viridiplantae; phylum Streptophyta; class Magnoliopsida; order Asterales; family Asteraceae; genus Artemisia; species Artemisia tridentata. Next base: position 143,812,298 of record CP139504.1, on the reverse strand, counting down.
AAGCATAATTATCCAACTCTGCCTCTTCTTCTTCAAATTGCTTAGACATATTTGTGGAAGAATAATCATTAGGAGATGGTGGTTGATGCATACCTTGGTCTGACTCCTCATGAGTAGGAATGTCCATAGGAGCAGTATCTGCCCGAGTAGCAGAATGTGGAGAAGCAGTATGTTGAGAAGCAGTAGGTTGAGGAACACTAACTTCTCTTGAAACTGGAGACTCTTGGCTTGCTGATTCAGAGTTTGCGTCTTGCTCTTGCGCTTGCTCTGCATCTCTAACAACGTGTGCAACTCCCAATATATGAGCAGTCAAAGGTGTGTTGGTTCAAGAAAACTTGACACTCTTTTTAGATAGAAAAGTAAACACCTTTGGTGGAAGTTTGAAAGTGGGTAAAAAACTTTGAGGTTTAGGAACATCCTCAAGTTGATTGTTCAAGAATAACTGAACAAACCTTGGATACATTAAGAATGGTGAACCATTAGTAATGTGTGAAAGCATACCATCTAAAATTAGTCTTGAAAAGTTGAATCGTAGATCGGTAGCCAAACCCACTAAGGCAGATGCAATATTTTGACCAAATTGATCAAAAGAAGTACTCTTGGGACTTAAACAATGAAGTAAGACGTGAATTAGGTACTTCCAATGAGAACAAAACAAAGGCTTCTGAAAAGTAAGTTTCGTAAAATCTCCTTCATAACCTATATCACTTAAAGTGTCCCAAAGCACTTGTTTGTCAAAACGAACAGCCCCTCCTTCATCATTAAACATCAAAACATCCCTAACGGTGGCTTCAGAAATCCGAATAGTTCGTCCAGCAACCGTAGCCCTAATCAACGAGTCATCTTCAATCGTTGCAGTAGCCCAAAATTCTTGTATCCATGGACCAATTACATCAGGGTCAACTAAGATAGAGTAGTTGATGGAAGACCCAGTTAAGAAATCAATGATCGCATGAAAATCAACATTATCCCTTGTCTTGTCCAAATTAGCGATCATGTTGTGTTTGCTAATTGTTACTCGATTAGCCATGATGAGTCTTAGAGAAGGATTCGCTTTGAATGTGTGTTTCGTTAAAAAGATTGTGGTGGAAAAGCGAATGAGGGTTCTCAAATAAGGTAAAAGGCGGGGAATTGGGGAGAGTTTCTTTAAATAGGATGGAAACAAATCAAACTCAAAATAATAAAGTTACCGTGTGAATTAACTTATTATCTCCGCCGTAAGGAATTAATTAACCGTAGCCCCACATTTTTTTGACCGTTGGAACAGTACATCCACGTAAGCAGTACGTTGAAGCAGTACGTTGCTGAGTCAGTACTTTAAGCAATAAAGCAGTACGTTCCATCTTCTTATCCACAATCAACACTTCAAACTTAAACCAAGAACTTGTAAATGGCTCATGCTTAAGTTCTAACTAATAGCTATGTTGCCTCCCCTCAAATACAACATATAGTCTAAACTAAACTACTAAAACCAATACTTTCATTAAGAACTAAAAGAAAGTATACTAACGAATACTAAAGCCTCCCCTCAAATGTAGCCTAGTAGTTAATCATCCCAATGCTCACAACTAAGTGGTTGAATCTTGAAACATCAAATCCCTTTGTGAGTAGATCAGCTACATTATCATCTGTGTGAACCTTGACCACATTTATAAGCCTGTGCTCATAACAATCCCGAATGAAGTGATGCCTAATCTGAATATGCTTGGTCTTGGAGTGACAAACAGGATTCTTGACAATACAGATGGTACTTTCATTATCAATATTGATAGGAGTGTTTTTGAAATTGAATCCATAATCCAAGAGTTGATTTTGCATCCACAAAACTTGTCCACAACAGCTTGCAGCAGCAACATATTCTGCTTCAGTAGAGGAGGTTGCAGCAATCGTTTGCTTTTTACATTGCCAGGAGACTAATCTTCTTCCAAAATATTGACATCCTCCTGAGGTTGATCTTCTATCATAGTTATCTCCTGCATAGTCACTATCATAAAAAGCTTCCAAGTGAAAAGGTGACACCTTAGGATACCATAATCCTAACTTTGGTTGATGCTTGAGATATCGAAAAATCCTCTTGACTGCATACATATGTGAAACCTTGGGTGTAACCTGATATCTTGCACACAAACATACAACAAACATGATATCAGGTCTTGATGCAGTTAAGTACATAAGACAACCAATCATAGATCTATAAAGCTTGACATCCACAGCTTGTCCATCTTCATCCTTGCCTAAGGGTTTATTGTTATCAATGGCTGTGGTGGCAGGCCTGAGATTTGGAAGGTCAAATCTTTTAAGTATGTCTGCAACATACTTTTCTTGGTTAATGAAGATACCATCTCTTGTTTGTCTAACTTGAAGCCCCAAAAAGAAAGTTAATTCTCCCATAGAACTCATTTGAAACTCCTTTTGCATAAGGTCTTCAAACTCTTTCACCATAGACTTCTTTGTGGCTCCAAAAATAATATCATCCACATAGACTTGGACTAACATAATGTCTTTCTTATCCCTTTTGATAAACAAAGTCTTATCAATTGCTCCTCTCCTATAACCATGTTGTAATAGAAAATTTGAGAGTCTCTCATACCAAGCTCTAGGAGCTTGATGAAGGCCATACAGTGCCTTGATCACCTTGTAGACTTTGTTTAGATGTGCAGGATCTTCAAATCCAGGAGGTTGTTTAACATAAACTTCCTCATAAATTGTGCCATAAAGGAAAGCACTTTTGACATCCATTTGGTAGACAGGAAATCCCATATATGATGCAAAGGCAAGAAATAACCTTATTGCCTCTATCCTTGCATCAGGAGCAAACACTTCATCATAATCCACTCCTTCTTCTTGGCGATATCCTTGTGCAACCAATCTAGCTTTATTTTTGATAACATTCCCTCTTTCATCTCTTTTGATTCTGAAAACCCATCTTGTACCAATGACTCTTTTGCCATCTGGTAAATCACATAATACCCAGACTTCTTGAAGCTTGAATTGTAGAAGCTCCTCTTGCATGGCTTCAACCCAACTTTCATCAGCTAAAGCTTGAGCTACCTTCTTGGGTTCTTCTTGAGATAGAAAGCAAGCAAACAGGCATGTTTGTTGATCCTTGTGATTCATTCTGTTTTGTTTGTAAACAAAGCTAAGTAAAGCAGTATGTTGCTTAGAAAGACCTTTAACTTTGTTTCTTGTAACCACTCCTGAAGAGGGTGATCCAATAATGTTACTTTGAGGATGAGCTTTATGAACTCTCAATGTAGGAGTTGGCGAAACTGGAAGATCAGATTCCAAGTTAGTAAAATCAATCCCTTCATTGGAGAAAATACCTTCTTGATTAAGCTCATCATCAATTTCTTCTAATCCAGGAATGTTAGCATTATCCAAATCATCATCATCAACATTGGAAGCATCAGTATTGTTCCAATTTGATTGTTCAAACACACCAGAAGTACTGTCAAAAGGATCATCAGTACTTTGATCAAAAGTACTGTGGACAGTATCTTGAAATTTACTCTTTTTCTTTGCAGCTTCATAAGCCCTCCTTTGTTCATCTTCATAGGATTGTGCTATAGTTTCTTGAAAAAGCATCCTATTAAGTTCATCTTGTATGGCTTGATCTTCATCAGATACTGTATTGGTTGGTTGAGCAGTACTTTGTTCCTCATCAGTAACTTCAGGTTCTTTGTCAGGAACATCTTCTGGTCTAACATTGACTCCATGAACAATGTACTGTGAATCATCTTCTTTTTGATTAGCCTGATTCTCTTCTCTAACAGGCACATAATTCATAGATGGAGTGAACTTGAGATCAAGATCAAACATCCAATCAGGACCTTTACCTTTCTGAGTTTCCTTATCTTCCAAAAATTCAACATGAAGACAATCTTGTACCTTTTTGGTACTCCTGTTATAAACTCTAAAACCTTTGCTATTTGTACAATAACCCAATAGATATCCTTCATCTGACTTACCATCAAATTTTCCCAGAGAGTCAATGGTATTTAGAATAGTCAGAGAGCAGCCAAAAGGTTTTAGAAAACGAATGTTTGGTTTCTTTCCCATTAGTAACTCATAAGGTGTCTTCATTTGAGGTTTAGTTACTGAAACTCTATTTAACACATAGCAAGCAGTACTTATGGCTTCAGCCCAAAAGAGAATAGGTAATTGGGAGTCTGCAAGCATTGTTCTAGCTGCTTCTATCAAAGTCCTGTTCTTTCTTTCTGCAACACCATTCTGCTGGGGTGTTCTAGCAATGCTAAACTCTCTCTTGATCCCGTTCTTGGCACAGAATTCATCCATATGCTTGTTCTTGAATTCTGTTCCATTATCACATCTAATACCTCGTACTTTGAGTCTCAATTGATTTTCAAGGGCTACTATCAGGTCATGGATAGCATCAAAGGTTTCATCTTTGAATCCGAAGAAAAAGACCCAACTAAATCTGCTACAATCATCTGTCACAACCAAGCAGTACTTCTTCTTCTTTAAACTCTCTACTGAAACTGGTCCAAACAGATCCATGCGTAGCAACTCCAAAGGTTCTCTAATATCTCTTTCCCCAAGCTTCTTACATGAAGCTTTATGTTGTTTACCCTTCTTGCAAGCCAAACATGAATGATCAGTCTTGAATGTTTTGGAAGGTAAACCTCTAACTAAATTTCCTTTGACTAGCTTGTTGATGTTCTTAAAATTAACATGACCTAGTCTTCTGTGCCACAAATGTGCTTCTTCCAATGATGCTTTTGCTATTAAACATGTTGCTCTTCCAGCAGAATTGAGACTCTTTAAGTCTAAACTGTACACATCATTGGTTCTTGGTACTCTCAATGTTACCAAGTGATCATCAATAAACTTAAACTCAGGAGAGAGAATGAGACATTCTGTATCAGTGAACAGAATTGGGTACTTCTTGTCACAAATCTGAGATACTGACAAAAGGTTGAACTTGAGCTCCTTCACATATCTAACATTCTCAAAATCAATACATCCAGCCTTGATTGTTCCTTTGCCAGTGATTCTCCCTCTATCAGGATCATTACCAAATGCAACTCTTCCTCCATAATATGCCTTAAAATCTGACAGGATCTCCTTGTCCCCTGTCATGCTGCCAGAGCAACCACTATCAACAATAATATGATCTTTAAGCTCCTCCTCTGGGTTGCCCTGCACAGTAAAGAAAAGGGTTAGTTTCTTTTAGGAACCCAAGCCATTACTGACTTGTGTTCCCCTTGTGGAGTGACATACTTGAATTCCTTTAGTATGTAATCTCCACTGGTTTTAAAGGCATGGTCAATGATTATTTGAGTTGGTCCCATGTCCTGTGTTGTATTATCAACAACACTCCCTGTTTCACCCTTATCTGAAAATACTGCTTGTTCCCCATCAGTACTTTCTTTCTTAACCCAATTTCGTTTGGCCTTAGGTTTCTCTGATCTAGGTACTCTGCTTGAGGTGTAAGACCTTTTATATGAATTGAATCTCTTAGGTCTTCTATGTGAAAAAGTGTTAGCAGTACCATGATTGGGTGAAAACTTATCAGTCCTTTGAGAAGGTACTTCTGGAGACTTATCAGTATGTGAAGGTACTGGTGGTTTGGAGAACATTCTTTTCTGGTGAGGGTACCTATAGTCTTTAGAGAAATTACTATGGTTGACCCTATTTGAGTGATTCCAAACTGGTCTAGTCTCTCTTGGTTTATGGGTGGCAGGTCTATTCTTTGGGAACTGACTTAAATATTCTGAGTGTAAGTCACAATGCTTAATCAAATGATCAGGACTATAGCATACATAACATAATTTTCTCTCCATATTCCCAAATCCTCTTCTATGATTAAAAGGTTTCCTATAGTGAGCAGTATTTTGAAAAGTTTCTCTTGGAGGTACTGCTGAATGCCCAGCAGTACTTTGAAAAGTTTTTGGAGGTACTGCTTGTTTTTGAAAGGCTGTAGGAAACTTTTGATCATTACCCCTTTTAAAATCATCCTTGGGTTTCTCAGAACTAAATTGACCAGTAAGCTTCTTCCTAAACTCTAGGTTGTCTACACCATAACGAGAAACATCTGTCCTAAGTGGTTGAAACTTACTAGTGGGTGGAGGAACTGAGTGGTACTCCTTATCTTTCTTAAACTCAGGAGGTGTTTCACTAATTGGTTCCTCATTCCTAGATGTGTTTTCTTCTGAGCTTGTAAGGTCATCATCACTAGGTGGAATCTCTTCCTTATCACTAGGTGAGGTCTCATCTGAACTACTATCTTCACCATAACCTAGTCCAGCTCTACTGTTTATGACTCTTTGTTTTTCAACAAATTAAACATGTGATAGACCAGCCTGTTTAATACTACCAAGTTTTTCTAACAAAGCATCTCTTTCCTTAGTAATCTTTTCTAATTCAGACACCTTACATCCTAACTTCCATTCACTTAATTTCAATTGGTAATCTTGTTGCTCATATTTTTCTGCCCAAGCCATTTCATTATTTTCATGTGTTAATATTTTGGCTTCCATTAACTCTAAAGTTAATTGATAACCAGCTACCTCAGACCTAGCTGTTCTACAATTATCTCTTTCAGTCACATATTCTTTAAGCAACTTTTGATAAACATCATTACACTTAGAGCATACCTCAGAGACATTGGATGAACTTGGTGAAGTAGCTACCATAGCAATCTGAACAGGTTCATCTTCATCCTCCATGCTCCAGTCAAAGCTTCCAAGACCATCTCTTGATTCCAAAGCAGCATATCCTGGTTCCTCATCAAAAGCTGTGCTCCAATCAAACTCTTCCATTGCAACCATAGAATAGGTTACTGGTTCATCATCAAATTCAGCACTCCAGTTAATCTCTGCTAGATTTTCTTGAGCCACCAAAGCTTTTGGTTGTGATTCAGTAATAGGAACCTCCTTTCTTTCAACCTTGGGTTGTTCAACCATCCTGTTTGCCTGATATTTTGCAAACTTGCATTCCCTTGCAAAGTGTCCAAGCTTTTGACAATTGAAACATTCAATCTTGGATTTGTCAAAAGTTATACCTTGTTTGGCTTTGAAATCAATTCCCCTTCCTGTCTTGTTCATGAACTTCTTGATCCTTGCAGTGATCATGGCTACTTGCCATCTTATGTCAATCTCCTCTAAAGCATCTTCTTCAATCTGCAACAAGTCTTCTTGATAGGTAACAGGTAAAGTGGCTTGTTGTGCAAAGAAGGAACATACAACATCACCAGAATTGGTGTTGTTTGTTGGTGATGGGTTGGAAGTAGTTGTGGTTGTGCAAACATGCTGTGTATCACCAACAGTACTTTGAGAAGGATAAGCAGTACTTTTAGTGGAAGTACTGCTTCTGTTTTCAGAAGACACAAAAGCTATGTTGTGAGTTTTCTGAGAACTATGACCATTCATCTCTTGCTCGTACACTTTCAAATTGTTGTAGAGATCATCAAAGTACATAGACTCCAATCCAGGTTGTCCTCTAATCATAGTAGCAACCACATGCCAGACAGATGGCAAACTCCTTAAGAACTTCAAATTTGCATCTTCAACGGATACCTCTGCTCCATACAGTTCTAGCATACTAAGTAGATTTTGGAATCTGTCATAGGCAGCATCAAGACCTTCTCTTTCACCAACAGTGAAAGTTTCAAACTGCTGCTTCAATAAGTTTCTATGCATCTTCTTTGAAGCATCATTACCTCCAAATCTTGTCTTGATCGCAGCCCACAATTGCTTTGCATCCTTAGCATCATGAAACTTTAGTAGGTGACCATCAGGAATAGCAGACAACAGTATGTTGAGAGCCTTATCTTGATTTCTCTTTGTAGCTGCTGGCAAGGTTGGATGAGGTGGTTTGGGTTGTCCTTCAACTTGTAAAGGTTCGTCAAGAACAACATTACCATTGACAATCACATCCCATAGAGCATGGTCAGTAATAGCAAGGTACTGCCTCATCTTCATGCTCCAGAGATCATATTCTCCCTTCTTGATGATAGGAATTCTGAGTGAGGTGATGGATGGGATAGGTTCAGCTTCAGTCGACATCGTTTAGGGTTTGTTGATAAATTGGTTTTAAGGGTTTCTTCTTAATCAGAGTCTCCACACAAGCTCTGATACCACTTGTTGGATCGATATACTCTGACCAAACTAACTTGTAGCTTGTCTACGGTTTAACAACTTTGAATAAATTCAAAACTATTAATAATGAAACACTGATATACTTTGCTAAGTATGCGGAATCTACTTCAACAAAGCTAAGAAGAATTAATAAACAACTTCGAATATTATTAAAACCTTGAACCTGCTCTCTTACACAGATTCACTAACAAACTCTAATCACTAATATTCTAACAAGCTTCGTATGAACTTGTCTCTCTAAAATCTTATCTAATCGTATATCTCTAATGCCAACCTAGGGATCCTTTTATAGGCACAAGGAAAACCCTAGTCGGTTTACAATACTTGAACAACAAGTAATTCTAATTATAACTCTAATCTAATACGAACATTCTAGAATAATTTGCATAGCAGTCCTTCAACGAGCAGCAGTACTTTGACTTGATTAGCAGTACTTTGACTTCCAGCAGTACTTTGATGTTCCAGCAGTACTTTAACTTTATAGCCCAACACCTAATTCCCAAAATCCACAAACCAGGCTTGGGCCTAATTATCCACTAATAAGACCAACAAACCATAAGACCAATCGAACCATAAGACCAATTGATCAAATGACCGGTACATTTTTTTTTTCTTCTCTTTTTAGGTTAAAAGGTGGCGGCTAGGGTTTGACGGGGTGAAGAGATCAACACATATTTATTTAGGTAATATGGATGTGGGTTCTGCCAACACTGTTTTTTTGAAAAAGAAAAAGAAAATCAATAATTGAAGAGATCAAGTACCGATTGCCAAACCAATAAGCACAACACATGTCGACAAAATTTTGGTTTAAACTAAAAGAGATAAATAATGGTGGCTAGGGTTTGATAGGGTGGCTTAGGGGAGGCGGCTCAACTTAGCCACCTAGGTCTGAGGATCAGACCCGCTCCGATACCATGTTAGACAATGTAAACCTCGTAGGTATAACTTTATTAATGACCATTATTTATAATGGTAAAACCTTAATTCCCAAAACTCACAAACCGGACTTGGGCCTAATTATCCACTAATAGAATTGGGTTCTTCATCTGATCGTCGTCCTGATCACTGGAACTTAAAGAAAGGCGATGCACAAGCTATTTGTAAGTCTCTGTCATTGGGTTGTGGTTTACTTTCATAGGAAACACCCGAGTCTTATATATGGGTTTTTAAAGCATGGTGGACTCCACAGACTTTAATTACTGACGATTGCATGATCTTGCAGAGTGTGGTTTCAGAGGTGTTCTTGAAATCTCATCATCGGTTTAGTTTATATCACATTATGAAAAAGTACCCGAGAAATTAGTTGGATTACCAAACTATGATGCGATCAGAAAGGTACTCATGAAAGTAATTTACGAGACATTAAGACCTTTCGATATTGAAACTTCATGGGCATTCATGATCTAGAGGTTCGGGATCAGCAAGCAGCTTCGGTCTTTATATGAAGATTGGGCCTAGTGGGGCATGGTGTATTTAAAAGATAGTACTGTACTTTTTTTGTTGGGTATATCTCAAAGTTCGCGTAAAGGGTATATCTCAAAGTTCGCTACCCATGGTCTGGATCCCATACCGGTGTAGGTTAATTGTGTTTTCTGTATTGATCATAATAGTGTTTACAATATATAGGCATGTAACCCTAGCACATAATACTATCGGGCCGTAGCCCATACAAACAACTAATGGACTATGACAACTATACGACTAACAACCGGGTGCATATGAGATTATGTATAATGTATAATGTCATTGCTAGTAATAACTTAGATGTTCTGCTTGACAAGTACCTAGTGTAACATCGTCCATATCCAAACAAGCACCAGGATTATACTATTTTATCATTATCGATAATGGATAGCAACTTAGCACAATATTAGTTACAAAATGGGCCGATTTCAGCCTTCTCAAATGGTTTAGGTCGGGCTGGGTAGAGTTTAGTAGTTATAGTTTAGCTATGAGGATGTCGCAAAAAGTATGTTATTTTATGAAATTTACCCTTAGAAAATCAAGTAATAATTGTTGGATGTTAACGTACTTTGTTAGCTCCGTTGGAGCAAAGAGCACAACTAGACAAGGGTTTCAAGCAAGTCACGCATGCAGTTCCGTGATGACGGATTAGGAGTGCTACTTAAATCCATACAAGTAGAGTTGGCCGCAAAATGGTTTGACTCAATACCTTATTGATTTCAACAAATTGTTGCGCCACTTGGACAGTGATGCTCGCATAATTAAGTCCCCTACGGACCACCTTATTCTCACATGCAGTTTTTATTTTGAAAGGTTCCCATATTTCATTCTGTTCAAAAAAAAAAAAAAAAAAAACAAAAAAAAAAAAAACAAAAAAAAAAAAAAAAAAAAAAAAAAAACAAAATAGAAAAGGTTGCCATATTTCATGGGTTCTTAAAATGTAAACAAAAACAAAACATTTAGGGAAGTGTCTAACTCGAAGCTAATGAAAATGAGAAATGAGGCATTTTACATTGATACGAAAGCTTGAAGATAGTTATGAGTTTTGGTTTTGTCCCACATTGTTGAGTGAATAAACAATAAAGCAATTTATAACAAAGATCATGAACGAAACAAACATGTATGTGTTTGCTTTACATTGAAATGATCTTAGTCATTATCCTTTCAATGTAGTTTTGGTTTTGTCCCACATTGTTGAGTGAATAAACAATACAGCAATTTATAACAAAGATCATGAACGAAACAAACATGTATGTGTTTGCTTTACATTGAAATGATCTTAGTCATTATCCTTTCAATGTAGTGCAAATATGTATATATTATTATTATTATTATTATTATTATTATTATTATTATTATTATTATTATTATTATTTGTATTATTATTATTATTATTATATTATTATTATTATTATTATTATTATTATTATTATTATTATTATTATTATTTGTATATTAAAATTAATGATTATTATGGTTATTGTTAGCGTATGTGTAAAACCGAAAAAATTTGATTCACATTTTTATTTGATAATTTGAATTATAACCTAAGTTTGAAAATAAATTTTAACATTTAAAAACTATAGGTTATACATTTAAATAAATATTAATCCTAAAACTATACATTATTAATTATATATAAAATAAAACTATTATAACCTAAGTTAATTAAAATTTTGGTACACATATTTTTGGCACTTCTTGGACTGAAATTTAAAGATTAGAACAAGAGAAACACATCAAATATTTAGTAAAAATTAGAAGATTTGGTCTCCTTTGCCTAAAATAAATAAAATACCGAATATTAATCCCCCAATCTCCCATATTCGGTTCTATCCCTCCCCCCTCCTCCACCGAACCTTACTCATTTTTTCTCCATTATCTTGCTCTCCAAAAACTCAAGGAAGAATAAGATTCAAGGTGGTTTTGATTGGGTAGTTCTCGTGTGTTGAATTGTGGTGTTTTCTCGGTTCCTTTGTTCATTAATTTTGGCTTATAAGGTATCATCTAATCCTTTGTTTTCTGCCCTAATTCGACTCTTATACACATGTAATTAAACAGAAAAACATATGGATCAAAATCGGATTAAAATGGTTTTAGGGTTAATATGTTTTGGTAATTGATTGAATTCGATGTATATGAGTTTTTACCAAAATTATACTAGGGTTTTGATAGGGTTTATGTCTGTGTGATATTATGAATATGTTAAGAAGATGTTAGATACATGTTTCATGAGTTATTAGGGCTTGTGTGATGTTTGTATGATTAAAACATGTGTTATAGTGGTCTAAAATGGATTCTAAAAACGGGACATCTTGTAGGTCGAATATGTGCGTGTTATAGATCGAGTTCCATAAGTGTTTAATTCTGTATTTTTGCATTTAAACTTAGTTTAATTTCATATTTAAGTTTTCCAATTGGTTTGGAGTGATTTGGAGTCGTATTGGTCATGTTTATGAATTTATGGGATCATGGGTCAATCCTGAGTTTAGGAGTCTAGAAATTTAGATGGTGTTTTTGAATTTTAATTTCCAAACAGTGAGGAATTAGGAGGTCTTCTTTTACAAGTAGAATATTTAGGATGTATAAGACTTACTGGAATTTTTATAGATTTTTCTGAAGGGTTCTAATGGGGTAAGCAAATGCAAACTTTCTGGGTGTCTGTGCAGTTATCTTTCTGGGCAGGTTCAGGAAAATTATTTTTGAAATGGTACTATCACTTTGAAATAAAATCTGAGAAAATTACAGTAAGTGCCCAACATGTATAGGTAACTATGATAAATATTTGAGCTTTCCAGTAGACTCTTAAGTATGGTGTAAACTTCATAAATATCGGGACCAGAATAAGATAAAATCTGAACTATATTATAAGTTAATAATTTAGTGTAACCTAACCCCATTCAATGTGTTTTGACCTAAATAACATTTGTAACGTTAATACGGATACTCTTAAACATATGTTAACCTACTTTCGACCTAACCCTACATTTAATTGATTTTGCTTAAACTCTAAATTGGTTATCAATGTAAATTAAATACGATATAAACCCTAATAAACTCTTTATTATACTTAAACCCTAACTTTGTTATATATTGATTTTAAGTGCTTTTAAACCCTAAACTTAACTGATTATCATTTCGAAACCTTAATTTGACCAATTAACGGGAAGTTACTAAAAGTGGTAAGTTACTAAAAATGGAAAGATACTAAGAATGGAAGGAAACCCTGAATAAATATAATAAATGAACTGATAAATAATAATTGATCCATAATTCATGTAGATTCTCTGAAGAAGGAGTGATCTCCGTCCCTGTGTTCATTTCATTTCGTTTCCATTTCGTTACTTGCTAAGGTACAGATATTCCACCCTTTTTCAGTAAGGGTATCTCATGACTTTGATTCCTTGATATTTGCTATTCGTTTGGTTATTCTGTCTGTTATGGTTGATTATTCGTTCTTTCTGGTGACTTCAATATCCGTATTAGAATCATTTGATACTTTGTAACCCATTTAATATTACAACTTCATGTGAAAACCTTTCTTAAAAATATCATGAAAATGTTTTGAGAAAAGAAATGTTTTAAAATGATTGATAGGAAATCAAGGCGATACCACTTTTATATGAAGGTTTAATGACTTCTATGAAAACTTCTTTTAAAAGAATACGTTCATGAAAACAGTGTTTAAATGATTTTCACAATTACTTAACCTATTTGTACTCTATCTTTTCCTTAGAGATTTCTCATGATTTGTACTCTATTTCATTTACCGTTTTGCTATTCTGATTTATGATCCACATTTGATTAGTATGCATTTGCTATTCTGTTGATATGATTCATTCAGTTGGTATTATCTTGTTGGATAATTGATAATTATCCTTTATGCTTTATTTGTATCATCTGTTTCATTCTATTGCCCATATTTGTAGCCAGTCATGGGGAGTCCATGGCCTTGCCATTGATGCACCAATGGAATTGACACTATCTTTGGAGGTGGGTTTTAGTCCACAGCGTTCCCACTTATGCTATATAGCAACCATGGCCGCCATATTTATTATTATTATATTAACGTACGTATGCACAGTCTCGAACTTGTATATGTATATCTGTTTTGCAGGGAGCGTATGGATGCATCCTAGGTACTTGTTTAGTTCAGTTATCTAGTGAATGGATTGTGTGTGTGCCATACACCCCATTTCACACTAGTACTATTGGAGTCTGCAGCTCCTATGTACAATTTGCTATGATATGATATATGTTTGTTACTTGGGCATTTCCTTGTTATGATTGTTATCCGTTTTATATTCCTTGTTATGCTTTGATTCCATTATCATATATCCCATATTTCATTGATATCTTGTTCAGCAGGTTCTCGTGGTTCCATTTCACTTATCCGTTCATTTTACTACTTATTGTGACTTATATCATTTTATCCAGCAGATCCTTATGATTTCATTCCAGTTATTCTTTTGCTTTAGTTATCCATTTGTATATATCTGTTCACTGGGCTTTTGAAGCTCAGCCGCATTTCTTTTCCTGCGGCAGGTTTTAGGTTGGAAGCTGGGTTTTGAGTGAAGAGTGCTTAGGAGCTCCTAGTGGACTGCACATTGATAGCTTCCCATGGATTAGAGATGCATTTAGAGCTTTTCTTTTGGACTTAGTTTGTATTTTAGTATGGAAGTTGTAATGTTCAAATTTAGTACTATATCTTTTCCTTAGAATACCCTTGTAAACATTGTATTATTAAAGTCTTCCGCTTGCGTATGTTCTGTTTGACGCCATAAATGTGACATTTGACCCGTTCTCGGATGGGGGTGTTACAATTATGGTATCAGAGCAAAGGCTTCGACTTGTAGTACATAAAATCATGACCTGTGAATATTAGGCCCTTAGGTTTGCACTATAGGAGCTTATGAAACAACCTTTGAAAATTTGCCTTAGGATTTCCCCTCTGGAAGAACTTAAGATATGACCGGTGAGGATTGGGTAGACTATGTGATAAGACATTTGTTAGATATATTGCTTCCACATCACTCTGATTCGTGCCCCTACTTTTTAGTTAATCCCTTTAAGAGCATTCTTTCCGGAGATTTAGGAAACTTATCATATTGCTCAGCATGAGTTTAGTGACCAAGTAAGTTTATAATGCCTTGAGAATTTTATGGTTATGCCTTACACTATATGAGTTTTATTTTCTGATTCAGACCTTAACCTCTGATTCATTTGTTAATCATTTAGATGCCTCTTCGACCATTCTGAGGATTCTGATGACCATGATGTGTTTAACACATTCGGTGATTTCCCTTGCTTTTGTTAAGCCTATTAAGGTCCCCTCTATACTATTAGGTTATGCCTTAACCATTTCCGTTCCTATGAGAAATCTGGTGGTTATTAACCACGAGTATAGGAAATCGTCCATTTCATTTTGATAATAAGATTCATTCTGCTAAATTATTCTTTTGGAAGTGTGCGATTTCGTTGTTATTCAAGTATGGATTGGTTGACTGAGCATCAAGATGCTAACTACTATCATACTATACGTCTCACCTTTGGCGTTTTGAACAATCCTGAATCCCTTACCATGATTTCTAACTGGTTAACCGTTGTTATCTTAACTACCCTGAAAACTCGTATGTTATCTTTTCGCGGTTGTGAAAGCTCTCCTAGCACCTATTTAATACACCGTTGGATGGATCGCACCTTGGGAGTCATTTTGCACTCTGAATTGTCTCGATGTAATTCCTGAACGAACCCCAAGATTTCCACCAGAATGTGAAGTTGACATGACATGGTACTAAGAGATTGTTTAGTAACGACTCGAGGTGGAATATGATACCAATAAAGGCATGATTACATGATTCAAGTATTATGACGCCTGATCAACGTGATAATACAAACATCATATAACTTGAACTTATTGGGAGCATAAGATATCTTGAGAAGTGCCGGAACAGTAAGGTCTGATAAGACAGAACTCTATCCGTATGGAACGACGTTTGGCCTGAATCTGAAACTCCATATTGAATGACACCATTTAGATGGGAAGAACTGAAGGAACAGCTTGTAAGTGGTTTTAATTGTCCGAGTACACCTCCGTGGACTACCCCAGTTTTTATTCGTAAAGAGGAAGGATAGTAGTAGGAGATTATGTGTTGACTTCTGGAAGCTGAACCGTATTATTGTTAGAAACCATTATCCACTACCTCGAATCGACGATGTATCTGAGCAATTTTAGGACGCGAATTTTTCCTTTAGATGGATTTATGGCTTGAAGATATTCCTAGAACTACTTTTCGTATTCGTTACGGCTACTACGAGTGTTAGTGATGCCAACAGTATTGGCTAATGCTCTGACTGTTTATGGACTTGATGAATCGTGTATTTCGTGAGTACTGGGACAAATTTGTCATAGTATGACATCTTGGTGTATTCAGAGACGAAGGAGAAACATGAGGATCATTCTCGTATAGTGTTAGAAATGTTGCGTTAGAAGATTCTTTAAACAAAATTCTAGAAGGGTGATATTGTGGTTGGGACAACAGACGTCCTTAGTAGATGGTATCATTTTGGATCCTGAGAATATTGGGATTATCACTAAATGGTCAAGCCGACGACAGTTACTGGGGCTAGAACCTTTGAGTCTTGCAGAAGGATTGTAGAAGATGTTCACAACTGGCGTTATCGTTGAGGAAGCGTATGAGAAGAGAGGAGAAGTTTAGTTGGGATGAGGAACGGGAACTGAGTTTGAAGTGCTGAAATAGGAATTTGCTTCTAGTGAGTACCAATTCTGGGAATGATTTCAAGAAAAGTCTTGGTTATACACTTGTGCAGCACGGGAAGGATATCGCTTATGCATCAAAACAACTAGAACCGTAGGAAGCGGAATATCCAATACATAACTTGGAGTTGGCAGCAGTGATCGTGTCAGAAATTCGCGTTTTCCTTCACAGTTCCAGGGAGAATTACAGAAGGCTTGAGGAATCAGACTCAAGTTAAGATTTATTTTCACCCTCAGATAAATGGACAGAAGGAATGAACTAATCGGACTTTAGAGGAGATGTTAGGATCCTGTACTTTGGTAGGGATGGAAGTATAGAACATCTTTTGTTGGAAGGGGATTGGATAGCTACTTATTGAAGATCCAGAGTTGATTATAGTGACTGAAAGGATTGTTACCGTGGTAGAGGAACTTTGGAATTTTAGACCAGCGATTGTGTGTTCTTGGGGTATCTCCGTACAGAAGGGTTAGACGTTCTGACATAATATAGAGATTTATTCAGTGATTCGTTAGTCTTTAAGTTCGTTCTTATCATTACGGTTATTCTACCCTTATCCTTATGCATTTTATACGTTCGATAATTCGATAATTACTTCGTTGATCGTTTGTACGTTTCCTTGATTCGCCGGAATTTAGAATAGGATTGTGAAAATTCCTACCGTTTAGCATTGCCTCCGTATTTATCTCATGTTCATATCATGCTTCAGTTCATGTATCTCATTTGAGATGTCTTAGTCATCTTCCGTCACATGTGGTTTCGAATTCGTTGGATCAGATATGTTATGATTTGTTCTGTTGAGAGAGCCTGAGGCTATTTTGGATCGTCAGTAATAGAGTCATGAGAAACAACCTTTCCGTTCGTTAAAATTGTTTTCATTTCCTTTCGTAATCTGGTACGTTTCCGTTTAATCATCTCACTTCAATTTCGAGCACGGAATTTTCTTTTTAGAGGGGAAGAGTTGTAAAACCCTAAAAATTTGATTCACATTTTTATTTGATAATTTGAATTATAACCTAAGTTTGAATATAAATTTTAACATTTAAAAACTATAGGTTATACATTTAAATAAATATTAATCCTAAAACTATACATTATTAATTATATACAAAATAAAACTATTATAACCTAAGTTAATTAAAATTTTGGTACACATATTTTTGGCACTTCTTGGACCGAAATTTAAAGATTAAAACAAAAGAAACACATCAAATATTTAGTAAAAATTAGAAGATTTGGTCTCCTTTGCCTAAAATAAATAAAATACCGAATATTAATCCCCCAATTTCCCATATTCGGTTCTATCGCTCCCCCCTCCTCCACCGAACCTTACTCAATTTTTCTCCATTATCTTGCTCTCCAAAAACTCAAGGAAGAATAAGATTCAAGGTGGTTTTGATTGGGTAGTTCTCGTGTGTTTAATTGTGGTGTTTTCTCAGTTCCTTTGTTCATTAATTTTGGCTTTTAAGGTATCATCTAATCCTTTGTTTTCTGCCCTAATTCGTGTAACACCCCCAAAATCATAATATTGCGGAAGCATACACTTTGGGTGCTACTAAATCGATAATCACAACACAAGATACAGAAAACGGATTAAAAATCCGTTTTAAAATACATTACATGTTTAAAGTCATGTTGACTTACATAAATTCCATTTCAAATGAAAATGTAGCCCATTAAACAAAACGGTCCAAATTTCAGAGTTAACGCAATAGTAAAAACATTTCCAACAAATATTATGACCATCGCCATGCCCTGCCTTCAGTAAAACCCACCTCAGTTTCCAGAGAAAAACATGATAAAAGTCAGCTAACGCTGGTGAGTTCATAGGTTTAAAATAAATAACACATATGGACCATAGCAATATTCAGCAACAATTCAGCAATAACACACTATCATGCTATGCAAACACTAAGCCTCATCTAACCGAACTATGACATCACAGCATGCCAAGCTGGCATTAGCTAGAAATGGGTGCCCGCGAGTGTTAATCCCCAGACACTCAGCCTAATTTCATATGGTATACGTTCGCTTTGACTATGCCGAGCCAACCGAACGGGGGTGTCATCCCCAATAGATCTATTTATATCACACGGCTTCCTAGACAGGAATTGACAGTTGATGATAGTGGGCGCAATGAGATTTAGCTAAACTTAGGTTTCTGCATACAAGTGTGTATAAAAAAAATCTATTTTTGGTCCATGAAAACAGTTTTGCATGTTTCTCACCCCAAGCTTATAAAACAAATCGTATAAAAATATGGGGCTATAAACTCACCTTAAAATAATAGCAACCTGCTAATCAATCAACAAAATAGTGCAACCGCTCCGACACGCAACCTAAATCAGTACGGTAAGTCTTAGCGATATATTCGTGTCTCATATGTCTTTACTTTATTTGAAAAGTTTACGCGTGAACAGTGCTCGTGTATTTCTTGCTTGCTGTGCGGTAAAATATATTTCAAAATGATTTATAGTATATATCTTTTGGTGGTGGCTCATGGTGAAAGTGTACGGTGGGAACACGTACGACGGAACATCCGTACTAGTATTCATCGTTAAATTCCGCAAGTACTATCTTAACTACTTATAATGGGTGTATGGTCAAAGGTGAAATGTGAAAAAGTCAATCTTTGTGGAATGTTGAAATTAATGTATTACCCATTTTGCCCTTGTCCACACACCTACTCACATATTCTTTTCTTTCTTCTCTCTTCACGGATATTCTCTAACCTAAAACACACACCTCTCTCTCTCTAAACAAACCGCCGCCATCATTAACCTCATCACCGCCACCATCTGCTGAAACAGCCAACACCGAGTCTCCCACCACCTTCGGAAACCCACCATCGAGACACGACACCACTGTGAACACTACTCCTCTAAAGGTTTAAAGTTTTTTTTTTTTAAATAAAACTATATATTCTTTATGTTTTTAATCTTTTTTTGTTTAGATCTATTTTTATTATAACTTTGAGTTATAACATTTTTGAATTTTTTTTGTTAGATCCGCGGTTGGTGCGTTGGTTGGTGGTTGTGTGATAGTTGCTTTTGGTTCTTAGGTATTTTTTTTAATAAATGTATTTGGTTTTTTTAAGTTTTAATGGTTTTTTAGTTGTTATAACATTTTTGAATCAGTCTGAATGGGGACCTCTTCGCCATGTTATTCAGTTTGGATTTTATTTCTATAAATTTTTGGTTTTAAGTGTTATGTATGAAATTTATGAACCCATGATTGCAAATTAGGGATCAGCCCGTTCAATGATGGACAAGGTTGGAGATGAGGGTGTTGTCGTTGATGGTAGGAAGCTATTCTTTGAGTATAGGTAAACACATGTGTGACTTGTACATTTGATTGATTGTGTTTTTAACTATGGAAGCTTTAGAACAATTTTTGTTTTTGCTGCAGTAGTAAGCCAACAGGGAGTGCTGGTGGACCTTTTTTCGGATCATATGAACCACAGAACTACACTTCTTTCTAATTGGATGTGCATAATATGTGGTTGCGTCAATTTTGCACGGAGGACATCGTGCTTTCAGGTGTTCTTTTGTACCTTAAAAGATCTTAATGTTAATCTGAGATTTTGATATGGTTGATATTAATACCATCCTTTTTTGGCTGTTTGGATTAGTGTAATGAACCTAGGACGGACGATGCTCCGCTGGCTGACATGTCATCATCAAACCCTACTTCATTTGGTAAGAAAGGAGAGACAGGTTAGTTTCTTCACTGTCCAAAGTCCAAATTAGCATTTCCATAGTCATCAATTAAGCGGATTTATAACATGCTGAACTTTCAGGTCCCACTCATGTATTGGTTGTGAGAGGATTGGATGAAAATGCTGACGAGGATTGGAATCGAAAGTGATTAGTATCTCTTGTGAACATTTGAGGATGTTATCCGCTTACTGATTGCAATCTGACTTGAAAACTCAATAATCAGATAATCAAGTTCATATGTCAATGCCAAACACCCTGATTTCTTAAGGGATTTTTAATGAATCTTTGTTTGGAAATGAGCAATGGGCACACTTTGTTGCGAGACCCTCGCCATAACAAAGGGCTAGCGTTCAACGAAAAAGAGAGAGTCTCATTACTTGACTGGGCTTCTACCGCCCATGATAGCTTCTCAAGAACTTCAAGTAAGTTGATATATCGCTTAGCTAAACATAAGTAATCATGTTCGTGTCTTGATTGTTTTATTGACCATGGAAATTAGGAGAAAAAAGTGTTGCACATGCTCCGCCAGTACGAGGTTCCTTTGCAAAGATACATAGCCATGATCGATCTTCAGGTATTTGTTATAGCGAATAGAACTAAATAGAAAACATTTTAACCGGTTATGTTTTACCACAGACAATTTTACTTTCATGTACTTGTGTTGCAGGAGAGAAACGAATGCTTGTTTTACAAACTTCTCGTCGACCATGTAGAAGAACTACTCCCAGTTGTTTACACTCCAACAGTCGGAAAAGCTTGCCAGAAATTTGGGAGCATTTTTCGCCATCCTCAAGGACTTTACATCTCATTGAAAGACAAGTATGATTTCATTTTCATGTTCTTTTTATTTAAAAAGGAAGTTCAGGGCCCAAGTTTGTAGAATAATGTGTAACTTGATATCATCAGAGGGAAGGTTCTTGAGGTGCTGAAAAATTTGCCTGAGAGAAACATTCAGGTTATCGTTGTTACTGATGGTGAGCGTATATTGGGGCTCGGTGATCTTGGTTGCCAGGTATCCTTTCAAACTTAAAATGAGCGTACTGTTTTTGTAATTGATAGGAGAATGATAAATAAGGGTGTTTGGATTGCTTATTTAAGTGCTATGTACTTATTTTATTAAGAAAATAAGCAGTTTTGAATGTTTAGATGCAACTCCTTATCTGTTTATTTTAAAGTAAATATGCATCTTGTGCCGTGCTTGTTTTTATCCAAACATTAAAAATCTGATTATTGCAGGGAATGGGGATACCAGTCGGAAAACTTTCTTTGTACACAGTGCTTGGAGGAGTTCGCCCATCAACTGTAATTTTTTTTCTTTTTTTTTGCCATCAGCTGTAATTATAACTTCATATTCAGCCTTAACTTTACATATAGCTAACCATGTTTTCTTGAAAATGTTATAGTGCTTGCCCATAACCATTGATGTCGACGATATACAGGGTACTGCATCTGTTGTTCTTGGAGGTTTGCTTTAGGCTCTCAAGTTACTTGGTGGGACCCTCTCAGATCATACATTCTTATTTCTTGGGGCTGGAGAGGTGAGATCCATGATCATTCTTTGATATAACCTTGATTTTCAGCTGCTGTATTTGTGACTGTGGTTCTATTTCTTTTGTTTCAAAGGCTGGTACAGGTATAGCAGAACTTATTGTACTCCAGATATCAAAGAAGACATATATTGCTTTAGAAGAGGCACGTAAAAATATTTGGCTCGTTGACTCAAAGGTATGAGAAACATATATCACATAATCGAAAGTAGACCACGTTATAACATGTTGTAACTTTTAAGGATGTGTTTTTTTGGCATAGGGATAGGTTGTGAGCCATGGGCTCACGAGCGTGAACCAATCAACAATCTCTTAGATGCCATAAAGGTACTAAATTTATGTTTACCAGTTTCTATTTCTTTGAAAACTGTTGCTCAGATTTTTATTTATTTATTTATTTATTTTTATATATAGGAAATCAAACCATCGGTACTAATTGGAACATCAGGTGTTGGGAGACAATTTACACAAGAGGTTGTCGAAACCATGTCATCTATTAACGAGGTGAGTTTCTGTTTTTGAGTAGAGGATTTTGGTTTTAAGGAATTTAAGATTAATTTGATCAAATGGCGTGTAGAAACCTCTCATTATGGCTCTATCAAATCCGACCTCACAAGGAGAGTGTACTGCCGAAGAAGCATATACATGGAGCAAGGTAAACTGCGCAAGTATTTCAACAATTTCCAATTTTGGATGTCATGTATACTAATTCACCTAACAATGTACTTTAGTTATTACTAGGCGAGTACCCGTGCATAGCAACGGAAACATGACTTGTTCACCTCAAATGTCGTTTATCAAGAAGTTTTACGCGAAAAGTAACGTATATTAGTTTTTATCTCATAACTAATGTAATGTTTTACTTTCAGTTTCATTAAATGTTTTAATATGTTGTTTGATAGATGTTAAGAATTTTTTCTAGACTTGAGTTATCGTGTAGTACAACCGTTTGCAATTACATTATGATCGGTTCACGTTCTATTTTGAACGCTACACAAAACACTCACCACAATATCACAAATCGTTGATTATTTGCCGCTATGAATTCCGTTGCTATGCACGGGTATTCGCCGTGTGTATATATATATATATATATATATATATATAGGTTATATACGCCGTATATATATATATATATATATATATATATATTAGGTTAAGTTTAATGATCATGTATTTAATTAATTAGGGTTATAATTAATTAAATAGGTTTTGAGAAATAAATAAAATAATAGTGTTAGTGGAGGAATATTATATTATAAATATTGTTTATTATTTATAATATAATTTTAATTATAAGAAATTTAGAAACATTGTTAAGCATTTTAGTAAAATTTAAATAAGATAAGTATTTTTATCAAAATACTCTAAGTGTTAGAATTTTAGAAAATTTGGGCATGACCCATTCGTTTATTTAATCGTTTCCATTTTCTCATGTGTTGCAATTTCCCAAATAATTATTAATAATAGATTTCGACACAAAGTCAATATTTAGTCAAAAGTCAACAAAAGTCAATTTTTATAAGGATTTGGTCAAAATTTCATTTTTCACCCTTTTGGAGACTAACGCGTCTCAAAACAAGTCCAAACTAGTTTTAGTTATATATACCGTATCGTTAAGTAATAATATTCATAGTGAGTCGGAAAATATTTCAAAAGTCATTTTTTGTCACCCGACATACTTATTGGGCCGAAATTTATTAAATGAGCCCAATAGTTCATATTTAGTCCAAAACCATTTAGCCTTTTTAATTTACGATATATATATATCGTTAGTTTGCTAAAAATAGATTTTTGACACATTCGTTACCACATTTGGTCAACAAAAGTCAACTGTGACTAGTTGGGTTGGGCTTGGCCCAACTGCCACCGAAAGCCCATAAGTTCAAAATTATTAATTTTAGTCCAAGGCCCTTTTTAGTTAAATTATATATATCTTCGCGTTTCTAAAAATCATTTAACACGTTCGTTAATCCGTTTGGTCAAAAAGTCAAAAGTGGTCATCTCCTTGTTGGGCTCGGCCCAACAGTCCACGCACAACATTTTAGCCCAAAATTTATATTTAGTCCATTTTTGATAATTAGTAAATATTAGTTACGTAAGTATTTTACTTATATCAATTAAGCTCTTATAAATAAGCTATTAAGTCAAAAAGTCAAACATGACCAAATTTAATTGTATTCGACCCATATATCACTATTCGACCCATTTTCATATTTTTATAAGCTAAACTCAATTAGTTATGGCTTATTCAATAAGCTACTCAAAATAAACTTTTAAGCACTAATTCCACCATTTCACCACTTGAGCCAAAATTTTATGTTTTTCAAAACCCCAATAGTTTTGTAATTTTATTCTAGCCGATTAATATGTGACCGGATCTACACACACTCCTTGTGTTAGATTAATACATTGAATGATGTCTAGTCTAGCACGCGGAATTTACTAGCTAGCACTTAGAAGATTTGTTTGTTTGTGTTTTGTTTTGTATTAACGAATTAACAAAGATTGAACAATGAACACAATATACTTCAACTTCAACGATTCAATATTATTAATCAATAATACGAGTGATCTCCTATCACTAGGGTTTACAACCTTGAATCTTAACAAAACAATACGTCTCTATACTATAACTTTAACCTAGGGAATCCTTTTATAGACTAAGGATTCCTTCACAAGATAACTATCAACTAAACATTATACGATATACATTAAATCTTTTCCATAAATATCTTTACACAGTTTTATCATAAACAGTACAAACTTCTTCACTTCAACGGTACTAACTGCTTATGTCTTCAAAACTCTTTCAACAGTACTAACTGCTATCTTCAACAGTACTAACTGCTATAGCTTAATTTCCCAACAATCCTCCCCTAAACTTATGATTTCTATCCAAATCACTAAGTTTCTTCAAATTAAGCTTCTTCTTCTTAATGTGGAAAATTTTTTCAAACATCTATCCCATCAATCACTTTAGCCTTTGACTTTTCTTTGCTCTACAAGGTTGAAAATCTTTGTCACTAACAAGTCTGCCATCTCAGAGTCTTCTTCAACCTTAAGTCTTCCTTGTATCATAGCCAATAACACAAATGTTCTGAGTAGATAGTCTTTTTCCACCAACATATAGATTTCTATCCCACCTGGAGTAGAAACTCTATGTACTCCACACGATTCAAACAAATACCAATACACATCTTTAACTTGTGCTTCAAATCTCCACATTGACTCTCCACTATCAGGTTCATAGATTCTCTTCAACTGAACCCATAATTCTTTGTCTTTGTCTTCAATGGGATCTTTATCTCTGAATCTCTCTTTTACTAAGCTCCATAGTTGATTAAGATCTTCTCTGTCAAAACCTCTGAGTAAATCTTCAAACAACTTGTACCTTTCAGAAATATCACCAAGTCTGATTATCATCAGTGAACACTTCCCAGTCAATGATTGGATGTTTTACTTGTAAAGGTTTGATATAAGAAGATTCTGGAACAATCATCATCATACTCTTGATCTTCTCATTGGTTAACCCTTCTTCTTCAGACTTTTGTTTCTTTGCAGCATCAGATTCAAGAACCTCTGGTTGTCTTTTCTTTTTCCTTGTCATGTCCTCTCTGATTGGAGTATTCAGCCTTGCATATACTTCAAAGAATTTCCTTTCAATTTCAGCATCTGTCCATCCAGTAAAGTCACTCAACTTGTAATCAGCTTGATTCTTCAAATAGTGCTTCATGAAATTGACTTTCTCCTTCTTGGTAGGCAACTTGGTCGTGTAACCAGACTTTTGCCTTTCTCTGATTCTGTGCATTAAGTTACTCCAAGTTGCTTCTTTATTTGTCTTCAAGATAAATTCCTTGAGCATCTCTGACTTTTCTTCTACATTTAACTCCTGATCATTAAGAACCATCACAGCATGAGCTTTTATAATACAATCAGAATCTAACAAATATTGAAGTTGTTCATTAAACTCTTCTTGATTAAAATCTTCAGTTCTTGTTCTATCCATAAAACCAGCTATGTTCTTTTTATCATCAGCAGCCATTCTCCTTGCTAATTCCTCATCTTGAGCAATCTGAGCTTGCTTAGCTTCTTCATCAGCCAATTCTTCTTCTACCATTCTTCTTGCAACTTCTGCATTATGATCTATCTGATCTTGAGTTTTTGGTTTTAATCTCTTGAGCCTTTCAAGTTCTTGAGCTGCATCCTCTTCTTCTTGTGTCATAGCTCTTTTACCTTTATCAGCTCTTCTTCTTTCATAAACTAGCTCGGCTGAAGTTTCACTAGTTGGAACTGCTTGATGCTCTGTCTCAGCAGTTGGAACTGCTTGATGCTGCTCTGTCTCAGCAGTTGGAACTGCTTCAACAGTCTGAACTTTTTCTGCTTCATGAGTATCAGTCTGAACTGCTTCAAGTTCTTCTTCTTCATCTGCATTACCAGAACCTATATCAAATTGTTCTTCTTCCTCTTCATTAAACCTCCCCTGAGAACTTGATCCATCTTTGTCTTTACCAAATTTCCTCCCCTATTTGGAAGAATTTCCACCATCAGCATCATCTGATTCATCTAAGTCATCACTAGAAGAATCATCATCCAATGCAATTCTTGCCCTTTTCTGCCTGAGTTGATCTTTCAGCTTTTTCACCTTCAAAGATAACTTGTTAAAAACTTTAGCAGAATTCTCCTTGTGGGCTTTGAGCTCATCCTTGATGCTTGCAAGATCTGTCTCCAAACTTTCAACTTTGGCAGCTAGCTTGGTACATAATTCCGTCAATTCATTTTGATTAGAACGACCCTCATCACTTCTAGTTGTGTGACCTGCTATGAGAGGTGAATCATGGGGAAAGGATCTAGGAATCACTCTAGGTGTCTCCCTTCTCCTATAAGTGATGCGCAATTGTGATGGTTGGGTTCTTTCAAGTACTTGAGTGGATGTGTGATGGGGATCAGTTGGAACTGCTGAACCTTCACCCAACTCAGTTTGAAGCATTTGAGGAAACAATGGAACTGGTTCCCCTTGAAAAAGCCTACTAGCCATAGCCATATTTTGAAAAATCTTTGATTGAAGGCTAGGAGTAGCAAAAATTTCAGTTGGTTTTGTAAGCAGGTATGTCTTTTTATTCAAAATTGTTTGAACAAACCTGGGATACATTAAAAACTTTGTTTTGCTGTTAACATTTGATTCCATACCCTTAAAAATAAATTTTGAAAAGTTAAAAACTCTGTTTGTAGACAAACAAATGAGAGCAATAGCAATATTGCTACTGAACTGCTCCCAAGCAGTCTTTTTAGGACTTAAACAGCTTAAAAGAGTATGTATCAAAAATCGCCATTGAGGTGAGAAACATCCTTTTTGAAAAGTTAATTTATGTTCAGATGTATCATACCCCATTTTGGTAAGTTCTTCCCATATTTCAGTGTTAGGCATAGTGTTAATATCATCCGAGTCATTTAATTTAAGATGTCTCCTAATTATAGACTCGGTAACTGATGAGTGTGTGAATACTCATCATTTTTACCTAATCTGAGCTGCCAAATCATCCAAAAACACTCAGAAATGCATCATAATACTGAAATTATCCCAAAATTGTGTTTTATATGTTTCAGATGCAAAATGTTTAAAAACAGTTGAAAAACGAACAAAGTTTGCATAATTGGCAGTTTCAGTCCCTCAACTTTCAAAAGTTGTCAAAACTAGTCCCTGACTATTCTAAAAACAAGAAAAGTCATCAAAGGTCCTTTAAGAATCATAAAATTACATATATAGTCCTTTGGTGTGAAGTTTCATAAAATTACAAGTTTAGTCCCTGAACTTTGCAAAATGGACAAAAATGGTCCCTGGGATTTAAAAACTTTGAGAAAAATAAACTTTGGTCCTTTTGTTACTATTTTGTGGCAGGTTTAATCCCTTGAAGATAGTGTGGAAGTTTACAAACTCAGCCCCTCAACTTTCAGCAAATGGCAAGAATGGTCCTTGTGTTTATTCTATAAACCAAATCCGGATCCTTAATTAATAAATAACCCAATCCACTCTTTTATTACCCCAAGCCCAAATAACCAAAGCCCAATCCCTTTATTAAAACAACCCGACCCAACCCAAGCCTGGTATTTAAAAACCAGAGTTTGACTCTGGTCAAACTCTTCTTCCTCACACAAACCCGCCAAAACCACCTTGCCCATTGTTTCTCTGCTATACCACCCCCATCCAATCCCACTCACCTAACAATGCCAAAAGCTTTAAAAGCTTCTTCTCCACCTCCTCCTAAAGCATTAAACGCTTAAACCTGCTCAATCCACTACTATCAATTTTGGCGCCAAAAGTGTAATCAAAGGCTCAGATCAATTGAGGATAATTCAAGGGTGCAGAAGAGCTCAGAGATGTCGACTAGGGTTTTCCCATCTCAATTTTGTATAAATAGATCAATGTAATAGGAATAGTAGATGATGCGTGGTTTTGTAACCTTACAACAGGTTTTACCTCTCGAGGGATCTCAAGAGGCTTACAACCCCACCAGGCAGTGTACCTGACCGATGTAGTATAGTGTAGTGGTAAGTACGGGGGATTGATCGTTCTCCACAGGGAATAGTGTTCGTTAGGTATGAAAGGCTACTCTAATTAGGTCTAAGGGTTGAGGAAGATTCTTTTTATGTTTTTATAATTTTTATGAAAGCAAGTAAAATCTCGGGTTTGAAGGAGTGGGCGGAATTAGTTGCTAGTCAACTAACCCAAATAACTACAAATGCAAATAAAATAAATAACTGAAAATAAAATGTTGGTGAGAAACTTATGTGTAGAGAAATGTGTTTACTTAGATTTCCTTACTCCCTAACTATCTTTTACCGGTTAATTAGTGTGTATTAGTCGCGTGGATGACGGGTGTATTCCTTAATACCATTCGTGGGGTGGCGTACGTACTTCCCCAACTCTACAAGCTCCTACTTCACTCCTATGTCGAGCCGGCTAGGAAGCTCCTAACATGGGATCACTAGAATTCGCTTGTGCATTAAATACAACCATAAAAACCTTTAGTACGCATTTGGTTCATGTTTCTTAAGACGTTCAAGCAAGTTACCGAATAGGAAGTTAGCCAGTTTTCTTAAGCCTAACATAGATAAACAATCATCCAATACAACTAATAACACACTAATAACCAATAATCAATAGCTAGGTTTCATTAGATCTAAGCAAACACAAGATAAATTTAGCCTAACATGTTAATCAAAAGACAAGAATAAGATAAAATCAAACAACACATAGACATATTGAATGATTAATTGATAACTTATCTTCAATGTAACATGGAAGATCTCAAGGCAAAAAGCCTTGAAAAAGAAGCTAAAATCGTCTTAGGGTATTCTCCCAAAATTCCACACACTAAGTTCTCCCTCAATGACAAAAAATTAGAAAACTATATATAGATTTTTGGATCTGACGGCGTCACGTTATGGAGTGTGACGCCGTCACCTCGCCGCTTTTAGGGTTCCCGGATGACCTTCTTGACGCCGTCCCTCTTTAGCTCTTCAAAATCCATTCTGGCTTATCAAGGCTTGACGCCGTCGAACCTTGAACGTGACGCCGTCCCCTTTTGATTTAAGCCGTGACGCCCTTGATCAAGTTAAAGCGTGACGCCGTCAGAATTCACATGCTATTTTCACTGGCTTATCATGAGTAAATTTCACGTCCAACTTTTCTTGCCAAGGCATGACGCCGTCCAGGGTAAATTGTGACGCCGTCAAAGGTAACTTTTAGCCGATTTTTGAGACTTTGCCGTTTTCTTCACTTTTATGCTCCAAAAACGTCCAAAATGTCTCCTTTTCCAGATTTCTCCTCAAAAGTACCTAAAATGACAAAAGGAACGATTTAGGGCAATATTTGATCAAATAAATACGATTTAAGGCTTAAATGACCCCTTAAAAGCGGTACACTTTTCGCTTCATCAAATACCCTTACACTTGAGATTTGCTTGTCCTCAAGCAAATGCGCTTTTATTCTAATCAAAATACAAGCTAGGGGTCATTTAATGCAAACATAAAAGTAATTACAACAAATAATCGTTCCACTTCAATCATAATAAGCACGGAGATTACAAACTAGCACCTCACAAGTAGTGTTTAGATACTCACATCTCTCAAGTGTCATCAAAATAAATCTCATAAATGAAAACGGATAATATCTCTCACTACCTGTCATAGCAAATAGATTACCATAGGCTTGGGAAAGGATCGAAAACCTCCTCCACTAGGCGTAAGCACCAAAGATAAACTATCAAAGAGGGCTCTTAAATGGGTTATAACGTTAGGTGTAGGGAAAAGGAAAACACGGTTTGGTTGGATAAAGGATATTTTACTGGTGGCGAGTTAATGATCTTGATCAATTACATGTACTATACAATGTTGCTAAGCCAAGACTAGACTCGATCTTAAGCTAGAAACGAAATAACAAAATAAAAACATAAAACAAACATAAAATGAAACGGGATGGTAGTCCGTATGTTTTTTTCTATTTTTCTTTTTCTCATTTTTTTTGTATTTTTCTTGATTTTTTCGATTTTTTTTTTTTTTTTTTTTTTTTTTTTTTTTTTTTTTTTGCATACACTTTTGCCCTACCATCCAAAATAATACATCATAGGGGCGTTGCATTCCCCTTACACTTGAACTTTTACATAACTTTACAATTAACTATTCTAATGACTCGAATTAAGATAATCAAAACACTTGGAGTACTTTTAAAATATTTAGCACATATGGGGGTAATAAATGATGATCTTCCCCATTACTCTATTACACTAGTACTTTACCCATGAGTCCCAATCGTCCCAAAACAATATGTACAAGGATATGACTCGACTTAGCAACCATGTAATCAACTAGATAATTAACTTGGGTTTAAACAAATGTTGTAACAATAATGCACAAAAAATGAGTGCATACAAGGTAGGCTAAGGCGATTTGGGTGTACATTTAAGTGGGGTGTAACAAATTCTTCCTTTAAGTAAAATGCTTAAAGGTTGAAACGAAAAGATAGGCTCTGAGGGGTGTACTAGGGGTATCGTGTACTAAAAATGAGTACAACGCAAAGGGTGTGGGAGAATTACTTGACCAATGTAGCCGAAGTAATTATAACAAAAACACAAGTGTAAAACAATGGGTTAATCCTAATGCCTCTTATCATGTAGTAAATCTAACTACACGAATGTAGTCTCACTTGTGGCCTCGGAATGGTCCTAACGCAAGTTCTAGAATCTAAGTGCTACCGGTACACACATCATAGCATAAATGCTTTTCCTACCAATTCTAGGGGCGAACCTCACATATTTGGGGGTGGAAAATTTTTTAGTGGTACGGTTTTTGTGCTAGTCATATAACTCCTATCCGTGAGACGCTTATTAAGATCAAAGTTTCACTCCTATATGTTGTAAAAAATTTTAAATTTGGCACTAAAATTACCTTAACAAGTATTTCTCTCAGTTTTATTACACATCTACTATTAAACAAACAAAAGTCAAGCGTAATTGTATTCTCTAAAATCGTACTTTTACCCCCCCTTACACTTAAGATGAACATTGTCCCCAATGTTCAAATAACAAGATGTAAAAGCATAAAGTAAAAGAATGAAATCAAATACTCCCCTGATTCGCTCGGTGGATAGTGAAATTACACGGTTAGATCTTCCTCCAAGGTAATGTTGAAGCTCCATGACTAATGCATCGCCAAAAGCTTGATTCAAAACATTTCCTTGTCCAAAATAACCTGTTAAACCTGAGAAAACAAACACGAAAACCTGCATAACATCGGCGGGATAAAATCTATATATAAGGATATAATGCTTGTGGAATGATAATTTTGCAGATTCCTGGAGATTATAAGTTGGAGATTTTAATAAAAACTTTTTATGAAAACAAAACTTTCAAAAATTTCTGAAAATTAAATCTGACGCCGTCAGAAATGACCTGACAAAAATTTTCATTTTAAGTTTCCGGAAAATTTCTGGAAAAACCTTTACCTTACTTCCTGGAAATCCTGCAAAACATCATTATGACTCGATACAAGCATTTGACTCAAACAAATACGAATATGTATGTTAACTTATTATTATTATGATTCATGTTCATTTGTGTTCTAATAAACCGATTTAGATTTCCCTTACACTTATCTTTTGCAAAATACCTTTATATGTAGTTAAGACGAAGTTAAAAACAAAATAAAGCATTTTCACAAATTAGTTTTGAACATGAATCAATACTAATAAAAATTAAACACACGTACGGAAACAAATAAAAACAAACAAACAAACAAATAAACACACAAAGCAAATGAAGCAAATAAAGCTTGGGTTGCCTCCCAAGAAGCGCTTGTTTTTGTTCGAGTCATGAGCCTGACTCTACCCTTATTTAATGGATAAAGGAGAGGTTTTCCCTACACTTAGGATTAAGTGCGGGTGATAGTAGCGATACACACCAGCTCGGTAGGAGTATGCCACGTGAGGAAAGAGTGGTGGATGAATTATATGCTCAAAGGGGTGTGCTCCTTTCATCATAACCTTGCCTAGTTCACTTTGGTCAATGGGTGATTTTGAGTTTCCTCCTAAAAAGGGATCATCTTCTATCAACTTCGAGAGACTCCTAGTTGGGAATCCATCTTGACCTAATAAACCCGGTTTAAACCCATAATGTTTCTTGTGATCAATCATGAATGGGTGATGTAAGTATGTAAGGTCATGTTTCACTCCTATATTGGCTTCCTCTCTACAAGGCTTAGAGTCTACTACCTCCAATGTAAAACTACCCGGACTATATTGTTTGATGGGTGGATCGGGACCTTTTTTAATTCCTAAATTCACATCTAAAGATGGAAGATTAGGTAACGGTTTTGGTTGAGGCTCTGGTTCATCAAAACTAGGAACTTCCATAGAACTAAGAGTAAGGTTGTGATCACTAAAAGCATTCAAACCTATATCCTCTAGTTGTGTTTGGTTCAAAGGTTCTACCTCTATTGGGGTTCCTATAGTCTCTTCTACTTCTTTCAGGCAAGTCACGGGTGGTGTATGTGCCTCAAATGATGGTAGGACTTGTGGGGTACTTGGTGGGCTTATGTTACTTACCTCATCATTCCTTATGTCAAGATCGCCAATATCCTCATCATGTGTTTTAGTAGGATCTAACCCTAACATTTTCCCAAGTATCTCAAGTGCTTCTCTAGGCATCTCAACTTCTATGTCCGAATCATAAGGATCATCCTCAATATTCTGACTGCTATATTCAAATTGCCTAAAAGATTCATCATGTGTTTCTTGAGATTCAACGTCATCAATCATAAAACCTAGGTCTTTTTGATTAATGTGATCATGTTCGGCTAAATCCTCCATCACATCAAGGTCACCTATGAGTTCATCTTGTATTATGGTAGTGCCTAACCATGACATGCAGCTAGGTGGCTCAACTCTACCCTCATCCCCAAACAAACTTGTTTCATGATCCTTGAAATTTGTGGTCAATTGACTTGTATTAATGTTTTTTGGGTTGTCTACCATATAATAATATTGGGCACAATTCTCAATAGCTTCCCATGCTTTCTCAGCACTTAATTCCCTAATATCCCTGCCGGCAATATGGTAAATGTCCCTTTGGGCATGTCGATCAACATGATTGTAAAAGATTTGAGTTAGGGACCAAAAATCGAAGTTATGATGAGGGACTTTTTGGAGTAAATATTTAAAACGAGTCCATGCATCATAGAGAGGTTCATCTTTATGTTGTTTAAACATCAAGATGTCATATGGAGTGGGTGAATTACGTGGTTGGTGGTATGGTGGATTCGCGTTCTCCATAATGGTGAACGGAAGAGTCAATGGAAATCTTATACGAACAAAAGCACGAAGAAAATAGATAGACTAAAGAAAAACCTAGAAAAATAAAATAAAAATCTCACTAGAAAGGAATCTAGGGAGTAGACCTATAAAATAAAAATTCAACCTAAACAATAACTATTCCCCGGCAGCGGCGCCAAAAACTTGATGCGTGGTTTTGTAACCTTACAACAGGTTTTACCTCTCGAGGGATCTCAAGAGGCTTACAACCCCACCAGGCAGTGTACCTGACCGATGTAGTATAGTGTAGTGGTAAGTACGGGGGATTGATCGTTCTCCACAGGGAATAGTGTTCGTTAGGTATGAAAGGCTACTCTAATTAGGTCTAAGGGTTGAGGAAGATTCTTTTTATGTTTTTATAATTTTTATGAAAGCAAGTAAAATCTCGGGTTTGAAGGAGTGGGCGGAATTAGTTGCTAGTCAACTAACCCAAATAACTACAAATGCAAATAAAATAAATAACTGAAAATAAAATGTTGGTGAGAAACTTATGTGTAGAGAAATGTGTTTACTTAGATTTCCTTACTCCCTAACTATCTTTTACCGGTTAATTAGTGTGTATTAGTCGCGTGGATGACGGGTGTATTCCTTAATACCATTCGTGGGGTGGCGTACTTACTTCCCCAACTCTACAAGCTCCTACTTCACTCCTATGTCGAGCCGGCTAGGAAGCTCCTAACATGGGATCACTAGAATTCGCTTGTGCATTAAATACAACCATAAAAACCTTTAGTACGCATTTGGTTCATGTTTCTTAAGACGTTCAAGCAAGTTACCGAATAGGAAGTTAGCCAGTTTTCTTAAGCCTAACATAGATAAACAATCATCCAATACAACTAATAACACACTAATAACCAATAATCAATAGCTAGGTTTCATTAGATCTAAGCAAACACAAGATAAATTTAGCCTAACATGTTAATCAAAAGACAAGAATAAGATAGAATCAAACAACACATAGACATATTGAATGATTAATTGATAACTTATCTTCAATGTAACATGGAAGATCTCAAGGCAAAAAGCCTTGAAAAAGAAGCTAAAATCGTCTTAGGGTTTTCTCCCAAAATTCCACACACTAAGTTCTCCCTTAATGACAAAAAATTAGAAAACTATATATAGATTTTTGGATCTGACGGCGTCACCTTATGGAGTGTGACGCCGTCACCTCGCCGCTTCTAGGGTTCCCGGATGACCTTCTTGATGCCGTCCCTCTTTAGCTCTTCAAAATCCATTCTGGCTTATCAAGGCTTGACGCCGTCGAACCTTGAACGTGACGCCGTCCCCTTTTGATTTAAGCCGTGACGCCCTTGATCAAGTTAAAGCGTGACGCCGTCAGAATTCACATGCTATTTTCACTGGCTTATCATGAGTAAATTTCACGTCCAACTTTTCTTGCCAAGGCATGACGCCGTCCAGGGTAAATTGTGACGCCGTCAAAGGTAACTTTTAGCCGATTTTTGAGACTTTGCCGTTTTCTTCACTTTTATGCTCCAAAAACGTCCAAAATGTCTCCTTTTCCAGATTTCTCCTCAAAAGTACCTAAAATGACAAAAGGAACGATTTAGGGCAATATTTGATCAAATAAATACGATTTAAGGCTTAAATGACCCCTTAAAAGCGGTACACTTTTCGCTTCATCAGTAGAGTAGTTAAATTTTATTAAGTCGTCTTTTATTTATTTGTCTTTTCCTATTGTAATTTTCATTTCAGTCATCAATATAGTCACTTTACAGTCAATTTGATCTCATTTTAAATATATCTTGTCATTTAATTTCAGTCAATTTATAATTTCCTGCTTCACTGTAATTCGTACCAATTTGAATGTTGTTTGGATTAGCTTGTTATCTGTTTACATAAGCTTATATAAGCTAATTATAGCTTACTGTAAGCTTGTGTTAGTTTAAATCAGTTCTAAACCAAGAAATCTAAGAAAGTCAAAGAAAGTCAACTGGGAGGTCAAATAAGCAGTTCTGAGGTTTAGAAGCTAAGCTGGATGGTTTTCTGGTTTCTAGCTTATTGACAACAAGCTAGGAGTAGTTTATGATCTTTGGTTCTTGTTCTACAGGCTCTTTTAAGTTGTAAGCATATTTCAAGTTTTGCTTAATTTTCCATTTTACTGTATAAGTGCTTATTTATAGCTTATTGTTATTAGTTTATGCTTATTATTAGTTTATAAGTTAATTTCATCAATATAATCAGTATAATATAGTACTTGTCTTAGTTTTACTTAAAAGCTCTAAAAAAGTCAAAAACAGTCAACTCTAGCATAGCTTATTCTATTGCTTAATTCTATTTTATAAGTTGTTTATTATAGTTCTTTTAAGCTAATTAGTCAATAAAAGTCAGTATTCATTAGTCAAATTTTATATTTCCTTTGAAAAATCCAAACAGACAGTCCAATAAGGGTTGTTTGGTTTAGCAGTCAAAAGGTCAAACAAAAAGGCTTTACTGTAGATTGGTCATTAGGCCAACTTTGATCTAGCTTATTTTGGCCATTTTAAGTTGTTTTTAGTATTTAAAAAGTCATTTCAATAGAAAGTCCATAGTTGAGTTGCCTGTGAACTTTTCAAACCCCAAAAAGCTCAAATAAGCCATCTAAAGCCATAAGCTCATTTTGTCCTTTTTCATGGTTTTTCTGAGTCCATTGTAATCTAATTAGAGCATACACAAAGTTTGGTTCAAAGCCCTAAGGCTTGTGCACTTCTGTACAGCCCTGCATCAGCAGAATCAGCATATGCTGATTGCTGAGACTGCTGAACTAGCTTCAATTGTGGCTTATTTACTTAAGCTCTTGCCTAGCTCTTTGTGTTTCTGAAAAGTTCATACTGCTATCTCACTTTTTCCCCAATAAGATTGCATCTCAGTGCTTATTTAGACTGCTTAAATTGCCTTTAAAGTTGGCCAATTTCTGAGTTTTCTGTTTGAGTTTCACAACTGCATAGGTGCTTATCTTGTTAATCTCTTGTTCTTATTTGTGTTTTTCAGTTGTTTTAAGCTTATTTTAGCATATTAAACTTGTCCTGATCATTTGGTCAATTTTCCAGCTTTTTAGCTTATTTTGGGCTTATTGGCAAACTACTTATTAGCCCAAATCTGCTTATCAGGCTTAGATAAGTTTTCCTTTTATTTTTCCCAGCTTTCTAATATTATTTTAGATTTATCTATAATTTTTCATAATTTTCCTAAGTCATTTAATATTTTTAATCTTTTTATTTAGTTTCTAATAGTATTTAAATCATAATAAATAGAAAAATAATCAGAAAAATATAATTCCAATTTTCATAATTTTCTTTTGTTAATTATAATCCAGGAAAGAAAATAATCTTATTTTTAACCTTAAGAAAAACCAAAAATAGAAATATAGTGATAGCTTCTATTTAATAGAATTTATCTTTTTAAATTTTAATTAAGTAAATTTCATTTTTATAATTTTCTTAGCTTCTATTTACTTATTAATATTTTTATAAAAAGTTTTAGAATTTTCTTTGTTCATTTAGTATTTTTTATAAATTTAAATAGTTTAATAAGTAATTAAATAATAAATAATTAATAATAATTAAATAAAAAGTGTAAAAAAATATAATTTAAGTTTTTAAATAAGTTTTAAGTAATTTTACATTTTTAGGTTTTAAATTTCATAAATTTTATAAATTTTAGTTTTTGTCCCATTTTAGCTTTCCCGTTACGCGTTTTAGTTTATTTATTCGCGTTTAATTTTCCTGTGTATATCTGTTTTTAATTTGTTATTTAGAATTGTTAAAAAGCAAAATCAAAAGCAATCTAAATCATCAATCACTCTAATCCTAGCTTTTCACAGTTGCACATTCACATCTCGTTGGGAAACGATCCGGGTGATCACTTGCCTGGTTTCACACTACACACGAGTATTCGTTCTGAGACTGTTTATATTTATATATACGTTTTCAGACGGATCAAATTTTGGCGCCGCTGCCGGGGAGGTGTGCTGCGACAGTTGTGTAAGTTTTAGCGATTAGTGATTCGAGATCCTTCTTCCAAGAAGTTCCTATTTCCCAAAAACAATATAAAATACCAAAAATATTTTTCTTTTCTTTTCTATATATATTATTATTAATATTATCATATAAAAATTAAAAACCCAAAAATATTTTTCGTTTTCTTTAATAATAACAAATAAAATATTACCATCGAGAACCAAGACTGAGTACTACCTAACTGGGGGTACGGCCATAATAAGTTCCCAAACCTAAGATAAAAACTTGCCTTTGTATCACTTGCGAATATCGGCTCACCTTTGATTGATAAACAAACTATAACGGAGGTTTAAGGATAGTCTGACATTAAATTGTCGGACTGAAAGAAGCGGGTTTTTAAGGAGCATTAAGTTGCCCACCTTTGCTTCTCCGCCACTCTGTGCGTTTATCTTTTAGAGAGCTACCGTACGCTTGTTGATTATTGGTTTAATTTCACTTGTGTTTTTTCTCGATCTTGATTTTAATTAAAAAAAAATTTGCTAAGTGCATGCGCACTCGTTCTTCTAGGTCATCAAGCCCTTTTCGTGAGCTTGGAAATATACCTCGAAGACGTCGTAGACGTTCTGCTCCGTCAGTCGTACCCGAGTTACGTACTGATCCCAAAACCCCTGACATCATGGCTGAAGACCGTCCTATGAATGAGCTGCTCCAAGCTCCCACCACTGGGTACGGAGATGCCATTGTTGTTCCAGCCATCGTGGCTGAGAATTTTGAGCTTAAGACTGGGTTGATAAACCTGGTAACCCAGCGACAATTCTATGGTTTTGAAAGGGACGATCCTCAAGATCACATTAGATGGTTCAATAAAATCACATCTACCATCAAATGCAAAAGTGTCCCTGAGGAATCAATAAAACTTCTTCTTTTCCCGTTTTCCATCGAAGGGGCAGCCCGAATTTGGCTTGACAAACAACCCCCTCGATCGATAACAACATGGGAAGATTTGGTTCAGAAATTCGTGAATGAATTCTTTCCTCCGTCTAAAACCACGTATCTCAAAAATGAAATCATGAAATTCTCTCAAAGGTTTGATGAACCATTTGGAGAGGCATGGGAACGTTTTAAAGAATTGCTCCGCAAATGTCCTCATCACGGTTTCACCGATTTGATGCAAATGGACACTTTCTACAATGGGTTAAACCCATCTGACCAAGATTCTCTTAATGCCTCAGCTGGAGGTAATTTTCTGAGCAAATCCACTAAAGAAGCCATTGCACTCATTGAAAATAAGTCAAAGGTCCGCACTGCACGAGCCAGACCATATAATTCTCAGGCTGGTGCTGGTCCTTCTACTTCATCTCCCGTGAGTCAGTCTAGTACTGATACTCAGCTTGCTGAACTCATGAAGGTTATTCAAGCTTTGGTTTTCTCCACACAAAAGAAAGAGTCCGCTCCGCAAACTTCTCACACTGCTGAAATCAAAAAGGTAGAAGTTTGTGTTACTTGTGGTGGTCCTCACGCTTACTACAATTGTACTGCCACCGATGGCAATGCATTTGAAGTCAAAGCTTTAGCCGGATCTTCCAACCAAGGAGGTGGCCAATACCATCCTCAAGTGGAAACTAATTACCGTGCTAGCAATCAGCATGGACCACCCGGCTTTCCTTCTCCTAATAATCCAAATAGGAATAATCCTAATCAGCAAAGAGGGCAAAACACGCAGAATCAATATCATGCCCCGAACAATCAATACCCACCCCAAAGGGGTAATCAAGGGTATTCAGCTCCCAATTCCCAAAGACCTCTCTCAAGTGAGCTTGATAGCTACATCAAGGTTAATGAGACCAATATGAAGGCAATGCAAAATCAAATCTCTAATTTGAAGAATGAATTTCAGTCCTCAATAAACAAGCAAGGAACTGAGCTTTCAAATAAAATCGATCATTCTCAAAGCGAAGTTAAAAATATGTTTGCCAGTCTCATGGACCATCTTAATCCACCTTCTACCTCGGGAGGTCTTCCAAGTAACACTGTTGTCAACCCAAGGGGTGAACTCAAAGCTGTCACTACACATAGTGGTAAAGCTCATGATGGACTCAAGGTGATAAAGGACCCGGTGCTTCCCACTAACAATGGAAGTGCTAAATACGTCCAACCTTCGGTCATCCAAAATTCTACACCCACAATTGCTCCTCAACCGTCAAGAATAGATCCTACTCTATCACGATTTACGGTTAAAAGTTTGTCAACCAAACTTAGTGAGCAAAGAACAGCCAGATATTATTCCGAAATGCTCAATGCTGTTCCTGTCAGTGTGCTTGATGACAGTGATGATGACGGAGATACCACTTTCGTCAAAGCCATCACCACAAGGAGTGGTGCTGCTTATGAGGGGCCAGCTGGCCCTATTCCTCCTCCGTTGTTTGAAATGGAAAAGAGACGGAGGATACATGACAAACAAAGTACAGCAATGTCCATCCTCCGGTTGTCCCGAAAAAATCCAAACCAGGAGTTATCTTTGAATCTGTTAAGACTCCTGAAGTGGTTGTCCCTAAATCCAAACCTCATATTCCTTACCCATCGCGCTTAAATGAGCAAAAGCTCCGTGAAAAAGCTAGTCAACAAATGGACAAATTCTTTCAAATCTTTAAAGAATTACATTTTGACATCAGTTTTGCGGATGCTATCATTCTGATGCCCAAATTTGCATCAACAATCAAACACTTGTTAAGCAACAAGGAAAAGCTGATTGAAATGGCTAAAACTCCGTTAAATGAGAACTGCTCAGCGGTTATCTTAAAAAAGCTTCCGGAGAAGCTTGGAGATCCTGGAAAGTTTCTACTACCTTGTGTATTTCCGGGAATGGTTGAATGCTATGCCTTAGCAGATCTAGGTGCAAGCATCAACCTAATGCCTCATTCAGTATGGAAGAAACTTTCTCTTCCGGCTCTTACTCCTACCTGCATGACTCTAGAGCTTGCAGATCGAACCATATCTCATCCATGCGGCATTGCCGAAGATGTGTTTGTGAAAGTAGGTAAGTTCCATTTTCCAGCTGACTTTGTGGTTGTTGAATTCAACGCAGATCAAAAGGTTCCTCTCATTCTTGGAAGAGGATTCCTAAAAACGGGCCATGCTCTTATTGATGTATTTAAGCATGAGATCACATTGCGTGTGGATAAGGAAGCTGTTACCTTTAACCATGATCAAACTTCGAAGTACTCCTCAAATTATAATTCTACATCGGTTAACCGAATAGATGTCATTGACATTGCTTCAGAGGAGTACTCTCAAGAAAGTGTTGGTTATTTTCATAATTTTGTGAGTGGTGATCCCACTCCATCTTCTCAACCTATCATTTCCGACTCTTCCCCTTCTCTCACTCCGTTTGAGGGAAGTGATTCCAATTTGGAAGAGATTGAGGCTTTTCTCAAGTGTGATTCATTTCTTGAAGGAATTGATAACGCTGAGATTGATCTGGAGGGAGATATTCTTCTTCTTGAGAAATTGTTGAATCAGGACAATTCCCCTCCTCTCCCTACCGTTAAACTTCATAAAAAGGAAGTTCAGTCAGTTTAGAAAACTGATAAATTTCCGGAGATCAAGTTTAAGGACTTGCCTCCTCCACTTGAATATTCAATTCTTGAGGAGGAAGTTCTTATCTTAATTGCTGTTCAGATCTCTCTTCTCCCCTTCACCTACCCGGTGATTTCCCCTGTCTTTCACTCATTTGGGAGTGAGGATGTTACTTTTGACCCTGGCATTTTCCATATAACATTGGTTTAATGCCAGATATATCTCTCTTGGTGTGGAACTTTCATGTACTTCAATGTGTATACAAACATCTTGAATGAAAATCCGATGGAGATGGTCTCTTCCACTTACTTCCCCATAGACTTTTAAATTGCTTTTTCTCCCGGGC
The DNA here is from genome assembly GCA_021014915.2 of Artemisia tridentata subsp. tridentata. Classification (NCBI taxonomy): domain Eukaryota; kingdom Viridiplantae; phylum Streptophyta; class Magnoliopsida; order Asterales; family Asteraceae; genus Artemisia; species Artemisia tridentata. The sequence continues at coordinate 143,770,928 of CP139504.1, read as the reverse complement.
TGTTCAGGAACCCTTTGTTACGGTTGACCGTTCACAAGCGGTTAGCTTGCGTGATAAACCTGCCTGTTCGGGAGGAATCAACTCAATTCGGGGTCGAGTCAAGCTAGCGACTCGGTTATTAAAAACAGTAGCAAAATATGGGTTTTCACCCATGTTTCACCTAAGTGTGGGGGAGATGCCCCACATGTTGTAAATATTTACAGTCAAAAAAAATAAAATAAAAAATGTGTATATAAAATAATGGCTATTAATATTTCCCTTTCACGTTTTAAGTGTTGGTTTAACAACCGATTCTTTGAATATTGAGGGCAATATTCAGTTCTAAGTGTGGGGGGGAATTCTTGCGAATTTGATCAAATGTACCATCTAGTACCCCCATTTTAGCCAAAATTTTAAATTTTTTTTTCTCACTTAGAACTCAACAAATGGTAATCAGTCCACCATGTCTAACCCACAAAAGGATCGGCTAATCCGAGAGCAAACGGCTCTTGGTAAAGATGTCTCAAATCCGTTGATGGCTTACAATTTGCCGAAAATTGTATGGTATTCGACTCACCATATCTTCATAAGTGAAGAGTTGGCTAGCCCGCAAGGTTATGGCTTGTGGTTAAGGCAGTGAAAATCCATGATTGGTAATCAGCTCACCAAAGATAATATTGATAATTTATCTAAGAGTTGGCTAGTCCAGAAGAAAACGGCTTCTGGTAAAGACAAATCAAAACCGTTGACAACTTGTGGTTTGCTCAAAATCACATGGTTATCAGTGTACCATGGTTCTTACTTGAACTAAAACATTTGGCTACTCCAGAAGTAATGGCTTTTGGTAAAGAGAAAAATCCATTAAAACTTCATAAAAGATTGCTAGGGACTAGCAATAGTTTAGTGTGAAGGATTGATGAGTGTGTGAATACTCATCATTTTTACCTAATCTGAGCTGCCAAATCATCCAAAAACACTCAGAAATGCATCATAATACTGAAATTATCCCAAAATTGTGTTTTATATGTTTCAGATGCAAAATGTTTAAAAACAGTTGAAAAACGAACAAAGTTTGCATAATTGGCAGTTTCAGTCCCTCAACTTTCAAAAGTTATCAAAACTAGTCCCTGGCTATTCTAAAAACAAGAAAAGTCATCAAAGGTCCTTTAAGAATCATAAAATTACATATATAGTCCTTTGGTGTGAAGTTTCATAAAATTACAAGTTTAGTCCCTGAACTTTGCAAAATGGACAAAAATGGTCCCTGGGATTTAAAAACTTTGAGAAAAATAAACTTTGGTCCTTTTGTTATTATTTTGTGGCAGGTTTAATCCCTTGAAGATAGTGTGGAAGTTTACAAACTCAGCCCCTCAACTTTCAGCAAATGGCAAGAATGGTCCTTGTGTTTATTCTATAAACCAAATCCGGATCCTTAATTAATAAATAACCCAATCCACTCTTTTATTACCCAAGCCCAAATAACCAAAGCCCAATCCCTTTATTAAAACAACCCGACCCAACCCAAGCCTGGTATTTAAAAACCAGATTTTGACTCTGGTCAAACTCTTCTTCCTCACACAAACCCGCCAAAACCACCTTGCCCATTGTTTCTCTGCTATACCACCCCCCATCCAATCCCACTCACCTAACAATGCTAAAAGCTTTAAAAGCTTCTTCTCCACCTCCTCCTAAAGCATTAAATGCTTAAACCTGCTCAATCCACTACTATCAATTTTGGCGCCAAAAGTGTAATCAAAGGCTCAGATCAATTGAGGATAATTCAAGGGTGCAGAAGAGCTCAGAGATGTCGACTAGGGTTTTCCCATCTCAATTTTGTATAAATAGATCAATGTAATAGGAATAGTAGAGTAGTTAAATTTTATTAAGTCGTCTTTTATTTATTTGTCTTTTCCTATTGTAATTTTCATTTCAGTCATCAATATAGTCACTTTACAGTCAATTTGATCTCATTTTAAATATATCTTGTCATTTAATTTCAGTCAATTTATAATTTCCTGCTTCACTGTAATTCGTACCAATTTGAATGTTGTTTGGATTAGCTTGTTATCTGTTTACATAAGCTTATATAAGCTAATTATAGCTTACTGTAAGCTTGTGTTAGTTTAAATCAGTTCTAAACCAAGAAATCCAAGAAAGTCAAAGAAAGTCAACTGGGAGGTCAAATAAGCAGTTCTGAGGTTTAGAAGCTAAGCTGGATGGTTTTCTGGTTTCTAGCTTGTTGACAACAAGCTAGGAGTAGTTTATGATCTTTGGTTCTTGTTCTACAGGCTCTTTTAAGTTGTAAGCATATTTCAAGTTTTGCTTAATTTTCCATTTTACTGTATAAGTGCTTATTTATAGCTTATTGTTATTAGTTTATGCTTATTATTAGTTTATAAGTTAATTTCATCAATATAATCAGTATAATATAGTACTTGTCTTAGTTTTACTTAAAAGCTCTAAAAAAGTCAAAAACAGTCAACTCTAGCATAGCTTATTCTATTGCTTAATTCTGTTTTATAAGTTGTTTATTATAGTTCTTTTAAGCTAATTAGTCAATAAAAGTCAGTATTCATTAGACAAATTTTATATTTCATTTGAAAAATCCAAACAGACAGTCCAATAAGGGTTGTTTGGTTTAGCAGTCAAAAGGTCAAACAAAAAGGCTTTACTGTAGATTGGTCATTAGGCCAACTTTGATCTAGCTTATTTTGGCCATTTTAAGTTGTTTTTAGTATTTAAAAAGTCATTTCAATAGAAAGTCCATAGTTGAGTTGCCTGTGAACTTTTCAAACCCCAAAAAGCTCAAATAAGCCATCTAAAGCCATAAGCTCATTTTGTCCTTTTTCATGGTTTTTCTGAGTCCATTGTGATCTAATTAGAGCATACACAAAGGTTGGTTCAAAGCCCTAAGGCTTGTGCACTTCTGTGCAGCCCTGCATCAGCAGAATCAGCATATGCTGATTGCTGAGACTGCTGAACTAGCTTCAATTGTGGCTTATTTACTTAAGCTCTTGCCTAGCTCTTTGTGTTTCTGAAAAGTTCATACTGCTATCTCACTTTTGCCCCAATAAGATTGCATCTCAGTGCTTATTTAGATTGCTTAAATTGCCTTTAAAGTTGGCCAATTTCTGAGTTTTCTGTTTGAGTTTCACAATTGCATAGGTGCTTATCTTGTTAATCTCTTGTTCTTATTTGTGTTTTTCAGTTGTTTTAAGCTTAGTTTAGCATATTAAACTTGTCCTGATCATTTGGTCAATTTTCCAGCTTTTTAGCTTATTTTGGGCTTATTGGCAAACTGCTTATTAGCCCAAATCTGCTTATCAGGCTTAGATAAGTTTGCCTTTTATTTTTCCCAGATTTCTAATATTATTTTAGATTTATCTGTAATTTTTCATAATTTTCCTAAGTCATTTAATATTTTTAATCTTTTTATTTAGTTTCTAATAGTATTTAAATCATAATAAATAGAAAAATAATCAGAAAAATATAATTCCAATTTTCATAATTTTCTTTTGTTAATTATAATCCAGGAAAAATATAATCTTATTTTTAACCTTAAGAAAAACCAAAAATAGAAATATAGTGATAGCTTCTATTTAATAGAATTTATCTTTTTAAATTTTAATTAAGTAAATTTCATTTTTATAATTTTCTTAGCTTCTATTTACTTATTAATATTTTTATAAAAAGTTTTAGAATTTTCTTTGTTCATTTAGTATTTTTTATAAATTTAAATAGTTTAATAAGTAATTAAATAATAAATAATTAATAATAATTAAATAAAAAGTAAAAAATATAATTTAAGTTTTTAAATAAGTTTTAAGTAATTTTACATTTTTAGGTTTTAAATTTCATAAATTTTATAAATTTTAGTTTTTGTCCCATTTTAGCTTTCCCGTTACGCGTTTTGGTTTATTTATTCGCGTTTAATTTTCCTTTGTATATCTGTTTTTAATTTGTTATTTAGAATTGTTAAAAAGCAAAATCAAAAGCAATCTAAATCATCAATCACTCTAATCCTAGCTTTTCACAGTTGCCCATTCACATCTCGTTGGGAAACGATCCGGGTGATCACTTGCCTGGTTTCACACTACACACGAGTATTCGTTCTGAGACTGTTTATATTTATATATACGTTTTCAGACGGATCAGTAACAACAAAAGATACACCATCCACTTCAGAATGAATTTCTGAGTCTCCATCTTCACTAGTCAAGACAGTAGCATTCCGCCAGAACTGTGTGATGTGCGAGACATAAAGAGTAGAAGAAACAGTTAGAGCATACCTCATGTGAGAGTGGTTGAGAAAGTCCACAATCTCATAAAACTTTGGCCCATCTCCCGCCTCTGTTTTCTCAAGAAATGCAACCTCATTATGACGATTAACAAATTCTTATCCAGCCATTCTTAGTGATGAAAAATGAAAGATTATAGCAATACGATGATCATTTAAATTGGAACTAGGTTTTATGTAGTCGCTTGGGGTTTATAGGTACTGTGTAGGGTTTTGCGAAATATGTGTATGAGATAAATTATCTTTAGAAAGAGAATAAATAAATTTATGGTAAAAAGATAATTATCGTCTATAAAAATCCCTATAAGTACCCTAAGAATAACGGTTTTACCCCAACGGCTAGAAATTTAATTACTGACAGATTTTTACAACGGCTAGTTGAACCGTACTAACTTTGTACTAACCGTACCAACTGTTGGAAAAATTTTGTTGAGCCGTATGAACTTATTGTAAAGAATTTTAAAATACCATGGCTCAAACATAGTTTTTAGCAAACTATCAGCTATCAACGGATTTGATATGTCTTTACCAATAGCCATTTGCTTTGGACTAGCCAATTCTTCACACTTAGATATGGTGAGATGATAACCATACAATTTTTGGTAAATTGTCAACCATCAACGGATTTGATTAGTCTTTACCAGATACCGTTTTCTCTGGACTAGTTGGTTCTTATGTGGGTTAGACATGGTGAACCAATTACCATTTGTTGTGTGGAAAGATCACACACTCAGCTTCAAATCACCATTACAGTCCAAAACATATAGCATTTAATCCCTTGGTGTTTATCATCCAAAACCTGCAAGTGTTAGTCCAAAAACAAAGAAACAAAGCCACAAAGAACTTGTCTCACAATATAAAAGTATATGACTAACAATACACATAACAAGAAAAATTAATTTCCTTGTGGAACCCAAGCCAAAACAGACTTAGGCTTTCCTCTTGCATCAACATAATTCATCCTTTTCAAAACAATTTTAGCACCATTGGGTTTGATGGGTCTCCATACCCAACATGCTGATGCATTCATACCATTTCCCATATTTCCCTTAGCGGTGTTTTTATTAAGACCAGTACCAATTACTCTGCTAGCAGTTGGAACTGCTGGCTTGGTAGTTGTTACCTTAGGTTTCCAAACTTGATTTTTTACAACTGCTTTGTGATGAAAGGGTCTATTAACAGTTTTTGGTGCTGGTTTAAAAACTGGTTTTGCACCTTGAACTGTTGGCCTTGGGTGAACAGGTCTAATAGGTCTGACAGTCTGAACTGCTAGTCAAGCAGTTTGAATTGGTCTTTGGCCAGACTTTAATAGAACTGATCTGGGTATCATTCTATCATTCCTAAGAAAAGATTGAGGTCTTGCTATGCTCAACCTATGATTTGTATATCCAGATACCCATTTATCACAAAAATCTGCAAGATGGTCAAAGCTACCACAAGAGTAACAAGCTTTCCTATAGCAGACAAAATCATCCCCTAATTGGTGAGATTTGAGGTCATTCCAGTTCCTTTGGTTACCTCTTGGCTTGTTTGTGGTTCTATACATTTCTAAATACCTAACTGTTGGCCTAAAAGGTTTGGCATTTGATCTAAGCCTAACAGTCTCAGGTTTAACCATCTTTGGAACTTTTGGTTCCTCCACTTTAGCACTAACAGGCTTAACCACAGCCTGATCATCCTCATCATCAGAAGTCCATTCTTCAATGATTGGAGCATCTGAGTCCTTAGCTGAGGACCTATCAGAAGACATCTTGTCCTCAGATAGTGATTTATCACTAGCACTCTCATACACAGGTTTGTCAACTACATCCTTCTTAGGTTGAGGACCATAGTTAAGCACAGGTAATTGAAATTCAGGTAGTCCTGTGTGTTCTAAGTCTATGCCTGGGGGTGTTGGAATTCCTCTATAGGGAGGTGGAACTGACTTATAACCTAGGCCTGACTTAGCTTTATTAAGGATCTGACACTCAACAATCTTACTAACACCCTGAGTTGCAAATTCTAGTGTGTCAACAGTCATTTGAATGTTCTCCTTTGCTTTCTTAACCTGTTCTAGCTCATGTTTCAACACAGTAATTTCATTCTCTCTAAACATTAAGTCTCTCTTAACAATAATCATATCATCAGAAAACTTTGACTCATTATTTTTATAATGAACAATTTATTCTTCTAACACAGCTAAAGCTCTCTTATGATTTGCTAAGCTAAAAGCAGTTTCAACTAGCTCTTTTCTCTGATTCTCATATCTTGTCTTAAGTGTTTCTAGATCTTTTAAAGCTTCACAAGATTTAGAACATTTTGAAACTTGTACCTCAGAATCTGAGAATGCCATGAGAGCAACCTCTGTAGATGCTTCTGCTTCCTCCTCTGCAATGTAGCTCCAGTCAAATCCTAAGCCATCAATGGCAACCATGGCTTTCGAGCTTGAATCAGTAACCTCCACAACCCTTGACTTGTTTCCATATCCTCTGCTCTTTCCATCTTGTTGGCTTGGCAATCTACGCTCCCTTGAATAATGACCTTTCTTGTGGCAGTTGAAACACTCAATCTTGGACTTGTCATACCCTGCAACATCATTGTTGTTTATGACAATCTTCTTGCCAGTCTTCTTCAAGAATCTCCTAGCTCTCAAGCTGATAAGAGAGAGCTACCACTTGATATCCATCTCTTCAATATCATCTTCATCAATCTCTTGAAGATCTGAATGAGTCAACATACTTCCATTGTGCTGAGTAGTCAAGAAAGCACAATAAGTATCTTCATTCAAAAGTCCACTAGTACTGCTTGAGGTGCTAGCAGTACCAAGGTTTGCACTAGCAGTACCAACTGCTCCAGAAACTTGCACTTCTTCATCTGAACTTGAGGTACTGGGAGTTGATACAAAGGCCAAATTTCCTGAGCTTGAGCTTGAGCTTGAGCTTGAGCTTGATCCAGCAGACTTCTTAATATCATGTTCAACTATCTTGAAGTTGCTATAGAGATCCATTAAGCTCATGAAATCTATATCAGGCTTGTTTTTCCATACAACCACATGCATAGCCCATTCAGCTAGTAGACTCCTCAGAAATTTGGAGTTGAGATCTTCCTGAGGCATCTCAATTCCTAGAACAGCCAATTGACTCACTAGTTTTTGAAGTCTATTAAACATATGATCTAGTGACTCGTTGCTTGTTGCTGAAAAATTCTCAAACTGTTGCTTGAGAAGAGTCTTCTGAGATTTCTTGGTGGCTTCATTCCCACCATATCTTGCAACAATAGCTTCAAAAAGGGTTTTAGCACACTTAAACTTGCTAAAATTCAATAACTGGTCATTGGGAATAGTCATCAGAAGCAAACTTCTAGCCTTAACATCATTCTTGTGCCTTGCCTTCTCTTCAGTAGTGGTTGGCTTTGTCTACACATTAGTCTCAGATTTACCTTCAACAACAGTTGTTGTTGTTACGGGTGTAAAGGAGTTTCCTTCTTCAATGATCTCCCAAAGAGTATAATCTTGAACTTGGAAGAACTGCTCAATTCTTAATCGCCACATATCGAACTCATTGGGCTTAAGAATTGGAAGCTTAGCAGCAATATTAGTCTGACTTGTTGTTTCTCCATGTCCATCTTTTACTTGAACAAATTCGTCTGGATCTTCTAAACCAAAGTATCAGTAACCTGTCTCTGATACCACTTGACCGGATCTACACACACTCCTTGTGTTAGATTAATACTTTGAATGATGTCTAGTCTAACACGCGGAATTTACTAGCTAGCACTTAGAAGATTTGTTTGTTTGTGTTTTGTTTTGTATTAACGAATTAACAAAGATTGAACAATGAACACAATATACTTCAACTTCAACGATTCAATATTATTAATCAATAATACGCAATGTTGCAAAAATCGTGAATCGGTAGCCGGGCGGTCGACCACCCTGCAGCGAGTAATCGGCCGAGGCGGGATTAATCGGTGATTAATCGGATTGGCATTTTTTGCATGTTTTGGGTATTTCTGGAGACCAAACTAAAGATCGTAACTGATTACAAGCCTACTATGTTTCCAAACCTCAATAAAAGGCTCCAATTCTGATTATGAGGCTCATTGTGCATTATAAGTGATATAAACGATCCCCAAATTAAGTAGAATGCCTAAATTTTCTTTTTTTTAAACCCGACCGATTTGGCCGATTCGGCCGATTTTTGGCCGATTCAGCCGATTTTTGGCCGAATCAGCCGATTTTTGGCCGATTCGGCCGATTTTTTTGCCTGACCGATTTTTTGGCCGATTTTCACTATTCTACAAGGTACTGGGCCGCTTAACGATTAATCGGCCGATTCAGCCGATTTTTGCAACATTGATAATACGAGTGATCTCCTATCACTAGGGTTTACAACCTTGAATCTTAACAAAACGATACGTCTCTATACTATAACTTTAACCTAGGCAATCCTTTTATAGACTAAGGATTCCTTCACAAGATAACTATCAACTAAGCATTATACGATATACATTAAATCTTTTCCATAAATATCTTTACACAGTTTTATCATAAACAGTACAAACTTCTTCACTTCAACAGTACTAACTGCTTATATCTTCAAAACTCTTTCAACAGTACTAACTGCTATCTTCAACAGTACTAACTGCTATAGCTTAATTTCCCAACATGTAAGCACAGATTCAAGGGAGGATCAATTGATGGTTGATGAGGAAAATGGGATATAGGATGATCAGTTGGTTAATGAAGGGGTTGATACTAAATTATTGTTTGAATAGGATGTTGATGCTGCTAAGTTTCTTAGTACTGCTGGGCTGAATATTGAAAAGATTGTGGAAGTTGCTAACTTGATGGTTGATGCTGCTACACTTAATAATGCTGATGTTGAAGTTAATACTGCTGGCCTAGAAGTTAATGATGCTAGTGCTGCAGACAAAGTTAGTGCTGCTGTAGACAAAGTTAGTGTTGCTGCAGACAAAGTTAGTGCTGTTGCAGACAAACTTAGTGCTGCTACAACATCAGAAGAAGAAGAGATCACCATTGCTCAAGCTCTTAAGGAGTTAAGGAGTTCAAGACCACCAGTAAAAGGAGTTGTGATCAGAGAACCAAAATCAACACCAAAACCAACAATCACTACAACATCATCAACTGATAAAAGCAAAAGTATAATGATAGAAGAACCTCTGGAAAAACCTCTTTCAAAGTCAAAGCAGATGCTCTTAGATGAAGAAATAGCAAGAAAGAAACAAGAAGAGTATAATGCTAAAGATCAACGAATTAGGGAAGAAAGAGCCAGGGAGGTAGAAGAAGCTAGTCTTGCTGAAAGAAACTCCTGGGATGACATACAAGCCAAATGTGAAGTAGATCACATGTTAGCCCAGAAGATGTGGCAAGATGAACAAGTACAGCTATCCTTATAAGAAATATTAAAGCTCTTCATGGAATTTTTAGCTAAGCAGAAGAAATTCTTTGCACAAAAGAGGACTGAAGCTAAGAGGAACAAACCACCTACCATAGCACATCAAAAGCAAATTATGATGACCTACTTGAGAAACATGGATGGATGGAAGCCTGCTTAGTTCAAAGGCATGAGCTATAACAGGATTAAAGAGCAGTTTAATAAAGTTTTTAAGAGGGTCAACACTTTTATTGCTATGAGTACAAAGGAGGTGGTGGGAAGTCCTAAGGCAGCTGAGAAAGAACAAGAGGTTAGTTTAAAAAGAGCAGGAGATGAGATAGAGCAGAATGTTACTAAAAAGCAGAAGATTGATGAGCAGTCAGAGCAATAGAAGAAGGAAAGTAAGCAGAAGGAAGGTGGTGGCAGAGGTTCAGAAGAGATTAAACAATACATAGTGATTGTTTCAGATGATGAAGAAACTCCAATAGACTGTGAACCTTTGGCTACAAAACTGCCTGATATTATTGGTTGGAGAATATACAATGAGAGCCCAAGGAAAGTAATTTATGAAATTACAAGAGCTAATGAACAGACTTATGTATTTTCGAGGTTTAATCAGATGCTTAAGAGCTTTGACATAAAAGACTTGCAGACTCTGTGGAAGCATGTAAAAGAAAAGTATGGACTAACAAAACCATTGAAGCAACCAGTGTCAGATCATGATTATTTCTTGCGGGGTGACTTGAAGACCATGTTTGAACCTCATGTTGAAGATGAAGTGTGGAGAAGACCTATCTATAACCAGAAAGTGATAAGCTGGAGGTTGATAGGTTCATGTGGGGTTCATGAGCTAACAATGGATGCTATGCATATCTATATGTTGGTTGAAAAAAATTATCCACTCACAAAGACTACACTTGGAATGATGCTGGAAAGTAGACTTCAGATGGAACATGGCATGAATGAAAGCATGGCAGATGAACTTATTTGGTTTATCATATGTTTGAAGAATGACTGGTAAAGTGTTTGGAAGCATCCTCCTGGTGATGGTTTAAGCTTTGATTGAAACTTGATGATTTTGGGAGAAAATATCAAGTTTAGGGGGGGATTGTTAGGAATTAAAGCTACTAAGAGTTGTTGTTGCTCATGTAATTAAGACTGCTCAGGCATTACAAAGAAAAAGCTCTAAGTCATTAATGGTGCTAATACAAGTTTTACTACTGCTGGTGTATTTTGCTACTGTTGGTGATGCTGAAGAACTTCAAGAAAATACACTAAGTAGTTAGTGCTGCCAGACTAAAAGTTAATGCTGCTAGTTCATAATTACAACTGCTGAAGGATTACTGCTGCTAGAGTTAGAGTTGAGACTGTTAGTTTATATTGAGTTTTAGTTAATGCTGTTAATGAGATATACATTTTATAGTCGGTTAGCTAAGTATAGTAAAGATTCTGAAAAGATTTATCTTGTATAGAAAGTTATTGTAAGCCGACTAGGACTCATTAGTCTATAAAAGGAGGTCCTAGGGCATTGAGATAGATACGTGTTATTAGAAAGTCGATTAGCTTCAAGGTTGTAAAACCTAATACTAGGAGAGTATTTGTATTATTAATCAATAATATTGAAGCGTTTTATTTGTTAAATCATTATGTTCATTACTGTTATATTCATACAAAGTTCTTCTTAATATCAAGTACTAGATTACGCATAGTATTTGATAAAACTCAAACACAGTTTCTATACCTTAGTTGTACTAGATATCTAATATAGCTAAACCTTTATAAGATAAGGGATTTGATCAAGTGCATAACTGTGATCAACAGGTATGTGATTGACCCATCAACCTTGACGTTGTGGGTACAAGTCTCGTTGGAGGCATGTGAGATAAAATTTGCAAGATAGGTGGTGTATGTTAAAATAAATTTGCCGTTCTAAAAAAAATGTGCATGTTTTTCAATGTTGAATGACCTTAGTCATTATGCTTTCATCATGAAAAGATGTATGCGTTTTGTTTTTTTTTATTTTTTTTATTTTTTTTATTTTTATATCATGATTAATGTTAACCAAGGTATAAATTGTACTTATGGTATATCATGATTAATGTTAACCAAGGTATAAATTGTCAAGAATCGTAAGGATAAAGGGAATTAAGGTAGTTGATCAATCTCGACCTATTGGAGGTGTTAAGCTTAATAAGCCAAAACCTTAATTTTGGAGATGGATATCGACGACAACTACCAATCAACGTTCGAATTCTAAGATTCAAAAGGAGACTTCTTCTTCTAATGCTAAATCTAGTACAATCACTAAGTCTTCTAATTATTTTGATGTTTTGAACTCGTTGGGAGAGGAGGATATGGATGGGTTTCAACCGAATGGTAAGGGGTCATAAGATCAGCTTGTGAGTAATTTGAAAGAGAAGGAGCAGGCTACGGCTTCTAAGCCTAGTACTTCTTCCTCTCATTGCAATTCTACTTTTGGTAGCACTAGTACTACTCCTATTGTTGAAAAAATTTTGAAGCTTGAAAAGCTAATTATTGAAGGCAATTTTACTTTTTGTGGATGATGATGGTAAACCTCTAAAAAAGGTTGATTTGAAAGAGAAAAAGCAGGATGCGGCTACTAAGCATAGAATTTCTTCCTCTACTTGTACTTCTTCAACTAAAGTGGGTAACCTATTCTCTAAGGTGGGTAATGTGGTTGTTTATGATAGCGATGATGATGACGTTCTGAATTATCCTAACGAGACTAATTATTTTGGTAGTGGAGGAAACGAGAGGAGTCTTTTGGAGCAATGGAAAGATGGTACATGTGACTACAATGATTATGATGATGATTACTTTGATAATTGTGGTCTATCTGCGGCCCAATTAAATGATGTTGCCATCCATGACATTATACTTGCATGCTTGTTTTTGTTTTGGTTTTCTAGTTGTGTGCAGCTAGTTGATCATATTGCCTGCCATGAATGATTTAGTGGTTGTTCAAGCGGTTGCTTGAGGTTAATGTGGTATTTCAGCCACATTCCATTGTACTTAACTGTTTTTTTTTTAGTAATATATTTTACCGGGTAGAAGACCGTTTACCCGAAAAAAAAAATGTATAAATTGTCTTGCTCCTAAAAGCTAAATCATTGTTTAACATTTTCTAGCAAGGCCGGATTTGACGTGTGCAAATAAAAGTGATCAATTGCACGGAACCTACATATGTAGTTAAATTTCATTATAGTTTAGAATATGTTAAAAATTATTGCACATACCATGGCCTTCTTTGAGGCGTAAAAGAGGAAGCAAGATATGTAGCTAGCGGGTGTTTGGATAGTATATAAAATGAATAAATGATTATGGGAATAGGTATGGATTTAAAAACCCACCATCTTTGAAAAAAAAATAATAATAATAAATAAATAAATTAATAAAAAAAAAAAAAAATAACGATTAGTACGGGTATGATTAGCAAAATGAATTGGGGCTGGAGCTGTAGCTGGGGTTGGGTCTTATATTATAAGCCGGAGCTAGAATTTTTATTTTCATAAACTTGTTTGGCAAATTAGTTTAAGTTGGAACTTATTATTGTAAAATTACTAAAAATGACATATAATTAAATTAATATATGTATATATTAGATATTTTTGTGGGTAATTAAGTAATTTGGTACCAACGAGGCTTATTTTTGGGGCTTATAAAAATTTTAGCCTCATTTTTAGGGCTGAGGCTTATAATTTCAAAAGCCCCCTATAAGTCTTTACACCAAACGAAGCTTATTTTTGGGCTAGGGCTTATTTTTAAAATTTAAGCCCCATAAACCCCATAATTAGCCCCTACGCCAAACACACCCTTAGGTGTTGTTTGTTTGTTAAGAGGCTCCGAATCTGACTCTAACTCGCACATCTGAATTTGAATCTGAGGCGAAAATGTCTGAATCTGAATCAAATAATATTGTTTGCTTTTTTGTAAGAAAACGTCTGAATATTTATTAGTTCAACTAGAGGCATTAAGATGCTCGTTCAATGTCTAGTTTGTTTAGATGTTTTTACCTCTGTTTGTCTCTAAACGAAAAAGAAAAAACAAACACACTTAACACCTAAAAGCTCACTAAGAGCACTCGGTACCCTTGGCTGGTAACATGGCGCCGTCGGACCAGCCGAGAAATTTGGATGGCTCATGGTACCGTGGGTGGCGCCATGGTGGCCAGCCTAAGTGAACTTGCGCCGTGGATTTTTTTTTTTTTCCTTTTTTGGTGGGTTTGTTTGTGTTTGTGTTTATATGTTGTGTTTATGTTTGTATTTGTGTTTGTGTTTGGTGGGTTTTTTTTTTCTTTCTTTTCTTGAGTTGCAGTCGATGGAGAAGAAGAAGAAGGGTTATCTTTATTTGGGCTTTTGTGGGCTTCATAGTATACAATAAATGATATGTTAAAGTAGTTGCAGTTTTTTTTTTTTTTTTTTTTTTTTTTTCTTTTTTTTTCTTTTTTTCCTTTGACTGTAAAGTAGTTGCAAAGCCACGTGATAGCATTTTTTTTTCTTTGACTGTAAAGTAGTTGCAAAAATCTTCGACAAGCAAAAAACTTTTTATCTATTATGTTTATGTGTTATTAGGTATGTTTTATTTTAGTAAAAAAGAAAAAAAAAAAAAAAAAAAAAATGAACGACGGCACCACATTTTCTGGTGCCGTGGGTACCGCCCAGAATGTGGTGCCGTGAGATTTCTGGTGCCATAGAGATTTTTGCAGACGTGGAAGGGAATTTTAAGCCATGGCTCCAGGGTACCCACTGCTCTAAAAGCTTTGGTTTATTAAGAGGTTGTTAAGACTTTTTTAATGAATACAAACACCGCCTTAGTACCCGTATGAAACTAGTATAATTTCGGCGCACATAAGTTTTTTTAGTGCAAAGGTACACTTTTTCTATATTATGTGTATAGTCAAATCTATATTAGATATTTTCACATTATCAATAATCTAACATCTAAAAATTGTTTTTTTCTTTTCCCATGTCCGTTAATTGGCAACAAAAATGGAAAAAGTGAAAAACCTCTACTCCATGTGTTGTCGAAATTATATTGTGAAGTACTAACAAATAACAAAGTTACAAAAGTCAAAAATAGCGAACTTATGAAATTGCACTAACTATGCAAAAGCGCTCAAAATAATATGGTAGTTATGTACATTTAGGATTACACATACAAATATCCTGCTAACAATATAAAATATGATTTGATAAAAAAAAAAAAAAAAAAAAAAAAAAAAAAAAAGCAACAGTTTGCACACAAATAATAAAGTAATGCCCTAGACAATCCAATTCATAAAATAAAACCATGAGAGGTGACCTAACGGTAAGAATACCGAGGAAGTGATCAAGGGTTCGAATATAAAAGGGAGAAAATCAACCCCCTTGTGGCCACGGAGGTTCACCCGAGCCGACTCCGGGCTATCCAAAAGGATAGTCGCCTTAGGATTAGTCGGCTTGCAATGTCGAGTTGAAACGCAGGTAACCCAGAAAAAAAAAAGATACTTATAATAAAATTATATCCGAAAAGAAACCACAAAAAAATGTTTACGATGAAAACTAAAACTAAACATGAGATGCAGTATCCTCGTTGTTGTTTTTATTGCCACATAAACGGAGATGAGACCCCTTTTCCAACATCTTCTCAACCTCCTCGAATTGCAACCCTTTTGTTTTGGGCACCACAAAGTAGGTCGCAATAAGTTCCAAAACTGAAAAGCCGGAAAATAGGAGAAATGTCCCGGGAGCCCCCGATGTATGTGTAAGTGTTAAGAGAGTTTGGCTCACTATTAGATTTGAAGTCCAATTTGCAACCGCTACGGTCTCACCACCGAAGCCTCGGTAACGTAAAGGGTATATCTTAGTAGTCACTACCCATGGTACATTGGTACCGTTCCCGTACATGGGTTCTTAAAATGTAAACCAAAACAAAACATTTAAGGAAGCTAATATGTGTCGAACTTGAAGCTAATGAAAATGAGAAATGCGGCATTTTACATTTGATACAAAAAGCTTGAAGATACATATGAGTTTTGGTTACTCCCACATTGTTGGGTGAATAAACATTAGTGCCATTTATAGCTAAGATCATCCAGGCAGCAAACATGTAGGTGTTTGTCTATGTTGAAATAATCATAGTCTCTGTTCTTTCAACATGGAGATATATGCCTGCTTTTTTTATTTTTGTATATTATATTACTAGACGAGTGCCTATGCATAGCAACGAGATTTTATAAAAAAAGACAATTTTAGTGATAAAAAAAAGTTTATGAGTTATAAATGAAAAATAGTAAAAGTTTGAGGATTTGGGGATTAAACATAATATTTTGAAACCCGGGTCGTCGATCCGAGTGGTTCAACCGGTTGAACCGTTCTGGTCGAAAAACGGGTCAATTTAAACATGGTCATCCCAACGGGTTGGGTCGAAAAAATGGGTCAAATTACACCGGGTCAACCCGCCGGGTTTGAAGCGTCTTGGGTCGACCCGATTTTTTATGTGTATTAATAGTTTACTTTTGAAACATATGTTTTCAATATTTTCTTTTTTAGTTTCAACATTTCTTTTTTAATATTTTCAACATTTCACTTTCTTAACTTTTCACTTTTCATTTTGACCATTTTTGTTTTATAAAAAGTATAGATTAATAGTATAGATTAATGATTATAATGTTAACCAAGATATAAATTTATTTAGCAATGCTTTTTTTATTTTTGTATATTATATGATTATTGGTTATAACTTTAACCAAGATATAAATTTATTTTTGTATATTATATTATTAATGGTTATAACGTTAACCTAGATATAAATTTATTTAGCAATGCTTTTTTTATTTTTGTATATTATATGATTAATGGTTATAAAGTTAACCAAGATATATATAAATTTGTTTAGCAAGGCCAGATTTGACCTATGCGAAGTGATCAATTGCACAAGACCCGTATATAGTTAAATTCCATCAAATACTGTGGCCTTCTTTGAAGCATAAAAGAGGAAGCAACAAATATGTAGTTAATGGTGGTTAAGAGCATAGTGTAAGCATTGAAATCCCCAACCAGTAGACCATGAAAGAAGGAAAATGATTAGGATGACTAATTTATAAGCCTAGTATCCTATAAGTACCAAAGCTTATATGCAAGCTAATAAAATTCAAGTCAACGTAATGTACAATAAGGTTACATTGACATGATTTGCTTACTGAAAGAACTCAAGTAACTATAGGATGCATACAAACTACGTTCTCCTCCGGTGAACTGCGAACTTATGCATTTTGTAACGTTGTTGCCTGTAGTGTTTGTGTGTTAGTAACAAAAATAGAAAAACACTTCTCATGATCCGTGTGTAGAAATGTTGTCGAAATGTAGTTATGTACATATAGGATTACACATATGAATTTCATCTACCCTAGTAACAATATTAAATCTTATTTATAAACAAAAACACAGTTTGCACACGAGCAATAACAAAATTCCTAAAACGAAAATTATCCAATATTTCATACACTAAATTTACCTTTTGCAAACAATATAAACAGGAAATTCCAAAAACAAAAATATCCGAAAAGAAACCAGAAACAGAAGTAAAACAAATGTTCATGATGAGAACTTAAACTAAACATTAGATTCAGTATCCCGGTTGTTGTTGTTGCCACATAGCTGAAGATGAGACCCTTTTTCCAACATCTTTTCAACCTCCTCGAATTGCAACCCTTTTGTTTCGGGCACCAGAAAGTATATCGCGATAAGTCCCAAAACTGAGAACCCGGCAAATAGGAGAAATGTCCCGGGAGTCCCCAATGTCTGTGTAAGTGTTAAAAAAGTTTGGCTCACAATTAAATTTGAAGTCCAATTAGCAACTGCTGCAGTTCCACCACCAAAGCCACGATAACGTAATGGGTATATCTCAGAGTTCACAACCCATGGTACGGTTCCCATACCAGGTGCATATGAGATTATGTATAATGCCATCACTAGTATTGCATAAACCCCGAACTTGGTTGGACAACCTTGGGTATAATAACTTCTATGTTCTGCTTGACAAGTTCCTCGTGTAATATTGTCTAGAGCCAAACAAGCACCTGGATTATACTGTTTTATCATTTCAAATGATGGTTAGTAACACTATATGAGTTACAAAATGGGACTATACTTTTTTATGTCATAGCTTGGTATAGTTATGTATTTCAGAGTTTTTTTTCCCTCATATCGTGTACTTATGTTCTTGTAACTATAATACTATTTGATCCTATGTTGTAATAATAATTTTTTACACTATATTCACTAAACTTGCTACCAGGTTGTCTCAGAAAATGTGTTACTATTTCATGAAATTTGCCCTTAGAAAACAAAGTGTAATGTTTTGGATGTTAAACTTACTTTGTTAGCTCCGTTGGAGCAAAAAGCACAACTGGACGAGGCTTTTAAGCAAGTCATGCAGTTCCATGATGACGGATTAGGAGCACTACTGAAATCCATACAAGTAGAGTTGGCCCCAAAATGGTTTGACTCGAGAATGCTTATAGCTGGAGCATGTAAAGAAGCTTGGTAAAACATGAGTGACAGAACTGTTAGACAAATAATGATACCAAGCATTGAAACAATCATGAATCTTCGCCTCCCACTTCTATCAACAAACAACATGCTGATGACTGTGCCTAGAGCGTTGAGACCTGCGGTGATCAATGACAGAGCTAAAGCTGTTTTGTTGGAAGCATATCCCGCAAGTTGTACAATAGTGGGACTGTAGTACAATACGGTATTGATTCCAACAAATTGTTGCGCCACTTGGACAGTAATGCCTGCATAAAGTCCCCTACGTACCACCGTATTCCCCCATGCATTTTTTGTTTTTGAAAAGATGCCATATTTCATGGGTTCTTCGGCTTGCTTTTCATCTTCAACGGATAATTGTAATGCTTTCATTTCTTTTTCCACCTCATCGGCTGGATAGATTTTCTCCAAGATGTCCCTCGCTTCTTTTATCTTGTTCTGAAAAAAATATATATAACTACAATTATTAACTGCCACATAGGATTAAGGGTTGTTTGGATTACTTATGTTAAGGTGCTTATCTATAATTTCAGAGTAAAATAAACAAATAAGCAGTTCTTTTCCAACCACTTAACACTGCTTATCTGCTTAAAAATAAGCAAGTAAGTACTTAAATAAACAATCTCGGTTATCCTATAATAAACCAAATAAATATGACTTAGAACTGGTTGCCAATCATTAGTTACCTGTCTATAAAGCCATCTTGGAGACTCGGGAAGAAACCACATCAACATAAACTGAATCAACGGTGGAATACCAGCAACTCCAAGCATCCAACGCCACGTCCCAGGAACCTATAACAAAATCATTGTTAGCCAAAAGCTACCAATACTATCCACACACAAAAAAAGAGATTCTACGATATTAAAAAACTTAAAATTAAACGTTACCCTGGTAAATGCCAAATTAACAAGGTAAGATATAAACTGCCCTCCGGTTATAAGTAAACCATTTGTGCTCACTACAGCGCCTCTAATTCTAGCAGGAGAAGCTTCAGAGATGTACAAAGGTGCGGTCATTGAGGCCATTCCAACCCCCAAACCAACAAAAATTCTTCCAATGATAATGACCCATGGGGCAGGAGCAAGCGACATAACAATTGCACCAACACAAAACAGCGCATCAGCAGTCATGATTGATATTTTACGCCCAAACTTGTCGTTCATCCATCCACCAATTGCAGCACCAAAAATAGCTCCAGCTACAGCCATGCTAACAATAGTTTCCTACAAGTTTGATAAAAAACCGCAAAAAAGTTACTACTATTTGGACTTGATTTCAAATTATCGCAATGGTAATACAATTTAACTTACTTGTAACCATGTATGCTTTTCAACTTGTTTAAATTCATCTCTGATGTAGAGTAAAGCACCCGAAATAACGCCTTTTTTTTAAATATATTAATATGAGAACATTAAAAAAAGCCTATAAAGATATGATTAGAATGAATAAACAAGAAGACAGACAGACATGGAAAATTTACCGGTGTCATAGCCAAACAAGAATCCTCCAATTCCAGCGCTGAAAGCAAGTCTCATTATATAAGGTTGTTGCCATGTAGTCCGGTAACATTCTGTAAACTCAGTTTTATCTGGTTTAACAACCCCTCCTTCCATTCTCAATTAAATCAATCAATCTGGAACAACTAAGAAAAAATGATCATGAGACTGGATTCTACTGACACAAGTTAAAATCCAATGCATTAGTTTCTTTTAGTAATTAAGTTCATTTTGTACTCGCGTACATGCTAAAACTCGACTACATTAACAAACATTAATATTATTCCATTGCAGCATATTTAACTACATTAGCTCAAAAGTGGGTTCTATACCCACTACAGATCAAAAGGCGAGGATGTGAAAACTTAACTATTCATTTAAATTAATACCAGATACTGTGCATTAGTATACCTCCATCAACACACATGAAACTTCTTTCTTTCAATGTAAATTTATATATATCTTCATATAAATCATGTCGAACTAAACTAAGCTAAAAGCCAGCTAACAAGGATTTGAGCAAGTGCACTATAGTCTATAGACAATCCTATGAGACCATCATTGGCCTTAATTTTCTAAAGGGAGAATCACCTTAAAATGTAACTAACTTGTCTTTTTTTAGTGTTGTATGCAGCCAACTTATTTTTTTGCTATTATATACCCAAACTTTTGAATTTGGACATTTGTGTGTATTTTGTGACCATTTTACCCCTACGTCTTTTAACCACCCGGCCTATTAACATCGAGGGGTAAAATGATCATTGTACATGAACAAATTACACACAAATGTCGAAATTCAAAAGTATGGATATTAAATAGCAAAAAGGAAAAAGTTAGTTACACAATACTCGAAAAAATGGCAAGTTAGTTACATTTTCACATAATTATCCCTTCTCTAAAAGGGCACATGACAAGAAAAATAAAAAGTACCATATGGTTTTCGCAAATATTAAAAAATATGTAACTAAAGGTTCGTAAGTATAGTAATTTTCATAATCGTAACAAGTTTTTTAAACATAGTAAGGGGTCTAATCTGTGATTGTACCACACTAACACCAAAGGTGCTCGGCATGAATCAGGGGCCAAACTGACTGTGGATTGTATCAAACATGCAAAAACGTAACCATTAAACTAGTATAGCATCATGAGAACAATAAATGACTCGATTCTTTTAACACACATTAAAACTTCAATTGTATCATATTCTTCTCATATAGTTTCAACATTTCTGAAAGAGAAATGCATAAACCACTGACCAGGTTAAACATACGAACCATTCAATCTAAATAGAATCATAATAACATACTCATGCGATTAGAAAAACATAGTCATGAGTTACGCACCTCGATTTGGCGTAGTATATATCTCAAACATGCAACAATGTTTTCATTTTCTCATGTTTGATATCACATATATATAGATGTAAGTGGACCTTTATCGTATCTGATGTCAAGATTATGATAATCCCGAATATTTTGAGTTATCCACAGTTATGGTAATCAAATTATTATTTTTTTGAACTTTAACACAAAATGCTTTGGTTTACATTTGACTTTTTTATTTACTTGATTTGGTGCATTAACTTAAAGTGGTTTGTGCATTTATAATTGTACACACTATACATTTATTTTTTTTGTTTTATGTTACTACTAGTGCTCATTTTTATTAATCTATCTACCAGATATAAATAACCGAACAAATAGAATTATCTACTTTGTATATCGTGGTAAAGGATAACGCGTGATTTATTTTGGATAGGAATCTTGTTAGTTTATTTTGGTTATGATTTTCTTATTTTGGACACCTCTTGGTTTAGTTAGTTATTAATTTGAGAAATTTACGGGATCTTACTTGGTTGGAATTCATATAGGAAAATACTTTGTTTACATTTATATAAGTTAAGTTTTTAAAAAACATTCTTGAATGCGTGATTGCTTTCCTTTTACAACATCATATATATATATATATATATATATATATATATATATATATCCGGTTCCATATATATCATATATATATATATATATATATATATATATATATATATATAGGATCCGGTTCCATTGAGAAGGTTTTTATTTTGAGAAGATTGAGAAATCTTCGTTTGAACAAACTGATTCATGTTTTTGATTTGATTCACAAGTAAAACATCATTTTATGGTGAATCGAATCTATAAATTACAAATTTGATTCACAAATCATTGTTAAAATCGAGTTATGATGATGATTCATTAAATTTGTACAGATGATTCAGTATTCTACATATATCGCAAAATCGAGAGATTTTTAACATTGATTCAAATTTTTTTTACACATTTTGAATTTTAATCACATTAAAATGAGTTTTACGCTTGAAAAACATGAATCAAAGTTAAAAATCTATCGTTTTTGAAAACCTTCTCAATCTTCTCAAAATAAAAACCTTCTCAATCGATCCAGATTCTATATATATATATATATATATATATATATATATATATATATATATATATATATATATATATATATATATATATATATATAAAGATTGAGTTCAGAAAATCATTAGGGAGTATTAATGACACCAATCTTGAAGTGAAAATAGCCATGCGAGTGCAAGTATATAAGATTGAATCCCTTTATAAATGTAGAGGCTTCATGTGTGAGTACATTTCTTTAATATTCATGCTTAAGGGTAAGCACATATGGCCTGCAATTAGTGCTTCGAATGTAATTCATGAGCAGTTCGCAACTCTTCAGTAGGCCGATGTAAATGAAGGTATACAAACCATCCTCATAATTGCTGAATAGTAAGTGTTGTTGGCATCTTATTGCTTGAAGCAGGTATAAAAACCATCCACAGTACGTTACAACCTGAAAGACTCCATACATTAGCCGCCTCACATTCTATAAACTCTAATCCATTATCAATTTCTATCATTCGTGCACTTCCACATTATATTATAGCTGGAACACTAATTGATTGTTTATTGGTTGATTAATTTTGTCCAAGCGGAAAAGTTGTTGGGCAACCTCATGGAACAACACCACCCAACTTCTTTTTCAAGTTCAAATTCATAGATGAATTAATGTATATGTTATATTATCATCATTATAGATTTTGTGTATATATAGTGTGACAGTACGTAATCAATCAAGATTAGTAGCCTATGCTTTATTCTTTTCGATATCTATAACTTGATGTATTGAATTTGTTTGTAAATAAGTACTTATTTCGGTATCGACATTTTGATAGGCTATGCTTTTTTCTCAAGATTTTGGAGTGGCTTCTACTCAAGAAAAAGTCATCACTTGCAAAGGTAACGTTTATTTGTTTTTGTATCTTTAATCTACATTTAATGAGCGTGATCTGATTGTGTTTGGTTTGTGGGTGTAGCTGCTGTTGCGTACGAGGCTAATAAGCCTTTAGTGATTGAAGATGTGGAAGTTGCGCCGCCACAAGCTGGTGAAGTTCGTGTTCAGATTTTGTATACTGCTTTGTGTCATACTGATGCCTATACTTGGAGTGGCAAGGCATGATTTTGATCATTGTTTTTGTTGTTATTTTGATGATGTTGTTTGGAAATGAAATGAAATGTATTTTAGCGAGATAGGGTTAGCTGGATAAGCAACGAGTAGGGGACTAAGATTTTTAGAGAGTTGGGTTTGTACGAGTTGTGGTACCATCTTGAACGTGTGAGACGTTGTTGTAGTAAGCATGCACGGTTTCAACGGTTTAGCATGATGGAAAGTTTTAGCATGTCACATCTTTGAAAATAGGAATACAAGATGGAAAGTTTTGCATAACATCTTTGAAATGCATAGGTAAACGTATTTTGTATTATGTTTTAATATGGAAAGTTGAGGCTACATGAACTATTCGCGTCCCATGTTTATATATATATATATATATATATATATATATATATATATATATATATAGTGTAACTTTCAAACGAGAACCATTTTATCTGCAAGAACTGAGAGAACCACCAAAAACATACATGCACGCCTTCAATATTTGTATTTTTGCACATATGTTTTCAAAACAACACATATGTTTTAAAAAAAACATAGTTGTTCTAAAGAATTTGATAAGAAATTCGAAATACAAAAATTTTCTTTGAAGGTGTGCATGTATGTTCTTATAAAACGTGCAACGACAATATTGCGGCCGTGTGTAAGGTTTTTGTGAAAAAAGAGGATGAGTTCATAATGATATTGAAGAACATAGGTGGATGTTTACGATTATTGATGATTTGCATGTATTTTTATTTTATTTTAAAAGGCGTGCATGTATGTTTTTGGTGGTTCTCTCAGTTCTTGCGGATAAAATGGTTCTCGTTTGAAAGTCCCCCTATATATATATATATATATATATATGTGTGTGTGTGTGTGTGTGTGTGTGTGTGTGTGTGTGTGTGTGTTTGAGATTTTGCGTCCCATGCAAACATGCTAACCATAAGTAGTGAATACAGTACCAACAAAAACGCTTACCTTCAAACATAACAAAAATTAGTGCCGCAAATGCCATTACAATACTAAAAAATCATAATAAATAAAATAGCTATATAAAAAAACGTAGAGCTGAATAAATTAAAAGCCACTTAAAAGATTTAAATCATATATATGTCATGTGTAGAACCCATGATTTTGACATACGGATGTCGTGTCAGCGTGACAATCTAGATACTAATTCAAAAACAAATTACGCACATCAACGAAAAGCAAGAGTTTCCCCATGACAAAAATTAGTTACGCACATTACGCAAAGAGCAATTAGATCAAACCGGTGTGCATCGCACGGGTCTGAATGACTAAGTGTTCATGCATTCATTGGGGCACTTATTGATGGTAGATGTTACATGGAAGAAGAATATCGATCATCATGTAGTAATTACAACAATTAAGAATCGTGCGTCTATAAATTAGAGATGCTTTGCTTAATCTTCCACCACTCCTTTGCACATTTACAGACGTAGAGAATACGAAGCATATTGGACTTACAGAATCCATAAACCTTGCTCCTATAAATGAGGCATGAGGTCCTTTGCCTATCCTCCTATATTCACAGTTGTAGATAAAATCTAATGTATGTACTTCTGCGGAACCATAGTTTCTAATATGGTTTGTTTTTATTGCAGAATACCACTTTGAAGGTGAGTAGGGAAGATCGTGGCCAGATGTAGTAGAAAAAAAATAAGTGATAGTACGAAATGTATGATTTTGTGATCTATCATTAGTTTATACTCTCAATATTTGTGTTCCTAAGATTAATCAAACAATTTCGTTGTGGTGAAGTTTACAAATATGGAGGTTGATAATATATGGAGGAAACATGATTTTTTGTTTGTGATGAGGCAGGTTGCTGCGTGCGAGAAGAGAAGGAGCCAATTTTTGTGTAGTATCTCTTTGGTCAATTTTTAACAAAGCACAAAAATAACATATCTTATTTGAATCATTGCTCTGTTATTCGAACACTCACTTTGAAGATCAACAAAAGGACATTTGGACCATTTGGGGTTGAAGAAGCTACACCCTTTAGTATATTACATCAGCTTGCTTGCAAGTAGATATATAACAACTTCGTTTGCCACTTTGGTTTACATTGCATCGTTATTTACAGGTGTGATACACTTTCATCTAGTTGATATTATGGTTTGCATCTTTGTTGGTTAGTGTAGAATGAATGCATGAATAGCGTGATTGGATTTAAAAATTGATTTTGGCAGCATGACTTTGCATGGTTGCATGATTTATTCCACGATATATAAAATTTCTCTGCATGTTAACACGTTTGCAAGATTTGTTCCACGAATATAAATAGTTGATTATTGCATGCAACGTGTGAAAGCTATAATTATCATGTAATTCATGTTACAAAGAACGTGTGAAGGCTATAACACATTTTAAGATGGCACGTGGGAAGTAAATGTGATTCACGTTATACAAATGGAACTTTATTATATAGGGACCTTGAGAGAAGGAAGGTGTTACGGTTGGCGGATGAGTTGCGTGTCATGACGTTATAATTAAAACCCGATTAAATGGCTGAAAAAAACGTTTAACTATGTTATGTTATATCAACCTCCTAAGTCCTGACAATTTAACTTATATTTTTCATTATTAAGAAAATTTAGCATGTGTTCTTGACTAACTATTTATTATAGCTCTAATTTGGAGAACCTAAATTGTACATAATAATTTACTTAGACCGTCTATTGAAATAATGATGAAGTATATAAGACGATAAATATATTTAGCGATAGCAATTAACTTAAGGTAACAAAAGTACCTTATAAAATTTCAAAGACATAACCTAATACATTACATATAATTGATTATATAAAACTTATATTACAAACATTGACGCAACCTTGATAAAAAGTATATAAACATCTACACAAACATTAGGTACAAAACACGTAGATATTCAACCAAAAGCACAGCCGGTGCATTGCACGAATTATTGCTGAACAATACGCTATGAACAATTAGATCGAGCCCGTGTGCAGCGCACGGGTCTGAATTATATTGATATATTTAATTACTTTCCACCAAAAATGTGTTAACATCAAGATTTACGAAAGTATTTATTGTTTACATGAGTTATTTAGTACTAAAGATAAATGTTCCGACATATAAAACTTATATTACAAACATTGACGCAAACTTGATAAAAAGTATATAAACATCTGCACAAACATTACGTACAAAACACGTATAAATTCAACCAATGACCCAGCCGATGCATCGCACGGGTTCGTAAGGCCTCGTTATTATGAAAGCATATCCTAACAATAAATAAGAAGTTAATGATTAAATAATAATATTACAAGTTTTTATAGTTGAGTCATAGCAATAAACGAGCAGGTATGCCCGCGCGTTGTTACGGGGATGCTTTATCGATGCGTAGAACATTTTTGATAATGCATATGTAGGTGCAATTGTTATCAAATGAATTTGTTGTTGTTGCTAATATGTATATATGTATATATTCGAGAAATATTTTTGTGTTTTTTTTATAGCTTGTGTTTGTTAAATGTGAATATGTGTATAATTACGTTGGGGGGTTTTTTGCTTTTGGTTATGTAAATATAAGTGTCGTTTAACTGTCTTACCAAGGTACCCGTGCGTTGCGGCGGGGGCTTTTTTTCCGCAACGTGTATTTTTGTAAAATGCCATAAACTAAAATAAAAAGATTATAAATAAGAATACATTTATAAGCACTCTAGTTTTTACATGTGCATATTGCAAGAACACACACATATATATAAACTCCATTTTTCGTTACGCAATGGAACTTGTAGTGGATTGAGCAAAGGTGCCAAACTTGAGCTATCTTCTAAAGTTTATGATAATTGAAAAACAATAAACTCATAAACTCCTTTAAACGACAAACATTTCAAAACCTAAGTGGTGAACTCCATGATAGCACCCACAATGTCACCGGTGTGAGTCTTGAGAGCCTTTACAGCTTTTGGCATTGACACGACAACGTTTGTCAAAACCAAATCAATGTCTCGTGGCTTAACACCGGTCTCATCAATCTTCTCCTCTTCATAAACTGCCTGTGCAGCAGAGGCAGCAAAAGCAAAGCTATAACTAAACTCATATCATGCATTCTAAACTGTTGGGCAGCTTGAGTCTGGAGTTGTGAGCTAAGGACTAACATCCCCCATCTTTACATCTCCAAAAATCACATAGGTTTCTGAATTTGGGCTTTTAAAGACATCGGGTTTTGAGATGTAAAACATCATCTGCATCACCATCATGAAATGAACCATTAAACACTGTTAAAAAAACGATTCACCAACGTGACATTTTTATTTTTTTTTTTTTTTTTTAATTCGGAGAGTACACTAATAATTTGAAGAGATGGCTCTTCACATCCTTATCTATAATTCCAATTCAGCCTTTTAAACAACATAATTATAGTTTTCAACACCATCCAATGAAAAGGAAGAAACTACCTAATTGCACATCGGACATCATTTTTCTTCAACATGTGTTATAGCATTCTTTTTTAATAAAACACATTTAATAATGAATGAATTAGCACCAAAGGTGTATGTATGTTGGCAAACAATTCAAGATTATTAGCAAACTGTTTCTAATAATATCATATATGCTTTTGTTTGAGTTAAGATGTCATCTCATCTTTCCTAATTCTTCTGTGTTAATGGGTGCTTGGGGTTGCATATTTTTTGCTTACGCTAAAGCAATTCAAAGGTATTTAAAATACACATTTTCGGCTTCTAGCCACCATTATCCCCATACACTCAAAAATGAATCGTGTCAACGTAATAATAATAAAAAAACACCTGACACTATGTAAACCCACACACCCTCTTACTTATTTTGTCATTTAACCATTTTAACTTTTTTGACACAGGAAAAGCTTTGAGCGAATCTTACTTATTTTTAGTCATTTAACCATTTTAACTTTTTTGACACAGGAAAAGCTTTGAGCGACAATATAAGCGCAAGTATTTCCAAATTGCTCGTCTTGTCCCCGGCACAACAAAGCAAGCATCAAACTACAATCAACGATACATTAAAAATTATTACCTATAATTGGGAATAAGCTGTAGGTCGTGGTCGCGGCATTATGCAAGTGAAACGTTTCACTTGAGTTAGAAAAACTTGAGAATGAATTAAGCAAACTTATATTCTGCTGTCCATCAGGAAGTCTTTTCTCGCCGATTTAGCCTCTCCAATAGTTGTCTATTGCGTGCAGTGGGTTTCTTGTTTGAAAAATGATGCAAAGAAACAAAGTCAAATTTAGTCCAGGTTTTGGAAGCTGGTGTTTGGGATTGCTTATTAATTATGCTTTCATACTTATTAATAAGTAGAAAAGCAATGTTTCGTAAGCAAATCAAAACTTACTATCTAAAAAAATACTTATTTTTAAGCAGAAAACATAATGAATCCCAAAGATCCCTTTAACATAAAAAAAAAAGTAACATATTAAAGGGGTGTTTGTGTTAGCTTACTAAGATTTGTAAAAGTCGACATAAATTCACATTTTTCGGCATATTATATTGATTTTATGCACTTGAGCTGCAAGCTCAAGGTGATAGGCAGTTGATAAGCCAAAAATGGAGAGCTTTATTGGCTTTTCAAATGTTAGTAAGCGGATAAGCCCATAAAAAGAAGCTAATCCAAACATCCCTTTTGATCCAAGTTGAACTCCATATGATTGTTCTAAAGTATCGCTCTTTTTAAGTAGGCTAGCATCAAGAAAACCGCGGAGCGGCTTCTTGCTATCTGCAGCCTCAACAGAGTAACCTTCACCGGTTGCCTGCAAATATAATATGCAATTAATATCAATCCAGATAATTTTGAGATTCAAGAAAGTGATAAACGGTTTGCATACCTCAACATTTTCTAGTTATCCGTGGTCCATCCCAAGCATTTTCAAAACACGGCGAGCGAACAGAAGTCGAATACAGTAGGCTGCATCTGAGAACGGGTGAACAAAGAAAACATTAATTACAATAACTTGCATTACTAAAAACAAAAATAAGGTTCAGTTTACCACATTAAAAAGTGAGCAGCCAAACATCCCCTTTAAAATCACTTTCCAGCATAAGACTAACGCAAATCCCAGACAGCCCCTATAAGTAGTGTGATTTGAAATACCAAATAGCCCCTAAAATTAGTTAACGTATATTGACCTGTTTACTTATGAATGGGATGACTTGGGTTAAATTGGAGAATTGCGGATTGCTTATTTAAACTACTCATGCAGTTTTATATCGCTTATTTCGAATTATGAATGTCTAGTTGCTTATTTATAAAAATTTACTTCACTCGCAAATATACAGATTAATGAATCATCTGTGTAGTTAAGGACAAAAATTTCGGTGTTTCGGTCAAGGACCGAGATAAGAAATTTTCGAAATTTCGGTGAGATTTCGGTGGTATTTCGTTAATTTTTTTTTATAAAGCTATTAAAAGTGCAGGATACAGGAATCAAAATAGAGAACATGAAATAATCAAATATTCAAATCACAGTCTTGAAAATCTTCCTCCGAATCAACATCAATCAAGCCATCTACATCAGCAGCTATGGTAATATCTTCATCATCGTCTCTGTAGCGCTCTCTTTTGCTCCTAAGACTTGGCCCAACATGTTCATTTCCTCCCATTGCCTCCCGCGCAACAGACCAAAGAAGACCATTTTCTCCATCAACAAACTCTTGAAGCTCATCTTCAGTTGGTACAACCCAATCATCATTGTCCTCTACGTCTCTCAACAAAATAGGATCCAAAGATTTGTTGGTTTTTAACGAGTTGAAGCGCCTTTGTAACCGTGAGTTGTATTGGATGTATACAAGGTCATTGAGTTTTTGTTGCAAAAGGCGATTTCTTTTCTTTGAATGTAACTAAACATAAAGAATAAACGATTTACTTAATGATGCAAATAAGTTCAAAGTATTACCATTTAAAAAATCTACTTGTTAGAAAGAACTTACATTGTCAAATGTACTCCAATTGCGTTCACAAGGTGAAGCACTACAAGTTTGACTAAGGACACTAATAGCAAATTCTTGGAGCAAAGGTGTGTCGATCCCATAACTACGCCACCATATATCTACATTTTATAAAAAAATGAAGTGATATAATGACAATTTTATCTATAAAAGCATGTGAATATGTTAAAATGTTATACTTACATGGTGCAACTTTCATTCTACCCCTTATAGCAGCTGCAGATCCAAATTGCCCAGTTGAATCAATATATAGATTCAAGTCATGCCTCACTTTATCATTCTCTTCCACATCGGGCACTAGACGGTCAATAGCAAAATAAAGGCCTGTTAGAATGTCCCTATTCTTCCGTATCTCTGCTGATTTTTCCCCATGAAAGATAGCAGGGTTCAGAAAATATCCAGCTGCACATTCAATAGAGTTAAAATTAGAACTAAGAAATTTAATTAATTTAACTTTAAAATGACAAATATAAAGTTTACCACCTGCATGTAACGGATATGAATCCACAAACTTTTTCGTCTCTTCTAAACGTTTTTTCAACAATGTGACACGGATATTATGATAAGATGGAGCTGGCATACCTAACATAATCAAATAACATTTAGAAGCTACCATCTTTATTCAAATAACACGAATAACCATTAACCAATAAATCATAAATTCATAATAACATTTAAATACCTCTTCCATAATCCCCAATAGCATTGATCATCTCTTGGAAACTTTCGTCACGCACAGCATTGAAAGGTAAACCAACTGAATAAGCCCAAGTTGCAAATTTATCCCAAGCTACCATCTTTAACTTCTCTTTTATTGGATTATTTCTTTCCAATGAACTTTGCTTTGTTTTGTTAAGATTAGTCTTTAACAGACCATCCATAGGACCGCGTGTATTGCTAGAAGCCACAAATTTCCTTTTCTTTGAAACACTTTTTCTTAATACAACTTCTTGAAAATCGTCTTCATCTTCCTCTTCCTCATCTATATCAGCAAAATCAACCGTATTTGATCTAAGAATCTCTCTATCTCTTTTCTTTTTTAGGTGTTTCTGATCTTTTTCTCTCATTGATGCCAATACTCTCTTCTGGATATCCACAGTCACTTTTGGACAACCGGTCACGTCTCCGGTTGTATGAGTAAGATGTTGCTTCAATCGTGTAATTCCTCCTCCACTTAACTTCTTATCACATAATTTGCACCAAACATTTGATTTTTTCAGGGGATCTTTCTGCTCTCCCCATTCCCATGCAATATCCCTAGGTACACATCTTGAGGTCACATCAGATGACTTTGTAGTGTTTGAGGGATTTACAGAAGCATGAGAGGATGGAGTTGTTGGACCATTGTCAGCATCCATCATCAAAACTAAAAAAAAAAAAAAAAAAAAAAAAAAAAAAAAATGCAGAATAAAGATCAGACAATAAGCTAAGAAGAAAAGAGAAGAAATTAGCTTGAGAAGAAAAGAGAAGAAAGGGTACCTTCTTTGATGATCTGAGTAGCTGCTGCTTGAAGAACAAAGAAGAAGAAGTTGTGTTGTCGGACTATGAATTAGGTTGTTGAAGATTTAGGTTTTTTATTAACTTTGGGTTTTAGTGGGTTTGTTTATGGGCTAACTTTAAAGATTTAAGGTTTTGGCCCAAAAAAACATAACCACCGGTAAAAGGCGATAAAACCACCTTTTCCACCGAAATTTTGAGTCAAATTTCGGTATTTTTTCGGTCAATTTCGCCGAAAATTTCGGGAGCGAGATTTCAACCGAAATTTGAAACGAAATTCTGTATGACCTCCGAAATCCGAAATACCACTGGTATACCAGTGGTATTTCGCCGAAATTAACTACACAGTGAATCATACCCCTATTCGGCCAATATACTATGCAATTTCTACACAGCCTTTAGCACCAACCATTGCACCCATGTCAGATAAATAGCCAAACATGATAACTGAAACTCAAACCAGCAATAAAAAAAAATATAACTGACATCATATAAAAAAAACTAAAAATACTTAAACGTAATGTATTTAGAGTTGATAAACTCACAAAAATGATTTAGATTCAATTGAAAGAATGTAATTTCATGATGTAATTTTGCAATCATCTTCTCCATCTTAAGATCCCCAGTAAACGAATCTTTGCTGCAAGCTTGTTAGAGTCTGCTTCGACATATGAAGCAACTGTTGCTACTGACCGACAATCGTCACCATGGCACCTGCACAAACACGCCCACATTCCCATAAAACTCATACAAACCAAACATAAAAAAGTCACATTTAATAACTAAACATTCGAAAGTGGTGTGAACCTGATGTATTTTGAGGAATTTTTACCTCCCTTGATCATAGGTCAAGTAGATGAATAAGCCATACTTTCAAGTAAGCAACCTCATAAGGCAAAAAAAGTAAGCCATCCCTGATTCTAAATTAGACTCATACCCATATGAACATAAGCTCAATTTTCAAAATACCCAACTCATAAAAAGTTAGGTATCGAAAACAAACTTGCATCATCAACCTAGTTTTCACACATGAAACACATAATCGTATCTTCCATCTTCCACAAATCAATGTCAGAAAAAGAAATAATTCAATTAACTTCACCATTAATTATACAAAATACTTATAACCCAGATAAAAAAAATCCCAAATTTAACTAAATTAAACATTGCAATCAGGGTTGATAAACTTACCCAATCGAGTTATGGCGATATGCAGTTTCAAGATTCACTTTTTGCTTCTTCTTCCTCAAACTGATGATTTCGTTTTAGTTTGAATCCGCTTTTTTTTATTACGGTTACTGTGTGTCTGTGTGTTTTTTGATATGGGGATGGGAGGTTCTGGAAAATTATAATGCAGAATAATATGTAGAATCAAGAAGCTTTTGATGCAGATTATCTGCTGGACACTTGTTACATCTTCATGGAATCGTACATTCATTACATGGGTATTACGGGATGATTAAGGAAAACGGGGGTTGAACAGTGTTTCCCAAACCACAAACAAACCAATAAGGTTTTTCCACACTATCCATTCATTAGGTGTGTGGGCTTTAGGGCGCATATCTCGGTAAAGTTGGACCAAGGAGCCCGGATTAGAAAATAACAGGCCACTTGAAAGAAGAATGATGGAGTAGGAAAAAAGAGAGAATTAAAGAGGAGAGGAATAAAAGACTATTTTTTTTATCTTGTGTTCTCGAGTTGAAAAGAAAAGAGAAGGATGTAACAAAAAAAGCTTTAAAATCAACTTCACTCCATTTCATCCCAATTTGGGAAGTAAATTAGGAGAGTAATTTTGATGTAATTTACTATTCTTTACTTTCCTCTCCCCTCCTAAAAAATCTCATAAACACAATTTTTTTTTATTACCATCCAAAACATTTCCCTTTCATTCCAGAAAATAAACTCAGGAACAGATTAGAGATTTAGGAAGATGGGTCTGTCCATCTTTTACCTCTTAATTTGTTTGTATACTTTGATCTTTGATGTGCTAATAAATATTCACCATTTTCACAAAAAATAAATGAATAAATAAATAAAAGATTTAGTGGTTCAAACACAATATTACATATTAACATAGTAGCAGTCTTTGCATATTGGTTCAATATGTGAAATACCTTTCAGTAATGACAAAGTAGCAAGGCTATTGTTGAAAAACCATGTTGCATCCATATTTTGGAATCATTATTTATTAGCGAAAAGAAATGAAATGCGACAATTACTTTAGGTACAGTAAAACATCTATAAATTAATAACCTCGATAAAATTAATAATTTGTCCAGTCCCAACATGGGACCAGTACAAATTTGGACCCCAATCGATAAAATAATAGGATAATAATTTTTTTGAACCATAGTGTTTATATATTGGTTCCAACGAAACTATAAATTAATAATTACTAAAAACTTTCACAATTCTTCCAATGCCTTGAACATCCTAACATTCATTAGTATACATTCATTAATTTCTTCAATACCTTGAATTCATTAAATATTAATCGTAACTTGTTTTTCTAATATATTTTTCATCTCTAACTAGTATAGATTGTAACTAGTATATTGGATTTGAAAATTTAAAGGTCATATGTAAAACCTCTTTAAATTAATAAATTATTAATTTATCGATATAATAATATCTCGCTAAATTAATAAAATATTTCGGTCCCAACAGGATTAATTGTAACACCCCCAAAATTGGGTCCAGCGGAAGCATACATGTCACTGGGGTGCTACTCAATTGGTATCACAACAAAAGGTACAAAGAACGGTTTTACCTCAACCGTTTAGAAGAAATTTCATAAACAAAAACATCCTTCAAAATAATGCGGAAATAGGGCCCATAAAATATATACAGTGGTCCCAAACCTGAGAATATACGCTAAAAGTGTCAACACGAGGTTGGTGAGTTCATAGGTTTTAGTTTAAAACAGTATTGTTGAACCATAAGGTTTTCAAATTCAAACAGTCATTCCCAACAGATCAAATATAATGTACGCTCACACTGCCAAATTCATAATTTCCAAAACAAAATCCGCAAACAAAACAATAATCAAACAACTCGAACCATAATCAATCATACAGATACTACACTCATGTAGTGTCACGCAAATTTATCTGTTACGCTGGTTAAGTCACATATACCAAGTCATGAGCCGCACTCAAGGAGTATCAAATATCATAACAATTATCCGTTATAGGTGCATCATATAGTAATACCTGCACAGATGCAGCTCATACAATAATAATCTCGCACAGATGCCGCACATATAACAATAATCCCGCATAGATGTAGCTCATACAACAAATAACTTTAGCCAGCTCGCGTAAGAGTTTCATAACCCCAAACACAATTTCGGCTCAAATCAACAAACAGGTTTCGCATATATCTTACTCCAAAATATATCAGGTCCATGAGGAAATAATCACATAAGCAACAGATAATCACTTAACGCATTCAAATAACCAAATCAAATGTTACAACCAAACAGTCAAGTCTTGAGTAAACAATTCACGTATCCCATTGAACGAGCATGTATTCTCCCCCAAAACAGTTGTAAAACCCGTAAAAGTAGGTCCCATGAACTCACCTAAGCCACAGCAATGTAAACATCACAACTGGCATCAAGGGCATATCACAATGGTATCCGGAGACAGGTACAACGGTACGGGATCGGCACGACCTAATACGTATACGGTTATCTCAAAATACGTCTCGTAACAATTAAGTCTGCAAGAGACAACGTGTCATTGTTTTCGTGGATTACTCGTATCAATAGTTTCAATAGTCCAGTATCATTGCACATGAGAAAATTTAGTATCAATGTTTCGTGTGGTGGTAAGAAAACATAGACTCAAGGTACAACTCACGCCAAAGAAGAGTAGACAAGCAA
This sequence comes from Artemisia tridentata subsp. tridentata, assembly GCA_021014915.2. Taxonomy (NCBI): domain Eukaryota; kingdom Viridiplantae; phylum Streptophyta; class Magnoliopsida; order Asterales; family Asteraceae; genus Artemisia; species Artemisia tridentata. The sequence continues at coordinate 143,735,365 of CP139504.1, read as the reverse complement.
CTACTGACACAAACTCAAGTCAACAAAGAAAGTCCAGAAGATAAAGACAAAGAAATATGTTAATACAAATAGGTCGATTGGTAGTTTCGGTATTTTCCAAATAATCCCAAATAGCTTAGAAAAGTCATTTAGGTTTATAATAAAAGTCATTGCAATAAAGACATTAAGTTGGAATATTTTATAAACTTTGGCTTTACGCGTCCGTTTATACAATTTTCCCCCAGTTATCATGACTTTACCAAAAATAAATTTTTCACATTACAATATTTAATAAATTTCATGTTCCGTTAACATTCGCGCATATATTACTTTTGGCTTATTGAATATTTTGTGTCCGGTCCATGTCTAGTACATTAAAGTCTTTTCGAATTTAATATATTACACCGTCTCAAGTCCCAAAATGTCCAATGAATCCATTACCTAATATCTTAAATCCGATAACAATCCAATAATTGTCCAAACGATACAAATCCATTATATGTCCAATGTCGAGTCATAATCCGTATTCAAATCCAATTCACACTTTCAAATATCCGAAACGTACCAATATCACAAGGGTAAAAAAAATAGGCTTCGTTAGTAAACTTAATATATATATATATTGACAAGCCATTTAAAAAACACACTCTCAATATGTTTAAACTAACAAACTTTCAATATCTTAAACAAATACTCTTTTAAAAAATTTAGACCAAACCTACTTTTGTTTGTCTTGGGCTTGACAGCCTGTTTATCATCCAAACTTACCCTTAAATTATTTTGGGCTTTTGAGCCCACTAGCAAGATAACCAAACGCACCTTAACTGTAAACGCACCCTAATCTGATGAAACTCACGCTACACGCGAACACCCTTGTGTTTGTTGTTAACCGTGACCATGACAGCACCATTTTTAATTCAAAATGCAAGCACCCCTTGGTGCATTGATGTTAATCCAAACCCAAAACAAACCCGTCGGGGGTTGTGGTCGAGCCAAACTCTAAACCAAACAACAACTCTAAACCAAACAAACAATTTAAACTTAACCACCCTTGTGGGTTCCTTAACTACCGAGACCAAGGATGACCAAATAAATAAATCCAAATCCCTTCATGACTACGAAAAGATGAATAGCAAACTTAGGCTGCGTTTGTTTTTCTTTTTTTCCCTCTGAACAGCCTCTGAACGACACAAATGTCTGAATCGGTCAGACATTTTGTCGTTCAGACCGTTTGTTTTTTTTTTTTCGTTCAGACGCGTTCAGATGCAGTTAGATCTTAATGGTCAAGACTTGAGAGGGGTGTCTTAACGCGTCTGAATGCCTCTTGTTGACACAAAATAACAAAAAAAAAAAAAAAAAAAAAAAAAAAATTCCCGTTCAAACATGAGTTTTTTTTTTTTCCGTTCAGATGCGTTCAGATTCAGACATTTACGCATCAGATTCAGATTCAGACGTGCGGTTCAGATTCAGATTCAGACCCTCTTAATAAACAAACACCACCTTAATTAAAACCCGTGACTGAATCCGAGGCCAAATCAGACACAAACAACTCGAGATCCAAAAACAATAAGTCAAACACCCTTTTCCAAATTCTTACCACACGAAAACTTTCAAACACGTTTTTATTATCCATTTTTATTCCACAAAACGATAACAAAACCCTAAATAACCATTTTTCAATTGCAACTGCCTCATCAACAAGTTTTAATCCACAAAAACATTAACACAATCTTTAGCACGCATTTTCATTAAAAGGAAAAATAACAAAACGGATAGTGTGTCGGCATACCAAGAGTGACGAGAAGAGAAAGAGATGAGGAAGTGGTGACGCGACTGTGGTGGTTGCTGCTGTGGCATAGTGGTTGTGGTGGCTCACGATTTGAGCAACCCTAACGCGTATAACCCATGAAATAACCCCGATCTGGAACCTTTATGGAGCCTTGATAGCTTGCGAGTGATGGTGGCGTGGTGACGGCAGCAACGGAGGCTTGGTCGAAAGTTGGCCGGAAAGGTGATGACGGCGCCGGAGTTATGTGTGAGTGATGTGAGAGATGATAATGAATTATGAAACCCTAATTTGGGTTTTTATATCCCATGGAGGGGTTGAACTTGTACAAACGAAACCACAGGGGCAGTGATGTAATTTACTCTCGGGGACCAATTCTGTAATTTTGCTATCTTTCTTGATTTTTCGATTCGGGACACATTTAGACTAGCAAACGGTAGATTTAAGACACGAGAATTTCGTCATCACGCTCAGAATAATTTTTCCAATCAAAACGACTATTCATACGCCTATTTTCTCCCAAATAATCAAATAATCAAATCAAATCGTCGGTTGTGCCAGTACGCGTTGTGCACGGTTTCCACGTTTCGCGAGATAACTTCACGTTTTTAAACCAAATGAGTTTAGAAAAGTTCGTATATGAAAAACAGGGATAATTCATTATAAAAATACGTGTGGAAAATTATGGGGTATTACAGTCTCACCTCCTTAAAAAGGAATCGCGTCCTCGCGATTCAATTCAAGTTACCCGTCAGAGTTGAAAAGAGATGAGAATACTTACGCTTGATCTCATCCATACGTTCCCACGTGAACTCAGGACCTCTCTTAGAGTTCACCGATCTTTGACAATAGGAATACGACTTTACTAAAGTCGTCTGACTTCACGGTCCATGATTTCGATAGGTTTCTCAACAAGGTTTAAACATTCATCAATCTGGATCTCTCCCCGAGGAATAGCAACTGCCTCATCAACAAGTCATTTCTTCACATTGCACATAAAAACGTTGCGAACACTGCTGAGTCCTGATGGTAGCTCGAGTCTGTGAGCTACCGGTCCAACTCTAGCGAGGATTTCAAAAGGATCAATATAGCGAGGATTAAGCTTTCCGCGTTTACTAAATGTATCACACCTTTTCATGGTGAATCTTTTAAGCATAATCTAAGCTCTAACTGGGAATTCAAGGTATTTACGTCATTTGCCAGCATAACTCTTTTGACGATCCGCGAGCAGCTTGCATCTCCAATTTTGAATCTGAAAGATCTAAACAGAAGTCTTATGAACAAGTTCAGGGTCAGCAAGTTGGGTATCTCCAACTTCTACCCAACAAATCGGCGATCGGCACTTACGACCATAAAGTAAAGTGTCTTTTACGGTGCCGTTGAAATACTGGAGTCATAGGTATTGTTATTAGAAAATTTGGTTAACGAAAGGTGTCTATCCCAACCATTTCCACACTCGATTACTCAGGTAGAGGTGCGGGATTCGCTCCTGAGGTTTAGCTTATGATATAGTATCAAAAACAGCAAATCGATTTACAAAATGATTTGTGGAATGATTTGTGAAACGGTTTATAGGATAATAGGAAAACAATTCATCGTTTATAAAATTGTAGCAAAGTCAAAATTTTGATTTTCAGTTTGATTCATAACATCGTAGGAAGCCAGCAAAACGTTTTATGAAATCGTTTCGCTAAACGATTTGTAGAACAGTTTACGGGATAACAAGAAATCAGTTCACCATTTATAACATGGTAGTAAGATCAAAATTTTGATTTTCGTGAAATAGTAGTAAAACATTTTGTAGGATGACCGCAAAATTGTCGGTAGAAAAATCAAAGGCAGTTTGTAAATTAATGGCAAAACAGTTTATTATCCTATAAGAGGTTAGCAAAGATAACTGTATTCCCGAGGGACGAGAGGAGAATTAGGTGATTGTCCCAAGGAACGCGGTTCAGGTTACTCCTTAAGGTCTTAAGATTTCTGTTGGGCGTGGAATCTCTGCCAAATGGAGAGTTTAGCGAGTTCATAGTACAACTCTGATGGAGGATGTTGATTGCTACTAGCAATCAGTCGGTTGAATCAGTAATGTACATAGTACTTAAAGCAGAAAGTACAACATTGATTGAACAATTTTGATTGAATAACATCGATTGAGCACAAGGATTAGGGTAGAGGCGACTGTAATAAGACCACAACACAATAAGGCCGAATAACAAATTCAAATCCGAAATGAGGTCCAAAATCACAAAATTCAGCGATCCAATTTCAAACATAGCCAAAACCAAATCTAACATAACCAAAACCAAACCTAACATAGCCAAAACTAAATCCAAACGTAGCCAAAATCAAATCCAAACGCTCCAATAAGCTCAAATAGGCTTATTACAATCTCGATGAGTTACAAATAAGCAGCTCAGATTCAAACGGTGTCAATCGGGTCTAACCCGACCCGATGCAAACTACGGTAGACGGCGACAAACAGGAATCCCATATAAACGAAGAAGTATAGCGGTACCAGGAGTATTACGGTTCATGAGGTGTTGTGATGCTAGTGTGTCATGAGTGGGGGTAAGCTTTCATGATATTCAATGCTCGTGTACACACGCAAAACCTTACCATTCCCAAAATCAAAACCAACCAGACATAATTTTGTTATAACTATTCCAGGTATCGCAAAATTCACCTCTGAGTCGGACATAGGTGATCAGGATATGTCCCACTGTCCCTGGTTGAATATAGGTGATCAGTCTATATTCACCCGAGGTTCAATGAATCTTGAAATACCCGACCTAGTTATACTAGTGATATGTCCCTTACATCCAAAATCGTCCGAAAAACCACGACAAGTGTCCAAACTCGAAATCAAATAATGAGATTACGCAAGTAAATAGCGTAACTCGGTGACAGGTACGGTGCGTGCATAAGCATATGGAAATGCTTATAATGAATAACTAAAACAGGTGGATATACATTATCCAATAGTCAGGCACACATCTCAACGAATATATCATCAATTATCTCGTCACATATACCATCAAACGTCTATTCACATATACCATCAAACAAAATCATCAATGAGGCTTCGGCTTGGCGGGCAGGCACGTGACGGTCATAGAGTTAAGTTTTCTCAAAAGTGGTTATAGTCTAGGTTTTAAAAATATACCCAGTTTTCTATAACCTAGGCTTTGATACCAATCTGTAACACCCCCAAAATCGGGTCCATCGGAAGCATACATGTCACTGGGGTGCTACTCAATTGGTATCACAACACAAGGTACAAAGAACGGTTTTACCTCAACCGTTTAGAAGAAATTTCATAAACAAAAGTATTAAGCTTTACATCCTTCAAATTTAAAAAGAAATTGGGCCCATAAAATAAATACAGCGGTCCCAAATATTTATCAAAGTCGTCTATGATCGTGCCCCTTGCCAAACGCCTTCAGAAGTAAGCTATTGCCATATACCTGAGAATACACGCTAAAAGTGTCAACACAAGGTTGGTGAATTCATAGGTTTTAGTTTAAAACAATATTGTTGAACCACAAGGTTTTCAAGTTCAAACAGTCATTCCCAACAGATCAAATATAATGTAGGCTCACACTGCCAAATTCATAATTCCCAAAACAAAATCCGCAAACAAAACAATAATCAAACAACTCGAACCATAATCAATCATACAGATACTACACTCATGTAGTGTCACGCAAATTTGATAGTTACGCTGGTTAAGTCACATATACCAAGTCATGAGCCGCACTCAAGGAGTGTCAAATATCATAACAATAATCCGCTATAGGTGCACCATATAGTAATACCCACACAGATGCAGCTCATACAATAATAATCCCGCACAGATGCAGCTCATATAACAATTATCCCGCACAGATGCAGCTCATACAACAAATAACATTAGCCAGCTCGCGTAACAGTTTCATAACCACAAACATAATTTCAGGTCAAATCAACAAACAGGTTCCGCATATATCTTACCCCAAAACATATCAGGTCCATGAGAAAATAATCACATAAGCAACAGATAATCACTTAACGCATTCAAATAAACAAATCAAATATTGCAACCAGACAGTCAAGTCTTGAGTAAACAATTCATGTATCCCATTGAACAAGTGTTGAGTTTAGTTAAAAACGAGCATGTATTCTCTCCCAAAACAGTTATAAAACCAGTAAAAGTAAGGGCCATGAACTCACCTTAGCTACAACAATGCAAACATCACAACTGACACAACTGGCATCAAGGGCATATCACAACGGTATCCGGAGACAGGTACAACGGTACGGGATCGGCACGACCTAATACGTATACGGTTATCTCAAAATACGTCTCGTAATAATTAAGTCTATAAGAGACAACGTGTCATAGTTTTCGTGGATTACTCGTATCAATAGTTTCAAAAGTCCAGTATCAATGTTTCGTGTAGTGATAAGAAAACATAGAATCAAGGTACAACTCACGCCAAAGAAGAGTTGACAAGCAACTACTGACGCAAACTCAAGTCAACAAACAAAGTCCAGAAGATAACAACAAATAAATATGTTAATACAAATAGGTCGATTGGTAGTTTCGGTATTTTCCTCATAATCCCAAATAGCTTAGAAAAGTCATTTAGGTTTTATAATAAAAGTCATTAGAAATAAAGACATTAAGTTGGAATGTTTTATAAACTTTACGCGTCCGTTTATACAATGTTCCCCAGTTATTGTGACTTTACCAAAAATAATTTTTTCACATTATAATATTTAATAAATTTCATGTTTCGTTATCGTTCGCGTATATATTAGTTTTGGCTTATTGAATATTTTGTGTCCGGTTCGGTCTAATATATTAAAGTCTTGTCAAATTTAATATATTACACCGACTCAAGTCCCAAAATGTCCAATGAATCCATTACCTAATATCGTAAATCTGATAACGATCCAATAATTGTCCAAACGATATAAATCCATTATATGTCCAATGTCGAGTCATAATCCATATTCAAATCCAATTCACACTTTCAAATATCCGAAACATACCAATATCACAAGAGTAAAAAACAATCAGGCTTCGTTAGTAAACTTAATATATATATTGGCATGCCATTTATAAAACACACTCTCAATATCTTAAAACTAACACACTTTCAATATCTTAAACAAACACACTCTTTTAAAATTTTTAGACCAAACCCACTTTTGTTTGTCTTGGGCTTGACAGCCCGTTTATCAACCAAACTTACCCTTAAATTATTTTGGGCTTTTGAGCCCACTAGCAAGATAACCAAACGCACCTTAACTGTAAACGCACCCTAATATGATGAAACTCACGCTACACGTGAACACCCTTGTGTTTGTTGTTAACCGAGACCATGATAGCACCATTTTTAACTCAAAATGCAAGCACCCCTTGGTGCATTGATGTTAATCCGAACCAAAAACAAACCCGTCGGGGGTTGTGGTCGAGCCAAACGCAAAACCAAACAACAACTCTAAACCAAACAATAACTCTAAACCAAACAAACAATTTAAACTTACGTACCCACCCTTGTGGGTTCCTTAACTACCGAGACCAAGGATGTCCAAATAAATAAATCCAAATCCCTTCATGACCACGACAAGATGAATAGCAAACTTAATTAACCCGTGACCGAATCCGAGGCCAAATCGGAAACAAACAACTCGAGATCCAAAAACAATAAGTCGAACACCCTTTTCCACATTCTTACCACACGAAAAATTTCAAAAATGTTTTTATATGCTGCTAGTGCTGCAGACAAAGTTAGTGCTACTAGAAGTTAATGCTGCTAGTGCTGCAGACAAAGTTAGTGTTGCTGCAGACAAAGTTAGTGCTGCTACAACATCAGAAGAATAAGAGATCACCATTGATCAAGCTCTTAAGGAGTTAAGGAGTTCAAGACCACCAGTAAAAGGAGTTGTGATCAGAGAACCAACATCAAAACCAAAACTAACAATCACTACATCATCATCAACTGATAAAGGCAAAAGTATAATGATAGAAGAACCTCTAGAAAAACCTCTTTCAAAGTCAAAGCAGATGCTCTTAGATGAAGAAATAGCAAGAAAGCAACAAGAAGAGTATAATGTTGAAGATCAAAGAATTAGGGAAGAAAGAGCCAGGGAGGCAGAAGAAGCTAGTCTTGCTGAAATAAACTCATGGGATGACATACAAGCCAAATGTGAAGTAGATCACATGTTAGCCCAGAAGATGTGGCAAGATGAACAGGAAGAGCTATCCTTATAAGAAAAATCTAAGCTCTTCATGGAAATTTTAGCTAAGCAGAAGAAATTCTTTGCACAAAAAAGGACTGAAGCTAAGAGGAACAAACCACCCATCATAGCACAGCAAAAGAAAATTATGATGACCTACTTGAGAAACATGGATGGATGGAAGCCTGCCCAGTTCAAAGGCATGAGCTATAACAGGATTAAAGAGCAGTTTGATAAAGTTTTCAAGAGGGTCAACACTTTTATTTCTATGAGTACAAAGGAGGTGGTGGGAAGTCCTAAGGCAGCTAAGAAAGAACAAGAGATTAGTTCAAAAAGAGCAGGAGATGAGATAGAGCAGAATGTTACTAAAAAGCAGAAGATTGATGAGCAGTCAGAGCAAGAGAGGAAGGAAGGTGGGCAGAAGGAAGGTGATGGCAGAGGTTCAGAAGAGATTAAACAATACATAGTGATTGTTTCAAATGATGAAGAAACTCCAATAGACTTTGAACCTTTGGCTACAAAACTGCCTGATATTGTTGGTTGGAGAATATACAATGAGAGCCCATGGAAAGTAATTTATGAAATTACAAGAGCTAATAGACAGACTTATGTATCCTCAAGGTTTAATCAGATGCTTAAGAGCTTTTACAGAGAAGACTTGCGGACTCTGTGGAAGCTTGTAAAAAAAAGTATGGACTAACAAAACCATTGAAGCAACCAGTGTCACATCATGATTATTTCTTGTGGGATGACTTGAAGACCATGTTTGAACCTCATGTTGAAGATGAAGTGTGGAGAAGACCTATCTATAACCAGAAAGTGATAAGCTGGAGGTTGATAGATTCATGTGGGGTTCATGAGCTAACAATGGATGCTATGCATATCTATATGTTGGTTGAAAAGAATTATCCACTCACAAAGACTAGACTTGGAATGATGCTGGAAAGTAGACTTCAGATGGAACATGGCATGAATGAAAGCATGACAGATGAACTTATTTGGGTTATCATATGTTTGAAGAATGACTGGTAAAGTGTTTGGAAGCATCCTCCTTGTGATGGTTTAAGCTTTGATTGAAACTTGATGATTTTGGGAGAATATATCAAGTTTAGGAGAGTATTGTTGGGAATTAAAGCTTCTAAGAGTTGTTGCTGCTCATGTAATTAAGACTGCTCAGGTATTACAAAGAAAAAGCTCTAAGTCATTAATGCTGCTAATACAAGTTTTACCACTGATGGTGTATTTTACTACTACTGGTGATGCTGAAGAACTTCAAGAAAATACACTGAGTAGTTAGTGCTGCTAGTTTAGAATTACAGCTGCTGAAGGATTACTGCTGCTAGAGTTAGAGTTGACACTGTTACTCTATATTAAGTTTTAGTTAATGCTGTTAATGAGATATACATTGTATAGTCGGTTAGATAAGTATAGTAATGATTTAAAAAGATTTATCTTGTATAGAAAGTTATTGTAAGCCGACTAGGACTCCTTAATCTATAAAAGGAGGTCCTAGGGCATTGAGATAGATACGTGTTATTAGAAAGTCGATTAGCTTCAAGGTTGTAAACCCTAATACTAGGAGAGTATTTGTATTATTCATCAATAATATTGAAGTGTTTTGTTTGTTAAATCATTGTGTTCATTACTGTTACATTCATACAAAGTTCTTCTTAATATCAAGTACTAGATTCCGCATAGTATTTGATAAAACTCAAACACAGTTTCTATACCTTAGTTGTACTAGATATCTAGTATAGCTAAACCCTTACAAGCTAAGGGATTCGATCAAGTGCTTAACTGGGATCAACAGGTATGTGAGTGACCCATCAACCTAGAGGTTGTGGGTACAAGTCTCGTTGGAGGCATGTGAGATAAAATTTGAAAGATAGGTGGTGTATGTTAAAATAAATTTGCCGTTCTAAAAAAAAAAAAGAAAAGAAAAAAAAAATGTGTGCGTGTTTTTCAATGTTGAATGACCTTAGTCATTATGCTTTCATCATGAAAAGATGCGTGTGTTTTTTTTACTTTTGGTATATCATGATTAATGTTAACCTAGGTATAAATTGTCAAGAATCGTAAGGATAAAGGGAATTAAGGTAGTTGATCAATCTCGACCCATTGGAGGTGTTAAGCTTAATAAGCCAAAACCTTAATTTTGGAGACCGATATCGACGACAACCACCAATCAACGTTCGGATTCTAAGATTCAAAAGGAGACTTCTTAAAATGCTAAATCTGGTACAATCACTAAGTCTTCTAATTATTTTAATGTTTTGAACTCGTTGGGGGAGGAGGGTGTGGATGGGTTTCAACCGAATGGTAAGGGGTCACAAGATCAGCTTATGAGTGATTTGAAAGGGAAGGAGCAGGCTACGGGGCTTCTAGGCCTAGTACTTCTTCATCTCCTTGTACTTCTACTTTTGGTAGCACTAGTACTACTCCTATTGTTAAAAAAATTTGGAAGCTTGAAAAGCTAATTATTGAAGGGAATGTTACTTTTTGTGGATGATGATGGTAAACCTATTAAAAAGGTTGGTTTGAAAGAGAAGAAGCAGGATGCGGCTACTAAGCATAGTATTTCTTCCTCTACTTGTACTTCCTCAACTAAAGTGGGTAACCCATTCTCTAAGGGGGGGGGGGGGGGGTAATGTGATTGTTTCTGATAGCGACGATGATGAAGTTCTGAAATATCCTAACAAGACTAATTATTTTCGTAGTGGAGGAAACGAGATGCGTCTTTTGGAGCAATGGAAAGATGGTACATGTGACTACAATGATTATGATGATGATTACTTTGATAATTGTGGTTTATCTGTGGCCCAATTAAAGGATGTTGCCATCCATGACATTAGACTTGCATATGTTGTTTTTCCTCTTTTTAGCATAAAGATTTATGTGTCTTAGTTTATGCTTGTTTTTGTTTTGGTTTTCTAGTTGTGTGCAGCTAGTTGATCATTTATTGTCTGTCATGAATGATTTAGCGGTTGTTCAAGCGGTTGCTTGAAGTTAATGTAATATTTCAGCCACATTCCATTGTACTTAACTTTTTTTTTTTTTTTTTTTTTTTTTTTTTTTGAGTAATATATTTTACCGGGTGAAAGACCGTTTACCCGAAAAAAAATGTATAAATTGTCTTGTTCCTAAAAGCTAAATCATGGTTTAACATTTTCTAGCAAGGCCGGATTTGACGTGTGCAAATAAAAGTGATTAATTGCACGAAACCTACATGTGTAGTTAAATTTCATTATGTAGCTAGTGGGTGTTTGGATAGTATATAAATTGAATAAATGATTATGAGAATAGGTATGGATTTAAAAACCCACCATATTTGAAAACATTAAAAAAAAAAAAAAAAAAAAAAAAAAGACCTGTAAAGATACGATTAGTATGGGTATGCTTAGCAAAATGGGTTGGGGCTGGAGCTGTAGCTGGGTTGCGGCTTATATTATAAGCCAGAACTAGAATTTTTATTTTGATAAACTTGTTTGGCAAATTAGTTTAAGTTGGAGCTTATTATTGTAAAATTAATAAAAATGACATATAATTAAATTAATATATGTATATATTAGATATTTTTGTGGGTAATTAAGTAGTTTGGTACCAACGAGGCTTATTTTTGGGGCTTATAAAATTTTAGCATTATTTTTGGGGCTGGGGCTTATAATTTCAAAAGCCCCCTATAAGCCTTTACGCCAAACGAAGCTTATTTTTGGGATGGGGCTTATTTTTAAAATTTAAGAGGTACCAACGAGGCTTATTTTTGCTGCCAAACACACCCTTAGGTGTTGTTTGTTTGTTAAGAGGCTCCGAATCTGACTCTGACTCGCACATCTGAATCTGAATCTGAGGCGGAAATATCTGAATTTGAATCAAATAATATTGTTTGCATTTTTGTAAGAAAACGTCTGAATATTTATTAGTTCAACTAGAGGCATTAAGATGCTCGTTCAATGTCTGATCCGTTTAGGTTTTTTTACCTCTGTTTGCCTCTAAACGAAAAAAAAATAAAAAATAAAAATAAAAAAAAATAAAAGAAAAAGAACAAAAAAACACTTAACACCTAAAAGCTCTAACTCACCAAGAGCTTTGGTTTATTAAAAGGTTGTTAAGACTTTTTTAATGAAAACAATTGTAGGGGATAAACAGAATAAACGAATATAACCGGATATTATTTGAATCTCTGAAAGGCGTGTGAACACTTTCAGATCAAATCAATTCGGTGGTTCTCCCGAATTATTCAATCGGATACAATTCAGAGATTGAGAACGTTTTGAATGCTCGTGTTTGAGATTGATGAATCAAAAGAAAATTAATGACCAAGAGAAAATACGTATGAATATAATTAGGTTACTAACTGCCTTTTAGGCAGTTTTTCTAACGCTTTTAAAGCTGTCAAAATTTGTCCCTTAATTTTCGAAAATTTAATTTTCTGAGAAACTTTTACCAGCCATGGGCTCTGCCCCTTGGACCTTGCTCCCAGGGGCGCTGCCCCCGGACCCCCGTCCCTTAGGGGCTTCGCCCCTAAGATCATAATAAATTCAAATAGGCGTGCACTCCACATCTTCAAGCCTAAATAATATCTTATTATGACTAAATTATTCAAACAAATTAATCCAATTACACTAAAATATCTAACAACAAACACCACCTTAGTACCCGTATGAAACTAGTATAATTTCAGCGCACATAAGTTTTTTAGTGCACAGGTACACTTTTTCTATATTATGTGTATAGTCAAATCTATATTAGATATTTTCACATTATCAATAATCTAACATCTAAAAATTGTTTTTGTCTTTTTTTTCTTTACCCATGTCCGTTAATTGGCAAAAAAAATGGAAAAAATGAAAAACACTCTACTCCATGTGTTGTCGAAATTATATTGTGAAGTAGTAACAAATAACAAAGTTACAAGAGTCAAAAATAGCGAACTTATGAAATTGTACTAACTATGCAAAAGCGCTCAAAATAATATGGTAGTTATGTACATTTAGGATTACACATACAAATATCCTGCTAACAATATAAAATACAACAGTTTGCACACGATTAATAAAGTAATGCCCTAGAGAATCCAATTCATAAGAGGTGACCCAACGGTAAGAATACCGGCCATTCAAAGAGGAGGTGATCAAGGGTTCGAATGCAAAGGGAAGAAAATTAATCCCCTTGTGGCCACGAAGGTTCACCTGAGCCGACTCCGGGATATCCAAAAGGGTAGTCGCCTTAGGATTAGTTGGCTTGCAATGTCGAGTTGAAACGCAGGTAACCCAGAAAAAAAATGATATTTATAATAAAATTATATCCGAAAAGAAACCACAAACAAATGTTTACGTTGAAAACTAAAACTAAACATGAGATGCAGTATCCTCGTTGTTTTTGTTGCCACATAAACGGAGATGAGACCCATTTTCCAACATCTTCTCAACCTCCTCGAATTGCAACCCTTTTGTTTCGGGCACCAAAAAGTAGGTCACAATAAGTTCCAAAAACTGAAAAGCCGGAAAATAGGAGAAATGTCCCGGGAGCCCCCAATGTATGTGTAAGTGTTAAGAGAGTTTGGCTCACTATTAGATTTTAAGTCCAATTTGCAACCGCTACAGTCTCACCACCGAAGCCTCGGTAACGTATTTGGTAGTAGTCACTACCCATGGTACATTGGTACCGTTCCTGTACATGGGTTCTTAAAATGTAAACCAAAACAAAACATTTAAGGAAGCTAATATGTGTCGAACTTGAAGCTAATACAAAAACAACAACTACAAACCCAATCCCGCCGGGGCAGGGTATGGGGGAGGTAGAATGTAGACAGATCCTACCCCTACCCCGAGATAAACCCGGGAGTAGAGAGACTACTTCCAACGAGACCTATGGCAAGTGCATGTATGCGGGTGAGAGAGAAAAAAGAGAGCAACAAAGACAGTAAACAATAAGCAAACAAAAGCAGGCAAAAGCAAGCAGGAAAAATCAATAAACAGAGCGAAAAACCAGCAAGCAGGAAGGGGACACGGGCAAAAGCACAAGGAAAGGAGCACAACAACAAAGCCTAGAACAAAACAAAGAGCCAAGGCACTAAAGAAGAAGACAAACCTAAGGGCGCAACACATAGCAAAGTAAAGCAACGCACGGGGCCTAAAGCTAAGGCAAAGCAAAAAACGAGTCACCAAAAAAACAAACGCAGGGGCAAGAAAAGCAGGCAAACCTACAGGAGCAACACAGAGCAAGGAAAAGCAACGCACGGGGCCTAAAACTAAGGCAAAGCAGAAACAAGGCACCAAAAACCAAAGCTCAGGTGGCAAGGCAACAAAGGGGCACCTAAAAGCCTAACACCCAAAAACAACCTAAACCCACAAAGCACCTAGCCTAGACTACCCGCAGATACATATGAGTTTTACATATGTAAAACTTGAAGCTAATGAAAATGAGAAATGCGACATTTTACGTTTGATACAAAAAGCTTGGAGATACATATGAATTTTGGTTTCTCCGACATTGTTGGGTGAATAAACATTAGTGCCATTTATAGCTAAGATCATTCAGGCAGCAAACATGTAGGTGTTTGTCTATGTTGAAATAATCTTAGTCTCTATTCTTTCAACATGGAGATATATGCCTGTGTATAGCAACAAGATTTTATAAAGGCACAAAATTTTAGTGATAAAGAAAATTTATTTGTTATAAACGAAAAATAGTAAAAGTTTGAGGATTTGGGGATTAAACATAATATTTTGAAACACGGGTCGTCAACCCGGGTGGTTCAACCGGTTGAACTGTTCCGGTCGAAAAATGGGTCAATTTAAACCTGGTCATGGGTCAATTTAAACCTGGTCATCCCAACGGGTTGGGTCGAAAAAACGGGTCAAATTACACCGGGTCAACCCGCCGGGTTTGAAGCGTCCCGGGTCGACCCGGTTTTCGATGTGTATTAATAGTTTACTTTTGAAACATATGTTTTCAATATTTTCTTTTTTAGTTTCAACATTTCCTTTTTAATATTTTCAACATTTCACTTTCTTAACTTTTCACATTTCATTTTGACAATTTTTGTTTTATAGATAGTATAGATTAATGGTTATAACGTTAACCAAGATATAAATTTATTTAGCAATGCTTTTTTTATTTTTGTATATTATATGATTAATGGTTATAACGTCAACCAAGATATATATAAATTTGTTTAGCAAGGCCAGATTTGACCTATGCGAAGTGATCAATTGCACAAGACCCGTATATAGTTAAATTCCATCAGAGTTTAGAAGATGTTAATAAACCTGCACATACTGTGGCCTTCTTTGAAGCATAAAAGTGTTAGAATTTAATGATCATGACTAGTTCATATATTAATTATACACATGTGTGGAAGCGTATGATCTAATTTTAACATATAAAGAATTAACTGAAACATAAAGAGAACGCACCATTTGATTCTAGCACAACAAGAATCAAACTTCAAATCTTCTTCTTTAATATCAAGAATGGATTAACGAGATACCCCTTACCGTTTTGTATCTCAATCCAAGATTATTAACTATAATGAGTTAATACCACAATCTTGTACACACGTATTATAACCGAATTAATGAGATTGCTAGATCTTGAAAACACAAAATAAACCAAACAATTTGGTCTAAGAAAAACAAAGTGGATCGACCCTATTAGGGTTTAGTTCGATCGACTTGGACAAGAAGAAGAAGAGAAAAGGTTTTAGGGTTATAGCAAGTGCACAAGAAGTAAATAATGAATAACCCCTAGCCTTATATTTATAGAGTGAGTATCTTGGAGAACAAGTTGGCTATGGAATGGTGATGCGTGGTTTTGCGACCTTACAACAGGTTTTACCTCTCGAGGGATCTCAAGAGGCTTGCAATCCCCACCAGGCAGTGTACCTGACCGATGTAGTATAGTGTAGTGGCAAGTACCGGGGGATTGATCATTCTCTAGGGGAATAGTGTCGTTAGGATTGAAAAACTACTCTAATAGGTCTAAGGGTGAGAGAAGATTCTTTTTGTATTTTTATATTTTTATGAAAGCAAGTAAAATCTCGGGTTTGAAGGAGTGGGCGGAATTAGTTGCTAGTCAACTAACCCAAATAACTACAATTGCAAATAAAATAAGATGACTGAAAATGAAAAGGTTGTGGAACTTATATGGAGAGAAATGTGTTTACTTAGATTTCCTTACTCCCTAACTATCTTTTACCGGTTGATTAGTGTGTATTAATTGCGTGGATGACGGGTGTATTTTTTAATACCAATCGTGGGGTGGCGTACGTACTTCCCCAACTCTACAAGCTCCTACTTCACTCCTATGTCGAGCCGGCTAAGAAGCTCCTAACATGGGATCACTAGAATTCGCTCATGCATTAAATACAACCATAATAACCTTAGTACGCATTGATTCATGTTTCTTAAGACGTTCAAGCAAGTTACCGTATAGGAGGTTAGCCAGTTTTCTTAAGCCTAAAATCGATAAACAATCATCCAATACAATTAATAACACACCAACAACCAATAATCAATAGTTAGGTTTCATTAGATCTAAGCAAACACAAGATAAATCTAGCCTAGCATGTTAATTAAAAGACAAGAACATGATATAATCAAACAACACATAGACATATTGAATGATTAATTGATTACTTATCTTCAATTAAACATGGGAGATCCAAGGGTATAAAACCCTTAAAAATGGCAGACAATTCGTCTTATGGTTTCTCCTCACAAAGTTGCACACTATGAATAAAAATTGCAAAACTATATATAAAATTTAGGGGCTGACGGCGTCACGTTGTAGGAGGTGACGCCGTCACCTCGCCGCGGCTAGGGTTCCCGGATGGTCTTCCTGACGCCGTCCCTCTTTAATCCTCCAAAATCCGCTCTGGCGCGTCAAGGGTTGACGCCGTCAGAATTGTGCTTGACGCCGTCTCGCTTTAACTTAAACCGTGACGACCTTGATCACCTTAAAGGGTGACGTCGTCAGATTTTCCATTATAAAACTCTCTGGCGCGTCACGTGTATTTTGTCATATCCACCTCTTTTGCCAAGCCGTGACGCCGTCAGGAGCAATTCTTGACGCCGTCATGTGTACTTTTCTAGCAGCTTTGGAGACTTTGTCGTTTTCTTCACTTTTATGCTCCATAAACGTCCAAAATGCTTCCTTTTCCAGATTTCTTCTCCAAAGTACCTAAAATGACAAAAGGAACGATTTAGGGCAATATTTGATCAAATAAATACGATTTAGGGCTTAAATGACGCCCTAAAAGCGGTACACTTTTCGCTTCATCAAATACCCTTACACTTGAGATTTGCTTGTCCTCAAGCAAATGCGCTTTTATTCTAATCAAAATACAAGTTAGGGGTCATTTAACGCTAATATAAAAGTAATTACAACAAATAGTCGTTCCACTTTAATCATAATAAGCACGGAGATTACGAACTAGCACCTCACAAGTAGTGTTTAGATACTCACATCTCTCAGGTGTCATAAAAGTATATCTCATAAATGAAAATGGATAATATCTCTCACTACCTGTCATAGCAAATAGATTACCATAGGCTTGGGAAAGGATCAAAAACCTCCTCCACTAGGCGTAAGCACCTAAGATAAACTATCAAAGAGGGCTTTTAAACGGGTTATAACGTTAGGTGTAGGGATATGATAAACACGGATTTGTTGGATAAGGGATATTTTACTGGTGGCGAGTTAAAGATCTTGATTAATTACATGTACAATATGGCGTTGCTAAGCCAAGACTAGACTCGACTTAAGCTAATGAAAGAAAATAACAAAAAGATAAAATAAACATAAAATGAAACGGGATGGTAGTCCGTATGTTTTTTTTACTTTTCTTTTTCTCATTTTTTTTTCATACACTCTTGCCCTACCATCCAAAATAATACATCATAGGGGCGTTGCATTCCCCTTACACTTGAACTTTTACATAACTTCTCAAATAACTATTCTAATGACTCGAATTAAGATAATCGAAACACTTGGAGTACTTTTAAAATATTTAGCACATATGGGGGTAATAATGTTGTTCTTCCCCATTACTCCATTACACTAGTACTTTACCCATGAGTCCCAATCGTCCCAAAACAATATGTACAAGGATATGACTCGACTTAGCAACCATGTAATCAATTAGATAATTAACTTGGGGTTTAAACAAATGTTGTCACAATAATGCACTAAAAATGAGTGCATACAAGGTAGGCTAAGGCGATTTGGGTGTACATTTAAGTGGGGTGTGAACAAATTCTTACTTTAAGTAAAATGCTTAAAGTTAGAAACGAAAAGA
Source organism: Artemisia tridentata subsp. tridentata (assembly GCA_021014915.2). NCBI lineage: Eukaryota > Viridiplantae > Streptophyta > Magnoliopsida > Asterales > Asteraceae > Artemisia > Artemisia tridentata. The sequence goes on along the minus strand of CP139504.1, from coordinate 143,717,075 downwards.
TAGGCTCTGAGGGGTGTACTAGGGGTATCGTGTACTAAAAATGAGTACAACGCAAAGGGTGTGGGAGAATTACTTGACCAATGTAGCCAACGTAATTATAACAAAAACACAGGTGTAAAACAATGGGTTAATCCTAATGCCTCTTATCATGTAGTAAATCTAACTACACGAATGTAGTCTCACTTGTGGCCTCGGAATGGTCCTAACGCAAGTTCTAGAATCTAAGTGCTACCGGTACACACATCATAGCATAAATGCTTTTCCTACCAATTCTAGGGGCGAACCTCACATATTTGGGGGTGGAAAATTTTTTAGTGGTACGGTTTTGTGCTAGTCATATAACTCCTATCCGTGAGACGCTCATTAAGACCAAAGTTTCACTCCTATATGTTGTAAAAAAATTTAAATTTGGCACTAAAATTGCCCTAACAGGTATTTCTCTCAGTTTTATTACACATCTACCATTAAACAAACAAAAATCAAGCGTAATTGCATTCTCTAAAGTATTGTACTTTACCCCCCCCCCCCCCTTACACTTAAGATGAACATTGTCCCCAATGTTCAAATAACAAGATGTAAAAGTAAATAAGGTAAAAGAATGAAATCAAATACTCCCCTGATTCGTTTGGTGGATAAAGAGGTAACATGGTTAAATCTTCTTCCAAGAGAATGTAGAAGCTCCAAGACTAATGCATCGCCAAAAGCTTGATTCCACATACATCTCCTTGTCCAAAATAACCTGTTAAACCTGAGAAAGAAAACACGAAAACCTGCATAACAACGGCGGGATAAATCTATATAAGGATATAATGCTTGTGGAATGATTATTTTGCAGATTCCTGGAGTTTATAAGTTAGAGATTTAATAAAAACTTTTTATGATTCCGGTAGAAAAACAAAGCTTTCAAAAATTTCAGAAAATTAAAACCTGACGCCGTCAGGTTGTAATGCCTGACGCCGTCAGAAATGATCTGACAGAATTCTCATGTTAAGTTTCCGGAAAATTTCTGGAAAAACCTATACCTTACTTCCTGGAATTCCTGCAAAATATCATTATGACTCGATACAAGCATTTGACTCAAACAAATACTAATATGTATGTTAATTTATTATTGTTATGATTCATGTTCATTTGTTCTAATAAACCGATTTGGATTTCCCTTACACTTAACTTTTGCAAAATACCTTTATATGTAGTTAAGACGAAGTTAAAAACAAGATAAAGCATTTTCACAATTTAGTTTTGAACATGAATCAATAATAATAAAAATTAAACATACATACGGAAGCAAATAAAATCAAACAAACAAATAAATAAACACACAAAGCAAATAAAGCTTGGGTTGCCTCCCAAGAAGCGCTTTTCTTTATTAACGAGTCTTGTAGCTAGACTCAAAGTCCTTCTACCCTATGTAAGTGAGTTCGTCATCGAGGACGTCTTTAGGGTTAAGCTTGGATTGAAGTTTCCTATTGGTCCGCTTAGTACAATATATCTTTTCAAACTTCTCTCCATCCGGGTCGTACAATGTCATCTTAATATGCCATGACCCATCTCCATCTTTGGGTGGTTTGTCCCAATCCCACTTATGATCATTGTCCTCACAAGTCCACTTATTCATTCCTAGGTTAATTGGTAAAACTCCTAGGAAATCAATCATCTTCCTAAAAACTAGAGGGTCTTCAAATGGATCCAATTCGGTGTCCCTAGCCAAGAGTTGCTCTACCGTATGTGTTCGGTTCACAAAGTCCTCTTCTAGGTAAAATGGGCGTTGGGGTCCTATGAAGTCTCTATCGATCCAAGGTCCATATCTAGATGGTCTCCTATTTAATTCTAACCAATGGGGTGTTGGTTCATCACTAGTATCATAAGCATGTTTCTTCACATCATAGACTGACCAAGTATCACCTTCTCCTACCGCTATCTTAGATTCCTTAAAATCAATCATAGCACTAGCGGTCGCCAAAAATCCTCTACCTATCAACAAGGGGCATGTAGGGTCGCTAACCATATCAAGGACGTGGAAATCGGCTAAAATGGTTAGTTTTCCTATGTGTACTAATACGTCCTTGACTACTCCAACCGGGTAAGCAACACTCCCATTCGCTAAGCCTATTATCACCTTGGTTTCTTCAAGTTTTCCTAGTTTTAGAGAGGTGTAGAGAGGTAACGGAAGTAGGTTAAGGCTTGATCCAAGATCGGCTAATGTGTCATAAGCCTCCGAATTACCGATCTTGCAAGGTAGAACAAATAAGCCTGGATCATCTAACTTCTTAGGTAGCTTGTTTTGAACGAAGGTGGTCCCTTTTTCGCCTAACTTGAGCTTCTTCTCATCCAACACATCAATAACCGGACTTTCAAGGTGGAGCTCCTTGAATTCATTGTCAAGGTTTTGAGTGGGAGGTGTTTCAACTATGTTGTTAACCAATTTGGATATCATAACTTCTTGGTCATTTTGAACGACTTGGGTTTGTTTGAAACACGAGCTCATGGAATTGACCGAATAATATTGTGGACAAGAACTAGGAGACGAAACCGACGAGATGGTGTTGATGTTTAGTTTCGGGTTCTTGACTGTGTTGCTAGGGAGTGCTCCCATTTCTCGGTCATTGAGGGCTTTCAACAAAGTGTCAATCTTATTGGTCATCTCGCTTTGTTTTTGTTTGAAATCGGCTTCAAACTTGGCCAAACGAGCTTCTTGAGATGCCATAAATTGGGACATCAATCCTTCAAAGTTATTGGTACTACCATTGCTGGAAGGATTGTTGTTGAAAGTACGGTTCGAGTTGGAACCGCTTGATTGGAAACGATTAGGTAGGTTGGAAGAATTGGTTTGTTGTGCGTTTTGGTTTTGTTTCCACCTAAGGTTTGGGTGATTTTTCCATGAGGGGTTGTATGAATCACCGTAGGGGTTTGGCTCGAGTTTGAAAGTGTACCACTTGTCTCCCGCTCCGTCGGTACGCGAGGATGCGTAGTCCGTAAAAGCTTGTTCGGGGAGTTCCATGCAATCACGAGTGTCGTGGGGACCACTACATAATTCACATGAAGAAGTGATTTTGTTCACTTGGCTTGAAGGTTTAGGAGCCTCATAGGATTTCTTAAGAAACTTGACTTGGTCTTCAAGTTCTATGATCCTACGGTCGGAAGTGCTTGAATTGTTCGAAGGCAAAGATATTGCCTTGACCGTTTTATTCAAATCACGGGGATCACTCCAAATTTCGTTGTCATAAAGAGCAAGTTCTTCCAGGAGAGCCCATGATTGTTCCGCACTTAGATCACGTAGCTTACCACCGGCCGATTGGTCAATGGTTTGCCTCGTGGAGAGATTGATGTGGTCATAGAAGATTTGGACTTGGAGCCAAAGTTCAATGCCATGGTGAGGGACTTTTTGGAGTAAGTCCTTGAATAGAGTCCATGCCTCGTAGAGGGTTTCGCCTTGACATTGTTGGAACATCAAGATATCATTCCTTAGCTTGGTAGTTCTTCCCGGTGGGAAAAACTGAGCGAGGAAACGAGTGGTGAGATCATCCCAAGAGGTGATGGATCCTGCGGGTTGGCGCTCTAGCCATTGACTAGCTTGGTCCCGCAGAGAGAATTGAAAGAGACGTAGTCGGGTCGTCTCTCGAGTGGCAACATCAAGGTCTATGGAATCAACAATTTTGAGAAAGTCCTTGAGATGTTGATTGGGATCTTCGGAACGAAGTCCGTGAAATGCGCATCCGCTTTGCACCAACCGGATGGTGTCGGATCGCAAGGGAGTGACATTGGCTCCTTGAGTGAGCTCAATGGTGTTTCGATGGCCATGGTGGCTAGGACGGGAGTAGTCTCCTAAGGTACGGGCTCTAGGAGGTGGGTGTTGTTGTGGTGGTGGGTTGTTGGGATCGAGGATATTACCACCTTCCATGATGTCGGATGGTAATGGTTACAAACAAAGAAACGAAGAAAAAAGATAGACTAAAGAAAACCTAGAAAAATAAAAATAAAAATCTCACTAGAAAGGAATCTAGTGAGTAGACCTAATAAAATAAAAATTCAACCTAAACAATAACTATTCCCCGGCAACGGCGCCAAAAACTTGATGCGTGGTTTTGCGACCTTACAACAGGTTTTACCTCTAGAGGGATCTCAAGAGGCTTGCAATCACCACCAGGCAGTGTACCTGACCGATGTAGTATAGTGTAGTGGCAAGTACCAGGGGATTGATCGTTCTCTAGGGGAATAGTGTCGTTAGGATTGAAAAACTACTCTAATAGGTCTAAGGGTGAGAGAAGATTCTTTTTGTATTTTTATATTTTTATGAAAGCAAGTAAAATCTCGGGTTTGAAGGAGTGGGCGGAATTAGTTGCTAGTCAACTAACCCAAATAACTACAATTGCAAATAAAATAAAATGACTGAAAATGAAAAGGTTGTGGAACTTATATGGAGAGAAATGTGTTTACTTAGATTTCCTTACTCACTAACTATCTTTTACCGGTTGATTAGTGTGTATTAATTGCGTGGATGACGGGTGTATTCCTTAATACCAATCGTGGGGTGGCGTACGTACTTCCCCAACTCTACAAGCTCCTACTTCACTCCTATGTCGAGCCGGCTAAGAAGCTCCTAACATGGGATCACTAGAATTCGCTCATGCATTAAATACAACCATAATAACCTTAGTACGAATTGGTTCATGTTTCTTAAGACGTTCAAGCAAGTTACCGTATAGGAGGTTAGCCAGTTTTCTTAAGCCTAACATCGATAAACAATCATCCAATACAATTAATAACACACCAACAACCAATAATCAATAGTTAGGTTTCATTAGATCTAAGAAAACACAAGATAAATCTAGCCTAGCATGTTAATTAAAAGACAAGAACAAGATATAATCAAACAACACATAGACATATTGAATGATTAATTGATTACTTATCTTCAATTAAACATGGGAGATCCAAGGGTATAAAACCCTTAAAAATGGCAGAAAATTCGTCTTAGGGTTTCTCCTCACAAAGTTGCACACTATGAATAAAAATTGCAAAACTATATATAGAATTTAGGGGCTGACGGCGTCACGTTGTAGGAGGTGACGCCGTCACCTCGCCACGGCTAGGGTTCCCGGATGGTCTTCCTGACGCCGTCCCTCTTTAATCCTCCAAAATCCGCTCTGGCGCGTCAAGGGTTGACGCCGTCAGAATTGTGCTTGACGCCATCTCGCTTTAACTTAAACCGTGACGACCTTGATCACCTTAAAGGGTGACGCCGTCAGATTTTCCATTGTAAAACTCTCTGGCGCGTCACGTGTATTTTGTCATATCCACCTCTTTTGCCAAGCCGTGACGCCGTCAGGAGCAATTCTTGACGCCGTCATGTGTACTTTTCCAGCAGCTTTGGAGACTTTGTCGTTTTCTTCACTTTTATGCTCCAAAAACGTCCAAAATGCTTCCTTTTCCAGATTTCTTCTCCAAAGTACCTAAAATGACAAAAGGAACGATTTAGGGCAATATTTGATCAAATAAATACGATTTAGGGCTTAAATGACCCCCTAAAAGCGGTACACTTTTCGCTTCATCAAATGGGTTTCCCTAGCCCATACACGACCGGCCTAGGCAATCCCTAGGGATTCTGGAAGCTTCTTGTTCCTCTAATTTCATCTATAGTCCTTCTCTTATTCCATAACAGTCGTTAGTTAATTCCCGTTAACTACTTAACGTCCGTTAGTCGTTATTTTTGTGTTTTAATAATTAAATACATAACGGTTTATATATTAATTATTGTCCATTAATTTCTCATACGTAATGTGTGCAATCCCGTGGTCCCGAGTTCGATTCTAGACATACACACATTAATATTTATCCACAAAACTTAACAACTCTCACTTTGACATCTATTAATAGTGTGATGACATTGTTTAGCGTCTAGCAACACGCCAACGCGCCTAGTACAACTCGGGTGGTGGTCTCCTGAAAAAACCATTCGATGATTCATCATCATACTTATCATTTTGTTTCTAATGCTACGTTAATAAAGATATGGATCTTAGTCATTCTTTATTAACCATTCTGTTTTTCGTTATTTATGATTGAACAAGATTACCAAATCATCTAAACGTATTCTAGATAGATCTTGGGCGTGGCCACGCAAACACCTTGTCAACCCTACGAGGGGCCCAACAGTATTAAACTTCAAAACAAATTTGAAGGAACAAATTCTTTCTTTACTACGAGCATAACCCATGAACTTTGAAACACTCCTGAAAACAATCCTTATAGCTACCAGTAACGTATAGCGGTAAATTGCTTCACAGAAATGCACTACATCCATGACAGTTATCTGGTATCTTAAGTATGAGGATAACTATATACACATGATTTACTTGATGACAAGATCCATAAAGTAAACTCATGAAGTTGGGACAAATCCTATATTTAATTCATTGAATATCATGTAAAATTGGCATGTCAACGCATCAATATACTTTCAAGTATATTCTACCAATACTCAGATGTGTCTTAATTTAATGATATTCCCATATCATTAATCGCCAACGAACAATTTAGAATAATCAATATATTCAAGGATTAAACATGCAAATACATGATATATTATTAAGAAAATGATAATCAAACATAACATGTATTTTATTTCATTAAAATAATAATTGTTCATAATATCCCATTATCCAAACACTAATCACAGATGGGCATGAAACTACTAGCTAAACAAATTCCTATGCCTTCAGCATGTTGATTAAGCTTTCCTTCTGGTAAAGCCTTCGTTAAAAGATCAGCTAGATTATTATCTGTGTGAACTTTGAGTAACTCGATTTCACCTATCTCGACTTGTTCTCGAACATAGTGATATTTAATCGGGAAATGTTTAGTGCCTTTCATGATTCCAGGTTCATTGGCAAATGTAATTGCGGCTGAATTGTCACAATACATCTTTATAGGTTTTTCGATTGAGGGCATAACTCCAAGCCCTGAAACGAACTTCCTAATCCTGACAGGTTCCATTGCAGCTTCTGAAGCAACAATATACTCACTTTCTGTTGCAGACATCGCAATGGTACTCTGCTTCTTGCTCTTCCAATCCACAGCTCCTCCATTAATGACAAAGACATAACCCGTCTGAGACTTCGTATCATCTTTATCACATTTCCAGGAAGCATCGCAGTAACCTGTAACGCCAAGTTCTGCTTCTAGATTTCCCCCATATACTAAAAACATATCTCTTGTAGCTCTCAAGTACTTGAGAATATGTTTAACAGCAGTCGAGTGGAGTTCACCTGGATTCTGTTGATATCGACTGGTTATATTTTGAGCAAATGCCACATCAGGCCTTGTGCATCTCACCACATACATAATAGATCCCACAGCCGAAGAAAAAGGGACTCTCTTCATGCATGTCACCTCTTCAGGTGTTGAAGCACATGCTTTGCTACTTAAGCCATGATTCTCTTGCATCGGCAAATATCCCTTCTTGGAATTTTGCATATTGAATCTTTTCAATATTTTATCAATGTAAGCACTTTGGCTTAATCCAATCAACCGCTTTGATCTATCTCTATAAATCTTGATTCCCATAATGTATGCCGCTTCTCCTAAATCCTTCATGGAAAAACATTTCCCAAGATAGGCTTTAACCTCTTTCAATCTTGGAATATTTTTACCCATGATTAATATGTCATCAACATATAGGACTAGGAAAATAACATCACTCCCACTAGCTTTGTGATATACACATGGCTCATCCAGATTCTGAGTAAACCCAAAATTTTTGATTTCTTCATCAAATCTCTTATTCCATTGCCGTGATGGTTGCTTCAATACACAAATGGATCTTTGAAGTTTGCATACACGGTTTGGAAATTCAGGATTCACAAACCCCTCAGGCTGCGCCATATAGATGTCTTCATCTAGGCGACCATTTAAGAAGGCGGTTGACATCCATTTTCCAAATCTCATAATCATAGTACGCTGCTATGGCTATGAGAATCCTAATAGCCCTTATGTCAGCTACAGGAGAAAAGGTCTCCTCGTAGTCAACACCATATGTTTGGGTAAACCCTTTAGCTACCAAACGGGCCTTATAGGTGTGTACATTGCCATCCATGTCAGTTTTCTTCTTGAAGAGCCACTTACTTCCAACTACCTTGGAATTGGGAGGAAGGTCTACTTCAATCCAAACTTCATTATCTCTCATGGATTGCATTTCCCCATTCATAGGAATCTACCATTTATACTTTTCAGGATCATTCATGGCAGCTCTATAATTAGCAGGTTCTCCAAGATCCCCTAATATAGTTTCCTCAACTTCTACGTTAAGACATAGACGTTCAACTGCTTTCACAGTCCTTGCAGATCTACGAATGGGAACAACTTCAGGTGAAGGACCCACACTTTCAGGTTCTACAGGAAGTTCGCTAGTATTTTCAGAAGGTAATGTATCATCTTGATCATCTTCCAGATCACAGATCCTCCCACTGAATTCTTGAGATATGAGATCTTTTTCAAGAAAATCTCCATACCTAACAACAATTACTTTGTTTTCAGGTGGGTAGTAAAAGTAGTAACCCATCGTTTCCTTTGGGTATCCTACAAAGATACACTTTACAGATCTCTGTTGGAGTTTATCTGCTGAGTCACATTTAACAAACGCCTCGCAACACCAGACCTTTAAATAAGACAAGTTAGGAGTTTTTCCAAAACATAACTCATAAGGTGTCTTATCAACCTTCTTGGTCGGAATCATATTCAGAATGTGAATAGCAGATTCTAAGGCATAATCCCAAAATGATAAAGGAATAGTTATTAGATTAAACATCGCACCATGTCCAACAATGTATGATTTCTTCTCTCAGATACACCATTTTGTTGTGGAGTATATGGAGATGTGAGATGCTGGACAATTCCATTCTCAGCTAAATAATCTTTAAACTCTTGACTCAGGTATTCACCACCTCTGTCGGATCGAAGAGCTTTAATCTTCTTTCCAAGTTACAATTCTACTTCTTTTTTGAAAACCTTAAATGTTTCAAATACCTCATGTTTATGTTTAAGTAAATAAACATATCCATAACGGCTGAAATCATCAGTAAAGGTTAAGAAGTAGGTAGCACCTCTCTTTGACACATGTCTAAGTGGTCCACATACATCAGTATGTATCAAACCAAGTAGATCAGAAGCCCTTTCCATACGATTATTGAAAGGTTTCTCTGTCATCTTCCCAGATATACAAGATTCACATTTATCAAATGATTCATCATTAATATCTTGTAAAAGCCCATCATGTTGCAGCTTTTCCATGCGTGTAACACCCCCAAAATCGGGTCCAGTGAAAGCATACATGTCACTGGGGTGCTACCAAATTGGTACCATAACACAGAGTAAAGAGAACATATTTTATCTCAACCATTTAAAATTGATTTCATATTGAAAAGTGATTCGTTTACAACATCTCAAAAAAATGGTGCGGAAATATAAGCCCATAAAAGATTTCAAGTGGTCCCGAATATATCAGAGTCTTCTATGACCATGCCATGCCCTGCCAAGAGCCTCCAATAGCGTATTATTGCTATATACCTAAAAATACATGCTAAAGTGTCAACACGAGGTTGGTGAGTTCATAGAGTTTAGTGTATAATGTAAAACATTTGAATAAGGATTTCCCAGCAAAGGCATTGTAAATCCACTCAGTCCCAAGTCCCACCCATACAAGACTTGCAACCTGTGTGTTTACGACCCACTGCCAAATAAACAACAAGTATCATATGGACCACAATAAATAAAAGACCAATATATATTCCAAATATATATATATATATATATATATAGGGAGACTTTCTTGCGAGAACCATCTTATCTGCGAGAACTGACAGAACCACCAAAAACATACATGCACGCCTTTTAAAATAAAATAAAAATACATGCAAATCATCAATAATCGTAAGTATCCACCTATGTTCTTCAATATCATCATCAACTCATCCTCTTTTTTCATAAAAACCTTATACACGGCCGCAATATTGTCATTGCACGCCTTATAAGAACATACATGCACACCTTCAAAGAAAAATTTTGTATTTCCAATTTCTTATCAAATTCTTTAGAACAACCATGTTTTTTTTTAAAACATATATGTTGTTTTTAGAACATATGTGCAAAAATACAATTATTGAAGGCGTGCATGTATGTTTTTGGTGGTTCTGTCAGTTCTCGCAGATAAGATGGTTCTCGTAAGAAAATCTCACTATATATATATAAGGGTTGTTGTCGTATTAAGTTCATGACACCGAAGCCTTAATATTTCTAGTTTCTAGTTCTGTCCGTTTGACATACCAGTCAAGTGGGGAAACCACCCGGAGTGTCTAGTTTTCTGGTAAGCATCCGTTTGACATACCAGTCAAGTGGGGAAATCACTCGAAAACCCAAAGTTTCTGGTAGATGTCCACCTAGGACATCCAAGGTTCCTCAAATAATTATACGTCCGTTTGACATGCCAGCCAAGTGGGGAAACCACCCGGACGGGGAGTTCAATCCCAATAGATCTATTCATAATATTCGCGCTTAGCGGGTCATAACATAGGCAATAGGTAATGGTTTAACGCACTAGTGACCATAAGAAAATAATCAAGCGTGTAACACATAATACTTTCAAGTAACAAATCAAGGGTTTCAATCATTTAGTATTGTTTGAGAAAACAATTCACATTTCGAGTAAAATACGCATGGAGTTAAAATAGAAACGAGCATGTATTCTCCCCCAAACAGTTGTAAAACAAGTAAGAGTAGGGGCTATAAAACTCACCTGATGCAACAGAAATGATGACAAAAGTGGGTACACAGAGATGAGGTACGATCTTTAACCGCAACCTAGTAAGAATGATATGGTCTAATGTAAGTCATGAAATGATGCTACACATGCAAATATGTATGTTATCGATACCACTCGTGAAATTTGAAAATAACGTTTATCGTCGAAAAATATATTTTTGACGTCTCGTGATGTTGTAAAATATTTTACGTGTAAATATGTTGCAACGATATCCTACGATAGTCGTTTGGTGAACTATTGGAAAAATAGAGTTTTACGTCGTAAATTATCACTTTTCACAACTTATAAAAATGACTAAATGGCCTTGCAAAACTAGCCATAAAATGGTGTACATTGATCGTTAGAAAATAAGGTCGGCGTTTTTAGAAACCTTGTAACAATATCTTGAATTCGTATCTTCGAACTTTTGTCCATACGTGTCCCGATCAGTAAGAAAAACGGCTCTCAACATAGTGTCTCGCAAAAACAGTTTTTGGACTTAGAAATATTTTAATGAAAAGCTGATAAAATGTTTGGTGAATCGTCGGTTTTCAAACGCTTGTATCTCGGTCATTATAAGCTCGTTTTCTACGTTCTTTATGTCCACGGCTTCGTCTCACAACTAACTAATAGATTTTTGGCATGTCGTCTCGTCTAGATCATGTCCAACGCCTCGTTTTAGCCGTTGAAATTCGTGTAACAGCACGTAAATTTTCAGAAAATAGTTTTCGCCGCTAAAATTGAAATTAACGTATCTTTCTCGTCGTAAGCTCGTTTTTGCTCATTCCGGCGGCCACGGTTTCGTTTTTGAGAGTATTTTCTAAATATTTAAGCCAAAATAGTCCAATGTTTACTGATTTTTCCAGATTTCACAAAAATGGACAGCACCTCATTTACACTTCGTTAAAACCAAATTTTCTAGTTCAAGGCTTGTATATATTCATTTCAATCAACACCAAAACTATTCTAAGCCTACCATACACCTTCTTAGGGTGTCATGGGTTCCTAATCTTCACCAAAAATGGTGGATCTCATAAGATTACTAGTAAAAATTTATTAACTCCATTTTAGTAAGAAAATAAACATTAAGTGGTATGTAACATATGTACATTTGCATGATTTACTACTAGAACATAAACATATAGTAAATGGAAGTAATAAAGAGTAGAAAATTTATTTAGAAGCTTACTTGATGTTTTGATGAGTTTTGGAGCAAAATGCTTAAGTAATCCTTGAGGTTTTTATTTTAAAACCTTAACTAGGATACTAATTGGACTCTAAATACTAGATCTTGAAAAATTTGGTGAACCTCTCCTTGTTCTTGTGTCATGGCCGATCATATAGGGATGGAAAGGAAGAGAGAAAAGTCTTGAAGTTTTAACTAGTTGTTTTGGTTAAATGAATGTGTTAGTGAAATATTGAAAGTATATAATTAGTAAGCATTAATTTTAGTCAAGATACTCAAGTGTAAAATGGACTTAAGGGGGCTGGGGGGGGGGGGAGGAGGGGGGGGGCAGAAAACATGGAAGAAAAAAGAAAGTATGTGTGCTAATTAAAGCTCTTGTCCCCAAGTACATGAGTTAGTTTAAGTGTGCATTAGGTGTTACCGGGTACCGAGTTAACTAGAAATAAATCTTGACGAAAATAAAATAAAGTATGACGAAGTTGTAAAAATTGTACAAATCACATTCCTTGCAAGAATCGGGTGTTCAAATAGTTATCGTGTTGAAATTTCGCAAACCGTCGTAGTTATAAGCTTTTGACGATAAATATAGTAAACGATTTAAAAACACCGGGTAAATTAATAATATAACTTCTATATCATTATAATGAGTGTGAAAATATATCAGGACCATAGTCTGAAGTGTCGGGTATATTGTTTGTAGTAACGAATGAGTGGTAACGTTTATTAAATAAATCAACATACGTAAATTGAAATTTTGCGAACCCGTGCATGACCTAACATGCAGATGATGTTACTGATGATATGTAGACTACTCTAGTCTATATGATGTGTCCTTAATGATGGTTCATGAATACGCAACTAAACCATAATGGTTACGCGAATTATGACTACCCGTAAACCTAGTTTATGAAATGATGAATGATAACCATGAATAGTGATTTCCTTCCGGGAATGAATAGTGTTTTGTGAATAGTAATTTTTTTTATAACGTCTCAAAGTCGCAAAATGACTTCAAAAATGATGAATAGTAATCTATGAATAGTAAATGTCGAAGTTTGGAAAATGACCTGAAATTACGATTTGTCACAGTCTTCCACCCTAAAAGGAATTCAGTCCCTGAATTCAGTTAGCGTTGGTCTCTGGAGTGGATTTGGTGAAAAGATGTGGATATTTGAGTCGCATTGCGATGTTAAAAGATAATACATTCATTAGATAGGGTTTCGTAATAGTACATGACACTTATACGATAGAACTTAAAGTGAAACGCAAAAGAAATACAACACTAGAGAGTTTAGGCTTCCGTTTTCTTGTTCTTTAGCTTCGGGCAGTCCTTCCTGAAGTGCCCTATGTTCCCACATTCAAAGAAACTCCCCGGGATCCTCTGATTTGCGGGATTCCTACAGTCCTTGGTTTGGTGACCACGCTTTTTGCACAACTCACACGGTTCGCTGCAATGACTTAGGTGATGGAGATTGCATGTGTTGCAGTAGGGTAAATTCCCAGCATATCTTTTCTTGGTGCGTGGTCCTGCAGTATAGGCTCTAACCACTTCCTGTTGTTTGTGTGGTGGCCGAACTGGATCGTTTCCTTTGTTGTCATCCCTTTTCCTCTTGTTGTCGTGGTTGCTGTTGTTATTGTTGTGGACGGTAGTTCCCTTCTTCACCACTTGTGCCATAAGCTTTTAAGTTATCCTGATAGCTTTGTCAAGTGTGTGTGGATCAAAAGCAGTTACATCCCCACTGATGCTGTGCGGTAGCCCACCAATGAAGTTTTCCAACAACTTCTCATTATCTGGAACCATATTTGGACAAAGCGCGACCAACTCTTGAAATATCCTGATGTAGGTTTCGATATCATTGCCTATGGTCACCAACTCATAAAACTCTGTTTCTAGCTTCTTTACTTCTGTGCGTGGACAAAACTTCTTACTCAGTAACTGTTAGGAACATGTCTTAAATATTTACAAGTCTTGTTTATTTATAATGTTGCAAGTTTAATAGGATTATATTGTTTGTAATTATGGACCGGTCCATTAGTAAACCATGGACCGGTCACATTAGAAAGTTCATGTTAGTAACATGCATGGGAATATTCCTAGAATGATTCCCCTCCCATTGCCTATAAATACAAGGCAAGGGATACATTATTATTGTTGGTTTTTCATGTCATGTGCGGAAGCTATGTTCGTGTAAAGTTTGATTAATTGAAAAGCCGATCACTTCTTATTCTTCTTCTTCTCATCTTATTCTCTTATCTTATTTAGTAGTGCTTATTAGCTTATACATCTCATACGTAGCATAATCTATAGTAGTAGTACATGTTCTTAATTGTCTTATTGAGTGTGTGTTTGAGATTTAGTCGTGACCTACAAGTGGTATCATTCGCCTAGGGATAATTAGGATCGTGTGTTTGAATCATTAGTAGTGTTAATTACGTTGGTTTTATTGTTTTCGAAAAGTTTTGTTCACATCTCAACGTGTGAAATCTCGTTTTGGTTGGAAATTGCTTTGATTTCGTCTAAACTTTCACTAATATTCACATTTTCTACGTTAAAAAGTTTCATCTTCATTAAATTTGTTGATTACTAATCGTTTAAGGTCAAAAACAATCGAGTTTTTTGATTATTTGAACGTTTTAAAGTAATCCGTATTTTTAGCGTATTGGAAAAGTTGATGAAAAGTGCTAGTTTTGCTTCCTGAGTGAACTTCGACAATTTAGGGTTTCATCACAGTTGAAGGGTTTCATCGCATTTGGCAATCAAGACAAAAAGGGGTTTCATCGCAGTTGCAAGAAAACTAAGAGTTTTATCGCAGTTCGAATCAAGAAAGATTAGGGTTTCATCGCATTTGGGAGATCTTCAATTATCGCATTTGGGACTCAGTATTAGACTTTCTTGTATTAGAAAGTAGTAATACTTCGACTTAGTTGCTTCTCTTCTCTTGTATAAGAGTTGAGAAATTATCGAACTTGGATTTGTGATAAATCTATCGCATTTGCCATAAATCATCGCAGTTGGATATCTTATCTTATCGCTGTTTGATAATCTTATCGCACTTAGCAATAACTTATCGCACTTTAAGATAACATATTTCACTTGTCATTATTTATCGCACTTGATAGTTTTATCGCAGTTTCAACTTTCGTTATCGCTATTGAAGGTTATCGCATTTGGTGTGTTATCCATATCGCATTTAGAGAACTGATCTTATCGCACTTGGTGAACTGTCATTATCGCACTTGGTTATCGCACTTGGTGAACCTATCGCATTTGGTGAACAGTACTTTATCGCATTTGAACAAAACCTTTGGATTTCTAAACCAACTCACTTACATTATTGATTGCGTGGTTTTGTAACCTTACAACAGGTTTTACCTCTCGAGGGATCTCAAGAGGCTTACAACCCCACCAGGCAGTGTACCTGACCGATGTAGTATAGTGTAGTGGTAAGTACGGGGGATTGATCGTTCTCCACAGGGAATAGTGTTCGTTAGGTATGAAAGGCTACTCTAATTAGGTCTAAGGGTTGAGGAAGATTCTTTTTATGTTTTTATAATTTTATGAAAGCAAGTAAAATCTCGGGTTTGAAGGAGTGGGCGGAATTAGTTGCTAGTCAACTAACCCAAATGACTACGAATGCAAATAAAATAAAATAACAAAAATGAAATGTGGTGAGAAACTTATGTGTAGAGAAATGTGTTTACTTAGATTTCCTTACTCCCTAACTATCTTTTACCGGTTAATTAGTGTGTATTAGTCGCGTGGATGACGGGTGTATTCCTTAATACCATTCGTGGGGTGGCGTACTTACTTCCCCAACTCTACAAGCTCCTACTTCACTCCTATGTCGAGCCGGCTAGGAAGCTCCTAACATGGGATCACTAGAATTCGCTTGTGCATTAAATACAACCATAAAAACCTTTAGTACGCGTTTGGTTCATGTTTCTTAAGACGTTCAAGCAAGTTACCGAATAGGAAGTTAGCCAGTTTTCTTAAGCCTAACATAGATAAACAATCATCCAATACAACTAACAACACACTAACAACCAATAATCAATAGCTAGGTTTCATTAGATCTAAGCAAACACAAGATAAAATTAGCCTAACATGTTAAACAAAAGACAAGCATAAGATAGAATCAAACAACACATAGACATATTGAATGATTAATTGATAACTTATCTTTCAATGAAACATGGAAGATCTCAAGGCAAAAAGCCCTGAAAAAGTAGCTAAAATCGTCTTAGGGTTTTATCCCAAAATTCCACACACTAAGCTCTCCTTTAATGACAAAAAATTAGAAAACTATATATAGATTTTTGGATCTGACGGCGTCACCTTATGCATTGTGACGCCGTCACCTCGCCGCTTTTAGGGTTCCCGGGTGACCTTCTTGACGCCGTCCCTCTTTAGCTCTTCAAAAATCCATTCTGGCCTATCAAGGCTTGACGCCGTCGGATCATGAACGTGACGCCGTCCCCTTATGATTTAAGCCGTGACGCCCTTGATTTAGTTAAAGCGTGACGCCGTCAGAATTCTCATGCTAACTCACTGGCCCGTCATGAGTAAATTTCACATCCAACTTTTCTTGCCAAGGCATGACGCCGTCCCATGTTAATTGTGACGCCGTCAAGAGTAACTTTCAGCCGATTCTTGAGACTTTGCCGTTTTCTTCACTTTAATGCTCCAAAAACGTCCAAAATGCCTCCTTTTCCAGATTTCTCCTCAAAAGTACCTAAAATGACAAAAGGAACGATTTAGGGCAATATTTGATCAAATAAATACGATTTCGGGCTTAAATGACCCCTTAAAAGCGGTACACTTTTCGCCTCATCAAATACCCTTACACTTGAGATTTGCTTGTCCTCAAGCAAATGCGCTTTTATTCTAATCAAAATACAAGTTAGGGGTCATTTAATGCTAACATAAAAGTAATTACAACAAATAATTGTTCCACTTCAATCATAATAAGCACGGAGATTACATACTAGCACCTCACAAGTAGTGTTTAGATACTCACATCTCTCAAGTGTCATCAAAATAAATCTCATAAATGAAAACGGAAAATATCTCTCACTACCTGTCATAGCAAATAGATTACCATAGGCTTGGGAAAGGATCGAAAACCTCCTCCACTAGGCGTAAGCACCTAAGATAAACTATCAAAGAGGGCTTTTAAATGGGTTATAACGTTAGGTGTAGGGAAAAGGAAAACACGGTTTTGTTGGATACGGGATATTTTACTGGTGGCTAGTTAAAGATCTTGATCAATTACATGTACTATACAATGTTGCTAAGCCAAGACTCGACTCGATCTTAAGCTAAAAACGAAATAACAAAATAACAAAAATATAAAGCAAACATAAAATGAAACGGGATGGTAGTCCGTATGTTTTTTCTATTTTTCATTTTCTCATTTTTTTGTGTTTTTCTTGATTTTTTTTTTTTTTTTTTTTTTTTTTTTTTTTTTTTTTGCATACACTCTTGCCCTACCATCCAAAATAATACATCATAGGGGCATTGCATTCCCCTTACACTTGAATTTTTACATAACTTTACAAATACTAATCTAATGACTCGAATTAAGATAATTGAAACACTTGGAGTACTTTTAAGATATTTAGCACATATGGGGGTAATAAATGATGTTCTTCCCCGTTACTCCATCATACTAGTACTTTACCCATGAGTCCCAATCGTCCCAAAACAATATGTACAAGGATATGACTCAACTTAGCAACCATGTAATCAACTAGATAATTAACTTGGGTTTAAACAAATGTTGTAACAATAATGCACTAAAGATGAGTGCATACAAGGTAGGCTAAGGCGATTTGGGTGTACATTTTAGTGGGGTGTAACAAATTCTTCCTTTAAGTAAGATGCTTAAAGGTCGAAACGAAAAGATAGGCTCTGAGGGGTGTACTAGGGGTATCGTGTACTAAAAATGAGTACAACGCAAAGGGTGTGGGAGAATTACTTGACCAATGTAGCCAACGTAATTATAACAAAAACACAGGTGTAAAACAATGGGTTAATCCTAATGCCTCTTATCATGTAGTAAATCTAACTACACGAATGTAGTCTCACTTGTGGCCTTGGAATGGTCCTAACACAAGTTCTAGAATCTAAGTGCTACCGGTACACACATCATAGCATAAATGCTTTTCCTACCAATTCTAGGGGCGAACCTCACATATTTGGGGTGGAAAATTTTTTTAGTGGTACGGTTTTTTGTGCTAGTCATATAACTCCTATCCGTGAGACGCTCATTAAGATCAAAGTTTCACTCCTATATGTTGTAAAAAATTTTAAATTTGGCACTAAAATTACCCTAATCAAGTATTTCTCTCAGTTTTATTACACATCTATTATTAAACAAACAAAAATCAAGCGCAATTGTATTCTCTAAAATCGTACTTTTACCCTCCCCTTACACTTAAGATGAACATTGTCCCCAATGTTCAAATAACAAGATGTAAAAGCATAAAGTAAAAGAATGAAATCAAATACTCCCCTGATTCGCTCGTTGGATAGTGAAATCACACGGTTAAATCTTCCTCCAAAGAGAATGTTGAAGCTCCATGACTAATGCATCGCCATAAGCTTGATTCCATAAACATTTCCTTGTCCAAAATAACCTGTTAACCTGAGAAAACAAACACGAAAACCTGCATAACATCGGCGGGATAAAATCTATATATAAGGATATAATGCTTGTGGACTGATAATTTTGCAGATTCCTGGAGATTATAAGTTGGAGATTTAATAAAAACTTTTTATGAAAACAAAACTTTCAAAAATTTCTGGAAATTAAATCTGACGCCGTCAGGTTATAACCCCTGACGCCGTCAGAAATGACCTGACAAAAATTTTCATTTTAAGTTTCCGGAAAATTTCTGGAAAAACCTTTACCTTACTTCCTGGAAATCCTGCAAAACATCACTATGACTCGATACAAGCATTTGACTCAAACAAATACTAATATGTATGTTAATTTAATATTATTACGATTCATGTTCATTTGTGTTCTAATAAACCGATTTAGATTTCCCTTACACTTATCTTTTGCAAAATACCTTTATATGTAGTTAAGACGAAGTTAAAAACAAAATAAAGCATTTTCACAAATTAGTTTTGAACATGAATCAATAAGAATAAAAATTAAACACACATACGGAAACAAATAAAATCAAACAAACAAATAAATAAACACACAAAGCAAATAAAGCATGGGCTGCCTCCCAAGAGCGCTTGTTTTTGTTCGAGTCACGAGCCTGACTCTACCCTTATTTAACGGAAATAGGGGAGGTTTTCCTTACACTTAGGATTAAGTGCGGGTGATAGTAGCGATACACACCAGCTCGGTAGGAGTATGCCACGTGAGGAAAGAGTGGTGGATGAATTATATGCTCAAAGGGGTGTGCTTCTTTCATCATAACCTTGCCTAGTTCACTTTGGTCAATGGGTGAATTAAAGTTTTCTCCTAAAAAGGGATCATCTTCTATCAACTTCGAGAGATTCCTAGTTGGGAATCCATCTTGACCTAATAAACCCGGTTTAAACCCATAATGTTTCTTGTGATCAATCATAAATGGGTGATGTAAGTATGTAAGGTCATGGTTCACTCCTATATTGTCTTCCTCACTACAAGGCTTAATGTCTACTACCTTAAACTTAAGACTACCCGGACTATATGTTTTGATGGGTGGATCGGGACCTAATTCAATTCCTAAATTTTCATCCAAGGATGGAAGATTAGGTAACGGATTTGGTTGAGGCTCCGGCTCATCAAAACTAGGAACTTCCATAGGACTAAAAGAAAGGTTGTGATCACTAAAAGCATTCAAACCTATTTCTTCTAGTTGTGTTTGGTCCAAGGGCTCTACCTCTATTGGGGTTCCTATAGTCTCCTCAACTTCTTCCGGGTAAGTCACGGGCGGTGTGTATGCCTCAAATGATGCTTGGACTTGTGGGGTACTTGGTGGGCTTGGGGTTTCTACTATATCCTCCATCACATCAAGATTACCTATGTGTTCATCATGTATTATGGTAGTGCCTAACCATTACATGCACTTAGGTGGCTCAACTCTGCCCTCATGTGTGTCGTACGTTTTGGTGAAATCTATCCCACTCATGCAACTAGGTAGTTCAACACTAACCATCTCAGAATCTTGGTTTGACTCTAAGTCCATGTTCTTAGAAACTAGGTCTTTTTGCTCATACAAATCCACTAATTCGTTCCACTTATGGGTCATGGTTAGGAGGCTTTTCTCAAAATTCATCCAAAGGGTCTTACTAAAAGGAATTGATCCAGATAACGATCGTCTAAGAGAATCATCACATGCATAGAATTCATTAAACCCATCTAACCTTACCCCCAACTTCATTTGGATATCACAAAGATCACAAAACAATTCATAGGAATGATAGGAAACATATCTCTTGGTGAAGTATAATTGTTCATCTATTGTCAATGATTTAAATGGAATTTCATCCGCCATAGTGACAAATGAAAATGGTTTTACAAACAAAGGGCACAAAGAAAAAGATAGACTACTAGAAAGCTAATAAAAAGAAAATAAAAATCTCACTAGATAGGAATCTAATGAGTAGACCTAATAGAAATAAATTTCAACCTAAGCAATAACTACTCCCCGGCAACGGCGCCAAAAACTTGATTGCGTGGTTTT
The DNA here is from genome assembly GCA_021014915.2 of Artemisia tridentata subsp. tridentata. Taxonomy (NCBI): domain Eukaryota; kingdom Viridiplantae; phylum Streptophyta; class Magnoliopsida; order Asterales; family Asteraceae; genus Artemisia; species Artemisia tridentata. Next base: position 143,696,403 of record CP139504.1, on the reverse strand, counting down.
GTAACCTTACAACAGGTTTTACCTCTCGAGGGATCTCAAGAGGCTTACAACCCCACCAGGCAGTGTACCTGACCGATGTAGTATAGTGTAGTGGTAAGTACGGGGGATTGATCGTTCTCCACAGGGAATAGTGTTCGTTAGGTATGAAAGGCTACTCTAATTAGGTCTAAGGGTTGAGGAAGATTCTTTTTATGTTTTTATAATTTTATGAAAGCAAGTAAAATCTCGGGTTTGAAGGAGTGGGCGGAATTAGTTGCTAGTCAACTAACCCAAATGACTACGAATGCAAATAAAATAAAATAACAAAAATGAAATGTGGTGAGAAACTTATGTGTAGAGAAATGTGTTTACTTAGATTTCCTTACTCCCTAACTATCTTTTACCGGTTAATTAGTGTGTATTAGTCGCGTGGATGACGGGTGTATTCCTTAATACCATTCGTGGGGTGGCGTACTTACTTCCCCAACTCTACAAGCTCCTACTTCACTCCTATGTCGAGCCGGCTAGGAAGCTCCTAACATGGGATCACTAGAATTCGCTTGTGCATTAAATACAACCATAAAAACCTTTAGTACGCGTTTGGTTCATGTTTCTTAAGACGTTCAAGCAAGTTACCGAATAGGAAGTTAGCCAGTTTTCTTAAGCCTAACATAGATAAACAATCATCCAATACAACTAACAACACACTAACAACCAATAATCAATAGCTAGGTTTCATTAGATCTAAGCAAACACAAGATAAAATTAGCCTAACATGTTAAACAAAAGACAAGCATAAGATAGAATCAAACAACACATAGACATATTGAATGATTAATTGATAACTTATCTTTCAATGAAACATGGAAGATCTCAAGGCAAAAAGCCCTGAAAAAGTAGCTAAAATCGTCTTAGGGTTTTATCCCAAAATTCCACACACTAAGCTCTCCTTTAATGACAAAAAATTAGAAAACTATATATAGATTTTTGGATCTGACGGCGTCACCTTATGCATTGTGACGCCGTCACCTCGCCGCTTTTAGGGTTCCCGGGTGACCTTCTTGACGCCGTCCCTCTTTAGCTCTTCAAAAATCCATTCTGGCCTATCAAGGCTTGACGCCGTCGGATCATGAACGTGACGCCGTCCCCTTATGATTTAAGCCGTGACGCCCTTGATTTAGTTAAAGCGTGACGCCGTCAGAATTCTCATGCTAACTCACTGGCCCGTCATGAGTAAATTTCACATCCAACTTTTCTTGCCAAGGCATGACGCCGTCCCATGTTAATTGTGACGCCGTCAAGAGTAACTTTCAGCCGATTCTTGAGACTTTGCCGTTTTCTTCACTTTAATGCTCCAAAAACGTCCAAAATGCCTCCTTTTCCAGATTTCTCCTCAAAAGTACCTAAAATGACAAAAGGAACGATTTAGGGCAATATTTGATCAAATAAATACGATTTCGGGCTTAAATGACCCCTTAAAAGCGGTACACTTTTCGCCTCATCAATTATCAACACATATCTTAATTATCTTAAAAGATCCAGATATGTCTCAACCACCTCATTTTAATTACTACTACCAGCTACAGCAACATCCACAACAACAACAGCAATTTCATCTTCAGTATCAACAACAACAAGCATTCGTACAACAACATCAATTTCTCTCTCCACCACAAGTGTCCCCACAACAAATCATGCAACAGAATCAACAACTGCAGAACTATTCTTCCTACTCCAGAGAACCTCATTGGTTTAACAAGATGTGTGAAGCAATTAGTAGTCAGCAATCACGTCATGAAGCTGGAAGTCAAGAAACTCTACCAATGTTAACTCCGGGTAACTACGTGCAATGGGCTAGTAGATTCCTCAGATTCGTTGAACTAAAAAAACCCCATGGTCAATATCTCAAGAAGGTCATTGAAGAAGGACCCTATCCTATTCCAGCTACTGTGGTTCCAGCAACTTCAGAAAGAGAAGAAACATCCACACCCATTCCGGTTGCAAATTACACAACTGAGCAAACATTACAACAAGAAGCAAACCAATTGGCTATGTCTTTCATACTTCAAGGGATTCCCAATCCTATCTATCGAAGTATTGATGCTCAAAAGACAGCCAAAGATATGTGGGAACATGTTCATCTTCTCATGGAAGGAACAGAGTTAAACCAAGAAGATCTTGAGTCTAAATTGTACATGGAGTACACTCACTTCATCATGGAACCAGGGGAAACCATTGAATCTTACTACCACCGTTTCACCAACATCATCAATGACCTTGATCGTCATGATATAAAGTTACCGAAGATTGCTGTCAACTCCAAATTCCTTGGATGTCTTGGTCCTGAATGGCAAAAGTATGCAACTTTTGTAAGGCAGACGAAGAAAATTGGTGATGTCAAATATGGACTTATGTATGATTACCTCAGACAACATCAATCAGAAGTGGATAAAGAAATTGCAGCACGAGGAGGTTTCACACCAACACCAACATCAAACTCACTTGCTCTCGTTGCTCAATCTAACTTCTCTTTACCACACCAGGAATTTGGCCACTCATCGTTTCAACCAAATCCTCCACCCCAACCTCATAATCAAATCATTCCTTATGAAGCACCTCAACAATACTCTGATAACCAGCTGGTTCCATACAACAACACCGATTCAATGTTGTACTCAAATGCAGATTTTGATGACGAAGAGGATGCTTTCAATTCACTTAATGAAGCATTTGGATTGATTGCTAACGCATTTGGCAGATTCACCAAATCCAACAACCGTCTTCGTTCATCTTCAAATACCAGGAATCAGGCAGTTGTTCATGATGGCAGAGTTGAAATTCAAAACAGGTCTTCAGGCAGATATGGTTCGGGAAATCGTGGATATGGTACTCAAAGGGTTCAGTCAGGAGGAAATAGGTTCAATACTGCAGGGGCAAACAGAAATAGTATGGGGAATGTTCAGAGAGGAAATTCGAATGTTGGAAATGGTCAGAAAGGCATTGCTAATACGTCTATCACATGCTACAATTGTGGGGGGAACGGTCACATGGCAAATGCTTGTCCGAAGCCAAGAACTATGGGCAGTGCTTATCACAAAGAGGCTCTTTTGATGGCACTCAAAGATGAAAAAGCTGCTGGCAAGTTGACTCAGAATGATCAAAGTTTTATGGCTAATGTGGAATCAGATGATGAAATGGAAGATTTAGAGGCAAATGCTGCAGTCATGCTTATGGCTAATATGCAAGAAATGAACATCTCCGAGTCAGGCCCGATATATGATACCGATGGTCTTTCTCAGGTACCTGATTCTACATGTCTCATCCATGAAATTGCTTTACCAGCTGCATCTTCATCTCCAAATGAAACGTTTGATCAACATGATTCATTCTCATCAACATTCGATGATCAAATCAACACGGTTGTATCATTTGATGATGATGCTACCGTTGTTTCATTTGATGATCCCATTGATGATGACAATTGTAATCATATTCATCAAACAGATCCTTTGACTGATCAAGATTCGGAATTACAGGCCTTGTTATTGACCACCCAGTCACAAATAGAAAAATGCAATGACATCAATCAGAAGCTTAAAGATAAAATTGCATTGTTAACAAAGGATAATGAGTGCTACCAACAACAACTTTCAGGATATCTAAAACAAGATAAACGTGAAAGAGGTTTTGAAATAGCTTTTCAACAAGAATACGTAAAGGTTCAAAATTTAGAGAGTCAAGTTCGTGAGCTAACCATTGCCAAAGCTGAGCTTTTCTCTCAAAAAGAAAAGGATCAATTTGAGTTTAAAATTCAAATTGATGCTTTAAATTCTGAGTTGTTGAAAACTCAATCTGAGCTTTCTACATCTCAGAAGGATCTTCTTGAAGAAAAGCAAGCCAATAGGAAATGTGTTGACTCCTATCTTGATCAAATTCTGGATTTGGAAACCAAACTCAAAGACTTTCAAAATGTTGTGTATAAAACGGGTAATTCTGTAACGCAAATTCAAAAGAATGTTGTAAAACCGAGTCCTAAAGGAGTAAGTTTTGCACTTGGTAGTGACACACCCCGTAATTTACACAAAGCACTCAAAGATAATCCCAAGTTATACAATGCAACATTTTTGTTAGATGATACCTTTCAACGTGTTGTTATGTACTCTGTTAATGAAGAAACTGATTTTATTGCTAACAAGATTGAGGGTCGATCAGATTCACAAACTAAATTTTCAAAGATACATTATGATTATAATGCACGACCTCATTTGAGCAAATCATTTGTCCCTCCTAAGGATCATCCAGAACAAACGTTAACATACACAAACATAAGTGCTCCTTCGTCCATAACTTCTGTCCCCACGACTGCTGTACAATTCAAAGATTGTTTGACAGAGGATCTTGTTGATCCACAAATGCCTAAAGAATGTCGGGTTCTTCGATATTTTCAGACATTTATGGATGACATTTCTCGTTTGGAGAATGAAATTGAGTTTAGTTCTCAAATTCCTATCTCGTCTTTTCTTTCTCCTGTTCAGAAAGAAAAGAAGGAGATTCTTCAAAAGAAAATTCTTCCTCATGTCAGAAATCTGAAAAAGGGTGCAACAAGATGGGAAGAGGAGTTATATACGGAGATAGCATCTATGAAATCCATTTTCAAAGCTAAAGATGACAAGGTTCAACGTCAAAAACTTCAAAAGAAATTTTTAGCAAAAGAAAATGATCGACTCTTGGAAAAAGTCTTGTGTTATGACGTAATCTCTGTGATTATGAATTCGCTCTATGAATCTGGTAATGCTTTAATTGTGAATGATCATGCTGTGGATATTAAGATGTTGCGTATGGAGATTGATAATCTGGTACATGAAAATGAGAATCTTCGACAGATCAATAGTGATGTGGAAAACAAAGTTTTTACTCTTCAAAAAAGGTTGGACTGGTGTCAAAAACGAAGTCTTGAATTTGAGATCAAATTTCAAAATCTCATGGAATCTTTATCATTTCAAAACAGCCATGAACAGAACAAAGAAACAAAGGCTTTCTTAAAGGTTAAACTGTTTCAAAATGAAAAAGACTTGAATGACATTCTTCAAAATAGAAATGACACAGTCTACCTAAACAGGAAATTAGACTCCCAAAATCAAGAGTTTCAACACATCATTATTGATTTGAAGAAGAAAATCAGAGTTTTAGACACAGGAAAAACAAATGTTCATAAAATTGCCCCAGGGATGTATGTCATAGACAAAGCTCACACCCAAGCATCTGATGTGACCACTAATTCAGCTACATGTACTTCCACAGGACTAGAAACCACACCTAAGGTCAGCCATTCCAAGACTCACAAGAAACAGAGGAAGAATAGAGTCAAGAAACCTAGGATAAAGTTATCTCAGTCTGAAGAAGTTCCAGTTAGTAGTTTGAATAAGACGAATGTAACATCAGGAATAGAATTGCACTTATCTGAGTCTAGTTCTAAGATTGATGTAACAAATGCTGAATCTTTAAATGTTAATGAAGATGTTTTGGTTGATGATACTTGTGTTTTTTGTCGTAATAGCATACTATCTGGTGATCATACAAAATGTGTTGCTAAAACTTTGTTGACTAAGAGAAAGAAACGAACTAGTCGCGCTTCCTCTAGGCTTAAAAACATTGCTAAGTCCATTTTAGGAATGCCCCCACTAGATGTTTCTAAGAAGAATATGGAAAAGCCCAAATCCAAGACTAAGAAATCACCTAGTGCATTCCTTAGGAAAAAGGCAGAGACTAGTTGGACCTGGAAACGTTGGTTACAGAACACTTTTGATTTTAAATGGTTACCTAAAGTACTAACCTCTTGTGTAACTAACCCAGCGGATCCAACCGTTATCAATTCTCCACCTGTTTCCAATGATTGTGATGCAGGTGATTCAAATCGTCCTTTGGATTGTTGATAGCGGGTGCTCCCGACATATGACCGGCAATCTCAAACTTCTTCAGAACTTCATTGCTAAGTTTATCGGAACGGTCAGATTCGGGAATGATCACTTCGCTGCAATTATGGGCTATGGGGATTACATTAATGGGAACATTGAAATCAGCCGTGTGTACTATGTTGAAGGCCTTGGTCAAAATTTGTTCTCCGTGGGACAATTCTGCGATGGAGATTTGGAAGTAGCATTCAGGGAGAAAACTTGCTTTATTCGTGATCTTCAAGGGAATGATCTCATGAAAGGGAAACGTGGCACCAGTCTGTATACTATCTCACTTGAAGGCATGACAACATCTACTCCTATTTGTTTACTCTCCAAGGCTCATCCCACAAAGGCTTGGTTATGGCACAAAAGACTGTCTCATCTCAATTTTAAAACCATCACTGACCTTGCCAAGAAGAAATTAGTTGACGGTCTTCCAAAATTCAGATATGCCAAGGATCACCTGTGTTCTGCGTGTGAACAAGGGAAAAGTCACCGTGCTCATTTTCCTCCCAAAACAGAACACAGCACATATCATGTCCTACAACTGCTTCATATGGATTTGTGTGGTCCGAAGCGAGTTCAGAGTATTAACGGGAAGAAGTATATCCTGGTAATAGTTGATGACTACTCAAGATGGACTTGGGTCTATTTTCTGCGGACTAAAGATCAAGTTCCTTTTATCCTCATCACGTTTCTCACCAAGATTCAAGTTCAAGTCCGCAACACCGTCCGCATCATCAGAACCGACAACGGGACTGAATTTAAGAATCAAATCATTCGGGAATTCACTGAGAAACAGGGTATTGTTCATCAGACTTCAATAGCTCGCACTCCAGAACAAAATGGTGTAGTTGAAAGACGAAACCGTACGCTCGTGGAAGCAGCTCGAACTATGTTGATCAATGCTCAATTACCGGATTATCTTTGGGCTGAAGCTGTCAACACTGCTTGTTATACTCAGAATCGTGCCATGATCAACAAACGACACAACAAAACACCATATGAGCTTATACAAGGAAGAAAACCAAACATCAACTATTTTTACGTCTTTGGAGCATTGTGTTATCCGAAGAATGATAAGGATGATCTTGGTAAACTTAAGGCTAAAGCAGATATTGGGATATTTGTAGGATACTGTGAGCACTCCAAGGGTTATCGAATTTGGAATCGTCGGACTGGGGAAATTCAAGAGACCATACACGCTAATTTTGATGAACTCACTGAAATGGCTTCTGAGCAAGACCGCTTGGAACCCGCACATAACCGTCTGAACTTTCCTGAATCTTCATCTGCACCCCTACCTTTCAACAGGAAGGATCTGGAAGATTTGTTTGCACCAATGTTTGATGACGTTCATGTTATTCGTGCTTCAGATGCTTCCACCAGTTCCGCTGCTCAACATATCATACAACAAGCACCTGATCCATCAGCATCTACTTCTACTATAGTTGCTGCCGATGCACCACAACCTGAACAATCATCATCAATGGAGACAACACCTCAACCTGCAGTTGAAGATTCATCCCCCAATTCTAATCCGGTTTCCACACCATCAGATTATGACGGGAACGCATTCTTCAATCCATTTGCTCCACCACCAACCATTCCAGAATCAGGAGAATCCTCCTCGAGCAATATGGACCCGTCAGATCATCATAACAACATTCAACATTTTCCATCCACCCACAAATGGACAAGAGATCATCCTTTGGTAAACATAATTGGCAATCCTAACAATCCAGTCCTCACAAGACAAAAACTTCATTCAGACAGTGAACATTGCATGTATGCACTCACTGTTTGTCAATCTGAACCTAAAAACATCAAAGAAGCCCTTACCCACGACAATTAGATTGAATCCATGCAAGAGGAGTTGGAACAATTCAAACGTTTGGAAGTTTGGGAATTAGTTGAAAGACCAGATGGAGTTTATGTGGTTGGATTTAAATGGATTTGGAAAAACAAGCTAGGTGCAGATGGTACAGTGATTCGTAACAAGACCCGACTGGTAGCTAAAGGATACAGCCAAGAAGAGGGTATTGACTTCGAAGAATCGTTTGCTCCAGTAGCTCGGATAGAGGCAGTTAGAATGTTTCTGGCATACGCAGCCCACAAGAATATCACAGTCTATCAGATGGATGTGAAGACGGCATTTCTCAATGGACAACTCCGATAAGAGGTGTACGTGTCACAACCAGAAGGCTTCGTGGATCCAGATCATCCTAACCATGTATATCGGCTTAAGAAAGCCCTTTACGGCCTTAAACAAGCCCCGACGGCATGGTACGATAAACTGTCTGCATTTCTCCTAGCTAATCATTTTACCATTGGAACTGTTGACCCGACTTTATTTATACAAACACACGGGGACGACATTCTCATTGTACAAATTTATGTGGATGATATTATTTTTGGTTCAACCAATAAAAAATATTCAAACGCTTTTTCTAAACTAATGAAACAAAACTTTGAGATGTCTATGATGGGTGAACTTTCTTTCTTTTTAGGATTGCAAGTTCATCAATCACCCCGTGGTATATTTCTAAGTCAGTCAAAATATGCTCAGGAAATCCTGAAAAAACATGGTATGACCAGCTGTGACACCTATAATACCCCAATGTCCTCCTCATCCCCGAAGCTAGATGCTGACATCCGTGGGACACTCATTGATCCTACGAAATATCGTAGTATCATTGGCTCAATCATGTATCTCACAGCTAGCAGACCGGATGTTGTATTTGCCACTTATCTTTGCTCCCGATATCAGTCTAGACCGACTGAACGGCATTTGTCAGCCTTAAAAAGAATCCTTCGATACATAAAGGGAACCATTAATTTGGGGATCTGGTATCCAAAGGATTCTGGGTTTGAACTTGTTGCATTTTCAGACGCTGACCATGCAGGATGCTTAGACACACGCAAGAGTACATCAGGGGGAGTTCAATTCTTGGGTGACAAGCTCGTCTCTTGGCAATCAAAGAAACAAGACTGCACCTCACTGTCTTCAACAGAATCTGAGTATGTAGCCATGTCTGCTTGTTGTGCTCAAGTCATCTGGATGAGATCACAACTAATGGACTACGGTTACACATTCAACAAGATTCCGATGTATTGCGACTCCAAGAGTGCCATTGCCATTTCATGCAACACTGTCCAGCATTCGAAGTCCAAGCATATTGATCTCCGGTACCATTTCATCAAGAAACACGTGGAAAAGGGTACTGTTGAATTATACTTTGTGGGAACTGAACACCAATTGGCAGATCTGTTCACAAAAGCCTTGCCTCATGCAAGATTTGTGGATCTGGTTCACCGGATTGGTATGAGATGTTTGACGCCAGATGATTTGGAAAAGTTTCTTAAAAATAAATAACCAAGTCAAACATTTCCAAAACTATCTTTGTAAAAAAAAAAAAAATAAAAAAAAAAAAAAAAAAAAAATGCAAGTACAATCTCTCATCCAACACGGTGTTTACTTTTTCAATGTCCACAATTAATTTTTTAACACGTGTTGAGGGGGAGACATAATTTTTCCCAAAATCTTTAAAATTGTACTTGCATATGTTTTCAGAAATTGTTACTTCACAAGTTTTTGGTGATAAGATGTTAAGATAGAAATGTTGTGTGCCTTAAATGTGATAAATGAGACTTAGTGATAGCTTGATGGTGGCTTAGGACTAGGATTTCAAAGTTTCTCAGGTCAAGGGACTATAGTTGATATTACTGCAAATTAGTTAAAAAGATATAAAATGTCACAACATTAAATTCATCGCAGTTAATTCAACCTGACATCTTCACCAACCGAAATTAATAACCCCCATCCACCATCATCGACGGCTATTATTCAACCTGCAAATCCGAACAAGATCTTTGATTATTGTGAGTGATATTATGTTTAAACTGTTCTTTTAAAAGATGGTTTTGAACGAAAACATGATCCAACGGCTAGAACATCCAAAATTGAGATATTTAGTTCTAGGGTTTGCGTTAAAATTGGGGATTTTGATTAAAAGTGTTTGTGTTGTAAATGGTTGTACGATAATACTTTTACAATGATTGTGAACCTATATTGCATGCTTAATCACATCCAGAAACCACAAATTAGTCTAATTGATATTTAGGGTTTAAGCAACGCTTTGGGGAAAACTTTGTGAATGTGTTATTGTGTAATGTGTTTACTGAAAAGTTGTTGTCTGATGTTTAATTGAATATTTCCATGCTTGGATCATACCCAGAAACACTTTAAGTGAGTTGATTAAGTTTTTAGGGTTTATGAAGAACGTGAACAATAGCAGTTTGATTCTTGTGTATGTGTGGTTTGTTTTTGTTATAACTTAGTCCAAATGCTCATAATAGTCATCTAAGTTGATTGTGAATATCTGTGGACACAAATCATGAGTTATAATGAATCACGATAAAGATTTGAGTGTTTGTTCATTGTCAAAAAGTGCTCGTAAACTCTTGTATAAGAGTTTATCGAAGTTGGCCAAAATTATCGCAGTTGAGATAATTATCGCAGTTGAGATAATTATCGCAGTTGGGATAATTATCGCAGTTAAGATTTTATCTTAATTGACTTAATTATCGTGATTGTCATAGTTATCGCAGTTGAATAATTATCGCAGTTGGATAATTATCGCAATTAAGCTAATTATCTCAGTTGAGCTAATTATCGCAGTTGGGACGATTATCGCAGTTGAGATGATTATCACAGTTGGATAATTATTTCAATTAAGATACTTATCTTGATTGAATGATTATCGCAGTTGTCATAATTATCGCAGTTGACAATAATTATCGCAGTTGACAATAATTATCGCAGTTGACATAATTTATCGCAATTGTGATCTGATATAACATTTTGATCACTTTCCTTAAGTATATCATTTATACTTATCAAAATTAATCAAAATTTTATAGAACTTGGCTAGTTTTTTGATAAATTCTTTAACCAAGCATGTAACAAACAATCATTCATACAATAGGATGCTATGTGTTGTTCTTAAAAACTAACAATTTTTCTAACAAACATGCATTCTGTATATTTGTATATGATTGTTGATTCAGAAACACATCAATGGCATCTTCCCAACAACAACCACTTCCTGCTCTTACCAAAGAAGAAGTCTTTCCTCGTGGGTATACTCTGGAAATAGGGAAGAACAATTCACGGGTAGAATTGGACAAGATCAAATGTTCTGATCCAAGTTGTCAGATTGCTGTAGAGATTCTCAAAGCTCACAAATGCAGGGATATTCTTGACAGCTCAGACACCATTCCAGAGTTATATATTCATCAATTCTGGGATACCTTCACTAAGAGTAATGATGAAAAGTACTTTACTTGCACACTGGATCGGAAGCAAATCAGAGTTACACCTGCTACACTCAGAAAAGCCTTGAAACTTCCAGAGGCACCTGAAGCTGCTGCCCGATTCCACCCAACACCTTCAGAGTCAGAGGTCATGCAATTCCTAGAAGATATTGGTTATGATGTACAACCTGATACACCATTAACCACAATCTCCAAGGTTAATGCCAGATACATTCCTCAACCCTGGAGGACTATCTTCTTCATCATAACACATTCAATAACTGGAAGAGATAGTGGGTTTGAGCATCCAAGACTGTCTCATCTTCAAGTCTTGTGGGGATTTCTAAACCAAGAACCTATTGACTTTGCTGCTCTTATTTGGGACGACATAATGTACTTACAGCGTAAAATGTTCAAGAAAATCCCATTTGTTCGATTCACCAAAGTTCTTATCAGCTATCTACTTGATCAACATGAAGACCTTGATAAGCGCCCTACAGATCAAGAAGTTCATGAGTATAGCATGGATAAAACATTGGGTAAAGTTTATTTCCCAAAAGAAAGCACGCGAAAGCAAGGTTCAAGGTTGCCAGAATTTTTGATGCCTGATGAGGTAAGAGAAACAAAAGCTTATCATGATTACGATCTAGCATACCGTGAACGTCGTGTAGGTCTTGCCAAGATGGTTGAAGAACCTAAGTCTTCAAAGACTCGTTCTAAAGGTAAGACTAAGACAGGAAGTGCCTCAAGTGTCTCTAAACCAAAAGAAAAACATCTAAGAACAACATTTATCAAGAGAAGAGTACCCAGCAAACCCCAGCCTAAACCAGAACCAAATAGAATCATTGATGAAGACACTAAGTCTAACTCAGAATCATCTGAATCTGAAGAGGAACACGTCTTTATGACTGAAGAAGAAGCTGAATTTCACAATAAGATCTCAAAGGAGAATGCACAAAAACAAAGTCTCAAATCATTGAAAGCAGATGAAGAGCGTAGAGCAAAGAAAGTATTGGAACAACAGAGGGAGTATGAAAGAACACATGGAGTTGGAGGATCACAAAATGTTCCTAAAGCAGTTTCGACCCAAGACGATCCGGTTAATCAACCCGGAGGGTCTGGAGCTGAATCTACTAAGGTCTCTTCACAGCAAACAAGTTCGGTTAATCAACCCGACTTGGGAGCAACAACTCAGGAGGAAAAGGAAAAAGATCAGGATAGCAACATTGTTTTATCTGATAAGGATATTTCTGATTCCATGTTTGATGACAATCCCGAGGAACAAACACGTAATGATGATAATGAAGATTGGAACTTAGAAGAAGAAAAAGACATTCTAGGAGACCAAACAACTAAAGCAGCCAAAGATCTTGAGGAAGCAGCTAAATAGGAAGAAGAGAGGAAACGTAAGGAGGAGGCTCAAGCTAACCTGGAAGCAGATAGCTACCTTCGTTCTCACACTCCAACACCTCCTCCTTCCCCTCCAAAGGACACAAAAGAATCTAATCTGGCTATGGTCGTTCATAACCCACAACAGCAGCAAGAACAACCACCAGTTCAGTCCTCGACTGCTTCTTCACCCAAGACACCTCCTGGGTCACCGCCGAAGAATCCAACACCTCCACCCTCACCTCAAAAGGAATCAAATACTCAATCTGATGATCCAATCCCTTCTCTCACTCCATCATCCTCACGATCTTCATCACCAAAATCTAAATCAAAAGCATCAGTTTCTGAAAATATTCTTAAGGCCTACAAAGGAAAGAGCAAGAGAAGAATCGTCCATGTTACGAAAGTTGAGGTTGTGACTCCTGCAGCAAAGAAACTCAAAAGGGCAGTAAAGAGAGCACAAGCACAACGAGACAACCAAGCTACAAATAAATTGGCTGAAATGGAAGACTTAGTCAAGAAGTTGTCTCAACAAATGGAAGAAATGCAGGAAAGCAAGAAGCAGATAGATGAATTCCTTGGTTTCAACATCAAAGATCATATGACACGCAAGGCAAAGAAATTTGTTAAGCAATTTCTTCCTGATCTTCAACAAAACATCAATGATCATATTGATTCACAACTTGACGAAAAGATCAAAGAAGCTGTCTCTTCTTCTTCCCACACCAAACCACTTCCAGAACACACTACTGAATATCTCGAGCTTGTGCTTCTCGATCGACTCTTTGAAATCACCTCTCCTTCTCCAGAAGAAGTTAACCTGATAACAGCTCTTCAAGCACATATTGAGAAAAAGTCATGCAAGGAAACTGCTGACAAAGGAAAACGCATTCGAGAAGATGATGAGGATGATCAGGACCCTAAACCCGAACAAAAGAAACACAAAGGCGGGTCAAGGATTCACATTCAGGAGCCAACGGAACATAAACCATCATCTCAACCTTCTAAACATCAATCCTCTGGTCCCACTGAAACCGAGCATCACCATGAGCAATTTACAACTGACGATATGGAATTCCAGCCACACGATGATCAACCTCATTCACCATCACCATCACCAAAACCAAAGCCATCCAAGTCCAAGCCTTCACACAGCAGAAAGTCATCTACCGGACCAACAGTTGTCACATGGCTGGATAATGATACGGATGTGCTAGGAAATGAATGGTTCGATCATCTAGCAAGCGCTCAAGTTCAGACTGACGAAGCTTCACGAATTGAAGACAGCACCTTTGCTGTTACTCAAGAAATTAAAAGAACTCTCAATATCAAGAAAATGACCAAGAAGGAACTTCGTCGGATCAAGAATGATGCTTTCCTTCTTCTGAAAAACAAATCCAATAGCGCAGCAGAACTCGAATATCACCTTGAAAACATTGCACGGGCAATGTCAAGTGACTTCGACTGGGCTAGTCCAGACGTCGTCAGGAAAGTTGGCAAGTATCAACCATTCATCACTGATTGGACCAAGCCACTGACCGTGATACGAAGACATCATCACTCTGAAATTCCCTTTCAAATGTTCTTCAACAAAGATCTGGAACTTCTAAAGAATGTGTTTCGGTAATTTAATTACATATTAAAACGGCTCGTGATGTCACTGTTAGAATTTAATAATCATGACTAGTTCATATATTCATCATACACATATGCGGAAGCGTAGGATCTAATTTTAACATATAAAGAATTAACTGAAACATAAAGAGAACGTACCTTTTGATTCTAGCACAATAAGAATCAAACTTCAAATCTTCTTCTTTAATATCAAGAATAGATTAACGAGATACCCCTTACTGTTTTGTAACTCAATCCAAGATTATTAACTATAATGAATTAATACCACAATCTTGCACACACGTACAATAACCGAATTAATGAGATTGCTAGATCTTGAAAACACAAAATAAACCAAACAATTTTGTTTAAGAAAAACAAAGTGGATTGACCTTATTAGGGTTTAGTTCGATCGAATTGGACAAGAAGAAGAAGAGAAAAGGTTTTAGGGTTATAGCAAGTGCACAAGAAGTAAAAAATGAATAACCCCTAGCCTTGTATTTATAGAGTGAGTATCTTGGAGAACAAGTTGGCTATGGAATGGGTTTCCCTAGCCCATACACGACCGGCCTAGGCAATCCCTAGGGATTCCGGAAGCTTCTTGTTCCTCTAATTTCATCTATAGTCCTTCTCTTATTCCCTAACGGTCGTTAGTCAATTCCCGTTAACTACTTAACGTCCGTTAGTCGTTATTTTTGTGTTTTAATAATTAAATACATAACGGTTTATATATTAATTATTATCCATTAATTCCTCATACGTAATGTGTGCAATCCTGTGGTCCCGAGTTCGATTCTAGACATACACACATTAATATTTGACCACAAAACTTAACAAAAAGAGGAAGCAACAAATATGTAGTTAATGGTGATTAAGAGCATAGTGTAAGCATTGAAATCCCCAACCAGTAGACCATGAAAGAAGGAAAATGATTAGGATGACTAATTTATAAGCCTAGTATCCTATAAGTACCAAAGCTTATATGCAAGCTAATAAAATTCAAGTCAACGTAACGTACAATAAGGTTACATTGACATGATTTGCTTACTAAAGGAACTCAAGTAACTATAGGATGCATACAAACTACGTTCTCCTCCGGTGAACTGCGAACTTATGCATTTTGCAACGTTGTTGCCTGTAGTGCTTGTGTGTTAGTAACAAAAATAGAAAAACACTTCTCATGATCCGTGTGTAGAAATGTTGTCGAAATGTAGTTATGTACATTTAGGATTACACATATGAATTTCAGAGGAAAATTCAAATGCATACCTTTTTTTTTGTGCATACCAATGGACAAATCCCCACCCTCCATCCTTTTTGATCTAATGGCCTAGATTAATCTAAGATTTTATCACTTAAACCTAATTTACCCCACCTATATAAAGTTCTATTTTATTTATTTTTTCCCATTCGCTCTTTTTTTTCACACACAAACTGTGTGTTTTCTCCCAATCGACTTCCCTCCATAATCTGTTACCTTTTCCCTCCATAATCAGTTACCACCGCTACACCATCGTTCGGATCATCATCACCATCACTATTCCAGTCACCATTCCGATCATCATCTCATAATCACCTCCCGATCATTATCATCCTTTTTTATGTCTTCTTTTGATTTGAATGAACCATTTGTTTTCAGAAGCTGATTTGATGGATATTGTTGCTGTTGATAGTGTTGTTGAATCGTTTGTTAATTATGTGGATCAAGTTGTTTAACATTCCTTGTGATCAAGTTGCGCACCAAGTGTTTGATAAAATGTGTGAGTGAAAAATATTTGATAATTTTGTTATCTGCTTTTGCAATTTTGCTTATTAATTAAGTTGTTAGTTGAATTTATGTTTTTAACTGCATTTTAATGCTGTTTTTGTGTCTAATTTTGGTTTTGAATTTGCTCTGTAGCATACATTTAGTATCACCAGTGATATTTGAAGTTGATGATTATAAGCTGGTTTAGTATCACCAGTGATATACGTTTAGTATCACCAGTGATAATTGTTAGTCTGTTTATTTATAAGTTGTTTATGTTAAGATGTTTAATTTTCTTATATAATATTTTTGACATTTTGATGAGGATGAAAATATAAGTTTGTGGGGATAAGCTGTGAGTATAAGTTACTGATTAGTTATTAATTATAGTGTAATATTGCTTATTATTTATTAATTAAGGTGTAGCTTACAGTGTTTTGAAGTCTTTTCTGTGGTGCTCTATTTAAATGCTTGCACGGCTACCAAAAAAGCTTATGGAGTTCTTGGCATTTTTCGTGTTGTTTCTGAGTTTAATGCTGAGTATGTAATGAAGATCATTATTGGATTTTACACCAAGGTATTAATTATGTACTTTTTATGTACAAGATGGTTTTTGTGCCTTTCACTGTAATAGACAAACACAATAAATGTTTTTGCTGATGGTATATGTGTAGTATCACTAGTGATATGTTTGATATATGTGTAGTATCACCAGTGATATGCTTGATATATGTGTAGTATCACCAGTGATATGTTTGTTATATGTGTAGTATCACCAGTGATATGCTTGATATATATGTAGTATCACCAGTGATATGTTTGATATATGTGTAGTATCACCAGTGATATGTTTGATAATCTGTTTCTTATTGTTGTAATTACTGATAAGCTGTCTATGATACTGGACTTCTTTTGTAGACAACCTGAGAGAGCT
The DNA here is from genome assembly GCA_021014915.2 of Artemisia tridentata subsp. tridentata. Lineage (NCBI taxonomy): Eukaryota > Viridiplantae > Streptophyta > Magnoliopsida > Asterales > Asteraceae > Artemisia > Artemisia tridentata. Next base: position 143,679,470 of record CP139504.1, on the reverse strand, counting down.
AAAGTCAAAAGTTGAGACTGATTTGCCAAGTCTTCCACCCCGAAAAGTTTGTGATATTGTTCAAGATTTTATGGGTATAAAGAATCCTCCTAAAGGACATAAGAATGACCGTATTAAGGGTAGACGCGAGAAAGCTATTGAGAAAAGTAAGAACCAAAAGAAGGGTTGTAATATTTGTAGTTTAATTGATCATAATAGACATACTTGTCCAAACAAGGGAAAAGTTTCAAATGTCAATGGGGCGGCGGCGTAGTTGAAAGTGGAGGCGGTTTCTCAGTCGCTGCAATTGAAGTATTAGTTTGTTGATTGATTGATTTTTTTTTACTGAATTGTTAGGTTTATTTAATAGCATTGCTAATTTTATCCTGGACTTGTATATCATTTGTGATACTATTATGTTTTCTTTTCTTTTCTTCTGAATTGTTAGGTTTACTCAATAGCACTAGTAAAATAAAGCTTAACAAGTAAACAAAAAAACCTATAAAATATACAAAATTTCACAAGTGATAATACAAATATCACTAGTGATAATACACATATACAGTTCAACTTCAAATATCACTGGTGATACTACAGGTATGACACTTTTCACTTTTCACATTACCATATTAAACTAAATACCACTCAAAACTTTATCAAACAAATATTCACAAATCAAGATGGATTAAACAATTGCTCGCTATTGCCCATTTCTATGAGTTTGAATCTCTTGTGACAAATAACATGATTCAGTCAAACTAAATACCTATTATTGACTTCCAACTTGTCAACTATACACATTTATTTATAACCGTATAGATTAAAACATAACAACGCAACTGTTTTCATCAACTTGTTTTATTTACTTTTGTTATTCAACAATCGTCCTCTTCATTGGTTCATCAACCAACACCTTCATTTTATTCCCAGATGCTTTCGGGGGAACCTTTGATATCACATGTGATATCACAGGTGATACCGGTATCACAGGTGATACCACCTGTGATATCACAGGTGATATCAAGTGATATCACAGGTGATATCACTGGTGATAACACATGTGTGTCAGCTTTCTTCTATTTGTTGAATCAATTGTTGTGATGGAGGAACTTGTGATATCACAAGTGTTTGAGCTTCTTCAATTTGGTTGTGGAGATGTTGTGCTTTCTTCAACGACAATTGCACTTGTTGTTGATTCTTTTCGTTTGATGAGGCTGTTTTTTGCACAGGTCTCATTCAAATCTTCATCAAAATATTTTCATAATTTTTGTTAGTGTTCGAATAGTTCATTTGTTTTCAATATCATATGTCAAACAAATAACTATTTGTTATCACAATAGATATATTACCAACCAACAATAATTTAACTGTTATATCACAGGTGATACACTACTAGTCAATATTGTTTTCAAATACCGCGGTAAAACCTTTTGAAACATGCACAATCTATCCATTAAACATACAAATCCACAACAAATCATACAGAAGCATCACAACATATCTTTTGTTCTGTTAAACCTAACTTTTAATCTCTCATATTATCACATAAATCATCACAAACTCAAAAATTATCGAAAATTAACTATTAAAACACACTAATAATGATTCTATAACAGTAAAAACTAAAGTATTCATTGTTTTAGATGTCGATTGTTTCATTTTCTGTGTGCTTTATGTGATTTGCACGGTTAAGTCAAATACAAATATCACTAGTGATAATACACATATACATTTCAATTTCAAATATCACTGGTGATACACACGTATGATACTTTTTACTCACACATTTCAGCAAACACTTGGTGTGCATCCATGTATACAAAGCTTTTTACTCATAAACTCAACCAAATGTAAATACTAAAAAACACAACCAATAAAACAACTAAATAATTAGTCGGAAGCATCGTACCTTCATCTCGAGATTCAGTAGGTTAATTTTGAACCGGTTTTTTTCGTGGATCTGCTTGTGCACTCGATGATTCTTTCATTTTTGTGTTTTATTGATGATTTGAACGGTTAAAATCAGTTGATTTTGAGTTTTTGTTGCAGTTTTTTAATGGTTGTTAGAGAGAGAAAGTGAGATTTTTGTATACTGATTGTGTGGAAAGTGAGAGGTGTAGGGGTGGGGTTGTTGGGGTAACTTTTCCAAGTTGTCAATTTTGGTCCCTCCGTGTTTTTTATTATTAAAAATTGTTCTTTTGATCCAACGGTCGTGGATCGTCCCTCGGTATGTATGATATTTTAAGTCTCCAAAATAAAACGCCTCATGAATTTCATCTACCCTAGTAACAATATTAAATCTTATTTATAAACAAAAACACAGTTTGCACACGAACAATAACAAAATTCCTAAAACGAAAATTATCCAATATTTCATACACTAAATTTACCTTTTGCAAACAATCCATATAAACAGGAAATTCCAAAAACAAAAATATCCGAAAAGAAACCAGAAACAGAAGTAAAACAAATGTTCATGATGAGAACTTAAACTAAACATTAGATTCAGTATCCCGGTTGTTGTTGTTGCCACATAGCTGAAGATGAGACCCTTTTTCCAACATCTTTTCAACCTCCTCGAATTGCAACCCTTTTGTTTCGGGCACCAGAAAGTATATCGCGATAAGTCCCAAAACTGAGAACCCGGCAAATAGGAGAAATGTCCCGGGAGTCCCCAATGTCTGTGTAAGTGTTAAAAAAGTTTGGCTCACAATTAAATTTGAAGTCCAATTAGCAACTGCTGCAGTCCCACCACCAAAGCCACGATAACGTAATGGGTATATCTCAGAGTTCACAACCCATGGTACGGTTCCCATACCAGGTGCATATGAGATTATGTATAATGCCATCACTAGTATTGCATAAACCCCGAACTTGGTTGGACAACCTAGGGTATAATAACTTCTATGTTCTGCTTGACAAGTTCCTCGTGTAATATCGTCTAGAGCCAAACAAGCACCTGGATTATACTGTTTTATCATTTCAAATGATGGTTAGTAAAACTATATGAGTTGCAAAATGGGACTATACTTTTTTATGTCATAGCTTGGTATAGTTATGTACTTCAGAGTTTTTTTTTCCCCTCATATCGTGTACTTATGTTCTTTTAACTATAATACTATTTGATCCTATGTTGTAATAATAATTTTTTACACTATAGTCACTAAACTAGCTACCAGGTTGTCTCAGAAAATGTGTTACTATTTCATGAAATTTGCCCTTAGAAAACAAAGTGTAATTTTTTGGATGTTAAACTTACTTTGTTAGCTCCGTTGGAGCAAAAAGCACAACTGGACGAGGCTTTTAAGCAAGTCATGCAGTTCCATGATGACGGATTAGGAGCGCTACTGAAATCCATACAAGTAGAGTTGGCCCCAAAATGGTTTGATTCGAGAATGCTTACAGCTGGAGCATGTAAAGAAGCTTGGTAAAACATGAGTGACAGAACTGTTAGACAAATAATGATGCCAAGCATTGAAACAATCATGAATCTTCGCCTCCCACTTCTATCAACAAACAACATGCTGATGACTGTGCCTAGGGCGTTGAGACCTGCGGTGATCAATGACAGAGCTAAAGCTGTTTTGTTGGAAGCATATCCCGCAAGTTGTACAATAGTGGGACTGTAGTACAATACGGTATTGATTCCAACAAATTGTTGCGCCACTTGGACAGTAATGCCTGCATAAAGTCCCCTACGTACCACCGTATTCCCCCATGCATTTTTTATTTTTGATAAGATGCCATATTTCATGGGTTCTTCGGCTTGCTTTTCATCTTCAACGGATAGTTGTAATGCTTTCATTTCTTTTTCCACCTCATCGGCTGGATAGATTTTCTCCAAGATGTCCCTCGCTTCTTTTATCTTGTTCTTAAAAAAATATATATAACTACAATTATTAACTGCCACATAGGATTAAGGGTTGTTTGGATTACTTATGTTAAGGTGCTTATCTATAATTTCAGAGTAAAATAAACAAATAAGCAGCTCTTTTCCAACCACTTAACACTGCTTATCTGCTTAAAAATAAGCAAGTAAGTACTTAAATAAACAATCACGGTTATCCTATAATAAACCAAATAAATATGACTTAGAACTGGTTGCCAATCATTAGTTACCTGTCTATAAAGCCATCTTGGAGACTCGGGAAGAAACCACATCAAGATAAACTGAATCAATGGTGGAATACCAGCAACTCCAAGCATCCAACGCCACGTCCCAGGAACCTATAACAAAATCATTGTTAGCCAAAAGCTACCAATACCACACACAAAAAAAGAGATTCTACGATATTAAAAAACTTAAAATTATACATAACGTTACCCTGGTAAATGCCAAATTAACAAGGTAAGATATAAACTGCCCTCCGGTTATAAGTAAACCATTTGTGCTCACTAAAGCGCCTCTAATTCTAGCAGGAGAAGCTTCAGAGATGTACAAAGGTGCGGTCATTGAGGCCATTCCAACCCCCAAACCAACAAAAATTCTTCCAATGATAATGACCCATGGGGCAGGAGCAAGCGACATAACAATTGCACCAACACAAAACAGCACATCAGCAGTCATGATTGATATTTTACGCCCAAACTTGTCGTTCATCCATCCACCAATTGCAGCACCAAAAATAGCTCCAGCTACAGCCATGCTAACAATAGTTTCCTACGAGTTTGATAAAAAACAGCAAAAAAGTTACTACTATTTGGACTTGATTTCAAATTATCGCAATGGTAATACAATTTAACTTACTTGTAACCATGTATGCTTTTCAACTTGTTTAAATTCATCTCTGATGTAGAGTAAAGCACCCGAAATAACGCCTTTTTTTAAATATATTAATATGAGAACATTAAAAAAAGCCTATAAAGATATGATTAGAATGAATAAACAAGAAGACAGACAGACATGGTAAATTTACCGGTGTCATAGCCAAACAAGAATCCTCCAATTCCAGCGCTGAAAGCAAGCCTCATTATATAAGGTTGTTGCCATGTAGTCCGGTAACAGTCTGTAAACTCAGTTTTATCTGGTTTAACAACCCCTCCTTCCATTCTCAATTAAATCAATCAATCTGGAACAACTAAGAAAAAATGATCATGAGACTGGATTCTACTGACACAAGTTAAAATCCAATGCATTAGTTTTTTTAGTAATTAAGTTCATTTTGTACTCGCGTACATGCTAAAACTCGACTACATTAACAAACATTAATATTATTCCATTGCAGCATATTTAACTACATTAGCTCAAAAGTGGGTTCTATACCCACTACAGATCAAAAGGCGAGGATGTGAAAACTTAACTATTCATTTAAATTAATACCAGATACTGTGCATTAGTATACCTCCATCAACACACATGGAACTTCTTTCTTTCAATGTAAATTTATATATATCTTCATATCAATCATGTCGAACTAAACTAAGCTAAAAGCCAGCTAACAAGGATTTGAGCAAGTGCACTATAGTCTATAGACAATCCTATGAGACCATCATTGGCCTTAATTTTCTAAAGGGAGAATCACCTTAAAATGTAACTAACTTGTCATTTTTTCGTGTTGTATGCAGCCAACTTATTTTTTTGCTATTATGTACCCAAACTTTTGAATTTGGACATTTGTGTGTATTTTGTGACCATTTTACCCCTACGTCTTTTAACCACCCGGCCTATTAACATCGAGGGGTAAAATGATCATTGTACATGAACAAATTACACACAAATGTCGAAATTCAAAAGTATGGGTATTAAATAGCAAAAAGGAAAAAAGTTAGTTACACAATACTCGAAAAAATGGCAAGTTTGTTACATTTTCACATAATTATCCCTTCTCTAAAAGGGCACATGACAAGAAAAATAAAAAGTACCATATGGTTTTCGCAAATATTAAAAAATATGTAACAAAAGGTTCATAAGTATAGTAATTTTCATAATCGTAACAAGTTTTTTAAACATGGTAAGGGGTCTAATCTATGATTGTACCACACTAACACCAAAGGTGCTCGGCATGAATCAGGGGCCAAACTGACTGAGGATTGTATCAAACATGCAAAAACGTAACCATTAAACTAGTATAGCATCATGAGAACAATAAATGACTCGATTCTTTTAACACACATTAAAACTTCAATTGTATCATATTCTTCTCATATAGTTTCAACATTTCTGAAAGAGAAATGCATAAACCACTGACCAGGTTAAACATACGAACCATTCAATCTAAATAGAATCATAATAACATAGTCATGCGATTAGAAAAACATAGTCATGAGTTACGCACCTCGATTTGGCGTAGTATATATCTCAAACATGCAACAATGTTTTCATTTTCTCATGTTTGATATCATATATATATATAGATGTAAGTGGACCTTTATCTTATCTGATGTCAAGATTATGATAATCCCGAATATTTTGAGTTATCCACAGTTATGGTAATCAAATTATTATTTTTTTGAAATTTAACACAAAATGCTTTGGTTTACATTTGACTTTCTTATTTACTAGATTTGGTGCATTAACTTAAAGTGGTTTGTGCATTTATAATTGTACACACTATACATTTATTTTTTTTTGTTTTATGTTACTACTAGTGTTCATTTTTATTAATCTATCTACCAGATATAAATAACCGAACAAATAGAATAATCAACTTTGTATATCGTGGTAAAGGATAACGCTTACTTGATTTGATTTATTTTGGATAGGAATATTGTTAGTTTATTTTGGTTATGATTTTCTTATTTGGGACACTTCTTGGTTTAGTTAGTTATTAATTTGAGAAATTTACGGGATATTACTTGGTTGGAATTCAAATAGGAAAATACTTTGTTTACATTTATGTAAGTTAAGTTTTTAAAAAACATTCTTGAATGCGTGATTGCTTTCCTTTTACAACATTATTATGAAGGCATATCCTAACAATAAATAAGAAGTTAATTTTGTTTCCAACATTCATCCGGGATACGACATCTGGGAAACCTCACTGAATAATAGTGAAGCCTTGCACGTACCCTAGACAACGAGATGTTGACCATGGGCCGTTACAAGTATTCGGAGGGAAAAACCCCAAGGCTTGCCATCCTTAAGGATCGAACTCAAGACCTTGGGTAAAACCGGGAGTGTCTCTAACTAGCTGGGCTGATCATCATTGGCAAATAAGAAGTTAATGATTCAAATAATAATATTACAAGTTTTTATAGTTGAGTGATACGGATCCAGACGTCACAGCCCAAGTGGAGGACAACCTCGAGCCCGCTAATGAAAGTGGCTAGAACCGGCCCAAGTCATTGGCCCATTCAACCATTGGAAGACAATAAATTTAGTTTCTGTTTCTTGGACCATAATTTTCGAGATTTTGTTTCCTTGTTTACTGTTTTTGCTTCCTATTTAATCATGTACACTCTTTTGGTTGAATGGTGAATTATCATTGAAGTTTTATCAAACAAAGTGTCTGTTGTTTCTTGATCTCGGTTGGCCGAGACACTTATCTCCGACGCTGGTACTTGGTTGGCCAAGTATCGTCGCCGCTAGGTTTTGGCCTAGGTTTGTTCTTCTTGTTCATGGATCCGCATCAAGTGGTACCAGAGCCCAAGAATCTCAGGATGTCAAGAAGGGATCACCGCCAACTGAACCGTCGATTCGCCGCCGGAGGCAACGGTGAAGCACGTGATCCTCGAGATGCTGAGATAGAACAACTCCGTCAACGAATTCACGAATTGGAAACTAATCCTTTTGCAAGGTTCGAAGAGGATGAAGGAAGTTCAGAAACACAATCAGTTGTGAATGAATCCGAAGATAGCAACTACGAGTTTGACAATTTTTTTGCCTCCCGGCCCCCACATCAACGTACCCCAGCAACGTACCCTAACCCGCACCAACGTACCCCACCCCGCCAACAACCCAGGTCACCGCGAGTGCAACCACAACAGCAGGTTGACCACCTACGGTCCTTGGGTCTGAGAACCGAAATCCCGGAGTTTCAAGGACAGTTACAACCCGATGATTTTCTGGATTGGCTTCAAACCGTTGAACGTATATTTGATCTTCGTGCCATACCTGACAACCTTAAGGTAAAACTCGTAGCTATTAAATTAAAAAAATCTGCCTCGTTGTGGTGGGATCATGTGCAAAATAAACGTTTTCGGGAAGGGAAACATAAAGTTGAAACCTGGGAAAAGATGAAACGACTTTTAAAAGCCAAATTTCTTCCTGTTACATACAAACAAGATGCATATTTGGACTATCATAACCTCAAGCAGGGTTCTTTAACTATTGAAGAATTAATTAGCGAGTTTGAGCGCATGCGAATGCGTTGTGGCGCAGAGGAGGATGACGAACAGGTTATTGCACGTTTCTTGAGCATCCTACGACGGGATATTGCAGACGTGGTATTGTTACAACAGTATTATTCTTTCTCTGATGTGTGTAGGCTTGCATTACGGGTCGAACAACAACTCAGTCACAAACTCAAATCATCAACTAAGTTCCCGACAACATCCCGCACACCCACATCAGTTCCTCGGGTCAGCACAATCAAAACCGATCCACCTGTGATTCCAACTACTCAAACGGGAACGTCAAACGCTCTACGATGTTTTAAATGTCAAGGCTTGGGTCACCTTAAACGGGATTGCCCAAACAAGCAAATACTTTCCTTTGTGGACGAGCAAGGACCAACATATGACACGGAGGAGGATGAACCCGCTGAAGTACTTTACCCTGATCGGGGTGAGATTCTTGTGTCTCGCCGCGTTCTTAACGCCGTCCCTTCTGTTCAAGCCGATGATACTACATGGCTCCGCAACAACATTTTCAGAACACAGTGTACGTCCAAAGGCAAAGTGTGTATGGTCATTGTGGATGGCGGAAGTTGCGAAAATATGGTAGCCACCACGATGGTTGAAAAGCTCAGTCTACCCACCCAAGAACACCCTGATCCATACAAACTCACATGGCTGAAGAAAGGAAACTTGGTCCAGGTAACTCATAAATGTTTGGTACAATTTTCAATTGGCAATAAATACACTGATGAAATTTGGTGTGAGGTGATTCCCATGGACGCATGCCACATTCTTTTGGGCCGTCCATGGTTGTATGATCGGCGTGTCAAGCATGATGGGTTTCGTAACACATACTCTTTCAAAAAGGACGGTCTCAACATCACTTTGGCTCCACTCAACCCACGCGATGAGCCACTGATGTTGTGTATTATTTATATTTTATTTTTTTGTTTTTGTGATTCCAAAGAAATTGTAACGAATACAATTCCCCCGGGTCGTTCTCCCAACGAAGGTTTGACGGCGAATAAGTCGAATCGGAGTCGTGAATATGTGAAGTGAATAAGTGACGTGAAAGATTATTTTTTTTAGTATTGATTACCCTATAATAAGAAAAATTAAAAGCAATCTACGCTATTAAAATAAATGCACACAAAAAGAAATCAAATAAATGCAAATCCCGGGCTAATCCCGAGATTTATCAAACTAATAGTGAAATTATACTTAAAATAAAATAGTAAAAACCTAAGGGACTAAAATAGAATTTATTAAAACTGATTTTATAAAAGAAAATTAAGAAAATAAAAGTTTTATAAAAGACGAGGGACTAAAATGGTAAAAACTGAAACTTATTTTTGAACTTATAAAAGACAGGGACTAATTTAGCCAATTACCAAACTTCTTTACAACTAAAAACTAACCAGCCCCGAATTTTAACTTTAACAGAAAAGACGAAGGACTAAAAATGACAAACTGAAACTTATTTTTGTTTTGTTTTCTTTTTATTATTTAAAAACAAGATTAAACTAATTAAATTCAAATAAAATAGCAAACTGACTTTAATAAATCTGAAATTTTAATAGTAATTCTAAAAACTGGTGAACTTTTGATGAAAAATGAAATAAACACCCAAATAAGCACAAAATTAGCTGAAACAGCTTATTGGGAATAAGCCAAAAAGCAAAAATTAAGCAAATGAGCTCCAAATAGCACCAAAAGCTCAGGAAACTTAAACAAGCAACTAATAAACAATTTGGAACTCAAATTAACAGATTTGAACAAGCAAATAAGCAGATTAGAGCTAATTGATTCAAACAACTTAATGGACTTGTAGTTTCAAAACTGCTACTTTCAACAGCTGATTAAAAGCTTATTTCTCAACCAATTTGGAAACAAAAAGCAGATCTGAGAAGCTAACCAAGCAAATATCACAAATAAACTAAGAGCCCTACCACAAAAACACAAGTCCATGATCAATTTGAGCTATGTTCAGCTGACCAAATCATGAACTTGTAGTAACATTTGCTACAACAGACTTATTGTGAACACCTAACTTGCAGAAGCTCTTAAGTAGTCTAAATAAGCTCAAATCTAAAATATTAAGGGGGCAAAAGCTCTATAGCACTACTGAGTATCTAAAATACCTAAGAGCCCTATGAGAAAACTTCAATTGATTACCTAATTAAGCCTTAGATCAGACATATGGAAAACACCAATGCTGCAAATAATCTGACTAGTCTGACTTATTTAATGCTCAACTACTTTGACTATTCTGAATTTCAATGTCCTAAATCTGTTACTAGGTGTTCATTGAACATGTTTAAGCAATAAATCCACAATCACAAACATAAATTGCAGCAAATAAACAAGCTCAGCTGGATCAGATTACCACAAGGAAAGCAGTAGTGAGATATTAAACTATTTTTGACTTTTGTTGAATAAACCTACAACTATAGACTTTATCTAGTCTACTCTAACCTATATTAAACTAGTTATGCAGTTAAAGCACCTAAATAACAATTCTAACCCCAGAAACCAAGTAAATCCAAACACCCCTGAACCTACTGATTACACTAACAATCTTAGAATCAATCCTCAAATCTCATCAACAATGATAAATCTCAGTAACATAATCATATTAGAGTACAAATTAACAGAGATTAACAACAAATTCCAACAAACATTCAGTTTCACAGATTAAGATCAATTCAGAGACAATAATTGAGACAGCTTCAAAGCTAAACACTATACTAATGATCAAACCAACAATATTATAACTAAATATGACAGATAAACATAAAATAAGCAACAATCAAGCAAAAAAAATAAACTAATGAGAGCAGATCTACACTAATTCAGTTGAGTGGAACCAAAATTAAGCAAATACTCACTTGAGCCACTCTCCCTCAGCCACAATTGAGGGAGTTCACTATGCTTGCCTGTCTTTTGACAGGCCAATTGGACTCCTTATTGGCTGTCTTTACTCCTCAAATAAGCTGGCTTATTAAAGATAAGCTGAGTTTGACTATAGTTGACTTTTTGTGAGATTTTGAGTGAATTGAATCAAAACAGGCTCACACAAGCTAGAAAGCTTTATGAGCTTGTTAACTAGAGTAAATAGCTTAAATGTAAGCTGAAATTTGAATAAACAACAACATTTTTATATTTTTTTTATATTTATCTTCTGATTTTTATGTTTTTATGTCTTTTGAAAGCAAATGAAAGGAAAAGAACTTTGAGAAAAGTAGATATTAGCTTCTTAGAAGCTTAATGGAACAGTGACACTGAGCTTTATCTATCAAAAACTATTAAAAGTGAACAAACTTAAATGAAAGCTGAAATGAAAATTTTATTAAATCACTAAAACATTACAAAAGAGAGATTACAATTAAAACTAGTTGAGTACAAAATTCAGCAGAGTAACTTTATCTAAAAAACTAACTACTCTAATCAGCTACCAAATGCCTCTATTTATAGCAACAATGAGAAGGATCTAGAGGGAGGGAGGTCATGGATTGCCAAGCTGGCAATCCGTGTGACCTGTGATTCTTCAAAGCCTCTCAAAGCCGTTTGATCATAATCTAATCATTACCCAATGATGAGCACCCTTGGATCACTGATTGTGACGTGTAGAAACCAATCATTAGCTGCCATCTGTCCCCGTGTGTGCTTGTTTGCTTCTGACACCTCCTGACACGTCTGACACCTTCTAGAAACCCTTTGATTTGACCAATTAGCCCTTAATTGTAGTAATTTTGTACTTGGGTGAATCTAGGGTTCATGTAAAACTGGGTAAATGGGATTTGGGGGGCGGGAATAGGTAAAGGGTAATATTTATTTGTTTTGACCGAATTTAACCATTGACCCGAGTTTTATTTATTTATCCGAATTGTGGGCTCGGGTTAAATGGGGAATGGATGTGGGCTTGGTTGTTGATATGGCTAGTGGGCTGGGTTGGGTTTAGGATAAGAGTAGATTGGGTTAATGGAAAAGTATGGATCCGGTTGTAGACTAGTGTGAATACTAGGGACCAAAAGTGAGAGTCCTGAAAATATAAGGACCCAAGCTGCCAACTTCCAAAAATATTATTCCAAGGGCTCTTTTTGACATTCTTTAATTGATGAGGGACCTCCTTTTCATATTTCCAAAATTTCTTCATAAAGACCAAAAGTGACAACTTTGCAATCTTGGAGGACCAAATGTATAACTTCATCAATTTTTTCAATCTTGTCATTTCTGAAACTTTGAGGACCTTTTATGACTTTTTGAGCTTTGACTTTGACCACTAGCTTCCCCGGCTTAGGCTTTGACTCCTTTCCAAATCTCGTGCTCGTTTTCTTGATTTTCTTGTGTCTTTTGTCGGTTTTCATGATATCCATCCCTGCACATACAAAAACACAAAAACACAATATCTTTTGGCATTTTGGTCGGGTTTTTGGTTATTTTGGTCTGGTTTTGGTCAAGAAAAGGTATGTGTTTAAGCACATACCAAATTCCCCCAGACTAAGCTATTGCAATGTCCTCATGCAATGTTATAAAACTCCCCGATTTTCCTTTTATTCTATTTTTTTGTATTTTTCTTATTTTTCAAGTGACGGCTTTTGATGACAATCATTATCTATCGATAATTTTTAGGGTCATAGAGTAGAAACACAACTCATAGAGGAGTGACCATAAGGATAAAATTCTTCGTCCTTGATTTTTCACATGCTCCCAAACTAAGTTTATAAACGAGATCACAACCTACTTAGAAATTAGATGCCAACACTACTCATGGAAGTTACTTGTGTAAGAACCTCTCGCTCCCAAACTTATTTTTGTTTCTACTTATTTTATTTTTGTGAGAGGAATGAATTTCTCCATTAGCTTCTCATTTTCATAATGATTAGTCCGATAAAGATACCAAGTTTAAAACGCTAAGTAGTTTTCCATCTTCTTGCAAGAAAGTTTGCCTTAAAAATGAGGTCCAAATCAAGGTTATTACATACGTCAAAGACTAAAGAACTCATACAAACATGTAGACATAAGTTGTGGAGAAACATCACGTGCACCTCATGTGCCCGATCTAGGGTCATTCACATGCACCTCACGTGCCAACAACTTGTCTAACACATTAAGCACAAAATCCATACATCTCAACATACATTTTTTTTTTTTTTTTTACTCAAACTTTTCTTCACTCAATAACTTAATACCACGAGATTACCGGGTGTTTCCAAAACATCAAACATTCAATAGTAACCCTTAGAAAACGAACCTTCACGGTTTAAATCCAAGACCTTACCGCCTTTAGAAGTAAGGATCCAAGGTCCGATCTCAATCCGAAATCTAAGAGCACTTTACAACTTATTCACTCAATACGGGACCTTGATGTGTACCCAATTTTTAGAGCAAAAATTCTTTTAAGAAGATGGAGAACTAAATTTCGTTCTAAACCTAAATATCTTTAATTATTTATACAATATATGGGGTGAAACAATTTTACGGGAGCAAAAGGCCACAAGTACCTACGACGAGCTCTAAAGAGAACCAACTACTCCACGTTTGGCATCTAACTTCTAAATAAATTCTATCATTTCTCGCTCTTCGCACATTTAAAAATCTCAAATAACGAAATTCGCGAATACTTAGCCGATAATCAGCCACGCATATATAAAGTCAAGTACGGGAACTTGCAAATTCTTGAAAAGTATTCGCGTTTTCTAGCTCCTTATGTAAAAGACTAGCGAAAGCTTTAAAGCCATGCATGTATAAAGTCAAGTACGGGAACACGCAAAAGAGCAGCTCCTTGTGTACAAGACTAGCACAAGCTTATATGATTATCATTGGTTAAGGGAACAAGCTAGGGCTCAACACGCCCGGTCAAGTCAAAATTTTATTCCTACTCTACCCAGCGGAAAGTCAACAAAAAATGTCAAAACTTATTATATTTTTGCACAAAATTTTTTAAAATTTTTCTCATTTTTTTGGATTTTTTTAATTTTTGGAGGAAAAACGGGATTGCATGAGAAAATAGCAAACATGCAAGGCAAAAATCAAATCGCAAGATCACCCCCCCAGACTAGAACGAGACATTGTCCTCAATGTCTTAAAGGTACGGGTATCCCTACAAAAATCTAAGGCCGTTTATTAATTATGCCAAAAGATAGATGTAAAACGATAAGATTTTGGATATTGGATAAGCAGCGGATGATGAAACTCGAGTAGCGTGAAGGAAACTACGAGCACGAGAGTCTTCATCACCGGGCATTCCTGGACACAGCACAAAACAACGAGGCACAAGATATGGAAGAGGAAGCCCTCCTCTTTATTAAGAATTTAGAAAGAAGATAGATGGATAAACATGGGGTGCCTCCCACGAAGCGCTTGTTTTTGTTAACCGAGTCACATGAGCTTGACTCGACCCCGAATTTATTTGTCCATGGGGAAAGTTTGGAGATCCGGGACAACCATGGATGGTACGTCCCCTCCAAAATAGTGCTTCAACCTATGACCATTCACCTTAAAGTTTGGACCGTCATTTTGAGCTAACTCGACGGTTCCATATGGAAAAACTTGAGTGATGGTGAATGGCCCAGACCAGCGGGTTTTGAGTTTGCCCGAAAAAATCTTTAGCCGAGAATTGAAGAGGAGGACTTGATCACCAACATTGAAAATGCGGTTTTTAATCTTAGAGTCATGAATCCTCTTTGTTTTCTCTTTGTAGATCAAAGAATTCTCGTAGGCTTGATCCCGAAGCTCATTTAATTCATTAATTTGGAGCTTACGGTGATCACCCGCGGTCTTAAGGTCAAAATTGGCATGTTTCAAGGCCCAATATGCCTTATGCTCGAGCTCGATGGGCAGATGGCAGGCCTTTCCGTAAACTAGCTTGTAAGGAGTACACCCGATGGGTGTCTTGAAAGCAGTTCGGAAAGCCCATAAAGCATCATCCAATTTGTCGGCCCACGAGGCTCGATTTTCACCAACGGTTCTTTCAAGGATACGTTTCAATCCACGATTCAAAACCTCGACTTGTCCGCTTGTTTGCGGATGATACGCGGTAGAAAGTCGGTGAGTGACACCATACTTGAGCATAACTTTTGCAAATTGATCATTGCAGAAGTGAGTACTACGATCACTGATTATAGCACGAGGGGTTCCGAATCGGGAGAAGAGATTTTTTAAGAACTTAACAACCACTCGGGCGTCATTAGTGGGGAGCGCTTTAGCTTCAACCCATTTTGACAAGTAGTCGACGGCCACGAGGATATACTTATTCCCTCGTGAAGACGGGAATGGCCCCATGAAATCGATGCCCCACACGTCAAAAATCTCACAGACTTGAATTGCATTTTGAGGCATTTCGTCTTTTTGCGAGATTTTTCCTTGACGTTAGCAAGAGTCACAAGACTTCACCAAGTCGTGGGCATCGCGGTAGATTGTCGGCCAATAGAATCCAGAATCAAAGATTTTTTTAGCGGTGTAGCTGGCACCATGATGTCCCCCCGTGGGTCCATTATGGCAAGCGTTGAGGATGTCAACGGCTTCTTGGCCATGTACACACCGTCTTATCACTTGATCGGCACATATCCGGAATAAGTAGGGATCGTCCCAGAAATAATGTTTAACATCTTTGAAAAACTTCTTTTTCTGCTGGGACGACATCCCTTTCACCACAAAATTCCCCGCATGGTAATTTGCGTAATCAGCAAACCATGGGGTACTCGGATCATTTTTTGAAGATATTTTCTCAAGTGTCTCGAGAGGAAATGTTTCGGTGATTTCCTTTTTCTCGAGATCACTTTGATGGGGATTTTCTAGTCTGGCCAAATGATCAGCGGCTAGATTCTCTGCTCCTTTTTTATCACGAATGATAATGTCAAATTCCTGGAGCAGAAGAATCCACCGAAGTAATCTCGGTTTAGCATCTTGTTTTGCTAAGAGATACTTTAGAGCAGAATGGTCCGTATACACTATGCTTTTTGATAAGACAAGATACGGTCTAAATTTCTCAAAAGCGTAGACAACGGCCAACAACTCTTTCTCAGTAGTAGTGTAATGAGATTGAGCATTGGTCATTGTCTTGCTAGCATAGTGTATCGGTTGGAAGTATTTGGACTTGCGTTGCCCCAGGACTGCACCGATAGCATAATCGCTTGCATCGCACATTAGCTCAAAGGGCAAGTCCCAGTCGGGGGCAACCAAGATCGGTGCTTTGGTTAACTTCTTTTTGAGAACCTCGAATGCTTCGATGCATTCGGGAGAGAAGATGAACGGAGCATCTTTTTCAAGAAGATGGGTCAGAGGCCGGGCGATTTTTGAGAAGTCTTGAATAAATCGTCTGTAGAAACCAGCATGACCAAGGAAACTTCGGATTCCTTTAACGGTAGTGGGATGAGGTAGCTTAGCGATAACATCGACTTTAGCTCGATCGACCTCAATCCCAGATTTGGAAATCTTATGGCCGAGGACTATGCCCTCTTTAACCATGAAATGGCACTTCTCCCAATTTAGAACGAGATTGGTGCTTTCACACCGTTCAAGCATTTTCTCTAAATGGGAGAGGCACGAGGAGAAAGAATTTCCATAAACCGAGAAGTCATCCATAAAGACCTCCATCGTCGTCTCGATCATGTCATGGAATATGGCCATCATGCACCTTTGAAACGTGCCCGGAGCATTGCACAAGCCGAAAGGCATGCGTCGGTAGGCAAATGTTCCATAAGGACACGTGAAGGTGGTCTTTTCCTGATCTTGGGGATCAATTGGTATTTGAAAATACCCGGAAAAGCCATCGAGAAAACAATAGAACTCATTTCCCGCCAAACGCTCAAGCATTTGGTCCATGAATGGTAATGGGAAATGGTCTTTACGGGTAGCATCATTGAGTTTTCGGTAATCGATACACACTCTCCATCCGGTGACGAGACGTGTGGGAATTAACTCATTTTCTTCGTTTGTAATGACGGTCATTCCACCCTTTTTAGGCACACAGTGAACTGGACTAACCCATGAGCTATCCGAGATTGGATAAATCATCCCTGCGTCAAGGAGTTTAATAACTTCCTTTTTGATGACATCATGGATTTTTGGGTTGACCCGTCTCTGTTGCTGGACAGCGGGTTTGAAATTATCTTCCAATAAGATCTTATGGGTGCAGAATTTAGGGTCAATACCCTTTATATCAGAGATCTGCCAAGCAATGGCACTTTTATGCTTTTTAAGCACGTCTAAGAGTTTTGTCTTCTCCTCATCTTTGAGAGCTTTTGAAATGATGACGGGAAATGTATCGGAATCTCCCAAGAAAGCATATTCAAGATGAGGAGGTAAATCCTTGAGCTCAAGCTCCGGAGGATTTTCAATAGACGGCTTAATTTCCTTAACGTCGGCCATTTTAAGGTCCATCGGAGGGGAGAAAGGGGTAGGGTCTTCATTCAAAAGTTGTTTAAGCATAAGAATATCCCCCTCCGGATCATAATAAGAATCATCATCTTCCGGTGAAGAAGATGTGTCGGTAGCAAGAAACTCATTGACCTCTTCCAAAAAGAAATCACCTCCCTCAAACGGAGTGAGGGACGGGGAAGAGTCGGAGATGATAGGTGAAGAAATAGTAGACGGAGAAGAATCATCAATAGAGGTAGAAGAAGAATCCAAAGTGGGATTGCCACTAGCAAAACCGAGAATCTCTTGAGCATACTCCTCCGTAGTAACGTCAATAATATCAATACGGTTGACGGACATGCAATTATCGTTGGAGGAGTATCTCGCGGTTTGATCCAAATCGAAAGTCACGGCTTCATTACCAACTCGCAAGGTAATCTCTTCATCATAAACATCAATCAACGCACGCCCGGTTCTTAAGAATCCTCTCCCAAGAATGAGAGGAACTCGTGGATCGGCATCAAAATCGACAATCACAAAATCTGCCGGAAAATGGAACTTTCCCACATTAACGTAGACATCTTCGGCGATTCCAATTGGTCGAGTAATTGATTGATCCGCGAGCTCGAGAGTCATGCGGGTCGGAGTGAGAGCGGGGAGAGATAATTTTTCCCAGACGGACTTAGGCATTAGGTTAATGCTAGCGCCAAGATTGGCCAAGGCGAAACATTGAACCATCCCCGGAAAATTGCACGGAATAAGGAACTTTCCGGGATCTCCTAGCTTTTCCGGAAGCTTTTTAAGGAGAACCGCGGAACATTGTTCATTTAACGGGGTTGTTTTTGCCATCTCAAACAATTTATCTTTGTTACTCAGCAAATTCTTCACCATCGATGCAAACTTCGGCATTAAGAGAGCAGCATCCGCGAAGCTAATTTCGAAGCTCATATCTTGAAAGATTTGATAGAATTTCTCCATCTGATGCGTATTCTTATCATGGTGCTTTTGTTCATCAAGTCTCGACGGATACGGAAGTTTTATCTTAACGGGAACCTCTTGTTCAAAATCAACTTTCCCTTTTCCTTTTGACGATTGGACAACCGGAGGTTGGATGTCTTCGGTCCTTCCATTATTAGTAGGAAGTGCCGTATCCGTTGTCTCCTCGGTTTCACGGGCGACTACCTTGGGAGGAAGAGAAGAAGAGGTAGTCGGAGCCGTAGGTCCATCATAACAAACACCACTACGTGTTGTGATCGCTTTAACGTCTCCCCTCGGGTTTGCGATCGTGTTGCTGGGAAGAGAAGTAGTACCCGAACCCGAGGGTTGATCATTTAAACGTTTCTTAATCTCACTCATTTCCTTAGTTAACAACTCTTGAGTTCTCATCAAATTTTGATTTTGAAGCATTAATTGTCGAAGAATCTCATCCGAGGGTGGCGGATTTGGAACAACATTTTGATTTTGATTAAAATTTTGCCCTCGGTTGTTGTTATTGAAACCTTGATTATGAAAATTTGCTTGATTTCGATTCATATTTCCTTGATTAGCATTGAAATTCCCATAAAAATTCCCTTGATTTTGATTTCCTTGAAAACCCCGGTTTTGATTTTGATTAAAACCATTGTTTTGAAAACCATTATTTGCACGATTTTGATTATTGTTCACTTGATTACGGTTTTGACCTTGATTTTGACTTTGATTATTGAATCCCGGTGGTGGTCCAAGTGTATTGTTTGAACGGTAGCTAAGGAGATTACGATCTCCTTGGGGTTGGTAACCATTACCACCCGAATTAGTAGCATACACATTCTCGTGTCCATAAGCCCCGGTGGCCGGACACTCGAAATAAGAATGAGGACCACCACATATCTCACAACCATGGTTAATAACATTGACTTGGTTGGGTGTTTTCTCAATAACAAATGAATCGAATCTCTTATTAAGTGCGGCGAGAGCATTCATAACTTCTTCATTGTTCTTACTATTAGCACTAGACGTTTGAAGCTTGCTCCTTGAATTTCTCACACGGGCTTTGTTTTCAATTATTCCGAATGCCTCTCGAGTATTACGAGCCAATAAATTTCCACCGGCCGCCGAATTGAGTGAATCTTGATCGGCAAGACTCAAACCATTATAAAAGGTATCGATTTGATGAAGCTCCGAAAAACCGTGGTTCGGACATTTCTCAATCAACTCTTTAAACCGATCCCAAGCCTCGCTGAACGATTCATCAAAGGCTTGTTGGAAACGTAAGATTTGAGCGCGGAGATTAGAAATCTTAGAAGGAGGATAGAAATGGTTCACGAACTTTGAAGCTAGGTCACCCCAAGTATAGATCGAGTTCGGGGGTTCCTTCTCAAGCCAAGTTCGAGCCGCTCCCTTAAGGGAGAAAGGAAATAACTTCATCTTGATCGCATCATATGACACTTGATTAAGCTTAATGGTCTCAACTATATCCGTGAAGTTCCTAATGTGAATATGAGGATCTTCACTCTCGAACCCATGGTAAGAGATACTAGTGATGAGGTTCAATAACCCGTGATTGATTTCAAATTGATTAGCAAGTATGTCGGGAATCACAATGGCCCTTCGCACACCATTAAATGGTGTTTGAAGTTGTTCCTCCATCGGACGGAGGTCGGGGCCCGGTTGTGCTCCTTGATTAGGCTCCACCGGAGGAGCTTGATTGTCGTTCATTTCCTCAACGTTTGGGAAATGAATACGGTGTGTGTGTCGAATTACCCTTTCGGGATTTGATAATGGAGAAATAAGATTTTGAGAAGATGAGCGGGTGTTCATACACCAAAAAGAAAACAAAAATAAAAATCAAAAATCTTTTTGTATTTTTGGTTGGGAATTATTTTTGGCTTTTTTAATATATTGAAAAACAAAAGATTTTATTTTCTTTTTGGTAACCGTTACGTTAACCGTAACCGTTTCCTTTAAAACTACGCGCAGCGTGGCGGGAAGGCAAAGGTAGCTCCGAAGATGCTTAAAAACCCGCCTTCTTCAGCTCGACAATTTCATGTCAAGCTTCCTTAAACCCCGTGATTAGGTTGTAGTAATAAAGTAATCCGATAACGATTAATTTCACGATTTGTTTTGTTGTTATTTGGAATGGTTTACAACCGCCCTCCTTCAACGGAAGACGGAGGATGTTTATTAATGATGTATTTATGAAAACACTTTAGGAAAAGTGTTTTATTTATTATATTTTTGTATTTTTATTTTTATAAAAAACAATAACTTCCAAGGAAGGATCTTCAAATCACAAAAACAACGGACGAAATCGACGCACTCGTTTCAAGCCTTCCCCGGCAACGGCGCCATTTTATTTGATGTTGTGTATTATTTATATTTTATTTTTTTGTTTTTGTGATTCCAAAGAAATTGTAACGAATACAATTCCCCCGGGTCGTTCTCCCAACGAAGGTTTGACGGCGAATAAGTCGAATCGGAGTCGTGAATATGTGAAGTGAATAAGTGACGTGAAAGATTATTTTTTTTAGTATTGATTACCCTATAATAAGAAAAATTAAAAGCAATCTACGCTATTAAAATAAATGCACACAAAAAGAAATCAAATAAATGCAAATCCCGGGCTAATCCCGAGATTTATCAAACTAATAGTGAAATTATACTTAAAATAAAATAGTAAAAACCTAAGGGACTAAAATAGAATTTATTAAAACTGATTTTATAAAAGAAAATTAAGAAAATAAAAGTTTTATAAAAGACGAGGGACTAAAATGGTAAAAACTGAAACTTATTTTTGAACTTATAAAAGACAGGGACTAATTTAGCCAATTACCAAACTTCTTTACAACTAAAAACTAACCAGCCCCGAATTTTAACTTTAACAGAAAAGACGAAGGACTAAAAATGACAAACTGAAACTTATTTTTGTTTTCTTTTCTTTTTATTATTTAAAAACAAGATTAAACTAATTAAATTCAAATAAAATAGCAAACTGACTTTAATAAATCTGAAATTTTAATAGTAATTCTAAAAACTGGTGAACTTTTGATGAAAAATGAAATAAACACCCAAATAAGCACAAAATTAGCTGAAACATCTTATTGGGAATAAGCCAAAAAGCAAAAATTAAGCAAATGAGCTCCAAATAGCACCAAAAGCTCAGGAAACTTAAACAAGCAACTAATAAACAATTTGGAACTCAAATTAACAGATTTGAACAAGCAAATAAGCAGATTAGAGCTAATTGATTCAAACAACTTAATGGACTTGTAGTTTCAAAACTGCTACTTTCAACAGCTGATTAAAAGCTTATTTCTCAACCAATTTGGAAACAAAAAGCAGATCTGAGAAGCTAACCAAGCAAATATCACAAATAAACTAAGAGCCCTACCACAAAAACACAAGTCCATGATCAATTTGAGCTATGTTCAGCTGACCAAATCATGAACTTGTAGTAACATTTGCTACAGCAGACTTATTGTGAACACCTAAATTGCAGAAGCTCTTAAGCAGTCTAAATAAGCTCAAATCTAAAATATTAAGGGGGCAAAAGCTCTATAGCACTACTGAGTATCTAAAATACCTAAGAGCCCTATGAGAAAACTTCAATTGATTACCTAATTAAGCCTTAGATCAGACATCTGGAAAACACCAATGCTGCAAATAATCTGACTAGTCTGACTTATTTAATGCTCAACTACTTTGACTATTCTGAATTTCAATGTCCTAAATCTGTTACTAGGTGTTCATTGAACATGTTTAAGCAATAAATCCACAATCACAAACATAAATTGCAGCAAATAAACAAGCTCAGCTGGATCAGATTACCACAAGGAAAGCAGTAGTGAGATATTAAACTATTTTTGACTTTTGTTGAATAAACCTACAACTATAGACTTTATCTAGTCTACTCTAACCTATATTAAACTAGTTATGCAGTTAAAGCACCTAAATAACAATTCTAACCCCAGAAACCAAGTAAATCCAAACACCCCTGAACCTACTGATTACACTAACAATCTTAGAATCAATCCTCAAATCTCATCAACAATGATAAATCTCAGTAACATAATCATATTAGAGTACAAATTAACAGAGATTAACAACAAATTCCAACAAACATTCAGTTTCACAGATTAAGATCAATTCAGAGACAATAATTGAGACAGCTTCAAAGCTAAACACTATACTAATGATCAAACCAACAATATTATAACTAAATATGACAGATAAACATAAAATAAGCAACAATCAAGCAAAAAAAATAAACTAATGAGAGCAGATCTACACTAATTCAGTTGAGTGGAACCAAAATTAAGCAAATACTCACTTGAGCCACTCTCCCTCAGCCACAATTGAGGGAGTTCACTATGCTTGCCTGTCTTTTGACAGGCCAATTGGACTCCTTATTGGCTGTCTTTACTCCTCAAATAAGCTGGCTTATTAAAGATAAGCTGAGTTTGACTTTAGTTGACTTTTTGTGAGATTTTGAGTGAATTGAATCAAAACAGGCTCACACAAGCTAGAAAGCTTTATGAGCTTGTTAACTAGAGTAAATAGCTTAAATGTAAGCTGAAATTTGAATAAACAACAACATTTTTATATTTTTTTTATATTTATCTTCTGATTTTTATGTTTTTATGTCTTTTGAAAGCAAATGAAAGGAAAAGAACTTTGAGAAAAGTAGATATTAGCTTCTTAGAAGCTTAATGGAACAGTGACACTGAGCTTTATCTATCAAAAACTATTAAAAGTGAACAAACTTAAATGAAAGCTGAAATGAAAATTTTATTAAATCACTAAAACATTACAAAAGAGAGATTACAATTAAAACTAGTTGAGTACAAAATTCAGCAGAGTAACTTTATCTAAAAAACTAACTACTCTAATCAGCTACCAAATGCCTCTATTTATAGCAACAATGAGAAGGATCTAGAGGGAGGGAGGTCATGGATTGCCAAGCTGGAAATCCGTGTGACCTGTGATTCTTCAAAGCCTCTCAAAGCCGTTTGATCATAATCTAATCATTACCCAATGATGAGCACCCTTGGATCACTGATTGTGACGTGTAGAAACCAATCATTAGCTGCCATCTGTCCCCGTGTGTGCTTGTTTGCTTCTGACACCTCTTGACACGTCTGACACCTTCTAGAAACCCTTTGATTTGACCAATTAGCCCTTAATTGTAGTAATTTTGTACTTGGGTGAATCTAGGGTTCATGTAAAACTGGGTAAATGGGATTTGGGGGGCGGGAATAGGTAAAGGGTAATATTTATTTGTTTTGACCGAATTTAACCATTGACCCGAGTTTTATTTATTTATCCGAATTGTGGGCTCGGGTTAAATGGGGAATGGATGTGGGCTTGGTTGTTGATATGGCTAGTGGGCTGGGTTGGGTTTAGGATAAGAGTAGATTGGGTTAATGGAAAAGTATGGATCCGGTTGTAGACTAGTGTGAATACTAGGGACCAAAAGTGAGAGTCCTGAAAATATAAGGACCCAAGCTGCCAACTTCCAAAAATATTATTCCAAGGGCTCTTTTTGACATTCTTTAATTGATGAGGGACCTCCTTTTCATATTTCCAAAATTTCTTCATAAAGACCAAAAGTGACAACTTTGCAATCTTGGAGGACCAAATGTATAACTTCATCAATTTTTTCAATCTTGTCATTTCTGAAACTTTGAGGACCTTTTATGACTTTTTGAGCTTTGACTTTGACCACTAGCTTCCCCGGCTTAGGCTTTGACTCCTTTCCAAATCTCGTGCTCGTTTTCTTGATTTTCTTGTGTCTTTTGTCGGTTTTCATGATATCCATCCCTGCACATACAAAAACACAATATCTTTTGGCATTTTGGTCGGGTTTTTGGTTATTTTGGTCTGGTTTTGGTCAAGAAAAGGTATGTGTTTAAGCACATACCAGCCACCACAGTCATTGACAAAGTCTGACTTTGTGGGTCTCGCGCAACAGCCAACCACCACACATGTTCTAGCCTTAGTGGTGGTCGAAGCAAATCCAGAACCTTTGGAATTTCCCGCAGCGGTGCTTCCACTTCTTCATGAGTTAGCCGATGTTTTTCCAGATGACATTCCGGCAGGGCTACCTTTAATGCGTGATATTCAACATTGCATCGAATTTGTTCCTGGTGCGAGTATCCCAAACAAACCAGCCTACCGCATGAACCCAAAAGAATATGCAGAGCTACATCGCCAAGTGACAGAACTTCTAGACAAAGGCCTCATCCGAGAGAGCATGAGTCCTTGTGCGGTCCCCGCTTTACTCGTTCCTAAACCAAATGGTACTTTTCGAATGTGTATTGATAGTCGTGCAGTGAACAAAATCAACATCAAATACCGTTTTCCGATACCACGTTTTGACGATCTTCTTGATCACCTAGACGGGGCTAAACTATTTTCTAAAATTGATTTGAGGAGTGGTTATCACCAGATCCGTATGAGGGTCGGGGATGAGTGGAAAACCGCTTTCAAAACACGCGACGGGCTTTACGAGTGGATGGTTATGCCTTTTGGGTTATCAAACGCTCCAAGTACTTTCATGCGTTTAATGAATCATGTTTTCAAACCTTTAATTGGCAAATGTGTAGTCGTTTATTTTGATGATATTTTGATCTTTAGCAACACCTTGGAACAACATTTACATCATCTTCGACAGGTTTTGTTGATTCTACGAGATCAGCAATTATTCGCCAACAAGAAAAAATGTCATTTCCTGTCAGAAGAAGTCATTTTTTTGGGATATTTGGTGTCGGGAAATGGCATCCGCATGGATCATAAGAAGGTTGAGGCAATTACAACATGGCCGCCTCCGACGTCCTTACACGAAGTGCGGAGTTTTCATGGCCTTGTTTTGTTCTATCGACGTTTTATTAAAAATTTTAGCACTATTATGGCACCAATTACAGAATGTTTGAAGAGTAGTAAATTTTCTTGGTCCACAACTTCTCAGGCGGCTTTCGAACTTCTAAAAAAGTCTGTTACAGAGGCTCCGGTACTCGCTTTGCCAAATTTTGACAATGTGTTTCAAGTGGAGTGTGATGCTTCGGGTGTGGGGATCGGTGGTGTCTTAAGCCAACTGAATCGGCCAATCGCATTTTTTAGTAAAAAGTTCAACGACACGCGACGTCGTTATAGCACATATGATAAGGAGTTTTACGCGATCGTCCGACCCCTTGAATATTGGAGACATTATTTGCTGCCCAATGAGTTCATTCTCTATTCTGATCATCAGGCCTTAAAATTCATTCAAGGGCAAGCTAAGCTCAACCCACGACATGCAAAATGGGTTGAAACTTTGCAAGATTTTCATTTTGTCATCCGACACAAAGCCGGGAGCGCCAATACGGTCGCCGACGCCCTTAGTCGTCGTCCGTCACTGATGATATCTTCCACCATTCAGGTTGCTGGTTTTGAGCCTCTCAAAGTCTTGTATAAAGATGATCCCGACTTCAAAGCTATTTGGGAAACCTGTAGGTTGACTCCGTTTCGCGATTATGTTCAGCACGATGGCCTGCTCTTTAAGGGACATCGTTTGTGTGTTCCTTTATCTTCATTCCGGGAATCAATTATTCTTGAATGTCATCAGGGAGCTTTGGCAGGTCACTTTGGACGGTCAAAAACTGTCTCACTTGTTGCCGAACGTTTTTTTTTGGCCCAAGCTTGTACGTGATGTGGTGAAAGTTCTCAGTCGTTGTCGCACATGCCGTCTTGCCAAAACTCATCACACTAACCAGGGGTTATATACACCACTACCCACGCCATCCGGACCATGGGAAGATGTTAGCATTGATTTTGTCCTTGGTTTGCTGCTTACGCAACGGAAGAAAGACTCTATTATGGTTGTTGTGGATCGTTTTTCTAAAATGGCTCACTTTGTTCCGTGTTCGAAGACATATGATGCATCAGAGGTGGCACGGTTGTATTTTTCTGAAATTGTTAAGTTACATGGGATACCAAAAACGATTACATCGGACAGAGATGTTAAATTTGTAGGCCACTTTTGGCGCACTCTTTGGAGACGATTGGGGGCAAAACTGCAATTTAGCTCTTCTCATCACCCACAAACCGACGGTCAAACCGAATTCACTAACCGTAGCTTGGGTAATCTTCTTCGTTGTCTCGTGGGTGACAACAAAAAGCAATGGGATCTTGCCCTCCCCCATGCTGAGTTCGCATATAACAGGTCCTCTCATAGTTCAACGGGACGTAGTCCTTTTCTCGTGGTTTATGGGCGCAATCCGTTTACACCCCTTGATCTCGCGCCATTTCCAGCGGTTGAGAAGTATAATGCAGAAGGAAGTGATAGGGCCAAACAAATCAAGTTGCTTCATGAACAGGTACGCGATCAGATTACTAAGCACAATTTACAATATCAAGCTCGTACCAATAAACATCGGAGGAAAGTGGTTTTTCAAGTTGGTGATATCGTCTGGATTTTCTTGAGGCGTGAAAGGTTTCCACAGGGACGTTTTGCTAAATTGCAACCTCGTGGTGATGGTCCATTCCGTGTTCTTGAGCGCATTAACGACAATGCATATAAGATTGATTTACCAGGTCATTATGGTGTCTCAGCTACTTTTAATGTTGCTGATCTCGCTCCTTATGTTGAAGACGAGCCTTTTGAAGATGCCTCGGGGGCGAGTCGTTTTTTAGAGGGGGAGGATGATACGGATCCAGACGTCACAGCCCAAGTGGAGGACAACCTCGAGCCCGCTAATGAAAGTGGCTAGAACCGGCCCAAGTCATTGGCCCATTCAACCATTGGAAGACAATAAATTTAGTTTCTGTTTCTTGGACCATAATTTTCGAGATTTTGTTTCCTTGTTTACTGTTTTTGCTTCCTATTTAATCATGTACACTCTTTTGGTTGAATGGTGAATTATCATTGAAGTTTTATCAAACAAAGTGTCTGTTGTTTCTTGATCTCGGTTGGCCGAGACACTTATCTCCGACGCTGGTACTTGGTTGGCCAAGTATCGTCGCCGCTAGGTTTTGGCCTAGGTTTGTTCTTCTTGTTCGTGGATCCGCATCATTGAGTCATAGCAATAAACGAGCAGGTTTGCCTGCGCATTGCTGCGGGGATGCTTTATCGATGCGTTGAACATTTTTGATAATGCATATGTAGGTGCAATTGTTGTCAAATGAATTTGTTGTTGTTGCTAATAATTTGAAGAGATGGCTCTTCACATCCTTATCTATAATTCCAATTCAGCCTTTTAAACAACGTAATTATAGTTTTCAACACCATCCAATGAAAAGGAAGAAACTACCTAATTGCACATCGGACATCATTTTTCTTCAACATGTGTTATAGCATTCTTTTTTAATAAAACACATTTAATAATGAATGAAATTAGCACCAAAGGTGTATGTATGTTGGAAAACAATTCAAGATTATTAGCAAACTGTTTCTAATAATATCATATATGCTTTTGTTTGAGTTAAGATGTCATCTCATCTTTCCTCATTCTTCTGAGTTATTGGGTGCTTGGGGTTGCATATTTTTTGCTTACGCTAAAGCAATTCAAAGGTATTTAAAATACACATTTTCGGCTTCTAGCCACCATTATCCCCATACACTCAAAAATGAATCGTGTCAACGTAATAATCAAAAAAAACACCTGACACTATGTAAGCCCACACACCCTCTTACTTATTTTTAGTCATTTAACCATTTTAACTTTTTTGACACAGGAAAAGCTTTGAGCGACAATATAAGAGCAAGTATTTCCAAATTGCTCGTCTTGTCCCCGGCACAACAAATAAAACAGTAAAACAGCAAGCATCAAACTACAATCAATGATACATTAAAAATTATTACCTGTAATTGGGAGTAAGCTGTAGGTCGTTGTCGCAGCATTGTGCAAGTGAAACGTTTCACTTGAGTTAGAAAAACTTGAGAATTAATTAAGCAAACTTATCTTCTGCTGTCCATCAGGAAGTCTTTTCTCGCCAATTTAGCCTCTCCAATAGTTGTCTATTGCGTGCAGTGGGTTTCTTGTCTGAAAAATGATGCAAAGAAACAAAGCCAAATTTAGACCAGGTTTTGGTAGCTGGTGTTTGGGATTACTTATTAATTATGCTTTCATACTTATTAATAAGTAGAAAAAGCAATGTTTGGTAAGCAAATCCAAACTGACTATCTAAAAAAATACTTATTTTTTGTTGGGAATTAAACCAACAGTTAGTACTGCCAGGCTAAATGTTTCAACTGTTGAAGAATAACACAAGCAGTACTAACTGCCAGTACAAACACTTTGTACTACTTATATGCTGAAAACGTGTAATATGATAAGTATAGAAAGGATTTAGTGAATATATTATATATTTAGAGTTATAGTTATCTTGTACAGGAATCCTTGTTCTATAAAAGGATATCCTAAGTTATGTTTTATATACACAAGTCATACGTATTGTTTTGTGAGAGATTCAAGGTTGTGAAACCCTAGTGATAGAAGATCACGCTTATTATTCAAAAATAATATTGAATCGTTTTGGTTAACCATTGTCTTCATTGTTCATACATATTCAATCACTGTTCCATTCATTCATACACATCACACAAACAATATCTTCTAAGTATTAGCTAGTAAATTCCGCGTGCTAGTTAGTATCACTCAAAGTATCTCTAACACAAGGAGTGTGTTTAGATCCGGTCAAGTGGTATCAGAGCCAGGTTTCTGATACTTTGAATTAGAAGATCCTCTTTTTGCTTAACAAGAACAGATGGACATGGAGACTTCTACAACACATGTTGCTGCAAAGTTACCAATGCTCAAGCCCAATGAATTCGACATGTGGAGGTTAAGAATTGAACAATTCTTCCAAGTGCAAGACTATGCACTTTGGGAAATCATAGAAGAAGGGAATTCATTCAAGCCTACAACTACAACAACAACAGTAGAGGGTAAAGTTGTGACAACTGTGCAGACTAAGCCAATGACTGCAGAGGAGAGAATCCAGATGAAGAATGACATCAAGGCAAGAAGTATGCTTATGATGACAATACCTAATGATCAACTCTTGAACTTTAGCAAGTTCGAGGATGCCAAATCATTGTTTGAGGCCATTGTTGCAAGATTTGGTGGGAATGAAGCCACCAAAAAGACTCAGAAGACACTCCTCAAGCAACAATTTGAGAACTTCTCAGCAAATAGCAATGAATCATTGGACCATATGTTCAACAGGCTTCAGAAACTTGTAAGCGAACTTGCTATTCTTGGAATTGAGATACCTCAGGAGGACTTAAACTCTAAAGTCTTTGATAACGCTCATTTTGAACATGTTTTAGATGCATTATTTCTATATTTATGCATTGTATTTGGTTGTATTTGTGAACATATTATGCTAAAAAGGTGCAAAAGATGTATTTTAGTTCAGGTACGATCAAGTTCAAGGAAAAGGCTAAAAGATGAAGAAAAGTTGTTAAATCAAGAGCTTATGCACAAATATAGGATTCGTCTCACAATAAAAGCTTTGGGGAGGATTGTTAAAGATAAAGAATCACGATTACAATGATTTTCAAGCTCAAGAAAAGATCATGAAATGATGAAATGAATGATGAAGGTCATAACCCAAAATTAAGGTTCCTATCTCAAACACAAGGTTGAGTAGTCATTTCCAGACCAAAGGTTTAGAGTTCAAACCCAAGGTCCAGCAGACATCCAGACCACAGGTCCTAGGTCCCGACCTTGGGTCCGGCCACTTAAAGTCTTCCATAGTTGCATTTAAGAGAAGAGTTAAGTGCCATCACTCAAAAGTCCAATCATCTACTTCCATTAACTCATCTTGCCTTCAATTTCTGACACTTTGAGCCCAAGAATTATGCTTGGTGACCAAGGAGAATTATCTTATATATAACAACATCAACAACATCAACATCATCATCTATTTCTAAAAAAACAAATCTATTACTCTCTCAAAGAGAGGCGACAAGGAGAGGCAACGCAGGAAAGGGGAAGCTTACACTCACCAAGCATCAATACAAATTATTCAAGGATCATTGTTGATCATTTCACAAGTGTCCTTCATTTCTTGTAATCATCATTACAACTTTTGTAAGACTTATTAATCATGTTTTCTAGTGATAAATTTCTTGTGGTTATTCCTTTGTTTGCCATGAGTGGCTAAGTGCCTTGTGCACTTGCCTAGATGATGTTTGTTACATGATTTTTGGTTGATTATGACTTAATGGTTCTAATGAAAAGAAAAGCTAATACTAAGATCGAATTGTGCTATTAAGAGTTTTCTCCACCAAAGAGTTGTCAAGTTTGGTTAATTACTAAGAATATATTGGGTTGAAAAGGACATTGTTAGTTAATTAGTTGTAAACCTTTGTCTATGAGGGTTTTACCTTATGTATTGACCATTTCATAAGAAACTTGGTTAAACTTGGAAAACTAAATAGTGTGGTTGTCAATTACTTGTGAAACGAAAGCGAATCGAGTAATTGAGTTGTGTTAGTCTTGGATTGATCAATTCTTAATTATTGTTTTTATAATCTTAAAATCTTGACGAGGATTGAGAGTGTTGGAAACAATAGAGTTAGTACACCCACTAATCGAATTAGAACACCATCTAATTTGTTGATCATAATCAAATGGAACAATTGTCATAATCATGTCAAAGGAATTGTGCAAACTAGTCTAGGCAAGTGTAGTCTTTAATTTATTGAATTTATATCATCTCTATTTGCTTGCAAATTAGAACCGATAAGTTGGCTTGGCTTTATTTACAAAAACTCACATCATTAAAACTAAACAAATCCTAGTGAACGACCTCGGCTTACCTTAATTATCTCTTACTACACACGGACGAGTATACTTGCTCGTATGTGTTTCGTTTGAATCGTTGGTAAATCGTGTTATAAATTTAAAACTTGTACTCATAACGGGTATATCCCTTGAAACACATCAAGTTTTTGGCGCCGTTGCCGGGGATTTGACCACGTTTGTGTGAAGTTTTTGTTTATAATTTATTTGTTCTAATCCTATTCATATTGATATTCGTTTGCGTATTCGTTAAGTTCTATAAAAAAATATATATATATAAAAAATATATATTTTTACCTCTTGGCCGCCGGCCCACAGCCCGACCAAACGGCCCAAGGCTTTCTGTCAACTTTTCCAACCCTTGACCGCTGGTCCACAGTCCGACCGGGCGGCCTCAGCTTTCTGTCACTTTTTCTTTCCCTTTTCGAACCAGACCGCCGGTTTTTGCTCTTGACCGCCGGCCCAGTAGAATTAAAAAAAAATAAAAAATTTCTTAATTATTTTTCTTTTGTTTCTTTCTTTAATCCTTTTCGATAGGGTTCGTTTTTCTCGTGTATGACCACTCGTTCTTCAAGCAACGAATTGAGCACACCATTGTCTAACCCCGAAAGTTTATTTCGCAAAAAGAGAACTCCATTCGTTCCACCTGATCAAAGAATTCCAAGAACCAAAAACCCACCGTTTGAAAACCTTTCCGAAGTTCATCCAATCGTTAATCTTTTTCAAGAATTACCATTTCCAATGGCTGACGATCAACCCATGTGGGATTCTAATAGGGTTGTAGCTCCTACACCCGCAGCCGCAATTGTTCCCATTAATCTTGGAGAAAACTTTACTATCAAAGGTCATCATCTTTCGATGATTAAAGACAACCAATTTGATGGTAGAGCTAAATCCGATCCACACAAACATATAGCCGATTTCCTTGAAATTTGTGATATGTTTCGTTATGGAACTACCGATGCAAATTCAATCCGTCTTAAACTTTTTCCATCATCTCTCACCGGAGAAGCGAAAATTTGGTATAATGAATTAAGCCTTGGAGTGATCACAACTTGGGACCAAATAAGAAGAGCGTTTGTAGGACGTTTCTTTCCGCCAGCCATGTTCGATCATCTCTTAGGTGAAATTCGTAGCTTTACTCAAAAAGAAGGAGAAAATCTTGTCGAAGCTTGGCTTCGAATGAAAAACATGCTCCGAAGTTGTCATGGGCATGGATTGTCTCGTGGTAATATCATTCAAATCTTTTACCATGGTCTCGATGACGCAACCCAAGGCATACTTGATGCCGGAGGAATATTTCTTTATAAGACCCCTAACGAAGCTTACAACTTACTAGAAGACCGTGTACTTCTAAAGCTCGATTGGTCTAAGGATTCCAAAATCAAACCTCAACGAAAATCGGTTGCATTCGCTGAAGCAACAAATGAAAATTCTAAAATCATGGATATGATGAAAGATTTTACCTCTAAAATTGATTCCAAATTCAAAAGTATCCAAAAAGAAATCAAAGAAATGCGTGAGGGATGTACTCATTGTGGTGGAAATCACTCCTCATCCGAGTGTGATGATAAGCCCATGGGAGGTCCCGAAGCAGAAGCCAATTATGTTTCTGGAGGATATCGAGGAGGAGGATATCGTGGAAACTACTACGGTAGGAATTCTCGAGATTGGCAAGATCGTCCACCAAGGGATGATAATCGTTCCCAAACTCGTGACGAAAACCGTCAGACATCTTCTCATGATGATACCCGTTCACCACCACAATCTCGTGAAACGAAAAACGAAGAATCTGAATTCGAAAAAACCATGCGTGAATTTGTGCATGCTCAAAAACAAACGAACGAATTCATGAAAAATCAATTCTTCATGCTCAAAAGCAAAGTCGAACAAGGTCAAAAGAATCATCAAGCTTCTATCCAAGATCTTGAAACCAAATTTGGTTGTCTTTCTGATCAACTCGCTGCAAGATCATCTGGTACCTTGCCAAGCAATACTCAAACCAACCCAAAACCATCATCATCTGGTAACTATCGCCCACCTCAAACGAGAAATGAGCATGTGAATGCTGTATACACTCGTAGTGGCCTATCTTATGATCCACCACCCAACCCAACCCAAACAACCACTATTGTTCATGATGATAGTGAGGATGAAGTAGAAGAAGAATCTAAAGAAAAAGAACAAATTCCTACACCAGTTGATAAATCTACTCCAAAACTTAAACCATACAAACCAAGGATTCCATATCCTCAACGTTTGAGGAAAGAAAAGATGGAAGAGCAATATGGCAAGTTCATTGATTTACTAAAAGAAGTTAGAATCAACATTCCTCTTGTTGATGTCCTAGCTGGTATGCCCAATTATGGGAAGTTTTTGAAAGAACTTGTGATCAATAAAAGTAAAATGGAAAACATTTCCGCTACCTTCTTGAATGAAGATTGCTCAGCCATTATTGAAAATAAACTACCGAAAAAACTCGGTGATCCTGGAAGTTTTCTTATCCCATGTACTTTGGGAAATTCAATCACTTGTGATGCTTTAGCTGATCTCGGTGCAAGTATCAATCTTATGCCATACTCATTGTATGCGAAACTCTCAATCAATACATTGAAACCAACGAGAATGAGTATACGCTTAGCCAATCATACTATCCAATATCCTGTTGGAATAGCTAAAAATATGCTTGTTCAAGTTGGGCAATTTGTTTTCCCTGTTGATTTCGTGATCCTCGAAATGGAGGAAGATAGCAAAGTTCCATTGATTCTAGGAAGACCTTTCCTAAATACAGCAGATGCTATCATTCGAGTAAAAAATAAAGAACTCAACCTTGGAGTTGGGGACGAAAGAATTTCTTTTTCAATTAACCAAGCGATGAAATATTCTCATGTGAATGATGATACTTGTTATAGCATTGATTCTATCGATGATATAACAGAGGAAACATTTGGTGAGTTGCTTGACGAAAGAATTAAGACTTATAAAACTTCTGGACAAATCAGTGATGAAGATCTCGACAGAGAATTCGCTGAATTTATGCAGATTGACACAGAAGAAATTTCTGAGGAAGAAAACACCAACTTTGAGGAGTTGGAATTCAATGATGATATGAGAATCAAAACCTCAATCGAAGATCCGCCAATGGATCTAGTCTTGAAACCTCTTCCTGATCATCTAGAATATGCATTATTGGAAAAAAAATTCTCTTCTTCCAGTTGTCATATCTTCAGCACTCAAACCCGATGAAAAAGAACGACTTGTTTCTACACTTAAAAAACATAAAGAAGCTTTCGCTTGGAAAACTTCCGATATTCCTGGAATAAGTCCAAACTTTTGCAAACATAAAATAAATATTGAAAACGATTCTAAACCTGTTGTTCAAAGACAACGAAGACTCAATCCAAATATGAAAGAAGTTAAGAAAGAAATAATCAAACTTCTTGACGCTGGAATCATTTATCCCATTGAGGATAGTTCATGGGTGAGTCCTGTTCATTGTGTTCCTAAGAAAGGAGGAACAACTGTCGTAACTAATGAACGTAATGAACTTGTTCCTACAAGAACTATAACTGGTTGGCGTGTATGCATTGATTATCGAAAATTAAATGACGCTACCAGAAAAGATCATTTTCCATTACCGTTCATGGATCAAATGTTGGAAAGACTTGCGGGAAACAAATACTTTTGTTTTCTCGATGTATTTTCCGGTTACTTTCAAATTCCAATTGATCCAGCTGATCAAGAAAAGACCACATTCACGTGTCCGTTCGGCACATATGCGTATAGGCGTATGCCTTTTGGTCTTTGTAACGCACCAGCAACATTTCAAAGATGCATGATTGCTATTTTTCAAGATATGCTTGAAACCTCCATGGAAGTCTTCATGGATGATTTCTCAGTATTCGGAGACTCATTCGAGTCATGCCTTTCCAATCTTGATAAAGTGCTTGAAAGATGCAAAACTTCTCATCTCGTGCTTAATTGGGAAAAATGTCATTTTATGGTAACGGAAGGCATTGTACTTGGTCACAAGATTTCGAGCAAGGGAATCGAGGTTGACAAGGAAAAAATAGATGCTATTGCTAAATTACCACCCCCAACTAACGTTAAAGGCGTTATGAGTTTTTTGGGACATGCGGGATTTTATCGCAGATTCATCAAAGATTTTTCAAAAATATCTCGTCCAATGACGAAGTTGCTTGAAAAAGATTCAGTCTTTGACTTCAATGAAGAATGCATCAAGGCATTCGAAACGCTTAAAAATAGGTTAACAAATGCACCAATTATGGTTTCACCAAATTGGTCGCTGCCGTTTGAACTTATGTGCGATGGAAGTGATTATGCTGTTGGAGCAGTATTAGGACAACGAGATGGTAAACATTTTCGTCCTATATACTTTGCTAGCAAAACCTTCAATGGTGCCCAACAAAACTACACGGTTACTGAAAAAGAACTTTTAGCTGTAGTTTTTGCATTTGACAAATTTCGTTCTTATCTTGTTTTATCAAAGACAATTGTATTCACCGATCATTCAGCTCTAAAATATCTGTTTGCCAAACAAGATGCAAAACCACGTCTTATCCGATGGATTTTATTGCTTCAAGAATTTGACATAGAAATCCATAATAAGAAAGGTGCAGAAAATGTTGCAGCAGATCATTTGTCTAGATTAGAAAATCCTAATTTAGAGGAACTCGGTGAAGACGAAATTGATGATAACTTTCCCGATGAAACTCTTATGGGAATCGACAATGAAGAAGTTCCCTGGTTTGCTAATTATGCAAATTATTTAGCTGGAGGAATATTACAAAAAGGTCTATCTCACGCTGAGCGTAGTAAATTTTTCGCAAATTTAAAATACTATTTTTGGGATGAACCGTATCTATTTAAAATGTGTCCCGATGGCATAATAAGAGGATGCGTATATGGTTCAGAAACCCGAAAAATTCTTGATGAATGTCATCATGGCCCAACTGGAGGACATTACGGTCCATCCACGACCGCTAAAAAAGTTTTCGATGCGGGATTTTATTGGCCAAAATTTTTTAAAGAAGCACATACACTTGTGCAGAATTGTGATGCATGCCAAAAATCTGGTAGTCTTTCTCGTAGAGATGAAATGCCACAAAAGAGCATCCAAGTTTCTGAAATATTTGATATTTGGGGGATTGACTTCATGGGTCCTTTTCCTAAGTCTCATAAATTCGAATACATCCTCGTTGCAATTGACTATGTTTCCAAATGGGCAGAAGCAGAAGCTTTACCCCCAAATGATGCACGAGTGGTTGTAAATTTTCTGAAAAAGCTTTTCTCCCGATTCGGAATTCCAAAAGCTTTGATAAGCGACAAAGGAACTCACTTCTGTAACCATCAAATGGAGAAAGCTATGAAACGATATAGGGTCCACCATTGTTTCTCAACAACATACCACCCTCATACAAGTGGTCAAGTCGAAAACACCAATAGAGCCTTAAAAAGAATACTTGAAAAAACGGTCAAGGATAATCCTTCTGTTTGGTCAAGAAAACTTGATGATACTCTTTGGGCGTTTAGAACGGCATATAAAACTCCAATTGGTACAACCCCGTACAGACTCATATATGGAAAGACTTGCCATTTGCCGTTTAAAATAGAACATCGTGCTTACTGGGCATTGAGGCAATGTAATCCTGATCTAAAAATCGCTGGAGAAAAACGATTCCTGCAATTGCATGAACTCGATGAATTAAGACTCCAAGCGTATGAAAATTCCAAATTGTACAAAGCTCGAACAAAAGCTTATCATGATAAGAAGCTAAGAATCCAGAAAGAATTCAAGGCTGGAGACAAAGTTCTTTTGTTCAATTTGAAGTACCAATCCAAAGCTCCTAAGCTCAGAACCAAATGGTTTGGTCCATTCGTGGTAAAACATGGTTTTCCATCCGGATATGTCGAATTATATGACAAGAACGGTGGAACTTTCATTGTTAATGGACATCGAATCAAACTATACCATGATGAGGAGCAATTAAATGAAATGTCAAGTGAGGAAATCCCACTTGAACTGCTCAATAAAAAGAAATACACTGCTATTCCATTTATGGCACCTTTTTCAGCTGATTATAAAAAAGTAATACCATGGGCTGCGGAAACTGGTTACATCTGGGATGTTCTCCCTAGAACTTGCAATACCGCGAAGTTACATGATATCGATAAAACTGGAAAAGGAATAGTAAAAGGAAATGTGGTGTATACTTCAAAGACATCAGGAAAGAATCCTAAATATAAACCATCAAAGAAATAAGAAAGAATGAGTCAGGCTGATGACTCGTTAATAAATTTAGCGCTTCTCGGGAGGCAACCCGTGTGTTTTTTTTTTTTTTTTTAATTATTTTTATGCCCCGATGGTTTCACCATAAGTGTGGGGGCCTTACTACTATGAATAATAAAATACAAAAATATTTTGCATTTTTGTGCGTTTTTGTTTTTGATGATTATGCAGGTTAGGATGCTTGAAAATGTGGAATCATCCTATCTCCAAAGCACAGGCAGTTTCATTTCTTATATGTTCCATTTCCCTATTTTTTATGATTCATCGTTCTTTACATTGAGGACAATGTCAAACTTAAGTGTGGGGGGAGGAAATAGGAAAATGAACCAGATTTAAAAAAATTTCTATATTTTTGAGTCTATTTTTTTTAAAATTGTTTGCCCCTATGATCTAGTTATTCTCGCACATTTAGGATAATTTATATTAGAATAACTAGATTATCCACTAATAAAACATGTAATTTTTGAAAATTCGAGATGTGTCCTGATTGACATTGCGATCCATTTTTGGATTGATAACATTGCTAGCACAACTATAGCCCATTCCACAAAATTGTGAGGATTTAAGCCTATTTCATATAGAATACATCTTTTATGCTTGGATCTTTTTGCTATGAGTGTGCCGGTGATCTATTTATTCTAGAACTTGTACATGCAAATCATTACCAGACCGCAGTGAGATCACCTCGTGTGATATAAGTGTATTCGTGTGATAAGAGGCAACCTTAGGAATTATACCAAATGGCCTTCCGTTTTACATCTAATGATATATTAGCTAGCCGCATTGGTTAGTTAACCACTTATTTGGACCCATTTGTTAGCACTCATTTTTAGTGCTAGATTCCATTAGTACACCCTCTGAGCCATCCTTTTCATCTTTGTTACACCAGAAAAATATAAAAATATTCTTCACCTTTAGCCTTAACCTTACCCATAGTCAAGTCTTGGTTGGTTACTAGCTACTTGGAAAGATGGTTGTTATGTGGGAATCTTTGAAAATGAGAAATTTGCGAACTCCATGATAATCTCAAGGAAGATCTATTGGTATCTTGTGATGGTAAAAAAAAAAAAAAAAAAAAAAAAAAGCAAAAGAAAAGAAGGAAAAAGAGAAACAGAATAAGTCATCGCAATTGTTTGGTGACATGGATAGCCAATGAGCTATGAAAGTATGATATCAATCAAGGAAGAATCTCAATTTCAGAGGAAAGTGGTTGATGTAGCTAGTAGCACTTGGTTGTAGACTTTGGCTATTTGTAAAGTTTTTTTTTAACCAATTTCATATATACATCCCACGTCTCATCCCTACCCTAATTGACTTGGTGGTAGTTTATCAAGTGTATTGACATGTAGTGACCATCCGATTTCTTGAAGAATTGAATAACGTTGTTAGCGATCTAAGGTAATCCTTAGTGACCATCCATTATTTGATGAATCAAGGATTCGTTGTTAGCGAGCTATTATGTTTTACATGAGATAGTTGCACATCAGTCTTATATAACCCTTTAAGCCTTAAAACCCAAATAAAAGTCCTCTTATAGATGTTTACACTTGGTGCTTACGCCACATCGGTGGAGTTTTGTTTCTTGTACAAGCTTATGGTAATATTTAGATCATATCTGAGCAATGAGTGTTATTCTCCTATATACTCGCCCACTAAACCAATGAGTGTTGAGTGAATTATACTTCATTTCCTTTTCGTGAGGTGTTTTAATGTGTTATCATGCAAGAGAATCATTTAAGGTATTCTCAAACATCTCGACTTTTCACAGCCAAAGCTTAAAAAGATGGATCCTACCTTGTACTCGTACTTGATGGATTTGCATCCCATTTTTAGAATCATTATAATTTATATCATGTGGATTTATTTCTTAAAGCTAGATTTGCTTGGGGGCAAGCACAGTGTAAGTGTGGGGGATTTGATAACGCTCATTTTGAACAAGTTTTAGTTGCGTTATTTCTATATTTATGCATTCTATTTGGTTGTATTTGTGAACATATTATGCTAAAAAGGTGCAAAAGATGTATTTTAGTTCAGGTACAATCAAGTTCAAGGAAAAGGCTAAAAGATGAAGAAAAGTTGTTAAATCAAGAGCTTATGCACAAATATAGGATTCGTCTCACAATAAAAGCTTTGGGGAGGATTGTTAAAGATAAAGAATCAAGATTACAATGATTTTCAAGCTCAAGAAAAGATCATGAAATGATGAAATGAATGATGAAGGTCATAACCCAAACCCAAGGTTCCTATCTCAAACCCAAGGTTGAGTAGTCATTTCTAGACCAAAGGTTTAGAGTTCAAACCCAAGGTCCAGCAGACATCCAGACCACAGGTCCTAGGTCCCGACCTTGGGTCCAGCCACTTAAAGTCTTCCATAGTTGCATTTAAGAGAAGAGTTAAGTGCCATCACTCAAAAGTCCAGTCATCTACTTCCATTAACTCATCTTGCCTTCAATTTATGACACTTTGAGCCCAAGAATTATGCTTGGTGACCAAGGAGAATTATCTTATATATAACAACATCAACAACATCAACATCATCATCTATTTCTAAGAAAACAAATCTATTACTCTCTCAAAGAGAGGCAACAAGGAGAGGAAACCCAGGAAAGGGGAAGCTTGCACTCACCAAGCATCAATACAAATTATTCAATGATCATTGTTGATCATTTCACAAGTGTCCTTCATTTCTTGTAATCATCATTACATCTTTTGTAAGACTTATTAATCATGTTTTCTAGTGATAAATTTCTTGTGGTTATTCCTTTGTTTGCCATGAGTGGCTAAGTGCCTTGTGCACTTGCCTAGATGATGTTTGTTACATGATTTTTGGTTGATTATGACTTAATGGTTCTAATGAAAAGAAAAGCTAATACTAAGATCGAATTGTGCTATTAAGAGTTTTCTCCACCAAAGAGTTGTCAAGTTTGGTTAATTACTAAGAATGTATTGGGTTAAAAAGGACATTGTTAGTTAATTAGTTGTAAACCTTTGTCTATGAGGGTTTTACCTTATGTATTGACCATTTCATAAGAAACTTGGTTAAACTTGGAAAACTAAATAGTGTGGTTTTCAATTACTTGTGAAACGAAAGCGAATTGAGTAATTGAGTCGTGTTAGTCTTGGATAGATCAATTCTTAATTATTGTTTTTATAATCTTAAAATCTTGACAAGGATTGAGAGTGTTGAAAACAATAGAGTTAGTACACCCACTAATCGAATTAGAACACCATCTAATTTGTTGATCATAATCAAATGGAACCATTGTCATAATCATGTCAAAGGAATTGTGCAAACTAGTCTAGGAAAGTGTAGTCTTTAATTTATTGAATTTATATCATCTTTATTTGCTTGCGAATTAGAATCGATAAGTTGGCTTGGCTTTATTTACAAAAACTCACATCATTAAAACTAAACAAATCCTAGTGAACGACCTCGTCTTACCTTAATTATCTCTTACTACACACGGACTAGTATACTTGCTCGTATGTGTTTCATTTGAATTGTTGGTAAATCGTGTTATAAATTTAAAACTTGTACTCATAACGGGTATATCCCTTGAAACACATCAGTCTTGAGAAGTCTACCATCAGAATGGGCCATGCATGTTGTTGTCTGGAAGAACAAGCCAGACATTGAATCTATGAGTCTGATGGATTTGTATAGCAATTTCAAGATAGTGGAGCAAGATGTGAAGAAGGTTGCTGGAACAAGCTCAAGTACTGGGAATATGGCATTTGTGTCAACTCCTAGTAACTCAAGTTCTGATGATGTGAAGGTTGCTGCAGCAGTTGGTACTGCTAGTTCAAATATTGGTACTGCTAGCACATCAAGCAGTACTTAGGGCATTATGGATGAGACAACTTGCTGTGCATTACTCACAACCCAGCATAATGGATCAATGTTGACATATGAAGACCTTCAAGAGATCAATGATTATGATCTGGAGGAGATGGATATTAAATGGCAAATTTCTCTTCTTAGCTTGAGAGCTAGGAAATTCCATCAGAGGACAGGGAAGAAGATTACCATAAACAGCAATGATACTGCTGGTTATGATAAGTCAAAGATTGAATGTTACAATTGCCATAAGAAGGGTCATTATTCAAGAGAGTGCAGAAGGCCAAGACAGCAAGATGGCAAGAACAGAAGCTTTGGAATCAAGACCAAGGAAATGGAGATTACTGACTCAATCTCAAAGGCTATGGTAGCCATTGATGGTTTGGGATTTGATTGGAGCTTTATGGAAGAGGAGGAAGCAGCATCTACTGAGATGGCTCTCATGGCTTTCTCTGATTTTGAGGTACAAGTTTCTAAGTGTTCTAAATCATGTGATGCTTTAAAAGAATTAGAAACTCTTAGGAAACACTATAATGAACAGAGAATAGAGTTAAACCAGACTATTTTTAATTTAGCAAATCATAAGAGAGGTCTAGCGGTTTTAGAGGAGTAAATTGTTCATTATAATAGTAATGAGTCTAAATTTGCGGATGACATAGCTTTGCTCAAAAAGGACATATTCTTTAAAGATGCTGAAATTAAGTTTTTGAGAGAAGAGTTTGCTAAGCTTAAACAGGATAAAGAGAACATTCAATTAAGTGTTGAGACACTAGAGTATGCATCTAAAGGTGTCAGTAAAATAATTGAGTGTCAAATAATCAATAAAGCTAAGTCAGGTCTAGGTTATAACTCAGTTCCACCTCCTCACAGAGGAATACCTGCACCTCCAGGTATTGACCTAGAACATACAGGTTTGGAAGAATTTCAACTACCTAAGATGGAATATGGATCAAAACCAAAAGAAAAGGAAGTAGTTGAGAAACCTGTAGAAGTAAGTGTAAGCTTTGATAGTGCAATTGATAAATCACTCTCTGAGGACAAGGTGTCCTCTGGTAGAGATTCAGATGCTCCAACCATAGAGGATTGGACTTCTGATGATGATGAAGATGATCAGGTTAAGGTTAAACCTGATATTGTTAAGGAAGAGGAAACAAGAGTTCCTAAGGTGGTCAAAGTTAATACTGTTAGGCCTAAAAACAATGTTAGAAAAGTTAGGCAACCAGTAAGGTATAGTGAAATGTATAGAGCCACAGAGGTAACCAAAGGAATTGGAACAACCTCAAGTCTCACCAACTAGGTGATGACTTTGTCTTTCATAAGAAAGCTTGTTTTAGTTGTGGAGAGTTTGACCATCTTACAGCTTATTGCAACAATAGGGTAACTAGGTATTCAAACAATAGGGTAAACTCAGAAAGACTTACAACTCACCCTTCCAATGCTAGAATGATACCTAGAGCAGTTCTTTTAAGGTCTGGACCAAGACCAGTTCATACTGCTAGACAAGCAGTTACTACTGGTAGACCATTTAGGACTTTTTACCCAAGACAAGCAGTTCAAAGTGCAAAAACATTTTTCAAATCTGCACCATCAACTGCTAGAAGGCCATTTCATAACAAAGCAGTGGTAAAGAAACAAATTTGGAAACCTAAGGTTGCAATTGCAAACCCAGCAGTTCATACTGCTAGGCAAGCAGTTAATACTGGTAGTTTTAAAAACACTGCTAAGGGAAAGATGGGCAATGGTATTAATGCATCAGCATCATGGGTTCCCTAAGGAAATTAATTTCTTTTTTATGTGCAATGTTAGTCATATGCTTATAATGTTATGAGACAAGTGCTTTGCACTTTGTT
The DNA here is from genome assembly GCA_021014915.2 of Artemisia tridentata subsp. tridentata. Taxonomy (NCBI): domain Eukaryota; kingdom Viridiplantae; phylum Streptophyta; class Magnoliopsida; order Asterales; family Asteraceae; genus Artemisia; species Artemisia tridentata. The sequence goes on along the minus strand of CP139504.1, from coordinate 143,636,090 downwards.
TTCTTGTTTTTGGACTAACAATTGCAGGTTGATTGGAGTTTGTGAATTGAATGCTTTATGTTTTGGATGGTGAGATGCTTTGGAGATTCAAGTGTGTGATCTGTGCACACAACAAATGGTTATTGGTTCACCATGTCTAACCCACATCAAGAACCAACTAGTCCAGAGCAAACGGTTTCTGGTAAAGACTTCTCAAATCCGTTTATGGTTGATAGTTTACCAAAAACTATATGGTTATCAACTCACCATATCTAACAGTGAAGAGTTGGCTAGTCCAAAGCAAACGGCTATTGGTAAAGACACATCAAATCCGTTGATAGCTGATAGTTTGCTAAAAACTATAAGTGGGCAGTATTGTTTTAAATCAATATTAAGTTTATACTGCTCATTAAAAATTTTCTTGAAAATTAGTACTGCTAGTGTAAACTTTGTACTGCTCAACTAGCCGTTGGAACTGTTGTGTCAGTAACAGATTTTTTAACTAGCCGTTGGGTAAATTCAGTTTCTTACCATATATATAGGGTCTGTTTTAGGATAATTATTTTCTTTCTAAATATTTACTCTACATCTTTCTAAAGATAATAATTATCCCTTACGCATAAATCTCAAACCCTAACAGTACCTCTATAAAAACCTAATTGGCTTTGCACATCATCAATTAAACCTCAAACGATTAACTTTCAGTTATAATCTGCTCAAATAATCATGGCTGTTTTGGAGTTTGTTAAGACACATAATCAGGTTGCTTATTTGGAGAAAACAGAGCAGGGTGATGGACCACTCTTCTATGAGATTGTAGACTTTCTGAATGCATCTCATATAAGGTATGCTTTAACTGTTAACCCTACTCTTTTTGTCTCTCACATCACACAGTTTTGGCAAACTGCTATTGTCATAACTAGTGAAGATGGAGATATAGAAATTCATTCTAATGTGGATGGCATATCATTCATTGTTTCTGAATCTTCTATTAGGAGACATCTTAAGTTAGAAGATTCTGATGGAATCAATGACTTGCCAAATACAAAAATCTGGCTAGAAATTGCTAGAATAGGGTATGATACATCCAACCATAAATTGACTTTTCAAAAAGGATGTTTCTCCCCTCAATGGAGATTTCTAATACATACTCTCTTGCATTGTTTGAGTCCCAAAAGAACATCATGGGAGCAATTCAGTAGCAATATTTCTATTGCTCTCATATGTTTATCATCAAACAGAGTCTTTAATTTTTTTAAATTCATATTTGAGAGTATGGTTAATAATGTGAAAAGTAAAACAAAGTTTCTAATGTATCCAAGGTTTGTCCAAACCTTTTTGAACAAGAAAAAGAATCTGCTTAAGAAACATAAAGAAACTTTTCCAACACCTTGCCTACAGCAAAAACTCTTTCAAAACATGGCTATGGCAAGTATACTTTTTAATGGGGTAGTGATACCTCTTTTTTCTGAGATGCAACAAATTGTTAAGGGTGAAGGGTCAGTAAACCCAACTGAGCCCCAACACACACCCATTGAGGTTCCAGAAATCACTCATACACCCCCCAATCACCATAACTTATAGGATAAGAACCAGAAAGGAGACTATGGTTGCTCAGCCTAGTCCTCCTACTCATACCTTTGAAGCAGATGAGCCTATCTTTCATGATAGTATGGATGGGGCTTACACTACTGCTAAGCAGGCCAGTGTAACCATAACTAAGACCCCTACCATGGCAACATCTAATGTGCCAAGTCCTACAAGGCTTATCACAGGTGATGAAATCCCAAGCCAAATGGAAAATTTGGGTGGTTCAAGAGTACATCCTAGTCTAACTAGGGTAGAAACTGTAAGATGTTCACAAACACATATAACTCGTATGGTTTAGATTGGGCTAAATAGTGAAGGAATTCTAGAGAGAGAAATGAAAAGTTGGGAGCCTTTGTAGAGAGAGAAAGTAGAAGGTATTAGATTAATGTGAAAGGTCCAACCCTCTCCTTTGGTGGAGAGGGGTATTTATACACTTTCATAATACGCCCCGTATGGGCTGTGGAGTGAGCTGACAGAAGGTAAAGACCCGACCCACTCCACGATTACTTTAATAACTAAACTATTGCAAATATTACTACTAATCCTACGAGCTAGTTGATGCCAGCTGATACTCGGGGTGACCGAGTCTTCATATGAATATTTTTGTTCCTAACAATCTCCCCCTAAGGGAGGTCACCCCGGAAATAATATCTTGAATTCTAACATTCTATCATATGAGCATGACTTCCTAGCTCGTAGTTCTTGATTCTTCAAAGTCTTGAAACTTTATACTTTCAGCAGTAAACACTTTTGACGAATGATCTTTTGTCTTGGATGATCTTTGAAGATTCTTCCATGATATCATCCAGCATATGTCTTCTAGTCATCTTGTTACAGTATCGTCTCCATGTGATATTGTGATCTTTGGACCGACATGCTCACACTTTTCTGGATCAGAGTTGCGGAAGCAGTGTCGAAGGTCTTTAAATCATCATGATTTCATTGATTATGATGGTGAAGTGTGAGCATGTGGTGATGGATTGGCATCTTTTCTGCAATCAGCTACAACCGCCAGGAATTCCTTCATACGATAGTTAGCAATAAAACGTCCGGTACTTACAGGTTCGGACTTCAAGATTGTTAACAGCATAGTGTGAAAACTCTCTCTAATCCTTACCAAGGCCGTTCCTAAATCGAAAACCCCTAGAGGGCTTACAAGATCTACCGTAGTAGATCAACGATTAGGTGAGTCGCTGGAGTTCACTCCACGACTGTAGACCATTTGAAACCGTCGCGACCACTAAGCGTAATCCACAAGGAATTACCGAAGTGACCTGCTTTCAGGGCTGTTTGATGTTGACCCTGGCAGGAATTTCCATTCAATCACTGAGAATTACATTTGTAAATTCCCTCATAAATGTTCTGGTAGATTGCTAAGATCTGCGTAGGACTCATAAGTTTACAACTGGTGTCCTTAATGTTGAACAGCCAGTGTAGAAGTAACACGTATTCCTATGAGATCTTATGATACATCTCGTGGCTCTAGACTCAATAAGTGCATTTTTGGTAGTCGGAGACTGGAGCGGTGTCTCCTGTTTCAATATCAACATAACTCGTAATGAGTGGTCGATAGATTATGCAGGGTTCCCCGTGAGAATGAAACAAGTCCTTTTAAGAGAACTTGAGTGGTTTAGAAGGTTTAGTGCAGTGCGTCACTGGGTCCATGACGTCTTGTCTTTAATACCGGTGTTACCTTAGTAACCACCAGTAGTATATGAATTGAACCCGGTTTCTGCCCTAAGGTTGAATAGTTGGAGGGCTATTTCTTTTCACCCTTTCTCATTTCATTTCTTTTTGATTCCTCAACCCCTTCTTTCTCCTTTCTCATATTACTCTTTTCTTTTTTTTTCTTTTTTTTTATATTTTTTTTAATCATACCTAAGGACTTTCTAATACTAACTATTTGGTATTGTCCTTAGGTAGATCCCTCCGGCTCTGGCGGATCATAGGACGGTTTTCCTAACCTTAGCCATCTTATAACACCATGACTATCCTATGTTGCCGTAAACCAAAATCCTTGAAACAATCTCTCAAAGTGTTCATGGTTATGAAACACATTTTGCTGACACTTTGAGAGTTTTTATATTTTTCAAATTCTCCCCCTTAACATGTGCTCATATGCTTTAATTTAAAATTTGCACATGTTGGGTAAAGATTGCACTTTTTTGAATTGATCCACTTTCAGTGAACATGACCGATTCGAGACACGCTTACATCACTAGTTGGACTAGCTTGAAACTATTACCCGGCCTGGTCAAATTCACAGAAAGTTTCTTGAAACGGTACACTCTACTCAGATACGTCCTCTTCGAGACACGCTTACATCACTGGTTAGACCAGCTTGAAATTATTACCCGGCCAGGACGCTTCCTTTCGATTAATGACAGTTTGTGTTTCGTCAATTCATCGGTGAAGTCTGAGTCGTGCTCGCATAAGATGCCACATCCATTTTGTTATTACACACAATTTGCTCCCCCTCAATATGTGCATCGATATACGAAAGAGTTTAGCACATATGGGAGAGCTTACACTTAAGTCCAAAGAATCACATTTTCATCAGGTTTCATATTTAAATCACATTCTCTCCCCTGATCAAAAATTTCAAACCTTTTGAGATTTGTGATCCCAATTGATTTAAATAAGTTAGAAAATATGGTCAGATTTAATATATTCTGATGATGGAACATTGCAATGCTCCCCCTCAATCAATGAGGGAGAATGTTAGTGTCAGGTATGATAAGTTTGGAAGATTTTGAAGTTAACAAAAAAATCATACCCTGACACATAGCAACAAGTTTCATAAAATTCACTGCTTATTCGGTCCAAAGTAACATGTTTTGATGATATAGAATTTTGAAAATCATCACTCTCCCCCTCAATCGATGACCCGTCTTCTATTTAAATAGTTGTGGTCATTGATTGAGTGATAGATTTTTATGAAAAGTTTAATTCAGATTGATATTCAAAAATCATGGTACCACCAAGTTTTCATACAAGTACTTTCCTGAAGAATCATAGATTGGAAAGTGCTTGCGATGTAAAGAAGACTTCTCTTCTTATACATGAAATGATGCACTGAATCGTACATCAGATCGAAGAAACATTGGATATAAAGTAATCCATGCCCAGGTGAACTTCACCCAGTTGGAGGAACAGCTGTCTTTTTGGGGACATGCTTTCCTCATAATAAAGCACGTGTCGCAGTCTGAAGTAACCGCAAGCCGATTAGACATGTTTTAACCAGTTAATATAACTTCTGCTCGAGCTTCATTTAAAGACCCGTGTCATTATTGAATGACATTTCTAGGACCGTAAATGTTATCGATAAACAGAAGACATGCCTAGAAGAACTATTTTTGGTATTTTTGTTTTTCTGATTTTTATGGTTTCTATAGGTTTTATATTTTTCTATTTTCTTTTTGGTTTAAGATATATACAAATATATACAAGGATATGTGAAGCAAATCTTTTACTCCTCGTTTTCTTCTTGAAGACTCTTGAGTGTTTCTGGAGTCAAACTCTTCATGCCAAGTCGCGGGAGAATAAATTGAAACCGTTCTCTCGGAAGCGCCTTAGTGAAGATATCAGCCAACTGAAACTCTGTCCTTACGAATTAGAGTTCAACAACCCCTTTTTCCACCTGTTCCCTGATGAAGTGATGCCGGATATCAATGTGCTTTGATCGGGAGTGCTGGACATTGTTGCAGCAAAGAGCAATAGTGCTTTTGTTATCACAATACAGAGGGATCTTGTTGTAAGCAAAGCCATAATCCGATAGTTGTGATCTCATCCACAGAATTTGAGCACAGCACGCAGACATGGCGATATATTCAGCCTCCGTAGAAGATATAGAAGTACTCATTTGCCTTTTAAATGACTAGCTAACCAACTTTTCCCCCAAAAACTGAGCACCTCCCACCGTACTCCGACAAGTATCTTGACACCCCGCATGGTCTGCATTCGCATATGCCGTGAGTTCCATGGCAGTGTTCTTGGGATACCAGAGACCCATGTGAATAGTCCCTTGAAGGTATTGAAAGACCCGCTTGACTGCTTCCAGATGCTTCTTGGTAGGCTTGGACTGGTATCGAGCACACATGCATACAGCAAACAATAGATCTGGCCTACTAGCTGTGAGATACCTTAGAGATCCGATCATGCTTCGAAACTTTGTTTGATCAACCGGGATCCCAGAGAGATCATCATCCAACTTCGATCTCTCAATCATAGGGGTGTCAACTGCATCACTTGAATCAAATCCAAATTTCTTCAATATCTCATTTGCATACTTGGATTGATTAATAAAGATGCCTCCGGGACTTTGAGAGATTTGCAAACCCAAGAAGCACGAAATTTGTCCCATCATAGACATTTGGAACTTAGAACTCATCTCGTTAGAAAACCTATCACATTCCTTAGGATCGGAAGAGGCGAAGATGATATCATCTACGTAGATCTGAACAAGAAGTACATGTTTGCCCGATTTCCTAGTGAATAGTGTAGGATCAACAACACCTTTGGAAAAACCATTAGCCAGTAGAAACTTTGATAATGTATCATACCACGCCCTAGGTGCTTGCTTTAGCCCATATGGAGCCTTCTTCAAACGGTAGACGTAAGTAGGATGATCAGGATCCACAAAACCTTCTGGTTGACTGACATAGACTTCCTCCTTCAGATCACCGTTTAGAAATGTTGTCTTTACATCCATTTGGCAGAAAATCATATTCTGACTGGCAGCATTAGCTAGAAAGATTCTGATGGCTTCAATTCTAGCAACCGGAGCAAATGATTCTTCAATGTATATGCCCTCTTCTTTTCAATACCCCTTTGCAACAGCCATGCCTTATTCTTTAAAACATCACCGTGCTCATCCAGTTTTACTTTGAAGATCCACTTTAGAGCAATAATCATTGCACACTCTAGAGGAGGCACTAATTCCCAAACTTCAAGTCGATCAAACTCGTGAATTTCATCTTGCATAGCAGTAAACCAACAGTCTTTGGACATGGCTTCTTTGACGTCTTTTGGCTCGACTTTGGATAGTACGGAATTAAAGAAGCACCACAGTGCATCAGTGGCAAGTTGCTTTCGAGTGGATACCGGTCGAGAAGGATTACCAATGATGTTGTCAATTGGATGATCATTGGTCCATTTTCTGAGATGATCATGTGATTGAGGGTTTTGAACAGATGTTGCCGTGTTGTGATCTCCTTAAGAAGATATATCAGTGGAAGACTCAGGAGCAAATACATTTTCAAATGGAACATCGTCAACAGAAGCAAAAGGATTCACTTCAAAAGAATTGTCTTCTGCAGAACCTTGCTGTACCGAAGAAGATTGAATATTTGATGATGAGGGCGATTGACTGGCAGATGGTGCATCTTGACTGATAGAGACAGATACAGAAGGACCTTCTGAGTTTTGTGGAATTTGAGCATCAGCAACGGGAGGTACTGGTGGAGCTTCCGTTGTAGTATTAATCATTGGTGGCTCAAAGTATTCGTCAAACATAGGATCAAATAACTTCTTCAACTCTTCACTGTGGGAGGTACATAAGGAACTGCAGGCATGGGATTTTGTACAAGACCTGAACTAATTGGTCCAGGTGTCAACAGATTAGGTGCGGGTCCAGAATTGGTTTGTCCAGGAGCCGTTTGCTCAGTCAGCTCATCGAATGTTACGTGAATAGTTTCCATGATTTTTTGGGTTCTTTTGCTGTAGATTTTGTATCCCTTGCGATCTGGTGCATACCCAACGAAGAAACCTACATCAACTTTAGCCTTTAGTTTTCCCAAATCTTGACTGTCATTTGTCGGATAACACAGAGCACCGAACACTCGAAGAAAGGAAAGATCTGGTTTCTTGCCATGTATCAGCTCGTAGGGAGTTTTGTTGTGAAGAGTATGTATCAAGGAACGGTTTTTGGTGTAACATGCAGTAGCAATTGCTTCTGCCCAAAAAAACATCGGAGCCTTAGAATATATTAGCATAGTTCTTGCAGCTTCAACTAGGGTACGATTTCGTCTTTCAACAACTCTATTCTGCTGAGGAGTGCGTGCAACACTTTTCTGATGGGTTATGCCAATACTTTCATAAAATTGACTGAGTTGTTGATTGACAAACTCAGTTCCATTGTCCGTCCTGATGATTCTGACAATTTTGTTCAGCCTTACTTGTAACTGCTTTATTAGTTTGATGATAACCTCTGGAGTTTCATTCTTGGTTCTCAAAAAACTTTACCCATGCAAACCGAGAGTAGTCATCAACCACCACAAGAACATATTTCTTTCCATTGATACTCTGCACTCTCATTGGTAAGCATAGATCCATGTGAAGGGTGTGAAGTACTTCCAAGATGGTATTGACAGTTTTGGGTTTGTGAGTATACTTCTTGCTTTTGCCCAGCTGACATGCAGAACACAGATGATCTTTCTCAAATTCTAATCTGGTCATGCCTCGTACAAGATCCTTGCGAGAAAGATCATTTATAGTGCCGAAGTTTAAATGGTTTAAATGACGGTGCCAAAGCCAAGATTTAGTCTTTGAGGCCTTTGAAAGCAAGCAAATAGGAGAGGACCTCATCATTTCTTCAATTGCGATGGTGTATAAGTTGGTGCCACGACTCCCTTTAAGAAGATCAATACCATCCAACTCTCTAACGAAACTTGTGTGTTTTTGAATGCAACTTCAAGATCGGAATCACAAAATTGACCAACAGAAAATAGGTTATGCCCTAGTCCCTCCACATAGTATACCCTGGAAATTACACTGTCGCCAAACACATAATCTCCGTAACCCATAATTGCCCCAAAATGGTCGTTCCCGAACTTAACTGTCCCGATAAACTTTTTCACGAAATTCTTGAGCCTTGAGCGATCCCCAGTCATATGTTTTGAGCAGCCTGAGTCCAAATACCAAAGGACGATTTATACGACCTGCATTTGAAAACAGACAACGATGGATAACTGAAAAATGTGGATCCCCACGTGCAGCTGGGTTCCATTTGGTTAGCACACACAAATTCTGGAACAACAGGATTCATAGATGCCTTTGCATTTATAGTGGAAACATCACTAGAAGCAGCCATTGACCTAGTAGTAGGGCATTGTGTCACTAAAGGCAAAGTTCAACCAGTTGGTTTCCATTCCTTAACCTTCACTACTTTATGATTATTCAATCTAGTTAAGGGGCACTGATCACCTATAGTGAATTTCCTTCCAGTGGGTCTCCATTGATAACCTACATTAGCAAATATATTTCATGTTGCCTTCCAAATTTGTTTACTTTGTTCAGTTTTCCTAACATTTTTAACTTGGGATCGATTGGGAGACATCAAAAATGAAACAACACAATCATCATGATTACCAGAAATTAAACATTCGTTACATGTTTTACAAACAGCATTAGAATTCGAATTAATTACAGTACGCTTATAGCTAATACTAAAATCAACACGATTCATTCCATTCAAAGCAAACTTATTGTTCCTAGGTTGGACTTCTACTTTCTTCACATGATCACTCTTAGCCGGCGCAGTCCTATCTTTCCTTATATTGCCACTAGGCTTTGACCCGCTAGCTTTGATGTCACTTTTCACTCCTGTAGAAGCAATGATGGGAACATTAGTTTGTTTTACTGCCATTTGTTTTCCTGATTTTGATGTGCTGAGTTCGGATGTTCTCATTGGTACATAAAAGGTTACATGCTTAATCCTAGTTGTAGAGGATGATGCAACAAATCTATCTCTTTTGTTCTCATTCTTAGGACATGTGCCAATGATGTATTCTAACAGTTCCTAAGACCATTTAGTGAGGAAACATGCATCAACAATTGCACTATTATGTGGTTTATCAACCCTATCCTCTTCTACGATCTCACGAAGGATATCAAGGCTTTCCTTAAGGTGATTGAGATATACTTGATGGGCAGACCTATTGTTCCTAAGGGGAGGCGAAATAGGTACAACATTCACAGCATACTTACAACAAGCAGAAACCTTTGAAACAACATTATCACCATTGATGATTGGCATTTTCCCTTTCACTTGAGCCTTTAGATTCTCGATTTCATTTAACAAAGAAGTTGTCTTTTCATTATGACTGTTACGTGTGACTTTAATTGAATCATACAACTCTTTGTAATGCTGTTTGATTTTTGAATTTTCAGCTCGAAAACACTCATTTTCATAGTGTAACTTATTGATGGTGTCTTGGTATTGAAAATTCTGAAAATCTGAAGACGATGATTTATGGGTGCCATACTCATCACATTTGTTTGATTTTAATTGGGCAATTTGGGCCCTCAATTGTCGAATCGTGTTAGTGTGAGCTTGAATTTTTTCATCGCGTTTGCTTAATTCAAAATATGTATCAAATTCAGGAGCATCTGAAGATGTCTTTGCATTTGAGTTTTTACATCTTTCTTCTAAGTGTTGATATTTTAATTGCAAATTAAGATGATCAACCTCTAGTTTTGAAAAACGTTTAAACATGTTATCATGGTCATCATTTTGAATTTTCTCATGCAATTTCCAATTCTCCCCCTCAAGCTCAACAACACGATTCTGGGAAGCATTCAGTGCAATAGAGAGTTCATGAAATTGACAAGCAGTTAGTGTAGCATCAGTAGCAGTATAAAACACATCCTGGGCAACACATTTAGCAATCAAATTCTCATTGGTGATGAGAATGTTTTTTCTCTCAATCTCACGACTCTTAAGTTCTATCGCACATTGGGACACTTCGTTTTCCATATCTTTAAATACTGCTTTCATCTCATTTACGTCATTTCTAAGGGTTGTTTGCATACCCTCAAAATGTTCCTTAAGAAGCTTAAAGAATGGAATAACCTCAGTTAATTAGCATTCTTTGGTTAGTTCAAAACCTCTTTCCCCTTCAATAATTCCCGTTGGTGTAATTCTCTTTTTACAAGTTTTATCAAAATCAGCAAATAGTTGACAAAGAACATATATGCTAATTAGAGTTTTACATTCTGTGGGAAGAGTTAACGAAACTAAATGCCTAGGTGTATTGGGAGGATACACCGTTGCAGCCGCTATTTTCCTAAGGGGTGGGGTATTGTCCTTAAGTGCATCAGCCTTTCTCTTTTCTATGTCCAAAGACCAAAATATTTGTTCAGGCATTAACTTAGTTTGAGGTGCAAAGATAGTCAACCGATTTTGCTCATAGTAAATATGGGGCTTAACTATGACTCGTTTGGCTATACATTTTGGGTCCTTTATTTTTTCAGCTAATCTCTCTCTGTTTCTGTCTTCTATCTCATTACTCTCTTCAAGTGATGACACATCAGGGGGTGCATGAATAGTCTTAAGCATTTCATTTCCATCATATAAAGCAGGTTGGGCTACCTTAGCATTCCTAAGAAGAGCTAATTTAGGTTCAACTACATTATATTCACTATGTTTATCACATAATTTTTTATGCTTTTGCATCATTTGAGCAGTTTGTCTGGTCTGGTCTTGTGTGTACAATTTGTTCTCAATCTTGTTTTTCAATGTTTTAAGTCTGGAAAAATCATTTAGGAGTTTTGATTCTTTTTCTTTGAAGTCATGTTTTAGTGTAATTACACTTTCTTGAATCTCCTATTTTTGCTTAACAGTTTGATTAAGTTGTGTCCTTAAGGAATCTAACTCCCTTTTTAATTTTTCTTCCCTTAAATTACGTTCTGTTACAAATGTACGCATTTGACAATCCATTTTCTGTTCACGTTCAGTTAGCTCAAATTTTGCACGTTGTTCATATATGGCAACCTGATCTTTATATATGTTAAGCCTAGTGATCAAGGTGTCATCGGGGATAAACACGGTGTTCTCATGCAACTCACAAGTATTATCTACCACACAAGCATTATCTACCACACAAGCATTTTCAACAACACAAGCATTTTCTACAACAGAAGATGCACTACTTGGTACATCAGACACGTCGTTGTGATTCACATATTGTTCATATGAAATAACATTGTTGTTTCCCATATTAACAGTATCTGATTCAACATCGTCTATCTGTTGTACTTCGGTGGGAATCTTCTGTTCATCTACCATGTTATATGTGTCATAAAGTTTTAGTACCTCAGATATGACAGATGCATTGGAAGGACCAGCTTGTTGAGGTGATGAGACAACAGAAGATATATTGGCCATGAAGATAGTCTAAGCAGTGGGTTCATCATCAACATCCGAATCAAATGCATCACAATCTTTAGCTTGGAAGATGTTTGGGTCGTTGAGGGCCATATCTTGAACCGGTTGGTCATCCACATCTGCATCAAATGTGTTTCCCCCATCACCAGCAAGGAACAAAAGCTCTTCCTCATCCAGAATTGCTCCCTTTTCCTAAGCTTGCATCAGCAACATCTTGTCCTTGAAGTAATCAGAGTTCTAAGGACGCTTGGGCTGATTGCAATTCCTAGCAATGTGTCCCAACCCACCACAGTTGTAACACTTTGCTTGCCTTCCTCCTTGGTTGACATTTCCTCATCTGTTTTGAATATTTCCCCTACCAACATTCCTTGGATTCACATTTTATCTTCCTTGAACATTCTGAACAATAATTCTTCCATCTTCCACAGTTTCTTGGTTGCGTGGGTTTGAGGAAGTTCGAAGTTGATTGTTGGTTTGGGGGAGTGTTGCTCGGAACTGTTGAACAAGCAAAGATACTTGATTGGAAAGATCATCAATCCTCTGATCAGTGAGAGAATATCCTGAATCCAGCTGAGGGTTCATAGTAGGTTGTGGGTGCATTGATGATTGAGCAAATAATGTATGATTCTGTGATGAGACGGGATGATGATAAGCTTGATCAAGTTGTGGTTGATTGTATGGCTGAACATTTGAAATCAATGCGAGTGGATCATTGGTTGTTGTTGGATTGAATTTCTCCTTGAGTGACGATCATAAACAACATGCTTTTCATGTTGTTGAAGATAAGCATATAGCTATTCATAATTGGTCTACCCCAAACCTTTGTTGAGCTTGACTGCAGTGACAAATCTGTCCCATTCAGGTGACATGTTGTTCACGAACATGGAATTGAGTTGGATGTTTGGCATAGTCATTCTGATGATTCTCATTTCGTTTACCAGCTTATGAAACCTCACATAGTAATCAGTGATGTTTTCTCCAGGGTTCATCTTGAAATGCTCAAACTCATCATACAGTTGCGACTCACGATCTTCTTTTGTTAATTCTAATCCAGCCAGAAGCATCTTGACATTGTCCCAAACAGCTTTGGCTTCAGTGTTGAAGTTGATGAGTTTGTAAACATCTTTGGGCAGGCCTTGAATTACAATATTGGAAGCTCGGATGTCAGCATCATACCGCTTCTTTTCTTCCTCATTCAGATCATTGTATTGACGTGGCCTATCAATCCCAAAAGTGACCGTTCCATCCTCAGCAGTAGCCACTGCATCTCGAGTGGTACCCATTTGAAATGGTCCTTCATCAATGGATTTAAGAATGTTAAATCCATTTCCTTTTCCTAAGCAGTAGAGTCGAATTCTTTGTGCCCATGACTCAGAATCCATCCTATCCAGCATAGGAGGGCGGGTATCGGACCCGGCAGCTTGAATGTCATCAGAAGCAGTGCTTGTCATGATGTAGACGGGATTTTACAACTCTTGTGATTTAAACCGAGAAATTGGATCTTTCGCGGGATTTTCTAAAAGCGACAAAAGAAACCGTAAACGAATAACCAAAAGTAAACTACAATATTGATCTTCAAAAATTCAAGTTACAGAAGTCAAATCACAACTGATCAAATCGCAACTAGTCGAATCACAGTTTGTCAAATCGCAAGAAGTCAAATCGCAACTAACCAAATCGCAATGAGTCAAATCGCAAGTGTCAACTCGCAACGTCAAATCGCAACAGGTCAAATCGCAATTCGTCAAATTGCAACAAGTCAAATCGCAACTTGTCAAATCGCTATTAGTCAAATCGCAATAAGTCAATAGTAAGTCAAATCGCAGACTTTGTCAAATCGCAGACTTTGGCAAATCGCATACACACTCAAATCGCAACCCCGAAAGCCTCAAATCACAACTTGTCAAATCGCAAGACACAATAAGACAGAACAGTCGCTATCTGGTCAAATCGCAACACGCAAAACGCCAAAATAGTCCCTTTCTTGGGATTTGTCTTCTTTTCCCTTTAAAATAATATGCCAAATCGCAATTCCGATGCACACCAAATCGCAACTGCACTTTTCCAAACTACCCTCAAATCGCAAACAAGAACACCTTATCGAGGGTTAAATCGCAACCAAGAAAAACTTAAGTATACCACTCGAATTTACTCAAACTTCCTAACAATGAATGAAACACGCAATCCAACTACTAGACATAGCTTATACAACACACTTAAACACGAAAGTACAAGCCTTTTAACAGATTCGACGACAAACAAAGCCGAACTATTGATTTTCCTTAAAATACTATTCGAACCAAAAACAACCTCAAAACCAAAAACTAACCAAAGAAATCCGTGAACTTACACTCAAATGAACCTAGCCATGGCTCTTGATACCAATTGTAAGATGTTCACAAACACATATAACTCGTATGGTTTAGATTGGGCCGAATAGTGAAGGAATTCTAGAGAGAGAAATGGAAAGTTGGGAGCCTTTGTAGAGAGAGAAAGTAGAAGGTATTAGATTAATGTGAAAGGTCCAACCCTCTCCTTTGGTGGAGAGGGGTATTTATACACTTACATAATACGCCCCGTGTGGGCTATGGAGTGAGATGACAGAGGGTAAAGACCCGACCCACTCCACGATTACTTTAATAACTAAACTATTACAAATATTACTACTAATCCTACGAGCTAGTTGATGCCAACTGATACTCGGGGTGACCGAGTCTTCATATGAATATTTGTGTTCCTAACATAAACTGAATCTTTGCCCCTTGATTCACCTCTCCTAGCAGGTAACACAGCTAGAAGTGATGAGGGCAGTATTAAACTAAAGGAATTGATGGTTCTCTATACACAATTGTCCAACAAGGTGGTATCCCTGGAAGAAGACATCTCTAGTCACAAAAGGAACTTTGCCAAGGTCTACACCAAGCTGATTCTCAGAGTAAAGCATTTGGAAGCTCAACTTAAGATGAAGAAATCCAAGATGGTGGTATCTACTAGTTCCTCTGATTCTGGTTCAGATGATAGTTCAGATGATGGTGATGATTCTCCCAAACAGGGGAGGAAATCAAGGAAAACAGGATCTCAAACTCAGGGGAGGACTTTGGATTTTGAAGAACAAGGTACTGGTGGTGGTGGTGGTAATGATATGGATATGGGTGAGCAAAGTGAACAAAGTGGTACTGATCAACATCAAGAAGGTACTGCTGAAGTTGAAGAAGCAGTACAAACTGTTGAGGTAGCAGTTCAAACTGCTAAGGATAAAGGAAAAGGGATTCTGGTTGAAGAAGATGAGCCACAGACTAAGAAGATCAAGCCGAAAACTCAAATGCAGATTGACTATAATGCAAAAGTAGCAATAAAGATGCATGAAGAAGAAGTAGCTAAGTTTATGGAAGATAAAAGACTGGAAAAAAAAAGGATGGCTACAGATGCTCAGATTGCTCAAGAATCACTTGAAGAAGAGATACAATATCAGATTAATACTGATCCAGTTGTTAGACAAAGAGCATTAGAGTTGATTGCAGATGAGAGTCTAATTATTCAAGCAAGATCAGCAATACTTGCAGATTTCATTTACTCTAGGAATGAAGAAGTGGCTTTGGATGACATTGTGGAGAATATTAGATCAAGTCAGAAGAGAAAAAGACAACCAACCAAGGCACAGATCATTGCTGGGATGAAGATGTATCTGAGAAATCAAGCAGGTTGGAAGGCATATCAACTAGAGGGGAAATCAAATGAAGAGATAGAGTATTTGTACTACAAGGCATTCAGAAGAGCTCATATGAAATTTCCTGAAGACTCAGAGAAAAGATTTTCTAAAAGACTCAAGACTTCTGAGACAAAACCAACTGAGAAAGAAGAAGTTCAAGGAGAGAAAGTGGAATTATCACTAGATCAGATGAGCAAGATGTTAGTAACTATTCCATAAATTCTTCATGTTGACCCACTTCAAGCTAAACATCCTATTATGGATTGGGAGATCTACATAGATAAATTTGGAAAGGCTTGGAAGATTACAAGAGTTGGTGGAGAGACAACAGTCATCAAGAATTTTGGAAATTTGCTAAGAATCTGTGATAGAGAAGATTTGGATACTCTGTGGAAGCTAGTACAAGAAAAGCTCAAGACAAAGAAGAAGACAGATGTGAAAGAGCAAGAACTATGGGTTGAATTCAAAAGACTATATGAACCAGATCCTACAGATGTTTATTGGAATTTTCCTTATTATGATCTGACTACATCATGGGAGTTTTATAGTTCAAGCAATGTGCATCATCTATCAACACAGAGTGGAGTAGATATATTCATGTTAGCTGAATTGGAATATCCTTTGAGTTATGAAGTGTTAGCTGCGATGATTTCTTTGAAACTCAGATGTGAAGAACACTCAGAGGTGGTTAAAGACTTGATACAAAGGATATTTGATCAGTATGAAAGAATGAGGAAGAATAGAAGATGAAGTGTTTGGAAGAATCCCCCCATCATCAGAGTTGAAGTTTAATTCGAAGAAACTTAGTGATTTGGAGAGAAATCATAAGTTTAGGGGAGGATTGTTGGGAATTAAACCAACAGTTAGTACTGTCAGGCTAAATGTTTCAACTGTTGAAGAATAACACAAGCAGTACTAACTGCCAGTACAAACACTTTGTACAGTTTATTTGCTGAAAATGTGTAATATGATAAGTATAGAAAGGATTTAGTGAATATCTTATATAATTAGAGTTATAGTTATCTTGTACAGGAATCCTTGTTCTATAAAAGGATATCCTAAGTTAGGTTTTATGTACACAAGTCATACGTATTGTTTTGTGAGAGATTCAAGGTTGTAAAACCATAGTGATAGAAGATCACTAGTATTATTCATAAATAATATTGAATCGTTTTGGTTAACCATTGTCTTCATTGTTCATACATATTCAATCATTGTTCCATTCATTCATACACATCACACAAACAATATCTTCTAAGTATTAGCTATTAGATTTCGCGTGTGTAACACCCCCAAATTTTAAACATAGCAGCGGAAGATTAATTTGGGTGTTACTGTGAGGATCGAAAACAAAATCATAGAAAAACAGCCTGAGACGGCATTTTTAATTTACATAGGTCCATAATACAAATTCAGTTACAAAGCGTTACGTCAGAGTGCTAAGGTTTCTCCAAAGAAACATCAATTTAACTGAATTACAACTTTAATTTACACCATTTATTTAAGATAGGGTACGCCTGCTCCATGCCTTGCCTTGCTCCTCTAGTTTCCTGAGATACATGCTTAAAAGTCAACATAATGTTGAGTGAAATCATGGAGTTTGTAATTTAAATATCAGTTCGATTCACAAGTAAGATTGTATTGAAGATACAATCAGTTTAAAAGTTGATATCGCAGTTCATATATTGCCCTAAGTCTCATGACATGCAAACGTTAACAAAGTACCACATAAACGGAGGTGTCCACCAAATTAATGATGAAGGTTTTGCCCTCGTGTAATAGGTGATTTGCCAATTCCTATTCCTCTCAAATATAATGCATCGCGACTAATACGACTAGCAAAAAGCATTCCGTCACAGTATTAAAGGGATAGGTCGTCAGCCTCTAATAGATCTATTCATTATATTCGCGTTCACCGCAGTGATTAATGGCTCATGATAAAAGGGTCTTGTGGCAATATGGTAACTTAGGCATATATCAAGTCAGGTAGCATACAGAAAAATACTTGTGATCTGTTTATAGCATGTATCCCCCTCACGGAGTTTAAAAAGTATAAAGAGTTTAAAAAGTGAGGCCATGACTCAACTTAAGCGTTACTGGTGATGGTGAAAATAAACTCAGAGGTGGTTATAACAACTTCGATACGGAACCTGGTAAATATATAAATGTTTGAGTAACTGACTAATTACTAGTGGTGTTTGTGAAGTGAGTGGTGAACGATGAATATCGGTGGTGGATAATGATTATGGATTTTATGCCTAACTTCATTTATGATGTCCTAGTAATGCATGAATTAAATGGATGTTCACTCGTAATATTTATAATAACTAACTAAAGTTAACTAATATGTAAATAAATGTGCGAATATGCATATGAAGTAAAGATATGGTGCAAGAATGAAAAATAAGATAAGAATGACAAGTTATAACAGTTGGTACTTGTTCTTTCTAGATTTTACATCCTTTACCCTAACTGTGGCTCGTGTTACATCGTTAGTCCTCGGTTAAGTCCATAGTTCAATAATAGTCCAATATTCGTCCATATGTCCACATAAGGCTTGGAGTTCAATGGTATGTCAATTTAGGTCCTCTACAAACTGTTTTCACAGATTCAGTCCATAAGTTTCTCAGTTTGGCAGTTTTAGTCCTTCCAGTTAGTTCGCGTTACGTTTTTAGTCCTTTTTGCATAAAAATAACGGGAAAAATATTCCGAAAATTTCTATATCTTTATTAAGTTCATATTAACTTATTTCAATTTATTATTTCAGAAAATAGATTATTTTTGCATTATTGGGCCAATTTACGATTTAGAACAAGGCCCGTTAAGAGTTTTAGAGGCGAGGGCGTGTAAACTGTTTTGGGCTTAAACTTGGGCTATTTTTATGAGTCTGAAAATATTTCATTTGGGCTGGATGGGCTGGTTTAACACTATCTCTTATTGGGCTTTTGTTTAGCCCATTTCGGAAATACTATAAATAAATTTTCTGAAAATGTGAAATAGGTATTCGAGGGTCGATCAAAAGGATTTATTTTGAGCGTGTTCGTGAGCTTATGAGGTCGAACTTAAAACATGAAAGATATAGTTTGCCAGCCTGTCTATCGAGTGATGTAATAATTTAGATATGTTATATAACAGATTTCGAAAATACAACGGTGGTTTTTGGCCTGGTCGCATGAAGTAAATTTTTGAAAAGTACCCTGAAATTTCTAAGTGTTTTAGGCAGTTGGGTAGCCTGTGGTTTGTGGCATTTTTAAGAGTTTAGTAGAGCTTATGGTTGTTATCACAAAGGATGGAAGTTGAAGACAGTTGGGTTGTGACATCGATATATGTAAAAAAAAATGTATTCGTTAGTTGTAAGTTTGCCAAATAAATCGAGCCAGTAGTGAGCAATACGGACTAGTTTTTAACTAGAGATTCTTACAATATTTTTCACCCGATTTGACAATAGGTGGGATATTGGTCTATATGGTCTTTCGTGGGTGTTATACTCGTTGAAAGTTAACATTTTTGAGTTCTCGAGACGTTTTATACCTATCACAACTAACGGTTTAAAGTTATACCTATATGTGATCATACAGAAGGTTTTATCTCTCGAATATTAATATGTAACTTGCATGGTTCATGTTTTACGCATATGAGGTAGTCTACTGTGGGTTTGATCTATATGGATGTTATACGTTTGAGTGGGAAACCAATATGATGCATGGCGTGTAATATCCTAACGTGAAAATGAAATGAGTGATGGTTCTTAAACCTTCTTAGTGGTTACTCGACTCATGTTGGGTACACATGAAATAATAAATGTAACTAAGTGATGTTATATATAATCGAACAAAATGATGGAACAATGCATGGTGGTTCGACTGTAAAGAGAATAGAATATGCATGCATTATACTTTCGATTGTAATGAAATATGCATGGGTGGGTCGTGTGCATGGAAATAGAAAACAAGAGGTTACAAGATACTTACAACACCTTTTGAAAGGTGGGGAAAGGACTGTGGTCGACAAGGAGAGGCAGTGAACTCGAAGGGTGTTATATGCTTGACTCCAACTGGTTCTTGCTTCCCAAGACAGAAAGTTTTTATGCTATTTAAGGAATGTTTGAGGGTGATAGAAAAGGGTAGTTAGGTAGGGTAGAAGGGGAGATTTGATAGGCTTTTTATAGAGGAAATATCCCACATTTCACATTGACCAATTGACCCAATCATTTGAGGGTACTGTAACTAGGGGAAACTTGTATATTGTTATCCTAGATTGAGTGTGAAGTTGAAGTTGGTAGTTGAGATTTGTATTTTAGTTCTTGGAGTTTTCCTTATTCGATTTGGGGTTAGCATGTGTCCATCGATTGAACTAGTGAACCACAATTTCATTTCTATCTTCTTGTTCTATTCTTATACGTATAACATTATTAAGAATAGAGTGTTAAAATTGCAGTAACAATTGGGATTCATAATGGGTTGGTTTGGCTTTGTGTTTTATTCGACTTTCATCAACATTGGTACAAGATTGAGCTTATCGAGCCATAGGTCGTGTTTATGGTTCATCTTTCATTTTGGAGTATCAACTTTAGTTAGTAATATAGTTGGAAGATTATAGGAACTATTGGAGTATGATAAAATTTTGTGTCGATGTTTTTAGTTATATGTTTGTGTCGAAAATGGGACAATAAAATGAGTTTCGTTATTTTGTTAATATTCGACCATTATGTTTGTGAATTTGTACGAAAGGAGTTTGCTAAGTGGTGGTTTTAATGGTGTAAAAATATGTATAGTTTACTTTCGGTATTACTGAGATATGAGGGTGTTTTGTGGAGGGTGCCCACGATCGGTTTAAAGAAAGGAAGCAAAGGAAAGAAACAATTCAAGTGAGTGTGTGGGTTGGGCTGTGAAATTCGGTGGGTTGTGTGGATTTGTTGGGCCCAAACTGTTAAGGATCCGATTGGGCTTTAGTTAGTGTAGAGTTAGGATTAGTGTTTGTAATTAAAGTTTAGTTAAGTATTGTTGGTGATATTAATTCTTGTTAAGTGTAGTGTACTATCTTGGTGAGTATGATCACTTGTCGTCGATCATGAAAATGTGTTGTTGCGTCGGAAATATTATCTCGAGTTTCGATGTGTACAATATATATATATATATATATATATATATATATATATATATATATATATATCGAGTTTCGATATATATATATATATATATATATATATATATATATATAGAATGCATCATGCTATTAATAACAACAATAGAAAGTTTAAATTTTTCCGTACAAATGGGCTTTATTAAATAACAATACAAGGTTATCACTAATTATTAAGATCAACTACAAGGGTTTTTCGTAGGATCTTACAGTACTCCTCCCTCATTCAAATTCCGTCCCGGAATTCAAGTCTAAGATAGCTAATAAGAGTGGTTTACGGGAATAGATGTGGATATTTTTCACGAATTTGGGCTTCGCGTTCCCATGTGTACGTTGGTCCTCTCTTGGAGTCCCATTTTACTTTCACAATAGGAATACGGTTTTGCTTGAGCTGCTTAACTTCTCTATCCATTATCTCTACGGGTTCCTCTGTGAATACAAGTTTGTCGTCCAGTTTAATCTCTTTTAGTGGAATGACGAGAGTCTCGTCCGATTGGCATTTCTTAAGTTGGGATACGTGGAATGTAGGGTGTACCCTACTGAGTTCTTCTGGAAGTTCTAACTTATAGGCAACTGGGCCAATCCTCTCGAGGATTTTAAATGGTCCAATGTACCTTGGGTTGAGTTTTCCACGTTTTCCGAAGCGTATCATTCCCTTCCAGGGCGAAACTTTTAGCATAACTCTATCTCCGACTTCAAACTCCATGGTTTTTCTCCTCACGTCTGCATAACTCTTTTTTCTGTCACGAGCGGCTTGGAGACGATGTTTGATTTTGAATATTTTCTCTGTTGTGTCGTGGATTAGTTCTGGTCCGGTAAGCTGCATGTCACCAACTTCCGTCCAGCAGATAGGTGATCTGCACTTTCTTCCGTAAAGTGCTTCGAAAGGTGCAGCCTTTAGGCTAGCTTGGTAACTATTGTTGTACGAGAATTCAACCAATGGTAAGTGTTTGTCCCAACCTTTTCCGAAGTCAATCACACATTCTCTAAGCATATCTTCCAAGGTTTGGATTGTCCTTTCACTTTGTCCATCAGTTTGAGGATGATAGGCGGTGCTCATGTCCAATTGAGTACCGAGGGCTTTCTGTAAGGATTGCCAAAATCCTGAAGTGAATCGACTGTCTCTGTCTGAAATGATAGAGACTGGGACTCCATGTCGGATTATGATTTCTTTGAAGTATAACTGAGCGAGTGTGTCCAACTCGTCAGTTTCTTTGATAGGCAGAAAATGAGCTGATTTGGTTAAGCGGTCGACGATAACCCAAATGGTGTCATATCCGGTCGACGTTCTTGGTAACTTGGTAATAAAATCCATAGTGATTCTTTCCCATTTCCAGACTGGTATTTCGGGTTGTACAAGTAGTCCAGATGGTTTTTGACTTTCGGCTTTAACCCTTGAACAAGTCAAACACTTCCCAACATATGTTGCAATGTCGGCTTTCATGTTTGGCCACCAGTAAAGTTGTTTGAGATCTTGGTACATTTTGTTGGATCCGGGATGAATGGAATATTTAGACTTGTGAGATTCATGCATGATAAAATCTCGAATACCTCAATAGAGAGGAATCCAGCATCTTTTCTTGAAGCATAACATTCCATCGGCTCTTCGTATGAATCCGTTCTCGCTTTCTAGCATGCCCTTAATTTTCTCGTGAGCTCGATTTTCCTCTAGAAGAGCTTCCGATTGGGCTATGAGAATTTGAGATGGGAGTGGTGAATAAATTGTCATTTCTAACGATCGAACTCTAAGAGGTTTGATGCTCTCTTTTCTGCTCAACGCGTCAGCCACGACGTTCGCTTTACCGGGGTGGTAGCGTATTTCACAATCGTAGTCGTTGAGTAGTTCCAACCATCGTCGCTGTCTCATGTTCAGCTCTTTTTGATCTAGTATATGTTGAAGACTTTTGTGATCGGTGAATACCGTGCACTTGGTACCGTATAGGTAATGTCTCCACATTTTAAGAGCGAATACTACTGCTCCTAATTCCAGATCATGAGTGGTATAATTTTCCTCATTCTTCTTGAGTTGTCGAGAAGCGTAAGCGATGACTTTGTTCCTTTGCATTAGTACCGCACCTAAACCATGATGTGATGCATCACAGTATACTACAAAGTCGTCGCTCCCGTCTGGTAGTGCTAGAATTGGTGCTTCACAGAGTTTTTGTTTTAGGAGTTGAAATGCTTATTCTTGTTTCTCTCCCCATATATATTTCTTGTTTTTCTGAGTGAGTTCCGTCAAAGGTTTTGCGATTTTGGAAAAACCCTCTATAAACCTTCGATAGTAACCAGTGAGTCCTAAAAATTGTCGAATTTCAGTGGGAGTGGTGGGCGAAGCCCAACCCTTGACTGCTTCGATCTTGGCGGGGTCAACGTGAATACCTTGACTGTTGATGATGTGACCTAAGAATTGAACGGTGGATATCCAAAAATCACATTTGGAAAATTTCGCATACAGTTTTTCTTGCTTGAGTAAACCCAAAATGGTTCTCAAGTGTTCAGCATGCTCTTTTTCGTTACGTGAGTAGATCAAAATGTCGTCGATGAATACGATTACGAACTTGTCCAGATATGGCTTACATACGCGGTTCATTAGATCCATGAACACTGCCGGTGCGTTGGTAAGACCAAATGGCATTACGCGGAATTCGTAATGTCCGTATCGTGTTCGAAAGGCTGTTTTGGGAACGTCTTCTTCTCTGACTCTTAATTGATGGTATCCTGATCTTAGATCGATTTTTGAGTAAACACTCGATCCTTGCAGTTGGTCAAATAGATCGTCAATTCTTGGTAATGGGTATCGATTTTTCACTGTGAGTTTGTTCAACTCTCTATAATCGATGCACATTCGGAATGTTCCGTCTTTCTTTTTGACAAATAGGATTGGTGCTCCCCAAGGTGATGAGCTGGGTTGGATGAATCCTTTATCTGACAGTTCTTTCAACTGCTCAGATAATTCCTTCATTTCGGAAGGGGCTAATCGATATGGTGCTTTTGCAACGGGTGCTGCTCCAGGCACTAACTCGATTCGAAATTCTACTTGCCGGATTGGTGGAATACCTGGCAAGTCTTCAGGGAATACTTCTGCAAACTCATTTACAACTGGCACTTCTTCCAGTCGTTTTTCTTTTTCTTTCGATTTATCTTCCGTTACTTGGACCAAAAATGCGTGACATCCTTTGTTTATGTATTTCACCGTTTTGATGTACGAGATGATATTGAGTTGGGTTTTATAGTGGTCACAACGAACGGTGAGCGTTTCATTGTTTATGGGGATTTGGATAACTTTTTCGTCGCAGATGATTCGGGCACGATGTTTGGATAACCAATCCATGCCCACAATTGCGTCAAAGCTTTCGAGTTGGATGGGCATGAGATCGATTGTAAATGATTTGTTTTGGAGATTTAAGGTGCAGTTTTCGAGTACGGTGTTGGTGTTTAACAATTTTCCGTCGGCTATTTCAATTTCATACGAGGTATCTAATTCTACAGGCGCGATATTAAGCAATAAAGCAAATGAAGTAGATACAAAGCTTCTATCGGCTCCAGAATCAAATAATATTTTAGCACTATGTTGATTCAGTAAGAAAGTACCCGTGGTGACATTGGGATTCTGTGGCACGTTTCCATCTCCCAGTAAGTAGGCCCTCCCGCGGGTAACATTGTTGGAGTTCCTCGGGCAATGACTCTTGTAGTGACCCGTTTCACCACAACCGTGGCATTTCACTGCTATTGGGTGTGCGTTTGCCCCCGTGGCCCTGCAGTCCTTGGTCGCATGGCCTATTTTTTGGCAGTTTCCGCAAACAGCGATGCAGGGTCCGACATGATGCATCTTACACTTGTTACACTGGGGTTTTGTCCCAGCATACATTTTTCCTTCAGCAGGTGTAGCCACATAAGCCCTAGCGGCTTCTTGTCTGCGGTTTTGTTGTTGATGTCTATCGTTTCTGCTTTACTGGTAGTCTCTGTTGCGGTTGCTTCGATCATTGTTGCGGTAGCTCCTGTTGTGACTGTAATAACTGTTGCTGTTCTGGTTGCTGCTGCCATGATTATCATAGTTTCTCTTTTGTCCAATGACTGTGGAGTTAGAACCTCGTTTAAGCACTCGACTCATCATTCGCTGAGCAAACACGAATGCGGCTTCGAGGGTTTGTGGGTGTGATGCAGTGACGTCTCCCTCAATACTTGAAGGTAGTCCTTCCACATATTTTTCCAACGTCTTTTCCAAGTCAGGTACCATGTGTGGACACAAAAGAGATAACTCTTGAAATTTTTGGTTGTATGCACTGACGTCATTGTTTTTCACCATTAACTGGTGAAATTCATCTTCAAGCTTTCTGACCTCTGTACGGGGACAGTACTTTTTCAGCATTCTATTCTTCAGTTCAGTCCAGGAGATTGGAAATGCTGCTTCAGTACCCATTATTTTGACAGTAGCATTCCACCAAGATAGTGCATCTCCCCTCAAGGTTCCAGTGGCAAAAATGACCTTGTTGTTTTCTGCGCAGTTGCTTCTCATGAATACTGTTTCCATGCATTCAAACCACTATGCTAATTCCGTCACTCCTTCTACGCCTCTGTAGGTGGTTGGTTGACAACTTACGAATTCTTTGTAAGTGCATTTACGTGGTGTAGATGCCTCACTTTCAGTTGTTGCTCCCATAGTATTGCTTGAGCGGTTTGCTGCATCGGACTCGTGTGCTGCGGCGATGCCATCATCAATCATTCTTCGAACCTCCTCAAGCGTCAGTGCTACGGTAGGGTTGGTAGTTTCGTTTTCGCTATGTGCCATTTTCTATTAATGTCACAAGAATACAGATTTAGAATTTGGATAGAATAGCTGAGTCTATGCACAATGTAATCATGGTGTAAATTGAATACTTTCCACAATTACGATGTCTCTTTAATTTATCCATTTACGGATATGAGATTGTTAAGGAACAATTGATTTAATCATACAAACTGAAGTTCGTCAACTTCCTCTACATATCACCATATTATGTGTGTTCAGGTTTTTACAATATTTACACAATTAGAGAATCATAATAATAACAGATAACATCACGACATGTCTGGATACAATTACAATACATACGAACAACCATAATACATAAGTTAACAGATATATAGTACATCACTACCAACATTACAACATTAATAACTTGATCAGTTGAGTTATACAACAAAACGATACAAGAGTCTTTATTAATTGCCACATGCGGCAGACTACAATGTCTCAAACTATACAACATGCTAACTATGTCTACTGCTCAGGTCTATCCGTACGCCTCGTGAGCTCTGAGATCTGGTCTCTGAGTTTCTGTATCTCAGCCTGATGCTCCATCTGTATGTCTCCTATGAGTCTCTCCAATGTATCAGCTCTACGCTGTGCCAGGTGAGCCTCCCAAGCTAAGTCCTGTCCCTCTCTACGTATGGATATCGCGTGGGAACGGGTATCTGCCAAGTCTATCTGCATCTGTCTCAAGCACTGCTGTACCACTGCTCTGTTGGAAGCCAACCTATGCAGAGTGTCAGTGATAGTCCCCGGGGAATCCAATGGTACATGGTCGATCATCCGAAGAAGTGAATCAATCTGCTCTCCGTGACTCTCGAGTCGTGTCACCACTGTAGATGGTATAAGGGTATGGGTGACTACTGGTCTAAATCCTTCCCAAGCATCATGGGTCTGAGCTGGGGGAGTGAAACCAGGAGGGTAAGGCAGTGATGGTGAGGATGGGTGTATCTGGTCTGAGATGCGGGGTCGACTCGATGAAGGAATATCCTCTGCAGGAATCGGATCCCGCTGTCGAGGTGGTAGTGGATATGTCTGGGTATGTATGTCAAGCAAATGGTCAGGTGGTAATGGTGGTGCAACATGATGGGGCTCGGGTAAATCATCAGCAGGGAGCCATTGCTGACTCTCATAGTACAAGTCGTCAGGGGGTGGTATATAGAAAGGAGAGTAGGTGTCATAAACAAAATGTGGTGGTAACGTAGGTGCTGGCAAAGCTGGCACATGAGGGTCCTCTGATAAAGGTATGGCGGCGGCTCCACCCTCCACAAAGGGCTCGATCGCGTCAGGCACAACCTCTGGTGCTACAGTACCAGGAAGTATGGGGGACGTGACTGATGCTAGTGATCCCTCGGAGTCCGGCTCCGATGATACACTAAAGTGGGTGATGAATGACATGGTACTGTAATAATCCATATATGGTGAAATAAGTAATTACTAACATCAAGTGGTGTAATGTAAGCATAAAATGATCTAGTTGTGTGCAGTAACTATCAAGTATGCAGAAACTTCCATCAGATAATTCTAATGTATAACGTACCGATCGCGGCAGCAAGCAGGCATGGAGGGTTTAAGGTAACATGGTGTATAATTAATTTGTTTGAAAAATGTAGTTATAGTCCAACGTTTGAAAACATTTGGTTCTCTACAACTGAAGCTCTGATGCCAATCTGTAACACCCCCAAATTTTAAACATAGCAGCGGAAGATTAATTTGGGTGTTACTGTGAGGATCGAAAACAAAATCAGAGAAAAACAGCCTGAGACGGCATTTTTAATTTACATAGGTCCATAATACAAATTCAGTTACAAAGCGTTACGTCAGAGTGCTAAGGTTTCTCCAAAGAAACATCAATTTAACTGAATTACAACTTTATTTTACACCATTTATTTAAGATAGGGTACGCCTGCTCCATGCCTTGCCTTGCTCCTCTAGTTTCCTGAGATACATGCTTAAAAGTCAACATAATGTTGAGTGAAATCATGGAGTTTGTAATTTAAATATCAGTTCGATTCACAAGTAAGATTGTATTGAAGATACAATCAGTTTAAAAGTTGATATCGCAGTTCATATATTGCCCTAAGTCTCATGACACGCAAACGTTAACAAAGTACCGCATAAACGGAGGTGTCCACCAAATTAATGATGAAGGTTTTGCCCTCGTGTAATAGGTGATTTGCCAATTCCTATTCCACTCAAATATAATGCATCGCGACTAATACGACTAGCAAAAAGCATTCTGTCACAGTATTAGTGGGATAGGTCGTCAGCCTCTAATAGATCTATTCATTATATTCGCGTTCACCGCAGTGATTAATGGCTCATGATAAAAGGGTCTTGTGGCAATATGGTAACTTAGGCATATATCAAGTCAGGTAGCATACAGAAAAATACTTGTGATCTGTTTATAGCATGTATCCCCCTCACGGAGTTTAAAAAGTATAAAGAGTTTAAAAAGTGAGGCCATGACTCACCTTAAGCGTTACTGGTGATGGTGAAAATAAACTCAGAGGTGGTTATAACAACTTCGATACGGAACCTGGTAAATATATAAATGTCTGAGTAACTGACTAATTACTAGTGGTGTTTGTGAAGTGAGTGGTGAACGATGAATATCGGTGGTGGATAATGATTATGGATTTTATGCCTAACTTCATTTATGATGTCCTAGTAATGCATGAATTAAATGGATGTTCACTCGTAATATTTATAATAACTAACTAAAGTTAACTAATATGTAAATAAATGTGCGAATATGCATATGAAGTAAAGATATGGTGCAAGAATGAAAAATAAGATAAGAATGACAAGTTATAACAGTTGGTACTTGTTCTTTCCAGATTTTACATCCTTTACCCTAACTGTGGCTCGCGTTACATCGTTAGTCCTCGGTTAAGTCCATAGTTCAATAATAGTCCAATATTCGTCCATATGTCCACATAAGGCTTGGAGTTCAATGGTATGTCAATTTAGGTCCTCTACAAACTGTTTTCACAGCTTCAGTCCATAAGTTTCTCAGTTTGGCAGTTTTAGTCCTTCCAGTTAGTTCGCGTTACGTTTTTAGTCCTTTTTGCATAAAAATAACGGGAAAAATATTCCGAAAATTTCTATATCTTTATTAAGTTCATATTAACTTATTTCAATTTATTATTTCAGAAAATAGATTATTTTTGCATTATTGGGCCAATTTACGATTTAGAACAAGGCCCGTTAAGAGTTTTAGAGGCGAGGGCGTGTAAACTGTTTTGGGCTTAAACTTGGGCTATTTTTATGAGTCTGAAAATATTTCATTTGGGCTGGATGGGCTGGTTTAACACTATCTCTTATTGGGCTTTTGTTTAGCCCATTTCGGAAATACTATAAATAAATTTTCTGAAAATGTGAAATAGGTATTCGAGGGTCGATCAAAATGATTTATTTTGAGCGTGTTCGTGAGCTTATGAGGTCGAACTTAAAACATGAAAAATATCGTTTGCCAGCCTGTCTATCGAGTGATGTAATAATTTAGATATGTTATATACAAGATTTCGAAAATACAACGGTGGTTTTTGGCCTGGTCGCATGAAGTAAATTTTTGAAAAGTACCCTGAAATTTCTAAGTGTTTTAGGCAGTTGGGTAGCCTGTGGTTTGTGGCATTTTTAAGAATTTAGTAGAGCTTATGGTTGTTATCACAAAGGATGGAAGTTGAAGACAGTTGGGTTGTGACATCGATATATGTAAAAAAAATGTATTCGTTAGTTGTAAGTTTGCCAAATAAATCGAGCCAGTAGTGAGCAATCCGGACTAGTTTTTAACTAGAGAATCTTACAATATTTTTCACCCGATTTGACAATAGGTGGGATATTGGTCTATATGGTCTTTCGTGGGTGTTGTACTCGTTGAAAGTTAACATTTTTGAGTTCTCGAGACGTTTTATACCTATCACAACTAACGGTTTAAAGTTATACCTATATGTGATCATACGGAAGGTTTTATCTCTCGAATATTAATATGTAACTTGCATGGTTCATGTTTTACGCATATGAGGTAGTCTACTGTGGGTTTGATCTATATGGATGTTATACGTTTGAGTGGGAAACCAATATGATGCATGGCGTGTAATATCCTAACGTGAAAATGAAATGAGTGATGGTTCTTAAACCTTCTTAGTGGTTACTCGACTCATGTTGGGTTCACATAAAATAATAAATATAACTAAGTGATGTTATATATAATCGAACAAAATGATGGAACAATGCATGGTGGTTCGACTGTAAAGAGAATAGAATATGCATGCATTATACTTTCGATTGTAATGAAATATGCATGGGTGGGTCGTGTGCATGGAAATAGAAAACAAGAGGTTACAAGATACTTACAACACCTTTTGAAAGGTGGGGAAAGGATTGTGGTCGACAAGGAGAGGCAGTGAACTCGAAGGGTGTTATATGCTTAACTCCAACTGGTTCTTGCTTCCCAAGACAGAAAGTTTTTATGCTATTTAAGGAATGTTTGAGGGTGATAGAAAAGGGTAGTTAGGTAGGGTAGAAGGGGAGATTTGATAGGCTTTTTATAGAGGAAATATCCCACATTTCACATTGACCAATTGACCCAATCATTTGAGGGTACTGTAACTAGGGGACACTTGTATATTGTTATCCTAGATTGAGTGTGAAGTTAAAGTTGGTAGCTGAGATTTGTATTTTAGTTCTTGGAGTTTTCCTTATTCGATTTGGGGTTAGCATGTGTCCATCGATTGAACTAGTGAACCACAATTTCATTTCTATCTTCTTGTTCTATTCTTATACGTATAACATTATTAAGAATAGAGTGTTAAAATTGTAGTAACAATTGGGATTCATAATGGGTTGGTTTGGCTTTGTGTTTTATTCGACTTTCATCAACATTGGTACAAGATTGAGCTTATCGAGCCATAGGTCGTGTTTATGGTTCATCTTTCATTTTGGAGTATCAACTTTAGTTAGTAATATAGTTGGAAGATTATAGGAACTATTGTAGTATGATAAAATTTTGTGTCGATGTTTTTAGTTATATGCTTGTGTCGAAAATGGGACAATAAAATGAGTTTCATTATTGTGTTAATATTCGACCATTATGTTTGTGAATTTGTACGAAAGGAGTTTGCTAAGTGGTGGTTTTAATGGTGTAAAAATATGTATAGTTTACTTTCGGTATTACTGAGATATGAGGGTGTTTTGTGGAGGGTGCCCACGATCGGTTTAAAGAAAGGAAGCAAAGGAAAGAAACAATTCAAGTGAGTGTGTGGGTTGGGCTGTGAAATTCGGTGGGTTGTGTGGATTTGTTGGGCCCAAACTGTTAAGGATCCGATTGGGCTTTAGTTAGTGTAGAGTTAGGATTAGTGTTTGTAATTAAAGTTTAGTTAAGTATTGTTGGTGATATTAATTCTTGTTAAGTGTAGTGTACTATCTAGGTGAGTATGATCACTTGTCGTCGATCATGAAAATGTGTTGTTGCGTCGGAAATATTATCTCGAGTTTCGGTGTGTACAATATATATATATATATATATATATATATATATATATATATATATATATATTATATATATATATATATATATAATGCATCGTGCTATTAATAACAACAATAGAAAGTTTAAATTTTTCCGTACAAATGGGCTTTATTAAATAACAATACAAGGTTATCACTAATTATTAAGATCAACTACAAGGGTTTTTCGTAGGATCTTACAGTGTGCTAGTTAGTATCACTCAAAGTATCTCTAACACAAGGAGTGTGTTTAGATCCGGTCATTTTTAAACAGAAAACATAATGAATCCCAAAGATCCCTTTAACATAAAAAAAAAAGTAACATGTTAAAGGGGTGTTTGTGTTAGCTTACTAAGATTTGTAAAAGTCGATATAAATTCACATTTTTTGGCATATTATATTGATTTTATGCACTTGAGCTGCAAGCTCAAGGTGATAGGCAGTTGCTAAGCCGAAAATGGACAGCTTTATTGGCTTTTCAAATGTTAGTAAGCGCATAACCCCATAAAAAGAAGCTAATCCAAACATCCCTTTTGATCCAAGTTGAACTCCATATGATTGTTCTAAAGTATCGCTCTTTTTAAGTAGACTCGCATCAAGAAAACCGCGGAGCGGCTTCTTGCTATCTGCAGCCTCAACAGAGTAACCTTCACTGGTTGCCTGCAAATATAATATGCAATTAATATCAATCCAGATAATTTTGAGATTCAAGAAAGTGATAAACGGTTTGCATACCTCAACGTTTTCTAGTTATCCGTGGTCCATCCCAAGCATTTTCAAAACACGGCGAGCGAACAGAAGTCGAATACAGTAGGCTGCATCTGAGAACGGGTGAACAAAGAAAACATTAATTACAATAACTTGCATTACTAAAAACAAAAATAAGGTTCAGTTTACCACATTAAAAAGTGAGCAGCCAAACAGCCCCTTTAAAATCACTTTCCAGCATAAGACTACAGCAAATCCCAGACAGCCCCTATAAGTAGTGTGATTTGAAATACCAAATAGCCCCTAAAATTAGTTAACGTATATTGACCTGTTTACTTATGAATGGGATGACTTGGGTTAAATTGGAGAATTGCGGATTGCTTATTTAAACTACTCATGCAGTTTTATATCGCTTATTTTGAATTATGAATGTCTAGTTGCTTATTTATAAAAATTTACTTCACTCGCAAATATACAGATTAATGAATCATACCCCTATTCGGCCAATATACTATGCAATTTCTACACAGCCTTTAGCACCAACCATTGCACCCATGTCTGATAAATAGCCAAACATGAAAACTGAAACTCAAACCAGCAATAAAAAAAATATAACTGACATCATATAAAAAAAAAACTAAAAATACTTAAACGTAATGTATTTAGAGTTGATAAACTCACAAAAATGATTTAGATTCAACTGAAAGAATGTAATTTCATGATGTAATTTTGCAATCATCTTCTCCATCTTAAGATCCCCAGTAAACGAATCTTTGCTGCAAGCTTGTTAGAGTCTGCTTCGACATATGAAGCAACTGTTGCTACTGACCGACAACCGTCACCATGACACCTGCACAAACACACCCACATTCCCATAAAACTCATACAAACCAAACATAAAAAAGTCACATTTAATAACTAAACATTCAAAAGTGGTGTGAACCTGATGTATTTTGAGGAATTTTTACCTCCCTTGATCATAGGTCAAGTAGATGAATAAGCCATACGTTCAAGTAAGCAACCTCATACGGCAAAAAAAGTAAGCCATCCCTGATTCTAAATTAGACTCATACCCATATGAACATAAGCTCAATTTTCAAAATACCCAACTCATAAAAAGTTAGGTACTGAAAACAAACTTGCATCATCAACCTAGTTTTCACACATGAAACACATAATCATATCTTCCATCTTCCACAAATCAATGTCAGAAAAAGAAATAATTCAATTAACTTCACCATTAATTATACAAAATACTTATAACCCAGATAAAAAAAATCCCAAATTTAACTAAATTAAACATTGCAATTAGGGTTGATAAACTTACCCAATCGAGTTATGGCGATATGCAGTTTCAAGATTCACTTTTTGCTTCTTCTTCCTCAAACTGATGATTTCGTTTTAGTTTGAATCCGTTTTTTTTATTACGGTTACTGCGTGTCTATGTGTTTTTTGATATGGGGATGGGAGGTTATGGAAAATTATAATGCAGAATAATATGTAGAATCAAGAAGCTTTTGATGCAGATTATCTGCTGGACACTTGTTACATCTTCATGGAATCGTACATTCATTACATGGGTATTACGGGATGATTAAGGAAAACGGGGGTTGAACAGTGTTTCCCAAACCACAAACAAACCAATAAGGTTTTTCCACACTATCCATTCATTAGGTGTGTGGGCTTTAGGGCGCATATCTCGGTAAAGTTGGACAAGGAGCCCGGATTAGAAAATAACATGCCACTTGAAAAAATACTATTGACCCCGTTTGATTTTGGGTAATAGTATACTCCGTATTTTATAATCTGTTCCTGAGTATAAAACGGAAAGAAGAGTGATGGAGAGGGAAAAAAGAGAGAAGTAAAGAGGAGAGGAATAAAAGACTATTTTTTTTATCTTGTGTTCCCGAGTTAAAAAGAAAAGATAAGGATGTAACAAAAAAAGCTTTAAAATCAACTTCACTCCATTTCATCCCAATTTGGGAAGTAAATTAGGAGAGTAATTTTGATGTAATTTACTATTCTTTACTTTCCTCTCCCCTCCTAAAAAATCTCAGAAACACAATTTTTTTTTTATTACCATCCCAAACCTTTCCCTTTCACTCTAGAAAATAAACTCGGGAACAGAGTAGAGATTTAGGAAGATGGGTCTGTCCATCTTTTACCTCTTAAATTTTTGTATACTTTGATCTTTGATGTGCTAATAAATATTCACCATTTTCACAAAAAATAAATGAATAAATAAATAAAAGATTTAGTGGTTCAAACACAATATTACATATTAACATAGTAGCAGTCTTTGCATATTGGTTCAAGATGTGAAATACCTTTCAGTAATGACAAAGTAGCAAGGCTATTGTTGAAAAACCCGGTTGCATCCATATTTTGGAATCATTATTTATTAGCGAAAAGATATGAAATGCGACAATTACTTTAGGGTACAGTAAAACATCTATAAATTAATACTCGATAAATTAATAACCTCGATAAAATTAATAATTTGTCCAGTCCCAACTTGGGACCAGTACAAATTTGGACCCCAATCGATAAAATAATAGGATAATAATTTTTTTGAACCATAGTGTATATATATTGGTTCCAACGAAACTATAAATTAATAATTACTAAAAACTTTCACAATTCTTCCAATGCCTTGAACATCCTAACATTCATTAGTATACATTCATTAATTTCTTCAATACCTTGAATTCATTAAATGTTAATCGTAACTTGTTTTTCTAATATATTTTTCATCTCTAACTAGTATAGATTGTAACTAGTATATTGGACTTGAAAATTTAAAGGTCATACGTAAATCCTCTTTAAATTAATAAATTATTAATTTATCGATATAATAATATCTCGCTAAATTAATAAAATATTTCGGTCCCAACAGGATTAATTGTAACAGCCCCAAAATTGGGTCCAGCGGAAGCATACATGTCACTGGGGTGCTACTCAATTGGTATCACAACAAAAGGTACAAAGAACGGTTTTACCTCAACTGTTTAGAAGAAATTTCATAAACAAAAGTATTAAGCTTTACATCCTTCAAAATAATGCGGAAATAGGGCCCATAAAATATATACAGCGGTCCCAAACCTGAGAATATACGCTAAAAGTGTCAACACGAGGTTGGTGAGTTCATAGGTTTTAGTTTAAAACAGTATAGTTGAACCACAAGGTTTTCAAATTCAAACAGTCATTCCCAACAGATCAAATATAATGTACGCTCACACTGCCAAATTCATAATTTCCAAAACAAAATCCGCAAACAAAACAATAATCAAACAACTCGAACCATAATCAATCATACAGATACTACACTCATGTAGTGTCAGGCAAATTTATCTGTTACACTGGTTAAGTCACATATACCAAGTCATGAGCCGCACTCAAGGAGTGTCAAATATCATAACAATTATCCGTTATAGGTGCACCATATAGTATTATAGTAATACCTGCACAGATGAAGCTCATACAATAATAATCTCGCACAGATGCCGCACATATAACAATAATCCCGCATAGATGTAGCTCATACAACAAATAACTTTAGCCAGCTCGCGTAAGAGTTTCATAACCCCAAACAAAATTTCACCTCAAATCAACAAACAGGTTTCGCATATATCTTACTCCAAAATATATCAGGTCCATGAGGAAATAATCACATAAGCAACAGATAATCACTTAACGCATTCAAATAACCAAATCAAATATTACAACCAAACAGTCAAGTCTTGAGTAAACAATTCACGTATCCCATTGAACAAGCGTTGAGTTTAGTTAAAAAAAGAGCATGTATTCTCCCCCAAAACAGTTGTAAAACCCGTAAAAGTAGGTGCCATGAACTCACCTAAGCCACAGCAATGTAAACATCACAACTGGCATCAAGGGCATATCACAACGGTATCCGGAGACAAGTACAACGGTACGGGGTCGGCACGACCTAATACGTATACGGTTATCTCAAAATACGCCTCGTAACAATTAAGTCTACAAGAGACAACGTGTCATTGTTTTTGTGGATTACTCGTATCAATAGTTTCAATAGTCCAGTATCATTGCACATGAGAAAATTTAGTATCAATGTTTCGTGTAGTGGTAAGAAAACATAGACTCACGGTACAACTCACGCCAAAGAAGAGTAGACAAGCAACTACTGACACAAACTCAAGTCAACAAAGAAAGTCCAGACGATAAAGACAAAGAAATATGTTAATACAAATAGGTCGATTGGTAGTTTCGGTATTTTCCACATAATCCCAAATAGCTTAGAAAAGTCATTTAGGTTTATAATAAAAGTCATTTGCAATAAAGACATTAAGTTGGAATGTTTTATAAACTTTGGCTTTACGCGTCCGTTTATACAAGTTTTCCCAGTTATCGTGACTTTACCAAAAATAAATTTTTCACATTACAATATTTAATAAATTTCATGTTCCGTTAACATTCGCGCATATATTACTTTTGGCTTATTGAATATTTTGTGTCCGGTCCGTGTCTAATATATTAAAGTCTTTTCGAATTTAATATATTACACCGTCTCAAGTCCCAAAATGTCCAATGAATCCATTACCTAATATCGTAAATCCGATAACGATCCAATAATTGTCCAAACGATACAAATCCATTATATGTCCAATGTCGAGTCATAATCCGTATTC
Source organism: Artemisia tridentata subsp. tridentata (assembly GCA_021014915.2). Lineage (NCBI taxonomy): Eukaryota > Viridiplantae > Streptophyta > Magnoliopsida > Asterales > Asteraceae > Artemisia > Artemisia tridentata. Next base: position 143,599,830 of record CP139504.1, on the reverse strand, counting down.
AAATCCTATTCACACTTTCAAATATCCGAAACGTACCAATATCACAAGAGTAAAAAAAAAATAGGCTTCGTTAGTAAACTTAATATATATATTGACAAGCCATTTAAAAAACACACTCTCAATATGTTTAAACTAACAAACTTTCAATATCTTAAACAAAAATACTCTTTTAAAAATTTTAGACCAAACCCACTTTTGTTTGTCTTGGGCTTGACAGCCCGTTTATCAACCAAACTTACCCTTAAATTATTTTGGGCTTTTGAGCCCACTAGCAAGATAACCAAACGCACCTTAACTGTAAACGCACCCTAATCTGATGAAACTCACGCTACACGCGAACACCCTTGTGTTTGTTGTTAACTGAGACCATGACGGCACCATTTTTAATTCAAAATGCAAGCACCCTTGTGTTGGTCTTTAAACTTAACCACCCTTGTGGGTTCCTTAACTACCGAGACCAAGGATGACCAAATAAATAAATCCAAATCCCTTCATGACCACGACAAGATGAATAGCAAACTTAATTAACCCGTGACTGAATCCGAGGCCAAATCGGACACAAACAACTCGAGATCCAAAAACAATAAGTCGAACACCCTTTTCCAAATTCTTACCACACGAAAACTTTCAAAAACGTTTTTATTATCCATTTTTATTCCACAAAACGATAACAAAACCCTAAATAACCATTTTTCAATTAGTTTTAATCCACAAAAACATTAACACAATCTTTAGCACGCATTTTCATTAAAAGGAAAAATAAAAAAACGGATAGTGTGTCGGCATACCAAGAGTGACGAGAAGAGAAAGAGATGAGGAAGTGGTGACGCGACTGTAGTGGTTGCTGCTGTGGCGTAGTGGTTGTGGTGGCTCACGATCCGAGCAACCCTAGCGCGTATAACCCACGAAATAACCCCGATCTGGAACCTTTATGGAGCCTTGATAGCTTGCGAATGATGGTGGCGTGGTGACGGCAGCAGCGGTGGCTTGGTCGGAAGTTGGCCGGAAAGGTGATGACGGCGCCGGAGTTATGTGTGAGTGATGTGAGAGATGATAATGAATTATGAAACCCTAATTTGGGTTTTTATATCCCATGGAGGGGTTGAACTTGTACAAACGAAACCACAGGGGCAGTGATGTAATTTACTCTCGGGGACCAATTCTGTAATTTTGCTATCTTTCTTGATTTTTCGATTAGGGACACATTTAGACTAGCAAACGGTAGATTTAAGACACGAGAATTTCGCCATCGCGCTCAGAATAATTTTTCCAATCAAAACGACTATTCATACGCCTATTTTCACCCAAATAATAAAATAATCAAATCAAATCATCGGTTGTGCTAGTACGCGTTGTGCACGGTTTCCACGTTTCGCGAGATAACTTCACGTTTTTAAACCAAATGAGTTCAGAAAAGTTCGTATATGAAAAACAGGGATAATTTAGTATAAAAATACGTTTGGAAAATTACGGGGTATTACAGTCTCACCTCCTTAAAAAGGAATTGCGTCCTCGCGATTCAATTCAAGTTACCCGTCAGAGTTGAAAAGAGATGAGAATACTTACACTTGATCTCATCCATACGTTCCTACGTGAACTCAGGACCTCTCTTAGAGTTCACCGATCTTTGACAATAGGAATACGACTTTACTAAAGTCGTCTGACTTCACGGTCCATGATTTCGATAGGTTTCTCAACAAGGTTTAAACATTCATCAATCTGGATATCTACCCGAGGAATAGCAACTGCCTCATCAGCAAGTCATTTCTTCACATTGCACATAAAAACGTTGCGAACACTGCTGAGTCCTGATGGTAGCTCGAGTCTGTGAGCTACCGGTCCAACTATTGCGAGGATTATGCTTTCCGCGTTTACTAAATGTATCACACCTTCTCATGGTGAATCTTTTAAGCATAATCTAAGCTCTAACTGGGAATTCAAGGTATTTACGTCGTTTGCCAACATAACTCTTCTGACGATCCGCGAGCAGCTAGCATCTCCATTTTTGAATCTGAACGATCTAAACAGAAGTCTTATGAACAAGTTCAGGGTCAGCAAGTTGGGTATCTCCAACTTCTACCCAACAAGTCGGCGATCGGCACTTACGACCATAAAGTAAAGTGTCTCTTACGGTGCCGTTGAAATACTGGAGTCGTAGGTATTGTTATTAGAAAATTTGGTCAACGAAAGGTGTCTATCACAACCATTTCCACACTTGATTACTCAGGTAGAGGTGCGGGATTCGCTCCTGAGGTTTAGCTTATGATATAGTAGCAAAAACAGCAAATCGACTTACAAAATGATTTGTGGAATGATTTGTGAAACGGTTTATAGGATAATAGGAAAACAATTCATCGTTTATAAAATTGTAGCAAAGTCAAAATTTTGATTTTCAGTTTGATTCATAACATCGTAGGAAGGCAGCAAAACATTTTATGAAATCGTTTTGCTAAACGATTTGTAGAACAGTTTACGGGATAACAGGAAATCAGTTCGCCATTTATAACATGGTAGTAAGATCAAATTTTTGATTTTCGTGAAATAGTAGTAAAACATTTTGTAGGATGATCGCAAAATTGTCGGTAGAAAAATCAAAGGCAGTTTGTAAATTAATGGCAAAACAGTTTATTATCCTATAAGAGGTTAGCAAAGATAACTGTATTCCCGAGGGACGAGAGGAGAATTAGGTGATTGTCCCAAGGAACGCGGTTCAGGTTACTCCTAAAGATCATAAGATTTCTGTTGGGCATGGAATCTCTGCCAAATGGAGAGTTTAGCGAGTTCATAGTACTACTCTGATGGAGGATGTTGATTGCTACTAGCAATCAGTCGGTTGAATCAGTAATGTACATAATACTTAAAGCAGAAAGTACAACATTGATTGAACAATTTTGATTGAATAACATCGATTGAGCACAAGGATTAGGGTAGAGGCGACTGTAATAAGACCACAACAAAATAAGGCCGAATAACAAATTCAAATCCGGAATGAGGTCCAAAATCACAAAATTCAGCGATCCAAATTCAAACATAGCCAAAACCAAATCTAACATAACCAAAACCAAACCTAACATAGCCAAAACCAAATCCAAACGTAGCCAAAATCAAATCTAAACGCTCCAATAAGCTCAAATAGGCTTATTACAATCTCGATGAGTTACAAATAAGCAACTCAGATTCAAACGGTGTCAATCGGGTCTAACCCGACCCGATGCAAACTACGGTAGACGGCGACAAACAGGAATCCCATATAAACGGAGAAGTATAGCGGTGCCAGGAGTATTACGGTTCATGAGGTGTTGTGATGCTAGTGTGTCATGAGTGGGGGTAAGCTTTCATGATATTCAATGCTCGTGTACACACGCAAAACCTTACCATTCCCAAAATCAAAACCAACCAGACATAATTTTGTTATAACTATTCCATGTATCGCAAAATTCACCTCTGAGTCGGACATAGGTGATCAGGATATGTCCCACTGTCCCTGGTTGAATATAGGTGATCAGTCTATATTCACCCGAGGTTCAATGAATCTTGAAATACCCGACCTAGTTATACTAGTGATATGTCCCTTACATCCAAAATCGTCCGAAAAACCACGACAAGTGTCCAAACTCGAAATCAAATAATGAGATTAAGCAAGGAAATAGCGTAACTCGGTGACAGGTACGGTGCGTGCATAAGCATATGGAAATGCTTATAGTGAATAACTAAAACAGGCGGATATACATTATCCAATAGCCAGGCACACATCTCAACGAATATATCATCAATTATCTCGTCACATATACCATCAAACGTCTATTCACATATACCATCAAACAAAATCATCAATGAGGCTTCGGCTTGGCAGGCAGGCACGTGGCGGTCATAGAGTTAAATTTTCTCAAAAGTGGTTATAGTCTAGGTTTTAAAAATATACCCAGTTTTCTATAACCTAGGCTTTGATACCAATCTGTAACACCCCCAAAATCGGGTCCGGCGGAAGCATACATATCACTGGGGTGCTACTCAATTGGTATCACAACACAAGGTACAAAGAACGGTTTTACCTCAACCGTTTAGAAGAAATTTCATAAACAAAAGTATTAAGCTTTACATCCTTCAAATTTAAAAAGAAATTGGGCCCATAAAATAAATACAGCGGTCCTAAATATTTATCAGAGTCGTCTATGATCGTGCCCCTTGCCAAACGCCTTCAGAAGTACGTTATTGCCATAAACCTGAGAATACACGCTAAAAGTGTCAACACGAGGTTGGTGAGTTCATAGGTTTTAGTTTAAAACAATATTGTTGAACCACAAGGTTTTCAAGTTCAAACAGTCATTCCCAACAGATCAAATATAATGTAGGCTCACACTGCCAAATTCATAATTCCCAAAACAAAATCTACAAACAAAACCATAATCAAACAACTCGAACCATAATCAATCATACAGATACTACACTCATGTAGTGTCACGCAAATTTATCTGTTACGCTGGTTAAGTCACATATACCATGTCATGAGCCGCACTCAAGGAGTGTCAAATATCATAACAATAATCCGCTATAGGTGCACCATATAGTAATACCCGCACAGATGCAGCTCATACAATAATAATCCCGCATAGATGCAGCTCATATAACAATAATCCCGCACAGATGCAGCTCATACAACAAATAACATTAGCCAGCTCGCGTAACAGTTTCATAACGACAAACATAATTTCAGGTCAAATCAACAAACAGGTTCCGCATATATCTTACCCCAAAACATATCAGGTCCATGAGGAAATAATCACATAAGCAACAGATAATCAATTAACGCATTCAAATAAACAAATCAAATATTGCAACCAAACAGTCAAGTCTTGAGTAAACAATTCATGTATCCCATTGAACAAGCGTTGAGTTTAGTTAAAAACGAGCATGTATTCTCCCCCAAAACAATTGTAAAACCAGTAAAAGTAGGGGCCATGAACTCACCTTAGCTACAACAATGCAAACATCACAACTGACACAACTGGCATCAAGGGCATATCACAACGGTATCCGGAGACAGGTACAACGGTACGGGATCGGCACGACCTAATACGTATACGGTTATCTCAAAATATGTCTCGTAATAATTAAGTCTATAAGAGACAACGTATCATAGTTTTCGTGGATTACTCGTATCAATAGTTTCAAAAGTCCAGTATCATTGCACATGAGAAAATTTAGTATCAATGTTTCGTGTAGTGATAAGAAAACATAGAATCAAGGTACAACTCACGACAAAGAAGAGTTGACAAGCAACTACTGACGCAAACTCAAGTCAACAAACAAAGTCCAGAAGATAACGACAAATAAATATGTTAATACAAATAGGTTGATTGGTAGTTTCAGTATTTTCCACATAATCCCAAATAGCTTAGAAAAGTCATTTAGGTTTTATAATAAAAGTCATTTGAAATAAAGACATTAAGTTGGAATGTTTTATAAACTTTGGCTTTACGCGTCCGTTTATACAATGTTCCCCAGTTATCGTGACTTTACCAAAAATAATTTTTTCACATTATAATATTTAATAAATTTCATGTTTCGTTATCATTCGCGTATATATTAGTTTTGGCTTATTGAATATTTTGTGTCCGGTTCGGTCTAATATATTAAAGTCTTGTCGAATTTAATATATTACACCGGCTCAAGTCCCAAAATGTCTAATGAATCCATTACCTAATATCGTAAATCTGATAACGATCCAATAATTGTCCAAACGATACAAATCCATTATATGTCCAATGTCGAGTCATAATACATATTCAAATCCAATTCACACTTTCAAATATCCGAAACATACCAATATCACAAGAGTAAAAAACAAACAGGCTTCGTTAGTAAACTTAATATATATATTGGCAAGCCATTTATAAAAACACACTCTCAATATCTTAAAACTAACACACTTTCAATATCTTAAACAAACACACTCTTTTAAAAATTTTAGACCTAACCCACTTTTGTTTGTCTTGGTCTTGACAGCCCGTTTATCAACCAAACTTACCCTTAAATTATTTTGGGCTTTTGAGACCACTAGCAAGATAACCAAACGCACCTTAACTGTAAACGCACCCTAATCTGATGAAACTCACGCTACATGGGAACACCCTTGTGTTTGTTGTTAACCGAGACCATGATAGCACCATTTTTAACTCAAAATGCAAGCACCCCTTGGTGCATTGATGTTAATCCGAACCTAAAACAATCCCGTCGGGGGTTGTGGTCGAGCCAAACGCAAAACCAAACAACAACTCTAAACCAAACAATAACTCTAAACCAAACAAACAATTTAAACTTACGTACCCACCCTTGTGGGTTCCTTAACTGCCGAGACCAAGGATGACCAAATAAATAAATCCAAATCCCATCATGACCACCACAAGATGAATAGCAAACTTAATTAACCCGTGACCGAATCCGAGGCCAAATCGGAAACAAATAACTCAAGATCCAAAAACAATAAGTCGAACACCCTTTTCCACATTCTTACCACACGAAAACTTTCAAAAATGTTTTTATATGCTGCTAGTGCTGCAGACAAAGTTAGTGCTACTAGAAGTTAATGATGCTAGTGCTGCAGACAAAGTTAGTGCTGCTGCAGACAAAGTTAGTGTTGCTGCAGACAAAGTTGGTGCTGCTACAACATCAGAAGAATAAGAGATCACCATTGATCAAGCTCTTAAGGAGTTAAGGAGTTCAAGACCACCAGTAAAAGGAGTTGTGATCTGAGAACCAACATCAACACCAAAACCAACAATCACTACATCATCATCAACTGATAAAGGCAAAAGTATAATGATAGAAGAACCTCTAGAAAAACCTCTTTCAAAGTCAAAGCAGATGCTCTTAGATGAAGAAATAGCAAGAAAGCAACAAGAAGAGTATAATGCTGAAGATCAAAGAATTAGGGAAGAAAGAGGCAGGGAGGCAGAAGAAGCTAGTCTTGCTGAAATAAACTCATGGGATGACATACAAGCCAAATGTGAAGTAGATCACATGTTAGCCCAGAAGATGTGGCAAGATGAACAGGAAGAGCTATCCTTATAAGAAAAATCTAAGCTCTTCATGGAATTTTTAGCTAAGCAGAAGAAATTCTTTGCACAAAAAAGGACTGAAGCTAAGAGGAACAAACCACCTATCATAGCACAGCAAAAGCAAATTATGATGACCTACTTGAGAAACATGGATGGATGGAAGCCTGCTCAGTTCAAAGGCATGAGCTATAACAAGATTAAAGAGTAGTTTGATAAAGTTTTCAAGAGGGTCAATGATGCGCGTGATGTGTCGTTGCGGTTTAGCAGTTTTAATGCCTACTCAAGTTTTAAATTTATATTTAGCCGACTTATCAATAACACACACACTTAACGAGCAGTGTACCCGGTCAGTATGAAGATAATGGTAAGTAGAGTGTCGATCACTAAGAGTGGAACGTATTATCTCGTTATTCTAATCAGTATTTTAATATCCTAACGCAAGGGGGTTTCAGCCTGAGAGACTGGCACGGTTTGTTTGCAATTAAATAATAAAATAAACCAATAGGCACGAATCAGCAAGTAGCACACACGTACACAGATAAATACTTGAGACAATAAGAGGGCTGTCCTTATGATTAAGTAGATTGTCACTTGTTTTATTGATAGCTTTATATGAAGTGTATGTAGTTAACCCTTTCTCGTTGGTCCTAATCTTATCGGCGAGTAAACCCTTAATGATTACTTATGTCTAAAAGTTATTCCTAAGTGATCAATTTAGTAATAACCGTGGGAGCCACATTATGTCCCGCAGTCAAATGCCCGCAAGCCACTAATAAACACAGAGGTTATCAATGCACTAATAAGTAGTAACCAAAGACATCAACATATAAACTTTAATTGATGGGAAAGCAAGTATTAAAGGGAGTGCAATCTTTCGTTGTCACATTACACAAGCCACCAATCCTGATGAATTAAAGTTTGCTAACACAATAAAACAAAACTACTTAATGAATTAAACACATGCAGCACCTTCTTACAGCTCTTGTATCTTTGATTTGGGTGTGTCTTGTGCTGCCTCCTTGACTGAATTCGTCCTTTAGTTCTTCTGTTCGGACTTCGGTTTTAGGTTTTCCGGAACTTGTAATTCGTCTGGTCTACGGGGTATTTATAGTTTCTGTCTGAGGGAAGATGCGGCGCATCTACTAAGTAGATGCGGCGCATGTACTTAACTTCGCGTGGGGTCCAAGATTATAATATTCAGGAATATTCGTACACTGCCAGAAGATGCGGCGTAACTCCATGATTAGATGCGGCGCATGTCCTCTTGTATCTTGGATCGTATCTGGTGATATCTTGATAGAGATGCGGCGCATGTCGAGAGTGAGATGCGGCGCATCTGGAGCAGAATTGACTTGATCTTGTCCATGTCAGTAGACCTTCAACTTTATGCACGTTTTGCTCCATTATTAGTCCAAAATCGCTAAGTTTCACCAAATGCTTGTTTTTACCTGAGAATTACAAAAGTAAACGATTAAGTATCAATCCTCATACATAATATAGTAAAACAAGTCAAATTAATAGGATAAATGATAGTAATAAAATGTACTTATTTGAGTTCATCAAATATCCCCCCACTTGAACTTTACTTGTCCCCAAGTAAACCTTAGAATTTCATTTATGAAAATGTATCCTAAAAGATGTTAGGATTTATTTTTATATTTAAGCATGTATTCGTTCATTTCATAATCACACAACTAAACACTTTAACGAATTAGAAGTAAAATAAAATAAGTCGATAAAAGCAAATCTAATCGTTTAACTGTCCAGTCGCGACGAATATTCTATCATAAGCTTGGCAAGTATACACATCTCCACCACTAAAGCTAAGGAATAACAAGTCTAAAGCGGTAAAAAAGGGTTTTTTAGGCTTAAGGGTTAATTATTCTTAATCACTATCGATCTCAAATTCCAGAAAAGGCGACAAAATCACAAATACATGATCGAATCCACGAACACGATACTTGCAATTGCTCAAATCCTTAACTCGAATAGGCTAAAGATAGGTCCAAACTTCACCAATAATAATATATCAAAAAGGGCGACAAAATCATAAATACATAGCCGAATGCACGACTACGATACTTAAGATTGCTCAAATCCCTAATCTCAATAAATCAAAGGTTTGGTTGGATAAAGAATAATAAAGGGCATGGATAACATTTGGGATATAAATTGGTGCAAAAATAAAAATAAACAAAACAAATAAATCAAAATCCTAAGTGTGGTTAATTACTATCCCAACCATCCCATGAATAAGACTCATATCACCGAATAACTCACGCTTTAACACTTGAAACACACGCTTTAGGTAGACACGAATTATACTCAACAAAATCTTAATCAAAGAATAAACCTTAATTGGCGTTCCCATAACTGCCAATTCCCATTCAATCCATAGATATAGTACAACAAATAGTGGTGATATCGACCACTTACATAACTTTACATAAGTTGGTTAAAACTAACTTCCAACTTTTCTTTCTTTCTTTTTCTTTTCTCATTTTTTCGATTTTTTTTTTTTTTTTTTTTTTTTTTTTTTTTTTTTTTTTTTTATTAAACATAAACATAGATGTGTAAAATTTCACCACATCACTATAACTTTCTTTCCGGATAATTTTTCCATACTTTTCATGACTTCAGAAATAATTGTAATAGTGAAAGTAGTAAACACACGAAAAATAAACTCCAAAATATACAATATTTACTTTCACTCCAATTGCATTGTGCAATTTCCCGACCTAACCATAGATAATGAATTACGCACGCGAACACAGGTAATGTAAGGAAACACACTTTGCCTATAGCAATCAACCAACCACGGATTCTAATCTACAGGGTAGGCTAAGGTGTAAGGGTGTAACGAAACATTTTAAACATAGGTGTAAGAAACGAAAGGAATGGTTCTGAGGGTTTTTCTAGGGGTATCTTACTCTAAAAATGAGAGTAACAAAAGGGTTTATACGGGGGTTAACTAACCAGTGTAGTTAGTTAATAACACATAACATATAATAGGCTATTTGGGTGTAATCCTAGAATTTTACCAATTTAGACAAGTCACTCCAATTATATAAATAATACTTATTATGGTGGTCTCGAATAGTATACAAGCCAAGTTCTAAAGTTTACAAGTCACCGGCACACTCATAGATTTGTGAATTTTGAAAAATCACAATTTTTGAAAATAACGTCATGTGTGCAGTTATGCAACTTAGATCTTAAACAAAAACATGCTAAAAAATTTTTAAGTTTGATATATTAAGCACATTTTAAGCATAATTTTTGAAAAAGTTTAGGACAAGTAATTGTTAAGTGTTCTAATTCTCCAATCCCCCACTTAGGTTAAACAACGTCCTCGTTGTTTGTATAAAAGGTTAAAAACTGGAAAATAAAAGAATTAGAACAGAAAAACTCCCCTGAGATTTGCTCGGTATGATCCTCCATTTGTATAAGAGCAAAAATCAACTTCTTGTGGATTAGAACGTTAAAGCTTCATACTTGATGTATCCACAGGAAATCCAGGAAACTATAATACCACCAACACTTTAAAACACACCTAAGATAAGAAAGGTTCAAGCTTTGCATAATACATTGGTAGTTAGGAAAAATAAAACTTAAAAATTAAAACTGAAAATCATCAGGTCAGTCGATGCGCCGTATCTTATGGAAGAAGATACGCCGAATCGAGCCTGGAATTAATACGGATCAGAATAAAGATGCGCCGCATCCTTAACCAGGGATGCGCCGCATCCTTAACCAGGGATGCGCCGCATTAAAATAAACTGATAAATAGTTTTAAAGTCGAAAATAAAAATGCAGAAAAATAAAATAAGATATGACCATTGCAGGAGATGCGTCGCATCTCAGAATTGAGATGCGCCGTAGCTATTTAATTTCGTTGACTAGTCAATAAGTCCTAGTTGGTCAGGGATACGGCGCTTTGGATATTTAGATCCGCCGTATCTCTATGTTAGTTAACGAAATTTAAATGAAGAACGTACCTTGGCCTCCGCAACACAGTTCCTTATACATCAAATTTGGGTTAAACGGCACACCATATAGATGAATTCAAAATAAGAGCAATAGGCATAAACGTTTCATTAATAATTGTAATCCTATTGTTTAGAGGATAAGTTTTTATTCCGATGTTAGGAACAAATATCGTTTTTAAGCATACAAAATTAAGATTACGATTTGAATCAGATGTATAATATGGATAATAAAACTGAGATCATAGTGTAGAGAACTTTCCTTTGGGCAGTTGAATTATCGTAGAGTTTACCTGGGATTCTATTTCAAGAATTTAAGAAGTTCAATGTTACCAGTACTGAGTTTTCCTCCACTCTTGTCGTCTTATGTTCGGTCACTTCAGCTAGCGTCTCTTGGTTTGGTTCAGAATGTAATCCTTCTTGGTGATGCTCGAGTCATCATTTATCCTGAAAATAAACAACTTGCACACGAGAGTAGCGGACCGATCAAAGTAAATATCAAAAATCAACTATATTTATCAAATTATATTCGTCGTATTAACAAAAGTTAATGCGCCGTACTTTCGTTACGTTAAAAAAATAAATATCGATTTTTGATTCAGAAAGATGCGCCGTATAGATAGAGATCGATACGCCGTATCTGTTTAATAATTCGCAAACTGTTTTTAATTAAAATAATAGATACGCCGTATCTGCTAAAGCAGATGCGTCGTATGGCGTTAACGTTTAGAAATTTTTTTTTTATCGAAAACAGATACGCCGTATCTGCTAAAGCAGATGCGTCGTATTACTTTATCGCTTAGAAAAATTTTCTTATTAAAAACAGATACGCTGTATATTGGGGAAAAAATGCGTCGTATCGAATTAATTAAACGCGTTGTATTTTTTTAAAAATTAAACGCAATACGCCGTATCTGAGAGATCAGATGCGCCGTATCGTTTGATTTAGCACAGTACAACGATAGCAGAACAGAAAAATACGAAAAATAAAAACAAAAATTAAACACACAAACGAAAATAAACACACAAAAATAAAAGAAAACAATTAACACACAATACAACAAATATGCAAAATAATACAATGATGCAATTAATCTAATAAAAAGAAAAACCTAATTAAAATACTAATTAAATTAACAGATAATAACAATTCACTCCCCGGCAACGGCGCCAAAAACTTGATGCGCGTGATGTGTCGTTGCGGTTTAGCAGTTTTAATGCCTACTCAAGTTTTAAATTTATATTTAGCCGACTTATCAATAACACACACACTTAACGAGCAGTGTACCCGGTCAGTATGAAGATAATGGTAAGTAGAGTGTCGATCACTAAGAGTGGAACATATTATCTCGTTATTCTAATCAGTATTTTAATATCCTAACGCAAGGGGGTTTCAGCCTGAGCGACTGGCACGGTTTGTTTGCAATTAAATAATAAAATAAACCAATAGGCACGAATCAGCAAGTAGCACACACGTACACAGATAAATACTTGAGACAATAAGAGGGCTGTCCTTATGATTAAGTAGATTGTCACTTGTTTTATTGATAGCTTTATATGAAGTGTATGTAGTTAACCCTTTCTCGTTGGTCCTAATCTTATCGGCGAGTAAACCCTTAATGATTACTTATGTCTAAAAGTTATTCCTAAGTGATCAATTTAGTAATAACCGTGGGAGCCACATTATGTCCCGCAGTCAAATGCCCGCAAGCCACTAATAAACACAGAGGTTATCAATGCACTAATAAGTAGTAACCAAAGACATCAACATATAAACTTTAATTGATGGGAAAGCAAGTATTAAAGGGAGTGCAATCTTTCGTTGTCACATTACACAAGCCACCAATCCTGATGAATTAAAGTTTGCTAACACAATAAAACAAAACTACTTAATGAATTAAACACATGCAGCACCTTCTTACAGCTCTTGTATCTTTGATTTGGGTGTGTCTTGTGCTGCCTCCTTGACTGAATTCGTCCTTTAGTTCTTCTGTTCGGACTTCGGTTTTAGGTTTTCCGGAACTTGTAATTCGTCTGGTCTACGGGGTATTTATAGTTTCTGTCTGAGGGAAGATGCGGCGCATCTACTAAGTAGATGCGGCGCATGTACTTAACTTCGCGTGAGGTCCAAGATTATAATATTCAGGAATATTCGTACACCGCCAGAAGATGCGGCGTAACTCCATGATTAGATGCGGCGCATGTCCTCTTGTATCTTGGATCGTATCTGGTGATATCTTGATAGAGATGCGGCGCATGTCGAGAGTGAGATGCGGCGCATCTGGAGCAGAATTGACTTGATCTTGTCCATGTCAGTAGACCTTCAACTTTATGCACGTTTTGCTCCATTATTAGTCCAAAATCGCTAAGTTTCACCAAATGCTTGTTTTTACCTGAGAATTACAAAAGTAAACGATTAAGTATCAATCCTCATACATAATATAGTAAAACAAGTCAAATTAATAGGATAAATGATAGTAATAAAATGTACTTATTTGAGTTCATCAGTCAACACTTTTATTGCTATGAGTACAGAGGAGGTGGTGGGAAGTCCTAAGGCAGCTAAGAAAGAACAAGAGATTAGTTCAAAAAGAGCAGGAGATGAGATAGAGCAGAATGTTACTAAAAAGCATAAGATTGATGAGCAGTCAGAGCAAGAGAGGAAGGAAGGTGGGCAGGAGGAAGGTGATGGCAGAGGTTCAGAAGAGATTAAACAATACATAGTGATTGTTTTAGATGATGAAGAAACTCCAAATAGATTGTAAACCTTTGGCTACAAAACTGCATGATATTGTTGGTTGGAGAATATACAATGAGAGCCCATGGAAAGTAATTTATGAAATTACAAGAGCTAATAGACAGACTTATGTATCCTCAAGGTTTAATCAAATGCTTAAAAGCTTTGACAGAGAAGACTTGCGGACTCTGTGGAAGCTTGTAAAAGAAAAGTATGGACTAACAAAACCATTGAAGCAACCAGTGTCAGATCATGATTATTTCTTGTGGGATGACTTGAAGACCATGTTTGAACCTCATGTTGAAGATGAAGTGTGGAGAAGACCTATCTATAACCAGAAAGTGATAAGCTGGAGGTTGATAAATTCATGTGGGGTTCATGAGCTAGCAATGGATGCTATGCATATCTATATGTTGGTTGAAAAGAATTATCCACTCACAAAGACTAGACTTGGAATGATGCTGGAAAGTAGACTTCAGATGGAACATGGCATGAATGAAAGCATGGCAGATGAACTTATTTGGGTTATCATATGTTTGAAGAATGACTGGTAAAGTGTTTGGAAGCATCCTCCTGGTGATGGTTTAAGCTTTGATTGAAACTTGATGATTTTGGGAGAATATATCAAGTTTAGGGGAGGATTGTTGGGAATTAAAGCTTCTAGGAGTTGTTGCTGCTCATGTAATTAAGACTGCTCAGGTATTACAAAGAAAAAGCTCTAAGTCATTAATGATGCTAATACAAGTTTTACCACTGATGGTGTATTTTACTACTACTGGTGATGCTGAAGAACTTCAAGAAAATACACTAAGTAGTTAGTGCTGCCAGACTAAAAGTTAATGCTGCTAGTTTAGAATTACAACTGCTGAAGGATTACTGCTGCAAGAGTTAGAGTTGACACTGTTAGTCTATATTAAGTTTTAGTTAATGCTGTTAATGAGATATACATTGTATAGTCGGTTAGATAAGTATAGTAAAGATTCTAAAAAGATTTATCTTGTATAGAAAGTTATTGTAAGCCGACTAGGACTCCTTAATCTATAAAAGGAGGTCCTAGGGCATTGAGATAGATACGTGTTATTAGAAAGTCGATTAGCTTCAAGGTTGTAAACCCTAATACTAGGAGAGTATTTGTATTATTCATCAATAATATTGAAGCGTTTTGTTTGTTAAATCATTGTGTTCATTACTGTTACATTCATACAAAGTTCTTCTTAATATCAAGTACTAGATTCCGCTTAGTATTTGATAAAACTCAAACACAGTTTCTATACCTTAGTTGTACTATATATCTAGTATAGCTAAACCCTTACAAGCTAAGGGATTCGATCAAGTGCATGACTGGGATCAACAGGTATGTGAGTGACCCATCAACCTAGAGGTTGTGGGTACAAGTCTCGTTGGAGGCATGTGAGATAAAATTTGCAAGATAGGTGGTGTATGTTAAAATAAATTTGCCGTTCTAAAAAAAAAAGAAAAAAAAATGTGTGCGTGTTTTTCAATGTTGAATGACCTTAGTCATTATGCTTTTATCATGAAAAGATGCGTGCATTTTTTTTTTTTACTTTTGGTATATCATGATTAATGTTAACCAAGGTATAAATTGTCAAGAATCATAAGGATAAAGGGAATTAAGGTAGTTGATCAATCTCGACCCATTGGAGGTGTTAAGCTTAATAAGCCAAAACCTTAATTTTGGAGACCGATATCGACGACAACCACCAATCAACGTTCGGATTCTAAGATTCAAAAGGAGACTTCTTATAATGCTAAATCTGGTACAATCACTAAGTCTTCTAATTATTTTAATGTTTTGAACTCGTTGGGGGAGGAGGATGTGGATGGGTTTCAACCGAATGGTATGGGGTCACAAGATCAGCTTATGAGTGATTTGAAAGAGAAGGAGCAGGCTACGGGGCTTCTAGGCCTAGTACTTCTTCCTCTCCTTGTACTTCAACTTTTGGTAGCACTAGTACTACTCCTATTGTAAAAAAAATTTGGAAGCTTGAAAAGCTAATTATTGAAGGGAATGTTACTTTTTGTGGATGATGATGGTAAACCTCTAAAAAAGGTTGGTTTGAAAGATAAGAAGCAGGATGCGGCTACTAAGCATAGTATTTCTTCCTCTACTTGTACTTCCTCAACTAAAGTGGGTAACCCATTCTCTAAGGGGGGGGGGGTAATGTGATTGTATCTGATAGCGACGATGATGAAGTTATGAAATATCCTAACAAGACTAATTATTTTGGTAGTGGAGGAAACGAGATGCGTCTTTTGGAGCAATGGAAAGATGGTACATGTGACTACAATGATTATGATGATGATGATTACTTTGATAATTGTGGTCTATCTGTGGCCCAATTAAAGGATGTTGCCATCCATGACATTAGACTTGCATAGGTTGCTTTTCCTCTTTTTAGCATAAAGATTGATGTGTCTTAGTTTATGCTTGTTTTTGTTTTGGTTTTCTAGTTGTGTGCAACTAGTTGATCATTTATTGTCTGTCATGAATGATTTAGCGGTTGTTCAAGCGGTTGCTTGAGGTTAATGTAATATTTCAGCCACATTCCATTGTACTTAACTTTTTTTTTGTTGAGTAATATATTTTACCGGGTGAAAGATCGTTTACCCAAAAAAAAAGGTATAAATTGTCTTGTTCCTAAAAGCTAAATCATGGTTTAACATTTTCTAGCAAGGCCGGATTTGACGTGTGCAAATAAAAGTGATTAATTGCACGAAACCTACATATGTAGTTAAATTTCATTAGGCCACAAGGAGTGGGCAGTGGGCTGGGCCTTGCGGGCTGGCGGGCTTGCGGGCACACCGCTGCCGGTTACGCGGGCTAGGCCTGCGGGCTGGGAGAACGGGCTATAAGGGGGGAGGGAGTCATGCTTCCAACCCTCCAACCCTCCCAAATTTTAACCAATCAAATCCCTCCACCTCATTTCAACCCTCCAACCCTCAATCCAACCTTTTTTACCGGCGCCCATCACTCTCAACCCTCCCAATTTTTTTTTTTAAATATTCATAATTTGTCCTTCAAAATTATAATTTTGCAACATTAACCCTTCCAATACTAAACAAATATATAAAAAAACAAACATTTTATTTATAACTGAAATTAAAAGTACAATTCATAAAATAAAAAGAAACTACATAACTTAATCTTCCGGGTCATCGAGGTATGGTAAATCTTGAGACGCCACATGCTCCGTAAGATCAAATTGAAGACGATGATGGATTTGTTCATCTAGTAACTCCGGTAGTGCGTTGTCGTCATAAACGGGTTGCACCGGCGGATCCATTATATGAGTCTGTGATATTGCCCTCCCGTCATCTTTTATAATCTTGTTGTGCAATATACAACACGCATAAACGATGTTAGTTATCTTTTCGATGGTCGTTTGACGGATCTTGCGATTCAAAATACCCCATTTTCCCTTAAGAACACCAAAACATCGTTCGACATCTTTTCTTGCCGACTCTTGAACTTTCTTGAATTTCTTTTCCTTCGCTTCAGTCGGATACGGGAATGCTTTGACATGAGTTGAGTACCTAGGATAGATTCCGTCGGTAAGATAATATCCCCGTTTGTAGTTACGCCCGTTGACAACGAATGATGAGTCAGGAGCCGTTCCATTTCGCTCCCTAAGATACAAAGTCGATTGATACAAAACATTGACATCGTTAAGCGACCCGGGAGGACCAAAAAAAGCGTGCCAGATCCACAAATCTTGTGAAGCAACGGCTTCAAGCATAATTGTCGGGTATGGATACCTCCCACTCTTGTATTGGCCTTTCAAATGTTTAGGACAATTTCTCCAAACAAAATGTGTACAATCAAGGCTACCTAGCATACCCGGAATCTTGTGTCTTTGTTCATGCGCCTCGTACAAGCGTGCAACGTCGTGACTAGTAGGCCTACGTAAGAATGATCAAGGCATTCGCGTGACGTTCTCGCGGCCATGCATAAGTAGTCGTCAAAGTTATCCGGAGGGTTGCCCGTTCCGAGTTGTTGAATTGCGGATGTGCATTTTTGTAGATCCGTAAAGCTCTTTTTCCCCCTACCATCTGCACCCTCTTGAAAATACTCGAACCTCTGCTCAATATCACCAACAATTTGTAAAAACAACCTTTTTGACATCCGAAACCTCTCACGAAACAAAGACGGGCCAAACTTCGGTTCGTCAACGAAATAGTCACGCATTAGTGTTTCTTGAGCTTCTTCCCGAAACCGCTCGATATAGGTTCGAGTTTCTTGCGTGCTTGCCGTGTCTTCTTCGAGCGACTCAACCACATCATACAAAAAAGGTATCGTACTACCCGTGGATAAGTCCGGTAAGATGGGTGGCATCGGTACCTCGGACAAAAAGGAAGAAGAAGATGATGATGATGATGACATTTTTTTTATGGTTTAATTTGTTTTTGAATGTGTTTTTGTGGTTTGTTTGATTTTTTTTTTTGTGAAAAATGGTTGAGAAGTTCGGATTTTATAGGCAGCCCCAAGGACCAAAATTGTTTTTTTTCCCACGCTCCTTCTAACGGATATATTTTAAGTTTCAAACAAACCCTTCAACGGATCTATTTCCTTCAGCTCGCAGCGAGCTTTTAAACCGCAAAAGGAGCCCGCTAGGCCAACCCTCCACACCGGCGGCGGTGTTCGTGTTGAGCCCGCCCAGCCTGCTCCTCAACCCGCTGCCCACTCCCTCCTCCCTAAGCTCGCTACGAGTTGGGAGAGTGGAACGGTAATATTACTGTTGAAGGGTTGAATTGAAAAAAAAAAAGAGACGTTTGAGGAGCGTGGGGAGAAAAAAAAAACTTTTTTAACCCTTCCCTTTCCCTGCCTATAAAATCCGAACAAACCACCCTTTTTCACAATCAAAAAATAAAACAAATCATCATACATAACATATGGATCAAAGAAATAAAAAAAGTGGTGCAACATCTTCGTCGAGGGGTCGAGGCACTCGAGCTAAATCCGGTCGTCCTATAGCAACACAATCGGCTCCTCGACCCGCACAACCATTTTTGGCTCCTCGTCAACAACCACATTCGACGTCGCAACAATACTTTTATCGTCCACAACCACCGATTCCTCCACGACAAAACTTCGACTACCCACCAATGAATCCAAACGATTACGACGTATACGAAACGGCTAACTTTAACCCGTTCGATACTTACCGAGAACAACCGGAGGGGAGCGACGACGAGTTTCTCGAGGTACCTGAAACGCAATTGAATCTCGGTATGTTTTTTATTTATTTATACGTTTAATTTTTTACCCATTTTAATTATTTATACGTTTTAATTTTATAGCCGTTTTAATTATTTATACGTTTTAATTTTTTAGACGTTTTAATTATTTATACGTTTTAATCATTTGTAGACGATGACGATGATGTTCAAGAAGTTCAAAAGAAAAAATTTGCGAAAAGGGCCGAAAAAAAAGGTTGGACATCAGAGGAGAAGGAGGCTTTGGCGAAAGCTTGGGTTCACATCTCAACATGTAGAACGGTCGGGATGGAACAAGGAAGAGATTGTTTTTGGAAGCGAATTTTGGCGCATTTCGCCACGAATGCGAAAGACACTACTCGAAGTCATCATTCACTTAACACAAAGTGGAGGGAAATGAACGCGCTAATAAGTGTGTTCAACGGTTTATACCACCAATCGGTAAATTATATACGTTTTTTTTTTTTTTTTTTTTTTTTTTTTTTTTTTTTTTTTTTTTTTTTAATTTTATATACATACGGTTTTTTTTTATTGTATATATATACGTTTTTTTTTTTTAATTTTATATATTGTATTTGTAGAGACGTCTTTGGGAGAGTGGTTGTGGCGAAGTTGATATCCTCACGAATGCCCTGGAAAGTTTTAAGAAAAAACAAGGCAAACCATTTACTCATCTACGAGCTTGGGAAGTTGTCAAAGGCCAAGCCAAATGGTTGGAACAAAAGTGAGTCCAAAATGAGGAAACCTCCCATTCCGATAAGCGAAGAAAGTCCTCGGAATCGGGTCAATATGAGTCGGCTAGTAACGAATTTGATACCGTTTTGCCAAATCTAAATGAAGACCCAGCGCCACCCCTAGATAACCGTGCAAGAAAAGGAAAATCAAAGGTTGCTAGTGAAGCCTCGTCGAAGGTTAGTGTTGCCGAGTTTGTCAAAGATTACACGTCGACGAAAAAAAGTTGTTGGAGGATAACGCAAAGAAACAAAAAGAACTCTTGGACGCACATCTCCAAGAGCAGGAACAAAGGGCAAAATATCTTGCGGAAAAGACCTTATATCAAGATCACAAGTTCTACAACAAATCGCACGACCACATCACCGATCTAGGAATGCTAAAGTGGACGCTTGATAAGAAACGTGAGATAGCGGCGAAATATAACTGGCCTTGGGCTTGGGGCGATTTGTAGTTTTTTATTTGTATGATTTGTACTTTTTAATTTTTAGGAATTGTATTTTTATTTTTAATCAAGTGTTTGTTTTTTTATATAATTGTTTAGTATTGGAAGGGTTAATGTTGCAAAATTATAATTTTGAAGGACAAATTATGAATATTTAAAATTTTTTTTGGGAGGGTTGAAAGTGATGGGCGCCGGTAAAAAATGTTGGATTGAGGGTTGGAGGGTTGAAATGAGGTGGAGGGATTTGATTGGTTAAAATTTGGGAGGGTTTGAGGGTTGGAAGCATGACTCCCTGTGGCCTTATAGTTTAGAATATGTTAAAAATTATTGCACATACCATGGCCTTCTTTGAGGCGTAAAAGAGGAAGCAAGATATGTAGCTAGTGGGTGTTTGGATAGTATATAAAATGAATAAATGATTATGAGAATAGGTATGGTTTTAAGGGGGGAGGGAGTGGTCACTTCTTCCCCAAACTTCCCCAAATTGCCACATCACCAACAACCAATAAAAACCTTCCAACTCACAAGTCCCCAAATCACCCCAAACCCACACCAAAATGGAGGGAGTGGTCACCAAACTACAATCTTTTTTTTTTTTTTTTTTTTTTTTTTTTTTTTTTTTTTTTTTATATATATATAAAAACACAAAGTATATAAAAATAAAACATATTAAGAAGATGTGATTGTAACCTCAAATTTTGTCAACTGAGCTTCGAGTTCAGCTTTCTTGCTGTTCTCCCATGCTCCAATGGCAGCTAGCTTCTTTTGGGCTCTATTCTCAACTTTGGATCTCTCACTTTCTTCCCATGCTTTGATAAGTGCATCCTTCTTCTCTGTTGCTACTCGAGCAAGTTCAGCATCTGAAACAAACAATTAACTTCAATTCCATTATCAAGTTTCAGTACATGTTAAAAATAAAACACACAAAGTATATGCAAACCCACTCTTCTCATCGGTGAAGTTCACCGAAATTTTCAACTTTTG
The DNA here is from genome assembly GCA_021014915.2 of Artemisia tridentata subsp. tridentata. Classification (NCBI taxonomy): domain Eukaryota; kingdom Viridiplantae; phylum Streptophyta; class Magnoliopsida; order Asterales; family Asteraceae; genus Artemisia; species Artemisia tridentata. The sequence continues at coordinate 143,578,653 of CP139504.1, read as the reverse complement.
CTCGGCGCCGATCGCCGGCGGCGGTGTGCCCGATCGGCACCGAGCGTTGCCGAACCTTTCCCCGCATCCACTCCCTCCTGCCTAAAAACCCACCATCTTTGAAAACATTAAAAAAATAATAATAATAAAAAAAATAAAAATAAAAAATAAAATAAAAAAAGACCTATAAAGATACGATTAGTATGGGTATGTTTAGCAAAATGGGCTGGGGCTGGAGCTGTAGCTGGGTTGGGGCTTATATTATAAGCCAGAACTAGAATTTTTATTTTGATAAACTTGTTTGGCAAATTAGTTTAAGTTGGAGCTTATTATTGTAAAATTACTAAAAAGGACATATAATTAAATTAATATATGTATATAGTGAGACTTTCTTGCGAGAACTATCTTATCTGCGAGAACTGACAGAACCACCAAAAACATATATGCACGCCTTCAATAATTGTATTTTTGCACATATGTTCTAAAAACAACATATATATTTAAAAAAAAACATGGTTGTTCTAAAGAATTTGATAAGAAATTGGAAATACAAAATTTTTCTTTGAAGGTGTGCATGTATGTTTTTATAAGGCGTGTAATGACAATATTGCGGCCGTGTGTAAGGTTTTTGTGAAAAAAGAGGATGAGTTCATGATGATATTGAAGAACCTAGGTGGATACTTACGATTATTGATGATTTGCATGTATTTTTATTTTATTTTAAAAGGCGTGCATGTATGTTTTTGGTGGTTCTGTCAGTTCTCGCAGATAAGATGTTTCTCGCAAGAAAGTCTCCCTATGTATATATTAGATATTTTTGTGGGTAATTAAGTAATTTGGTACCAACGAGGCTTATTTTTGGGGCTTATAAAAATTTTAGCCTCATTTTTAGGGCTGGGGCTTATAATTTCAAAAGCCCCCTATAAGCCTTTACGCCAAACGAATCTTATTTTTGGGCTGGGGCTTATTTTTAAAATTTAAGCCCCATAAACCCCATAAGCCCCTACGCCAAACACACCCTTAGGTGTTGTTTGCTTGTTAAGAGGCTCCGAATCTGACTCTGACTCGCACATCTGAATCTGAATCTGAGGCGAAAATGTCTGAATCTGAATCAAATAATATTGTTTGCTTTTTTCTAAGAAAACGTCTGAATATTTATTTGTTCAACTAGAGGCATTAAGATGCTCGTTCAATGTCTGGTCCGTTTAGGTTTTTTTACCTCTGTTTGCCTCTAAACGAAAAAAAATAAAATAAAATAAAATAAAAGAAAAGAAAAAGAAAAAAAAAAAAACACTTAACACTTAAAAGCTCTAACTCACCAAGAGCTTTGGTTTATTAAAAGGTTGTTAAGACTTTTTTTAATGAAAACAAATGTAGGGGATAAACAGAAAAAACGAATACAACCGGATATTATTTGAATCTCTGAAAGGCGTGTGAACACTTTAAGATCAAATCAATCGGTGGTTCTCCCGAATTATTCAATCGGATACAATTTAGAGATTGAGAACGTTTTGAATGCTCGTGTTTGAGATTGATGAACCAGAAGAAAATTAATGACCAAGAGAAAATATGTATGAATATAATTAGGGTACTAACTGCCTTTTAGGCAGTTTTTCTAACGCTTTTAAAGCTGTCAAAATTTGTCCTTTAATTTTCAAAAATTTAATTTTCTGAGAAACTTTTACCAGCCATGGGCTCTGCCCTTTGGACCTTGCTCCCAGGGGCGCTGCCCCCGGACACCCGTCCCTTAGGGGCTTCGCCCCTAAGATCATAATAAATTCAAATAGGCGTGCACTCCACACCTTCAAGCCTAAATAATGTCTTATTATGACTAAATTGTTCAAACAAATTAATCCAATTACACTAAAATATCTATCAACAAACACCACCTTAGTACCCGTATGAAACTAGTATAATTTCAGCGCACATAAGTTTTTTTAGTGCACAGGTACACTTTTTCTATATTATGTGTATAGTCAAATCTATATTAGATATTTTCACATTATCAAAATAATCTAACATCTAAAAATTGTTTTTGTCTTTTTTTTCTTTACCCATGTCCGTTAATTGGCAAAAAAAAATGGAAAAAATGAAAAACACTCTACTCCATTTGTTGTCGAAATTATATTGTGAAGTAGTAACAAATAACAAAGTTACAAGAGTCAAAAATAGCGAACTTATGAAATTGTACTAACTATGCAAAAGCGCTCAAAATAATATGGTAGTTATGTACATTTAGGATTACACATACAAATATCCTGCTAACAATATAAAATACAACAGTTTGCAAACGAATAATAAAGTAATGCCCTAGACAATACAATTCATAAAATAAAACCATGAGAGGTGACCCAACGGTAAAAATATCGGCCATTCAAAGAGGAGGTGATCAAGGGTTCGAATGCAAAGGGAAGAAAATTAATCCCCTTGTGGCCACGAAGGTTCACCTGAGCCGACTCCGGGCTATCCAAAAGGGTAGTCGCCTTAGGATTAGTTGGCCTGCAATGTCGAGTTGAAACGCAGGTAACCCAGAAAAAAAATAATATTTATAATAAAATTATATCCGAAAAGAAACCACAAACAAATGTTTACGATGAAAACTAAAACTAAACATGAGATGCAGTATCCTCGTTGTTTTTGTTGCCACATAAACGGAGATGAGACCCATTTTCCAACATCTTATCAACCTCCTCGAATTGCAACCCTTTTGTTTCGGGCACCAAAAAGTAGGTCACAATAAGTTCCAAAAACTGAAAAGCCGGAAAATAGGAGAAATGTCCCGGGAGCCCCCAATGTATGTGTAAGTGTTAAGAGAGTTTGGCTCACTATTAGATTTGAAGTCCAATTTGCAACCGCTACGGTCTCACCACCGAAGCCTCGGTAACGTAAAGGGTATATCTTAGTAGTCACTAACCATGGTACATTGGTACCGTTCCCGTACATGGGTTCTTAAAATGTAAACCAAAACAAAACATTTAAGGAAGCTAATATGTGTCGAACTTGAAGCTAATACAAAAACAACAACAACAAACCCAATCCCGCCGGGGCAGGGTATGGGGGAGGTAGAATGTAGACAGATCCTACCCCTACCCCGAGATAAACCCGGTAGTAGAGAGACTACTTCTAACGAGACCTCTGGCAAGTGCATGTATGTGGGTGAGAGAGAAAAAAAAGAGCAACAAAGACAGTAAACAATAAGCAAACAAAACCAGGCAAAAGCAAGCAGGAAAAACCAATAAACAGAGCGAAAAACCAGCAAGCAGGAAGGGGACACGGGCAAAAGCACGAGCAAAGGAGCACAACAACAAAGCCTAGAACAAAACAAAGAACCAAGGCACTAAAGAAGAAGACACACCTAAGGGAGCAACACATAGCAAAGTAAAGCAACGCACTGGGCCTAAAGCTAAGGCAAAGCAAAAAATGAGTCACCAAAAAAACAAACGCAGGGGCAAGAAAAGCAGGCAAACCTACAGGAGCAACACAGAGCAAGGAAAAGCAACGCACGGGGCCTAAAACTAAGGCAAAGCAGAAACAAAGGCACCAAAAACCAAAGCTAAGGTGGCAAGGCAACAAAGGGGCACCTAAAAGCCTAACACCCAAAAACAACCTAAACCCACAAAGCACCTAGCCTAGACTACCCGCAGATACATATGAGTTTTACATATGTAAAACTTGAAGCTAATGAAAATGAGAAATGCGACATTTTACGTTTGATACAAAAAGCTTGGAGATACATATGAATTTTGGTTTCTCCGACATTGTTGGGTGAATAAACATTAGTGCCATTTATAGCTAAGATCATTCAGGCAGCAAACATGTAGGTGTTTGTCTATGTTGAAATAATCTTAGTCTCTATTCTTTCAACATGGAGATATATGCCTTCTTTCAACATGGAGATATATGCCTGCTTTTTATTTTTTATTTTTGTATATTATATTATGAGTGCCTGTGCATAACAACAAGATTTTATAAAGGCAGAACATTTTAGTGATAAAGAAAATTTATTTGTTATAAACGAAAAATAGTAAAAGTTTGAGGATTTGTGGATTAAACATAATATTTTGAAACCCCGGTCGTCGACCCGGGTGGTTCAACCGGTTGAACTGTTCCGGTTGAAAAACGGGTCAATTTAAACTTGGTCATGGGTCAATTTAAACCTGGTCATCCCAACGGGTTGGGTCGAAAAAACGGGTCAAATTACACCGGGTCAACCCGCCGGGTTTGAAGCGTCCCGGGTCGACCCGGTTTTCGATGTGTATTAATAGTTTACTTTTGAAACATATATTTTCAATATTTTCTTTTCTAGTTTCAACATTTTCTTTTTAATATTTTCAACATTTCGCTTTCTTAATTTTTCACATTTCATTTTGACAATTTTTGTTTTATAGATAGTATAGATTAATGGTTATAACGTTAACCAACATATAAATTTATTTAGCAATGCTTTTTTTATTTTTGTATATTATATGATTAATGGTTATAACGTTAACCAAGATATATATAAATTTGTTTAGCAAGGCCAGATTTGACCTATGCGAAGTGATCAATTGCACAAGACCCGTATATAGTTAAATTCCATCAGAGTTTAGAAGATGTTAATAAACCTGTACATACTGTGGCCTTCTGTTAGGAATATAAATATTCATGTGAAGACTCGGTCACCCCGAGCATCTATTTAGTATTTATATAGCTCGTAGGCTTATTATTATTAGTTTAGTTTTAGTAATATTAGTTTAGCTATATTAAGTATTTGTGGAGTTGGGTCGGGTCTTTACCCACTGTCAGCTCACTCCACAGCCCACTAAGGGCACCTATGTTAGTAACTATATATACCCCTTCCCATGTGTGGGAAGGGTTGGAACTCTTTACACCTTCAATCTAATATTTCCAGTTTCTCTCACTAGTTCCCACTCTCTCTACTCTCTCTCTCTCTAAAACTTCTACAATGGATTTTTTCTTCCATAATCCAAGACCACCCGATCCACACAATCAATATGTATAGATCTACAATTGGTATCAAGAGCCATGGTTAGGTTCGATTGATTGTGTGTGCTTGGATTTGTGGCTTGTCTTTTCTTAAATCTGTTTTGTTCATTTATTTGTTCTGTTTTTAGTTTGAGTCATGGTTTGTTTAGGCCTTAACTGTTCGCTCAAATAAATCAGTATTGGGCTTCAATAGTGTAGAGATTTGATTGTTTCATAACAGATTGTTTCATTGTGTATTGATATACCACTCCACTCTTGGTTGCGGTTTGTGGCTTTCATTGTTTTTCTCTCGTGTTTTATCTTCTTTGGCTCGAACAGTCTCTCAAGAAAGATTTGAATTGTGATTGTGGTCTATACTTTCTCATATTGTTTTTCTTTGGGTACGAACACTCTCTCATGAAAAGTTCTTGGTTGTGCTTTTGTGTATTGCGCTGCTACTGGACTTACACTCTGTTCTAGAGTTTTTTTTTAAGAGGTAAGTAAAGTAAAGTAATGCAATGTAAAGAAATAGGGAAGAGTGGGAGTAAAGTTTATAGATTTTCATGTTCTTTAGTTTATAGTAAAGTAAAGTAAATGAAAGTAGGTGGTCCCATTTTATACTTTTCATTTTTGTGGAATTACTATTATAACCTTGCTCCATAATAAATACACACTAAAGACAAAGGGTATTTTTGACATTAAAGTCTTTTGATTTTTGTCTTATTCTCTTTACTTCACTTTCATCCCATATATGGGATGAAAGTTGAGACAAAGAAAACCATTTACTTTCATCTCTCTCCACTTTCTTTCCTTCCTTCAAAAAAACTCAAGAACATACATAATTTTAGCTTCACTCCATTTCATTCCCTTTCATCTAAAAAAAAAACTTGAGAACATAGTGTTAAGCTTTGTGATAAATTGTTCCTGGTTGCATTTTTTGTCAAAAGGTTTTGTTCTTTGGTTGTGAAAAATTGTTCTTGGTCGCATTTTTGTCAAAAGGTGCTGTTCTTGGTTGCGACTTGGGTGATTCTTAGTTGCGATTTGGACTTGTCAAGAAAGTCCATTGTTGTGATTTGAAGATACCATTTCTGCTGCATCTTGGCTTATAACTGTAAAGGGAAAAAAACTTTTTGTTGTGATTTGGATTCTAACTTAAACAGGAAAAAGACAACTGAAAAGTGATAGTGACATTGTGTTGTCAGTTTGCCTGTTTGCGATTTGAGCTCTGAAATTTGGTATTGCGATTTGCCTTGCAATTTGAGTATTGCGATTAGCGTACTAAAGACTACTTATCTAACAGATAGAAACGGCATGCTGCCAAAATTTCAAAAGGTGTTGCGTTTTGCCTAAGATGCTTTGACCACATACACAATGCTTTGACTCAGTTGGGTGACTTCAGTCTTAAACATCATCAGTCACAATTTCAAACATTACAAATGAAAGAAGATGAAACAGATCGTCTACATCATTAACAAACACAGCCAACACACCATTCTAATACAACAAATCCAGTCACAATCCTAATCCTTTCATCTCAGTCCATATCAAACAACAACAACAACTCACTTAATCTAAATCCTATCCTCTTATCTACTGCCAATACTCATACGAAAAGTGAATAAATTAATAAAATCTACAAGATCTCAGTTCGATTTTTTTTTTCGTGTTATCAAAGGATCATCATGATTTTTTTTTTCAAAAGTCAAACACACGAAATAAATAAACTTCATCATCGATCTATGAGAAGCTTGTCTTTTTCTTTTATATCCGAATACAAAGAAAGATCTATAACAATATTGTTATAATCGTTTCTTTTGTTCGTTTAAAGTCCACAAACGCAACGAATAAGACACCTACCCGAGACCTTAGATAAGATATTGAAGCCTTAAAACCAAAAGGGAAAACGAGGTCATTGAAGGTTTTGTGTTGCTCGGCTCTTATCAGATTCCAAAGGGTTTGTGTGATGCGTGATTTGATGAGAGTTTTAAACTGAGATTGAAATGAGATTTTGATCGGTTTGTGATGTGATCGGGTGGATAAGGGAGTGAATTGTCTGGTGGTGGGCGGATAAGTTTATGATGAAGGATGTGATTAGGGTTATCACATTCTTTGAGCAATGAGTGTTTAGTGAGTCTATTATATACAAAATAATTAAGTAGGGTTAATAGGATAAGCTTGGGCTTATACCGGATCTTCTCCTTGGGTTGTGCTGTATTAAACTACAATTGGGCTTTAGTGTGGATTCGAAAGTTTCACTTGGGCTGTTGTGTAGTTGGATTGTTGTTGGTAAACACAAAGACGATTGTTTAGGATTCTTGTGGGATTGAATTTTGTAAGTTGTTGTTTGAGCTGATTATTCACAAGGACAGATTTTTTAAATATTTGTTGTAAAATTTAGGACAACGGCTTTGATTGAGCTACAATAATCCGGGATTGTGAATTAGTTTGGGTTGAAATATTTTCAGTTTTACTGGATATAACTACGGGATACCATTATCGGATTCGTTTTAAACGTCACGGCTTGTATTTGGGTATATGAATGTCAACGTGATTACAAAGTTGTGGATTTGACTGCCTTGTCCTATTGGTGCCTGCGATTTGATCTTTGCGATTTGAGTGACAGTTGACAAATTGCGTTTTGGTTAATTGCGAGTTGACAAGTTGTGATTTGACTTGTTGCGATTTGACTGATTGCGACTTGACCAGTTGCGATTTGACGTTGCGAGTTGACACTTGCGATTTGACTTATTGCGATCTGGTTGATTGTGATTTGACTTGTTGCGATTTGACAAACTGTGACTTGACTTGTTGCGATTTGATCAAGTTGAGATTTGACTTCTTTGACTTGAATTTTGAAGATTAGTATTGCACCTCACTCTTGGTTATTCTTGTTGATTTCACGGTTTCTCTTGTTGATTTTAGAAAATCCCGCGAAAGATTCGATTTCTCGGTTTAAATCTCAAGAGTTGTAAAATCCCGTCAAATCAATTTTGGACAAGTAGGCTGGACTTGGATTTAGACATAATAAAACTTACTGGGTTTGACTATTTTTTTTGGGATAAGTTTGTGCTACGAGATCGGTAGTAATTGGGAAGTTATGGTTGCTTGGTTGGTTTGTTAATTCACGGGTTCATGTACTTAGGATCTCAAATATATCGGGGTTGGTTTGATGCACGATGTTTGATGATCCTTGTTCGAGCGTATTCCTAGTGATTAGACTTGGATAGTTCAAGAGGCGGATATATACAATAAAGGATGGAAGGTTGGGTATATACCACTACCTATATTTAAAGGAGTTACGTTGCTGTGCTCAATATAGGTTCTAAATCACAAATTTAATGCAAGTATAAGTCGCGGATTTGTATTTTATCAAGCTTCATCAAGAGATCGTTGTTTCTCAAACTTCTAATGGGATTGTAGTACAAGATCTTCTCAAGAGGTGGTCAGACTTAAAGACACGAGGTGGACTGTTTAGAGACGTGTTTTAACCTTTTACTCCCTATAAAGTTAAACACATTTCATCCAGTGGTTTAGGCATATTACGAACTTCATTGAATTCTTAATCTGCTAAACCATCGATGAGGAGACAAACGAGGGATTACTACAAGAGAGTCTTAATCACCATCTTCTTTGCAGTAGTTTTATTTGGCTCTTTCCATGTATCTATGATGTGCCTGACAAAATCACAACCATCACGGAGTATCAGCTATGGCAAAAATGTCATTGCATGCCATTTTTGAGGGGGGGAGAGTAGGCGCATGTTTTTTCTTCTTTTGGTTATTTAACCGCACAAGATGATCACGAAGTTCATTTGGTATTCCTCATTTGAGATTGAAGTGGGTTTCTCGAAGGCTCGTACTTATTGTATCTTGAAGTCGGGGTTGGTTGGATGCATGACTCTTAATGATAACTTGCTCGTGCTTAAGATTTAAGTTGAAGACTTGGGTTATCTAGTTACCAGAAGTCGAGGTGGATGGTTGAAGACCTGGTTAACTATCACTTAAAGGAGTTACATTATAGTACTCAGTGTCACACGCAGAAGACGATGTGGATAATCGCAAGAGGTGATGAAAGTCTCATACTTTGTGGGGATAGTATTGAGTACTTAGAGATTTGCATGGTTCACAAATTCTCGACACCGTTCTTCCAACAACAGTGCAAGCTTAAGTAACGAATTTGGGGAATTCTACTTCATTTTTCAAGTTGGGTATATCGGGTTTCCTTCACCAAGTGGTCACAAATAGCCGTCAGATTACGAGGTTGGTTAGTTTGCCAAAGTGTTTAAAGGTTGTGATGTGATCAGCAATTCTCATGGGATATTCGACGGTACCGCACGTCAAGGATGCTTCACAATCTAAGCAAAATCATTCAGGATCCTTCAACATCAGTCCTGATTTTTCAAGATGTTTGCTTAAGACAGTAACTTCTCGTGCATATGGCCGTACACGTCAATGATGCTTCCGAAAGTTCGAAACCATCATGGGGGAGAAAGATGTACTGTGTTATAAGGTCAACCTCCAGGGGGAAGTAGTTTATACTACTTTACTTAGTATGGTTTGTGAAGTATTATATATATGTGAGAAGAATTGTTGCTGATCTCTTGCATGTTACCCCAAACTGACATTCACCAAAACCAAATCAGTCATGACACATTCAATTTATCATTTTCTCACGGTTTCTTCTTGGTTTTGTAAAATCCCGCGAAAGAATCTGTTTCTCGGTTTAAATCATAGATTTGTAAAATCCCGTGATGATGGAATTATCATAGAGAAAGTAAAGTGTATTTCTGGTGCTACGGCTTCAACTTTGAAGAATGGATCAAATCGGGAAAAACCATCATCAAAGTTCATGTTAACCAAGTAACAAAGGCTAGTTTTGGACATATAACCGCAAAATGTGACTACGGCGTTAATTCATTATTATTTATTTGATGTTGAAGTGGAATATCACGGGTGAGTGTACTTAGTATCTGAAGATATCGGGGTTGGTAGGATGAAGATTCTTCGAGATCCTTGTTCGAGCGTTTAACCTTTACAATGACGAAGACTTGGATATCTAGTTATTTTTGTGATTCTTCCTCTCTATTACCGCAAAATAACTATCACTTTAAGGAGTTACGTTGTAGTGCTCAGTGTCACACGAAGTTGTGAATATCCAAGAGGTGATGTACGTCTTATACTTGATGGTTGGTTGGTTGAAGAGTATAGAGTACTTAGGGATTCGAAGTTGCACGAACTCTCTACACCGCTCTTATTTCAGTCTCAAGTTCATCATATTGGGTTTTCTCCATCAGAAGTCACGACAAAGAGCCGACAGAATGATAATGGGGTTGGTAACGAGTTAGCTGAGAGAAGTAGAAAAGAGAGAGATGACGTCTGTTCACATCAGTTCAGGCCTCGTTCTTCAAACGATAATGGCGTCTGCAGATAACACTTCAGGCCCCGTTCCTCAAAGAAAAGAAAGGTGTACGCTTAAGTGCGCTTTATCTTTGGAAGAAGAGAAATCTTCTTATTTATGGCCATTCTCATCAACAAGTTTCATGCTCTTCCCGTGCTCACTCAGTCTTCAAGTGGATCGACGTGCATTGGAGTATACCCTTAGTCACACGTTCAACCAAAAATTGCAGTTGACAGGCATATGCAATTTTTGAGGGGGGGAAAGGGTGAATAAACAAAATTTCAGTCATCAAGAACCATCAAGTGGATATACTTACCGTTGATGGTATTCTTATTCACTCGTTCAATCAAAAATTGCAGCTGGCAGGCATATGCAATTTTTGAGGGGGGGGGGAGGGTGAATAAACTACATGTTGATTGATGTTTGAGAAATGGTCATGCGACTCCTGAATACATCAGTTCAGGAGTCGTGCAAACCAAGGTTCTTCAACACTACATGTTCCATCGTCCATGAAGAAAGAAGATATGCTGGTTCAACCATTGGTTTGAAGAATACTTTCTGGCAGTACTTCTCCAACAACTCATGAAAGCATATCTTTAGTTATTCATCAAGGTGTTGAAGAACAAGGTCATGGAATACTAATTGACATCTTCTCAAGGGCTGATATAATCAGTGATAAAGGGCTTCTAGTCAATGCTTCATGTACACGTCATTATGCTTCATGTACACATCATTATGATGATTCCGATTAATCGTAACCATCAAGGGAGAGAAATGTGTACACCAAGGACGCACAACAGGTTCACGTGATTGGGCTTATATCTCATGATACAAATTATAGATGATCAGTGTTTCAACTTGTTACCTTGGTATTATCATTTCATGTGTACGTCACGGGCTGATTAATCGTAACCATCAGGGGAGAGAAAATATGTACATCAAGGACGCACAACAAGTTCACTTGATCGGGCTTAATATCTCATGATACATATTATAGATGATCAGTGTTTCAACTTGTTACTTCGGTGTTATCATCTCATGTGTACTTTACGAGCTGATGGGTTATATGTAAGATTACTGGAATGCATTTGGTGAGTTGAAGATGTTGGTATTCTGTTCCCCCAAATAGACAATCTTGAAGAAGGTCGAGTCTACAGTCTTTCCTACATTCTCCGCTGTGTGTTAGAAGACTAAAGACGGCATGCATTTGGTTATCAAAAGACTTCTTCATATTCAGGGCACTCATCAGAAAGGTTGTCAGTTTGGGGGAGAGCACTAATTAGGGGAGAGTGAAAAGCCAGATTTAATCCCTCCCTAATTAGATTTGCGGACATTGTTCTTCAGAAAGTAAAGTGATGGCAGCTGAGAAGAGTCTTCTTCAGCAAGTAAAGTGATGGCAGCTGAGAAGAGTCTGATGCCAGAAGCACTCAAAAGCCTTCAGGAAGAAACTGAGGAGTAATGGATCTGCTTCACATATCCTTGTATATATTTTCTTCATATATCCTTGTAAATTATAAAACCAGAAAAATGTAAATAGAAAAATATAAAACCTAGAAAAACCATAAAAATCAGAAAAACAGAAAATACAAAAAATAGCTTCATCTAGGCATGTCTTCTGTTTATCGATAACATTTACGGTCTTAGAAATGTCATTCAATAATGACACGGGACTTTAAATGAAGCTTGAGCAGAAGTTATACTAACCGGTTAAAACATGTCTAAATGGCTTGCAGTTACTTTATACTGCAACCCGCGCTTTACAATGGGGTAAGCTTGTCACCAAAAAGACGGCTGTTCCTCCAACTAGGTGATGTTCACCTGGGCATGGATTACTTTATATCCATGTTTCCTCGATCTGATGTACGATTCAGTGCATCATTTCTTGTATAAGAAGAGAAGTCTTCTTTACACCACAAACTCTTTATATTCTATGATTCTTATGGAGAGTTTTGGTGTTTCACAAGGTGGTAACTGGACTTAAATTTTCACAAATACTTCTCGCTCAATTGAATGACTACAACTCTTTAAATAGAAAACGGATCATTAATTGAGGGGGAGAGTATTTGTTCAAATTTATGACACCTTTTTCAAAACATTGTGCAACATCAGCAGTGACACTCTCTCTTGGTTTGAGAGGGAGTATTGTATGCTCCATCATCAGAACACATATTAAATCTGACCACATTTTCTCCCATGTTTTCTAACTTATTTAAATCAATTGGGATCACAAATCTCAAAAGGTTTGAAATTTTTGATCAGGGGAGAGAATGTGATTTAAATATGAAACCTGATGAAAATGTAAATCTTTGGACTTAAGTGTAGGCTCTCCCATATGTGCTAAACTCTTTCGTATATCGATGCACATATTGAGGGGGAGCGAATGGATGAAAAAGGATTTGGCTTCTCATGTGAGCGTGACTCAGACTTCACCAATGAATTGACGAAACAAAACTGTCATTATTAGAAAGGGCATATCCTGGCCGGGTAATAATTTCAAGCTGGTCTAACCAGTGATGTAAGCGTGTCTCGAAAAGGATGTGTCTGAGTAGAGTGTACCGTTTAGAGAAACTTTCTATGGACTTGACCAGGCCGGGTAATAATTTCAAGCTAGTCTAACTAGTGATGTAAGCGTGTCTCGAATCGGTCATGTTCACTGAAAGTGGATCAATTCAAAAAGTGCGAACTCCACCCAACATGTGCAAATTTATAAAATCATCTGAGTACATGTTGAGGGGGAGTATTTGAAAAATATAAAACTCTCAAAGTGTTAGCAAAATGTGTTTCATAATCATGAACACTTTGAGAGATTTTTCAATGATTTGGTTAATGCAATTGTGGAAGAACACCAAAGACTGACCATTTTATTTAATGTATTGGAGTTATAAGGATGGTAAGGTTAGGTATAAGTTCCTACGATCCCGCCAGAGCCGAAGGGATCTTCCCAGGGACAATCCTCTAGTTAGAATAGAAGTCCTTAGGAATGATTAAAAAGGAGAAAAGTGAATAAGGGAAGAGTGCCGACTGAGATGGAGCTAGTACTGGAACAAACCCAACAAGGTACTAGTAATGAAGTCTCGGTAAGCGCTGAAGGGGTTGAAGAATGAAAAAGAAATGTAAAGATAAAGGGTCAAAAGAAAGAAGCCCTCCTTACACTTTACGCAGAAACCGGGTCAATACATATGCTGTCAGAATCACTTAGTTGATTGCTGACATTGAAGACAAAGTATCATGGACCCAGTGATACGCTGCACAACCCTTTCCAGCCACTCAAGGTCCCTCAAAGGACTCTTGTTTCATTTGCCACGAAGATCAATACATGTCTATCGTCTCTCTCACTCCGAGTTAGATGATATTGAAAAGGTGGCAGTCCTCTCCAGCCTCCGATCACTAAATCAAAACACACAATTGAGTCTAGAGCCACGAGATGCATCATAAGATCTCATAGGAATACGTGTTACTTCTACACTGGTTGTTCAACATTAAGGACACCAGTTGTAAACTTATGAGTCCTACGCAGATCTTAGCAATCTGCCAGAACATTTATGAGGGAATTTACAAATGTAATTCTCAGTGATTGAATGGAAATTCCTGCCAGGGCCAACATAAAACAGCCCTGAAAGCAGGCCACTTCGGTAATTCCTTGTGGATTACGCTTAGTGGCGGCGGCGGTTTCAAACGGTCTACAGTCGTGGAGTGATCTCCAGCGACTCACCTAATCGTTGATTTGCTACGGTAGATCTTTAAAGCCCTCTGTGGGTTTCCGATTTAGGAACGGTCTTGGTAAGGATTAGAGAGAGTTTTCACACTATGCTGTTAACAATCTCAAAGTCCAAACCTGTAAGTACCGGACGTTTTATTGCTAACTTTCGTATGCAGGAACACCTGGCGGCTGTAGCTGATTGCTGTTGCTGCTGATAGCGGTTGTAGCTGATTGCCAAAAAGATGCTGATCCATCACCACATGCTCACACTACACCTTTATCATAATCAAAGAAATCATGATACCTAAAAGACCTTCAACACTGCTTCCGCAACTCTGAAGCAGCAAATCATGATCCAGAAGAGTGTGAGCATGTCGACTCAAAGATCATTATTTCACATGGAGACAATACTGCAAGCGAATGATTTGAAGACATATGTTGGATGGTAATTTCAAAGAATACTCAGAGATCATCCAAGACAAAAGATCATTCATCAAAAGCTTGCTGCTGAAAGTACAAAGTTTCATGACATTGAAGAATCAAAGACTACGAGCTATGAAGTCAAACACACATGATAGACTGCTAGAATTCAAAACATTATTTCCGGGGTGACCTCCCTTAGGGGGAGATTGTTAGGAATATAAATATTCATGTGAAGACTCGGTCACCCCGAGCATCTATTTAGCATTTATATAGCTCGTAGGCTTATTATTATTAGTTTAGTTTTAGTAATATTAGTTTAGCTATATTAAGTATTTGTGGAGTTGGGTCGGGTCTTTACCCACTGTCAGCTTACTCCACAGCCCACTAGGGGCACCTATGTTAGTAACTATATATACCCCTTCCCTTGTGTGGGAAGGGTTGGAACTCTTTACACCTTCAATCTAATATTTCCAGTTTCTCTCACTAGTTCCCACTCTCTCTACTCTCTCTCTCTCTAAAACTTCTACAATGGATTTGTTCTTCCACAATCCAAGACCACCCGATCCACACAATCAATATGTATAGATCTACACCTTCTTTGAAGCATAAAAGTGTTAGAATTTAATAATCATGACTAGTTCATATATTAATTATACACATGTGCGAAAGCGTATGATCTAATTTTAACATATAAAGAATTAACCGAAACATAAAGAGAACGCACCTTTTGATTCTAGCACAACAAGAATCAAACTTCAAATCTTCTTCTTTAATATCAAGAATGGATTAACAAGATACCCCTTACCGTTTTGTATCTCAATCCAAGATTATTAACTATAATGAGTTAATACCACAATCTTGTACACACGTACTATAAGCGAATTAATGAGATTGCTAGATCTTGAAAACACAAAATAAACCAAACAATTTTGTTTAAGAAAAGCAAAGTGGATCGACCCTATTAGGGTTTAGTTCGATCAACTTGGACAAGAAGAAGAAGAGAAAAGGTTTTAGGGTTATAGCAAGTGCACAAGAAGTAAAGAATGAATAACTCCTAGCCTTATATTTATAAAGTGAGTATCTTGGAGAACAAGTTGGCTATGGAATGGGTTTCCCTAGCCCATACACGACCGGCCTAGGCAATCCCTAGGGATTCTGGAAGCTTCTTGTTCCTCTAATTTCATCTATAGTCCTTCTCTTATTCCATAACGGTCGTTAGTCAATTCCCGTTAACTACTTAACGTCCGTTAGTCGTTATTTTTGTGTTTTAATAATTAAATACATAACGGTTTATATATTAATTATTATCCATTAATTTCTCATACGTAATGTGTGCAATCCCATGGTCCCGAGTTCGATTCTAGACATACACACATTAATATTTGTCCACAAAACTTAACAACTCCCACTTTGACATCTATTAATAGTGTAATGACATTGTTTAGCGTCTAGCAACACGCCAATGCCCCTAGTACAACTCGGGTGGTGGTCTCCTGAAAAAACCATTCGATGATTCATCATCATACTTATCCTTTTGTTTCTAATGCTACGTTAATAAAGATATGGATCTTAGTCATTCTTTATTAACCATTCTGTTTTTCGTTATTTACGATTGAACAAGATTACCAAATCATCTGAACGTATTCCAGATAGATCTTGGGCGTGGCCATGCAAACACCTTGTCAACCCTATGAGGGTCCCATCAGTATTAAACTTCAAAACAAATTTGAAGGAACAAATTCTTTCTTGACTACGAGCATAACCCTTGAACTTTGAAACACTCCTAAAAACAATCCTTATAGCTACCAGTAACGTATAGCGGTAAATTGCTTCACAGAAATGCACTACATCCATGACAGTTATCTGGTATCTTAAGTCTGAGGATAACTATATAAACATGATTTACTTGATGACAAGATCCATAAAGTAAACTCATGAAGTTGGGACAAGTCCTATATTTAATTCATTGAATATCATGTGAAATTGGCATGTCAACGCATCAATATACTTTCAAGTATATTCTACCAATACTCAGATGTGTCTTAATTTAATGATATTCCCATATCATTAATCGACAACGAACAATTTAGAATAATCAATATATTCAAGGATTAAACATGCAAATACAGGATATATTATTAAGAAAATGATAATCAAACATAACAAGTATTTTATTTCATTAAAATAATAATAGTTCATAACATCCCATTATCCAAACACTAATCACAGATGGGCATGAAACTACTAGCTAAACAAATTCCTATGCCTTCAGCATGTTGATTAAGCTTTCCTCTTGTTAAAGCCTTCGTTAAAGGATCAGCTAGATTATTATCTGTGTGAACTTTGAGTAACTCGATTTCACCTATCTCGACTTGTTCTCGAACATAGTGATATTTAATCAGGAAATGTCTAGTGCCTTTCATGATTCCAGGTTCATTGGCAAATGTAATTGCGGCTGAATTGTCACAATACATCTTTATAGGTTTTTCGATTGAGGGCATAACTCCAAGCCCTGAAACGAATTTCCTAATCCAGACAGCTTCCATTGCAGCTTCTGAAGCAGCAATATACTCACTTTCTGTTGAAGACATCGCTATGGTACTCTGCTTCTTGCTCTTCCAATCCACAGCTCCTCCATTAATTTCAAAGACATAACCCGTCTGAGACTTTGTATCATCTTTATCACATTTCCAGGAAGCATCGCAGTAACCTGTAACGCCAAGTTCTGCTTTTGGATTTCCCCCATATACTAAAAACATATCTCTTGTAGCTCTCAAGTACTTGAGAATATGTTTAACAGCAGTCCAGTGGAGTTCACCTGGATTCTGTTGATATCGACTGGTTATATTTTGAGCAAACGCCACATCAGGCCTTGTGCATCTCACCACATACATAATAGATCCCACAGCCAAAGCAAATGGGACTCTCTTCATGCGTGTCACCTCTTCAGGTGTTGAAGCACATGCTTTGCTACTTAAGCCATGATTCTCTTGCATCGGCAAATATCCCTTCTTGGAATTTTGCATATTGAATCTCTTTAATATTTTATCAATGTAAGCACTTTGGCTTAATCCAATCAACCGCTTTGATCTATCTCTATAAATCTTGATTCCCATAATGTATGCCGCTTCTCCTAAATCCTTCATGGAAAAACATTTCCCAAGATAGGCTTTAACCTCTTTCAATCTTGGAATATTTTTACCCATGATTAATATGTCATCAACATATAGGACTAGGAAAATAACATCACTCCCACTAGCTTTGTGATATACACATGGCTCATCCAGATTCTGAGTAAACCCAAACTTTTTGATTTCTTCATCAAATCTCTTATTCCATTGCCGTGATGGTTGCTTCAATACACAAATGGATCTTTGAAGTTTGCATACACGGTTTGGAAATTCTGGATTCACAAACCCCTCAGGCTGCGCCATATAGATGTCTTCATCTAGGCGACCATTTAAGAAGGCGGTTTTGACATCCATTTGCCAAATCTCATAATCATAGTACGCTGCTATGGCTATGAGAATCCTAATAGCCCTTATGTCAGCTACAGGAGAAAAGGTCTCCTCGTAGTCAACACCATATGTTTGGGTAAACCCTTTAGCTACCAAACGGGCCTTATAGGTGTGTACATTGCCATCCATGCCAGTTTTCTTCTTGAAGAGCCACTTAATTCCAACAACCTAGGCATTGGGAGGAAGGTCTACTTCAATCCAAACTTCATTATCTCTCATGGATTGCATTTCCCCATTCATAGCAATCTACCATTTATCCTTTTTAGGATCATTCATGGCAGCTCTATAATTAGCAGGTTCTCCAAGATCCCCTAATATAGTTTCCTCAACTTCTACGTTAAGACATAGACGTTCAACTGCTTTCACAGTCCTTGCAGATCTACGAATGGGAACAACTTCAGGTGGAGGACCCACACTTTCAGGTTCTACAGGAAGTTCGCTAGTATTTTCAGAAGGTAATGTATCATCTTGATCATCTTCCAGATCATAGATCCTCCCACTGAATTCTTGAGATATGAGATCTTTTTCAAGAAAATCTCCATACCTAGCAACAATTACTTTGTTTTCAGGTGGGTAGTAAAAGTAGTAACCCATCGTTTCCTTTGGGTATCCTACAAAGATACACTTTACAGATCTCTGTTGGAGTTTATCTGCTGAGTCACGTTTAACAAACGCCTCGCAACCCCAGACCTTTAAATAAGACAAGTTAGGCGTTTTCCCAAAACATAACTCATAAGGTGTCTTATCAACCTTCTTGGTCGGAACCATATTCAAAATGCGAATAGCAGATTCTAAGGCATAATCCCAAAAGGATAAAGGAAGAGTTGTAAGATTAAACATTGATCGCACCTCTGTCGGATCGAAGAGCTTTAATCTTCTTTCCAAGTTGCAATTCTACTTCTGCTTTGAAAACCTTAAATGTTTCAAACACCTCATGTTTATGTTTAAGTAAATAAACATATCCATAACGGCTGAAATCATCAGTAAAGGTTAAGAAGTAGCTAGCACCTCTCTTTGACACATGTCTAAGTGGTCCACACACATCAGTATGTATCAAACCAAGTAGATCAGAAGCCCTTTCCATACGATTATTGAAAGGTTTCTTTGTCATCTTCCCAGATATACAAGATTCACATTTATCAAATGATTCATCATTGATATCTTGTAAAAGCCCATCATGTTGCAGCTTTTCCATACGTGTAACACCCCCAAAATCGGGTCCAGTGGAAGCATACATGTCGCTGGGGTGCTACCAAATTGGTACCATAACACAGAGTAAAGAGAACATATTTTATCTCAACCATTTAAAATTGATTTCATATTGAAAAGTGATTCGTTTACAACATCTCAAAAAAATGGTGCGGAAATATAAGCCCATAAAAGATTTCAAGTGGTCCCGAATATATCAGAGTCTTCTATGACCATGCCATGCCCTGCCAAAAGCCTCCAATAGCGTACTATTGCTTTATATCTGAAAAACATGCTAAAGTGTCAACACGAGGTTGGTGAGTTCATAGAGTTTAGTGTATAATGTAAAACATTTGAATAAGGATTTCCCAGCAAAGGCATTGTAAATCCACTCAGTCCCAAGTCCCGCCCATACAAGACTTTCAACTTGTGTGTTTACGACCCACTGCCAAATAAACAACAAGTACCATATGGACCACAATAAATAAAAGACCAATATATATTCCAAAAATATATATAAGGGTTGTTGTCGTATTATGTTCATGACACCGAAGCCTTAAGATTTCTAGTTTCTAGTTCCTGTCCGTTTGACATACCAGTCAAGTGGTGAAACCACCCGGAGTATCTAGTTTTCTGGTAAGCATCCGTTTGACATACCAGTCAAGTGGGGAAATCACTCGGACACCTAAAGTTTTTGGTAGATGTCCACCTAGGACATCCAAGGTTCCTCAAATAATTATACGTCCGTTTGACATGCCAGCCAAGTGGGGAAACCACCCGGACGGGGAGTTCAATCCCAATAGATCTATTCATAATATTCGCGCTTAGCGGGTCATAACATAGGCAATAGGTAATGGTTTAACGCACTAGTGTCCATAAGAAAATAATCAAGCGTGTAACACATAATACTTTCGAGTAACAAATCAAGGGTTTCAACCATTTAGTATTGTTTGAGAAAACAATTCACATTTCGAGTAAAATACGCATGGAGTTAAAATAGAAACGAGCATGTATTCTCCCCCAAACAGTTGTAAAACAAGTAAGAGTAGGGGCTATGAAACTCACCTGATGCAACAGAAATGATGACAAAAGTGGGTACACTGAGATGAGGTACGATCTTTAACCGCAACCTAGTATGAATGATATGGTCTAATGTAAGTCATGAAATGATGCTACACGTGTAAATACGTATGTTATCGATACCACTCGTGAAATTTGAAAATAACGTTGTTGGGAATAAAATGTTCAAGTCAAAGAGCCTGCTGGATGATGTATTGAGCCTACTAGTTGATTTTGAAGAAGTTGAAGATGTACTAACAGTGCCTTCTGGGTGAGAAGGTACTGCTAGTTATTGAAGGTCCTGCCAAGTTGATGATCAAGTTGATAGATATTTATTTGTAGATATTTGTTGTATTATTAGTCTTTGTACAATGTAATACGTTATGTAGAAGTAGTTCAGTCTTCCATGTTTGTGCAGAAGAATATACAGAGTAGTTTACATTGGTAGTTGTATTTAATTGTAGGCTAAAAAAGTCCAAGTATCTTATTATATTCACAACTTGACAACTTGTAATAAGGGGTCCTTATCCTATAAAAGGATCCCTTAGTCACCACCTTTGTAGTAAGCTTTTTCCAACTCATAACCTAAGCATAACCAAAACAGAACATCTCTCTAGTAACTTAGTTACTAAATTCACAAATCCTTAACAAACCAAAGATTCAAGGTTACTTTGTAATCCTGGTGATAGTTAGATCATCTGTATTATTTCATCAATAATATTGAATTGTTTTGTGTTACTAAAGTTGTGTTCATTGTTCATTATAACTCACGTTTACATACTCACCACCTTTGTTTTTCTTTTAAGTGTGTTATAGTAGATTCCGCATACTAAAGCACATTCATTCATAAATATCCCAAACACATTATTAAGATTCACATCCCAAGTGTTTGTATAATCCTTCACAAGTGGTATCAGAGCTAGGCTGATATTTACGATTTAAAAGAACAATGGATGTTGAACACATTCAAACCAATGTTGCTGCAAAACTTCCATTACTCAAACAAAATGAGTTTGATATGTGGAGACTGAGGGTAGAACAATATTTCCAAGTGCAAGACTATGCACTTTGGGAGATTATTGAAGAAGGAAACTCATTCAAACCCACAATCACCACCTCCACAGTAAATGATGCACTAGTAACACATGTACAAGTAAACCCAACAAGCGCAGAAGAAAGAATTCAAAAGAGAAATGATCTTAAAGCCAGGAGTATGCTTCTCATGACTATTCCAAATGATCAGCTTTTGATCTTCAACATGTACAAATGTGCTAAAACTCTTTTTCAAGCTATTGTGGCTAGATTTGGTGGAAATGATGCCACCAAGAAAACTCAGAAAACTCTCCTCAAACATCCATTTGAAAACTTTGCAGCCACAACAAATGAGTCTTTGGACAGCATGTTCAATAGACTTCAAAAGCTTTCAAGTCAGTTAGCCATTCATGAAGTAATGGTATCTCAAGAAGACTTAAACTCCAAATTTCTTAGGAGTTTACCCTCTGAATGGTCCATGCATGTCATTGTCTGGAAAAACAAACCAGATATTGATCAGATGAGTCTTAATGATCTCTACAACAACTTCAAAATAGTAGAGCATGAAGTGAAGAAGACTACTGGTTCAAGCTCAGGAAATATGGCTTTTGTATCATCTCCAAGCACCTCAAGAGTTGTAGATGAAGAAAAAGATGATAGAGAAGAAGGTACTGCCAACACAAATTTTGGTACTGCCAGTACTTCTAGCAGTACCAAAACAATTCTAGATGAAACAATTAGTTGTGCTTTCCTGACATCACAACACAATGGGTCCATATTAACTTTTGAAGATCTTCAAGAGATCAATGATGATGATCTTGAAGAAATGGACATAAAGTGGCAACTTTCACTTCTGAGCATAAGGGCTAAGAAGCTACTGATGAGGACTGGAAAGAAGATTATCATAGATGGTAATGAGCCTGCTAGGTATGACAAGTCCAAAGTGGAGTGTTACAACTGCCACATGAAAGGTCACTACTCAAGAGAGTGTAGAAGACCAAAGAAGCAGGATGATAAGGGAAGAGGGTTTGAGAACAAGAACAAGGGAAGCTTTGAGAAGAAAGGAAGCTTTGAGAACAAGAGTAAGGCTGTAGAAATCACTGAGCCTAAAGCAATGGTAGCTATTGATGGGATGGGTTTTGATTGGAGTTTTATAGGTGAAGAAGAGTCAACTTCAGATGAATTGGCTTTAATGGCTTTCTCCACTCCTAAGGTACAAATTACTAAATGTTCTAATACTTGTAAAGTTTTTGAAGAATTACAAACTTTTATAAAACTTTATGATGAATTGAAAGTAGAAGAAAGAAAAACTCATCAAGACCTAGTTAACCATAAGTGTGGTATGGCCAAACTTGAGAAGCAGATAATCCATTTTAGGGAAAATGAACTCACTTTTTCTGACACCAAAGCCATTCTTAATAGGGAAATATTTTTGAAAGATGCAGAAATAAAAATGTTAAGAACTGAGTGTGCTAAAATGACATTGGCAAAGGAAAATATTCAACTAACAGTTACCACTTTGGAAACTGCTTCTGATTGTACTAGAAGCATAGTTGAAAATCAAATGAACAAGAGAATCAAATCTGGGATAGGATACAAGACATGTCCACCTCCATATAGAGGAATTCCTTGTCCCCCAGGATTAGATCTTGCAGAATCAGGTTTACATGAATTCATCAACAAACCACTAGCTAAACCTGTAGAGAAAAGTGAACCTGTTGAGAGTGCTAAGGTAGCTTCACTCTCCAAGGTGCTCACTGATAAGAAATCAGATGTTCTAATTATTGAAGATTGGATATCTGATGATGATGAAGAATAGACTGTTTCAAACAAAGGAAACAAAGTAGGACCACCCAGTCCTAAAAGAGTAGAGATTAAGACTAAGGCTAAAGCTGTTCTAAAAACAGTTGAATGTTGTGCTAAGTATAATAGCAAACCTAGAGGTAGCCAAAGAAATTGGAACAATCTTAAGTCACACCAACTTGGTGATGATTTTGTTATGTACAATAAGGCTTGCTATTACTGTGGTAGTTTTAATCATACTCATGCTTATTGTAACAATTGGGTTTCTGGGAGTAAATCAAGGTCTAAAACAAATGGAACAAACCCCAAAAAAAGTTTTGTTAAGTCTAACACACCAAAAGTTAATCATACTGTTAGACCAAATAAGCCTGTTAATTCAAAACCAACTGATAAGGGTGCAAGAAACACTTTCAAATATGCACCAAAAGTTGTGAAAAGTCCCATTGAAAAGAAATCTGTGGTCAAAACACAAATTTGGAGACCAAAACCAAAAGGTCTTGCTAGACCAAAAGGTCCTGCTAGACCAAATGGTACTGCCAAGATTGGTACTGATAGACCAAAGACCACAAAATGGATTAAAAGGGAAAATGCTGTTAAGTCCTCAGCATGTTGGATATGGAGACCACTCCAATCAAAAGGTGCATCAACAATCCTAAAGAGGTTTGATTTCATTGATGCAAGAGGCAAACCCAAGTCAGTCATGGCTTGGGTACCCCAAGGAAACTAATATGTCTATATATTGTGCAGGAACATTCAAATGATATTGCTGATCAAGGATATGTAGATAGTGGATGTTCAAGGCACATGACAGGCAACATGTCTTACCTCACAGACTTCAAATCAATTGATGGAGGATATGTTACCTTTGGGGGAGGAATCAAAGGAAAGATTACTGGTAAAGGTACTATCAAAACCAGTAAATTAGATTTTGAAAATGTGTACTTTGTGAAAGAGCTTCAGTTTAATCTCCTTAGTGTCTCACAAATGTGTGACAAAAAGAACAATGTTCTATTTACTGACAATGAATGTATGGTTCTTTCTTCTGATTTTAAAATGCCTGATGAAAGTCAGATTCTTCTTAAAATTCCAAAAAAGAACAATATGTACAGTGTTGATTTAAAGAACATTGATCCTAAGGAGAGTTTAACTTGTTTAGTAGCAAAAGCCTCATTGGATGAATCTATGCTTTGGCATAGAAGGCTTGGTCATGTAAACTTTAAAACAATCAATACAATTGCAAAATATGATTTGGTTAGAGGTTTACCCAAAAAGATTTTTCAAAATGACCAAACCTGTGTTGATTGTCTAAAAGGCAAACAACATAGAGCTTCTTGTAAGCCCAAGACCCATAACTCAATTTCTCAAGCTTTATACATGCTTCATATGGATCTTTTTGGTCCTACTAATGTGAGTAGCTTGAATGGTAAAAAATATTGTCTTGTAGTTACTGATGATTACAGCAGATTTTCTTGGGTTTTCTTTTTAAGATCTAAGCATGAAACTAGTGAGATTCTTAAATCTTATATAACTGAGGTAGAAAACCAAGCTGAGTTATGGATGAATTTTGCAAAGAAAAAGGAATAAAAAGAGAATTTAGTGTAGCTAGAACCCCACAGCAAAATGGAGTAGCAGAAAGGAAAAATAGAACACTAATAGAGGCTGCTAGAACAATGTTAGTAGACTCTAAGTTGCCTATTTCATTTTGGGCTGAAGTAGTAGGTACTGCTTGTTATGTGCAGAACAGGGTTCTTGTGATAAAACCACATAAAAAGACTCCTTATGAACTTTTCTTTGGTAGAACACCATCTTTAAGTTTTATGAGACCTTTTGGATGTCATGTCACTATTCTCAATACCAAAGATCATTTAGGAAAGTTTGAAGGAAAAGCTGATGAAGGCTATTTGATAGGGTATTCTTTGCAAAGCAAGGCCTATAGAGTGTAAAATAGTTGCACTAGGCTAGTGGAAGAAAATTTGCACATAGAATTTCAAGAGAAACTAGCAAATGTTAAAGGCATTGGGCCAGATTGGATGTTTGACATTGATAGGCTTTCAGAATCTATGAATTATGTGCCTGTTACAGGTACAAATACTAATGATAATGCAGGTTTTGAAGACAATGTTGAAACACCTAAGGATCAAGATTATATCTGGATGCCAATTTGGAAAGGATTGGATTTATCTTCAAGTCAAGAAGAACCTTCAAATACAACAAATGAAGGTACTGAAGATGATCATGGAACTCAGGGCCAAGAGAATCAAGAAAGTAGTGTAAATGACAATGGTACTACTAGTTCACCAGATGGTACTGCCAGTTCACAAATTGGTACTGCTGAGCCATTAAATGATCAAACACATGATTCTTTACCAGAAGAAGTGGGGATTGACAATCTTCCATTTACCTATAAAGTTCCTACAACACACAACACAAGAATTCTCAAAGATCACTCCACTGATGATGTGATTGGTAGCATTGATTCTGGTGTTAGAACAAGATCTCAAGTCTTGACTTCAGACCAAGAAGGGTTTATCTCATCTATCTATGAAGAAAAGAATCATGAAGTTGCCAACATATGCCTGTTTTCATGTTTTCTTTCACAGGTTGAACCCAAAAACATTAACAAAGCCTTAGATGATGCAAGTTGGGTTGAAGCAATGCAAGAAGAACTTCTTCAATTCAAGCTTCAGAAGGTTTGGAAATTGGTTGATTTGCCAAAAGGTCACTGGGCAATTGGAACCAAATGGGTATTCAGAAACAAGAAAGATGAAAGAGGAATAGTGATCAGAAACAAAGCAAGATTGGTGGCCCAATGGTATACTCAAGAAGAAGGGGTAGATTATGAAGAGGTTTTTGCTCCAGTTGCAAGACTTGAAGCAATTAGGCTATTCTTGGCCTATGCTTCTTTCATAGACTTCACTGTTTACCAAATGGATGTCAAGAGTGCCTTCTTATATGGTACTATTGGAGAAGAAGTGTATGTCTCTCAACCTCCAGGCTTCATTGATGCAGAGTATCTGGACAAGGTGTATAGGGTTACCAAGGCTCTTTATGGTCTACACCAAGCTCCTAGGGCATGGTATGAGACATTGGCTTTCTATCTATTAGAAAATGGATTCCAAAGAGGCAAGATTGATCCAACTTTGTTCATCAAAAGAACCAAGAAAGATATCTTGCTGGTGCAAATTTATGTTGATGACATTATCTTTGGATCCACAAACCAAGACTTGTGTGTAGAATTTGAAAAACTTATGCATAGTAAGTTTGAAATGAGTTCCATGGGGGAACTTACTTTCTTTCTAGGTCTCCAAGTAAAACAATCAAAAGAAGGCATATTTATCAGCCAAGATAAGTATGTAGCAGAGATCCTAAGGAAATTTAAGTTTGCTGATTCTAAGGTTGCAAGTACACCAATGGATTCAGAAAAGGGGTTACTAAAAGATGCTGAGGGTGAAGATGTGGATTTGCACAATTATAGATCTATGATTGGGTCCTTGATGTACCTTACATCATCAAGACCAGATATCATGTTCTCGGTATGTGTATGTGCAAGGTTTCAAGTACATCCCAAAGTTTCTCATCTCACAGCAGTCAAAAGGATCTTTAGATATCTCAAGGGTCAACCTAGGTTGGGTCTATGGTATCCAAGGGAATCATCTTTTGATTTGGTGGCTTATTCTGATAGTGACTATGCTGGTGCAACTCTAGACAGAAAATCCACAACTGGTGGATGTCAATTTCTTGGTTGCAGACTCATATCTTGGCAATGCAAGAAACAAACAATGGTGGCCAACTCTACAACTGAAGCAGAATATGTTGCTGGTGCAAGCTGTTGTGGACAAGTTCTTTGGATCCAAAATCAAATGCTTGACTATGGGTACAATTTTCTTAACACCATTATTTACATTGACAATAGCAGTACTATTTGTATCATTAAAAATCCAGTTCAACATTCAAAAACAAAACACATTGAAATCATACACCATTTCATAAGGGATTGCAATGAGAAAAGGTTAATTCAAGTTGTCAAAATTGATTCTGAAAAGAATTATGCAAACCTTCTCACCAAAGCTTTTGATTTAGGTAGATTCAAATACCTAGTAGGAGGTATTGGAATGATTAATCTTTGAAACACATGTGTTTTTGTACATAAAAATAACTGGTATTGGCTTTTAAACATGGTACTGCTAGTTAGTCACAAGGTACTGTCAGTTCATAATTGGTCCTGCTAGTATAAAGTTTGCTCTGTTTTGTTCATCTTGATGCTTAAATGTTTACAATGCTATAAAACAAGTGCTTTGCACTTTGTTCTTTTGGTTTGCAACTAACAAATTTTAGGTTGATAACAAAACAAGAAATCTTCCAAACAAAAAGAGAAATATAGGTTATTTAAATCTCAGGGGAGGTAACAATCTCAAGGGAGGAAATAATAGCCCAGAATGGAAGAAAAACCAATATATAGAAGGAAAAGACAAGAGCATACAAGATGATGTAGAGGTTGAAAATATTCAGAAGGGATGAAGCATTCCTAAAGGAGAAAGTTCTATCTAGATCAAACTAAGGAAAGTTTCAATGCAAAGGCATGCTAATAGATTTATTATCACTGTTGCAACCAAGCAATCCAAGATACACAGCATCATTTGCCTCTTACAATTCTTCCATCCAAGGAAATTGCACCATCTTTAGGTCAATATGGAATTGGTATTCAACTCACCAAGTTTTACAAACTTAAGAGTTGGCTAGTCCATAAGCAAACGGCTTTTGGTAAAGACAAATCAAATCCGTTGATGGTTGATAGTTTACCAAAAACTATATGGTATTTAACTAACCATACTTAACAGTAAAAGGTTGACTAGTCCATAAGCAAACGGCTTTTGGTAAAGACAAATCAAATCCGTTGATGGTTGATAGTTTACCAAAAACTATATGGTATTTAACTAACCATACTTAACAGTAAATAGTTGACTAGTCCATAAGCAAACGGATTTTGGTAAAGACAAATCAAATCCGTTGATAGCTGATAGTTTGCTAAAAACTATAAGGGATTTTTGCTAAAATTTCAAAGAGACTGCCAAGTAAAATTTTCTTTCAAAGGTACTGGTAGTTCAAATTTTGGTACTGGTAGAGTAAAATGGTACTGCTAGATAACTGTTGAGCCTGTCAGATAAAAATTATAGCCGTTGGGCCTGGTAGTTACAATTAGCCGTTGGGGTAGTTATGTAAATTACTAATGATATATTATATTATATTTCACATATAAAAGATCTTTTTAACCGCCTTTTCATTTACTTATTATAATATTTCTTATTGTCGGTTAAAAGTAATTCTCTCATAACATCTTTCATCAGTCCTTATCACAATTAACACTCACCTTTCATCTTCTACCAGTACCACCAACAAATCCCACCATCCTAATCAAGATTTTCATTAATTTTCACCATGGCTGTTCTAGCTTTTGTTAAACGTCACAATCAGTTAGCATTTTTGGAAAAGTCTGAGGATAATGCCTCTTTTCATCAAATAGTGGACTTTTTAAATGATTCGTACATCAGGTTTGCTTTACTTGTCAATCCCACTATTTATGAATCTCAAATTTTACAATTTTGGCAAACAGCTAAAGTTAAAACTTCTGAAAATGGGGAACAAAGAAAAAAAGCCAAAGTGGATGGCAAAACCTTGACTCTTACTGAGTCATCCATTCGAAGACATCTTCATTTGGATGATTCAGATGGTATTAGTCAATTGCCTGATACTGAAATTTTTGAAAATTTGGAACGAATGGGGTATAATGCTGATTCTACAAAACTCACCTTTCTTAAAAAGCATTTTACTCCACAATGGAGATTTTTGATCCATACAATCCTTCATTGTTTAAGCCAAAAGAAAACCTCTTGGGAGCAATTTAGTGGCAACATGGCTTCAGCTCTCATTTGCTTGGCAACAAACAGAAAATTCAATTTTTCCAAACATATTTTTGAAGGATTGGTTAAAAATGTGGATAGTATAACAAAGTTTTTGATGTATCCAAGATTTATTCAATGCATCATCTCAAAATCAAAACATTTGTTACTTGCCCCACACACACTTTATGAAACACCAAAACTTTCTCACAAAGTATTTTCAAACATGAGAATTGGTTTCAATGGGGAAGAAATACCACTCTTTGATGAAATGTTACCACAACATGCTGAAGAACCAACACTATCATCTGAATCACCATCATCAAGTTCTTCACCTGGTTACATCTCACCAACTCATCTTACATCACCAATCCCTACAACACTACCATCTGCAACACCACCAACACCATCACATCATATATCACCATCCCAATCTCCTCAAACAGTGAAAGAACTAAAAGAGAAGGTGAAGCTCTTGGAGAATGCTCTTAAAAGTCAGAACACAAAATTTTCTGAGATCAACATCAAGTTAGTTAAGAGGGTAAAGAAATTGGAGAATGAAGTGAAGAAGCTAAAGGGTAAAAGATCTTCAAAGGTTGTTTTATCTAGTTCTTCAGGATCAAATGCTGAAGGTTTGGGTCACTCTTCCAAAAAGGGGAGGATGGGTAGCTCAGAAGATGAAGAGGAGGCTCACTTTGATTTTCATGAAGGAACTCAGGTTTATGATGAAGAGCCTGCTGGTGTAGAGCAAGAGTCTGCTAGTTCAAAAGAGCCTACTAGGATTGAGAGGCTTTTGGCTATGGACTACAAAGGTACTGCTGATCATGTGTACAAAAGAAAGAGGGACTTAGAGCCTCAAGGGGAATTGTTTGTTCAAGGGAGGTTATTTATTGCTGATGAGCAATCTACTGCTCCATCTCAAGAACCAACACCGAAAGATAAGGGCAAGAGCATTATGGTTGAAGATGAACCAAAGCCCAAAAAGTTAAAGAGAACAGAGCAAGTACAGATGGCTCTAGATGAGGAAGTCTCCAAAAGGCTTCATGAAGAAGAAGTGCAGAAAGCATTTGAAGCTTCATGACTGCTTGCAGAAATGCAAGAGAAAAAAGATGCTGCTCAGACTCTTCTTGACACTCAAGTTGCTCAGGAAACATTTGATGCACAGATGCAATGGATTATTGCTAATGATCCAATTGTGAGAGGTCAAGAAGCAATAATTGTAGATGACAAGAATCTCAACTCTGAAGAGAAAACAGCAGAGCTTGAATCTTTTATCAACAAAAAGTATAAAGAAGCAGCACTGGCTGACATTTTTGAAAAGATGCAGCAAAGCCAGAAAAGAGGTTTTAAGGTGGGCACATCTCAGAAAGATCAAGTGACTTTTATGAAGAGATTTCTAAGAGGTCAAGCAAATTGGACTGAATATCAACTGAAAAAGAAATCTGCTGATGAAATCTACTTCCTGTATCTAAATGCCTACAAGAGTCTTTACTACAAGATCCCATCTGATGCAAAGCCTTCAATGAAAAAGAAAGATGCTCAACAGAAGAAAGAAGCAAAATTGGATTCAGACCAAGTAAGTAAAATGTTAATTACTTTGCCAACAATTATACATGCTGATCCAATTAGGTCTAGACACCCTATTATTGATTGGGAGATTCACCATGATAGATCAGGAAAGTCATGGAAAATAATTAGGGTTGGGGGACAAACTACTATCTTCAAGAATTTTGAAAATCTGATTAGAGCATGTGATAGAGCTGACTTAGAAGAATTGTGGAATCTAGTTCAAATTAGGCTAGACACAAATTCTAGCACTGATGTTAAGGAACATGAACTATGGGTAGAGTTCAATAGGATGTATGATCCTAATCCAAAAGATGTTCATTGGAAGTTTCCATATCATGATCCTTCAACAACATGGGAATTTCTAAGCCTTAGCAGTATTCATCATCTTTTTACACAAAGTGGGATTGAACTCTTTATGTTGGCTGAAAAAGAGTATCCACTTAGCTATGAAGTTCTTACAACCATGATTTCAAAGAGGTTGAGATGTGATAAAGATGAAGAAAAGTCAGAAGTTGTTCAAAGTTTGCTGAGGAGCATTTTTGAGCAATGTGAAAGAAAAAGGAAGAACAGAGAGTAAAGGTTTTGGAAGAGTTCCCTCAAATCCTCAAGGTATGTATTTTATTCATCAGAAACTTGTGTATTTTAAAGGAAATAACAAGTTTAGGGGAGGATTGTTGGGAATAAAATGTTCAAGTCAAAGAGCCTGCTGGATGATGTATTGAGCCTACTAGTTGATTTTGAAGAAGTTGAAGATGTACTAACAGTGCCTTCTGGGTGAGAAGGTACTGCTAGTTATTGAAGGTCCTGCTAAGTTGATGATCAAGTTGATAGATATTTATTTGTAGATATTGGTTGTATTATTAGTCTTTGTACAATGTAATACGTTATGTAGAAGTAGTTCAGTCTTCCATGTTTGTGCAGAAGAATATACAGAGTAGTTTATATTGGTAGTTGTATTTAATTGTAGGCTAGAAAAGTCCAAGTATCTTATTATATTCACAACTTGACAACTTGTAATAAGGGGTCCTTATCCTATAAAAGGATCCCTTAGTCACCACCTTTGTAGTAAGCTTTTTCCAACTCATAACCTAAGCATAACCAAAACAGAACATCTCTCTAGTAACTTAGTTACTAAATTCACAAATCCTTAACAAACCAAAGATTCAAGGTTACTTTGTAATCCTGGTGATAGTTAGATCATCCGTATTATTTCATCAATAATATTGAATCGTTTTGTGTTACTAAAGTTGTGTTCATCGTTCATTATAACTCACGTTTACATACTCACCACCTTTGTTTTTCTTTTAAGTGTGTTATAGTAGATTCCTGTCACAACCCGTAATTTCAGGTCATTTTCCTAACCCCGACAATTTACCATTATTCGTAAACCTATTTTCAGATGACTTTAATTCACGTAACCAGTTCGGTTTAGCTGTGAATTCATGCATTGTCAGTCAGGACACATCATTGTAGACTAGAGGAGTCTGCATATCATCAGTAACATCATCAGTACATTATTTTCATGCACTTATGTAACCGTTTGATCTACTATGGTTTTGTTTTTAAACTTGCAACATCATTTGGGACCTATGTTTTGTAAACTCTGATTTTATTTATGATCAAACGTGTATTTTCAAAACGACACTTTAGGTCGTTCAATATATCCATTGTATGAGACGCCATGAAAGTCACACCAAGGTATTCAATTCCGCTGCCATAATCAATGGTAAAATTCAACTTAATGGCTGAGTGAGTGATGAGTGGTGTAAGTATCCGGTGGAAGTTTGTTAAAAAGGGGGTTCATGAAAGATTCCATTTGTTTACAAAGCTTTTGAATGAAGATTGTTATTAATAATTCCTGAAAATGTGACTATTTTCTTCACGGCATAATTCCTCCTGAATTATACATAGGTGATCAGGCTATGTATAATTGAGGACCAACGATGCGTTGCTTGGTTAAATTGAAACGGTATTACTTTTTCCCAAAAGTTTTAGATGGTGTTCAACGTGTTGTTTTGATAAATGGTTTTCTAGATATTTCCTTTGAAAGTAACATGAAAATTGTCTCGCGTAGCGGTAGTAAATACTTGATAAAATGACAGAAAATCCATTTATAGGGTGGTACAAAATGGCTTATTTTGAAAATTCTGAAAAACAATTCTCCCGTAGGGTAGTAAAATAACTTGCATTATATTTGTTGATTGGTTCATTGGATACATGGATGAATCTTTCGAAATGGTAATAGTCTACTAATCTGCCAAGAGTGAAATCAGTTTAATCCCTAATAGGATAGTGGTATGTTGTTGTGGAACGATTGAAAATGGAGCAATTGAAATAGAAATGGAATAACCCAAGGTTGTGAGTATCAGGGAAATAGCAAAAGATAGTTATTACATTGGATAGAAGAGTGCTTATACAACTAGGTCAGGTCAACGTACCAACGGAAAATTACAATGTATAGATACGACCCTAAGGGCTCGAAATACGGTTTATGATATAAGGCAGGAATTCCTTTCCTTAGAACCTGTGCCATCAGTTTCTGAGCCATCCTGTTTGCCTCATCACGTGTTTGCGGATCAAAAGAAATCACATCACCACGGATGCTTTCGGGCAATCCACCAATGAAATTCTCTACCAACTTTTCATCATCAGGCACCATAGATTGGCATCAGAGCAAAGGTTATAGCGAACTAGGTTGTATCTTGGACCCTAGACTATAACTACCCCAACGGTAGCGTCTCATCATTACATCATAAGTGCACATTATTATTTACGAGGATTCATTACATGGGTTATTCATTTCATTTTGCATTGTTGCCACAGAGATATGTCTTCCAATTTCCACCCTATGGTTATACTTTCTGATGTTTACATCGAGGACACTATGTCTTCTACTACTCCCATTGTTGCACCTACTCCTCAGATTTCACTTATTGCACCACCTTTGGTTACTCGTGCACCTGCAGATTCATCATCCCATACTATTCCGGTTTCCACAGAATCCAACTCTTATGTTCCGACGTCGCAAGACGATCGGGGGTCCTAGGAAGAGCGTACGTTTTGTTGCCTCTACTCCTAGGGTGCCTATTACTCATACATCACATCGTTCTTTCACCAGTTGACCTTACATCATACTCACCATGGATAACATCCGATGCCGAGACCGAGCCCTTGAGGAGGGTAAAGTCGCATCTACACCATCATTATCACCATTAAGGTATCTTAGGAACAGGGACGTCCCTATTACTTCAGCCCATACAGAGTATACCATTTGATAAGACGTACATGCTTAGTCCTTATGGACCTATTAGAATGTTTATTGCAAGAAAGATAGTATATCTTCATTCCCTCACTATTAGAACACTCACTACTCATGTATTACCACCAGTATCAACTACTCATACCACTATTGGTCGTCCCAGAGTGCATACTCCAGTTTTACCGCTTAGACATCGCAAGATAGCGTAAAAGAAGGTAGTGATTCCTTCAGTATTATCACCATCGACTTCATCATCATCATATGGAACCCCATTTATACCATCACATCTCAGGGACTCTAACCACATACTTAACTTACCACTTGAAAAGCGTACATGATTTGATACACCATTACCATCTACCACTAAGGACACTACACCACCTTATAGATTAAGGTTGATGAGAGTTCGAGAGCCCTTACTGTTAGACAACCTACTACTCTTCATCGTTAGATGATGATCTCTAATTAATTGAGACTACACATGAAGGTTTGGATGCCCCACAGACCAAACAAGAGCAACAACAAATCGCCAAAGAGTGGCATTCCTCTCAAAGACTCTATACTATCTCAGGTTTAATCGACTCATACTTCCATGACATAATGAACCAACAAGATGCTTTGAGCAATGTTACACCACCACGAGAGAACTCTTCACAACTCCCTTTTCATTACCAAGTTTGATTACATCACATTCTAAACCGATGAGTTGGATTTCATCATTGGTCATCGTAACAACACCCCACCAATCAGATATGACACCGAGACCTTCGAGATTCGGGAGTCTAACCTTGCCTTTCAGTACGACCATTGTCATTTCTTTCTTTCCCATTCTCACTTGACATGAATTAGATAACATCTTGTGGATGACACCAAGATCACGGACTCGACAGGAACATTAATAGATTCCTCAGGAATGGATTGGAATCTACATTATCTCAGACATGAATCGATGCACAACACCGGACCTCACTTCAGGACATCACCCTAGCTTTTACCTTTACTCGCTTTTACTATCATCCTAGCCACGGGAAGGGTGGCGTAGTTCGAAGAAGCTTGTGGTATGTTGATTGTTGTACAACGAGATCCCCAAGTATTGACTTTACTATATGGGTATGGTTGTGCTATCTATGACACCGGTCAATGTAGACAAAAATTTTTAAGTGTTGTATTCATGTGTTATGAGGATATACGCATGGTTGTGGTGGTATACCTAGTGAACAATGATCGTTGCTATTACGAGTACTCATGGTTGTATTTATACACGCTGAGGTTGTACATGTTGTGGTTGTACATATCGTGGTTGTATTTACACTTGTGGTGGATATATATATACATGTTGTGGTTGTATATATTTTGTACGATAATCATTTCTAGTATGATTGTTGTTGATGTATTCTGTTGTGATCTACCAGAATTATGGCACCTAGGAAAGCTAAAGCCAAGGCTGCTGCAACGACTTCCCCAGAAATGACTCAGGCTGCTATCCGGAAGCTTGTTAGGGATAGTGTAGCCGAAGCTCTAGAGATTGAAAGAGCCGCTGTTGCCGCAAGAGCTGCCGAAGATGCTTCTCGGATAGGGACATCGGGAGAAGCTAGCAACGGAACCAATGGGAAGAAATGTACTTACAAGGATTTCAAGAGTGGAGATCCTACTTTGTATAAGGGTACTGAAGGGGCTACTGCCATGGTTCGATGGTTCGAACATACTGAATCTGTGTTTATCTTATGCAATTGCCCGGATGACTACAAGGTTAAGTTTGTCGTTAGTACACTTCGCGATCAAGCCTTATCGTGGTGGAACTCTTATGCAAAGCCCATAGGGATGGAGAATGCTTACAAGGTCACATGGGACGAGTTCAAAAAGTTGGTAACTAAGAAGTTTTGCCCACGAACCGAAGTGAAGAAGTTGGAAGTAGAGTTCTATGATCTGGTAACCGTGGGAAATGACCTTGAGACTTATATTCGGAGGTACCAAGAGTTAGCCGCTCTATGCCCATCTATGGTGCCTGATGATGAAAAGTTGGTAGAGAATTTCATTGGTGGATTGCCCGAAAGCATCCGTGGTGATGTGATTTCTTTTGATCCGCAAACACGTGATGAGGCAAACAGGATGGCTCAGAAACTGATGGCACAGGTTCTAAGGAAAGGAATTCCTGCCTTATATCATAAACCGTATTTCGAGCCCTTAGGGTCGTATCTATACATTGTAATTTTCCGTTGGTACGTTGACCTGACCTAGTTGTATAAGCACTCTTCTATCCAATGTAATAACTATCTTTTGCTATTTCCCTGATACTCACAACCTTGGGTTATTCCATTTCTATTTCAATTGCTCCATTTTCAATCGTTCCACAACAACATACCACTATCCTATTAGGGATTAAACTGATTTCACTCTTGGCAGATTAGTAGACTATTACCATTTCGAAAGATTCATCCATGTATCCAATGAACCAATCAACAAATATAATGCAAGTTATTTTACTACCCTACGGGAGAATTGTTTTTCAGAATTTTCAAAATAAGCCATTTTGTACCACCCTATAAATGGATTTTCTGTCATTTTATCAAGTATTTACTACCGCTACGCGAGACAATTTTCATGTTACTTTCAAAGGAAATATCTAGAAAACCATTTATCAAAACAACACGTTGAACACCATCTAAAACTTTTGGGAAAAAGTAATACCGTTTCAATTTAACCAAGCAACGCATCGTTGGTCCTCAATTATACATAGCCTGATCACCTATGTATAATTCAGGAGGAATTATGCCGTGAAGAAAATAGTCACATTTTCAGGAATTATTAATAACAATCTTCATTCAAAAGCTTTGTAAACAAATGGAATCTTTCATGAACCCCCTTTTTAACAAACTTCCACCGGATACTTACACCACTCATCACTCACTCAGCCATTAAGTTGAATTTTACCATTGATTTCTCTAGGAGAGACTCTACATTATGAAGGATATTTCATGACATAGAAACGACGAAAGGATAGACGATACCCCTCAGATTTCTAGCAATCCCTTAAGATATTCCTTTTCTAATCGGATATACACGCTCTACCATCGTTAGCCCGACGAATCCTTAAGAGAACTACCTGAGCACTATAGGATGTATTCAACACCACATAACCAACTTTGAATGGATTAGGATAACCTTTCGATTATTGACGAATTTCATCATCAGCAAAAATAGCCATCACGGGAATATATAAAGGCACCATTTAAGACACCCTATGGCCGAAGTGACCATGTACACATTTACATATCGAATTTGGAAAGTTAAATTCACGGGCCTAGAACTAAACCGGGAAACAACAAAGGGAATTTCACAAGTCAAGAATCAGTTACAAGAAATGAGAAAACAATGGAAGTTAGGTCGATGCATGATGCACATCATACGGAATTGATACCCTTGAACAACGAACCTCCTAGATTCAAGTAGAAGCACGAACTATGATTGAAAGCCTTGCCTTGGAAAGGCATGATACAATTTTTGATAACCCGATAGACTGAGCTCTCGGTATCGGACCATTTCGGATTCTAGTTAGAGCCGGTCAGTTGGCATACACACCTAAGTTTCCGTCAGAACTCAGCAACGTTCATAACACATTTCATGTTTCAAACCTCAAGAAGTGTCTTTCCGACGAGTCGTCCGTTATTCCACTCGAAGAAATTCAACTAAATGACAAGCTTAATTTTGTGGAAGAACCTGTAGAAATCATGGACCGTGAGGTCAAGCAATTGAAGCAGAGTCGAATTCCTATCGTGAAGGTTCGCTGGAATTCTCGAAGAGGACCCGAGTTTACTTGGGAACGAGAAGACCAAATGCGACGCAAGTATCCACACCTTTTTCCCGAGCCTGCTTCTGAAACCAACAACAATTGAATTCAGGGACTGAATTCCCTTTTGGAGGGGCGACTGTCACAACCCGTAATTTCAGGTCATTTTCCTAACCCCGACAATTTACCATTATTCGTAAACCTATTTTCAGATGACTTTAATTCACGTAACCAGTTCGGTTTAGCTGTGAATTCATGCATTGTCAGTCAGGACACATCATTGTAGACTAGAGGAGTCTGCATATCATCAGTAACATCATCAGTACATTAGTTCATGCACGGTTATGCATTAATTATTTTTACGGAAGGTTATTTAATTAATTAACGTTACCACTCAGTCAGTATTATTAACAATTATGCCCAGTACTCCAGACAATGATCCTAATAAACTTTTATAACTACTTTTAATAATATAAAGTTTATATTATTATTTTACCCGGTGTTATTACACCAATTGTTATATTTTTCGTCAAGAGCTTATAATACCGTCAAATTACGACAAATTAACCCGACAGTTGTTCCGACACCCGATTTATGTCAGTAACATCATTTTACAATATTTACAACTTCGTCGTATTTTATTTCGCTTCGTTAACATTTATTTCAAGATAACTCGGTACCCGATAACACCCATAGTGTACACCTAAACAACTAACACTTACATACTTGCAAAATATCTTCAATTTTATCCACTCTCTTACACAAACCCACGCCACCCCCCTTACCCATTTCCTTATTTTTCTTCCATGCCATACTTTCACATTAATGATCTAGTACATGATTTTTGGATTTAATTTACAAACAACACATAGTAACTCATTTGTAAGGTGTAAGATCAAATTCATTCTCTCTTTTCCTCTCCCATATCCACGGCCAACCACAAGAACCAAGCAAATCCATAAAATTTTCATAGCTCTAATATTCTACAAGTCCCATTTGATGTTCTTGTTAAGGTTTTGAAATAAAAACCTCAAGAATCCTTCTCATTTCTTTCCATCCTAACCCACATTGTAAGTAACTTCAAGATTATTAATTTTTCATGTTTTACTTTCATTTGATCTTTATATTTATGTATTTTCATGTGTTATTGGTTAAAAATGCAACATACTTAGTTATGATACCACTTTTCCTTTTAAAAACTCTTATAAACTTTAGATCTATAATTTTTGCTAACAATCTCATGAACCACACTATATTTAGTTAAGTTTAGGACCCCATGACACTTTGAGAAGTGTATGGTAGATCAAGGGTATTTGTGGAGTTGAATGGAGTAAGTTTGATTAAGTTATGAACTAGAAAAATGTATTTTTGCTCTACCTAAAGTACCTACTGCCACGAATTGAATTTTCTGGAAAACTCAGATTTTTGTGAACTATTTTGGTTTCAATATTTAGAAAATACACTCAATAAGGAACGCGTGGGCGCTTAAATCACTAAAAACCGACTTATAACGAAGAAGTTATGAAATATTTAAGTTACGCGACGAAATATACACTTTGCTGAAAAATAGCATGCTGTTGGACGCGTTTTCAGGAGCAAGGCGAGCCGTTAACCATGATCTAGGTGAGCCGAGACATTGAAAATACGTTAGTATAGGTTTATACGAACGCGTGGATACCTAGAACGTTAAAAACGAGCTTATAACGAACAAAATATGGACTTTTAAAGACTCGACGATATGTATATATTTTGACAGCACTCTTTTTAGTAGAAAATAGAGTGTTAAAAACTAGTATTTTCATAACTTGAAATATTGATAGCCGTTTACCAAATCGATCGAGGCGCGGTTGATTCAATGTCAAAAGTAACGATATTGAAATATTGTTATAAGGTTTTTGAGAACGTCAAGTCGGAATACTAATATGTATACAAAGTATATAATTTTCGCGACTAGTTTTACACGGCCAAAATGGTTATATTTTCACAAGTCGTATAAAGTATTATTTTGCGACGAAACTGTTATATTTGACAATATAATACCAAATAAGGATCATGGAGTACCATTTTAATGTAATTACACGAAAAGTCGTTTATGACATAATGAGATATCAATAATGTATTTTTCGACGTTAAATGATATTTTCTAAAACCACAAGTGGTATCGTTAGCATAAGTATGTGCATTAGTTGAGTTACATCATTGCTTATACGAGTCATATCATTCATAATAGGTCCTGTTTAGAGACCGAGTTCCATTTAATCACTACTCATCATTATCATTGTGCTATCATACCAGGTGAGTTTTCATAGCCCCGTATACATTTTATTATTGTTTTCAAATCCCACGGGGGAGAATACATTGCAACTGTTTTCCATACGAGCCAAAGTATCAGACTTCCTGTACATAGATTAAGTTACCTTGTTGCCATATGAAAGTCCCCTATATCATGAACCGTTAATTTACCTGTAAGCGAGAGTGAGTGGATAGATCTATCGAGGGTGACGCCTCCATCCGTGTTGGCTTTGACCAACAACCGATAGCGGATGCATTTCATGTCTTTTTATTAGAGTGCCTGGCAAAAAAAACTCTGAGGGGCACCATAGATTCAGTCATAGTTTCGGGGTCATGAGCTTAAGTCTATTGTACACCATTTTTATGTGACTTATGTCATACACTTTATACTTGTGGCTATCGTATACCTTCATTTTATTAAACCTATGATCTCTCACCAACTTTATGTTGACCGTTTTTAGCAATGTATTTTCAGGTAATTAGCTAGCGTGTGGACATGCATTTGGCTATTCTGGAGTCGCGGGGTCGACTTGCATCACTTATTTTCATGCACTTATGTAAACGTTTGATCTACTATGGTTTTGTTATATAAACTTGCAACATCATTTGGGACCTATGTTTTGTAAACTCTGATTTTATTTATGATCAAACGTGTATTTTCAAAACGGCACTTTAGGTCGTTCAATATATCCATTGTATGAGACGCCATGAAAGTCACACCAAGGTATTCATATCCGCTGCCATTAACAGGTAAATTCAGGGTGTGACAATTCCGCATACTAAAGCACATTCATTCATAAATATCCCAAACACATTATTAAGATTCACATCCCAAGTGTTTGTATAATCCTTCACAAACGTTTATCGTCGAAAAATATATTTTTGACGTCTCGTGAAGTTATAAAATATTTTACGTGTAAATATGTTGCAACGATATCCTACGATAGTCGTTTGGTGAACTATTGGAAAAATAGAGTTTTACGTCGTAAATTATCACTTTTCACAACTTATAAAAATGACTAAATGGCCTCGCAAAACTAGCCATAAAATGGTGTGCATTGATCGTTAGAAAATAAGCTCGGCGTTTTTAGAAACCTTGTAACAATATCTTGAATTCGTATCTTCGAACTTTTGTCCATACGTGTCCCGATCAGTAAGAAAAACGGCTCTCAACATAGTGTCTCGCAAAAACAGTTTTTGGACTTAGAAATATTTTAATGAAAAGCTGATAAAATGTTTGGTGAATCGACGGTTTTCGAACGCTTGTATCTCGGTCGTTATAAGCTCGTTTTCTACGTTCTTTATGTCCACGGCTTCGTCTCACAGCTAACTAATAGATTTTTGGCATGTCGTCTCGTCTAGATCATGTCCAACGCCTCATTTTAGCAGTTGAAATTCGTGTAACAGCACGTAAATTTTCAGAAAATAGTTTTCGTCGCTAAAATTGAAATTAACGTATCTTTCTCGTCGTAAGCTCGTTTTTGCTCATTCCGGCGGCCACGGTTTCGTTTTTGAGAGTATTTTCTAAATATTTAAGCCAAAATAGTCCAAAGTTTACTATTTTTCCAGATTTCACAAAAATGGACAGCACCTCATTTACACTTTGTTAAAACCAATTTTTCTAGTTCAAGGCTTGTATATATTCCTTTCAATCAACACCAAAACTATTCTAAGCCTACCATACACCTTTTTAGGGTGTCATGGGTTCCTAATCTTCACCAAAAATGGTGGATCTCTTAAGATTACTAGTTAAAATTTATTAACTCCATTTTAGTAAGAAAATAAACATTAAGTGGTATGTAACATATGTACATTTGTTTGATTTACTACTAGAACATAAAAATATAGTAAATGGAAGTAATAAAGAGCAGAACATTTATTTAGAAGCTTACTTGATGTTTTGATGAGTTTTGGAGCAAAATGCTTAAGTAATCCTTGAGGTTTTTATTTCAAAACCTTAACTAGGATACTAATTGGACTCTAAATACTAGATCTTGAAAAATTTGGTGAACTTCTCCTTGTTCTTGTGTGTTGGCCGATCATATAGGGAAGGAAAGGAAGAGAGAAAAGTCTTGAAGTTTTAGCTAGTTGTTTTGGTTAAATGAATGTGTTAGTGAAATATTGAAAGTATATAATTAGTAAGCATTAATTTTAGTCAAGATACTCAAGTGTAAAATGGACTTAGGGGGGCTGGGAGGGGGGGGGGGGCAAACATGGAAGAAAAAAGAAAGTATGTGTGCTAATTAAAGATCTTGTCCCCAAGTACATGAGTTAGTTAGTTTAAGTGTGCATTAGGTGTTACCGGGTACCGAGTTAACTAGAAATAAATCATGAAAAAAATAAAATAAAGTATGACGAAGTTGTAAAAATTGTACAAATCACATTCCTTACAAGAATCGGGTGTTCAAATAGTTATCGTGTTGAAATTTCGCAAACCGACGTAGTTATAAGCTTTTGACGATAAATATAGTAAACGATTTAAAAACACCGGGTAAATTAATAATATAACTTCTATATCATTATAATGAGTGTGAAAATATATCTGGACCATAGTCTGAAGTGTCGGGTATATTGTTTGTAGTAACGACTGAGTGGTAACGTTTATTAAACAAATCAACATACGTAAATTGAAATTTTGCGAACCCATGCATGACCTAACATGCAGATGATGTTACTGATGATATGTAGACTACTCTAGTCTATATGATGTGTCCTTAATGATGGTTCATGAATATGCAGCTAAACCATAATGGTTACGCGAATTATGACTACCCGTAAACCTAGTTTACGAAATGATGAATGATAACTATGAATAGTGATTTTCTTCCGAGAATGAATAGTGTTTTGTAAAAAGTAAAATTTTTGATAACGTCTCAAAGTCGTAAACATACTTCAAAAATGATGAATAGTGATGAATAGTAATCTATGAATAATAAATGTCAAAGTTTGGAAAATGACCTGAAATTAGATTTGTCACAGTCTTCCACCCTAAAAGGAATTAAGTCCCTGAATTCAGTTAGCGTTGGTCTCTGGAGTGGATTTGGTGAAAAGATGTGGATATTTGAGTCGCATTGCGGTGTTAAAAGATAATACATTCATTAGATAGGGTTTCGTAATAGTACATGACACTTATACGATAGAACTTAAAGTGAAACGCAAAAGAAATACAACACTAGAGAGTTTAGGCTTCCGTTTTCTTGTTCTTTAGCTTCGGGCAGTCCTTCCTGAAGTGCCCTATGTTCCCACATTCAAAGAAACTCTCCGGGATTCTCTGATTTGCGGGATTCCTACAGTCCTTGGTTTGGTGACCACGCTTCTTGCACAACCCACACGATTCACTGCAATGAATTAGGTGATGGAGATTGCATGTGTTGCAGTAGGGTAAATTCCCAGCATATCTTTTCTTGGTGCGTGGTCCTGCAGTATAGGCTCTAACCACTTCCTGTTGTTTGTGTGGTGGCTGAACTGGATCATTTCCTTTGTTGTCATCCCTTTTCCTCTTGTTGTCGTGGTTGCTGTTGTTATTGTTGTGGACGGTAGTTCCCTTCTTCACCACTTGTGCCATAAGCTTTTGAGTTATCCTGATAGCTTCGTCAAGTGTGTGTGGATCAAAAGCAGTTACATCCCCACTGATGCTGTGCGGTAGCCCACCAATGAATTTTTCCAACAACTTCTCGTTATCTGGAACCATATTTGGACAAAGCGCGGCCAACTCTTGAAATCTCCTGATGTAGGTTTCGATATCATTGCCTATGGTCATCAACTCATAAAACTATGTTTCTAGCTTCTTTACTTCTGTGCGTGGACAAAACTTCTTACTCAGTAACTTCTTGAATTCTTCCCACGTGAGCTTGTGAGCATTTTCCATACCAATAGGCTGTGCATAAGAATTCCACCATGACATAGCTTCCTCAACGAGTGTACTGGTAGCAAACTTTACCTTGCTGTCCTCTGGACAATTGCATAGAAGAAATACAGATTCTATCTTCTCAAATCAACGGATCATAGCAGTGGCTCCTTCAGTTCCTTTGAATTTTGTGGGATCACCACTCTTAAAGTCCTTGTATGTACATTTAAGAACATTAGTACTATTAGCAGCTTGCCCTGTAGCTTCTGCTGTTTCTGCCCGAGAAGCGGCTTCAGCTGCGGCTTCAGCAGCCCGTGCAGCTACGGCCTCTCTTTCAGTTACTAGTGCTGCCTCTATACTGTCGGCAACAAGCTTTCTGATCTCAGCTGGTGTCATCGCTGAAGTAGATCTCTTTGGCGGCATAACTCTTCAAAACAAGAAAAGAAGAGTGAGACGTAATAAAGACGTTTCCTAAAAGTAGGTGCCCTAAAGTGACTTGTCATAAAATGAAAGCTTGAGGTCGTGTTATGATTAGCTGGCGTGCTTCTAGGTGGTGGTTCACGAGGTGATGTAGATGTGAATGTTCTTGTAACGATCGTGTACACACACAGGAATTTTTGAAACCTTTATAAATCGAGTAGAGAATCAACCTGGACATAATTCTATTATAACTATTCTCAGTATTGCAAAATCCATCTCTGAGTCGGACATAGGTGGTCAGGCTATGTCCCACTGTCCCTGGTCGAATATAGATGACCAGTCTATATTCCACCGAGGTTCAATGAATTTTGAAATACTCAGCTCAGTTATACTAATAATATGTCCC
Organism: Artemisia tridentata subsp. tridentata; assembly: GCA_021014915.2. Classification (NCBI taxonomy): domain Eukaryota; kingdom Viridiplantae; phylum Streptophyta; class Magnoliopsida; order Asterales; family Asteraceae; genus Artemisia; species Artemisia tridentata. The sequence continues at coordinate 143,534,112 of CP139504.1, read as the reverse complement.
TCACATTTAAAAGCCGTTTTGAAAGACTAAGGCAAGTGACCAAACTCGAGGTCGAATGATGAGATTACGTGAGTAAAGGTGTAACGCTGTGACGTGTACGATATGTAAGCATACTTATATGGAAGACAATTATAGTAATCAACGAGAATAAGTGGATATAATTGATCCGATAATAAGACACAATTCTCATTAGATATGTCAGCAACAAACCACAAATGAGGCATCGGCTTGGCAGGCAGGCAGTTGGCGGTCATAGGGTTAAGTCTTCGTAAAAGTAGTTATAGTCTAGGTTTTAAAATCACCCAGTTCTCTATAACCAAGGATCTGATACCAATCTGTAACACCTCCAAAATCAGGTCCAGCGGAAGCATACATGTCGCTGGGGTGCTACCAAATTGGTACCATAACACAGAGTAAAGAGAACATATTTTTTCTCAACCATTTAAAAGTGATTTCATATTGAAAAGTGATTCGTTTACAACATCTCAAAAAAATGGTGCGGAAATATAAGCCCATAAAAGATTTCAAGTGGTCCCGAATATATCAGAGTCTTCTATGACCATGCCATGCCCTGCCAAGAGCCTCCAATAGCGTACTATTGCTTTATACCTGAAAATACATGCTAAAGTGTCAACACGAGGTTGGTGAGTTCATAGAGTTTAGTTTACAATGTAAAACATTTGAATAAGGATTTCCCAGCAAAGGCATTGTAAATCCACTCAGTCCCAAGTCCCGCCCATACAAGACTTGTAACCTGTGTTTTTACGACCCACTGCCAAATAAACAACAAGTGCCATATGGACCACAATAAATAAAAAACCAATATATATTCCAAATATATATATAAGGGTTGTTGTCGTATTAAGTTCATGACACCGAAGCCTTAAGATTTTAAGTTTCTAGTTCCTGTCCGTTTGACATACCAGTCAAGTAAGGAAACCACCCGGAGTGTCTAGTTTTCTGGTAAGCATCCGTTTGACATACCAGTCAAGTGGGGAAATCACTCGGACACCCAAAGTTTCTGGTAGATGTCCACCTAGGACATCCAAGGTTCCTCAAATAATTATACGTCCGTTTGACATGCCAGCCAAGTGGGGAAACCACCCGGACGGGGAGTTCAATCCCAATAGATCTATTCATAATATTCGCGCTTAACGGGTCATAACATAGGCAATAGGTAATGGTTTAACGCACTAGTGTCCATAAGAAAATATTCAAGCGTGTAACACATAATACTTTCGAGTAACAAATCAAGGGTTTCAACCATTTAGTATTGTTTGAGAAAACAATTCACATTTTGAGTAAAATACGCATGGAGTTAAAATAGAAACGAGCATGTATTCTCCCCCAAACAGTTGTAAAACAAGTAAGAGTAAGGGCTATGAAACTCACCTGATGCAACAGAAATGATGACAAAAGTGGGTACACTGAGATGAGGTACGATCTTTAACCGCAACCTAGTATGAATGATATGGTCTAATGTAAGTCATGAAATGATGCTACACATGCAAATACCTATGTTATCGATACCACTCGTGAAATTTGAAAATAACGTTTATCGTCGAAAAATATATTTTTGACGTCTCGTGAAGTTATAAAATATTTTACGTGTAAATATGTTGCAACGATATCCTACGATAGTCGTTTGGTGAACTATTGGAAAAATAGAGTTTTACGTCGTAAATTATCACTTTTCACAACTTATAAAAATGACTAAATGGCCTCGCAAAACTAGCCATAAAATGGTGTACATTGATCGTTAGAAAATAAGCTCGGCGTTTTTAGAAACCTTGTAACAATATCTTGAATTCGTATCTTCAAACTTTTGTCCATACGTGTACCGATCAGTAAGAAAAACGGCTCTCAACATAGTGTCTCGCAAAAACAGTTTTTTGGATTTAGAAATATTTTAATGAAAAGCTGATAAAATGTTTGGTGAATCGTCGGTTTTCAAACGCTTGTTTCTCGGTCGTTATAAGCTCGTTTTCTACGTTCTTTATGTCTACGGCTTCGTCTCACAGCTAACTAATAGATTTTTGGCATGTCGTCTCGTCTAGATCACGTCCAACGCCTCATTTTAGCAGCTGAAATTCGTGTAACAGCACGTAAATTTTCAGAAAATAGTTTTCGTCGCTAAAATTGAAATTAACGTATCTTTCTCGTTGTAAGCTCGTTTTTGCTCATTCCGGCGGTCACGGTTTCTTTTTTGAGAGTATTTTCTAAATATTTATGCCAAAATAGTCCAATGTTTACTGATTTTTCCAGATTTCACAAAAATGGACGGCACCTCATTTACACTTTGTTAAAACCAATTTTTCTAGTTCAAGGCTTGTATATATTCTTTTCAATCAACACCAAAACTATTCTAAGCCTACCATACACCTTCTTAGGGTGTCATGGGTTCCTAATCTTCACCAAAAATGGTGGATCTCATAAGATTACTAATAAAAATTTATTAACTCCATTTTAGTAAGAAAATAAACATTAAGTGGTATGTAACATATGTGCATTTGCATGATTTACTACTAGAACATAAACATATAGTAAATGGAAGTAATAAAGAGTAGAAAATTTATTTAGAAGCTTACTTGATGTTTTGATGAGTTTTGGAGCAAAATGCTTAAGTAATCCTTGAGGTTTTTATTTCAAAACCATAACTAGGATACTAATTGGACTCTAAATACTAGATCTTGAAAAATTTGGTGAACCTTTCCTTGTTCTTGTGTCTTGGCCGATCATATAGGGAAGGAAAGGAAGAGAGAAAAGTCTTGAAGTTTTAGCTAGTTGTTTTGGTTAAATGAATGTGTGAGTGAAATATTGAAAGTATATAATTAGTAAGCATTAATTTTAGTCAAGATACTCAAGTGTAAAATGGACTTAGGGGGGCTGGGAAGGGGGGGGGGGGGGCGGCAAACATGGAAGAAAAAAAAAAGTATGTTTGCTAATTAAAGATCTTGTCCCCAAGTACATGAGTTAGTTAGTTTAAGTGTGCATTAGGTGTTACCGGGTATCGAGTTAACTAGAAATAAATCTTGACGAAAATAAAATAAAGTATGACGAAGTTGTAAAATTTTTACAAATCATATTCCTTGCAAGAATCGGGTGTTCAAATAGTTATCGTGTTGAAATTTCGCAAACCGACGTAGTTATAAGCTTTTGACGATAAATATAGTAAACGATTTAAAAACACCGGGTAAATTAATAATATAACTTCTATATCATTATAATGAGTGTGAAAATATATCAGGACCATAATCTGAAGTGTCGGGTATATTGTTTGTAGTAACGACTGAGTGGTAACGTTTATTAAATAAATCAACGTACGTAAATTGAAATTTTGCGAACCCGTGCATGACCTAACATGCAGATGATGTTATTGATGATATGTAGACTACTCTAGTCTATATGATGTGTCCTTAATGATGGTTCATGAATACGCAGCTAAACCATAATGGTTACGCGAATTATGACTATCCGTAAACCTAGTTTACGAAATGATGAATGATAACCATGAATAGTGATTTCCCTCCGGGAATGAATAGTATTTTGTGAATAGTAAATTTTTTGATAACGTCTCAAAGTCGCAAACTGACTTCAAAAATGATGAATAGTGAAATGATGAATAGTGAAATGATGAATAGTAATCCGTGAATAGTAAATGTCGAAGTTTGGAAAATGACCTGAAATTACGATTTGTCACAATACGAGTCTTGCCTATATGAGCAAGTCGACAATGCCAAAGATAAGATAAATCCAAAACATTCTTGATTCTTTTATTATTGATGCTATACATTGAATTATAATTATTGGAATCATTCATATCAATTTCAAATACACCATAATAGCATTAAAATAAAAAACATTATTTATAGAAATAGAAATTCCATTGCTTGTAACAGTATGTTTAAAACCAATATCTAATAAACACGAAAAAGAAACAACACCTCTAACAATAGTAGGTGCGTAATGACAATTATTTAAAAAGAATACTAAGCCCGAAGGCAAAACTAATTTAAATACGCCTATAGCTTCAACAGCTGCATGTGCTCCGTTACTCACGTGCAGATATTGTTCTCCCTAGGCCAGTTTTCTTTCAACTCTAAACCCCTGCAGTGTATTGCAAATATGAATACCACATCCAGTATCGTATACCCAGGAATTTATTTTATGAGTTAATGAAAATAATTCAATCATGAAAAAGTCACCTGAAGTGCTGGGTTTACCAGCCTGAACCTTTTGCTTTTTCACACGCAACTCCTCAAGATAGAGTGGACAGTTCCGCTTCCAATGTCCTATCACATGGCAGTGGTGACAAGCCTGATCTTTCTTGTTAGGATTCACCTTGTTCTTCTTAGGGTTGTTCTTCTTGGGCATAGGTTGATAGGCCATAACTTGTTTACCCTTGTCAACTTTACCCTTACCCTTCTTATTCGCCTGCGGTTTTGGCTTTTGGATCCTACCTCCTTGTATAGCTAATACATGAGGAGTAGGTGCCTTGTTTGGTAAACCCTTCTCATAGTCCACAAGCATTGTGAGCAGTTCCGTGACTGTCTTCCCCGAGCAATGCATGCTATTGTTTTGAACAAAACCTTTAAAATCCTTGTTCAAGGATCTGTTGATTAGGTTCACACACACATTCTCAAGATAGATGTAGTTGATCTGATGTAGTTGGTTCATGTAACTCTTTATTTCCAACACATGATCACCAACAGGTTTACCTTCCCCTTGTTTGCAGCTATGTAATGCATCGATCAAATCATACAATTCAACTGCAGGTGGCTTCTCATATGTCTTTTGGAGTTCTTGAAGCATATCATAAGGAAAATAGTTCTCAAACTACTTTTGCAATTTGGGAGCCATACTTCCAAGAATCATGCACGCAACTTCATTGTGCTTTTTGTACTCCAACTTCCAGGCTTCTCTGACATCCTCGGATTCAGTAGCATCTGGTTCAAGAGGGCAAGACTTATTCAAGTATTCCAGTTTGTCGGACACTCTCAAGACAATTCTGAGTGACCTATACCAGTCATTGAAATTCAGGCCAGTCAATTTTTCCCTTTCAAAGTGGTTTTTGAAAGCAGAACTTAGTACAACATTATCAGGTTGAGCCATTTCTACAGAAAAGGTTCGAATATTAGTATTCCGATAATACAACTTTTCAAGAAAATGAAATTACCCAGGAAATATTCATATAACCATTTAATCTTCTTGAAAACTAGGATCCAAATTTTCATAGTTTCACTACATCAGTTGATCTGCTAGTAGTGAAAGTATAAAATATGGTAATCTGTCGAACAATAATCGGCAAACAATTTCCGACTCCTAGATCATTATGGGATTTACATTTGCCAAATACAATTTGCAAAGTAAGCATGTTTCATCCCATCTCATGCCTTAAGTTTCTAGGTCTCACTAACAACTTAATTAAGTCGTCTAATTTAGAAACTGCAAATTCTCCATTACTGGTCTCACGCATAATGGAAATTTACCTTGTCATTAAAATATAGGTAAGGTCTCACTTAGGCTAAATAATAACTTCAAGCGTTTCATATAATTAGATGGCATGGACTTAAATTTTTAGGGTATTAATTTTGATGTGTCAATCAAAATATGTACGAAGAAGCATGCACACATCTTCGTATCATAAGTTTTCAAAACGTTTTTATTTACCAATTTAGGCTAAGATTTAAATCAACAAAGTTTTAATTGATGTATTGGGTTCACCAATCAAAGAATTACCTACAATTATCGCCCACTATATCCTACTGCTGCATGAGTCAAAAGACCCAAGTTATTCGAATAATTACCACAAAGTGGCACGTGAAATTGAGGTTAATTCACCCTTAAGATGATTTTGTACATTAAATAGCTTACTTGGTAGCTCCAATTTTATGCACAAAGGAGCGGAGAGACAAACATCAGCACTAAATGCCAATTAAAAACGCGTCTCTTTCGGTTTGACAATTTAATGTCAATCCTCCTTATACCCCTATTATAGTTTGTCAAAACTGGGTGAGCCGTTCACACTATTGGTACAAAACTCATCACTTAATTAAAAGTTTATGATTTTAAGTCTTAAAAACATGTAATGAATTATAATCTTGCTAGTCTCGCCTGGGAGCAAATTACCGTGTGAAGCGAACCACTATCGGCACATAAGACTTTGCAAGATCTATAATTTATTACAACAAGTTTCATAGTTATTTAGTCCATTTATTTTCTATTCCAAAAATTACCCTTTTTTGCTTACAACATGTCATACAATTTAAACAAAAAACAAGTAATTAATAAAAATAAATAACCAAATAAGCAAACATAATTTTAACAATTAATTTATGTATCAAGTAGCCACATGCAAACTTATTGATAAAACCTATTAATAATCTTTCTATGTTTCAATATGCATATATTTAACTAAGACTATCACCTACAATGGTAGGTGAGCCACATGCATCGACGAATCAATTGCGTTAGTCTTAGCAAACATATACCAAATAGCACATAATAGATTCATTAATATAATTAATTGAGGTCTTCCCTAATTTTAGATCTATCATAATTACATGTGTCAATCAACTTAATAATTAATCAAACCTAATCCATGATAAACATGCATGTTTCATAATGGATTAATGCAAGTCACAAGGAACGCAACTTTAACCACATAAACATGTTACAATTTTAGGGTTTCAAAACTACAAAACTAATTTTTAATTAATAAGGGCATCGGCCCCCCCTTAAAAAAATTAGGGTTTCGATTTTTAAACCCTAAAAAATCGAGTAACATAAAACCTAATCCAAGATTCGTTTTTTTATGTGTTTCGGTAATTTAATTACATATTAAAACGGCTCGTGATGTCACTGTTAGAATTTAATAATCATGACTAGTTCATATATTCATCATACACATATGCGGAAGCGTAGGATCTAATTTTAACATATAAAGAATTAACTGGAACATAAAGAGAACGGACCTTTTGATTCTAGCACAATAAGAATCAAACTTCAAATCTTCTTCTTTAATATCAAGAATAGATTAACGAGATACCCCTTACCGTTTTGTATCTCAATCCAAGATTATTAACTATAATGAGTTAATACCACAATCTTGTACACACGTACAATAACCGAATTAATGAGATTGCTAGATCTTGAAAACACAAAATAAACCAAACAATTTTGTTTAAGAAAAACAAAGTGGATCGACCCTATTAGGGTTTAGTTCGATCGAATTGGACAAGAAGAAGAAGAGAAAAGGTTTTAGGGTTATAGCAAGTGCACAAGAAGTAAAGAATGAATAACCCCTAGCCTTGTATTTATAGAATGAGTATCTTGGAGAACAAGTTGGCTATGGAATGAGTTTCCCTAGCCCATACACGACCGGCCTAGGCAATCCCTAGGGATTCCGGAAGCTTCTTGTTCCTCTAATTTCATCTATAGTCCTTCTCTTATTCCCTAACGGTCGTTAGTCAATTCCCGTTAACTACTTAACGTCCGTTAGTCGTTATTTTTGTGTTTTAATAATTAAATACATAACGGTTTATATATTAATTATTATCCATTAATTCCTCATACGTCATGTGTGCAATCCCGTGGTCCCGAGTTCGATTCTAGACATACACACATTAATATTTGACCACAAAACTTAACAAAAAGAGGAAGCAACAAATATGTAGTTAATGGTGATTAAGAGCATAGTGTAAGCATTGAAATCCCCAACCAGTAGACCATAAAAGAAGGAAAATGATTAGGATGACTAATTTATAAGCCTAGTATCCTATAAGTACCAAAGCTTATATGCAAGCTAATAAAATTCAAGTCAACGTAATGTACAATAAGGTTACATTGACATGATTTGCTTACTGAAGGAACTCAAGTTAGGATGCATACAAACTACGTTCTCCTCCGGTGAACTGCGAACTTATGCATTTTGCAACGTTGTTGCCTGTAGTGCTTGTGTGTCAGTAACAAAAATAGAAAAACACTTCTCATGATCCGTGTGTAGAAATGTTGTCGAAATGTAGTTATGTACATTTAGGATTACACATATGAATTTCATCTACCCTAGTAACAATATTAAATCTTATTTATAAACAAAAACACAGTTTGCACACGAGCAATAACAAAATTCCTAAAACGAAAATTATCCAATATTTCATACACTAAATTTACCTTTTGCAAACAATCCATATAAACAGGAAATTCCAAAAACAAAAATATCCGAAAAGAAACCAGAAACAGAAGTAAAACAAATGTTCATGATGAGAACTTAAACTAAACATTAGATTCAGTATCCCGGTTGTTGTTGTTGCCACATAGCTGAAGATGAGACCCTTTTTCCAACATCTTTTCAACCTCCTCGAATTGCAACCCTTTTGTTTCGGGCACCAGAAAGTATATCGCGATAAGTCCCAAAACTGAGAACCCGGCAAATAGGAGAAATGTCCCGGGAGTCCCCAATGTCTGTGTAAGTGTTAAAAAAGTTTGGCTCACAATTAAATTTGAAGTCCAATTAGCAACTGCTGCAGTCCCACCACCAAAGCCACGATAACGTAATGGGTATATCTCAGAGTTCACAACCCATGGTACGGTTCCCATACCAGGTGCATATGAGATTATGTATAATGCCATCACTAGTATTGCATAAACCCCGAACTTGGTTGGACAACCTAGGGTATAATAACTTCTATGTTCTGCTTGACAAGTTCCTCGTGTAATATCGTCTAGAGCCAAACAAGCACCTGGATTATACTGTTTTATCATTTCAAATGATGGTTAGTAAAACTATATGAGTTGCAAAATGGGACTATACTTTTTTATGTCATAGCTTGGTATAGTTATGTACTTCAGAGTTTTTTTTTCCCCTCATATCGTGTACTTATGTTCTTTTAACTATAATACTATTTGATCCTATGTTGTAATAATAATTTTTTACACTATAGTCACTAAACTAGCTACCAGGTTGTCTCAGAAAATGTGTTACTATTTCATGAAATTTGCCCTTAGAAAACAAAGTGTAATTTTTTGGATGTTAAACTTACTTTGTTAGCTCCGTTGGAGCAAAAAGCACAACTGGACGAGGCTTTTAAGCAAGTCATGCAGTTCCATGATGACGGATTAGGAGCGCTACTGAAATCCATACAAGTAGAGTTGGCCCCAAAATGGTTTGATTCGAGAATGCTTACAGCTGGAGCATGTAAAGAAGCTTGGTAAAACATGAGTGACAGAACTGTTAGACAAATAATGATGCCAAGCATTGAAACAATCATGAATCTTCGCCTCCCACTTCTATCAACAAACAACATGCTGATGACTGTGCCTAGGGCGTTGAGACCTGCGGTGATCAATGACAGAGCTAAAGCTGTTTTGTTGGAAGCATATCCCGCAAGTTGTACAATAGTGGGACTGTAGTACAATACGGTATTGATTCCAACAAATTGTTGCGCCACTTGGACAGTAATGCCTGCATAAAGTCCCCTACGTACCACCGTATTCCCCCATGCATTTTTTATTTTTGAGAAGATGCCATATTTCATGGGTTCTTCGGCTTGCTTTTCATCTTCAACGGATAATTGTAATGCTTTCATTTCTTTTTCCACCTCATCGGCTGGATAGATTTTCTCCAAGATGTCCCTCGCTTCTTTTATCTTGTTCTGAAAAAAATATATATAACTACAATTATTAACTGCCACATAGGATTAAGGGTTGTTTGGATTACTTATGTTAAGGTGCTTATCTATAATTTCAGAGTAAAATAAACAAATAAGCAGTTCTTTTCCAACCACTTAACACTGCTTATCTGCTTAAAAATAAGCAAGTAAGTACTTAAATAAACAATCACGGTTATCCTATAATAAACCAAATAAATATGACTTAGAACTGGTTGCCAATCATTAGTTACCTGTCTATAAAGCCATCTTGGAGACTCGGGAAGAAACCACATCAAGATAAACTGAATCAACGGTGGAATACCAGCAACTCCAAGCATCCAACGCCACGTCCCAGGAACCTATAACAAAATCATTGTTAGCCAAAAGCTACCAATACCACACACAAAAAAAGAGATTCTACGATATTAAAAGACTTAAAATTATACATAATGTTACCCTGGTAAATGCCAAATTAACAAGGTAAGATATAAACTGCCCTCCGGTTATAAGTAAACCATTTGTGCTCACTAAAGCACCTCTAATTCTAGCAGGAGAAGCTTCAGAGATGTACAAAGGTGCGGTCATTGAGGCCATTCCAACCCCCAAACCAACAAAAATTCTTCCAATGATAATGACCCATGGGGCAGGAGCAAGCGACATAACAATTGCACCAACACAAAACAGCACATCAGCAGTCATGATTGATATTTTACGCCCAAACTTGTCGTTCATCCATCCACCAATTGCAGCACCAAAAATAGCTCCAGCTACAGCCATGCTAACAATAGTTTCCTACAAGTTTGATAAAAAACCGCAAAAAAGTTACTACTATTTGGACTTGATTTCAAATTATCGCAATGGTAATACAATTTAACTTACTTGTAACCATGTATGCTTTTCAACTTGTTTAAATTCATCTCTGATGTAGAGTAAAGCACCCGAAATAACGCCTTTTTTTAAATATATTAATATGAGAACATTAAAAAAAGCCTATAAAGATATGATTAGAATGAATAAACAAGAAGACAGACAGACATGGAAAATTTACCGGTGTCATAGCCAAACAAGAATCCTCCAATTCCAGCGCTGAAAGCAAGCCTCATTATATAAGGTTGTTGCCATGTAGTCCGGTAACAGTCTGTAAACTCAGTTTTATCTGGTTTAACAACCCCTCCTTCCATTCTCAATTAAATCAATCAATCTGGAACAACTAAGAAAAAATGATCATGAGACTGGATTCTACTGACACAAGTTAAAATCCAATGCATTAGTTTCTTTTAGTAATTAAGTTCATTTTGTACTCGCGTACATGCTAAAACTCGACTACATTAACAAACATTAATATTATTCCATTGCAGCATATTTAACTACATTAGCTCAAAAGTGGGTTCTATACCCACTACAGATCAAAAGGCGAGGATGTGAAAACTTAACTATTCATTTAAATTAATACCAGATACTGTGCATTAGTATACCTCCATCAACACACATGAAACTTCTTTCTTTCAATGTAAATTTATATATATCTTCATATCAATCATGTCGAACTAAACTAAGCTAAAAGCCAGCTAACAAGGATTTGAGCAAGTGCACTATAGTCTATAGACAATCCTATGAGACCATCATTGGCCTTAATTTTCTAAAGGGAGAATCACCTTAAAATGTAACTAACTTGTCATTTTTTCGTGTTGTATGCAGCCAACTTATTTTTTTGCTATTATGTACCCAAACTTTTGAATTTAGACATTTGTGTGTATTTTGTGACCATTTTACCTCTACGTCTTTTAACCACCGGGCCTATTAACATCGAGGGTAAAATGATCATTGTACATGAACAAATTACACACAAATGTCGAAATTCAAAAGTATGGGTATTAAATAGCAAAAAGGAAAAAGTTAGTTACACAATATTCGAAAAAATGGCAAGTTAGTTACATTTTCACATAATTATCCCTTCTCTAAAAGGGCACATGACAAGAAAAATAAAAAGTATCATATGCTTTTCGCAAATATTAAAAAATATGTAACAAAAGGTTCATAAGTATAGTAATTTTCATAATCGTAACAAGTTTTTTAAACATGGTAAGGGGTCTAATCTGTGATTGTACCACACTAACACCAAAGGTGCTCGGCATGAATCAGGGGCCAAACTGACTGTGGATTGTATCAAACATGCAAAAACGTAACCATTAAACTAGTATAGCATCATGAGAACAATAAATGACTCGATTCTTTTAACACACATTAAAACTTCAATTGTATCATATTCTTCTCATATAGTTTCAACATTTCTGAAAGAGAAATGCATAAACCACTGACCAGGTTAAACATACGAACCATTCAATCTAAATAGAATCATAATAACATAGTCATGCGATTAGAAAAACATAGTCATGAGTTACGCACCTCGATTTGGCGTAGTATATATCTCAAACATGCAACACATGTTTTCATTTTCTCATGTTTATCATATATATATAGATGTAAGTGGACCTTTATCTTATCTGATGTCAAGATTATGATAATCCCGAATATTTTGAGTTATACACAGTTATGGTAATCAAATTATTATTTTTTTGAAATTTAACACAAAATGCTTTGGTTTACATTTGACTTTCTTATTTACTAGATTTGGTGCATTAACTTAAAGTGGTTTGTGCATTTATAATTGTACACACTATACATTTATTTTTTTTGTTTTATGTTACTACTAGTGTTCATTTTTATTAATCTATCTACCAGATATAAATACCGAACGAATAGAATTATCTACTTTGTATATCGTGGTAAAGGATAACGCTTACTTGATTTGATTTATTTTGGATAGGAATATTGTTAGTTTATTTTGGTTATGATTTTCTTATTTGGGACACTTCTTGGTTTAGTTAGTTATTAATTTGAGAAATTTACGGGATATTACTTGGTTGGAATTCAAATAAGAAAATACTTTGTTTACATTTATATAAGTTAAGTTTTTAAAAAACATTCTTGAATGCGTGATTGCTTTCCTTTTACAACATTATTATGAAAGCATATCCTAACAATAAATAAGAAGTTAATTTTGTTTCCAACATTCATCCGGGATACGACATCTGGGAAACCTCACTGAATAATTGTGAAGCCTTGCACGTACCCTAGACAACGAGATGTTGACCATGGGCCGTTACAAGTATTCGGAGGGAAAAACCCTAAGGCTTGCCATCCCTAAGGATCGAACTCAAGACCTTAGTTAAAACCGGGAGTGCCTCTAACTAGCTGGGCTGATCATCATTGGCAAATAAGAAGTTAATGATTCAAATAATAATATTACAAGTTTTTATAGTTGAGTCATAGCAATAAATGAGCAGGTTTGCCCGCGCGTTGCTGCGGGGATGCTTTATCGATACGTTGAACATTTTTGATAATGCATATGTAGGTGCAATTGTTGTCGAATGAATTTGTTGTTGTTGCTAATAATTTGAAGAGATGGCTCTTCACATCCTTATCTATAATTCCAATTCAGCCTTTTAAACAACGTAATTATAGTTTTCAACACCATCCAATGAAAAGGAAGAAACTACCTAATTGCACATCGGACATCATTTTTCTTCAACATGATAGCATTCTTTTTTAATAAAACACATTTAATAATGAATGAAATTAGCACCAAAGGTGTATGTATGTTGGCAAACAATTCAAGATTATTAGCAAACTGTTTCTAATAATATCATATATGCTTTTGTTTGAGTTAAGATGTCATCTCATCTTTCCTCATTCTTCTGTGTTAATGGGTGCTTGGGGTTGCATATTTTTTGCTTACGCTAAAGCAATTCAAAGGTATTTAAAATACAAATTTTCGGCTTCTAGCCACCGTTATCCCCATACACTCAAAAATGAATCGTGTCAACGTAATAATCAAAAAAACACCTGACACTATGTAAACCAACACACCCTCTTACTTATTTTTAGTCATTTAACCATTTTAACTTTTTTGACACAGGAAAAGCTTTGAGCGACAATATAAGCGCAAGTATTTCCAAATTGCTCGTCTTGTCCCCGGCACAACAAATAAAACAGTAAAACAGCAAGCATCAAACTACAATCAATGATACATTAAAAATTATTACCTGTAATTGGGAGTAAGCTGTAGGTCGTGGTCGCAGCATTGTGCAAGTGAAACGTTTCACTTGAGTTAGAAAAACTTGAGAATTAATTAAGCAAACTTATCTTCTGCTGTCCATCAGGAAGTCTTTTCTCGCCAATTTAGCCTCTCCAATAGTTGTCTATTGCGTGCAGTGGGTTTCTTGTCTGAAAAATGATGCAAAGAAACAAAGCCAAATTTAGACCAGGTTTTGGTAGCTGGTGTTTGGGATTGCTTATTAATTATGCTTTCATACTTATTAATAAGTAGAAAAGCAATGTTTGGTAAGCAAATCCAAACTGACTATCTAAAAAAATACTTATTTTTTGTTGGGAATTAGACCAACAGTTAGTACTGTCAGGCTAAATGTTTCAACTGTTGAAGAATAACACAAGCAGTACTAACTGCCAGTACAAACACTTTGTACTACTTATATGCTGAAAACGTGTAATATGATAAGTATAGAAAGAATTTAGTGAATATCTTATATAATTAGAGTTATAGTTATCTTGTACAGGAATCCTTGTTCTATAAAAGGATATCCTAAGTTAGGTTTTATATACACAAGTCATACGTATTGTTTTGTGAGAGATTCAAGGTTGTAAAACCCTAGTGATAGAAGATCACTCGTATTATTCATAAATAATATTGAATCGTTTTGGTTAACCATTGTCTTCATTGTTCATACATATTCAATCACTGTTCCATTCATTCATACACATCACACAAACAATATCTTCTAAGTATTAGCTAGTAAATTTCGCGTGCTAGTTAGTATCACTCAAAGTATCTCTAACACAAGGAGTGTGTTTAGATCTGGTTAAGTGGTATCAGAGCCAGGTTTCTGATACTTTGAATTAGAAGATCCTCTTTTTGCTTAACAAGAACAGATGGACATGGAGACTTCTACAACAAATGTTGCTGCAAAGTTACCAATGCTCAAGCCCAATGAATTCGACATATGAAGGTTAAGAATTGGACAATTCTTCCAAGTGCAAGACTATGCACTTTGGGAAATCATAGAAGAAGGGAATTCATTCAAGCCTACAACTACAACAGCAACAGTAGAGGGTAAAGTTGTGACAACTGTGCAGATTAAGCCAATGACTGCAGAGGAGAGAATCCAGATGAAGAATGACATCAAGGCAAGAAGTTTGCTTATGATGACAATACCTAATGATCAACTCTTGAACTTTAGCAAGTTCAAGGATGCTAAATCATTGTTTAAGGCCATTGTTGCAAGATTTGGTGGGAATGAAGCCACCAAAAAGATTCAGAAGACACTCCTCAAGCAACAATTTGAGAACTTCTCAGCAAATAGCAATGAATCATTGGACCATATGTTCAACAGGCTTCAGAAACTTGTAAGCCAACTTGCTATTCTTGGAATTGAGATACCTCAGGAGGACTTAAACTCTAAAGTCTTGAGAAGTCTACCATCAGAATGGGCCATGCATGTTGTTGTCTGGAAGAACAAGCCAGACATTGAATCTATGAGTCTGATGGATTTGTATAGCAATTTCAAGATAGTGGAGCAAGATGTGAAGAAGGTTGCTGGAACAAGCTCAAGTACTGGGAATATGGAATTTGTGTCAACTCCTAGTAACTCAAGTTCTGATGATGTGAAGGTTGCTGCAGCAGTTGGTACTGCTAGTTCAAATATTGGTACTGCTAGCACATCAAGCAGTACTAAGGGCATTATGGATGAGACAACTTGCTGTGCATTCCTCACAACCCAACATAATGGATCAATGTTGACATATGAAGTCCTTCAAGAGATCAATGATGATGATCTGGAGGAGATGGATATTAAATGGAAAATTTCTCTTTTTAGCTTGAGAGCTAGGAAATTCCATCAGAGGACAGGGAAGAAGATTACCATAAACAACAATGATACTGCTGGTTATGATAAGTCAAAGATTGAATGTTACAATTGCCATAAGAAGGGTCATTATTCAAGAGAGTGCAGAAGGCCAAGACAGCAAGATGGCAAGAACAGAAGCTTTGGAAGCCAGACCAAGGAAGTGAAGATTACTGACTCAAGCTCAAAGGCTATGGTAGCCATTGATGGTTTGGGATTTGACTGGAGCTTTATAGAAGAGGAGGAAGCAGCACCTACTAAGATGGCTCTCATGGCTTTCTCTGATTCTGAGGTACAAGTTTCTAAGTGTTCTAAATCATGTGATGCTTTAAAAGAATTAGAAACTCTTAGGAAACACTATAATGAACAGATAATAGAGTTAAACTAGACTATTTTTAATTTAGCAAATCATAAGAGAGGTCTAGCTGTTTTAGAGGAGTAAATTGTTCATTATAAGAGTAATGAGTCTAAATTTGCTGATGACATAGCTTTGCTCAAAAAGTACATATTCTTTAAAGATGCTGAAATTAAATTTTTGAGAGAAGAGTTTGCTAAGCTTAAACAGGATAAAGAGAACATTCAATTAAGTGTTGAGACACTAGAGTATGCATCTAAAGGTGTCAGTAAAATAATTGAGTGTCAAATAATCAATAAAGCTAAGTCAGGTATAGGTTATAAATCAGTTCCACCTCCTCACAGAGGAATACCTGCACCTCCAGGTATTGACCTAGAACATACAGGTTTGGAAGAATTTCAACTACCTAAGATGGAATATGGACCAAAACCAAAAGAAAAGGAAGTAGTTGAGTGTAACGCCCCGTGACCACTATTACCAGAAATATTGACTTTATACGCGGAAACGAATGATTGAAAAGAAACTCATAAAATTTCTTCATGAAATGACTATAACATATGTCTCTTAACATTTTGAACACACTTGCAAGAACACCTACACAAAGACCCTTCAAAACCTTTCACACAACTTTTATAAAACAAACAGACAAACCTTCTGAGACCAAGATACGCCGCATCCATTTTTAGGGATACGCCGCATCACTGGCTGAGAGACAATGCGCCGTATCAATATAAAGTGATACGCCGTATTGTTCTAAACTCAGATACGCCGCATCTATTGAATTAGATACGCCGCGTCGACCCGCTAAGACTGAAATTACAAGAAAATGGCTATGTTGCGCCGCATCCCTACCAGAGATGCGCCGCATCACTTGATACGCCGTATCTCAGAGGAGATGCGCCGTATCTGCCCTGCACCACAGAATTCTGGACAGACCCTACTGTCTCAAAAATGCAATGTCAACAGCCCCGGCTGGAAACCCGACCTCCCGGACTCGAAACTTAACGAAACTTTCCAGAATACTCAAATATGTCCAAACTCTTAATTTCATGCAAAAACTTTACCCATTTGACTAACCGAAATAGTATCTCAAAATCAGACGAGTTATGCATAACTACTCAAAATGACCCATTACACTTAAAACCATTTATACTACTATCAATTCACTAAATATTTGATCATAACCATTAACTTAACATATCAAAAGCATTACAAACATACTTGACCCGCTAACTTCTCAAAATGGGTAGAAACATGCTTTTACCAAACACCCTTTAAGGTACACTTTAACACTACAAGTTCTAACTTGGAAACCACATGAACACAAGACCATGAACTAACAAAATGACCATATAAAAAGAAGTGTACCCACAACACCAAAAGACACTTGGGGCTTCCAACTTCAATATGCTTGGTCCAAAAGAGAATGGTCTTCTACTACATAATCACATTACGCCTTCTCCTTACCTTTGCTTGATCCTTCAACACCTAACAAGAAAAACATCACAACTAAACACGTAAGCGAAACGCTTAGTAAGTACATGGCATAACAAGCTAAACATCATATATAACCATAACTAGTATAACCACTAGTTAAGCTAGCGATATAGGGGCACTTACCTCACGTCGACATAGTCGACCTAAACACGATCAACCCGTAAGGTTGAACCTCATCCCATAGTTAGCCCGACGACTAACTAAGCTACACCTAGAATGGATCCATACTAGCTAACGCACCCTATACCCTATCCTTCACCATTACCATGTAAACAAACATGATAAAGCTAACACATAAACCATTATCATACCAAGATATGATAAAGCTAAACAAGACATGTTATAACCAATGTACTTACCTCAATCCTTAGGCTCAATCACACTAACAATGGCTTCCCACTTCTTACTTGCTTCCTATAACACAATCACCTCAATTTAGAGTCTAATTAACTAGCTAATCATGAATTTATCAACATTGATCAATATGACCAATTACTAGTCATGAACCCTAATTTCATAATTTGGGGAAGTCACTTACTTGATGGAAATACAACAATTAAAGGTTCACAAAGCTTCTTTGATCACTTCACAATGGGAGATTTAGGCTCAACTATAATTTTTCTCTTCCCTCCTCTTTTCTCCTTATGGACCGATCTTCACAAGGGATAACACAAGAAACTCCTGGACTTTTCTAACATTATCTAGGCACCAATATTTATTAATTAAACTTTGCCCAAATGGCAATATTAACCATTCTAGTTCTATTCTTCCCAATATGCCCTCTCATTTATTATTTAACTAGCTAATATCACAAAACTTATAATATACAACATTTAATATTTACATAACTAGTACCTTACCGGGGTACGGGTGTAACAATTCTCCCCTCCTTAAAATAAGATTTCGTCCTCGTAATCTACGCTTGGAATAAATGAGGATACTCATTCCTCATCTTCTCCTCTAACTCCCATCTAATGCTCGTACCTTTACGATGCCTCCATTGCACTTTCACTAATGGAATTTATTTGTTTCGAAGTTGCCTCACTTTCCTTCCTAAAATCGCTTCCGGCTCATCCTTTTGTGAAATCAACTCCGGATCAATTTCGATATCATCTAAAGTGACCACACTAGCCTCATCCGCTAAACATTTCCTCAAGTATGACACATGGAAGGTATTATGAATACCTCTCATTTCTTCAGGCAATTCTAACACATACGCTACCTCGCCAACACGTTTCAAGATTTTAAATGGCCCTATAAACCGTGGACTTAATTTCCCTTTGTTTTTAAACCTAAAAACGCCCTTCCACGGAGAAACTTTAAGCATAACCATATCACCTACCTCGAATTCTATTGGCCTTCTTCGATTATCAGCATAACTTTTCCACCTATCTTGTGCCGCCTTAAGTCTTGCTCGAATCATCTCAACCTTTTCCGTCGTTGCCAACACTATATCCGTGCTAGCCAATTCTCTCCTTCCCACTTCTTCCCAACATACGGGCGTCCTACACTTTCTTCCATATAGCATCTCATAGGGTGGCATACCTATACTAGCATGATAACTATTATTGTAGGCGAACTCAACTAGGGGTAAATGGTCGTCCCAATTTCCTCCAAAATCAATCATGCAAGCTCGAAGCATATCTTCTAAAGTTTGAATCGTCCTCTCGCTCTGCCCATCGGTTTGAGGATGAAAAGCCGTGCTCATATGAAGTTTCGTACCTAACTCTTCTTGGAAATCTTGCCAAAAATTTGAAGTGAACCGCCCATCTCTATCAGAAACTATGGAAATAGGTACTCCATGACGCGCAACTATCTCATTAACATAGACCTTCGCTAACTTATGAACAGGCATATTCTCCCTAATCGGAATAAAATGCGCACTCTTAGTCAAACGGTCAACTATTACCCAAATGGTATCATTCTTCTTTTTCGTCTTTGGCAATTTCGTGATAAAATCCATAGTAATCTTCTCCCACTTCCAAACTGGAATGTCTAAGGGTTGGACTTTTCCATATGGCTTTTGGTGTTCGGCTTTCACTTTCAAACAAGTTAAACATCTTTCCACATACTTCACGCAATCTCTTTTCATACCCGGCCACCAATAGTTTCTTTTCAAATCAAGGTACATTTTCGTAGCTCCCGGATGAATAGAATACTTAGACTTATGGGCTTCTTCCATGAGTAATTCTTTAATGTTGCTTCGAAAAGGAATATAAACTCTTCCATATCGTGTCTTAATCCCTCGACTGTCTTCTTCGAGATGAGGAATGTGAGAAGTGATTCGTTCTTTCTCTTGATTCTCTTCTTTTAGCGCTTCCTCCTGAGCTAACTTAATTCTGTCGAAAAGGTCAGATGTAATAATCATTCTCAAGGAGTGAATCCGTGTAACCTCACTTCGGCCCTGACGACTTAGCGCATCTGCTACGACATTCGCCTTACCCGGATGGTAGCGAATTTCACAATCATAATCCTTTAGCAAGTCTAGCCACCTACGTTGCCTCATATTTGGATCTTTCTTATCAAGGAAATACTGAAGACTTCTATGATCGGTGTAAATTATGAACTTCACACCATATAGATAATGCCTCCAAATCTTCAAAGCAAAGACTACGGCCGCAAATTCAAGATCATGAGTCGGATATTTCTCTTCGTGCTTCTTTAGTTGTCTTGACGCGTAAGCGATCACTTTACCCCTTTGCATAAGAACACATCCAAGACCGGAATAAGATGCATCACTATAGACCACCATGCCTTCGGTTCCCTCTGGTAACACTAAGATCGGAGCTTCACACAACCTCTTTCTTAAAGTACGGAAGGCTTCTTCTTGCTTCTCGCCCCACACAAAAGGAACATTCTTCTTGGTGAGTTCAGTTAACGAAGATGAAATTTTGGAGAAGTCTTGAATAAACCGTCGGTAATAACCCGCGAGTCCTAGAAAGCTTCGAATTTCACCAACGTTCTTCGGCGCTTGCCAATTCATCACGGCCTCAACTTTAGACGGATCAACTTTTATACCATCAGGATTAATAACATGACCAAGGAACTGAACTTCTTGCAACCAGAATTCACATTTCGAAAATTTAGCATACAATCTTTCTTTCCTCAACGTTTCAAGGATTTCTCGAAGATGCACTTCATGCTCTTCCTTACTCTTAGAATAGATAAGGATATCATCAATGAACACTATAACGAATTTATCCAACATCGGTCTACATACACGGTTCATAAGGTCCATGAAAACCGCAGGCGCGTTCGTGAGACCAAAAGGCATAACCGTAAACTCGTAATGTCCATATCGGGTCCTAAAGGCCGTCTTAGGAATATCTTCCTCCCTAACCTTTAATTGGTGATAACCCGAACGGAGATCGATCTTTGAAAACCATCGAGCACCTTGAAGTTGATCAAAGAGATCATCGATTCTTGGCAATGGGTATACATTTTTCACCGTGACTTTATTCAATTCACGGTAATCAATGCACATCCGCATACTACCGTCTTTCTTTTTAACAAACAAGATCGGAGCTCCCCATGGTGAGCTACTTGGGCGAATAAATCCCTTGTCAAGTAACTCTTGGAGTTGACTCATTAACTCATTCATTTCGGATGGAGCAAGACGATAAGGAGTTTTGGCAATAGGAGTAGCACCCGGAACAAGATCAATACGGAACTCAACTTGTCTATCGGGAGGAATACCCGGCAAATCTTCCGGGAATACATCACGGAATTCATTTACAATCGGAACAACGTCGATATTTTTCTTTTCAAAACTCGTATCTACTACATGTGCCATAAAGGCTAGACAACCATGTGATAGATATTTTCTAGCTTTCATCACGGAACAAAGTTTTAACTCGCCTTTTCTTTTATCACCGTAAATCATCATTTCTTGACCATTTTGGTTCACAACTCTAACGATCTTTTGTTTGCATAGAATGGCGGCATTGTGATTGCTAAGCCAATCCATGCCAACAATAATATCAAATTATCCGAGCATTATGGGGATTAAGTCGATCCTAAAAACATTCTCATCGATCTCTATTTCTACATCCCGATACACATTCGACACGACTACTACTTTACTATCGGCGATTTCAACTTCTATAGGTATTGGAAGCTTATCTAACGGGGTTGACAATTCTTTACTGAAGTTATAAGATACAAAGGACACGCTTGCACCAGAGTCATACAAAACACGAGCGGGTTTGGAATTAACGAGAATTATACCTGTGACAACATCTGAACTCGACTTCGCCTCTTCGGTACTCATCTGATAAACACGAGCTGTAGGCCTTGGAACCTCAACCTTTTCTCCTTTAATCGGCTTGAACGGCTTCGCTTGCTTAGGATTAGATTTAGGACATTCACTTACCTTATGTCCTTCTTCATTGCACCCGTAACATATTACCAAAGGCTTGGTGAAATCCTTGCTAATATGACCAGTGTCCCCACACTTATAACATCCCTTCATCCCGGATTTACATTCTCCCACATGATTCTTACCGCACCTATTACACTTAGGAGGTAGCTTTCCCGTGTTGTCCTTTCTTGTAAAATCGAACCTGCCTCACTTACTAAATGTTGATGGATGATCATGCTTCCTTTTTAAGTCCTTCTTCTCTTTGCTTTTCATTCTATCCAAATCCGCTTCACGAGTACGTGCCCTACTTAGAAGATCCTCCATGTCGGCGCACTTGAACGGTGACACTATCGTACGAATTTCATCCTTGAGCATTCTTTGGAATTTGTCGACTTTAAGCCTTTCGTTGTTAAGATACTCCGGGCAATATTGTACCATGTCACAAAACTTTCCCCACAACTCATTCACCGTTTCATCAGTTTGCACAAGAGAATGGAAAGCTTCTCTTATCTTATCAATTTCTTCCGTAGGAGCATACTCTTTCATGAACACTTCTTTAAATTGATCCCATGTGCACGATTCTCTCCAAGCATTACCTTTCTCGTTCGCCTTGCCTTCCCACCATACTTTAGCTCGTTCACGAAGGTAATTAGTAGCAAAGTTCACCTTATCCTCTTCTACACAACGACTCGTACGAAAAGCCCCTTCTATATCGGTAATCCATCGAGAACTCTTTAACGGATCGAGAGTCCCCGTAAATGTGGGTGGAGCACAAGCAGTGAAATCACGATAAGTAGACTTCTCTTTCACTACTCCGGGTCTAGCATTCGGATCATTCAATAACTCTCCACTCTTCTTAAGCTTTTCTATCTCCTCTTTAAACATCTTTTGCACATTCTCGGTGGTTTGTTTAACATAATAGGGCATGGCCTTCTCAATAGCCCTTCCTACCCTATCGGTCACCAAAACGTCCAATTCTTTCAACTCATCTTTCGTGAAACTTTTAGGGTTAAAATTTTCCGGTAGAGGTATTGTCTTTACGCTACTAGAATTTCCTTCGTCATTTGAATCACTATCATCATCATTATGGCGAGAGGAGGTCGTCCTTAACACCTCCTTATTTCGGATGTTCGCCATCTTTTCTACTAACTGAAATTTAGCAATTCACACTATTAAACAAAATCATATACATAATTGATGCATGAATGACATATCTATCCTTATACTAAACACCCTAGAGTTTATCATCCATGTATAGTCTAAATGATTTCAATCTCACATATGTATCATATTTTTATCACTACAGTGGCCAGGCGTAGTCATAGAAATACTTAACATATGTGTTCCCGAAATCACCCAAGCAATACACAAATGACAAACACCGATACTAACCGCGTCTACACAAGGCCTAAGACTAGGAAATCCTAAGGGGAAATCCTAAATCTCTTAGACCGAAGCTCTGATACCAAGTTGTAACGCCCCGTGACCACTATTACCAGAAATATTGACTTTATACGCGAAAACAAATGATTGAAAAGAAACTCATAAAATTTCTTCATGAAATGACTATAACATATGTCTCTTAACATTTTGAACACACTTGCAAGAACACCTACACAAAGACCCTTCAAAACCTTTCACACAACTTTTATAAAACAAACAGACAAACCTTCTGAGACCAAGATACGCCGCATCCATTTTTAGGGATACGCCGCATCACTGGCTGAGAGACAATGCGCCGTATCAATATAAAGTGATACGCCGTATTGTTCTAAACTCAGATACGCCGCATCTATTGAATTAGATACGCCGCGTCGACCCGCTGAGACTGAAATTACAAGAAAATGGCTATGTTGCGCCGCATCCCTACCAGAGATGCGCCGCATCACTTGATACGCCGTATCTCAGAGGAGATGCGCCGTATCTGCCCTGCACCACAGAATTCTGGACAGACCCTACTGTCTCAAAAATGCAATGTCAACAGCCCCGGCTGGAAACCCGACCTCCCGGACTCGAAACTTAACGAAACTTTCCAGAATACTCAAATATGTCCAAACTCTTAATTTCATGCAAAAACTTTACCCATTTGACTAACCGAAATAGTATCTCAAAATCAGACGAGTTATGCATAACTACTCAAAATGACCCATTACACTTAAAACCATTTATACTACTATCAATTCACTAAATATTTGATCATAACCATTAACTTAACATATCAAAAGCATTACAAACATACTTGACCCGCTAACTTCTCAAAATGGGTAGAAACATGCTTTTACCAAACACCCTTTAAGGTACACTTTAACACTACAAGTTCTAACTTGGAAACCACATGAACACAAGACCATGAACTAACAAAATGACCATATAAAAAGAAGTGTACCCACAACACCAAAAGACACTTGGGGCTTCCAACTTCAATATGCTTGGTCCAAAAGAGAATGGTCTTCTACTACATAATCACATTACGCCTTCTCCTTACCTTTGCTTGATCCTTCAACACCTAACAAGAAAAACATCACAACTAAACACGTAAGCGAAACGCTTAGTAAGTACATGGCATAACAAGCTAAACATCATATATAACCATAACTAGTATAACCACTAGTTAAGCTAGCGATATAGGGGCACTTACCTCACGTCGACATAGTCGACCTAAACACGATCAACCCGTAAGGTTGAACCTCATCCCATAGTTAGCCCGACGACTAACTAAGCTACACCTAGAATGGATCCATACTAGCTAACGCACCCTATACCCTATCCTTCACCATTACCATGTAAACAAACATGATAAAGCTAACACATAAACCATTATCATACCAAGATATGATAAAGCTAAACAAGACATGTTATAACCAATGTACTTACCTCAATCCTTAGGCTCAATCACACTAACAATGGCTTCCCACTTCTTACTTGCTTCCTATAACACAATCACCTCAATTTAGAGTCTAATTAACTAGCTAATCATGAATTTATCAACATTGATCAATATGACCAATTACTAGTCATGAACCCTAATTTCATAATTTGGGGAAGTCACTTACTTGATGGAAATACAACAATTAAAGGTTCACAAAGCTTCTTTGATCACTTCACAATGGGAGATTTAGGCTCAACTATAATTTTGCTCTTCCCTCCTCTTTTCTCCTTATGGACCGATCTTCACAAGGGATAACACAAGAAACTCCTGGACTTTTCTAACATTATCTAGGCACCAATATTTATTAATTAAACTTTGCCCAAATGGCAATATTAACCATTCTAGTTCTATTCTTCCCAATATGCCCTCTCATTTATTATTTAACTAGCTAATATCACAAAACTTATAATATACAACATTTAATATTTACATAACTAGTACCTTACCGGGGTACGGGTGTAACATTGAGAAACCTGTAGAAGTAAGTGTAAGATTTGAGAGTGCAAGTGATAAATCACTCTCTGAGGACAAGGTGTCCTCTGGTAGAGATTCAGATGCTCCAACCATAGAGGATTGGACTTCTGATGATGATGAAGATGATCAGGTTAAGGTTAAACCTGATATTGTTAAGGAAGAGGAAACAAGAGTTCCTAAGGTGGTCAAAGTTAATACTGTTAGGCCTAAAAACAATGTTAGAAAAGTTAGGCAACCAGTAAAGTATAGTGAAATGTATAGAGCCACACACAAGCCCAGAGGTAACCAAAGGAATTGGAACAACCTCAAGTCTCACCAACTAGGTGATGACTTTGTCTTTCATATGAAAGCTTGTTTTAGTTGTAGAGAGTTTGACCATCTTGCAGCTTATTGCAACAATAGGGTAACTAGGTATTCAAACAATAGGGTGAACTCAGAAAGACTTACAACTCACCCTTCCAATGCTAGAATAATACCTAGAGTAGTTCTTTTAAGGTCTGGACCAAGACCAGTTCATACTGCTAGACAAGCAGTTACTACTGGTAGACCATTTAGGACTTTTTACCCAAGAAAAGCAGTTCAAAGTGCAAAAACATTTTTCAAATCTGCACCATCAACTGCTAGAAGGCCATTTCATAATCAAGCAGTTGTAAAGAAACAAATTTGGAAACCTAAGGTTGCAATTGCAAACCCAGCAGTTCATACTGCTAGGCAAGCAGTTAATACTGGTAGTTTTAAAAGCACTGCTAAGGGAAAAATGGCCAATGGTATTAATGCATCAGCATCATAGGTTTGGAGACCACTTCAATTCAATGGTGCACCAACTGTTCTAAAAAGGTTTAATTATATTGATGCAAGAGGAAAGCCTAAGTCAGTAATGGCTTGGGTTCCCCAAGGAAATTAATTCCTTTTTTATGTGCAATGTTAGTCATATAATTATAATGTTATGAGACAAGTGCTTTGCACTTTGTTTTCTTGTTTTTAGACTAACAATTGCAGGTTGATTAGAGTTTGTGAATTGAATGCTTTATGTTTTGTATGGTGAGATGCTTTGGAGATTCAAGTGTGTGATCTGTGCACACAATAAATGGTAATTGGTTCACCATGTCTAACCCACATCAAGAACCAACTAGTCCAGAGCAGACGGTTTCTGGTAAAGACTTCTCAAATCCGTTAATGGTTGATAGTTTACCAAAAACTATATGGTTATCAACTCACCATATCTAACAGTGAAGAGTTGGCTAGTCCAAAGCAAACGGCTATTGGTAAAGACACATCAAATCCGTTGATAGCTGATAGTTTGCTAAAAACTATATGTGGGCAGTATTGTTTTTAAATAAATATTAAGTTTATACTGCTCATTAAAATTTTTCTTGAAAATTAGTACTGCTAGTGTAAAGTTTGTACTGCTAGTGTAAACTTTGTACTGCTCAACTAGCCGTTGGAACTGTTGTGTCAGTAACAGATTTTTTAACTAGCCGTTGGGTAAATTCAGTTTCTTACCATATATATAGGGTCTATTTTAGGATAATTATTTTCTTTCTAAATATTTACTCTACATCTTTCTAAAGATAATAATTATCCCTTACGCATAAATCTCAAACCATAATAGTACCTCTATGAAAACCCAATTGGCTTTGCACATCATCAATTAAACCTCAAACGATTAACTTTTAGTTATAATCTGCTCAAATAATCATGGCTGTTTTGGAGTTTGTAAAGACGCATAATCAGGTTGCTTATTTGGAGAAAACAGAGCAGGGTGATGGACCACTCTTTTATGAGATTGTAGACTTTTTGAATGCATCTCATATAAGGTATGCTTTAACTGTTAACCCTACTCTTTTTGTCTCTCACATCACACAGTTTTGGCAAACTGCTGTTGTCATAACTAGTGAAGATGGAGATATAGAAATTCATTCTAATGTGGATGGCATATCATTCATTGTTTCTGAATCTTCTATTAGGAGACATCTTAAGTTAGAAGATTCTGATGGAATCAATGACTTGCCAAACACAGAAATCTGGCAAGAAATTGCTAGAATGGGGTATGATACATCCAACCATAAATTGAATTTTCAAAAAGGATGTTTCTCCCCTCAATGGAGATTTCTAATACATACTCTCTTGCATTGTTTGAGTCCCAAAAGAACATCATGGGAGCAATTCAGTAGCAATATTGCTATTGCTCTCATATGTTTATCATCAAACAGAGTCTTTAGTTTTTCTAAATTCATATTTGAGAGTATGGTTAATAATGTGAAAAGTAAAACAAAGTTTCTAATGTATCCAAGGTTTGTCCAAACCTTTTTTAACAAGAAAAAGAATCTGCTTAAGAAACATAAAGAAACTTTTCCAACACCTTGCCTACAGCAAAAACTCTTTCAAAACATGGCTATGGCAAGTATACTTTTTAATGGGGTAGTGATACCTCTTTTTTCTGAGATGCTACAAATTGTTCAGGGTGAAGGGTCAGTAAACCCAACTGAGCCCCAACACACACCTATTGAGGTTCCAGAAATCACTCATACACCCTCCAATCACCACAACTTATAGGATAAGAACCAGAAAGGAGACTATGGTTGCTCAGCCTAGTCCTCCTACTCATACCTTTGAAGCAGATGAGCCTATCTTTCATGATAGTATGGATGGGGCTTACACTACTGCTAAGCAGGCCAGTGTAACCATAACTAAGACCCCTACCATGGCAACATCTAATGTGCCAAGTCCTACAAGGCTTGTCACAGGTGATGAAATGCCAAGCCAAATGGAAATTTTGGGTGGTTCAGGAGTACATCCTAGTCTAACTAGGGTAGAAACTGTAAGATGTTCACAAACACATATAACTCGTATGGTTTAGATTGGGCCGAATAGTGAAGGAATTCTAGAAAGAGAAATGGAAAGTTGGGAGCCTTTGTAGAGAGAGAAAGTAGAAGGTATTAGATTAATGTGAAAGGTCCAACCCTCTCCTTTGGTGGAGAGGGGTATTTATACACTTACATAATACGCCCCGTGTGGGCTATAGAGTGAGCTGAAAGAGGGTAAAGACCCAACCCACTCTACGATTATTTTAATAACTAAACTATTAAAAATATTACTACTAATCCTACGAGCTAGTTGATGCCAGCTGATACTCGAAGTGACCGAGTCTTCATGTGAATATTTTTGTTCCTAACAATCTCCCCCTAAGGGAGGTCACCCCGGAAATAATATCTTGAATTCTAACATTCTATCATATGAGCATGACTTCCTAGCTCGTAGTTCTTGATTCTTCAAAGTCTTGAAACTTTATAATTTCAGTAGTAGACACTTTTGACGAATGATCTTTTGTCTTGGATGATCTTTGAAGATTCTTCGATGATATCATCCAGCATATGTCTTCTAGTCATCTTGTTTCAGCATCGTCTCCATATGATATTGTGATCTTTGGACCGACATGCTCACACTTTTCTGGATCATGATTTTCTACATCAGAGTTGCGGAAGCAGTGTCGAAGGTCTTTAAATCATCATGATTTCATTGATTATGATGGTGAAGTGTGAGCATGTGGTGATGGATTGGCATCTTTTCTGCAATCAGCTACAACCGCCAGGAATTCCTGCATACGACAGTTAGCAATAAAACGTCCGGTACTTACAGGTTCGGACTTCGAGATTGTTAACAGCATAGTGTGA
Source organism: Artemisia tridentata subsp. tridentata (assembly GCA_021014915.2). NCBI lineage: Eukaryota > Viridiplantae > Streptophyta > Magnoliopsida > Asterales > Asteraceae > Artemisia > Artemisia tridentata. The sequence continues at coordinate 143,505,192 of CP139504.1, read as the reverse complement.
AAACTCTCTCTAATCCTTACCAAGGCCGTTCCTAAATCGAAAACCCCTAGAGGGCTTACAAGATCTACCGTAGTAGATCAAAAATTAGGTGAGTCGCTGGAGTTCACTCCACGACTGTAGACCGTTTGAAACCGTCGCGACCACTAAGCGTAATCCACAAGGAATTACCGAAGTGACCTGCTTTCAGGACTGTTTGATGTTGAACCTGGCAGGAATTTCCATTCAATCACTGAGAATTACATTTGTAAATTCCCTCATAAATGTTCTGGCAGATTGCTAAGATCTGTTGGGAATTAAATATTCTGAAGTTTAAGTATCGGGAAAATCTCTCAAGTGATTAAGTCTGGTAGCAGTAGAGTTAAGTCTGGTGAGTTCCAAAGTTAAGTCTACTGGTTATCTGCTGGTTAAGTCTGGTCGTTGAAGTTAAGTCTGGTGGTTAAGTGAAGTGTTAATTCTGGTGACTAACAGAGTTAAGTCTGCTTGCTGAAGATATTAAGTCTGGTTGACTAAAGTCAATAATACACGGTAGATAATATCTTACCCCATGTGCTCAGTCCTTATCTTATACTGATGAGTGTCTAAATACTCATCATTTCTGTCACATTTTATCTGCAAAATCATTTAAAAAACATGCAGATATGCTTCAAAATACAGAAAATATCATAAAATGTGTTTTTATGTGATTCAGAAACAAAAAGATTGGAAACAAGTGAAAAACGAACAAAGTTTGCATAATTGTCATTTTCAGTCCCTGAAGTTTCACAAATTGGCAGAAATAGTCCCTGGTGTTAAAAATATCATTCAAGGTCCCCCTGAACTATTTAACTTTTACAATAATGGTCCTTGGATGAAAGTTTTAAAGAAATTGCAAAACAGGTCCTTCAACTGTTAAAAATATCATTCAAGGTCCCTGAACTATTTAACTTTTACAATAATGGTCCTTGGATGAAAGTTTTAAAGAAATTGCAAAACAGTCCTTCAACTTTTAAAAATGACATAAAAGGTCCCTGGAGGTTTATAAAGTGGAAAATTACATTTATGGTCCTTGGGTTATTCACATATGGCAATTATGGTCCTTGTGATAATTTTGGAAACTTACCATTTTAGCCCCTTCACAAATCAGAAATTACAAAAATGGTCCTTGTGATTTAACTACAAACCAAACCGGATCTTAAATAAATTCCAAACCCAACCCTTATTACATAACCAACCCACTAAAATTAAACCCAGTTACTAAACCCAGCCCACAATCCACTAATAAAACCCGACCCAACCCTTTTTATTTAACCAAGAGTTTGACCCCAGTCAAACTCTTATCCCTTCCCCTAAACCGCCAAAACCAGTCATCACCACCACCTCACCCCCCAGCTGGCTACTCTAATCCTCCACCTCATTCCCCCTCCTCAAACACACTACCTAACATGCCAAACTCAATTAATGCTTCCTCCCCACTCTCACTAACCAAACCATGACTTATCCCACTTTTCCTGTTTTCCCGCCAAAAAGGAGATTGGACGATTGAGATGATGTCAGGAGCAATCAAGGGTGCTAAAAGATTCAGAGATGTCGACTAAGGGTTTCCCATTTGAATTTTGTATATATAGGTAACAATGTAGCTCATAAAGAGCAAGTAGATAAATTAGCTTAAATCGTATTTCCCTATCAGTAGCAATAAATTGTAATCTCAAGGTTTTAACAATCAATACAAAGTAACTTTAGTGTGTTTGTTGTTATTCTTTGTTTAATTTCCAGTAGTTAATGATAATTTCTAGTTTCTAATTTTCCATATTGTACTGAGAAATCAAACCTAATTAAGTAGTAATTGGAACAGCTTCTCAGTTGTTTCTATAAGCTTATACAAGCTTATCATAGCTTGTTGTAAGTTTATTTTAGCTTAAATCAGTTCTAAACCAAGAAATTCAAGAAAGTCAATGAAAGTCAACCTGGTGACCATTAAGCTGTTCTAGGTGATATAAGCTGATCTTGGAGGATTTTCTGGGTTTTCTAGCTTGTTTCTGACAAGCTAGATTGGTTCTAGTCCTTGTTCTCTCAGTTCCATAGCGAATCAGTTGTAAGCCTTTTTGAATTCTTAGCTTAATTTTGCAATTTACTGTTAAACTGCTTATTCATAGCTTATTGTTATTAGTTTATGCTTATTATTAGTTTCTAAGTTAATTTCATCAGTTAAATAAGTTTTAATTAGCTCAGTTCTTATTTTCCTTTAAAATAGTCAAAAAGCTTAAAAAAGACCTAAAATAGCCAACAGCTTATTTATAAGCTGTGACCTAGTTTTTATTATTTCATAGCACTTAAATAAGTTAACTAGAGTTAGTTTATTAGATACCTTAGCTTAAAAATCCATTTTCAGTTGAAAATAACCAAAACAGACCCATTAAGGGTTGTTTGGCACAACTTAGTCAAATAGGTTAATTCAGCTTTTACTGTTACTTTGCCAATTGTCCAACTTTGATCTAGCCTAAATAAGTCATAATAAGCTGTTTTGAAGTTCTAGTTAGCCTCAGGGATAAAAAAATCAAGTTTGTGCAGGCTATGTTAATTTTAGCCCTTTAAAAGCTTAAATCAGTCAATAGCAGCCATAAGCTATTTTGGCCCTTTTTCCTTGGTTTTCCTGAGTTCCTCTTGGTCATATTAGAGTATTCAAATTGAGTTGAATTGGTTTGCACAGGTGTACACACTTCTGCACAACTCTGCACATCAGCAGACTCAGTGTATGCTGAGTGTTGATGCTGCTGATCTCATCTCCTTTGTGGCTTATCCACATAAGCTATGGCCATGCTTTTTGCATTTTCTGAATAGCCCATACTACTAGCTCACTTTTGCCCCCATATTCTTCAACTTATCTGCTTAATTTAACTGCTTAATCTACCTTGCAATTTGGTCATTTTCCTGAGTTTCTGGGTGAGATTTGCAACTGATTAAGTGATCATTTGATTAATCTGTGGAATAAGCTCTTATAATTAAGTTTTTTTGTGCTTCTAGTAGTGTACTAAACCTGTTCTGAGCTTTTGGTTATTTTTCTAGCTTTTTAGCTTATTTTTAGCTTATTTGCATACTGCTTATCTGCCCAAATCTGCTTATTGGGCTTAGATAACTTCTGCTTTTATTTTTCATAGCTTTCAAATATTAATTTAGACTTATCCTGAATTTTTCAGATTTTTCCTAAGTCATTTAATATTTTTAGTCTTTTTAATTAGTTTATAATAGTAATTAAATCATAATAAATAGAATATTAATCAGAAAAATATAATTTTAATTTTCATAATTTTCTTTTATTAAATAGAATCCAGGAAAAATATAATCATATTTTTAGACCTTAAGAAAAACAAAAATAGAAAATAAGTGATAGCTTCTATTTAATAGAATTTATCTTTTTAAATTTTTAATTAAGTAAGTTTCATTTTTATAATTTTCTTAACTTCTTTTTACTTAATAATATTTATAGAAAAAGTTTTAGATTTTTCTTTGTTTATTTAGTATTTATTATAAATCAAAATAGTTTAAATAAGTAATTAAATAGTAATTAATTAATAATAATTAGATAAAAAGTGTAAAAAAATATAATTTAAGTTTTAAAATAAGTTTTAAGTAATTTTACATTTTTAGGTTTTAATTTTATAATATTTCATTTTTTGTCCCATTTTAGATTTCCCGTTACGCGTTTTCAGTTTATTAATTCGCGTTTAATTTTCTTGTGTATATTTGTTTTTAATTTGTTAATTAGATATAAAAAGCAAAATCCAAAATATCTAATTTATCAGTCACTCTAATCCAAAACTTTTCACAGTTTGCCCATTCACACCTCGTTGGGAAACGATTCGGGTAATTACTTACCTGTCTTCACACTACACACGAACGTGAGTTTTTGCAAGTATCCTTTTTCACAAAGGGGTAATTTGTAATTATTCACGCGTATCCGCTGTCTGCATTTATTTATAAGTGTATTCGGAGAGGATCATATACTCACAGAATAAGTTGTAAACATAGATACATGTTGTATCTTAGTTACTGACACACATAAGATAAGCTAGCAAGTTGTTCGACAAGACTTAACATCATTGTAAAGATCTTCTTGGACTATAAAAGAAGATCTTAGTTTAGTTCTAGTTATCAAGTCATAGAAACATAAGATTCAAGGTTGTAACCCTAGTGATAACTCAAGATCACTCGTATTATTATCTTAATAATATTGAATCGTTTGGTGATAAGCTTTCATTGTTCATTGTCATATAACAAACATAATTGTTCCATTTCCATAATCATTATAACCTTCTAAGTGTGATTAAGTAGATTCCGCATACTTAATCATATTCACTCAATATATCATATACACAAAGTTGCAAAGGTTTAACCACCTTACAGTGTATCGAATCCTAACAAGTGGTATCAGAGCAAGGCTGATATAGTTGATTTTGAAGAAGAAGCTTAAGAAATGGATGCACAAGATACTGCTACAAATGTTGCTGCAAAGTTGCCCATGATCAAACAGAATGAGTTTGAGTTATGGAGGTTGAGAATTGAGCAATATTTCATGGTTCAAGATTATGCTCTTTGGGATATCATTTTGTATGGTGATTCATTTACACTAGGTTATACAGATATTATTCTTGAAGGCAAAACTAAAAGGAGAAGGAATACTGGAGCATCTAACAATGATGAAAAGATACAGAAGAGGAATGATCAAAAGGCAAGAAACTTATTGCTTATGACCATTCCTGGTGAACAAATGCTATCATTTAGCAAGTATCCAGAAGCAAAAACTCTTTTTGAAGAGATTTGTGCATAGTTTGGTGGTAATGAAACTACCAAGAAAATATAGAAGACATTGCTAAAACAACAATTTGAAAACTTTAGCTCAAATAGCAATGAATCACTTGATAAGCTGTTCTCAAGATTACATAAGCTTGTCAGTCAGTTAGCTGTGTTGGGTGTTGAGATAGCCAAGGAAGATCTAAACATGAAGTTTTTGAGAAGCCTACCTGATGAGTTCCATACTCATGTGGTTGTCTGGATGAACAAGCCAGACATTGAAACCATGAAACTCAATGATTTGTACAACAACTTCAAAATCGTTGAACAAAGTCTAAAGAAGTCTGGAATCTACAGTACTAGTTCTGGGAATGTGACACTCTTGTCATCTCCTAGTATTAGTAAGTCAGATGAGGTAGATGAAGAAGTAGGTGTTTCTACTGCTATCTATGGTGGTCCTTCTACTAGTTCACAAAAGAATGCTGCTGGACTTGGAGATCCGGCATTCTATGTATTCATGTCTAGTCAAACTAGTGGTTCTCCTCTAACTCATGAAGATCTTGATCAGTTGGATGATAATGATTTGGAAGAGATGGACATCAAATGGCAGGTTGCTTTGCTTAGCATGAGGGCTAAGAAGTTCTGGCAAAGAACTGGTAAGCAGATTACCATTGATGGTAATGAAACTGCTGGGTTTGATAAGAAGAAAGTAGAGTGTTTCAACTGTCACAGGTTATGACACTTTGCTAAAGAATGTAGAAACCCAAGGAAGCAGGACAATAGAAGCACATGGTATAAGCAAGAGAAGAAGAAGGAAGTCATAGTTGAAGAGCCAAGGGCTATGCTAGCCATAGATGGGGTTAACTATGATTGGAGCTTCATGGCTGATGAAGTGGAAGCACCAACAAATGCTGCTCTGGTGGCCACTGAGACTGCTCTAATGGCATTTTCTGATTCAGAGGTAAACTCCATAAATAAATGTACTGGATCATGCTCTGCTCTTAAAGCTTATGAAGATCTTAAAAAGAGATTTGATGATCAACTAGAACAGTTATATGATGCATTAGCCAACTTAGGTAATCATAAAAGAGGTATATCTGTTGTTGAAAAACAACTTGTACATTTTCAAGAAAATGAGTCTAAGTTTACTGATGACATGAATGCTCTCCAAAGAAAAATAGATTTTCAAGCTGAAATAATTTGTTCAGAAAGAGCATCATTAGCTAAAGCCCTAAATAACAGTGAAAATGTTAAGATAACAGTAGATGCTTTAGCTTATGCCTCAGAGGGAATTAATAAGATTTGGGAAGCTCAAGTAATCAATAAAGCTAAGTCTGGTTTAGGATATAAATCTGTTCTTTCACCTCCAGGTATTGACCTAGCACACACAGGTTTTGCTGAGTTTCAAGAACCAATTATGGAATATGGTTCTAAGTCTACTGAGGGTCCTAAGATAGAAAAAGTAAGTGAGAGTTTAAATAAAACTTCACTTCCTAAGGACAAGGTGTCCTTTGTTAAGAAAGGAGATGCTATAGTTGTTGAGGATTGTACAACTGATAGTGATGAAGATGAACAGGTTATGTCTAAACCTGAAAAAGTTAAGAAAGCAGGAACAAAGGTTCCTAAAGTGGTCAAAAAGGATACTGTTAGGCCTAAATCAAACATTAAACATGTTAGGCAACCAGTTAAATATTGTGAACAATATAGATCCACTAGCAAGCCCAGAGGTAACCAAAGAAATTGAAATAACCTCAAGTCTAACCAATTAGGTGATGACTCTGCTTTTTACAACAAAGCTTGTTATACATGTGGTAGTTTTGACCATCTTGCAGCTTTCTGCAACAAATGGGTATCTGGGTATGAAAACAATAGAGTGAACTACAAAAGGCAAACACCTAAACCTCACTTTCACTCTAGTTCTAATGTTAACAGAACTAAACCCAAAACAGTCTCTGTTAAGTCTGGCTTCAATAAAGTTAATTCTGCTAGACCATATATGACTGTTTACCCAAAATCAACAGCTAAGGGTGCAAAAACATTTTTCAAACATGCACCAAAAGTTGTTCAAAGGCCCATTCATACAAAGGCACTAGTCCAAAAACAAGTTTGGAAAATTAAGGGTTCAACTACAAAACAAGCAGTTAATTCTGCTAGGCAAGCAGTTAAGTCTGCTGCTAAGAGAAAGAGAGCAAATGCTGTTAAGGCCTCAGCATGTTGGATTCTTAAATCCAATGTTGCATCAACTGTTCTAAAAAGATTAAATTACATTGATGCAAGAGGCAGATCCAAGTCAGTAATGGCTTGGGTCCCCAAAAGAAACTAATACTTCTCATTTCTGTGCAGGAACATTCAATTGATCAACAAGAGGATCAAGGATAATCAGATAGTGGATGTTCAAGGCACATGACAGGCAATAAGTCCTATCTTTCTGATTTTCAAACATTAGATGGTGGCTTTGTTACCTTTGGAGGAGGTGTTGGTGGCAAAATTTCCGGTAAAGGTACCATTAAAACTGGAAATTTAGATTTTGAAGATGTGTACTATGTACAAGAGCTAAATTATAATCTTTTTAGTGTCTCACAAATGTGTGACAAAAAGAGCAAAGTTCTTTTCTGTGACACTGAATGTCTTGTACTTTCTCCTGATTTTAAGAAGCCTGATGAAAGTCAAGTACTTCTTAAAATTCCTAGAAAGGGCAATATGTACAGTGTTGACATGAAGAACATTGTTCCCAAAAAGGATTTAACTTGTCTTGTTGCAAAGGCCACATTGGATGAATCAATGAAATGGCATAGAAGGCTTGGTCATATTAATTTCAAAACCATAAATAAAATTGTTAAGAATGGTTTGGTAAGAGGTTTACCTCACAAAAGATTTGAAAATGATCAAACATGCATTGCTTGTCTTAAAGGCAAACAACACAAAGCCACTTGTAAGCCCAATATTTTTAACTCTATCAATCAATCATTGTTTATGCTTCATATGGACTTATTTGGACATGTTTCAGTAAGTAGTATAATGCATAAGAGATATTGTCTTGTTATAATTGAGGACTATAGCAGATTTACATGGGTTTTCTTTTTAGCTACTAAGGATGAGACACCTAGCATCCTTAAGACATTCATTACACAGATAGAAAACCAAGTAGACAAGAAAGTGAAAGTCATTAGATGTGATAATGGGACAGAGTTTAAGAATAGAGTTATGGATGATTTCTGCAAACAAAAAGGTATTAGGAGAGAATTTAGTGTTGCTAGAACTCCACAACAGAATGGTGTTGTTGAGAGAAAGAATATAACACTAATAGAAGCTGCTAAAACTATGTTAGCTGACTCTAAGCTACCTATAACTTTTTGGGCTGAAGCAGTCAACACTGCTTGCTATGTTCAAAATAGAGTTTTAGTTGTACAGCCTCACAATAAGACATCATATGAACTTTTTAGAGGTAGAACTCCTGCAATAGGATTTCTTAGACCTTTTGGATGTCATGTGACAATTCTCAATACCTTAGACCATTTAGGAAAATTCGATGGTAAAGCAGATGAAGGTTTCTTAGTTGGATATTCTCTCAATAATAAAGCTTTTAGAGTATACAACTCAAGAACTAGGATTGTAGAGGAAAACCTTCATGTGGAGTTTTTGGAGAATAAATCCAATGTAGAAGGTCAAGGACCAACATGGCTATTTGATCTTGAGACACTAACCAAATCAATGAATTATGTGCCTGTTGTTGCAGAAACTAATGATTTTTCAGGTTCACAAGCAACAGATGAGGCAAGGTTCGAAAAGGAGACAAACCAAGATCATGTTTGGATGCCAATATGGTCAAGTACAAGTGTGGAATCAACTTCAACAATTGGTGAATCTTCTTCTGGTAAAGCTAAAGAAGATGTTGAAGATGAAAGCAAAAAGGTTGGAGCAAAGGAACAAAAAAATAGTTCTGCTATCAATAATGCTGCTGAAACAGACTTAACTGAAGAAACAGACTTAACTAAAGAAGCAGAATTAACAAAGGAAGCAGAATTAATAGACGATGAGGTGGATTTGAGCAATCTCCCACCAAACTATCATGTTCCACTTACACTACACACCAAAATTCACAAAGTCCACTCCCTAGAAAATGTGATAGGAGATGTACAATCAGGGGTGAAGACAAGGCAAAAACTGATGTCTTCAGACCAACAAGGGCTTCTTGATGCCCTTTATGCTTCAAAATAGCATGAGTTTTCAAACTCTTGTTTGTTTGTATGTTTTCTCTCACAAGCTGAACCAAAGAACATTCTGAAAGCCTTAGATGATTCTAGCTGGGTAGAAGCTATACAAGAGGAGCTTCTTCAGTTCAAGATTCAGAAAGTTTGGGTGCTAGTTGATTTACCTAAGGATGCAAAGGTAATTGGCACTAGATGGGTTTTCAAGAATAAAAGGGATGAAAGGGGAATAATGATTAGGAATAAGGCTAGATTAGTAGCCCAAGGGTACATACAACAAGAAGGTATAGACTATGATGAAGTTTTTGCTCCAGTAGCAAGACTTGAGGCAATTAGGCTTTTCTTAGCTTATGCTTTATTTTTAGGCTTCACAGTTTACCAAATGGATGTCAAGAGTGCATTTTTATATGGCACAATTGAGGAAGAGGTGTATGTCTCACAACCTCTAGAGTTCATTGATCCTGACCATCCAGACAAAGTGTACAGAGTTGTTAAGGCTCTTTATGGCCTGCATCAGGCACCTAGAGCATGGTATGAAACACTGGCTTCCTATTTAAAAGAGAATGGATTTCAAAGAGGAAAGATTGATCAGACACTTTTCATCAAACAACACAAGAAGGATCTTCTGTTAGTGCAGGTGTATGTGGATGACATTATCTTTGGATCTACAAGGAAGGAGATGTGTTTGGAGTTTGAGAAGCTTATGCATGATAAGTTTCAGATGAGTTCCATGGGGGAACTTACATTCTTTTTGGGTTTGCAAGTTAAATAGTCATATGAAGGCATATTTATTAGTCAAGATAAATATGTTGCTGTGATACTTAGAAAGTTCAACTTTGCTGATTCAAAAATGGCAAGCACACCAATGGATTCTGAGAAACAACTTCCAAAAGATTTAGATGGAGAAAATGTGGATGTACACACATACAGATCTATGATAGGATCTTTGATATATCTCACATCATCAAGACCTGACATCATGTTCTCTGTTTGTGCTTGTACAAGATTTCAAGTAACTCCAAAGGTTTCTCATTTAACAGCAGTCAAGAGGATTTTTAGATATCTCAAGGATCAACTTAGGTTAGGTCTATGGTATTCAAGGGAATCACCTTTTGACTTGGTAGCATTTTCGGATAGTGATTATGCTGGTGCTAGCTTGGACAGAAAGTCAACAACTGGAGGATGTCAATTCCTTGGGTGTAGACTTATCTCATGGCAGTGTAAGAAGCAAACAATTGTGGCTACTTCAATAACTGAAGCTGAATATGTAGCTGCTGCAAGTTGCTGTGCTCAAGTCCTATGGCTTCAAAACAACTTCTTGACTATGGGTACAATTTCATGAACACTGTTATTCATATTGATAATAGTAGTACAATTTGTATTATTAAAAATCTAGTACAACATTCTAAAACAAAACACATTGAAATTAGACATCACTTTATAAGAGACTGCAATGAGAAAAGATTAATTCAAGTTCTTAAAATTGCTTCAGAATACAACTTTGCAGATCAGCTAACAAAAGCTTTTGATGTTGGAAGGTTTCAGTACTTGGTAGCAAGTATTGGAATGCTTAATACTTAAATTTTTCAATCTATGTGTTTTTGTATACCAGTGTAGTTAATTCTGGTGATTAATCAGTTAATTCTGGTGGTTACCCAATTAAGTCTGGTAGTTAAATTTTTGTTTGTGCTGTTGTCTTTGTAAATTTGTACTAGCTATTACTTTAAAATTGTGTTATTTCATACAGTTAGTCATATGTTTATTCTAATATAAGACAAGTACTTTGTACATTGTTCTTTTGGTTTTAGACTAACAATTTCAGGTGTGAACAAATGAGCACAAAGGAAATTTCAATTGAAATGGAAGCAGCAGAATGTTATATCAGTTGCTTACATAACAGGTTTATGATGGACTGAGTTTGGGAATTCTTAACAAAGGTTCACACCAAAGTTAATTAATTCTTTAAAACATCCTTCTTGAAACCTGGTTATCATATTTCACATTGAATTGATGACTTAGTTGATCAGACAGTAACTGATTCAACTCACTTTCTATCATTTTACACTTTTATGTATAATCAGCAAGTCTAAGGACATCTGATAGAAAGAACAGCTAGTAAATGTGAATCTAACACTTGTGTTAGAGGCAACAATTGCTATGAGCTGGAAACCCTGTCAAGAAAGCCTTTTGAATAGGTTTATCTTTACACAGGCAGTTATTTATAACTGAAAACATTTTTTCTCACACAACCAGAGGTTGCTTTAAACCGAAATCTTGATTAAGTGTCTGTTATACACTTAATCCCTTCAAAATGGTTGAAAGCAGTATGATTTTTCTTAATAAAATCATATGCATACTGCTAAAAGTCAAAATTTTTCTTAAAAGGATTTTTGGAATAAAAATGACTCAAAAAACCATCAAATGATGGATTATGAGTTATTGCCCCATGAATCACCTCTCATAGGAGTTAACACACCTAGAAGTGATGAGGGCAGCAAATTAAACTCTTAAGGAATTGATGGCTACATGTACAACATTGTCTGATAACAAGTTCTAAGTGATAGCTCAGATGATGGGGAGAGAAATATTTTGGTACATAGTGAGAGATCTTCCAAACAGGGGAGGATGAAATGTTATTTGCATCTCAGGGGAGGAAACATCTCAGGGGAGGAAATAAAGCCCAAGGAAGATTAACCAGTGAAAGGGAGGAAAAGACAAGAGCATACAAGATGTTGACATGGAAGTTGAAAATGACAAGAATAGAGCTGATTCTGGAGTATTATATATATTCAGAAGGGATGAAGCATTCCAAAGGAGAAAGTTCTATCTAGGTCAAAGGAAGAAAGCTTTCAGTTTCAATTTCAGTTCACTACGTTTGTTCATCACTTGCAAAGGCATGCTGATAGATGATTTCACTTGTTGAAACAAGCATCCAAGATACACAGCACCATTGCCTCTTATAATTCCTCCATCCAAGGAAATTGCACCATCTTTTAGGTCAATGTTTGAAGACTGAAGATGTGTATTGATATTGTTGAAGTCAAAGATCAGAAAGCAGATGAGTTACTGAGTTAGATATTAATCTTTCAGAATAGAAGAAAGTTTAGTCCAAGGGTCTGACTATGAAGTGTTTGAAAGATCTTCACAATTCCTCATTTAATTCAGAAAACATGTTGAAATAGATTCACATGTTTAGGGGAGGATTGTTGGGAATTAAATATTATGAAGTTAAAGTATCGGGAAAATCTCTCAAGTGATTAAGTCTGGTAGCAGTAGAGTTAAGTCTGGTGAGTTCCAAAGTTAAGTCTACTGGTTATCTACTGGTTAAGTCTGGTCGTTGAAGTTAAGTCTGGTGGTTAAGTGAAGTGTTAATTCTGGTGACTAACAGAGTTAAGTCTGCTTGCTGAAGATATTAAGTGTGGTTGACTAAAGTCAATAATACACGGTAGATAATATCTTACCCCATGTGCTCAGTCCTTATCTTATACTCACAGAACAAGTTGTAAACATAGATACATGTTGTATCTTAGTTACTGACACACATAAGATAAGCTAGCAAGTTGTTCGACAAGACTTAACATCATTGTAAAGATCTTCTTGGACTATAAAAGAAGATCTTAGTTTAGTTCTAGTTATCAAGTGACACAAGTAACTTCCAATTGTAATAACTGTAAAAGAACAAAGAACAAACAAAAACAATATCACAAGTCATAGAAACATAAGATTCAAGGTTGTAACCCTAGTGATAACTCAAGATCACTCGTATTATTATCTTAATAATATTGAATCGTTTGGTGATAAGCTTTCATTGTTCATTGTCATATAACAAACATAATTGTTCCATTTCCATAATCATTATAACCTTCTAAGTGTGATTAAGTAGATTCCGCATACTTAATCATATTCACTCAATATATCACATACACAAAGTTGCAAAGGTTTAACCACCTTACAGTGTATCGAATCCTAACAAGATCTACGTAGGACTCATAAGTTTACAACTGGTGTCCTTAATGTTGAACAGCCAGTGTAGAAGTAACACGTGTTCCTATGAGATCTTATGATACATCTCGTGGCTCTAGACTCGATAAGTGCATTTTTGGAAGTCGAAGACTGGAGCGGTGTCTCCTGTTTCAATATCAACATAACTCATAATGAGCGGTCGATAGATTATGCAGGGTTCCCCGTGAGAATGAAACAAGTCCTTTTAAGAGAACTTGAGTGGTTTAGAAGGTTTAGTGCAGTGCGTCACTGGGTCCATGACGTCTTGTCTTCAATACCGGTGTTACCTTAGTAACCACCAGTAGTATATGAATTGAACCCGGTTTCTGCCCTAAGGTTGAATAGTTGGAGGGCTATTTCTTTTCACCCTTTCTGATTTCATTTCTTTTTGATTCTTCAACCCCTTCTTTCTCCTTTCTCATATTATTATTATTATTATTATTATTATTATTTATTTATTTTTATTTTTTTTATAATCATACCTAAGGACTTTCTAATACTAACTATTTGGTATTGTCCTTAGGTAGATCCCTCCGGCTCTGGCGGATCATAAGACGGTTTTCCTAACCTTAGCCATCTTATAACACCATGACTATCCTATGTTGCCATAAACCAAAATCCTTGAAAAAATCTCTCAAAGTGTTCATGATTATGAAACACATTTTGCTGACACTTTGAGAGTTTTTATATTTTTCAAATTCTCCCCCTTAACATGTGCTCATATGCTTTAATTTAAAATTTGCACATGTTGGGTAAAGATTGCACTTTTTTGAATTGATCCACTTTCAGTGAACATGACCGATTCGAGACACGCTTACATCACTAGTTGGACTAGCTTGAAATTATTACCCGGCCTGGTCAAATTCAAAGAAAGTTTCTCGAAACGGTACACTCTACTCAAATACGTCCTCTTCGAGACACTCTTACATCACTGGTTAGACCAGCTTGAAATTATTACCCGGCCAGGACGCATCCTTTCGATTAATGACAGTTTGTGTTTCGTCAATTCATTGGTTAAGTCTGAGTCGTGCTCGCATAAGATGCCACATCCATTTTGTTATTACTAACAATTTGCTCCCCCTCAATATGTGCATCGATATACGAAAGAGTTTAGCACAAATGGGAGAGCTTACACTTAAGTCCAAAGAATCACATTTTCATCAGGTTTCATATTTAAATCACATTCTCTCCCCCGATCAAAAATTTCAAACCTTTTGAGATTTGTGATCCCAATTGATTTAAATAAGTTAGAAAATATGGGAGAAAATGTGGTCAGATTTAATATATTCTGATGATGGAACATTGCAATGCTCCCCCTCAATCAATGAGGGAGAATGTTAGTGTCAGGTATGATAAGTTTGGAAGACTTTGAAGTTAACAAAAAAATCATACCCTGACACATAGCAACAAGTTTCATAAAATTCACTGCTTATTCGGTCCAAAGTAACATGTTTTGATGATATAGAATTTTGAAAATCATCACTCTCCCCCTCAATCGATGACCCGTCTTCTATTTAAATAGCTGTGGTCATTGATTGAGTGATAGATTTTTATGAAAAGTTCAATTCAGATTGATATTCAAAAATCATGGTACCACAAAGTTTTCATACAAGTAATTTCCTGAAGAATCATAGATTGGAAAGTGCTTGCGATGTAAAGAAGACTTCTCTTCTTATACAAGAAATGATGCACTGAGTCGTACATCAGATCGAAGAAACATTGGATATAGAGTAATCCATGCCTAGGTGAACTTCACCCAGTTGGAGGAACAGCTGTCTTTTTGGGGACATGCTTTCCTCATAATAAAGCACGGGTCGCAGTCTGAAGTAACCGCAAGCCGATTAGACATGTTTTAACCAGTTAATATAACTTCTGCTCGAGCTTCATTTAAAGACCCGTGTCATTATTGAATGAAATTTCTAGGACCGTAAATGTTATCGATAAACAGAAGACATGCCTAGAAGAGCTATTTTTGGTATTTTTGTTTTTCTGATTTTTATGGTTTTTATAGGTTTTATATTTTTCTATTTTCTTTTTGGTTTAAGATATATACAAATATATACAAGGATATGTGAAGCAAATCTTTTACTCCTCGTTTTCTTCTTGAAGACTCTTGAGTGTTTCTGGAGTCAAACTCTTCATGCCATGTCGTGGGAGAATAAATTGAAATCGTTCTCTCGGAAGCGCCTTAGTGAAGATATCAGCCAACTGAAACTCTGTCCTCACGAAGTAGAGTTCAACAACCCCTTTTTCCACCTGTTCCCTAATGAAGTGATGCCAGATATCAATGTGCTTTGATCGGGAGTGCTGGACATTGTTGCAGCAAAGAGCAATAGTGCTTTTGTTATCACAATACAGAGGGATCTTGTTGTAAGCAAAGCCATAATCCGATAGTTGTGATCTCATCCACAGAATTTGAGCATAGCACGCAGACATGGCGATATATTCAGCCTCCGTAGAAGATATAGAAGTACTCATTTGCCTTTTAGATGACCAGCTAACCAACTTTTCCTCCAAAAACTGAGCACCTCCCGACGTACTCCGACAAGTATCTTGACACCCCGCATGGTCTGCATCCGCATATGCCGTGAGTTCCATGGCGGTGTCCTTGAGATACCAGACACCCATGTGAATAGTCCCTTGAAGGTATTGAAAGACCCGCTTGACTGCTTCCAGATGCTTCTTGGTAGGCTTGGACTGGTATCGAGCACACATGCATACAGCAAACAATAGATCTGGCCTACTAGCTGTGAGATACATTAGAGATCCGATCATGCTTCGAAACTTTGTTTGATCAACCGGGATCCCAGGGAGATCATCATCCAACTTCGATCTCTCAATCATAGGGGTGTCAACTGCATCACTTGAATCAAATCCAAATTTCTTCAATATCTCATTTGCATACTTGGATTGATTAATAAAGATGCCTCCGGGACTTTGAGAGATTTGCAAACCCAAGAAGAACGACATTTGTCCCATCATAGACATTTGGAACTTAGAACTCATCTCGTTAGAAAACCTATCACATTCCTTAGGATCGAAAGAGGTGAAGATGATATCATCTACGTAGATCTGAACAAGAAGTAGATGTTTGCCCGATTTCCTAGTAAATAGTGTAGGATCAACAACACCTTTGGAAAAACCATTAGCCAGAAGAAACTTTGATAATGTATCATACCATGCCCTAGGTGCTTGCTTTAGCCCATATAGAGCCTTCTTCAAACGGTAGACGTAAGTAGGATGATCAGGATCCACAAAACCTTCTGGTTGACTGACATAGACTTCATCCTTCAGATCACCGTTTAGAAATGTTGTCTTTACATCCATTTGGTAGACAATCATATTCTGACTGGCAGCATTAGCTAGAAAGATTCTGATGGCTTCAATTCTAGCAATCGAAGCAAATGATTCTTCAAAGTCTATGCCCTCTTCTTGTCGATACCCCTTTGCAACAGCCGTGCCTTATTCTTTAAAACATCACCGTGCTCATCCAGTTTCACTTTGAAGATCCACTTTAGAGCAATAATCATTGCACACTCTGGAGGAGGCACTAATTCCCAAACTTCAAGTCGATCAAACTCGTGAATTTCATCTTGCATAACAGTAAACCAACAGTCTTTGGACATGGCTTCTTTGACATCTTTTGGCTCGACTTTGGATAGTACGGAATTGAAGAAGCACCACAGTGCATCAGTGGCAAGTTGCTTTAGAGTGGATACCGGTCGAGAAGGATTACCAATGATGTTGTCAATTGGATGATCATTGGTCCATTTTCTGAGATGATCATGTGGTTGAGGGTTTTGAACAGATGTTGCCGTGTTGTGATCTCCTGAAGAAGATGTATCAGTGGAAGACTCAGGAGCAAATACATTTTCAAATGGAACATCGTCAACAGAAGCAAAAGGATTCACTTCAAAAGAATTGTCTTCTGCAGAACCTTGCTGTACCGAAGAAGATTGAATATTTGATGATGAGGGCGATTGACTGGCAGATGGTGCATCTTGACTGATTGAGACAGATACAGATGGACCTTCTGAGTTTTGTGGAATTTGAGCATCAGCAACAGGAGGTACAGGTGGAGCTTCCGTTGTAGTATTAACCGTTGGTGGCTCAAAGCATTCGTCAAACATCGGATCAAATAACTTCTTCAACTCTTCACTGGTGGGAGGTACATAAGGAACTGCAGGCGTGGGATTCTGTACAAGACCTGATCTAATATTTTCCATGATTTGTCGGGTTCTTTTGTTGTAGATTATGTATCCCTTGCGATCTGGTGCATACCCAACGAAGAAACCTACATCAGCTTTAGCCTTTAGCTTTCCCAAATCTTGACTGTCATTTGTCGGATAACACAGAGCACCGAACACTCGAAGAAAGGAAAGATCTGGTTTCTTGCCATGTATCAGCTCGTAGGGAGTTTTGTTGTGAAGAGTATGTATCAAGGAACGGTTTTGGGTGTAACATGCAGTAGCAATTGCTTCTGCCCAAAGAAACATCGGAGCCTTAGAATATATTAGCATAGTTCTTGCAGCTTCAACTAGGGTACGATTTCATCTTTCAACAACGCCGTTCTGCTGAGGAGTGCGTGCAACACTTTTCTGATGGGTTATGCCAATACTTTCATAAAATTGACTGAGTTGTTGATTGACAAACTCAGTTCCATTGTCCGTCCTGATGATTCTAACAGTTTTGTTCAGCCT
Source organism: Artemisia tridentata subsp. tridentata (assembly GCA_021014915.2). Lineage (NCBI taxonomy): Eukaryota > Viridiplantae > Streptophyta > Magnoliopsida > Asterales > Asteraceae > Artemisia > Artemisia tridentata. The sequence continues at coordinate 143,487,515 of CP139504.1, read as the reverse complement.
TACTTGTAACTGCTTTATTAGTTTGATGATAACATCTGGAGTTTCATCCTTGGTTCTCAAAAACTTTACCCATGTAAACCGAGAGTAGTCATCGACCACCACAAGAACATATTTCTTTCCATTGATACTCTGCACTCTCATTGGTCCGCATAGATCCATGTGAAGGGTGTGAAGAACTTCCAAGATGGTATTGACAGTTTTGGGTTTGTGAGTATACTTCTTGCTTTTGCCCAGCTGACATGCAGAACACAGATGATCTTTCTCAAATTTTAATCTGGGCATGCCTCGTACAAGATCCTTGCGAGAAAGATCATTTATAGTGCCGAAGTTTAAATAGTTTAAACGACGGTGCCAAAGCCAAGGTTTAAGCAAGCAAATAGGAGAGGACCTCATCATTTCTTCAATTGCGATGGTGTATAAGTTGGTGCCACGACTCCCTTTAAGAAGATCAATACCATCCAACTCTCTGACGAAACATGTGTGTTTTCTGAATGCAACTTCAAGATCGGAATCACAAAATTGACCAACAGAAAACAAGTTATGCCCTAGTCCCTCCACATAGTATACCCTGGAAATTACACTGTCGCCAAACACATAATCTCCATAACCCATAATTGCCCCAAAATGGTCGTTCCCGAACCTAACTGTCCCGATAAACTTTTTCACGAAATTCTTGAGCCTTGAGCGATCCCCAGTCATATGTTTTGAGCAGCCTGAGTCCAAATACCAAAGGACGATTTGTACGACCTGCATTTGAAAACAGACAACGATGGATAACTGAAAAATGTGGATCCCCACATGCAGCTGGGGTCTGTTTGGTTATCACACACAAATTCTTGAACAACAGGATTCATAGATGCCTTTGCATTTATAGTGGAAACATCACTAGAAGCAGCCATTGACCTAGTAGTAGGGCATTGTGTCACTAAAGGCAAAGTTCGACCAGTTGGCTTCCATTCCTTAACCTTCACTACTTTATGATTATTCAATCTAGTTAAGGGGCATTGATCACCTATAGTGAATTTCCTTCCAGTGGGTCTCCATTGATAACCTACATTAGCAAATATATTTCCTGTTGCCTTCCAAATTTGTTTACTTTGTTCAGTTTTCCTAACATTTTTAACTTGGGATCGATTGGGAGACATCAAAAATGAAACAACACAATCATCATGAGTACCAGAAATTAAACATTCGTTACATGTTTTACAAACAGCATTAGAATTCGAATTAATTACAGTACGCTTATAGCTAATACTAGAATCAACACGATTCATTCCATTCAAAGCAAACTTATTGTTCCTAGGTTGGACTTCTACTTTCTTCACATGATCACTCTTAGCCGGCGCAGTCCTATCTTTCCTTGTATTGCCACTAGGCTTTGACCCGCTAGCTTTGATGTCACTTTTCACTCCTGTAGAAGCAATGATGGGAACATTAGTTTGTTTTACTGCCATTTGTTTTCCTGATTTTGATGTGCTGAGTTCTGATGTTCTCATTGGTACATCAAAGGTTACATGCTTAATCCTAGTTGTAGAGGATGATGCAACAAATCTATCTCTTTTGTTCTCATTCTTAGGACATGTGCCAATGACGTATTCTAACAGTTCCTGAGACCATTTAGTGAGGAAACATGCATCAACAATTGCACTATTATGTGGTTTATCAATCCTATCCTCTTCTACGATCTCAAGAAGGATATCAAGGCTTTCCTTAAGGTGATTGAGATATACTTGATGGGCAGACCTATTGTTCCTAAGAGGAGGCGAAATAGGTACAACATTCACAGCATACTTACAACAAGCAGAAACCTTTGAAACAGCATTATCACCAATGATGATTGGCATTTTCCCTTTCACTTGAGCCTTTAGGCCCCGTTTGGTTCGTGGAATGTTTCTGATTGAATTGGAATATGCTTATGGAAATAGAATGTGAAGGAATTGGAATGTTAAGGATTTGGAATCTGAAGGAATTGCAATTTGCAAAATTAACGCGTGTTTGGTTGGAAGAAAATGAAATAGGAAAAAAAATTATATTAAAGTATTTAAAATTTTATTTTAAATGAAAAAGATAAATTGAATGATAATAATAATAATAATAATAATAATAATAATAATAATAATAATAATAATAATAATAATAATAATAATAATAATAATAATAATAATAATAATATTTAAATAAAAATAATTTTTTAAAATAATAATAAAAATAAAAATAATAATAATAATAATAATAATAATAATAATAATAATAATAATAATAATAATAAAAAATGATTTTTAATAATAATAATAATAATAATAATAATAATAATAATAATAATAATAATAATAATAAATGATTTTTGATGATAAATATAATGAATTCCATGGAATTGTAAACATTCCTAACATTTTGCTATGAAATGTTGAATTCCACAGAATTGGGATTTTGAAGTATTTAATTTCATTCCATTTGCCAACCAAACACGGTAAGGAATTCTGAATTCCTTGAATCTGGCAACCAAACACCTTATGGAATGGAATTAGATTCCAATTCCATTAGAATCCTAAGGATTCCGCGAACCAAATGGAGCCTTAGATTCTCGATTTCATTTAACAAAGAAGTTGTCTTTTCATTATGACTGTTACGTGTGACTTTAATTGAATCATACAACTCTTTGTAATGTTGTTTGATTTTTGAATTTTCAGCTCGAAAACACTCATTTTCATAGTGTAACTTATTGATGGTGTCTTGGTATTGAAAATTCTGAGAATCTGAAGACGATGGTTTATGGGTGTCATACTCATCACATTTGTTTGATTTTAATTGGGCAATTTGGGCCCTCAATTGTCGAATCGTGTTAGTGTGAGCTTGAATTTTTTCATCGCGTTTGCTTAATTCAAAATATGTATCAAATTCAGGAGCATCCGAAGATGTCTTTGCATTTGAGTTTTTACATCTTTCTTCTAAGTGTTGATATTTTAATTGCAAATTAAGATGATCAACCTCTAGTTTTGAAAAATGTTTAACCATGTTATCATGGTCATCATTTTGAATTTTCTCATGCAATTTCCAATTCTCCCCCTCAAGCTCAACAATACGATTCTGGGAAGCATTCAGTGCAATAGACAGTTCATGAAATTGACAAGCAGTTAGTGTAGCATCAGTAGCAGTATAAAACACATCCTGGGCAACACATTTAGCAATCAAATTCTCATTGGTGATGAGAATGTTTTTTCTCTCAATCTCACGACTCTTAAGTTCTATCGCACATTGGGACACTTCGTTTTCCATATCTTTAAATACTGCTTTCATCTCATTTACGTCATTTCTAAGGGTTGTTTGCATACCCTCAAAATGTTCCTTAAGAAGCTTAAAGAATGGAATAACCTCAGTTAAGTAGCATTCTTTGGTTAGTTCAAAACATCTTTCTCCTTCAGTAATTCCCGTTGGTGTAATTCTCTTTTTACAAGTTTTATCAAAATCAACAAATAGTTGACAAAGAACATATATGCTAATTAGATTTTTACATTCTGTGGGAAGAGTTAACGGAACTAAGTGCCTAGATGTATTGGGAGGATACACCGTTGCAGCCGCTATTTTCCTAAGGGGTGGGGTATTGTCCTTAAGTGCATCATCCTTTCTATTTTCTATGTCCAAAGACCAAAATATTTGTTCAGGCGTCAACTTAGTTTGAGGTGCAAAGATAGTCAACCGATTTTGCTCATAGTAAATATGGGGCGTAACTATGACTCGTTTGACTATACATTTTGGGTCCTTCATTTTTTCAGCTAATCTCTCTCTGTTTCTGTCTTCTATCTCATTACTCTCTTCAAGTGATGACACATCAGGGGGTGCATGAATAGTCTTAAGCATTTCATTTCCATCATATAAAGCAGGTTGGGCTACCTTAGCATTCCTAAGAAGAGCTAATTTAGGTTCACCTACATTATATTCACTATGTTTATCACATAATTTTTTATGCTTTTGCATCATTTGAGCAGTTTGTCTGGTCTGGTCTTGTGTGTACAACTTGTTCTCAATCTTGTTTTTCAACATTTTAAGTCTGGAAAAATCATTTAGGAGTTTTGATTCTTTTTCTTTGAAGTCCTGTTTTAGTGTAATTACACTTTCTTGAATCTCCTATTTTTGCTTAACAGTTTGATTAAGTTGTGTCCTTAAAGAATCTAACTCCCCTTTTAATTTTTCTTCCCTTAAATAACGATCTGTTACAAATGTACGCATTTGACAATCCATTTTCTGTTCACGTTCAGTTAGCTCAAATTTTGCACGTTGTTCATATATGGCAACCTAATCTTTATATATGTTAAGCTTAGTGATCAAGGTGTTATCGGGGATAAACACGGTGTTCTCATGCAACTCACAAGTATTATCTACCACACAAGCATTATCTACCACACAAGCATTTACTACAACACAAGCATTTTCTACAACTGAAGATGCACTACTTGGTACATCAGACACGTCGTTGTGATTCACATATTCTTCATATGAAATAACATTGCTGTTTCCCATATTAACAGTATCTGATTCAACATCGTCTGTCTGTTGTACTTCGGTGGGAATCTTCTGTTTATCTACCATGTTATATGTGTCATAAAGTTTTAGTACCTCAGATATGACAGATGCATTGGAAGGACCAGCTTGTTGAGGTGATGAGACAACAGAAGATATATTGCCCATGAAGATAGTCTGAGCAGTGGGTTCATCATCAACATCCGAATCAAATGCATCACAATCTTCAGCTTGGAAGATGTTTGGGTCGTTGAGGGCCATATCTTGAACCGGTTGGTCATCCACATCTGCGTCAAATGTGTTTCCCCCATCACCAGCAAGGAACAAAAGCTCTTCCTCATCCAGAATTGCTCCTTTTTCCTGAGCTTGCATCAACAACATCTTGTCCTTGAAGTAATCAGAGTTCTGAGGACGCTTGGGCTGATTGCAATTCCTAGCAATGTGTCCCAACCCACCACAGTTGTAACACTTTTCTTGCCTTCCTCCTTGGTTGACATTTCCTCCTCTGTTTTGAATATTTCCCCTACCAACATTCCTTGGATTCACATTTTGTCTTCCTTGAACATTTTGAACAATAATTCTTCCATCTTCCATAGTTGCTTGGTTGCGTGGGTTTGAGGAAGTTCGAAGTTGATTGTTGGTTTGGAGGAGTGTTGCTCGGAACTGTTGAACAATCAAGGAGACTTGATTGGAAAGATCATCAATCCTCTGATCAGTGAGAGAATATCCTGAATCCAGCTGAGGGTTCATAGTAGGTTGTGGGTGCATTGATGATTGAGCAAATAATGTATGATTCTGTGATGAGACGGGATGATGATAAGCTTGATCAAGTTGTGGTTGATTGTATGGCTGAACATTTGAAATCAATGCGAGTGGATCATTGGTTGTTGTTGGATTGAGTTTCTCCCTGAGTAGACGATCATAAACAGCATGCTTTTCATGTTGTTGAAGATAAGCATATAGCTGTTCATAATTGGTTTGCCTCAAACCTTTGTTGAGCTTGACTGCAGTGACAAATCTGTCCCATTCAGGTGACATGTTGTTCACGAACATGGAATTGAGTTGGATGTTTGGCATAGTCATTCTGATGATTCTCATGTCGTTTACCAGCTTATGAAACCTCACATAGTAATCAGTGATGTTTTCTCCATGGTTCATCTTGAAATGCTCAAACTCATCATACAGTTGCGACTCATGATCTTCTTTTGTTAATTCTGATCCAGCCAGAAGCATCTTGACATTGTCCCAAAAAAATTTGGCTTCAGTGTTGAAGTTGATGAGTTTGTAAACATCTTTGGGCAAGCCTTGAATTACAATATTGGAAGCTCGGATGTCAGCATCATACCGCTTCTTTTCTTCCTCATTCAGATCATTGTATTGACGTGGCCTATCAATCCCAAAAGTGACCGTTCCATCCTCAGCAGTAGCCACTGCATCTCGAGTGGTGCCCATTTGAAATGGTCCTTCATCAATGGATTTAAGAATGTTAAATCCATTTTCTTTTCCCAAGCAGTAGATGCGAATTCTTTGTGCCCACGACTCAGAATCCTTCCTATCCAGCATAGGAGGGTGGGTATCGGACCCGGCAGCTTGAATGTCATCAGAAGCAGTGCTTGTCATGATGTAGACGGGATTTTACAACTCTTGCGATTTAAACCGAGAAATTGGATCTTTCGCGGGATTTTCTAAAATCGATAAAAGAAACCGTAAACGAATAACCAAAAGTAAACTACAATATTGATCTTCAAAAATTCAAGTTACAGAAGTCAAATCACAACTGATCAAATCGCAAGTAGACAAATCACAGTTTGTCAAATCGCAAGAAGTCAAATCGCAACTAACCAAATCGCAATGAGTCAAATCGCAAGTGTCAACTCGCAACGTCAAATCGCAGCAGGTCAAATCGCAATTCGTTAAATCGCAACAAGTCAAATCGCAACTTGTCAAATCGCAATAAGTCAACAGTAAGTCAAATCGCAAAGATCAAATCGCAGGCTTTGGCAAATCGCAGACTTTGGCAAATCGCATACACACTCAAATCGCAACCCCGAAAGCCTCAAATCGCAACTTGTCAAATCGCAAGACACAATAAGACAGAACAGTCGCTATCTGGTCAAATCGCAACACGCAAAATGCCAAAACAGTCCCTTTCTAGCGATTTGTCTTCTTTTCCCTTTAAAGTAATACGCCAAATCGCAATTCTGATGCACACCAAATCGCAACTGCACTTTTCCAAACTACCCTCAAATCGCAAACAAGAACACCTTATCGAGGGTCAAATCACAACCAAGAAAAACTTAAGTATACCACTCGAATTTGCTCAAACTTCCTAACAACGAATGAAACACGCAATCCAACTACTAGACATAGCTTATACAACACACTTAAACACGAAAGTACAAGCCTTTTAACAGATTCAACGACAAACAAAGCCGAACTATTGATTTTCCTTAAAATACTATTCAAACCAAAAAGAACCTCAAAACCAAAAACTAACCAAAGAAATCCGTGAACATACACTCAAATGAACCTAGCCATGGCTCTTGATACCAATTGTAAGATGTTCACAAACACATATAACTCGTATGGTTTAGATTGGGCCGAATAGTGAAGGAATTCTAGAGAGAGTGATGTGCCCATTTCGAGTGCAAGTTTTAAATTTATAACACGATCTACCAATAATTCAAATGAAACACATACGAGCAAGTATACTCGTCCGTGTGTAGTAAGAGGTGAAATGGTAAGCCGTGGTCGTTCACAGGGATTTGTTTAGTTTTTGGAATGTGAGTTTTAAATATAATATCAATCTTGTTCAACGATACTAATAGCAAGCAAATAATGATGATGTAAATTCAATAAATTAAAGACTACACTTGCCTAGACTAGTTTTGAACAATTCACATGATATGATTATGACAATGGTTCCATTTGACTATGATCAATGAATTAGGTGGTGTTCTAATACAATTAGTGGTTTACTAACTCTATTGTTTCCAACACTTTCAATCCTCGTCAAGATTTTAAGATGACAAAAACAATATTTAAGATTTGACCAATCCAAGACTAACACAGTTCAATTACTTGATTCGCTTTCATTTCACAAGTAATTGACAAACACACTATTTTAGTTTTCCAAGTTTAACCAAGTTACTTATGAAATGGTCAATACATAAGGTAACACCCTCATAGACAAAGGTTTACAACTAATTGACTAACAATGTCTTTTTCATCCCATTACATTATTAGTAATTACCCAAACTTGACAACTCTTTGGTGGAGAAAACTCTTAATAGCACAATTCGTTCTTAGTATTAGCTTTCGTTTATCTTAGAACCAATAAGTCATAATCAACCAAATAAATCATGTAGCAAACATCATCTAGGCAAGTGCACAAGGCACTTAGCCACTCATGGTAAACAAAGTGATAACCGCAAAAAATTTATCACTAGAAAACATGATTAAATAGTCTTACAAAAGTTGTAATGATGATTACAAGTAATGAAGAACACTTGTGAAATGATCAACAATGATCCTTGAATGATGGAATTGATGATTGGTGAATGTAAGCTTTCCCTTTTCATGCGTTTCTCTTCCTTGTCGCCCCTTTTAGAGAGTGGTAACAGATTTCTTGTATGATATAAGTGATAATTGATGTTAGTAGATGTCTCTCTCTCTCTCTCTCTCTCTATATATATATATATATATATATATATATATATATATATATATATATATATATATATATATAGATATATATATATATATATATATATATATATATATATATATATATATATATATATATATAGGATAACTCTCCTTGGCCACCAAGCATAATTCTTGGGCTCAAAGTGTCATAAATTTGAAGGAAAGATGAATTAAATGTAAGTAGATGATCAGACTTGGATTGATGGCACTTTAACTCTTCTCTTTAATGCAAATATAGAAGACTTTAAATGGCTGGACCCAGGGTCGGAACTAAGGACCTGAGGTCTGAATGTCTGCTGGACCTTGGGTCTGAACACTAAACCTTGGGTTTGAGATCCAGCTTCAACCTTCATCATTCATTTCATCATTTCAAGATCTTTTCTTGAACTTGAAAATCATTGCGATCTTGATTCTTTATCTTTAACGATCCGTCCAAAGCCTTTATTGTGAGAAGAATCTTATGTTTGTGCATAAGCTCTTGATTTCGCAACTTTTCTCCATCTTTTTAGCTATTTTCCTGAACTTGATCGTACCTGAACCTAAATACATCTTTTTCACCTTTTAAGCATAATATGTTCATAAATACAACCAAATAACATGCATAATCATAAGAATAACGCTAATAAAACATGTTAGATTTGAGCGTTATCAAATCCCCCACACTTGAACTTTGCTTGCCCCCAAGCAAATCTAGCTTTAAGAAATAATCCACATGATATAAATTATAATGATTCTAAAAATGAGATGCAAATCCATCAAGTACAAGTACAAGATAAGATCCATCTTTTTAAGTTTATAGGTGAAAAGTCGAGATGTTTGACAATACCTTAATGATTCTCTTGCTTGATAACATGTTAAAACACCTCACGAAAAAGGAATGAAGTATAATTCACTCATCACTCATTTATTGGGTGAGTATATAAGAAAATAACACTCATTGCTCAGTCATGATCTAAATATTACCATAAGCTTGTACAAGAAACAAAACTCCACTGACGTGGCGTAAGCACCAAGTGTAAACATCTAAGAGGACTTTATTCGGGTTTAAGGTTTCAAGGGTTATATAAGACTTAAGTGCAACTATCTCATGTAAAACATAATAGCTCGCTAACAACGAATTCTTGCATCATTAAATAACGGATGGTCACTAAGGATAACCTTAGATCGCTAACAACGCTACCTAATTCCTCAAGAAATCGGATGGTCACCACATGTCAATACACTTGATAATCACCACTAAATCAATTAGGTAGGGATAAGACATGGGATATATTTATGAAATTGGTTTAAAATAAAAACATTACAAATAGTCAAAGTCTACAACCAATTGCTACTAGCTACATCAACCACTTTCCTTTGAACTTGAGAACTATCCTTGATCAATATCTTACTTTCATAGCTCATTGGCTATTCTTGTCACCAAACAATTGCGATGACTTATTTTATTTGATCTCTTTTTCCTTCTCTTTTTTTTCATTTTTTTTCCGATCATAATACCAATAGATCTTCCATGAGATTATCATGGAGTTCGCAACTTTCTCATTTTCAAGGATTCCACATAACAACCATCTTTCCTTGTAGCTAGTAACCAACTAAGACTTGACTAAGGGTAAGGATAAGGCTAAAAGTGAAGAATATTTTTATATTTTTCTGGTGTAACAAAATAAAAAGGATGGCTCAGAGGTTGTACTAATGGTATCTAGCACTAAAATGGAGTGCTAACAATTGGGTTCATATAAGGGGTTAACTAACCGATGTGGCCAGCTAATATATCACTAGATGTAAAATGGAAGGCCATTTGGTTTAATTCCTAAGGTTGCCTCTTATCACACGAATACACTTATATCACACGAGGTGATCTCACTGCGGTCTGGTAATGATTTGCATGTACAAGTTCTAGAATAAATAAGATCACCGGCACACTCATAGCAAAAAGATCAAGCATAAAAGATGTATGCTATATAAGAATAGGCTTAAATCCTCATAATTTAGTGGAATGGGCTATAATTGTGGTAGCAATGTTATTAATCCTAAGAATGGATTGCAATATCAATCAGGACACATCTCGAATTTTCAGAAATTACATGTTTTATCAGTGGATTGATCTAGTTATTCTAATATAATTTATCCTAAATGTACGAAAACAACTAGACTATAAGGGCAAACAAATTAAAAACAAGGCTCAAAAATATAGAAAATTTAAAAATCCAGTATCATTTTCTATTTCCTCCTCCCACACTTAAGTTTGACATTGTCCTCAATGTAAAGAACGATAAATCATAAAAATTGGGAAATGAAACATAAAAGGATTGATACTGCCTTAACCTTGGAATCTTATCAGGCTCTGAATCAGATATTGAGATTGAATGCCTCCACATCTTCAAGATCAAGCATCTTAACCTGCACGAATCATCAAAACAAAAACAAAAACACACAAAATGCAAAATATTTTTGGATTTTTATTATTATTTTTGCGACGCCCCACACTTATGGTGAAACCATCGGGGTTTAAAATAAACAAATAATTTAAGAACACACGGGTTGCCTCCCGAGACACGCTAAATTTATTAACGAGTCATCAGCCCGACTCAATCTTTTTTTTTTTTTATTTTTTTTTATTTTTTTTTAATTTTTTTTTTACTTTGGTGGTTTATCTTTAGGATTCTTTCCTGATTTTTTTGGAATATACACCACATTTCATTTTACTATTCCTTTTCTAGTTTTATCAATATCATGTAACTTTGCGGTATTGCAAGTTCTAGGGAGAACATCCCATATGTAACCAGTTTCAGCTGCCCATGGTATTACCTTTTTATAATCAGCTGGAAAAGGTGCCATAAATGGAATAGCAGTATATTTCTTTTTATCGAGCAGTTCAAGTGGAATTTCCTCACTTGACATTTCATTCAATTGCTCCTCATCATGGTAGAGTTTGATTCGATGTCCATTAACAATGAAAGTTCCACCATGCTTGTCATATAGTTCGACATATCCGGATGGAAAACCATGTTTTACCACGAATGGACCAAACCATTTGGTTCTTAACTTAGGAGCTTTGAATTTGTACTTAGAATTGAACAATTGAACTTTGTCTCCGGCTTTGAATGCTTTCTGTATTCTTAGTTTCCTATCATGATAAGCTTTTGTTCGCGCTTTGTACAGCTTGGAATTTTCATACGCTTGGAGTCTTAACTCATCGAGTTCATGCAATTGCATGAATCGTTTTTCTCCCGCGATTTTAAGATCGGGGTTACATTGCCTCAGCACCCAGTAAGCTTGGTGTTCAATTTCAAATGGCAAATGACAAGTTTTTCCATATATGAGTCTATATGGTGTTGTGCCGATTGGAGTTTTATATGCCGTTTTGAACGCCCATACAGCATCATCGAGTTTCCTTGATCAAACAGAAGGATTATCCTTAACCATTTTTTCAAGTATTCTTTTTAAAGCCCTATTGGTGTTTTCAACTTGACCACTGGTTTGAGGATGGTATGCTGTTGCAAAACGATGGTGGACTCCATATTGTTTCATAGCTTTTTCCATTTGACGATTACAGAAATGAGTTCCTCTATCACTTATTAAAGCTTTTGGAATTCCGAATAGAGAGAAAAGCTTTTTTAGAAAAATTACAACCACTCGTGCGTCATTAGTGGGTAAAGCTTCCGCTTCTGCCCATTTAGAGACATAGTCAATTGCAACGAGGATGTATTCGAATTTATGAGATTTAGGAAAAGGACCCATAAATTCAATTCCCCAAATATCAAAGATTTCAGAAACTTGTATGCTCTTTTGTGGCATTTCTTCTCTACGAGAAAGACTACCAGATTTCTGGCATGCATCACAATTCTGCACAAGCGTATGTGCTTCTTTAAAAATTGTTGGCCAATAAAATCCCGCATCATAAACCTTTTTAGCGGTTGTGGATGGACCATAATGTCCTCCAGTTGGGCTGTGATGACATTCATCAAGAATTTTTCGGGTCTCTGAACCATATACACATCTTTTAATTATCCCATCGGGACACATTTTAAATAGATATGGTCCATCCCAAAAATAGTGTTTCAGATTTGCGAAAAATCTACTACGCTCAGTGTAAGATAGACCTTTTGGTAATATACCTCCCGCTAAATAATTTGCATAATCTGCAAACCATGGAATTGCTTCTTCATCAATTCCCATAAGAGTTTCATCAGGAAAATTATCATCAATCTCGTCTTCACCGAGTTCCTCTAGATTAGGGTTTTCTAATCTAGATAAATGATCTGCTGCAACATTTTCTGCACCCTTCTTATTTTGGATTTCTATGTCAAATTCTTGAAGCAATAAAATCCATCGAATAAGACGTGGTTTAGCATCTTGTTTAGCAAACAGATATTTGAGATTTGAATGGTTGGTGAATACAATTGTCTTGGATAAAACAAGATAAGAACGAAATTTGTCAAATGCAAAAACTACAGCCAATAGTTCCTTTTCAGTGACTGTATAGTTTTGTTGGGCACTATTCAAGGTTTTGCTAGAAAAGTATATAGGACGAAAATGTTTACCATCTCGTTGTCCTAATACTGCTCCAACAGCATAGTTGCTTGCATCGCACATAAGTTCAAATGGTAGAGACCAATTTGGTGAAACCATAATTGGTGCATTTGTTAACTTATTTTTGAGTGTTTCGAATGCCTTGATGCACTCTTCATTGAAATCAAATACTGAATCTTTTTCAAGCAATTTCGTTATCGGACGAGATATTTTTGAAAAATCTTTGATGAATCTGCGGTAAAATCCCGCATGTCCCAAAAAACTTCTAACGCCTTTAACGTTAGTCGGGGGTGGTAATTTAGCAATAGCATCTATTTTTGCTATGTCAACTTCGATTCCCTTGCTTGAAATCTTGTGACCAAGAACAATGCCTTCTGTCACCATAAAATGACATTTTCCCAATTTAGCACGAGATGAGAAGTTTTGCATCTTTCAAGCATTTTATCAAGATTGTAAAGGCATGACTCGAATGAGTCTCCAAATACTGAGAAATCATCCATGAAAACTTCCATGGAGGTTTCAAGCATATCTTGAAAAATAGCAATCATGCGTCTTTGAAATGTTGCTGGTGCGTTACAAAGACCAAAAGGCATACGCCTATACGCATATGTGCCAAAAGGACATGTGAATGTGGCATTTTCTTGATCAGCTGGATCTATTGGAATTTGAAAATAACCGGAAAATCCATCGAGAAAACAAAAGTATTTGTTCCCCGCAAGTCTTTCCAACATCTGATCCATGAACGGTAATGGAAAATGATCTTTTCTGGTGGCGTCATTCAATTTGCGATAATCAATGCATACTCGCCAACCAGTTATGGTTCTGGTAGGAACTAGTTCATTACGTTCATTAGTCACGACAATTGTTCCTCCTTTCTTAGGAACACAATGAACGGGACTCACCCATGAATTATCCTCAATGGGATAAATAATTCCAGCGTCGAGAAGTTTGATTATTTCCTATTTAACAATTTCCTTCATATTTGGATTGAGTCTTCGTTGTCTTTGAACAACGGGTTTGGAATCGTTTTCAAAATTTATTTTGTGTTTGCAAAAATTCGGGCTTATTCCGCGAATGTCAGAAGTTTTTCAAGCGAAAGCTTCTTTATGATTTTTGAGTATAGAAACAAGGCGTTCTTTTTCTTTGGGTTTGAGTGCTGAAGATATGACAACTGGAAGAAGAGAATTTTCTTCCAAGAACGCATATTCCAGATGATCAGGAAGAGGTTTCAAGACAAGATCTACTGGCGGATCTTCAATTGAGGTTTTGATTCTCATATCATCATTCAATTCCAACTCCTCAAAGTTGGTATTTTCTCCCTCAGAAATTTCATCGGTGTCCATCTGCATAAATTCAGCGAATTCTCTTTCGAGGTCTTCATCACTGATTTGTCCAGATGTTTTATGAATCTTAATTCTTTCGTCAAGCAACTCGTCAAATGTTTCTTTCGTTATTTCATCGTTAACATCAATGCTATAACAAGTGTCATCATTTGCATGAGAATATTTCATGGCTTGATTAATCGAAAAAGAAATTCTTTCGTCCCCAACTCCAAGGTTGAGTTCTTTATTTTTCACTCGAATGATAGCATCTGGTATGTTTAGGAAGGGTCTTCCTAGAATCAATGGAAATTTGCTATCTTCCTCCATCTCGAGAATCACAAAATCAACAGGAAAAACGAATTGCCCAACTTGAACAAGCATATTTTCAGCTATTCCAACAGGATATTGGATAGTATGATTTGCTAGACGTATACTCATTCTTGTTGGTTTCAATGTATCGATTGAAAGCTTCGCATACAATGAGTATGGCATAAGATTGATACTCGCACCGAGATCGGCTAAAGCATCACAAGTGATTGAATTTCCCAGAGTACACGGGATAAGAAAACTTTCAGGATCACCGAGTTTTTTCGGGAGTTTATTTTCAATAATGGCTGAGCAATCTTCATTTAATAAGGTAGCGGAAATGTTTTCCATTTTACTTTTATTGCTCACAAGTTCTTTCAGAAATTTCCCATAATTGGGCATTCCAGCTAGGACATCCACAAGAGGAACGTTGATCCTAACTTCTTTGATTAAGTCCATGAACTTGCCATATTGCTCTTCCATTTTTTCTTTCCTCAAACGTTGAGGATATGGAATTCTTTGTTTATATGGTTTAAGTGGTGGAGTAGGTTTAACAACTGGTGTAGGAGTTTGTTCATTATCTTTTGGTTCTTCTTCTATTTCGTCCTCATTATCATCATGAACGATAGTGGTTGTTTGGGTTGGGTTGGGTGGTGGATCATAAGATAGACCACTACGAGTATAAACAGCATTAACATGCTCATTTCTTGTTTGAGGTGGACGATAAGATCCAGATGATGATGGTTTGGGGTTGGATTGAGTATTACTTGGCAAAGTACCAGATGGTCTTGCGGCAAGTTGATCAGAAAGACGACCGAATTTGGTTTCAAGATCTTGGATAGAAGATTGATGATTCTTTTGTCCTTGTTCGACTTTGCTTTTGAGCATAAAGAATTGATTTTTCATGAATTCATTCGTTTGTTTTTGAGCATGCACGAATTCACGCATGGTTTTTTCGAATTCAGATTCTTCATTTTTTGTCTCACGTGATTGTGATGATGAACGGTTATCATCACGAGAAGATGTTTGACGATTTTCGTCACGAGTTTGGGAATTTTGGGTATCATCCCTTGGTGGACGATCTTGCCAACCTCGAGAATTTCTACCGTAGAGGTTTCCACGATATCCTCCATAGACATAATTGGCTTCAGCTTCAGGACCTCCCATGGGTTTATCATCACACTCGGATGATGAGTGACTTCCACCACAATAGGTACATCCCTCACGCATTTCTTTGATTTCGTTTTGGATACTTTGGAATTTGGAATCGATTTTGGAAGTGAGGTCTTTCATCATATCCATGATTTAGGAATTTTCATTCGTCGCTTCAGCGAATGCAACGGATTTTCGTTGAGGTTTGATTTTGGAATCCTTAGACCAATCGAGCTTTAGAAATACACGGTCTTCTAGTAAGTTGTAAGCTTCGTTAGGGGTCTTGTAAAGAAATATTCCTCCGGCATCAAGTATGCCTTGAGTTGTGTCATCGAGACCATGGTAAAAGATTTGAATGGTATTAACACGAGACAATCCATGCCCATGACAACTTCGGAGCATGTTTTTCATTCGAAGCCAAGCTTCGACAAGATTTTCTCCTTTTTTTTTAGTAAAGCTACGAATTTCACCTAAGAGACGATCAAACATGGCTGGTGGAAAGAAACGTCCAACAAACGCTCTTCTCATTTGGTCCCAAGTTGTGATCACTCCGGGGCTTAATTCATTATACCAAATTTTCGCTTCTCCGGTGAGAGACGATGGAAAAAGTTTAAGACGGATTGAATTTGCATCGGTAGTTCCATAACGAAACATGTCACAAATTTCAAGGAAATCGGCGATATGTTTGTGTGGATCGGATTTAACTCGACCATCAAATTGGTTGTCTTTAATCATTGAAAGATGATGACCTTTGATAGTAAAGTTTTCTCCAAGATTAACGGGAACAATGGCGGCTGCGGGTGTAGGAGCTACAACCCTATTGGCATCCTGATGAACTCAAATAAGTACATTTTATTATCATCATTTATCCTATTTATTTGACTTGTTTTATTATATTATACATGAGAATCAATACATTAATGTTTACTTTAGTAATTCTCAGGTAAAAACAAGCATTATATGAAACTTGGCGATTTTGGACTAATTATGGAGCAAAACAAGCGAGATGTTAAAATTCTACTGAAATCCAGAAGATGCGCCGTATCTCACTCAACAGATACGACGCAATATCATACTTAGATGAATTCGAAGACCATTGCCTTACTTTGAAGAATGCGCCGCATGTAATTCTGTCATGCGCCGCATATGAAACTTTGGTCAAAGAAGAAGATCAAGCTCGTTCTACTCCAGATACGCCGCAATATACTTCTAACATACGGCGTATCACTATCAAGATTTCACAAGTTACAATCCAAGTACATGCGCCGCATACAAAGATCAAGATACGCCGCATCTGAAGACGGTGTACGAATATTCCAGAATATATTAATCTTGGACCCCACGCGAAGTTAAGTCAATGCGCCGCATCTATCCCTGAGACGGAAACTATAAATACCCCAAGGACAGACGAATTTGAGAGTCTTGGACAGTGTGAAGAAATAACCCTAGAGCCGAATTCAGACGACCAAGCAGCACAAGACACACCTTAAACGAAGATACAAGAGCTGTAAGAAGGTCCTGCATGTATTCAATTCATTAAGTAGTTTTGTTTTATTGTATTAGTACGCTTTAATTCATCAGGATTGATGGGCTTGTGTCATGTGACTACGGAAGATCATGCACTCCCCTTAATATTGCTTTCCCATTAATTAAAGTTTATATGTTGATGTCTTTGGTGACTTTTATTAGTGCATTGATAATCTCTGTGTCTAGCTGAGTCTTGCTTGGGTCGCCATGCCCCTTCCTCGCCTATTTATTAGAGACGCTTAAATGAATAGGATAGACATAAGTAATCATTAAGGGTTTACTCGCAGATAAGATTAGAGCCAACGAGAAAGGTTTAATTATATACACTTCATATAAAACTAGCAATAAAACAAGTGACAAGCTACTTAATTATCAGGACAGGTCTTCTTATTGTCTCGAGTATCTATCTGTGTACGTGTGTGCTAATCGCTGATTCGTGCTCATTAGTTTAGTTTTCTACTTAATTATAACCAAACCGTGCCAGTCTCTCAGGCTGAACCCCCTTGCGTTAGATTAGGTTGTATAGCTAACTTAGGATATTAAAATACTGATTAGAATAACTAGATAATACGTTCCACTCTTAGTGATCGACACGCTACTTACCATTATATTCATACTGATCGGGTACACTGCTCGTTAAGTGTGTGTGTTATTGATAAGTCGGCTAAATATAAATTTAAAACTTGAGTAGGCATTAATACTGCTAAACCGCAACGACACGCATGCCCCATCAAGTTTTTTGGCGCCGTTGCCGGGGAGTGAATTGTTATTATCTGTTAATTTGATTTAGTATTTTAATTAGGTTTTTCTTTTTAGTTTATTTTTAGATTCTAACCACTAACCCTGTTATATATTAGATAGATTGCATTCATTGTATAATTTGCATATTTTCTGTTTTTGTTTGTTTTCTGTAATTTTTGTTTCTTTTTGTTTGTTTTTATTTTTGTTTTTCTTTTTCTATTTTTCCACATTCTGCTATCGTTGTATTGTGCTAATACAAACGATACGGCGCATCTGTTTTCACAGATACGGCGTATTGCGTTTAATTTTTATAAAATACAACGCGTTTAATAAATTCAATACGACGCATCTTTCCCCAAGATACGGCGTATTCTGTTTTTAATAAGAATTTTTTCTAAACCCTAACGCCATACGACGCATCTGTTTTAACAGATACGGCGTATTTTCTTTTTAAATTAAAAACAGTTTTTTTGAATTATTAAACAGAAGCGACGCATCGATCTTTATCGATACGGCGCATCTACTAAATCAAAAATCTTGTATTTTGAAACGTAACGAAAATACGGCGCATTAGCTTTTGTTAATACAACGCATTTAATTTTAATAAATATAATCGATTTTTGATAATTTAAACTTGATACGGCGCATTCTAATTCATAAGCGGTGTATCTGTTTTCTGAATAAAAGTCTATTTAAATTTTAACGTAATAAGATACGGCGTATCCAACTTTTTGGATACGGCGCATCGTTTGCAGATATCAGCAACTTTTATTTCTCGTATTCCGTTTTCGTTGTTAATTTTCTGATATCATACTTTCTTGAACATACCCTACTGATGCTTTTGTGATGATTTCAGGAAGTGCATGACCAGGAGTTCAACTAAGAACTTGATTAAACCTTTCGAAGATCTTGAACGAGCCTTACATTCGCTTAAAAGGCTTTTCAACACAAAAAGCTTTGAAATCTCAAGTTCGTTCGAGCTTGATTACTTTTCTTAAGAGAAGGAGGAAGAAGAAAAAGAAACAATGATGGAAAACACTACTATGGAGGAATACATGAACAAAACCCATGCTGATTACAGTTCAGGAGTTGCTAGACCGAAGTTTGATGAAAAGTCAAAGTTTGAGTTGAAGGGTCAGTTTCTCAAGGAGCTAAGAGAAAATGCTTTCAGTGGAACAGAACATGAAGATGCTAATGAACATGTTGAAAAAGTCCTCGAGATTGCAGATTTGTTTACTACAGAAGGAGTCTCTGACGATCAACTTATGCTAAGAATATTTCCAATTTCGCTTAAAGGAGCTGCTAATAAGTGGCTAAGGAATGAACCTGCTAGTTCAATCCCAACATGGGAAGATTTGAAGAGCAAATTCCTGAAAAGATATTGTCCACCTGCTAAAACTGCTAAAAAGATGGAGGCTATCAACAATTTCATGCAAGAGCCTGATGAAACTCTTTATCAAGCTTGGGAACGATTTAAAGACTTATTGATGAAATGCCCTCAACATTATCTAAGTCCAATGCAGGAGATAATATTGTTCTATCAAGGATTGGACGTGCCTACTTGACAAATCTTGGATGCTAAGGGAGCTGTGCCTTAAATGAGTGCAGCCGATGCTAGAAAAGCTATCCAAGAAGCTGCTGATCACTCTCAAAAAAGGCACGACGGAACCTCTACTAGATCTAAGAGCAACACTAATTTTGACGGGTTTGCTGCAATTCAAGCTCAATTGGATAAAATTAGTAGAGAGATGAAGAAGCGTGATGAGAAAGTTTATGCTGCCCAAGTTGGATGTGAAAAATGCGAAGGACCTTACTACACTAAAGATTGTCCTAATAAGAATGAAAGTGAGACTTTTGAAGAAGCATACTACACACAATTTGGACAACCATTCCGACCTTCAGGAAGATTTAGGGAAGCTGCTCCGGGATACTATCAAAAGAACAACTATAATCCCACTTATCAAGAAAGGAGGTAGACTTTGGATGACACTTTAAAGCAAATTATGGCCGATGCTGCTAAAAGACATGAAGAGAACACCGCGGTATGATCAAATAAATCCGAGCCTCAACGGATACTATAACAAGAAATCAAGGAGCTTCGATCAAAGCATTGGAACAACAAATCGGACAAATGAGCAAGGTTCTTCAAGAAAGGGGATACGGAAGTTTACCTAGCTCAACTGAAACTAACCCAAGAGATCATGTCAAGGCCATATGCACTACTGAAGAAGTCACGCCTAACATACCTTTTCCTAAAAGATTGATGAATGGTAATGATGCTGCAAAGCCCGAATTTTTCTTTAATTCTTCAATCAGTTTAAGGAGGTTACTCAACGAGAAGGCAAAGATTGAAGAGGAGATCAAGGCTACAATTAAAGAAGAGAGCTCTGCAACCGACTTACGTGCCTTGCCTCATAAAGAAAAAGACCCAGGAAGTTTTACTTTACCTTGTTCAATTAATGACTTATCTTTCAATAATGCATTAGCTGACTTAGGAGCTAGCGTTAGTGTTATGCCCCTTAAGACATTCACTACCCTAGGACTAGGAAAATTAGCACCAACTAAGCTGCTTATTGAATTGGCTGATAAAACGGTAAAACGACCTGAAGGGGTTGCTGAAAATGTGCTAGTTAAGATTGAGAAGTTTGTTTTCCCCGTAGACTTTGTTATATTAGATATGCCCGAGGATGTTAAGATTCCTTTAATCCTTGGAAGACCTTTCTTGTCTACCGCCCATGCTAAGATTAATGTGTTTAAAAGAAAATTCTCATTAAAGGTAGGGAATAATAAACTAGTCTATAAGTGCCAAAATCCTGCTAAGAGCATAATTAGAGGCGTCTATGTGCTAGGATTAAGAGAACGTATGGACCTCGATCTAGAAGCTAGGCTTATGGGAGAAACCTTGGTAAATAATGAATCACTTGAGACCTATAGTGGAGACTACATTGAATTAAATGATCTTAATTTACCAATAGGAATCAATGATCAATTTATGGAGGATTTTGAACCCGAAATTGAAGAAGGAGAAATTATGGATATACCTAGAATCAATATGATCAACACTAAGAATTATGATGAATTTGAAGGATATCCTAGTTTCTATGATTATGGTAGAAAGATCCATGTAGATTGTGCTTATAATTTACAATTTCCTTGCATGATAGGATTTAAACAGGTTAGTGCCAACTTTTTCCCTATTTTACCAATTAATGTAATGTCAAAAGATTTCTATAATTCTATAATGAAAAACAAAATTGAGTATAGAGGGAAAAACGTAGTTGGAATATTCATGAATGTACTTATTTTTGTTGGGAATTTAACTATTGTTACATATTTCACCGTGGTGGAAAACATGGATGCTTATCGTGATGTTAAGATGGGTGACGTGATCGTTGGGGAACCATTTTGTAAGGAGGTCGAAAT
Source organism: Artemisia tridentata subsp. tridentata (assembly GCA_021014915.2). Lineage (NCBI taxonomy): Eukaryota > Viridiplantae > Streptophyta > Magnoliopsida > Asterales > Asteraceae > Artemisia > Artemisia tridentata. Next base: position 143,466,285 of record CP139504.1, on the reverse strand, counting down.
TAACGCTAAAAGATTTGAAGGAAAGATCACCTTTAAAAGTAGAAGCAACGTCATCACTTACATGATGCCTCATGCTCACCCAAGGTTTAAATATGCCCCTAACAAATTTTGTTACAAATTTACACCATTTCTTTTTGTAGATGAAAATGACGCTGAGAAAGGGATCGAGTATCCGTACCAAAAGATGAAAGGATTCTACAAAGGTGTACTTGAATTGGGGCCGGAATATGTTCGTAACGAAGTAATTCGCAACTACATCGTGCACGGACATGTGGGGATCAATAGAACAAATTAAGGAGCTGAACGTGAGTCTAACTTGAAGACTCTGGAATAAAGACAAGTGCTGACCGGGAGACAACCCGGAAGAAAAAATTTTTACTTTTCTGTTCTGTGTCGAGTCTGTCAAACCTGCAGAAGATGCGGCGCATCTCCATCATAAGATGCGACGCATCACCTGCACTGGTCATATCTTATTTCATTTTCTGCATTTTTATTTTTGACTTTAAAACTTTCTGTCAGTTTATTTAATGCGGCGCATCCCTGGTTAAGGATGCGACGCATCTTTTATTCTGATTCGTATTTATTCCAGGCTCGATACGGCGTATCTTCTTCCATAAGATACGGCGTATCGACTAACCTGATGATTTACAGTTTAATTTTTTAGGTTTTATTTTTACTAACTACTAATGTATTATGCAAGTTTGAACCTTCTTAACTCAGGTGTGTTAAATTCTAAATGGTATTATAGATTCCTGCATTTTTTTGTGGATACATCATCTATGAAGCTTAAACGTTCTCATCCACAAGAAAGTTGATTTTTGCTCTTATACGAATAATGGAGGATCATACCGAGCAAATCTCAGGGGAGTTTTTCTGTTCTAATTCTTTTATTTTCCAGTTTTTAACCTTTGACACAAACAACGAGGACGTTGTTTAACTTAAGTGGGGGGATGGAGAATTAGAACACTTACTTGTCCTAAACTTTTTCAAAATATGCTTAAAATGCGCTTAATATATCAAAATTTAAATTTTTTTTTAGCATGCTTTTGTTTAAAGTCTAAATTACATAACCGCACACATAACTCTATTCTTTCAAAAATATTAAAACTTTAGTGTGCTGGTGACTTGTAAACTTTAGAACTTGGCTTGTATACTATTCGAGACCACCATAATGTGTATTATCTATATAATTAGAGTGACTTGTCTAAATTGGTAAATTTCTAGGATTATACCCAAATAGCCTTTATATGTTATGTGATATTAACTAACTACACTGGTTAGTTAACCCCTGTATAAACCCTTTGTTACTCTCACTTTTAGAGTAAGATACCCCTAGAAAAACCCTCAGAGCCATTCCTTTCGTTTCTTACACCTTTGTTATAATGTTTCGATACACCCTTACACCTTAGCCTACCCTGTAGATTAAAATCCGTGTTTAATTGCTTTAGGCAAAGTGTGTTTCCTTACATTACCTGTGTTCGCGTGCGTAATTCATTATCTTTGGTTAGGTCGGGAAATTGCACAATGCATTTGGTATGAAAGTAAATATTGTATAACTTTTAGTTTATTTTTCGTGTGTTTGCTACTTTCACTATTACAGTTATTTCTAAAAGTATGAAGAGTATGGAAAAATTATCCGGAAAAATAGTGATAGAAAAGTTGTGAAATTTTACACATATATGTTGATGTCAATAAAAAAAAAAAAAAAAAAAAAAAAAAAAAAAAAAAAAAAAAAATCGAAAAAATAGAAAAGAAAAAGAAAAAGGAAAAGTTGGAAGTTTGTTTTAATCAACTTATGTAAAGTTTTGTATTAAGTGGGAGATATCACCACTATTTGTTGTTGTATATTATATTTATGGATTGAATGGGAGTTGGCCGTTATGGGAACGCCAACTAAGGTTATTCTTTGATTGAGATTTTGTTGAGTATAATCCGTGTCTACCTAAAGCGTGTGTTTCAAGTGTTAAAACGTGAGTTATTCAATGATATGAGTCTTATTCATGGGATGGTTGGGAAAGTGATTAATCACACTTAGGATTTTAATTTATTTGTTTTTTTTATTTTCATTTTACACCAATTTGTATCCCAAATATTATCCATACCCTATATCATTCTTCATCCAAACCTTTGATTTATTGAGGTTAGGGATTTGAGCAATCTTAAGTATCGTAGTCGTGGATTCGGCTATGTATTTAAGATTTTGTCACCCTTTTTGATATAATATTATTGGTGAAGATTACTTGGTCCTATCTTTAGCCTATTCGAGTTAAGGATTTGAGCAATTGCAAGTATCGTGGTCGTGGATTCGATCATGTATTTGTAGTTTTGTCGCCTTTTCTGGAATAAGAGATCGATAGAGATTAAAAAGGATGATCAACCCTTAACCAACAAACCATTTTTACCGCTTTAGACTTGTTACTCCTTGGCTTTAGTGGGGGAGATGCGTATACTTGCCAAGCCTATGATAGAATATTCGTCACGACTAAGCAACTAAACGATTTAGAATTGTTTTACATTAAAAATTATTTTGGTTTCTACTTCGTTAAGTGTTTGGTTGTGTGATTATGACAAAACGAATACGTGCTTAAATATAAAAATAAATCCTAATATCTTTTAGGATACATTTTCGTACGATTAATTCTAAGGTTTACTTGGGGACAAGTAAAGTTCAAGTGGGGGGATATTTGAAGAACTCAAATAAGTACATTTTATTATCATCATTTATCCTATTTATTTGACTTGTTTTATTATATTATACATGAGAATCGATACATTAATGTTTACTTTAGTAATTCTCAGGTAAAAACAAGCATTATGTGAAACTTGGCGATTTTGGACTAATTATGGAGCAAAACAAGCGAGATGTTAAAAGTCTACTGAAATCCAGAAGATGCGCCATATCTCACTCAACAGATACGACGCAATATCATACTTAGATGAATTCGAAGACCATTGCCTGACTTTGAAGAATGCGCCGCATGCAATTCTGTCATGCGCCGCATATGAAACTTTGGTCAAAGAAGAAGATCAAGCTCGTTCTACTCCAGATACGCCGCAATATACTTCTAACATACGGCGTATCACTATCAAGATTTCACAAGTTACAATCCAAGTACATGCGCCGCATACAAAGATCAAGTTACGCCGCATCTGAAGACGGTGTACGAATATTCCAGAATATATTAATCTTGGACCCCACGCGAAGTTAAGTCAATGCGCCGCATATATCCCTGAGACAGAAACTATAAATACCCCAAGGACAGACGAATTTGAGAGTCTTGGACAGTGTGAAGAAATAACCCTAGAGCCGAATTCAGACGACCAAGCAGCACAAGACACACCTTAAACGAAGATACAAGAGCTGTAAGAAGGTCCTGCATGTATTCAATTCATTAAGTAGTTTTGTTTTATTGTATTAGTACGCTTTAATTCATCAGGATTGATGGGCTTGTGTCATGTGACTACGGAAGATCATGCACTCCCCTTAATATTGCTTTCCCATTAATTAAAGTTTATATGTTGATGTCTTTGGTGACTTTTATTAGTGCATTGATAATCTCTGTGTCTTGCTGAGTCTTGCTTGGGTCGCCATGCCCCTTCCTCGCCTATTTATTAGAGACGCTTAAATGAATAGGATATACGTAAGTAATCATTAAGGGTTTACTCACCGATAAGATTAGAGCCAACGAGAAAGGTTTAATTATATACACTTCATATAAAACTAGCAATAAAACAAGTGACAAGCTACTTAATTATCAGGACAGGTCTTCTTATTGTCTCGAGTATCTATCTGTGTACGTGTGTGCTAATCGCTGATTCGTGCTCATTAGTTTAGTTTTCTACTTAATTATAACCAAACCGTGCCAGTCTCTCAGGCTGAACCCCCTTGCGTTAGATTAGGTTGTATAGCTAACTTAGGATATTAAAATACTGATTAGAATAACTAGATAATACGTTCCACTCTTAGTGATCGACACTCTACTTACCATTATATTCATACTGACCGGGTACACTGCTCGTTAAGTGTGTGTGTTATTGATAAGTCGGCTAAATATAAATTTAAAACTTGAGTAGGCATTAATACTGCTAAACCGCAATGACACGCACGCCCCATCACATCCCACATAGGTTGATCGTCATCCATTGGAAATGGTAATTCAAGGAAAAGATTAACGATTGGATGAACTTCGGAAAGGTTTTCAAATGGTGGGTTAACGGTGTTTGGAATTCTTTGATCGAGTGGAACAAATGGGGTTCTCTTTTTGCGAAATAAACGTTCGGGGTTAGACAATGGTGAACTTAATTCTTTGTTAGAAGAACGAGTGGTCATGCACGAGAAAAACGAGCCTATCGAAAAGGATTTTAAAAATAAACTTAAAAGAAAAGAAATTTTTTTTTATAAACAATAATGAAAGGAACCGGCGGTCGAAAAGATGGATCGGTGGTTGGGTCTGAAGAAAAATTTACCGAGGGTTGAAACCGTACGGTCGAGGGAATGGACCGGCGGTTTGAGTTGGAAAAGTTTTACCGAAGGTATGAACCGGACGGTTGAGGGACTGAATCGGCGGTTCGGAAATTTTTTTTTAACGCGACTGATAAACCGGCGGTCGATAGTTCGGACCGAAGGTTTGGAGTAAAAGAAAAATTACCGAGAGCTAGGATCGCAAGGTCGAGAATTCGGACCGAAGGTTTGGTCTGAATAAAAGATTACCGAGAGCTTAGAACCGTGGGTTTTGGATTGGAATCTAAGGTTTGCATGAAAATATATATTTTCTTTAGAGCTGAACGACACGATACCGAATATCAATACGAGTAGGAATAGAACAAGTAAATTATAAATAAAAACTTCACGAAAACGTGATCAAATCCCTGGCAACGGCGCCAAAAACTTGATATGCCCGTTTCGAGTGCAACTTTTAAATTTATAACACGATCTACCAATAATTCAAACGAAACACATACGAGCAAGTATACTCGTCCGTGTGTAGTAAGAGGTGAAATGGTAAGCCGAGGTCGTTCACAGGGATTTGTTTAGTTTTTGGAATGTGAGTTTTAAATATAATATCAATCTTGTTCAACGATACTAATAGCAAGCAAATAATGATGATGTAAATTCAATAAATTAAAGACTACACTTGCCTAGACTAGTTTTGCACAATTCACTTGATATGCTTATGACAATGGTTCCATTTGACTATGATCAATGAATTAGGTGGTGTTCTAATACAATTAGTGGTTTACTAACTCTATTGTTTCCAACACTTTCAATCCTCGTCAAGATTTTAAGATGACAAAAACAATATTTAAGATTTGATCAATCCAAGACTAACACAACTCAATTACTTGATTCGCTTTCGTTTCACAAGTAATTGACAACCACACTATTTTAGTTTTCCAAGTTTAACCAAGTTACTTATGAAATGGACAATACATAAGGTAACACCCTCATAGACAAAGGTTTACAACTAATTGACTAACAATGTCTTTTTCATCCCATTACATTATTAGTAATTACCCAAACTTGACAACTCTTTAGTGGAGAAAACTCTTAATAGCACAATTCGTTCTTAGTATTAGCTTTCGTTTATCTTAGAACCAATAAGTCATAATCAACCAAATAAATCATGTAGCAAACATCATCTAGGCAAGTGCACAAGGCACTTAGCCACTCATGGTAAACAAAGTGATAACCGCAAGAAATTTATCACTAGAAAACATGATTAAATAGTCTTACAAAAGTTGTAATGATGATTACAAGTAATGAAGAACACTTGTGAAATGATCAACAATGATCCTTGAATGATGGAATTGATGATTGGTGAATGTAAGCTTTCCCTTTTCCTGCGTTTCTCTTCCTTGTCGCCCCTTTTAGAGAGTGGTAACAGATTTCTTGTATGATATATGTGATAATTGATGTTAGTAGATGTCTCTCTTGTTGTTTCCAAGCATTATATATATATATATATATATATATATATATATATATATATATATATATATATATATATATATATATATATATATAGGATAACTCTCCTTGGCCACCAAGCATAATTCTTGGGCTCAAAGTGTCATAAATTTGAAGGCAAGATGAATTAAATGTAAGTAGATGATCAGACTTGGATTGATGGCACTTTAACTCTTCTCTTTAATGCAAATATAGAAGACTTTAAATGGCTGGACCCAGGGTCGGAACTAAGGACCTGAGGTCTGAATGTCTGCTGGACCTTGGGTTTGAGATCCAGCTTCAACCTTCATCATTCATTTCATCATTTCATGATCTTTTCTTGAACTTGAAAATCATTGCGATCTTGATTCTTTATCTTTAACGATCCGTCCAAAGCCTTTATCGTGAGAAGAATCTTATGTTTGTGCATAAGCTCTTGATTTCGCAACTTTTCTCCATCTTTTTAGCTATTTTCCTGAACTTGATCGTACCTGAACCTAAATACATCTTTTGCACCTTTTAAGCATAATATGTTCATAAATACAACCAAATAACATGCATAATCATAAGAATAACGCTAATAAAACATGTTAGATTTGAGCGTTATCAGAGAGAAATGGAAAGTTGGGAGCCTTTGTTGAGAGAGAAAGTAGAAGGTATTAGATTAATGTGAAAGGTCCAACCCTCTCCTTTGGTGGAGAGGGGTATTTATACACTTACATAATACGCCCCGTGTGGGCCGTGGAGTGAGCTGACAGAGGGTAAAGACCCGACCCACTCCACGATTACTTTAATAACTAAACTATTACAAATATTACTACTAATCCTACGAGCTAGTTGATGCCAACTGATACTCGGGGTGACCGAGTCTTCATATGAATATTTGTGTTCCTAACAGAAACTGAATCTGTGCCCCTTGATTCACCTCTCCTAGCAGGTAACACAGCTAGAAGTGATGAGGGCAGTATTAAACTAAAGGAATTGATGGTTCTCTATACACAATTGTCCAACAAGGTGGTATCCCTGGAAGAAGACATCTCTTGTCACAAAAGGAACTTTGCCAAGGTCTACACCAAGCTGATTCTCAGAGTATAGCATTTGGAAGCTCAACTTAAGATGAAGAAATCCAAGATGGTGGTGTCTACTAGTTCCTCTGATTCTGGTTCAGATGATGGTGATGATTCTCCCAAACAGGGGAGGAAATCAAGGAAAACAGGATCTCAAACTCAGGGGAGGACTTTAGATTTTGAAGAACAAGGTACTGGTGGTGGTGGTGGTGGTAATGATATGGATATGGGTGAGCAAAGTGAACAAAGTGGTACTGATCAACATCAAGAAGGTACTGCTGAAGTTGAAGAAGCAGTACAAACTGTTGAGGTAGCAGTTCAAACTGCTAAGGATAAAGGAAAAGGGATTCTGGTTGAAGAAGATGAGCCACAGACTAAGAAGATCAAACCTAAAACTCAAATGCAGATTGACTATGATGCAGAAGTAGCAATAAATATGCATGAAGAAGAAGTAGCTAAGTTTATGGAAGATAAAAGAATGGAAAAAGAAAGGATGGCTACAGATGCTCAGATTGCTCAAGAATCACTTGAAGAAGAGATACAATATCAGATTAATATTGATCCAGTTGTTAGACAAAGAGCATTAGAGTTGATTGCAGATGAGAGTCTAAGTATTCAAGCAAGATCAGCAATACTTGCAGATTTCATTTACTCTAGGAATGAAGAAGTGGCTTTGGATGACACTGTGGAGAATATTAGATCAAGTCAGAAGAGAAAAAGACAACCAACCAAGGCACAGATCATTGCTGGGTTGAAGATGTATCTGAGAAATCAAGCAGGTTGGAAGGCATATCAACTAGAGGGGAAATCAAATGAAGAGATAGAGTATTTGTACTACAAGGCATTCAGAAGAGCTCATATGAAATTTCCTGAAGACTCAGAGAAAAGATTTTCTAAAAGACTCAAGACTTCTGAGACAAAACCAACTGAGAAAGAAGAAGTTCAAGGAGAGAAAGTGGAATTATCACTAGATCAGATGAGCAAGATGTTAGTAACTGTTCCAGAAATTCTTCATGTTGACCCACTTCAAGCTAAACATCCTATTATGGATTGGGAGATCTACAGAGATAAATTTGGAAAGGCTTGGAAGATTACAAGAGTTGGTGGAGAGACAACAGTCTTCAAGAATTTTGGAAATTTGCTAAGAATCTGTGATAGAGAAGATTTGGATACTCTGTGGAAGCTAGTACAAGAAAAGCTCAAGACAAAGAAGAAGACAGATGTGAAAGAGCAAGAACTATGGGTTGAATTCAAAAGACTATATAAGCCAGATCCTATAGATGTTTATTGGAATTTTCCTTATTATGATCTGACTACATCATGGGAGTTTTATAGTTCAAGCAATGTGCATCATCTATCAACACAGAGTGGAGTAGATATATTCTTGTTAGCTGAATTGGAATATCCTTTGAGTTATGAAGTGTTAGCTGTGATGATTTCTTTGAAACTCGGATGTGAAGAACACTCAGAGGTGGTTAAAGACTTGATACAAAGGATATTTGATCAGTATGAAAGAATGAGGAAGAATAGAAGATGAAGTGTTTGGAAGAATCCCCCCATCATCAGAGTTGAAGTTTAATTCGAAGAAACTTAGTGATTTGGAGAGAAATCATAAGTTTAGGGGAGGATTGTTGGGAATTAAACCAACAGTTAGTACTGCCAGGCTAAATGTTTCAACTGTTGAAGAACAACACAAGTAGTACTAACTGCCAGTACAAACACTTTTTACTGCTTATATGCTGAAAACGTGTAATATGATAAGTATAGAAAGGATTTAGTGAATATCTTATATAATTAGAGTTATAGTTATCTTGTACAGGAATCCTTGTTCTATAAAAGGATATCCTAAGTTAGGTTTTATGTACACAAGTCATACGTATTTTTTTGTGAAAGATTCAAGGTTGTAAAACCCTAGTGATAGAAGATCACTCGTATTATTCATAAATAATATTGAATCATTTTGGTTAACCATTGTCTTCATTGTTCATACATATTCAATCACTGTTCCATTCATTCATACACATCACACAAACAATATCTTCTAAGTATTAGCTAGTAAATTCCGCGTGCTAGTTAGTATCACTCAAAGTATCTCTAACACAAGGAGTGTGTTTAGATCCGGTCATTTTTAAACAGAAAATATAATGAATCCCAAAGATCCCTTTAACATAAAAAAAAAAAGTAACATGTTAAAGGGGTGTTTGTGTTAGCTTACTAAGATTTGTAAAAGTCGATATAAATTCACATTTTTTGGCATATTATATTGATTTTATGCACTTGAGCTGCAAGCTCAAGGTGATAGGCAGTTGATAAGCCGAAAATGGAGAGCTTTATTGGCTTTCCAAATGTTAGTAAGCGGATAAGCCCATAAAAAGAAGCTAATCCAAACATCCCTTTTGATCCAAGTTGAATTCCATATGATTGATCTAAAGTATCGCTATTTTTAAGTAGACTAGCATCAAGAAAACCGCGGAACGGCTTCTTGCTATCTGAAACCTTACCAGAGTAATCTTCACTGGTTGCCTGCAAATATAATATGCAATTAATATCAATCCAGATAATTTTGAGATTCAAGAAAGCGATAAACGGTTTGCATACCTCAACATTTTCTAGTTATTCGTGGTCCATCCCCAGCATTTTCAAAACACGGCGAGCAAACAGAAGTCGAATACAGTAGGCTGCATCTGAGAACGGGTGAACAAAGAAACTTTAATTATGATAACTTGCATTACTAAAAACAAAAATAAGGTTCAGTTTACTACATTAAAAAGTGAGCAGCCAAACAGCCCCTTTAAAATCACTTTCCAGCATAAGACTACAGCAAATCCCAGATAGCCCCTAAAATTAGTTAACGTATATTGACCTATTTATTTATGAATGGGATGGCTTGGGTTAAATTGGAGAATTGCGGATTGCTTATTTAAACTACTCATGCAGTTTTATATCGCTTATTTCGAATTATGAATGTCTAGTTGCTTATTTATAAAAATTTACTTCACTCGCAAATATACAGATTAATGAATCATACCCCTATTCAGCCAATATACTATGCAATTTCTACACAGCCTTTAGCACCAACCATTGCACCCATGTCTGATAAATAGCCAAACATGAAAACTGAAACTCAAACCAGCAATAAAAAAATATAACTGACATCATATAAAAAAAACTAAAAATCCTTAAACGTAATGTATTTAGAGTTGATAAACTCACAAAACTGATTTAGATTCAACTGAAAGAATGTAATTTCATGATGTAATTTTGCAATAATCTTCTCCATCTTAAGATCCACAGTAAACGAATCTTTGCTGCAAGCTTGTTAGAGTCTGCTTCGACATATGAAGCAACTGCTGCTGCTGACCGACAACCGTCATCATGGCACCTGCACAAACACACCCACATTCCCATAAAACTCATACAAACCAAAAATAAAAAAGTCACATTTAATAACTAAACATACGAAAGTGGTGTGAACCTCATGTATTTTGAGGAATTTTTACCTCCCTCGATCATAGGTCTGCACAATTACAACACATTATCAGCTTATGACACTAAAACAAAAGGCAGAAACAACAAATAGGCGGTGTAGGAAACATTCCATGAAAATGTATGAAATAAAACCCATTTGCATGGCATCCTGCATAATATCTGAACCAACACCCAAAGGAAAATCACCACAAACCTGTTTTTCAACACAATTTCTTCTACCATAATAATTAGGCTCATAATTAGGCTCGGATTTGTAAATAGAAAAGGGTCAAGAAGATCTGAATTCCGCCATGGCTGCAAAGGAACACGGTTGCATAGTAACAACTATAACATCATGCCCTCCGGTCCTTGCCGCGCCAAGTTAGGGGTAGAATTGTCGATGACCCACTTCATTTGACTCAGAAAACGGTGACAAATCATCACAGCCCACTAACATATTCTTATTAATACTAAGCAGAACACATTGCAATGCTTGGACAACACCCAGTTATAAATATGTATTATGGAGCGTGTAATACACCGTCGTTTTTGTTCGCACATTATAAAGTGCAGCAAAAGATACTAAATATGGGTGGCCCTTTATTACCCTTGTATACATAAATTGAGGAAGCGTTAGCCTGCCACTATGAGGAGTGATACTGTGAATGTGAGTATAAACACATCATTCAGGTCAAGTAGATGAATAAGCCATACGTTCAAGTAAGCAACCTCATAAGGCAAAAAAAGTAAGCCATCCGTGATTCTAAAAAAAGTAAGCAACCTCATAAGGCAAAAAATCCCAAATTTAACTAAATTAAACATATGCAATCAGGGTTGATAAACTTACCCAATCGAGCTATGGCGATATGCAGTTTCAAGATTCACTTTTTGCTTCTTCTTCTTCCTCAAACTGATGATTTCGTTTTAGTTTGAATCCGCTTTTTTTATTACGGTTAGTGTGTGTCTGTATGTTTTTTGATATGGGGATGGGAGGTTCTCGAAAATTATAATGCATAATAATAAGTAGAATCAAGAAGCATCTGATGCAGATTATTTGCTGGACACTTGTTACATCTTCATGGAATCGTACATTCATTACATAGGTATTACGGGATGATTAAGGAAAATGGGGGTTGAACAGTGTTTCCCAAACCGAAAACAAACCAATAAGGTTTTGCCACACTATCCATTCATTAGGTGTGTGGGCTTTAGGGCGCATATCTTGGTAAAGTTGGACCAATAGGAGCCCGGATTAGAAAATAACGGGCCACTTAAAAAAATACTATTGACCCCGTTTGATTTTGGGTAATAGTATACTCCGTATTTTATAATAAGAGATTTAGGAAGATGGGTATGTCCATCTTTTACCTCTTAATTTGTTTGTATACTTTGATCTTTGATGTGCTAATATATTTTCACCATTTTCACAAAAAATAAATAAATAAATAAATAAAAGATTTAGTGGTTCAAACACAATATTACATATTAACATAGTAGCAGTCTATGCATATTGGTTCAACATGTGAAATACCTTTCAGTAATGACAAAGTAGTAAGGCTATTGTTGAAAAACCCAGTTGCATCCATATTTTGGAATCATTATTTATTAGCGAAAAGAAAGGAAATGCGACAAATACTTTAGGGTATAGTAAAACCTCTATAAATTAATACTCGATAAATTAATAAGCTCGATAAAATTAATAATTTGTCCAGTCCCAACTTGGGACCAGTACAAATTTGAACCCCAATCGATAAAATAATAGGATAATAATTTTTTTGAACCATAGTGTATATATATTGGTTCCAATTAAACAATAAAGTAATAATTACTAAAAACTTTCACAATTCTTCCAATGCCTTGAACATCGTAACATTCATTAGTATACATTCATCAATTTCTTCAATACCTTGAATTCATAAAATGTTAATTGTAACTTGTTTTTCTAATTTATTTTTCATCTCTAACTAGTATACATTATAACTAGTATATTGGACTTGGAAATTTAAAGGTCATACGTAAAACCTCTTTAAATTAATAAATTATTAATTTATCGATATAATAATATCTCGCTAAATTAATAAAATATTCCGGTCCCGACATGATTAATTGTAACATCCCCAAAATCGAATCCAGCGGAAGCATACATGTCACTGGAGTGCTACTCAAATGGTATCACAACACAAGGTACAAAGAACGGTTTTACCTCAACTGTTTAGAAGAAAATTCATAAACAAAATTATTAAGCTTTACATCCTTCAAAATGATGCGGAAATAGGGCCCATAAAATAAATACAGAGGTCCCAAATATTTATCAGGGTCGTCTATGACCGTGCCCTTTGCCAAGCACCTTCAGAAGTAAGCTATTGCCTTAAACCTGCGAATATACGCTAAAAGTGTCAACACGAGGTTGGTGAGTTCATAGGTTTTAGTTTAAAACAGTATGGTTGAACCACAAGGTTTTCAAGTTCAAATAGTCATTCTCAACAAATCAAATATAAAGTAGGCTCACACTGCCAAATTCATAATTCCCAAAACAAAATCCGCAAACAAAACCATAATCAAACAACTCGAACCATAATCAATCACACAGATACTACACTCATGTAGTGTCACGCAAATTTATCTGTTACGCTGGTTAAGTCACATATACCAAGTCATGAGTCGCACTCAAGGAGTGTCTCATATCATAACAATAATCAGCTATAGGTGCACCATAAAGTAATACCCGCACAGATGCAGCTCATACAATAATAATGCCGCACAGATGCAGCTCATATAACAATAATCCCACACAGATGCAGCTCTTACAACAAATAACCTTAGCCAGCTCGCGTAACAGTTTCATAACCACAAACACAATTTCAGGTCAAATCAACAAACAAGTTTCGCATATATCTTACCCTAAAACATATCAGGTCCATAAGGAAATAATCACATAAGAAACAGATAATCACTTAACGCATTCAAATAACCAAATCAAATATTGCAACCAAACAGTCAAGTCTTGAGTAAACAATTCACGTATCTCATTGAACAAGCGTTGAGTTAAAAACGAGCATGTATTCTCCCCCAAAACAGTTGTAAAACCAGTAAAAGTAGGGGCCATGAACTCACCTTAGCCACAACAATGCAAACATCACAACCGACACAACTGGCATCAAGGGCCTATCACAACGGTATCCGGAGACAGATACAACGGTACGGGATCGGCACGACCTAATATGTATACAGTTATCTCAAAATACGTCTCGTAATAATTAAGTCTACAAGAGACAACGTGTCATAGTTTTCGTGGATTACTCGTATCAATAGTTTCAAAAGTCCAGTATCATTGCACATGAGAAAATTTAGTATCAATGTTTCGTGTGGTAGTAAGAAAACATAGACTCAAGGTACAACTCACGCCAAAGAAGAGTAGACAAGCAACTACTGACGCAAACTCAATCAACAAAGAAAGTCCAGAAGATAACGACAAATAAATATGTTAATACAAATAGGGTGATTGTGTCACAAATCATAATTTCAGGTCATTTTCCAAACCTCGACAAATTGTTATTCTCGGGATCACTATTCATTATTTACTATTCACCAATCACTATTTATCATTTTCGGAGTCAGTTTGAGACTTTGAGAAGTTTTCAAAAGTTTTACTATTCATGAAACACTATTCATTCCCGGAGAGAAATCACTATTCATGGTTATCATTTATCATTCCGTAAACTAGGTTTACGGGTATTCAAATTCGCGTAACCAGTATGGTTTAGCTGCGTATTCATGCATCATCAGTAAGGACACGTCATATAGACTAGAGTATTCTACATATCATCAGTAACATCATTATCATATTAGGTCATGCACGGGTTTGTGTGATTTTCATTAACGTATGTTCATTTATTTATTAAACGTTACCACTCAGACATTACTACTAACATTATACCCGACACTCCCGTATATGATCCTAATATATTTTCACACTAATTATAATGATATAAAGATTATATTATTACATTACCCGGTGTTTTTAAACCAATTGCTATATTTTCCGTTAGGAGCTTATAACCCCGTCGGCTTGCGATATTTCAACCCGATAATTATTCTAACACCCGATTCTTGCAAGGAATATGATTTTACAATTTTTACAACTTTGTCGTATTTTATTTTAACTCGTCATGATTTATTTCCAGTTAACTCGGTACCCGATAACACCTATTGTATACACTAAACACACTAATACTTATCTAAATGGGGACATGATCTTTAATAAACTATCAAATCCATTTCTTTTACTTACACATGCCGCCCCCCTTTTTGCCTAATACTCCAAGAATTCTTAATTGTTAGACAAAAACCATTAATGTTTCATGTATACATAATCGTGAATTAATTTCCATAACATTCATTCTTAACAAACCAACTAGCAAATAAGTTCAATATTCTCTCTTTTCCTCTCCTTCTTTGCTCGGCCAACGCAAGAACACCAAGAACATGCATCAATTTTTGAAGATCAAGTTATAAACAAGTTCCATTTACACTCCTAGCTAGGATTTTGAAATAAAAATCCCTAGGTTTCTTACACATTTCTTTCCAAACCACCTCAAATATTCAAGTAAGTGAGTTACATATTTTTACTTCCATTCCATGTATTTTCAAGTTTTATTAGTAGCAAGTTATGCAAAATATATGTTATACATACCACTTGATACTCATTTTCTCTATAAACATAGATCTATACATTTTTAGTAATATTCTCATGAAACCCACCATGGTTGGTGATGTTTAGGACCCCATGACACCTTAAGAAGGTGTATGGTAGGATTAGAGTAGTTGTGGTGTTGATTGGAAGTGGTATGATCAAGTTTTGAACCATAAAAATGAGTTTTTAACACTATAGAAAAGCTACTGTCCAAAAGCGTAAAATCTGGAAAACTCCGTAACTCTTGAACTATTTTGGCCTTCATATTTAGAAAATACCTACAAAAACGAAACCGTGGGCGTTGGAATGAGCAAACACCGACTTACGATGAAGGAGATATGATTTTTCCAAGTTAGACGACGAAAAACTATTTTCTGAAAATTTGCGTGCTGTTTGCCGAACTTCAAAGGACCAAACGAGGTATTAGACGTGATCTAGATGAGCCGACCTACTGAAAATATGTTAGTACATGTTAATATGAAGCCGTGGATATAAAGAACGTAGAAAATGAGCTTGTAACGACCGAGATATACACGTTTGAAACCCGACGAACTCTATTTATTTTTGACAGCCCCTAATAGAAATATTTTCTAAGTGTAAAAACTAGTATTTTTACAAGGCATAACATTGCTAGCCGATTTTTTAATTAATCAAGACGCGTATAATCAAAATGACAAACATATGAATTCAAGGTAAAGTTATAAGGTTTCTAAAAACGCCAAGCTTATTCACTAACACTTAACGTACAATATTTCACTACTAGTTTTATGAGGCCATTTAGGCATATTTTCAAGTTATGAAAAATGTTAAACTACGACGAAAACATTATATTTGCCAATATAACATCAAATGAGGATCGTGGAGTACTGTTTCAACATATTTACACGAAACGTAGTTTATAACTTAACGAGACGTCAAAAATGTATTTTTCGTCGATAAACGTTATTTTCAAAAGCAACAAGTGGTATCGTTAACATACGTATTTGCATGTGTTGCATTGTATCATTGCTTACCTTAGATCATATCATTCGGATTATTTCCGAGCGTCTGGCAAACACTTATTTGGGGCATTTATTATTGTGCTTAATTGCATACCAATTCGTCGAGCTTCGGGGTCATGAGCTTAGGCACTGTATTTATATATTTTTGGCTATGACGTTAAATTATCGTGATTGTCATGCTATTGAAATCTTGTGGTCCGCACTTTACTTATTTACTTAAACCTATGAACTCACCAACAATTATGTTGACCCTTTTAGCGTGTATTCTCAGGTAATTAAGGCATTCACATCATGACCGGCATTTGGACTTATCTAGGAGTCGCGGTGACGACGCGTCTCACCCGGATTTTTATGCACTTAAACTATCGTTTGATTTGTAACAAACTTCTTTCCGCAAAACTTGAATTATCTTTTGGGTCCTAACTTTTGTAAACTCTGAATGTTTTAATCAATCAAACGATGTACTTTTAAAACGACACTCTATGTCGTTTAATGTAACTATAACTGTGATGCTATGGCAGTCACGCCCCAGGTATTCCATTCCGCTGCAAATCAGGTATTTGGGGGTGTGACAGATTGGCATCAGAGCTAAGGTTATAGTGAACTAGGTTGTATCTTGGACCCTAGACTATAACCACATCATCATAGCATCTCATCATTTCATCATAAGTGCATATTCACTATACATGCGGTTTCATTTGCGAGTTACTTATACTTATACTTATATATTTTTTTATTGACCTGGTTCACAGCGATATGTCTTCACCTACCACCCTATTATCATTCTAGTAGACTCGGACAAATAGGATGCTTTTTCATCCACTGATACACCTACATCACCACTCTCACCTTCCTATACCTCGACATTCCCATATCACTCACATTTGTTAGGTGATAACTCCCACCCGTTTGAGATGTTAGCACCACCTGAACCCGACTTAGAAGAGACTACCAGATATGACAATGAGACCTTTGAGATTCAGGAGACTGCCTTTACCTTTCCACTATCACCATTGCCATTCCCCTTTTCCATTCCACATATCAGGAATTAGATGACACCTTGTGGATAATACCAAGATCACCGACTCAACCGGAACATCAGCAGATTGCTCAAGAATGGTTTGGAATCTACACTATCTCGGACATGATCGATGCACAACTCCAGACCCCACTTCAGGACCCATCCCAACCATATGATGCCGCAACCCTAGATTCACTCAGAGGGGCACCAGGAAGCCTCTAGACTAGACTTATATCTTTACTAGCTTTTACTATTATCCTAGCCACGGGATGTGTGGCATAGTTCAAAGAAGCTTGTAGTATTTTGATTGTTGTACAATGAAATCACCAAGTATTGACTCTACAATATGGATATGGTTGTGCTATCTATGATATCGGTCCATGTAGACCGAAATTTTCATTTTATATATCCACGCGTGTCATGATTATATTTATGATATTTCGTGATTTCAACTTGTTGTGATTTCACTCCACTTATACATGTCATGATTGCGTATATGTGATTATGATGATCTTTACTACTTATAAATTCTCATGGTCTCTTATGATTTTGAAGAAGTTAGTTAAAGCAAACCACTCCAGACATGACACAAGCCACCGTTAAGCAAATCATTTCCAAGAGCATATCCACAGCCCTCGCCAAAAATCTTACCCATGAAGAATTTATGAATGGCAATCCCCTCACCTTCAGCGGAACTGAAGGCGCGAAAGGATTTTGCAAATGGTTCAAAGAAGTAGAAACAATATTCCTAAGTGGTAACTGTCACAAGGGAGACAAAGTTAAGTTCGCCACTTGCACTTTTCGGGATCGTGCTCAGGAATGGTGGATCAAATATGTTCAGTTAATAGGGGTCGACGCTGCTTACTCAATCTCGTGGGAGAAACTAAGAAGGATGATGACCTTAGAATATTGTTCGAGAAGCGAATTACAAGCAATGGAACAGGAAATCCTAGACTTTACCATGGTAGGAGATGATGTTGCCAAATACACTAAACGTTTTTACGAATTAGCACGACTAGGCCCTACAATGGATGAACCAGAAAGCAAGAAACTTGAGAGGTATATCGGGGGACTCTCCCCTGAAATCCGTATGTTGGTCGCCTCATTAGAACCTGATACCATGTTTAAAGCTATCCGTACGAAAATCAAGGCAGAGGAACACATAGCTCACACCAAGACCATAGGAAACAATAATGACAACAAACAAAAATGGAACAACAACCACAACAAGAGAAAGTGGGACGACAATCAGGGTGGCAATGCTACACAACAACCACCTAAGATACAAGAAGTGGTGGAAGCCTATGCTGTTGGGCCAAGTAAAAAGAAAGGATATGCAGGGACTCTACCCAAGTGCATTAATTGTCGGTTTCACTACAATGGACCTTGCCCCACTCAATGTGGAAACTACCAAAAGGTTGGACACAAAGCCAAGGATTGCAAGGCTCCCACCCTCGTAATGAATCAAAAAGTCACGGTAACCTGCAAAGAGTGTGGAGTAATTGGACACTTCAAGAGCGAATGCCCAGAGCTGAGAAACCAGAATGAAGGAAGAGCTCATTGAAGTGCGAAGCTCTTCAAGACAACAATGACAATGACAATGAATAAGAACAAAGAACTTCTGTCTTAATAATTAACCATAGATGGAGCCCGCTAGGGTTGTATTTATTAAAGTAGCCTATCTTAAGTACTTTCTTATAACCTTGTTGTATCATGTACTCTTCTATCTAATGTAATCCCTACCTTTTAACATCTCCACCATGAGCACAATCTTCGTTTATTTCATTTCCTATTCTATTTGCCCAATTTTCAATCATATCGCAACAACATACCACTATTATAGTAGGAGTTAGGCAAATTTCGCCTATGGATAAAGACTATTACCATTCCGTAAGATGTTCCACACCCATCCTATAACCCATTCAACAGATTTTATTACAAGATATTTTACTACCGCTTTAAAAAAACTGTTTGACCTAACCTTACCTCAAGCTATTTTACTACCATTTCAGGGAATAATTTCACAACATTTTAAAAACAAGTTACGTTACTACCGCCTTATAAATTGATTTTCTGTCGTTCTACCAATTATTTACTACTATTTTACCAAACAACACGTTGAACACCATCTAAAACTTTTGAGAAACACAAGGCTATTTTGAACAAACCGAGCATCGCATCATTTACCCTCAATTATACATAGCCTGATCACCTGTGTCTAATTCAGGGAGGATTATGCCATGAATGAAACAATCATCTTTTCAAAAGTTCATAATAACTATTTTCATTCAAAAGCTTTGTAAACAAGTAAATTCTTCATAAACATCTCTTTTGACAGACCCTCTCTAGGTGCCTACACCGCATGTCACTCCCTCAACCGTTAAAGTTGGAATTTTATCCTTGACCTTCCTAGGAAAGATTTTCTAGCCATGAAGAGTATTCCATGACATAAGAAAACAATGGAAGGATTACGAAACTACAAACAAGGACTAGAAACATACAGTAAGTTGATTCGTATCGCAATGGAAAACATAAGATCTCACGAGGCAATCTAAATCACTATCTTTAGCATAGTCACCAAAACTTATCATTTCAGAAGTACTAGTTAGACCAAGTAGGACAACGAACCTAAGTCATGATCCAGTTTAGAAAGGATCAAGTAAGTTGGATATACATACTCACAAGTCTTACCCAAGATTAACCAATAGGCATTATTTAACACCAAAATTTACCAAGACATTCCTATCCACATCATGTCGAAAACCTATCTATAAAATCTTGGGTCATATTTGAAAACAGTCCAATCTTGCATAACCATTGAAATTATCCAAACTTGTTAAATTCGTTTATTCAGGAAAAAGAATTCAAACAAAACACTCCATATTGAGAGAGAAATTTCATTTGTTCAGATTTAGAAATTCATTCAAACCTATAAATTCATTTATTCAATTTGTAAAATTCATTTATTCGAACTCGTAAATTCATTGGTTCAAAGGAAGATTTCAAAGAAAACACTCTGTATCGAAAGAAAGGTTTATTCATTCAAACATAAAACTTCATTTATTCAAACTTATGGAATCCATTTATTCAAGATGTAAGATTCATTACTCAAACTCGTAAATTAATTGTTCAGAGGAAGGTTTCAATCAAAATGCTCCATATCGAATCAAATTTTGAAAACCAACCACCATACCACGACACTTCATACATTTAGGACCTTTCGATTGACAAGCAATAGCATGGGAACTTATGACGAAGGAAATCTAAGGAAAAACTATTAAACAACACGAATTTTAGCAATAAGGACCAAGCACCTTAGGTGAAGAGAGACTCATATCAAGACATCAGTTAGAACAGGACACTAGGAATCAGAAACCATTACCGTAGCTTTTTTCTTCACCATTTCTACGAACCTACCGTTGTAGGATTAGTCACGAGACACGTTGTACAAATTTCAAAGGCTCCTAATAAAGGATAAACGACGCACCTCAAACTTCTGACAATCCCCTTAAGATATTTTCTTTCTAATCAGATATACACACGCTCTACCATCTTCAGACCAGTTAAGAAAACTAATGTTGTGGCAGATGCCTTTAGCCGGAAAGAAAGACTCAAGCCTTTGAGAGTCAGATCATTGGGAATGACAATCATTTCACCTTTACCATCACGAATCCTCGAGGCTCAAGTCGAGGCACTCAAGGAAGAAAACTGACAAAACGAAAAACCCTATGGAATGCCAAAGGATGCAAATGGTTTAGTAAAGAGGTCAGACAGAGTATTATGCTTCACGGATAGAGGCTGGATACCTCTCTATGGTGGAATACGAGAGTTGTTTATACACGAGTCGCACAAGTCAAAGTACTCCATTCACCCAGGTTCTGATAAGATGTATCAGGATCTCAAGAAACCTTATTGGTGGCCGAATATGAAAGCAGACATAGCTATGTATGTTAGCAAATGCCTTACTTACGCTAAAGTGAAAGCCGAGTACCAAAAACCATCAGGATTACTTCAGCAACCAGAGATTCCCCAGTGGAAATCAGAACTCATTACAATGGATTTTGTAACCAAACTTCCCAAAACATCAGGCGGATTCGACGCTATTTGGGTAATCGTCGATCGTCTCACCAAATCAGCCCATTTCATTCCAATGAAAGAGACTTATTTCATTGATCAGCTCACCAGACTTTACGTCAAGGAAATAGTCTCAAGGCACGAAGCACCAATTTCTATCATTCCGACCGAGATAGTCGCTTTACTTCAAACTTTTGGCAGTCATAACAAGATTCATTTGGAAGCAAATTAGACATGAGTACCACCTATCATCCTCAGACCAATGGTCAGAGCAAGAGAACGATTCAAACACTGGAAGATATGCTCAGGGCATGTGTGATTAATTTTGGAAATGGTTGGGCTAACCATTTGCCATTGATCGAGTTCCCTTACAATAACAGTTATCATACCAGCATAAAGACTACACCCTTTAAGGCACCCTATGGTTGAAGTACCAATTATCTATTGACAGACCAAAAATCAGAAAGTCTAATTCACTAGTCTAGAACTCAATTGTGAAACAACAAAGGAAATTGTATAAGTCAAGAATCAGTTACAAGCAACAAGAGAACAATAGAAAAGTTAGGTCAGTTCAGGATGCAAAATCATTGGGATTAGGTATCCCTAAGCAGCAAATCATTAGGATTCGAGTTGGAGAACAAGCTATATTGAAAGCCTTGCCTTGGAAAGGCATGACACAATTTTGGAAACACGGGAGATGGAACCCAAGGTATATTGAACCATTTTAGATTCTAATTAGAATCGGCCGACTGGCATACAGACTTGAGCTTCCGTCAGAGCTCAGCAGCGTATATAACACGTTTCATGTCTCAAACCTCAAGAAGTGTCTTTCGGATGAATTGCTCGTAATCCCATTGGAAGAAGTTCAGCTCAATGATAAGCTTAACTTTGCGGAGGAACCAGTAGAAATCATGGGCCGTGAGGTCAAACAGTTGAAGCAAAGTCAAATTCCGATCCTGAAAGTTTGCTGGAATTCTCGAAGAGGTCCTGAGTTTACTTGGGAACGGGAAGACCAGATGCGACTCAAATACCCATATCTTTTCACCGAGTCCACTCCAGAGACCAACACCAGCTGAATTCAGGGACTGAATTCCTTTTTGGGTGGGCGACTGTCATAAATCACAATTTTAGGTCATTTTCCAAACCTCGACAAATTGCTATTCACGGGATCACTATTTATTATTTACTATTCACCAATTACTATTCATCATTTCACTATTCATCGTTTTCGGAGTCAGTTTGAGACTTTGAGAAGTTTTCAAAAGTTTTACTATTTACGAAACACTATTCATTCCCGGAGGAAAATCACTATTCATGGTTATCATTCATCATTCCGTAAACTAAGTTTACGGGTATTCAAATTCGCGTAATCAGTATGGTTTAGCTGCGTATTCATGCATCATCAGTAAGGACACGTCATATAGACTAGAGTATTCTACATATCATCAGTAACATCATTATCATATTAGGTCATGCACGGGTTTGTGTGATTTTCATTGACGTATGTTCATTTATTTATTAAACGTTACCACTCAGACATTACTACTAACATTATACCCGACACTCCCGTCTATGATCCTAATATATTTTCACACTAATTATAATGATATAAAGATTATATTATTACATTACCCGGTGTTTTTAAACCAATTGCTATATTTTCCGTTAGGAGCTTATAACCCCGTCGGCTTGCGATATTTCAACCCGATAATTATTCTAACACCCGATTCTTGCAAGGAATATGATTTTTCAATTTTTACAACTTCGTCGCATTTTATTTTAACTCGTCACGATTTATTTCCGGTTAACTCGATACCCGATAACACCTATTGTATACACTAAACACACTAATACTTGTCAAAATGGGGATAAGATTTTTAATTAACCATCAAATCCATCTCTTTTACTTACACATGCCGCCCCCCTTTTTGCCTAATACTCTAAGAATTCTTAATTGTTAGACAAAAACCATTAATGTTTCATGTATACATAATGTTGAATTAATTTTCATAACATTCATTCTTAACAAACCAACTAGCAAATAATTTCAATATTCTCTCTTTTCCTCTCCTTCTTTGCTCGGCCAACACAAGAACACCAAGAACATCCATCAATTTTTGAAGATCAAGTTATAAACAAGTTCCATTTACACTCCTAGCTAGGATTTTGAAATAAAAATCCCTAGGTTTCTTATACATTTCTTTCCAAACCACCTCAAATATTCAAGTAAGTGAGTTACATATTTTTTCTTCCATTCCATGTATTTTCAAGTTTTATTACTAGCAAGTTATGCAAAATATATGTTATACATACTACTTGATACTCATTCTCTCAATAAACATAGATCTATACATTTTTAGTAATATTCTCATGAAACCCACCATGGTTGGTGATGTTTAGGACCCCATGACACCTTAAGAAGGTATATGGTAGGATTAGAGTAGTTGTGGTGTTGATTGGAAGTGGTATGATCAAGTTTTGAACCATAAAAATGAGTTTTTAACACTATAGAAAAGCTACTGTCCAAAAGCGTAAAATCTGGAAAACTCAGTAACTCTTGAACTATTTTGGCCTTCATATATAGAAAATAATTTCAAAAACGAAACCATGGGCGTTGGAATGAGCAAAAACCGACTTACGATGAAGGAGATATGATTTTTCCAAGTTAGACGACGAAAAACTATTTTCTGAAAATTTGCGTGCTGTTTGCCGAACTTCAAAGGACCAAATGATTCATTAGACGTGATCTAGATGAGCCGACCTACTGAAAATATGTTAGTACATGTTAATACGAAGCCGTGGATATAAAGAACGTAGAAAACGAGCTTATAACGACCGAGATATACACGTTTGAAACCCGACGAACTCTATTTATTTTTTACAGCCCCTAATAGAAATATTTTCTAAGTGTAAAAACTAGTATTTTTACAAGGCATAACATTGCTAGCCTATTTTCTAATTAATCAAGACACGTATAATCAAAATGACAAACATATGAATTCAAGGTAAAGTTATAAGGTTTCTAAAAACGCCAAGCTTATTCACTAACACTTAACGTAGAATATTTCACGACTAGTTTTATGAGGCCATTTAGGCATATTTTCAAGTTATGAAAAATGTTAAACTAAGACGAAAACATTATATTTGCCAATATAACATCAAATGAGGATCGTGGAGTACTGTTTCAACATATTTACACGAAACGTAGTTTATAACTTAACGAGACGTCAAAAATGTATTTTTCGTCGATAAACGTTATTTTCAAAAGCAACAAGTGGTATCGTTAACATACGTATTTGCATGTGTTGCATTGTATCATTGCTTACCTTAGATCGTATCATTCGGATTATTTCCGAGTTTCTGGCAAACACTTATTTGGGGCATTTATTATTGTGCTTAATTGCATACCAATTCGTCGAGCTTCGGGGTCATGAGCTTAGGCACTGTATTTATATATTTTTGGCTATGACGTTAAACTTATTGTGATTGTCATGCTATTGAAATCTTGTGGTCCGCACTTTACTTATTTACTTAAACCTATGAACTCACCAACAATTATGTTGACCCTTTTAGCGTGTATTCTCAGGTAATTAAGGCGTTCACATCATGAACGGCATTTGGACTTATCTAGGAGTCGCGGTGATGACGAGTCTCACCCGGATTTTTATGCACTTAAACTATCGTTTGATTTGTAACAAACTTCTTTCCGCAAAACTTGAATTATCTTTTGGGACCAAACTTTTGTAAACTCTGAATGTTTTAATCAATCAAACGATGTACTTTTAAAACGACACTCTAGGTCGTTCAATGTAACTGTAATTGTGATGCTATGGCAGTCACGCCCCAGGTATTCCATTCCGCTGCAAATCAGGTATTTGGGGGTGTGACAGATTGGTAGTTTCGGTATTTTCCACATCTTCCCGAATAGCTTAGAAAAGTCATTTAGGTTTTATAATAAAAGTCATTTGAAATAAAGACATTAAGTTGGAATGTTTTATAAACTTTGGCTTTACGCGCCCGTTTATCCAATGTTCCCCAGTTATCGTGACTTTACCAAAACTAAATTTTTCACATTACAATATTTAATAAATTTCAAGTTTCGTTATCATTCGCGTATATATTAGTTTTGGCTTATTGAATATTTTTTGTCTGGTCCGTGTCTAATATATTAAAGTCTTTTCGAATTTAATATATTACACCGTCTCATGTCCCAAAATGTCCAATGAATCCATTACCTAATATCGTAAATCCGATAACGATCCAATAATTGTCCAAACGATACAAATCCATTATATGTCCAATGTCGAGTCATAATCCGTATTCAAATCCAATTCACACTTTCAAATATCCGAAACGTACCAATATCACAAGAGTAAAAAAACAAATAGGCTTCGTTAGTAAACTTAATATATATATTGACAAGCCATTTATAAAACACACTCTCAATATCTTAAAAATAACACACTTTCAATATCTTAAACATACATACTCTTTTAAAAGTTTTAGACCAAACCCACTTTTGTTTGTCTTGGGCTTGACAGCCCGTTTATCAACCAAACTTACCCTTAAATTATTTTGTGCTTTTGAGCCCACTAGCAAGATAACCAAACGCACCTTAACTGTAAATGCACCCTAATCTGATGAAACTCACGCTACACGCGAACACCCTTGTGTTTGTTGTTAACCAATGTTTTAAAAACCGGACCGGACCGGCCGGTTCGACCGGTTCGACCGGCCTCCGGCTGGTCGGCCGGTTTAAAAAACCCCGGTTTTTTATAGTCCCGTTTACTGTAGCGAACCGGCCGGTTTTGGCCGGTTTTTCCGGTTCGACCGGTCCGGTTCAACCGGTTTTGACTTTTTGACTTTTTTTTTTTTTTTTTTTTTTTGTTGGGCTGTTCGGCCGGTTCAACCGGTCCGGTTCGACCGGTGACGGAAGCTTGGCCGGTTCGACTAAAAAACCGGTTTTTAAAACATTGTTGTTAACCAAGACCATGACGGCACCATTTTTAACTCAAAATGCAAGCCCCCTTGGTGCATTGATGTTAATCCAAACCCAAAACAAACCCGTCGGGGGTTGTGGTCGAGCCAAACGCAAAACCAAACAACTCTAAACCAAACAAACAATTTAAACTTAACCACCCTTGTGGATTCCTTAACTACCGAGACCAAGGATGACCAAATAAATAAATCCAAATCCCTTCATGACCACGACAAGATGAATAGCAAACTTAATTAACCCTTGACTGAATCCGAGTTCAAATCGGACACAAACAACTCGAGATCCAAAAAAAATAAGTCGAACACCTTTTTCCAAATTCTTACCACATGAAAACTGTCAAAAACGTTTTTATTATCCATTTTTATTCCACAAAACGATAACAAAAACCTAAATAACTGTTTTTCAATTAGTTTCAATCCACAAAAACATTAACACAATCTTTAGCACGCGGTTTCATTAAAAGGAAAAATAACAAAATGGATAGTGTGTCGGCATACCAAGAGTGACTAGAAGAGAAAGAGATGAGGAAGTGGTGTGGCGAATGTGGTGGTGGCTGCGGTGGCATAGTGGTTGTGGTGGCTCACGATCCGAGCAACCCTAACGCGTATAACCCATGAAATAACCCCGATCTGGAAGCTTTATGGATCCTTGATAGCTTGCGAGTGATGGTGGCGTGGTGACGGCAGCAGCGGCGGCTTGGCCGAAAGTTGGCCGGAAAGGTGATGACGGCGCAGGAGTTATGTGTGAGTAAGGTGAGAGATGATAATGAATTATGAAACCCTAATTTGGGTTTTTATATCCCATAGAGGGGTTGAACTTGTACAAACGAAACCACAGGGGCGGTGATGTAATTTACTCTCGAGGACAAAATTAAATAAGGGGCCGTTTGTTTCGAGGGTGTCGGATTCAAGGAATCCTTTCATTGTTGAATTTAATGTTTGGTATGTGGGTGTGGGTTTTAGAAGTGGATTTGAAACCTTTACTTGAGGGTTTTTATGAAACCACCCACTGGAGGCTGGTTTACTGACAAAAAGAAAAGGTTTACTGACACAAAAGAATTTTTTATTGTTTTGTAACTCTGTCGCTTTTTTGTCGCTTTCATTAATTAGATTAAAATATAAGCAAAGGGCCCATATGGTTATCCACATTGTACGAATTTTGTATGTATTTTTTTATTTTATAATATAAGTAAAGGGCCCATCTCACTATATAATAATATTAAATTAAAATAGATTCCCACTTAAATTTTACAAAACAAACAACATTAATACTATCATTCATTTTTATTTCTTTCAAACCAATCCCAAATCCAAATCCAATTCCAAACCCACTTACAAACCAAACGGGCCCTAAATCAAATCCAAACGTAGGAAAAATCAATTCCAAATGCTCCAATAAGCTCAAATGGGCTTATTACAATCTCGATGAGTTACAAATAAGCAGCTCGATTCAAACGGCGCCAATCGGGTCTAACCCAACCCGGTGCAAACTACGGTAGACGGCTACAAACAGGAATCCCATATAAACTGAGAAGTATAGCAGTGCCAGGAGTATTACGGTTCATGAGGTGTTGTGATGCCAGTGTGAAAAATTAAATTTATCAAAACAACATAATTACTTTCGAATTTATCAAAACAAAAAAAACAAAGATGTGAGCCGAGCACAAGGCATGTACGACAACGTCCTGCGATAGGTAATTGTTGTTCCCTTTTCCAACAACTTACATTTTAACTAAATAAGTTGATTTCTATGTTTGTATTCAGAGTTGTGTCTCAATAAATGCAGATACATCACCTGTGTATGATGATTTAGGAGATTGTAATCAGCGTTGCCGGTACTGTAAAGCTGCATTTTGGTATGAGGAACGCCTTAAAGGCCATCATTCTTCAAATGGTCAGGCTGAATATCATTTATGCTACGGAGGTGGTAAAATTTACATGGAACCAGAGGCGGATCCACCTACATATATGAAACAGCTTCTTGCAGACAACAGTTTTACGCAGAATATAAGGGCTTACAATCAAATGTTTGCCATGACTTCATTTGGTTTTGTTCACTGTGTCCTACTAGTGATCATGCGCCATGTTTTTTTGCAATTATATATCTATGACACACAAAATGAAGTGCAAAACAGGATGAATCATTTTCAAGATTCCGACAGAGCTGCATTAGATCCAGAGGTGGTACAAGGCCTCATCCAGTTTTTAAATGCTCACAATGAGCTGGTCCAGCTATTCAGAACTGTAATAGATAAATGTGCAGAAGCTGATGTGCCTGAATTCAAGGTTAGGCTTTGCAATGCCAAAGGTGCACGCAGTTATGAGCTACCTACATCCAACAGCCTGGAAGCCATAGTGTTTGAAAATGGTCCAACAACAAAAACAGACTTTGATGTTATCATCGAACAAAGAGATGTACCACCAAAAAGGGTAAACAAGCTTCATCAATCATACATGTCATTGCAGTTTCCACTCATTTTCATTTATGGTCAGCCAGGATTTCATACAAAGTTAAAGTTAAGGTCTGCAGATCCAAAAGACAAGGCAAGCCGAGTTTCGATGAACGCATTTTACACCTACCAGTTACACCCAAGGCATGACCAATATAATCTACTTTTCCAAACAGGCCGTCTTTTCCAGCAGTATGTAGTTGGTGTTTATTGCTGTATAGAACAGAATATAATGGATTTCTATAGAACACATCAAAATGACATTCGTGGAGAATATTTGTCACGCCTGTATGATGCAATTTCAAGAGGTGATAGTGATGGGTCAGAAGTGGGTTCAAGATTATTTTGCCTTCTTCATTTACTGGAGGTCCTAGATACATGTACATCCACTACTTGGATGCGCTAGCAATTTGTCGTGTACTTGGTAACCCGCAATTCTTCATAACATTTACATGTAATGTTAATTGGCCTGAAATTCAAAGATACAAGGCAGCGTTCTTGCATTTGAACGCAGCGGACAGAGCATATATAATATGTAGAGTTTTTGAGCAAAAGATTAAGCCCTTTATCAAGTTTCTAAAATAGAGACAACAATTTGGATATATCACAGGAGGTATGCTTATGTTTTGTTAAAAGAAAAAAAAATAAAAATAAAATTACAATTTAGCCATTATTAAAATTTATGGCTTCAATAGGTGGCCCATGTAATGCATCAACATATTGTCCTCATTTATATTTTTCTATTTTTTACTATACAGTGTTATACACGGTTGAGTTCCAAAAGCGTGGGTTACCACATTGTCACGCACTGGTGTGGGTGTCTTCATCAACCAAAATACAAAATGCTGTAGATGTTGATGAATATATTTCTGCAGAGTTGCCTGATCCAGCTGTTGATCCACGCAGCTATAAAATTGTTTCTGAAATGATGATGCATGGACCCTGTGGAAAAGCGAATTTGGGTGCACCGTGTATGCAAGGCGATGTATGCACACAAAAATTCCCAAAGAAATATAACAATGAGACTTTTTTTGATGACATGGGACGTGCGCATTATCGAAGAAGACAAACAAAGATTTCTGCAACTAAACACCAGATGAAGCTTGACAACACATATGTTGTCCCATATAACCGGTCTTTGTGCTTGGCGTTTGAAGCGCATATCAATGTAGAATACTGTGGATGGAGCATGCTTATAAAATATTTGTTCAAGTACATTTCCAAAGGAACAGACCGAATTTTTGCCCAAGTAACCAGGTGCATAGGTGATGCATCTACTTCAGCAATCCAGTTACAGCCATACATTGATGAAATCCAGAATTTTGTAGACGTCCGTTTCATATGTCCTCATGAAGCCTGTTGGAGGATTCTCAAATTTGAAATACATAGTAGAGAACCAGCAGTTCAAATACTTTCAGTGCACCTCGAAGGCATGCAGCATATGACCTTTCGAGACAGTGATGATTTGGAATCAGTTGTAAATCGGCCAGATAAGAAGAGGACGACACTCACAAAATGGTTTACTTACAACATTGAAAACACATATGGACGTCATTTAACTTACCTAGAGTTTCCATCACAATTTGTTTTGTATCCAGACAGAAAATCCTGGTCAAGAAGAAAAAATAGCAAATATTCTGTTGGCCGCCTCGTATATGTACACCCAAGTTTAGGAGAGATTTTCAACTTTAGAATGTTGCTATGTCATCAACAAGGGTGTAGAGGGTTTACAGATGTTCAAACAGTCAACCGAATCGTATATCCTACATATCGAGCTGCATGTGATGCTCTTGGTCTGCTTGGTGACAATAAAGAATGGGATACAGCGCTTTAAGAGCCATGCATGTCAGCATCATCAGCAGAACTAAGGTTTCTTTTTGCTCAGGTTCTTACTCATTGTGAAGTAACGAACCCTTTACATCTATGGAATAAATATTGGCAACAAATGGGTCATGATATCCCACGCATTGTTTCAGAATATGTGCGGGAACCCAGCTACTATGTCAATGATGCTGAACTACAAGGTTATATATTATATGAATTAGAAATATTACTAAGCAGTTGCGGTAAATCAGTCCAGGACTACGGTTTGCAGCCACCTCCAAAACACTTACTTGATCAGTTAAACAATCGATTACTAATGGAAGAAAAGAATTATAACAGAGCATTATTAGCACAGGAGAGAGATGATTCAGTCCCTAATCTAAATGCTGAACAAAGAAAAACTTACGAGCTTATCTTAAATGGTTACAGAACAGGTACGCAGGAATTGATATTTGTGTATGGCCATGGAGGAACTGGCAAAACTTTCCTGTGGAAAACTATTATCAGCAGTATGCGATCTGAAGGTAAGACCGTCTTTGCGGTTGCTTCTTCTGGCACCACTTCCCTCCTTCTTCCATCAGGCCGAACTGCGCATTCGAGATTTAAATTGCCACTTGAACTAACAGATGAGTCGCTCTGCAGAGTTAAAAAAAATACTCACAAAGTAAAGCTGCTAGCAGAAACAGATCTAATTATTTGGGATGAAGCGCCTATGAATGATCGACATCGACGATGCTTCGAGACACTAGACAGAACTCTTAGAGACATACTAGATGCAGCCGATGTTTTTTTTGGTGGGAAAACAGTCATTTTAGGCGGCGATTTCCGACATACTTTACCAGTGAAAAAAAGGTGCTCCAAAAATGGAAATAATAGCATCATCTATTGCAAGATCCCAACTCTGGCCACATTTTAGGCTGATGACACTGAAAGAAAACATGCGGTTATTTCGATCAAGACTCAACCTAGAAGAACATAGCTTGGCACGTTCCTTCGCGTCATGGCTTCTTGACATTGGTGATGGCAAAATCGGTGAACCCGACGAAGAAGATAGTAGAAATACAGCATGGGTTGAGATTCCAGAAAGATACTGCATAGAAGATGACACAGAAGGTCTGTCTAATCTCATAGATTTCATCTATGACCGAAGCACACTTCAAACACCTTCGGCAGTCACCCTACAAGAAAAAGCAATTGTTTGCCCAAAGAATGAAAATGCAGATATTATTAATGCGCATGTTCTGTCAATGGTTGAAGGTGAAACTACAACCTATAAAAGTCATGATATAGCTGTCTCAGTTAATAATAATGGCGCTGAAACAGAGATGTTGTATCCTGCTGAATATCTAAATACGTTTAAGCCCCCAGGATTTCCACCGCACCAGCTGCACCTTAAACTCGGAACACCGGTAATGCTTCTAAGAAATGTTAGCTTGGCAGGTGGTTTATGCAATGGAACACGCATGATAGTGACGCAGCTGATGTCAAAACTTATTGAAGTACAAATCATCACAGGGACAAGAGTCGGTGAAAAAGTTTTCATACACAGAATACCTTTAATCCATGCATATCAAAATCTTCCATTCCTTTTCAAACGTAACCAGTTTCCAATTAAAGTTTGTTATGCCATGGCAATCAATAAAAGTCAGAGCCAATCTCTTAACAAAATTGGTGTCTACCTTACTGAACCAGTTTTTGGCCATGGGCAATTGTATGTCGCTCTTTCTAGGGCTACATCTCCTCATGGATTAAAAGTTCTCATGAAACAACAAGAAGATCGAAAGCCAAATGCGACCAAAAATATAGTTTACAAAGACTTTTTGACAAAAATAGAGGATGTGCATCCTTTTTCAAAGCGCAGCTACATCCTTTAATATCTACCTTTTTACGTTCTCTTACTTTCTTTTCTTTTTCTTTTTTTTTTTGTGTTTTTTTAGATACTTTTTTTATTATTACCATGTATTTACCATCTAAGTTTTTGTATTCCTTTTCTTAATTGAATCCTTTTTGCAATAGATATACAATTGCATCTTATTGTTATCTTAAAAAAACATAAATGCAAACACTTTTGATACTCGACACTCTTGAATATCCCATCACAACTGCATATCGCCATATTTTGCTTTCATAAAACTATTGTAAAAATTATGACCTGCAGGTAGATTTTCTAAATAGGCATCCTATTTAACAGCTGCCATCCCATTATTACTTAAATGTTTTGTATAAACATCATCTTCAGTTACCAAAATTTTCTTATAACTCACTCTTATTTATTATGTGTTAACAGTGAAATGGAAGATCGTACAGTTTTTGAGGCACAACATCCATCTGAAGGCAAAATGGTTGAAACCGGCACCACTACACTAGCTGAGGTAGAACATCTATCTCAAAACACAATAGTTGAAAGTAGCGATGCACTGCAGATTGCAACAATTGCTGAGCTACATCCGAACTCTTATGACAAAGTGCTCGAAGTTAAAGTATATAGAAAATGGATTTCAGTGAGCTACCCAAAGAAAGGTGGAAGCGAATTCTCGCAAAAAAAAATGAAACTGCATTCTGCTGCATATTAATAGACCGAGAGGTACATTAAAGCTCATGTAGTATAAACACTAAATATTAATTACTTGAATTTGTATAACGACAAATCAACATCAACAGGGCAACGCTATACAAGCGAACATGAATGTTAAAGAGATTGACTACTGATAACGCTTAAATCTAACATGTTTTTAGTAGCGTTATTTGTGTTTTTATATGTGTTTTGTGGTTATATTTATATGCTTTTGTTACTTAATCGTACCAAAGTGTGTTTGCGAAGTATATGTAGCCAAAAACAGGAAAAAGGATGAAAATGATGCAAAAACGAGGAAGAAGGAAATATTTACGATTTCATGAAGATTCTTGTGGCAAGTCCCGCACCAAAAGGTACTTAGAAGAGTAAAAGTACATGTAGTCAAGTTAATGAGTTTAAAGATGAAAGGAAAGATCAAAGAACCAAGAGCTACAAACAAGAAATAAGTCAAACGGCAAAAGTCCAAAAAGAGTAAATCAGCAAGCTCCATCCGATCGGATGCAGCCCGCATCCGATTCGGATAGAGGTCAGCTTTGAAGACCAACCGATCGGTTGGACGAAATACCGATCGGTTGGATGTCGTCTGATTTCCAAATCTTTATCATTAAGTCTTGTGCTTGCTACACATCCGGTTCTAGGACCTTCCACTCATAATTCTTGCCTATTTAATACTACTTAGAGCACAAGAGAAGCATTAATGAACCAAGACCCTTGGTTGGAGTATTATAAGAACCATTTGATGAGTATTGAATACAACACTCTCAATCAACAAGTAGAATCCATCAACCACTCATCACATACTCTTAATTTTCGTCCAAAAAGTCCAGGAGCAGAGGAGAGTAGAAGTCCATTTCATTTCTTGTGAGAATCATTGCCTTTTCACTTGTAATCTTATTTTCAATCATTGTAAGACTCTCAATCATGGTTTTTAATGTTCAAGGTTTCAAGATTATGTTTATGTTTGCTATGAGTGGCTAGTGCCTTTGTGCACTTACTTAGATGATGTGTATTACCTATTGATTGGCATATGATTGTGATAACATGTTCTAATTCAATTTCAAGTCGATTCTAAGAACCAATTGTGATCAAGTTTCATAGTGACATTTGTTGGTCAAGTTTAACTAGTTGCTAGTAATTTTAAGGGTCGAGAGAACTATTGTTATTCAACTAGTTATAATCATTTGTCTATGAATGATTGTTGTCATCCACTATTCTTGATTAAACAAAGAAACTTAATCGTGATTGTAATGAAAATGCTTTTATCTATCAAAACGGATTGATTGTAAACCATTTCAAGGGTCGAGAGATTAATAGTTTACCATCAATTGTGACCTTTTGTCTATAATCGGTTACCTTTTGTATTGACCATTTCTTAAGCTTGTTTGATAAAACAAAAGATTGTTTATGTGTTTAAGGTACACCAACTTATGAACCTTGAATTGATCTTGAATTGATTGGTTAAACGTAATGCTTGTTTTTATAAACTAAGATCTTGACGAAGGTTTAATTTGTAGAAACAATAGATTAGTCACCAAACTAATTATCATAACCAACATGTTATCCAAAGTTATCACAATCATATTAGTCAATTGTAGTACACTAGTCTAAGCAAGTGTAGTTTTTAATCATTTGAATTTTCATATTATCATTATTGCTTGTTTGAGAAATTTGCTTTTAACGTACAATTCGATTCACTACACAAATCCCTGCGAACGATCCCGACTTACCATAAAAATCTTGGTACAACGGACGAGTATACTTGCTCGTATGTGTTGTTCTTAGATTCGGTAATTCACCCCTTATAAATTTAAAACTTGCACGAACCGGACACATCAAGTTTTTGGCGCCGCTGCCGGGGATTTTAATTGTGTTTCTGTAAGTTTTAGTCCATTTCTCACCTAGTTAGTTTTCGTAAAAAAAAAAAAAAAGGTTTCACCGAGCTGAGAAACCGGTCGGTTTCACATCCATCTGATCGGTTGCCCAGTTTTTCAATTTTACCGAGAGATCTATCTGATCGGTAGGCACTTCCATCCGATCGGATCCTTCAAACCCAATTTTACCGAGAGATCTATCCGATCGGTAGACCATTCTATCCGATCGGTTGGTCAGTTCTGATCTTTTTTAAATTGTTTTCATTCTTTGCTCGTTTGTTTAGACATTGCCTCGATTCTCTTGGGAATTGTATGAACACTCGATCAACCGAAAGAGAACCAATTCCACCTCTTTTCGATCCCGAAAGTTTGATTCGAACAAGATCTAGAAACAGAAGAAGAATACCCTTTGTTCCATTAGCCAATCATGTGCCGAGAGTACCAAACCCCACTTTTGATAACCTTTTTGAAGCCAAAGTCGTTTATAATCCATTCACTGATCAACCTTTTCCCATGGCTGACGATCAACCCATGTGGGAAGCCAACCGAGCCGTAGCACCCACTCTTGGAGCTGCTATTGTTGCTGTCAACCTAGGTGACAATTTCACCGTGAAAGGTCACCATCTTTCTATGATCAAAGACCGTCAATTCGATGGCCGTTCGGGGGCCGATCCTCGCAAACACATTGCCGAATTCATTGAAATCTGTGGCATGTTCCGATATGGTGATACCAATGTGGATGCCATTAAACTTAAAATTTTCCCGTCATCACTTGCTGGAGATGCAAAAGTGTGGTATAACGAATTAACACCCGGAATCATCAATACTTGGGGGGAGATGAGGCAAGCTTTTGTAAGCCGATTCTTTCCACCTGCCAAGTTTGACCGACTCATGGGAGAAATCCGTGCTTTCACACAAAACCCTAAGGAATCGCTCGTCGAAGCCTGGCTTCGTATGAAAGATCTACTTTGAAGTTGTCATGGACATGGTTTAGGACGAGGAACCATTATCCAAATCTTCTACCATGGACTTGATGAAGAATTTCAAGGAATTCTTGATGCTGGAGGAATTTTTATTTATAAGACCCCTAACCAAGCATACCAATTGCTTGAAGACCAAGTTCTTCTCAAACTGGACTGGTCGAAAGATGCCAAAACCAAACCTTTAAGAAAAACCGTTGCTTTTGTCAAAAGTTTCGATACATCTAAACTCATGGAGAAAATGGAAACCTTGGTTTCCAGAATCGATTCGCAATACAAAGATATTAAAGGAGAGATGAAAGAAATGCGAGATGGTTGTAACAACTGTGGAGGTAATCACCCGTCTTCAGAATGCGACGACCAACCAATGGATCAACCCAAAGAAGGAGAAGCTAATTATGTCAAAGGAGGATACCGTGGAGGCGGATATCATGGAAATTATTACGGATGAAACTCTGTTAGTTGGCAAGATCGCCGACAAAGGGATAACAACCATGATTTCCAACCAAGAGTAGATAACCAAACTCCACAAAATTCTGACAAAAAACCTGAAGAAACCAATTTTGAAAAAATGATGAGAGAATTCGTCACAGCTCAAAAATCAACCAACGAGTTCGTCAAGAATCAATTCTTCAATCTCAAAACCAAGGTTGAGCAAGGTCAGAAAAATCATCAAGCATCTATTCAAGATCTTGAAAACAAATTTGGTAGACTCTCTGATCAAATTTCTTCCCGACCATCAGGTTCGTTACCTAGTAACACCCAAACAAACCCTAAGCCATCATCATCATCGAACGATAAAACTTATCGTCTACCACAGACCATAAATGAGCATATCAATGCTGTATTCACAAGAAGTGGCCTTTCTTATGATCCACCACCCAACCCAAACAATACCACGATCATCGATGATGATAGTGAGGAGGAAGAAGAAGCAAAGAAGGAAAATACCCCAAAAAGGCCACCCAAACCCAAACCACCAGTTAAGGCTTACACTCCAAAAATTCCATATCCTCAGAGCCTTAAGAAAGAAAGAATGGAGGAACGTTATAAGAAGTTTGTTGAAATAATCAAAGAAGTTCGACTCAATGTACCCCTCATTGATGTTCTAGCTGGAATGCCCAATTATGGGAAATTTTTGAAGGAACTTCTTAATAACAAGAACAAGTTAGAGCAAATATCTGCTACCTTTCTCAATGAAGAATGTTCAGCCATTGTTCAAAACAAAATTCCACCGAAACTCGGAGATCCCGGAAGTTTTCTGATTCCATGCATATTAGGAAACAACATCACATGCGATGCTTTAGCCGATTTAGGTGCAAGTATCAACTTGATGCCCTATTCTCTGTATTCAAAACTTTCCATCAATACCCTGAAACCCACAAGGATGAGTATTCGATTAGCTAATCATACTTATCAATATCCTGTTGGTATTGCTGAGAATATGCTTGTCCAAGTAGGTAAATTCATTTTTCCCGTGGATTTTGTGATCTTAGAAATGGAGGAAGATAGTAGAGTACCTCTTATTTTAGAAAGACCTTTCCTAAACACCGCTGATGCGATCATCAAAGTAAAAGGAAAAGAACTCAATCTTGGAGTTGGAGATGATAGAATTACCTTTTTAATCGATAAAGCAATGCAATATCCACATTCCAGTGATGACACTTGTTTCAACATTGATATAATCGATGAAGTCACTGAGGAAGAATTGGACGCATTACTTGAAGATTCTAATCCGTACATGACTACTTCAGAGAAAATTAGTGAAACAACCTTTGATAAAGAATTCGCTGATTTTATGGAAGTAAAGATTGATGAAGAAGAAGTTGAAGAAGGAGGGATAATAGAAGAAGATTTTGAGGAAATCGATTTTAATGATCAAATGAGGATCAAAACATCACTTCAAGAACCACCGACTGATCTTGAGTTGAAACCGCTCCCAAAAAATCTTGAATATGCTTACTTGGAAGATAATTCACTACTTCCAGTAGTCATATCTTCGTTGCTCAATGATTATGAGAAAGAATGTCTCATTTCCGTTCTCAAGAAGCATAAAGAAGCTTTTGCGTGGAAAACTTCTGATATCCCAAGAATCAGTCCTGATTTTTGCAAGCACAAAATCAATTTCGAAGAAGATGCCAAACCAGTTGTAGAAAGACAACGTCGACTCAACCCCAACATGAAAGAAGTTGTTAAAAAAGAAATCATCAAACTTCTTGATGCCGGTATTATTTACCCCATCGAGGATAGTCCTTGGGTGAGTCCAGTTCACTGTGTTCCGAAAAAAAGGAGGAATGACTGTTGTGACCAACGAACGGAATGAATTAGTTCCTACTAGAACTGTCACCGGATGGCGAGTATGTATTGATTACAGAAAATTGAACAAAGCCACCAGAAAAGATCATTTTCCTTTGCCTTTCATGGATCAAATGCTTGAGAGATTAGCAGGGAACAAATACTTTTGCTTCCTTGATGGTTTTTCAGGATATTTTCAAATTCCTATTGATCCGGCTGATCAAGAAAAGACTACATTCACATGTCCCTTTGGAACTTACGCTTACCGGCGTATGCCTTTTGGATTATGTAATGCACCCGTGACTTTTCAAAGATGTATGATTGCTATATTCTAAGACATGCTTGAAACATCTATGGAAGTTTTCATGGATGAATTTTCAGTTTTTGGAAGCTCATTTGAAGCTTGTCTTTCTAATCTCGATAAAATGCTTGAAAGATGCGAAGCTGCACATCTTGTTCTCAACTGGGAGAAATGTCATTTCATGGTGACTGAAGGAATTGTGCTAGGACACAAGATTTCCAGCGCAGGAATGGAAGTTGACAAAGCAAAGATCGATGTCATAACCAAATTACCACCCCCAACCAACGTTAAAGCCGTTAGAAGTTTTCTAGGACATGCCGGTTTTTACCGGCGTTTCATTAAGGATTTTTCCAAAATATCTCGTCCAATGACGAAACTTCTAGAAAAAGATTCTGTTTTTGACTTTAATGCAGATTGCATGAAGGCATTCGAAACGTTGAAAACACAACTGACTAGTGCACCCATTATGGTTTCCCCTGATTGGTCACTACCATTCGAGCTCATGTGCGACGCAAGCGATTTTGCGGTTGGAGCTGTATTAGGACAACGAAAAGAGAAACATTTTCTTCCTATATACTTCGCCAGCAAAACACTCAATAATGCGCAACAAAACTATACGGTTACGGAGAAAGAATTATTAGCCGTTGTTTCTGCTTTCGATAAATTCAGATCTTACCTTGTACTCTCGAAAACAATCGTGTTCACTGATCATTCAGCATTAAAATATCTGTTTGCCAAACAAGATGCCAAACCGCGTCTCA
The DNA here is from genome assembly GCA_021014915.2 of Artemisia tridentata subsp. tridentata. Lineage (NCBI taxonomy): Eukaryota > Viridiplantae > Streptophyta > Magnoliopsida > Asterales > Asteraceae > Artemisia > Artemisia tridentata. Next base: position 143,426,959 of record CP139504.1, on the reverse strand, counting down.
TTCGATGGATTTTGCTACTCCGAGAATTCGATATCGAAATCAAAGATAAGAAAGGAGCAGTAAATCTAGCTGCTGATCATCTGTCTCGTTTAGAAAATCCAAATTTGGAAGAGTTAAAAGAAGATGAGAATGACGATTATTTTCTGAATGAAACCCTCATGACTGTTGATACAGTTGATGAAAACGAAATTCCATGGTTTGCAGATTATGCAAATTATCTCGTTGGTAGAATTCTAAAGAAAGGATTAACTCATGCCCAACGAAGTAAATTCTTTTCAGAACTTAAACACTACTATTGGGAAGAACCCTATCTTTTCAAAATGTGTCCCGACGGGATGATAAGAAGATGTGTTTATGGTTCCGAAACGAGAAGAATTCTTGATGAATGTCATCATGGCCCGACTGGGGGACACTATGGTCCTTCCACCACCGCTAAAAAAGTATTTGATGCTGGATTCTATTGGCCAACTATTTTTAAAGAAGCCCATACTCTTGTTCAGAACTGTGATGCGTGCCAAAAATCCGGTAGTCTTTCTCGAAGAGATGAAATGCCACAAAAGAGCATTCAAGTCTGTGAATTATTCGATATTTGGGGAATTGATTTCATGGGACCATTTCCTAAATCACACAAATACGAATACATTCTCGTTGCTATTGATTACGTTTCCAAATGGGCTGAAGCTGAAGCTCTACCCACAAATGATGCACGAGTAGTTGTTAATTTTCTCAAAAAGCTTTTCGCTCGTTATGGAATTCCTAAAGCTTTAATCAGTGATCGAGGAACCCATTTTTGTAACAAACAAATGGAGAAAATTATGAAACGATACGGAGTTCATCATCGTTTCGCTACAGCTTATCACCCACAGACCAGTGGTCAAGTCAAAAATACCAACAGAGCCTTAAAAAGGATACTCGAAAAAACGGTTAAAGACAATCCCGCCGTTTGGTCGAGGAAACTAGAGGATGCTCTGTGGGCATTTCGCACGGCTTACAAAACACCAATTGGTACAACACCATACAGACTTTTGTATGGAAAAACCTGTCATTTGCCGTTCGAAATCGAACATCGCGCTTACTGGGCACTGAGAAGCTGTAACCCAGATCTCAAAATAGCTGGAGAAAAGAGATTTTTGCAATTGCATGAACTCGATGAACTAAGGCTCCAAACTTACGAGAACTCCAAGCTTTACAAAGCTAGAACCAAAGCCTATCATGACAGAAAGCTAAGAATCCGAAAAGAATTCAAAGCTGGAGACAAAGTTCTGCTTTTTAATATGAAATACAAGTTCAAAGCTCCCAAGCTGAAACCGAAATGGTTCGGACCATATATAGTGAAACATGGATTTTCATCTGGATATGTTGAATTGCATGACAAACATGGTGGAAGTTTCATTGTTAATGGGCACCGAATTAAATTGTACTATGACAAGGAGCAAATGAATGAAGTTTCTATCAAAGAGATTCTGCCTGAATCGGAATATGAAGCTATAACATTTATGTCACCTTTCCTGGCCGATTTCAAGAAAAACACTCCGTGGGCCGAAGAAACTGGTTATATCTATGATGTTCTTCCTAGACCATGGGAGAAAATTAAATTGGAAGACATAGATGAAACTGGAGAAGGAATAGTGATAGGAAATGTGGTGTATGTTCCAAAATTCTCAAAGAAGAAATCAGAAATTGCACCAACGTAAAAAGGAAGTTCGAGTCCGGCTGATGACTCGTTAATAAAACAAGCGCTTCTCGGGAGGCAACCCGTGTGTTTTCATTTTTATTTTTATTTTCAAGTGATTAAACCCCAAAGTTTTTCTAAATTGCTTAGTTGAACTTAAGTGTGGGGGTGTATCACTGACTCTTGAATAAAACGTAGAAATATTTCGTGTGTGTTTCTTTTGTTTTTAGATTACTGCAGTTAATGATTGCGAAGCTGGGATGCTAGGATCAAGAATCACCCTGAGCAGAAAATACGGTTTATTCTCTTATTTCCCTATTTCATTCTTTGAAATCGTTTATCACATTGAGGACAATGCTTAACTTAAGTGTGTGTGGGGGGGGGGGGTGAATAGGAAAATAAGAATAAATTGTATGTTGCGAGCTTAATTTTAAATTTTGTTTGCCCTTGTAATCTAGTCGTCTGTCATTTTAAAGATCATATATTAGAATAAACTAGATTTATCCACTGGTAAAACCCGTAATTTTTGAAAATTTGAGATGTGTCCCGATTAATATTGCAATCCATTCTGGGATCAATAACATTAGCTAGCACATATTATAGCCCTTACCACTAAACTGTGAGGATTTGAGCCTATTCCGTATATAGCATACATCTTTTATGCTTAGATCTTTTGCTATGAGTGTGCTGGTGATTTTATTTATTCTAGAACTTGTAATTGTAAATCATTACGAGACCGTTGTGAGATCATTTTCTTAGTGATATAAGTATATATGCGTGATAAGAGGCAACCTTAGGATTTAACCCAAATAGCCTTCCAAATTGATATTTAGCTAGTTGCATTGACTAGTTAACCACCAGTATGGACCCATTTGTTAGCGTTTATCTTTAACGCTAGATACCCCTAGTTACACCCTCTGAGCCTATCTTTTTCTTTGATTAAATCCAGAAAAATTCAAAAAGATTTTACACCTTTTAGCCTAGCCTTACCCCTAGTCAAGTCTTGGTTGGTTACTAGCTATTTGGCAAGATGGATGTTATGTGGGAAATCATGAAAGTTCTAAGAAAGTTGCAAACTCTAAAAGTTGTGAAGTCATCGCAATTATATGATGACAAGTGTTTAAGTTAAAAAAAAAAAAAAAAAAAAAAAAAATAAAAAAAAAATGAGTCATCGCAACTATAAGGTGACAAGGATAAGCCAATGGGCTATTGAATAAAGTATGAATCAAGGAAGTATGGAGTTTCTCGCAAAATGGCATGATAGTGGTTTGTAATAGCTAGTAACATTCGGTTAATAGAATTTGACTAGTTTTTGTTTTTATCATCAAACCTCTCTCAATCCCATGCCTTATCCTACCCTTTTTGACTTTGTGAAATTATTAAATGTATGGACATGTAGTGACCATCCGATTTCTTGAGGAATTGACTAACGTTGTTAGCAATCTAGGGCGTATTTTGGCGACCATCCGTTATGCAAGTAACGTTGTTAGCAAACCAAGGTACAATCTAGTGACCATCCGTTATTTGGTAATGCAAGAATTCGTTGTTAGCTAGCTATTATGTTTTACATGAGATAGTGGCACATAATTCTGATATTGCCCCTAAGCCTTAAACCCGAATAAAAGTCCTCTTTGACATGTATACTTGGCGCTCACACCATTTCGGTGTAGTTTTGTTTCTTGTACAAGCTTATGGTAATATTTAGATCATGACTGAGCAAATGAGTGTCATTCCTCTTATATACTCCACCAATCATACAAATGAGTGTTTTGAGTGAATTATAGTTCATTTCCCTTTCGTGAGGTGTTTAGTAATGTGTATCATGCAAGAAAATCATTTGGGTATTGTCAAACATCTCGATGCTTCAACCATAAAAGCTTAAAATGATGGATCTAACTTGTACTCGTGCTTGATAGATTTGCATCACATTTTTCTAATCATTCTTGTATGCCATGTGGATAATTGTTTTTATTTCTAGATTTGCTTGAGGGCAAGCAAAGTTCAAGTGTGGGGGATTTGATAACGCTTAAATCTAACATGTTTTTAGTAGCGTTATTTGTGTTTTTATATGTGTTTTGTGGTTATATTTATATGCTTTTGTTACTTAATCGTACCAAAGTGTGTTTGCGAAGTATATGTAGCCAAAAACAGGAAAAAGGATGAAAATGATGCAAAAACGAGGAAGAAGGAAATATTTATGATTTCATGAAGATTCTTGTGGCAAGTCCCGCACCAAAAGGTACTTAGAAGAGTAAAAGTACATGTAGTCAAGTTAATGAGTTTAAAGATGAAAGGAAAGATCAAAGAACCAAGAGCTACGAACAAGAAATAAGTCAAACGGCAAAAGTCCAAAAAGTATAAATCAGCAAGCTCCATCCGATCGGATGCAGCCCGCATCCGATTCGGATAGAGGTCAGCTTTGAAGACCAACCGATCGGTTGGACAAAATACCGATCGGTTGGATGTCGTCTGATTTCCAAATCTTTATCATTAAGTCTTGTGCTTGCTACACATCCGGTTCTAGGACCTTCCACTCATAATTCTTGCCTATTTAATACTACTTGGAGGACAAGAGAAGCATTAATGAACCCAGACCCTTGGTTGGAGTATTATAAGAACCATTTAATGAGTATTAAATACAACACTCTCAATCAACAAGTAGAATCCATCAACCACTCATCACATACTCTTAATTTTCGTCCAAAAAGTCCAGGAGCAGAGGAGAGTAGAAGTCCATTTCATTTCTTGTGAGAATCATTGCCTTTTTCACTTGTAATCTAATTTTCAATCATTGTAAGACTCTCAATCATGGTTTTTAATGTTCAAGGTTTTAATATTATGTTTATGTTTGCTATGAGTGGCTAGTGCCTTTGTGCACTTGCTTAGATGATGTGTATTACCTATTGATTGGCATATGATTGTGATAACATGTTCTAATTCAATTTCAAGTCGATTCTAAGAACCAATTGTGATCAAGTTTCATAGTGACATTTGTTGGTCAAGTCTAACTAGTTGCTAGTAATTTTAAGGGTCGAGAGAACTATTGTTATTCAACTAGTTATAATCATTTGTCTATGAATGATTGTTTTCATCCACTATTCTTGATTAAACAAAGAAACTTAATCGTGATTGTAATGAAAATGCTTTTGTCTATCAAAACGGATTGATTGTAAACCATTTCAAGGGTCGAGAGATTAATAGTTTACCATCAATTGTGACCTTTTGTCTATAATCGGTTACCTTTTGTATTGACCATTTCTTAAGCTTGTTTGATAAAACAAAAGATTGTTTTTGTGTTTAAGGTACAACAACTTATGAACCTTGAATTGATCTTGAATTGATTGGTTAAACGTAATGCTTGTTTTTATAAACTAAGATCTTGACGAAGGTTTAATTTGTAGAAACAATAGATTAGTCACCAGACTAATTATCATAACCAACATGTTATCCAAAGTTATCACAATCATATTAGTCAATTGTAGTACACTAGTCTAAGCAAGTGTAGTTTTTAATCATTTGAATTTTCATATTATCATTATTGCTTGTTTGAGAAATTTGCTTATAACTTACAATTCGATTCACTACACAAATTCCTGCGAACGATCCCAACTTACCACAAAAATCTTGCTACAACGGACGAGTATACTTGCTCGTATGTGTTGTTCTTAGATTCGGTAATTCACCCCTTATAAATTTAAAACTTGCACGAACCGGACACATCAACTACTTTGACCCAAAAATCAAAGTTGGATCTGTCTACAGGATTTCAAATTTCATGTGTGAGCCCACCAGCCCTTATCAACAAACAATTGACAACAGAACAAGCCTCAGATTCGGAAGGATCACAAAGTTTGATGCTATAACAGCACCAGAGATCCCATACCACTACTTTTGATTTGTTTCATACAACCAGTTTCAATCCAGAGTACCAAAAGAAGATGCAACAGGAAGAATGCAGTACCCAATGCTCACAGGTCATGTTTTAAATCTTCAATTTTTTAAATCCAGCAACTTATACAAATTCTGATACTTATTTAGTCACAGATTATATTGGATATCTAAGGTCCGTTGGACAGCTAAAACGTAAACAAAATGCCAACTAAAATGAAACTATGTACAGAAAGCTTGACATTGAGAATTTAAGGTATGTTAACTTGCAATAGAAAACTTTTGTTAACAAATAAATACTCAGCGCGTTTTGTAACTTTTCTAATCAGTTGCTCATGTTGGCAGCGGTAATGTCATAGAGTTCACCATGTGGGATGCCATGGCCAAAAAATTTGAGGAGACCAGGCTTGAAACAATGGAGCAGCCTATTATAATTGCAGTAAGCTCCTGCCGTGTCACACGGTTTAGAGGTACTACGTCAATACTGTAACAAACATTTCTATATAAACACGAGATTACTAATGTATTTTCAAAAATTGCCATGGTAGATTATCAATTGACAGCGACGTCGGCAACACACTTTTACCTAAACCCAAAGATACCAGAGGCTGAAGAAGCAAGAGAACAGTACGAGTATCTGAACCCAAAATTAAAAATTGTTTCATATTGACATAAGAGTTTGCTAAAATAAATTCGTTCTAACATTTCAAACTGAAACAGATACAGAGAAAGACACCAGGCAACTCCACCATTGCGTATTTGTAAAACCCCCTATGAAGATCCTGAAAAAGAGAAGTTCAGAAACAGGTTCCCTCTGAAGACACTTTTAAAGCAAAATCCAGAAGCCTACAAGGTAAATTTCATACAACATACAACAAACGTTGTTATAAAATTTTATCCGCACCTGACTATTTGCATAAACATTATTAGGGAGTCAAGTTTACAACTGAGGCAACAATAACTAGCGTGAACATCAAAAGAGATTGGTTTTACATATCTTGCAACAGATGCCCTTTAAAAGCAAAAGAAGAAGATGGAACCTACCGGTGTTTGGATCATGGAAAACAAGAAAAACCATTCTACCGGTACATGATACTCTAATTGAAATTTTTCGATAGTTAAATAAACAAAAAAAAGTTAAATGATGGTTTAAGTTGGTTTATGATACACAGGTATAATTTCAAAGGTTTTATCACAGACCAATCTACAACCTCTCCGATTACTTTCTTCACCCCTGCAGCAGATGATGTGATCGGGTATTCATGTTCATAGTTGATTACAATGCACAAAGCCGCGGATCCGCAAGAAATACCTCCAGAGATCTTTGCAATTGAAGGTCAAAAGAATATTTTTCAAATCCATTTTAATCAAACGGGCTGAACAGTTGACTTTATTCTAGATCAAGTTTTTAACAAAAGAATCAGAAAGAAAGGAACATCCACAGTAGTAGAAACAAACCCAGGTACCAACATTTGAGCTAACAGTTCCTCTTATTTAAAGATAACATCTACAAATGCAAATAGTAATTATTTGGTTTTTAAAAAGTAGGAACACCACCACCCCCCCTCGTATTAACCAATGAACAAGACCCAGATGAGCAGAGCAGATCGACAACTGTTAGGAGATCATTGTTTGGAGATCAACCATCAAATCCAAGGAAACAAAAAGGTGAGTTACGCAATTTTACTAAACATAAATGATAACTTTTATTCAAAAGAATATCTTACAATCAGATCACATAGCCTTCACCTAAACATTACAACAAGAATCATAATAAAACTAAATACAGATACATAACTGCAAACACAGCCACCAACATGAATGACATAACATAACCAACAACAATTCCCTCCACTTCTAGCTAGACAGTCAGAAATCCATCAGGCCCTTAAGCTTCTGAACAAAGATCTCCTTATCACGACCACTTAGCTCCAACTCGGCTGTCATAATGCGCATTTGCATGACCTTTTGGTCATCTTTTGACTACACTTCTCTTAGGTACTCAGCTATTTTCTGAGCATACATGTTCCCGATAATGTCCAACTCCTGAATAAAAGTCGCCTTTTCACGTATTACCCCAACCAGTCTACCACATAGCGCATTCATTTGTTGTGCCATTTGAATGTCTTCAATTCCAGATCTATGACAATATAGAATTAACATTTCAGACCAGTTTTTTGAATTAGCCTCGACTCTAAGCTGATCGCACCTAGGACGTCTAGGCATTGTGTTTTCTTGCCTCTTTATGACAGGTTGATAAAGGAATTGTGAAAATAAACGCACACCATAGTTGCCTTAAATAGGAGAACAAAACTCAAAAAAAAACTGCATAATTTTTTTTTGGACACATGCATATCATGAACCAAGATATGCTTATTTCTTTTGGCTTATTGCCATGATACACCCATTGAAAAAAAAACCTTTGGAATTGACCATACTTGCCAAAGATGGACAGCAGCTTTCTTTGTATGCATTATAACCATTCAAAATGGTTACAGAAGCCTGCACCCTTTAAAATTTGACACAAATAATGGACTCCCAAAAGTTTTTTTCAATCATAGACCGATAAAAAAAATTGTTAACTCAAGTATCAGTAATAACCTTTATATCTCTTACCTATTATTACTTTTAGAATGCCTAAATAACATGTTATTAGTGACTCATAACCTACTTATTTTCACTTATGCAGGAAGACCACTCAAAACCCAGGAATTCTCAAAAGAAGAAATCGAAGCTAACTTAAAGTAATCATGACAGCCACATGTGGCCAGCTGTTGTAAATATTTAAACACTTTAATACCGTTGCTAGCCAGCAGTATGTTTTGAAACATATTTGTGCTTCAGGTGGACAAATATGTCGCAAAAAACATCCATATACGGCAACCTCCTAATCTTTTGTATAACATGTACACTATAGCTGCACATGAACCTTAGTTGTGCACCTATGCTTTGTATAGCAGGTGTACATTTGGTTTTGAGGCCCATTTTTTGTACATCATTTATGTAGCAAATGCATGTTATGTAACATATTTATAATCCAAGTCAATAGCTGGACAAATATGGATCGAAACATGCATATTTTTCTGTACAACATTTGTGCAACCCCTGCAAAAACAACCTATATGTATAAAAGTATCTGATGTTCTGTAATATAATACAAGCTTCTTTTACGACAACAATTTTCTACTCACTTTGTGTAACAAATGGTAATTTTCCATTTTAATAATTATGACTATTTATCAGAAAATGAGCATTATTTATTTTCTGACACCTGTTAATGAGAGGTTATCTCATTTAATTGCTTAATCACACTATGATAAATCAAAAACATTGAAACGGGATACAATACATTAGAACGAGCTCACACACGGACCACAAAAATCAATATTTCTAATAAACAACCAAACGGACCATATCACTATTCCTGGCCCAAAAATTCGAGCCTGCTACTATTCAAAAGCCCAACCCAAGTTTGCATTTCTTATATTTCATAAGGTTTGAACACGCTTCACTTTACCTCGATTTCTTTTAAATTCGACACATAACCTATACAACATTTCCCATGGATCGAATCTTCATACGTCAAAGAATCAGGTTTGATCAAACTCACCTCTTAACTCGAGTGTTTAGCCATTAAACGAGACCCAAAGTAAATCCCATTCGACACATGCTCAGATCATTCGAATATTAAAACAAACTCGACAAAACAAGTTTTAACCTATGACTTTTATTTTTATTAGTCGAATGAGAGTCCATGGAACCATTCCTAACCATTTTCTAGCTTTTGGTCACGTTACAAATTGTTTTGGACACATTAATATGTCGTACGATGCATACGTATACACAACATATACATAACCGAACCTAGCAAGAAAACCCTCCCCCTAAATACCCATGTACTCGAGTTCTAGCCTATCTTATCTCTTAAGAATCTCTGCCAAGGGAATAAAATCCCAAAACTTGACCAATATTAAACTATATTCATCTCATATACATGCACATATAACTCGACATATACATACACCTTTTCATTCACTCTTAAACATACTCAAATAGTTCTCTCTAGCCCTCTTTGCTCACTGCCAAGAGTACTCGATGAAGCCAGAAGCATTTCTCCCTTGTTCGAAACAATTCCAAGTCATATAACACCCCTTCGAACCATTTTGTGATCGTACAAACAAGTGAAGTGCACCACCTTCGAGTTCTAAGCCATTTTAAACGACTCACCACCTAAAGTGTTGTAAGTCGACTCTAATTCATTTCCTACTCGTATATATCAATTTCAATATATCATGCATCGTATTATGTTTTATTCGAACGTATATTTACATTTATACATTTATACGCTTTCTTTTATTTATTTTACGTCGTACACATGACCTCTTATTTATGGATGGCTAGATTTTATGAGTTATACATTATTTCGAAATTTACATATTCATTTGATTTCATTTCGAGACTCATTTTATTATGTATTGCATCGCATATATCATAACACAATATATATGTCATTTTCTATTATTTTGAACCGTGTAATATCGATGAGAAAAGGCATCGTTCAATTCGAATACATATATACAACATATTGTTTTTATTGTTCGAACTATTTCTTCATAAGACCACCTAATAAGTTGTTATTATGAGTTTTCCCTAATAAGCTCATATAAGCCCTTTTTAAGTCCCAAACCTATCGCTACTTAAACAGTTCTGAAATCCTTTATATTTTGTCGATTGGACTTTTTAATCCAATAAGCGGCCCAATAAGCTATAGCGAATAAGCAGTTATATAAGCAATTTGAATATGATTTTGTGACATTAAAACAAGCCCAATGATAAGCCCAATACCCCTTAAAACCCCTCGGATCAATATGTGTTAATGGGCTTTTGGTTAACTCGTTAAAAGCCCATTAAGAAGAAAATAAGCTGTTTTCGCAAATAAGCAGTTCAATAAGACTTTAATAAGCATTATAAAAATGTCGTAACTTTCGGAAAACTTATTACATCCTTTTTATGAAAATTGGACTAAATTTGCAAACATTATTACTATTCGGGTTAAATATGTCAAGTTCGTATAATTGTGTTCCGAACTATAAATTTCATAACTTAAAGGTGGAAATTGTTAAAACAGTGAACACAAGGCTAAAAATGTAACATTTAAACTTTTTGGACTAAATATGTAACACATAACTAACGGAGGACTAACGGTGCAAAACTTACACCGTTATGGTAGAAAGTGTAAATTCTGTGTAAATGCAAGGACTGAACAGTAACAATTATCCATATTCATTTCTGTTTTCATGTTTTACTCATTTTCATTTAAACATGTGCATTTTATTATTCGTTTCAGTATATTACTTTCGTTACGGTTATATTTATATAACGAACTTTTAACGAATAACTTAACGTATTAATTCAACGACTTTCGAGGAAACGATAATTATGGAATCAATAACATAAAAACAAGATAATATTATATATAACGAGGCTTGGAAAACCCGTGCGTTGCACGAATTGTATCTAATTGTTGATTGCGTAATGTTTGAGTAAATTGCTGAGTTGTTATCGTGATGGTGAGGCTAAAATATACAACAATGTATAACTTATAAATACAAACGCAATCTACTTTAAGTAAATAACATGTTTCGATAACATGTCAATCGATGTGATCTATATTTATCAAAAAAATAGCCGATACATGTAAGCCACTTTGTGCTCCTCCATAGCTTTTAGACGTATACCTCAAGCAAATGATTACATGAAGTTTAATTATAGGACATTTATGAGCCACTTTCCAGTAACAACGTATGCTATTTAAGAAATAATGTTTCAAGTGAAGTTGTAATCTTATGTAAAGCATGAAAATTAACATACGTTACGTTGCTTTTTGAATACTATCTTTTAATATCTTGGAAAATTTTCATACCATATTTCATATTCGCACTATATAAAGAACTTTGTAACAAAACATTTGTCTACATACGTAATTGTACTTAAAATATTATTTTTCTAGGATCTACTTTGTTAAATAACCCTGTAATACGTACCGTTATACAATTGTTTAAATCGACGCTAGAATTCTTGAACTGAATGACAAACTATTCATCTAAAGTACTCTGTGCATAAGTACTTTTATGACTATAAAAAATTTTTTGATTGGAAAAGTTAATATTCAAGTTGAGTTGAACAAATAAATGAACATGGTTAAGAAAGATTGTTGATTGTACGTAACAATTTAAGACAATAAATTTTGTAGATCAGTTGCTACACAAAGTAGTTGGGACTATTAAGTCACATGGTTTAGTTATCTAACAAACCGGTACTTATTTCACAGACAATAATTCTCTGGTTTTTTCCTTTTTGTTGGAAAATAAAAAATAAAAATGCAAAGATAATTAAGATTGACAGGTTTTTTCTTTCTAAAGTGTATGATTTATTTTTATAGGCTATATGGGAGATAAAGTCCATAACGATAAATCAAAGGCCCAACTAAAAGATACAACCAATCTGAGATTAACCCAATTTACATTAAAAATTAGGGTATACAAACCATATTCTCATTTGTGTGCAGTCAAGAGTCAAGACACTAACGAAACCCTAATCTGCTAAGACCTGCGCCACCTAAACCTAGTTGGTTTCTTTCGAACAACATATGTATCTATGTTGCTTTGTCAAAAAACTGCCGGCCACCACCATGTTGCTTTGTCTCCGGCGAAATTTACGTGATTCTGAGGCCGATCCATGTTGCTTTGTTGAAAAACTTTAGTCCGCCGTCACCGGAATACGCCACCTGTAAACAATTTTTTTTCCGAAAGTAGCTTAGTTTTCTTTTCTTGATGAGTTTAATGTTGATTTCATGGTAGACATGTCTTACATTTCACTTCTACTTTGATCTCTAATTTTTTCGATCAGCCATAAATCTTGGTTTTAAAAAAGGGGTGGTTTGACGGGTCGTCTTCTTGCCGGCGCCAGGCATGTGGAGTCTTGATGTATTTGCAGGCAATCAAATGCTTATTTATAGTTGAATATATTGTGTAACCTATAAACATTAGACTTTTGAAATTACTGACATCAATGTTGTAATTCCATGAACTCTTCCTCTTCATCTTCAGTGTTATAATTAAATGGCGACATCAATTCAGGAACTCTTCATCTTGCTTGCACATTACTTTCAATGCGTGAGGCATTATTCATATATTTTTGAGATTTATTTTCAAGCTTAAGCATGTTGCACCGTACAAATTTTTGTGCACATTTACTCTTCCTCATTAAAGCTACCGAAAGTGAATCTTTATATATATATGATATTATTTTTGAACTTTAAGCATTTTAAGCATATCAAACGCACATATCACAAACCAAATCGTTATCCGTTACTCAGTTTCACGATCATTATTCGTGTTGAGCCAAAACTATAAAAATCAGAGACTTCACTATTGTACAGGTCGTGTGTTGGAGTCGTTCTCATAACTTACTTGATTTCATATTTCACCTTGCCAGTTACACTCAAGGTGAGTCATAGCCCCACTATTACTTTATTACTCATTTTAAACTACTTGGGGTGAGAAACATGCTTACTTTTCTAGACTATTTAAACAATGTTTTTATTTGACAAAACTATTACCTGCTGGCCTAAGTACCGTATTCATTGCCCCGATTCATGTACCGTTAATTCCTGCTGGAAGCACGAGTGATATAAATAGATCTATTGAGGGTGACACCTCCATCCGTGTAGAGATTCAACAGTCCGGATAGGACAAACGGATGTATACCATGTCGAAATAAAAGTGACTAGAGATAGAATACTTGCCGGGATTTATTATTACATGCACACATCACATGCACACTGTCATAGCTTCGGTAGCATGAAACTTAGAGCAGCGTAATAGCACTTTCGTAACATTTCGCACTTTGAAATGTTGACTCATGAACTTACTAGTCCAACCTTACTGATTTATGTAAACCTGTGAACTCACCAGCTTTTAGCATGTTTTTCTCAGGTGTTTAGGCGATGATATATGATGATGCAAGGCAGTGCTGTGGCAGGGGCATAGGCATTCTTTTGGAGTGTACACATAACACTCATGACCAGGGTTTTTGTACTATGGGACAACTAACAAATACTATGGGCCTTGTTTTCCGCATTTCAATTATGTAAAACTTATGTTTTAATTAATGAAGCTTTTAAAACGGATTTGATAAAATCGTTCTCTATTACTTATGTTATGATCCAAATAAGTAACACCCCAGATATTATTTCCGCTGCTATCTGATTTGGGTGTGTTACAGATTGGCATCAGAGCTAAGGTTATAGAGAACTAGGTACACATAAAACCTAGACTATAACCACTTTTTACAAAAACTCAACCTATGACCGCCACGTGCCAGCCTGCCTTACTTGCCACTTTACTTGCTACTCTACTTATTTGTTTCAGCAAGTTTAGCATATACTACGTGCTACTTTGATAAACACATACTTCGTGTTAATGCCTAGCATATACTACGTGCTACTTTGATAAACACATACTTCGTGTTAATACCTAGCATATACTACGTGCTACTTTGATAAACACATACTTCGTGTTAATGCCTAGCATATACTACGTGCTACTTTGATAAACACATACTTCGTGTTAATACCTAGCATATACTATGTGCTACTTTGAGGACACATACTTCGTGTAAATGCCTAGCATATACTACGTGCAACTTGAGGACACATACTTTCGTGTTAACAGTATACATATACATATGTACTTATATTATGGCTAATACTTTCTAGCCTTACACTAAAGATTATAGGTATCTTCTATATACTTATACACGTATACCATCTTTGTCACAGAATATGTCTTCCAAATCATTTGATACCACTGAAACTATTCTCCGTGCTACTCGCACATCACCCACCCTTCAGATCACTCCAGATGCTGAAGATCCCTATGTACAAGTGTCACAACCGCAACCTAATACGAAACTTACTCTAAACACATCATCACCTACTCACTCACCTCCACTTAGGAGAGCTACTGAGTATTATTCGGATGAAGAATTGATTGGTTGTCCGGCTACATTCAAGATTGGGCAGAGTTCGAGGGGAGCGCGCCAAGAGACAATTTGGAAGGACGTTGAGCCAAACTCTTCACTCTCTAACGTTCCAGACTCCCCAATGCCAGACATTCCAGATGACGTATCCTCACTTAATCCCCCTGACTATACTATAAGTACTCGTGATTCGATTTGGACCCTTCTTCGTCAGCAAGCCAGCACACTATACGTCCACACTGATCAGCTGGAAAGGTTACAACCAACACGTTTCGAGTGGTATGATCGAAACATTGACACTTTGTTTAGGAGAGCCGATGCTGAGAGACGAGAAGTGTTTGACTTAGGGATGAACGTTGATGAAATGCAGGATACTTATAACTATGAGCTTAGAAACTTGGTTCTAGAGTCCGCTGTTTGGGTAGAGACCATACTCAGGTACATGGTAGGATAGAAGACGTTGAAAGGACCCTATGGTTAGCCAGAGACACGGCGAGAAACCAGGATCAGAAGATTTCCGTCTTAGAAGCCATGTTAGCTACTCAGATGAGGATGTGCCAAGAGTTCCAGAGACGCTTCGCAGACTGGAAGTTGCACAGCTAGAGCTTGAGGTAGAAGTTAAGCATTTACGTCGAGGACGTAACTAATCTTAGATTTATATGTATCATTTCTGTACCCACTAAACCGAGTAGTCTTCGGTTAGTGTATATTGTATTTTCCAATAAGCTTGTAATTTTTAGACCTTGTAACCGACTTTTAATCTAAACAAGCTCATTTTGTCATATCTCTCTGTTGTGATTTAATCTTTTCTTTCATACTCTACTTTAATGCTACTCATTCATGTGATGACTTCTCATATTCTCATGCAAAATCTCATCATTTGTTACTTTCTTTTGTAGACAAATGGCTCCATGCAAATCAAACTATACTCGCAACACAACTAATGCCACTCCCCCTCCAAACGTAGTCAACTAGCCAACCTTGGCACAACTTGTGGCACAGCAGGTGGCGAAAGCCATGGCCGCTACTGCCAACGTGGGATCAAGCACAAACACCGGTGAAAGAGCCGCGAGACCCACTAATGTCAGTCGGGGCTGCACATATAAAGAATTTCGTGCTTGTGATCCAGGAAGTTTTGGAGGAACTGAGGGAGCTGTCAACTTAGCAAGATGGCTAGAAAAGTTGGAAACTGTGTTTCGCATCTGCAATTGCGAAGAAGAATCCAAAGTTAAGTATGCCTCGTATACTTTGACAGGTAGTGCTTTAACTTGGTGGAACTCTTACATGAAGTCATCAGGAATGGATATTGCTTACGCTATGGCGTGGGAACAATTCAAAACTTTAATGCTCCAGAAATATTGCCCTCGCACTGAGGTCAAAAAGATGGAAGCAGAATTTTGGAACTTGAAAGTTTAAGGCACCAACAATGTGGTGTACACACAACGTTTTCAAGAGTTAGCATTACTATGTCCCGAATTGGTTGCTACTGAATTACGAATGATAGAGCGTTACATCGGAGGATTACCCATGAACATCAGAGGGAACATATTGGCTGCTAATTACAACGACTTGCATAACACAATCTCCATCTCTTACAACTTAATGGATCAGGTGATCCAAGATATGGCAGAAAAAAGGAGGAGATAACAAAAGAAAATGGGAGGACAACTCAAGAGCCAACCATCAGCCAAATAAACGATAGGAAGTCGCTAAGCTTTATTCTGCTGGACCCAGTGACCAGAGGGTCTATGCTGGAAAAGCTCCTCTGTGTAACCGTTTTAAACTCCATCAAAACGGACCATGCTCCGTGAAATGTGGAAATTGTCAAAGAATCGGTCATATGACCAGGAATTGCAGAGCACCAGTTCTTGCTACTGCTCAAAGGGCACCAGTGACTAATCAAAGAGCTCCTACCGTCAAGGACAAATCTTCCTTTACCTACTTTGGATGTGGGGAAAAAGGGCACTTCAAGACTGAGTGCAGGAAACAGAGAAATCAGGGTAACAATGTGAATCAAGCTTCTGAAGGAAATCAGGGTTATGCAGGAAATGCCCGAGGAATAGTGTATATGGATGGAGGAAGAGAAGGACCTGTGGAAAACCAGAAGGGGGGGTTGAATAGTTTTACGTCTTTTTAATTTATTATAAAAACTTTGTTTTATACTTTTAATAACTTTAGATTCTAGTTTGTTATGAAAAATAAAACATAAATCTTATTATTAGTTATATAAGTATTCTTTTAAATTGATTGTAAAAGTTTTGGTTTCTTGAATGGATTTTCAATTTGATCTTTATGTGAAGTTGACCTCTAATTAATACTAGCAATTATATAAGCCTATGTGTATGAAAGTAATGACGATGCAAGTAAAGAAATAAATAAGGTATGGAAAGATCTAACCGAGACACGAGAGATTTATAGTGGTTCGGCTACAAGGACACCTTCCTTGCCCTACTCCACTCCCCGAGCACACCTTGCTCGAGAGTTTTCTTCACAACTTCAACAAGCTCCCTTATGGCGGAGAAAACCGTACACAACTTTGGCTTACACAGGTTTAACGACACAAAGCTAAATGTCGAGTTCTAATCGTAGCTAGAACCAATCTCACAACTTCACAACACAACTTCTACACGACTTAATCACGACTTCTTCACAACGGCTTCACGACTTCTTCACGACTTCTTCACGACTTCAACACGACCGCTACACAACCTCTATGATGCGGCTTCACGACTTCAACACTATGTCTTCATGACTTAGGACTTCACGACTTCAACATAACCGCTACACAACCTCTATGCTACGGCTTCACGACTTCAACACTAGGACTTCACGACTAGGACTTCACGGCTTCAACACGACCGCTACACAACTTCTATGCTACGGCTTCACGACTTCAACACTAGGACTTCACGACTAGGACATCACAACTTTAACACGACCGCTTCACAGCTTCTATGCTACGGCTTCATGACTTCAACACAAGGACTTCATGTCTTCTAAGCTACGGCTTCACAACTTCTACACCACGGCTTCACGACTTCTACATTTTGACCTCACAACTTCTATACCACAACTACTTATACAACATCTTCACTACTTACACACAACACTAATCTACAACACACACCTTTACATACAAATGAATGAATGATTTACAAACTTTGTTGAACACACAACTTAAGTAACATGATGATACTAAGTTGTAATACTTCTAATCTTGATTGATAGAAGTATTCTTCTTTTGCACTTGGATGGTGGAAGCTTGGATCACTTGAAAACCAATGCTTAAGATTACATGATCAAAGGTTTTTCTAAGATATGAAATGAGATCTACAACAGAAAGTTTTAGTGCAAAAGGGTTGAGAAAAAATCCAGGGGAAGGCTGGTATTTATAGGGAAAAAATCTGGACAGCTGGAGCCTACTGGAGCGGGGGCGGTCCCCTTAATTATTAAGGGGGCCGCCTAGTAAAATTAAGGGGGCCGCCCCTACTGAACGTTGGCCAATTTTGTCCTTTTGTGGGGAAGGTTTTTCTGGAACATTTTAACTGATTTTGGTTAAAAATTTGAATTCATATTTTTATAAAAGATTAAACATTTTTATTTAATACCAAAAATGTTTTTCAAAAATATATAAAATGTTTTTGATGTTTTATAAAAAATCTAGTTATTAAGAAAATGTTTCTTTGATCATATAATGCATTAAGCACTTGTTTATTCATACCTTAAGTGATTAAGTTGTAGAAATGAATATTTACAACTAAATACTTGTTTATTTGATAAGTTTATGTTTTAATGAGTTTACATTTTGTGATCATCAAAACATAGAGATATGAATAAATATTGATAATATTTTTAGGCATTATTTATGTCAACAGGACCAGAGGACCCGAACGTTGTTACAGGTACGTTTCTTCTAAATAACCGCCATGCATCTATTTTATTTAATACCGGGGCAGATAAGAGTTTCATATCAAACACATTTAGTCAGTTGCTAGATATCATCCTTATAACTTTAAGCATTGGTTATGACGTAGAATTAGCTAATGGTAATGTGGAAAGAGTAGACACCATAATCCGAGGTTGTACACTAAACTTGTTAAACCATCCGTTCAACATAGACCTGATTCCCGTAGGACTTGGCAGTTTTGATGTTATTATTGGAATGGACTGGTTATCTAAACACCATGCGGTGATCATCTGCGACGAGAAGATTGTTTGTATACCGTACGGAAATGAAGTATTGGAAGTATTAGGAGATAGAAACTACCGTAGAAATACATCTCGATTTAACATCATATCATGCACCAAAGCTCAGAAGTACATTGAGGATGGATGTCTCCTCTTTGTAGCACAAGTAGAGAAGATAAAGAATGAACCTAAAGAAAACCGCCTAGAAGACGTACCGATCGTACGTAACTTTCCTGAAGTCTTTCCCGAGGACTTGCCTGGACTTCCACCAGTCAGGCAACTCGAGTTTCAAATCGACTTAGTACCAGGTGCTGCACCCGTAGCGCGAGCACCATACCGACTAGCTCCTTCAGAGATGCAAGAATTGTCAGAACAACTACAAGAACTCTCAGAGAAAGGTTTCACCAGACCTAGTTCCTCACCTTGGGGAGCTCCTGTTCTATTCGTAAAGAAGAAAGACGGATCCTTTCGGATGTGCATCGACTATAGAGAGCTGAACAAGCTAACAATAAAGAACCGATACCCACTTCCTAGAATAGATGACCTATTCGATCAACTACTAGGTTCTAGCGTTTATTCAAAGATCGACCTTCGATCTGGATACCATCAACTTCGAGTTCGAGAAGAAGACATCCCAAAACTAGCATTCAGGACCCGTTACGGACACTATGAGTTCCACGTTATGCCATTTGGTTTGACAAACGCACCAGCAGTATTCATGGACCTTATGAACAGGGTGTGTAAACCATATTTGGATAAGCTTGTGATTGTGTTCATATATGATATAATTCCAAGAACAAGGAAGAACATGAAAAACATCTCAAGATGATTCTGGAATTGCTCAAGAAGGAGGAATTGTATGCAAAATTCTCGAAATGTGACTTCTGGATTTCCACTGTACAATTTCTCGGTCACGTTATTGACAGCCAGGGTATTTACGTGGACCCTGCAAAGATTGAGTCAATTAAGGATTGGGCAACACCAACAACGCCAACTAAAATACGCCAATTCTTAGGACTTTCCAGTTATTACAGGAGATTCATCGAGGGATTCTCCAAGATAGCCAAACCATTAACCACCCTAACTCAGAAAAATGTAAAGTGTGTCTGGAGTAAAGACAAAGAGGCATTCCATACACTCGAAGAAAAATTGTGTAGTGCACCCATATTGGCCTTACCTGAAGGAAGCGATGACTTTGTTGTATACTGCGACGCTTCGCACAAAGGTTTAGGTGCTGTATTGATGCAGAGGCAAAAGGTGATCGCTTATGCATCACGACAACTCAAGACACATGAAAAGAATTACACAGCCCATGATTTAGAACTGGGAGAAGTTGTGTTCGCTCTTAGGATATGGAGACATTACCTGTACGGCACTAAGTGTACAGTGTTTACGGACCACAAAAGCCTACAACATATCCTAGACCAAAAAGAGTTGAACATGAAACAACGTAGGTGGATAGAATTACTCAGTGATTACGACTGTGAAATTCGTTATCACCAGGGAAAAGCTAACGTTGTGGCAGATGCTCTTTGCCGGAAAGAACGACTCAAACCCTTGAGAGTCAGATCACTAGGAATGACGATCAGTTCACCTCTCCCAACAAAAATCCTCACTGCTCAGATTGAGGCACTCAAGGAAGAAAATAGACCAAGTGAAAAACTCTATGGTATGCCAGAGAACGCAAACGGCTTTGTAAAGAGATCAGACGGAGTATTATGCTTCAACGATAGAACCTGGGTACCACTCTATGGTGAGATACGAGAGTTAATTATGCATGAATTGCATAAGTCCAAGTACTCTATTCATCCCAGAGCTGATAAGATGTACCTTGATCTTAAGAAACTATATTGGTGGCCTAACATGAAGGCGGATATTGCACTATATGTCAGTAAATGCTTAACTTGTTCTAAAGTTAAGGCAGAACATTAGAGACCGTCCGGATTACTAGTGCAACCTGAACTCCCTGTGTGGAAATGGGAACGAATCACTATGGACTTCATAACCAAACTACCAAGAACATCTAGTGGATATGACACGATTTGGGTGATTGTTGACAGACTCACCAAATCTGCACATTTTCTCCCCATCAAAGAAACTGACAGTATGGATCAACTCGCTCGTTTATATCTGAAAGAAGTAGTCTCCAGACATGGAGTACCAATTTCGATCATCTCCGATCGCGACAGTCGTTTCACTTCAAACTTTTGGTAGTCACTCCAGAAAGCTTTGGCAACTAAACTCGACATGAGTACCGCTTATCATCCCCAAACAGACGGTCAAAGCAAAAGAACCATTCAAACCTTGGAGGATATGCTCCAAGCTTGTGTTATAGACTTCGGCAAGAAATGGGACGGACATTTGCCCCTAGTCGAATTCTCGTACAACAACAGCTATCATACAACTATAAAAGCTACACCATTCGAGGCAATTTATGAACGTAAGTGCCAATCACCCATTTGTTGGACAGAAGTGGGAGACAGTCAACTCACAGGTCCCGAACTCATTCATGAGACAACCGAAAAGATTGTGCAGATTCGTAACCAAATGCAAGCTACATAAGACAGACAAAAGAGCTATGCTGAAAAGAGATGTAAACCTCTTGAGTTCCAAGTAGGAGACAGAGTCAGGTTAAAGGTTTTGCCATGGAAAGGCGTGATACGTTTTGGCAAACATGGAAAACTAAATCCTCGTTACATTGGACCTTTTGAAATTCTAGAAAGAATTGGACCGGTAGCGTACCGACTTCAGCTACCACAAGAACTAAACAACGTACATGATGTCTTTCATGTATGCAATCTAAAGAAATGCTTGTCCGAGGAAACTCTTACTATTCCTCTGGAAGAAATCGAAGTTGACAATCGACTACACTTTATCGAAAAACCTGTTGAAATCATGGACCGAGAGGTCAAGAGATTGAAACATAGTCGAATACCAATTGTCAAGGTTCGTTGGGATTCGAGAAGAGGCCCTAAATTCACGTGGGAACGTGAAGATGAATTCAAGGCCAAATATCCCCATCTTTTTGTATCTTCACCTGATAACACGAGTTGAATGTCGGGACAACATTCAAATAAGGTTGGGAGACTGTAACAAATGATAATTTTCCATTTTAATAATTATGATTATTTATCAGAAAATGCGCATTATTTATTTTCTGACACCTGTTAATGAGTGGTTATCTCATTTAATTACTTAATCACACTACGATAACTCAAAAACATTGATACGGGATACAATACATTGGAACGAGCTCACACATGGACCACAAAAATCAATATTTATAATAAACAACCAAACGGACCATATCACTATTCCTGGCCCAAAAATTCGAGCCTGCTACTATTCAAAAGCCCAACCCAAGTTTGCATTTCTTATATTTCATGCGGTTTGAACACGCTTCACTTTACCTCGATTTCTTTTAAATTCGACACATAACCTATACAACATTTCCCATGGATCGAATCTTCATACGTAAAAGAATCAAGTTTGATCAAACTCACCTCTTAACTTGAACGTTTAGCCATTAAACAAGACCCAAAGTAAATCTCAATCGACACATGCTCGATCATTCGAATATTAAACCAAACTCGACAAAACAAGTTTTAACCTATGTCTTTTATTTTTATTAGTCGAATAAGAGTCCATGGAACCATTCCTAACCATTTTCTAGCTTTTGGTCACGTTACAAATTGTTTTGGACACTTTAATATGTCGTACGATACATATGTATACACAACATATACATAACCGAACCTAGCAAGCAAACCCTCCCCCTAAACTCCCATGTACTCGAGTTCTAACCTATCTTATCTCTTAAGAATCTCTGCCAAGGGAATAAAATCCCACAACTTGACCAATATTAAACTATATTCATCTCATTTACATGCACATATAACTCGACATACACATACTCCTTTTCATTCACTCTTAAACACACTCAAATAGTTCTCTCTTGCCCTCTTTTCTCACTGCCAAGAGTACTCGATGAAGCCAGAAGCATTTCTCCCTTGTTCGAAACAATTACAAGTCATATAACACCCCTTCGAACCTGTGGAAAACTAGAAGGGGGGGGGTTGAATAGTTTTATGTCTTTTTCATTTTATTATGAAAACCTTTGTTTATTTTTAAAACACTTAGATTCAAGTTTGTATGAAAAATAAAACTTGAACCTTATTATTAGTTATATATGTATTCTTTTAAATTGATTGTAAAAGTTTTGGTTTCTTGAATGGAGTTTCAATTTGATCTATATGTGAAGTCAACTTCTAATTATTACTAATAGTTATATATGCCTATATGTTATAAAAGTAATGACGATATAAATAAAGATGTAAGTAAGAGATGGAAAGATCTAACCGAGACACGAGGGATTTATAGTGGTTCGGCTACAAGGACACCTTCCTTGCCCTACTCCACTCCCCGAGCACCAAGCTCCAGAGTTTTCTTCACAACTTCAATAAGCTCCCTTATGGCGGAGAAAACCGTACACAACTTTGGCTTACACGGGTTTAACGACACAAAGCTAAATGTCGAGTTCTAATCGTAGCTAGAACCAATCTCACAACTTTACAACACAACTTATTTACGACTACTTCACAACTGCTTCACAACTTCTTCACGACTTCAACATGACTGCTACACAACCTCTATGCTACGGCTTCACGACTCCAACACTAGGACTTCACGACTAGGACTTCATGGCTTCAACACGACCGCTACACAACCTCTATGCTACGGCTTCATGACTTCAACACTAGAACTTCACGACTAGGACTTCATGGCTTCAACACGACCGCTACACAACCTCTATGTTACGGCTTCACGACTTCAACACTAGGACTTCACAACTAGGACTTCATGGCTTCACAAAGACTTCAAGACTTCTCTACTTCACAACTTTACAAGACTTCTACTCTACTTCTTTACTCCACAACTACTTATCCACCTTCTTTACTACTTACACACTACTCTAGCCTAATCACTTATGTTTACAACTTATATACACACTTTACACAAATGAATGAAAGATTTACAAAGTATACAAAACAAATAACTTGAGTAACAAGATGCTACTAAGTTATAATACTTCTAGTCTTGATTGATAGAAGTATTCTTCTTTTGCACTTGGATGGTCGAAGCTTGGATCACTTGGAAACCAATGCTTAAGATTACATGATCAAAGGTTTTTGAAGATATGAAATGAGATCTACAACAGAAAGTTTTAGTACAAAAGGGTGAGTAAAAATCCAGGGGAAGGCTGGTATTTATAGGCAGAAAAACTGGACATCTGGGAGCTACTGGAGCGTGGCCGGCCCCCTTAAATAGGGGGGCGGTCCCCTTAATTTTAAGGGGGCCGCCTAGTATAATTAAGGGGGCCGCCCCTCCCTAGCCGTTGCCCAGTTTTGTCTTTTTGTGGGGAAGGTTTTTCTGGAACATTTTTACTGATTTTGGTTAAAAATTTGAATTCATTAATTTATAATGAATTAAACCTTTTTATTTATTACCAAAAATGTTTTTCTAAAATATATAAAATGTTTTTGACATTTTATAAAAAAATCTAGTTATTAAGAAAATGTTCCTTTGATCATATAATGCATTAAACATTAGTTCATTCATACCTTAAGTGATTTTAGTTGTAGAAGTGAATATTTACAACTAAGTACTTGTTTATTTTATAAGTTTATGTTTTAATGAGTTTTCATTTTGTGATCATCAAAACATAGAGATATGAATAAATTTTGATAATGTTTTTAGGCATTATTTATGTCAACAATCTCCCCCTTTTTGATGATTACAAAACCTAAACTCATTAAATCCAAAAAGTTATGTTTGGACAAGTATTTAGTGAGTTTATATTCACTTCTCCCCCTTTTTGTAGCATCAAAAAGGTTGAGCCGACATGTTTTAGAGACAAAATTTATCGGAACGAGAACTCCCCCTTGATGTGTGCTCCCCCTCGTTTGAGGGCACCAAGGAATCGATATATGGAATACTTGCAAGAAAAATATTAGAAGCACAAGCATATATATAGCAAAAATAAGCATGCATATAAAGACATTCATTAAAAATGTTGTGTATCAATACACAACCATCCAAGATTATATTCAATCCTACATTAGCTAGTAAGTAATGCAATCTACATAATCTTTCTAGGAGTACATGATCTTCCATGGGGCTTGCACACAAAATGGTTTGAAAAATTATTTTTGATTAAGCATTGCATATGCTTAATTTGGTGAGAATGAAGGTGGTGGTGGTGTAGTAGGTGAAAATGGTGGAGGTTGT
The DNA here is from genome assembly GCA_021014915.2 of Artemisia tridentata subsp. tridentata. Lineage (NCBI taxonomy): Eukaryota > Viridiplantae > Streptophyta > Magnoliopsida > Asterales > Asteraceae > Artemisia > Artemisia tridentata. The sequence goes on along the minus strand of CP139504.1, from coordinate 143,401,881 downwards.
GGTGTAGGTTGGTTGTTAAGCATGTGTTCAAGGGATGAAAACATGTAGTGTATCTCATCTCTAAGACCAAAGATGATGGTTCGGTTGTGGATGCAACAAAGGCAATTGTTTCCATGGGCTTCAAGTAAAGCCCAAGGGATGAGAAAACATGGTGGTGGTATTGGTGATGATGAGAAATGAGCATCAAGAGGTGTTATTGGTGATATGGAAATGACAAGTTGGGTGAATGGAGGTTCTTGAGTAGGAGGTGGAGTTGATGCTCTTGATGGTGGTGATGATAGGTGTGAGTTGATGTAGTTATTGATGGATGAAGTGGAAGGTATGGATGAAGATGATGTGCCATGAGTGGAGGGTGTTTTTGATGGTGCATTTGGTGCACTTGGGGATGAACATTGAGGTGGTGGTGATGGAGTTTTGGTGTCTTAGAGATGATTTTGGTGATAGCATGGTGAATGAAAATGGGTGTTTGATGGAGGTGATGGTTGATTTAGGTAAGGTTTGGAGGTTTTGTGGTAAAATTCCAATACCAGTTCGTCCTTTAAGAGAAATGGTAGCTGGGACTAGATAAAAGGGGTTACAAGATGCAAAAGAAAACAGTAAATTTTACTGCCCAGATGGCCGGTCCCCTTAATTGTAGGCCGGCCCCCTTAAAATTAAGTGGACCGCCTAGGGAATTAAGGGGGCCGCCCATCTGGTGTTTTACCAGGCGACCAAATTTGAAAAATTTCCAGAAAAGGGTCATTTTTAGGGTGTTTTTGCAGCAAGCTCCATTTGAATCATGTACATCAAGAATGATTAAATAGTGGCATAAACATGTTAAATACGCATGCATACATTTAAAACATATTATGGAATAAGCATGTTATTAATCATCAAGCATGTATATATATCATGATATCAAGTATACAAGCAATAAGCATAACAATCATATATTAAAGACAAGAAATAAAGCATTCATTAGTTGAAAATAATTATGTTAAAAACATAATTATTGATACAACACATATTTTGCTTATAGCATACAATAAGTAGAAAATTTTAAATTGCCTAAGAGATCCATTTGACTTGCTTGAGACATGAAAAACTTGAATTATTTTGGATGGATGATGGTAAAGAGGGGTAAAAATGTTGGATGTTGGAGAGAGTGTTGATGGAGGAATTAGAGGTGGAGAGCTTGGACTTGACCGTGTTGAATGAGGGTTTTGATGTTGTTCAAGTGGTGGTGTTGGATTAGATCTAGTGAGAAGATACTCAATCCAAGTGAGACGCTCATTTAAGGCGATGGTTTGATTTTGGAGAAAGATGCAACAAGGACAATTGTTGACATGTTTCTCAATTTGACTCAAGTGATGTGGTGATGATGGTAATGATGGTGAGATGGATGGTGATGGGTCTAAGTTGCTTTGAGCAAGGTGCAAAGCAAGGAGAGCATTAAGCTCATGGGCTTCCTTGAGTTCTTCAATGAACTTCAAGTGTTGAGTGGAAGGTGATGATAATGGAGAGTGGTTGTTATTTGGTGGAAGTGGTGGTGACACTCTTGGTGGTGGAGACATTTGTGAACTTGGGTAATTATGAGTGAATGAAGATGGACATATGGATGATTGGTTATGTGTGTGAAAGGGTTTATTAGGATGAGGTTTAGGTGTTGGTTGAGTTTGAACAACATCATTTGTTGGGTTATGGCAAGTATCAAGCTTCCTCCACCAAATGGGCCTCACTGAGATTTTAGCAACTCTCGAAGGCTTGGATCTTGGGTGATTAGATGATGACATGTTTGGATGGATGATATGGAAGAGCATTTATGATGGAGTTGGGTATTTATGGTGTAGTGATGATGTGATTGTGGAAGGTAAATTTTGGTGGGTGGTTTGTGAATTTTGGGAAGTATAGGGTAAAATGGGTTGGAAATTGAGACAGAAACCAGTAATCTCGTCCACAGATGGCCGGTCCCCTTAAATAGGGGCCGGTCCCATTAAAATTAAGGGGGCCGCCTGTGTATTTAAGGGGGCCGCCCATCTGATGATTCCCAGATTACCAGAAATGGGTTTTTGGCAAAAATTTGTAGAAAAGGTTGTGTTTTTGGGTTTAGTTTCAAGCAAGTCCAACTTCTTTTGAGGCAATTTAGGATTTAATAACTCATGTATGCTAAGCATATTAAGCAATTTTATCTAGCATGCAATCTACTCATTAACCAAGTAATATATATATTTGTAAATCTATATATATATATATATATATATATATATATATATAAATAAGGAAACAATGCATAACACCAAGTAATTCGTAGAATTATTTCTAGGAAGATTAATTAGCTAGTTGATTAATCCTAATGAGTATCTATGTGCAAGGGAATGAGGAGTTGTGATAGCATGGACTTCTAGACTTGTACCAAGTGAGATCTTAGTGAATAAATCATGGTTTTAAAAAGGATGTTTTTAGCATTATTCAACAATGTTTGAAAGTAGGTTTTATGTGGATGTGAAAAATATATTAATGAAATAGTATTGGCTTTATTTCAAAATGTTTTTATGAGGAAAGAAAACATATTTTTCCAATCTTTGGTTTTTGAAAAACACGTAATTATGGACACAAGTTTGGAAGAAAGGTAGGATGGTGAAATATGTTTAATAGAAAGGTGTCACAATCTTTTGAAAAATCATTTTTCCAAAATGTGAAGTTTTTGCATTTTTAAAAACAAGTCCCATTAATTATAGGTTTAAAAATAGTGGTTTATAAAAGATCTCATGCTCAATGGTATTGGTTAAGTCTATTGTCACATGCTACCTCTTTCTACATATCCTATGATATTTAAGCATGTATTATGACTAAATACAAAAATACATCATGTCAGAGTAGTTAGAGAAAAACAAAAGCTATTATAATGACAATGCATTCAACAACTAAACAAATAATTACGAAGGCATGCAGTCAAATCACATAGGAGCAAGTAAACATCTAGAAATTTTATATATGCAAGATGACATAAATCTAGGAATGAAAAACTCTAGTGAAAAGAAAAGTTCATAACAGTAAACTATCGTTAGGTATATTTAGGAAGAATAATGTATTCAAGTTGGAGAATGAGTATGAGATTATTACTAGTGGTGCTCAATTCAGGCTAAACACGACCGTTTTTACGGGTTACACAAACCCAACTTCTCACATAGAAGCAATTCAACCGTTAGGTCAAATTGAGTTTCTAGTCAATAGATTCTCCAGTAGTCATTCTCTTTTTAGAAGAAATTAAGTTCCTAAATTTACCTATCAAAGAGTACCAAATATGAAGATTGCTTGGTTTACTAATACTTAGGGGGGCTAACTAAAGGGTTTCTAGTTCATTAAGCCACAGACCGAATATAACTAAAGTGTAGAGGCAAAGCAACCTATCAGACTAAGCGTATCCTAAGGCATTAATAAGATTATATGCATGAAGTAATTACTTATGAAATTTAAAGAGAAAACTTACCTCACGTCCTAGCTTTTCTTTGTAATGTCTCAGATAAAAATCGACGTGTGAATGATAGGTGAGTCTTATTTGGAGTTTTATCTAATTTGCATTCGTCACATACCGGATGGTGATCTTCTCCTTCGTCTGTGTCACTCCATGATTTTGGATTGAGTTCACTTTGGAGTTGATTCATGTAGTCTTCGTCGTTAATACCTTCATTAACAGCATTTGAACTAGTAGCACATGTATCTACTTTATCTAAATGTTTATCTATTAAATTTTCTAAGATAACTAATTCATGTACAAGATCAAAATCTTCATCTTTGGCTTGGCATTTTTCTTGATGAAAGTTTAAGAGATTTTTCCAAATATCATTTGCCGTTTTACAGAAGAATATTCTTTCATATTCAACTTTCGGCAAGGTTTTATAAATAATTATTTTAGCTTTATTATTTATGTCATTCTTTGTTTTCAAATGCTCAATTTGACTTTCAAAATCCGTTTTTGTTTGACTCTCAAAATCCGTTTTTGTTTGACTTTCAAATATGTTTTTGTTTGACTTTCAAAATCACCAATCGAAATGACATGCCAAAGATCTAGATCAATTGATTTCACATAAGTTTCAAATTTATTTTTCCATTCAAGAAAAGTGTAGTTTTCAAATAGTGGTGGTTTTAGCAAAGATTCCCCCTCTAGATATTTTTCGAATTCCATAGATCGATTCAAGTTTTAAAATACAGTATATTTTAAAGATCTTGATTGACGTGGCTCTTGATACCAATTGTGGAAAACTAGAAGGGGGGGTTGAATAGTTTTATGTCTTTTTCATTTTATTATGAAAACCTTTGTTTATTTTTAAAACACTTAGATTCAAGTTTGTATGAAAAATAAAACTTGAAACTTATTATTAGTTATATATGTATTCTTTTAAATTGATTGTAAAAGTTTTGGTTTCTTGAATGGAGTTTCAATTTGATCTATATGTTAAGTCAACTTCTAATTATTACTAACAGTTATATATGCCTATATGTTATAAAAGTAATGATGATATAAATAAAGATGTAAGTAAGAGATGGAAAGATCTAACCAAGACACGAGGGATTTATAGTGGTTCGGCTACAAGGACACCTTCCTTGCCCTACTCCACTCCCCGAGCACTAAGCTCGGGAGTTTTCTTCACAACTTCAATAAGCTCCCTTATGGCGGAGAAAACCGTACACAACTTTGGCTTACACGGGTTTAACGACACAAAGCTAAATGTCGAGTTCTAATCGTAGCTAGAACCAATCTCACAACTTCACAACACAACTTCTTCACAACTTATTCACGACTACTTCACAACGGCTTCACGACTTCTTCACGACTTCAACACGACTGCTACACAACCTCTATGCTACGGCTTCACGACTCCAACACTAGGACTTCACGACTAGGACTTCATGGCTTCAACACGACCGCTACACAACCTCTATGCTACGGCTTCACGACTTCAACACTAGAACTTCACGACTAGGACTTCATGGCTTCAACACGACCGCTACACAACCTCTATGCTACGGCTTCACGACTTCAACACTAGGACTTCACGACTAGGACTTCATGGCTTCACAACGGCTTCAAGACTTCTCTACTTCACAACTTTACAAGGCTTCTACTCTACTTCTTTACTCCACAACTACTTATCCACCTTCTTCACTACTTACACACTACTCTAGCCTAATCACTTATGTTTACAACTTATATACACACTTTACACAAATGAATGAAAGATTTACATAGTATACAAAACAAATAACTTGAGTAACAAGATGCTACTAAGTTATAATACTTCTAGTCTTGATTAATAGAAGTATTCTTCATTTGCACTTGGATGGTGGAAGCTTGGATCACTTGGAAACCAATGCTTAAGATTACATGATCAAAGGTTTTTGAAGATATGAAATGAGATCTACAACAGAAATTTTTAGTGCAAAAGGGTGAGTAAAAATTCAGGGGAAGGCTGGTATTTATAGGCAGAAAAACTGGACAGCTGGGAGCTACTGGAGCGTGGCCGGCCCCCTTAAATAGGGGGGCGGTCCCCTTAATTTTAAGGGGGCCGCCTAGTATAATTAAGGGGGCTGCCCCTCCCTAGCCATTGCCCAGTTTTGTCTTTTTATGGGGAAGGTTTTTCTGGAACATTTTTACTGATTTTGGTTAAAAATTTGAATTCATAAATTTATAATGAATTAAACCTTTTTATTTATTACCAAAAATGTTTTTCTAAAATATATAAAATGTTTTTGACATTTTATAAAAAATCTAGTTATTAAGAAAATGTTCCTTTGATCATATAATGCATTAAGCATTAGTTCATTCATACCTTAAGTGATTTTAGTTGTAGAAGTGAATATTTACAACTAAGTACTTGTTTGTTTCATAAGTTTATGTTTTAATGAGTTTTCATTTTGTGATCATCAAAACATAGAGATATGAATAAATTTTGATAATGTTTTTAGGCATTATTTATGTCAACAGAACCCTTTTGTGATCTTACAAACAAGTGAAGTGCACCACCTTCGAGTTCTAAGCCATTTTAAACGCATAACTCACCACCTAAAGTGTTGTAAGTCGACTCTAATTCATTTCCTACTCGTATATATCAATTTCAATATATCATGCATCGTATTATGTTTTATTCGAGCGTATATTTACTTTTATACATCTATACGCTTTCTTTTATTTATTTTACGTTGTACACATGACCTCTTATTTATGGATGGCTAGATTTTACGAGTTATACATTATTTCGACATTTACATATTCATTTGATTTCATTTCGAGACTCATTTTATTATGTATTGCATCCCATATATCATAACACAATATATATGTCATTTTCTATTATTTTGAACTGTGTAATATCGATGAGAAAAGGCCTCGTTAAATTCGAATACATATATACAACATATTGTTTTTATTGTTCGAACTATTTCTTCATAAGACCACCTAATAATTTGTTGTTATGAGTTTCCTCTAATAAGCTCATATAAGCCCTTTTTAAGTCCCAAACCTATCGCTACTTAAACAGTTCTGAAATCCTTTATATTTTGTCGATTGGACTTTTTAATCCAATAAGTGGCCCAATAAGCTATATCGAATAAGCAGTTATATAAGCAGTTTGAATATGATTTTGTGACATTAAAACAAGCCCAATGATAAGCCCAATACCCCTTAAAACCCCTCGGATCAATATGTGTTAATGGGCTTTTGGTTAACTCGTTAAAAGCTCATTAAGATGAAAATAAGTTGTTTTCGCAAATAAGCAGTTCAATAAGACTTTAATAAGCATTATAAAAATGTTGGAACTTTCGGAAAACTTATTACATCCTTTTTATGAAAATTGGACTAAATTTGCAAACATTATTACTATTCGGGTTAAATATGTCAATTTCGTATAATTGTGTTCCGAACTATAAATTTCATCACTTAAAGGTGGAAACTGTTAAAACAGTGAACACAAGGCTAAAAATATAACATTTAACCTTTTTGGACTAAATATGTAACATATAACTACCGGAGGACTAACGATGCAAAACTTACACCGTTAGGGTAGAAAGTGTAAATTCTGTGTAAATGCAAGGACTGAACAGTAACAATTATCCATATTCATTTCTATTTTCATGTTTTACTCATTTTCATTTAAACATGTGAATTTTATTATTCGTTACAGTATATTACTTTCGTTACGGTTATATTTATATAACGAACTTTTAACGAATAACTTAACGTATTAATTCAACGACTTTCGAGGAAACGATAATTATGGAATCAGTAACATAAAAACAAGATAATATTATTGATGATGTACCCTCCGAACGGGTCGAAGGACTCCCCTTCGAGCCTGTGCGAAGCCCTCTCTTCGGAGGCCCAGGTTAATCTCCTAAAACGTTTCATTGGCGTAAAACCATTCATCCATGAAGTGGTTACCATGTGGGAATCCGCCAATCGAAGCCTTAAACCCTTCGGGGTATCTCCTTCGAAGGAACTAGAACGGAGAGCCACCTTGACCTGGTCATACCCACGTTCCCTCTTCCCTTAGGCTTTCCCGCCAAGGAGGAGATCGTGGGCCACAAAGCCCTAGCGGTTACCATTAATCATGGGACGCCCCCATGATCTTCGAATCAAGTGCAACCGCCCTCTAAGGCCTATTTCTCCCCTATAAATAGCTTAGACGGGCAAGAACCATGGTAATGCCAACTGAACTCTCTCAATTTACTACAAACTTACCATATCACATACTTACTCGCACGCCGGAGGTGGTTTGCAGGGTCCAACCCCTGCTCAATCACTTAACGTAGTGTTTTAGTATTTCTTATTTCAGGTTAAATACAAGCTTGGCGCAACCTCACCATAAATCCTTTGATCATCATCAAAGGCCTGGTAGTGCAATTTATTGTACAATCAGTGGCGCCATCCGTGGGACCGCTACAATTGGTCTCGTTATTTCCAAGCTTATAACCAACCAACTACTCTCACTATATATCCAGAATGGATCAAGATAGAGAAGATACTCCCCCACCGGGTTTCTCGACCTTGGCACCAATACCAATCAACGACTCCAACAACCTTCCCCCAATAACTGCCTCCACGTTCACAACACGTTCTCACCCAGAAGTAACACCCAACCATCATGCTTCGACATCAGCCAATCTGGAGCCTATTATTAGCCTAGCCTTTGTCGAAGCCAACCACGAAGCGTTGAAATCTCTCTTAAGGGCTCGCAAAAGGCAAGTTAGGAATGCTGAGATGCAAAGGGAATTGGAATACTCAAGTGATGAGTATGATGAAGAGATGGAAATGGAGCCTAGGCCTCCGACCCAAGGAGTAACGCTCTCAGCCCTAAGGATTGGGTCACTAGTGAGTTGAAGGCTAAGCAGAAGGTCCGTTAGGTTTGAAGGAGTCCCGGAGAGGGCTCCGACTAGAAGAGAAGGAGCAGTTGTCGAAGGTTCCAAAGGGAGGAGCCAACGAAGGGAAGAGACGGGAGTGAATTTGCCTCTATTGTTAGCAGCCCATCTTGGAAGGACTGAAGCAGGGGTTCTGTTGCAGCCTTCTCACGCATCAGGCGTAGAAGGCAATCCGCCTACAATTAATATGGGAGGAAATCTTCCTCCCAATGGTATGTACCCCTCATTCCAAACTCAGTCTTATCCTCAAGGTTTATATCCTCCAGTAAATGGGCAGCCTAATAACCCAAGTCGCCCTCAACCTTTTGGGAGCATACCCTTCGGGCATCCTATGGCGTACCCTCCGTATGCAATGGGAAATGGTTATCCGTTCGCCATGAACACACCTTATCAGTCCTACCCAAGCCAAACTCCTATGGGAATACCTCCAAACAAATATAATACTGTTCCTATGTATGCACCACCCTATAACTGTCTATACTCGGACCCTATGGGTTCAGCTACACCCTTCGTTAGGTGGATAGAAGACTACCCATTTCCTGATGGGTTGAAAATGCCTTCGCATATTGGGACTTATGATGGGAAGGGGGATCCGGACAATTTCCTACATTTGTTCGAAGGGGCTATTAAGATGTAAAAGTGGGTTATGCCTGTAGCCTGTCACATGTTTACATATACCCTACGGGATTCCGCCCGTATTTGGTGGAATGGGCAAAAGCCTGGCAGCATTATCAACCTTGATGATCTCAAGGCTAAGTTTCGATCACACTTCAGTCAGCAAAAGAAGTTTACAAGGACCCATTTAATGGTGCACAACATTAAACAAAAAGAAAACGAAAGCACAAGGGCCTTCGTTACTAGGTACACCGATGAAACTTTATAGATCTTGGGTCTACATGAAGATCAGCGCATTTCGGGTTTCGTACATGGTCTTCGAAATCGGAGTTTGGTGGAGTTCTTATCCACTGACCTTCCGACAACTTACAAAGGGTTAATGGAAAAGACGTATACTTGGATTGAAGCAAAAGAGGTATCTACTAATGGTGCTCCGATCGATAGAGACATCAACAGCAAGTTCTCAAAGCATTCTGTGTGGGAAGGGTCAAAAAACAAGAACAAAAACAGAGACAGGTTTTCTCCGTACAAACGTCCTAACCATGGTTTGCTAGGAAGCTTAACTAAGTCTCCTAAGGAAATACTTGCAACAGATAGGGCTGCTAAGGCTTTCGAAGCACCCCCTCGTATGACAAGCAAGGGCAAAAACAGGGATACCAGCAAGTATTGTCACCTTCATGAAGATTACGGTCATGATACAAACAGTTGCAGGGAGTTAAAGAAGCAAATAGAAGAAGCTGCAAAGTCCGGGCAATTGGTACATTTGGTGAAGGGTATAAAGAAGGGAAAGGAAAAAATGTCCGACACTCAATTGGCTAAAGATACTACTCCTCTCGAAACTCCAATACTTATGGTTCGTTGGGGAGAAGCAAGCTTAAAAAGAAAGGTAACGGAGCAGGAGGTAAGCGAAGTAGGGGAAGTAGCATTTCCTCCTATCACAAGCCAAGTCCCTTCGAACGATCCAGTGGTCATCAAAGTTCTAATCTTCAATCGAGAAGTAAACAGAGCCTACATGGACTGTGGAAGCTCCTGCGAAATCATATACGAGCATTGTTTTCTTAAGCTCAAGCCTTCGATCAGATCACAATGGGTTGATTCGAAGATACCTTTGGTAGGGTTCTTCGGTGAGCATTCTTGGCCTCTGGGAGAAGTACCATTGGACATAATAATTGGAGAAGGCAAGCTCGCAAGAACAAAAACCCTCACATTTGCTATCATAAGGTTCGATTCTCCCTACAATCTGTTTATAGGAAGGACCGCCATGCAAAGAATAGGTATTGTAGTCTCCACCATACATGCAGCAGTGAAATTCCATACACCTTATGGGATAGGAACCGTATTCTCTAGTTACAATCAGAGGAAGACTGGAGATATTGGAAAAAAGATCAAAGAAAGTCCCGAAGAGCCTCCGAAGACCATTCTAAGTTGTACAGATGCCGAAGAACGTATTGTGGTAAATGAGCTCTATCCAGAGCAAACGGTGGTAATCGGAAAGCAACTCCCTGCCAACTTCAAGGCAGAATTGGAGAAGCTACTCAAAGCCAACAAGGACGTTTTCGGATGGACGTACTCAGACATGACAGGGGTTCCTCGGACTCTTATGATCGATGGCAAGCCCTTCGGCACAGAGCATAAGCTTAATGAGTTCAAGCACATAGAACCAATTAAGTAGAAGCGACGAAGCCTGGCACCTGAAAGGAACGCAGCCGCTTGCAAAGAGGTGGATGAACTTGTACGAGCAGAAATTCTAAGAGAAGTGAAATACCAAACATGGGTAGCTAATCCAGTTATGATAAAGAAGAGTGACGGAGGGTGGCGAATGTGTGTTGATTTCACCGACATCAACAAAGCTTGCCCAAAGGACTGTTACCCTCTGCCAGAGATTGATTGGAAGGTCGAATCCTTCTCGGGGTTCCGTTTGAAATGTTTTCTGGATGCCTACAATGGGTATCACCAAATACAAATGGCGGAGGAAGATGAGGAGAAGACAACCTTCTACACAGGAAAGGGTTTCTATTGCTACAAGAAAATGCCCTTCGGTCTAAAGAACGCAGGGGAAACTTATCAATGATTGGTAGAAAAAGCCTTCCACAAGCAAATAGGAAGGAACTTGGAGGCCTACATTGATGACATGGTAATAAAAAGTAGGATTGAGGAAGACCTACTCTCCGACATTCAAGAAACCTTCGATTAATTGAGGGCAATCAATATGAAGCTTAACCCAAAGAAGTGTTCCTTTGGCGTGGAAGAAGGACAATTCTTGGGGCATCTGATTACAAAGCAAGGGATCAAAGCTAACCCTTCGAAAGTCAAAGCCATCACTGATCTACAAGCTCCATAGTCATTAAAAGAAGTACAAAGCCTAAATGGGAAGCTCGCAGCACTTAGCAGATTCCTGTCGAAAGGGGCGCATCGTTCTTTACCATTTTTCAAAACACTCAAGGGGTGTACAGATAAAAAGACTTTCCAATGGAGTTGTGATGCAGAGGCCGCTTTCCAAAAACATAAAGAATTCATGGAAATCTTACCAACACTTACAGCCCCAATCAAAGGCGAAGTGTTGTTCATGTACATTGCAGCATCCTTCGAAAGCATCAGTGTTGTTCTTTTGGCAGAAAGGGATAAGAAGCAAGTCCTGATCTACTTTGTTAGCAGGGTCCTGCAAGGGGCTGAATTAAACTATCTGGAATTGGAAAAGCTAGTCCTAGCCTTGGTTTATGTTGCAAGGCGTCTTCAAAGGTACTTTCAAGCTCATCTCATCAGAGTATTGACCGATAAGCCAATTAAGTAGATACTGTCGAAGCCTTAGAAATCGGGTAGAGTGGCGAAATGGGCCATCGAATTAGGAGAACATGACATAGAATACAAGGGTCGAAACTCCGTCAAAGGCCAAATACTTGCAGATTTTCTTGCTGAAACACCCTCCGGACCTAGCCAAGACAGAGAAATCCCGAAAGAAAAGCCCCCAAAGACGAAGGAGGGGTGGAAACTATACACAGACGAAGCCTCAAGCTCTGATGGTTCGGGAGCAGGTCTGATGCTGGTTAGTCCGGAGAAAAAAGAGTACACTTATGCATTACGTTTTGAGTTCGAGGCTATGAACAATGAAGCAGAGTATGAAGCTTTGCTAGCTGGCCTCCGACTCGCAAAGGACATGGAGGTTCGTGACCTCTCCATTTTTGTGGACTCGCAGCTAGTCTCCAACCAAATCAAGGGCTCTTACGAAGCAAGACAGCCCACCATTAAACACTATATTTGGATAAAACTAAAGAACTTCTTCAGGGGTTCGAATTCTATGAGATAGCACATGTTCGCAGAAACTAAAACAATAAAACAGGTGCTTTCACTGGTACAGATTTCACCTTTCGTCACACCAAAAATGCGTGACTATATGCATATAGTCACACACATTTTTTTGGGTGTGTGTGACAAAAATTCGCACCACCGTAGGTATCATATGGTCACATTGTTTAGTTTGTGGCCGTTTTCATTGAAAAAGAGTGACCAAAATCCGAATATGTGTGACTAATTAGGCATAAGTTTTGTTGGATTCATCAGTATGTGTGACTATTTCCCATCCTATGGCTACATGAAAATATTATAAATGTGACTTTTGTGATGATTTAGTCACACAACGTGTGTTATTTTTTTCGAGTTAGTCACATACAATTTAAAAAACAGTGGCCAAAAGTGTTAATAAGTGTGACCATATGCTGTTTAAAGTGAAGAAATGTGTATTTTGTGTGACTATTGATCATCCAATGGTCACATGAATTTTTAGTTTGTGTGGCCTTTTGTAATATTTAGTAACACAAAGCATGTTTGTTTTGGGTATTTAGTCACATATAATTAATCATAAAGTGGCCAAAAATGTTAATAAGTGTGACCATATGCTGTTTTAAGTGAGGAAATATGTATTTTGTGTGACTATTGATCATCCAATGGTCACATGAATTTTTAGTTTGTATGGCCTTTTGTAATATTTAGTCCACACAAAGCATGTTTGTTTTGGGTATTTAGTCACATACAATTAAGCATAAAGTGGCCAAAAGTGTTAATAAGTGTGACCATATGCTGTTTAAAGTGAAGAAATGTGTATTTTGTGTGACTATTGATCATCCAATGGTCACATGAATTTTTAGTTTGTGTGGCCTTTTGTAATATTTAGTCACACAAAGCATTTTTTTTGGGTATTTAGTCGCATACAAGTAAGCCAAAAGTGGCCAAAAGTGTTGATAAGTGTGACCATATGCTGTTTAAAGTGAAGAAATGTGTATTTTGTGTGACTATTGATCATCCAATGGTCACATTAATTTTTAGTTTGTGTGGCCTTTTGTAATATTTAGTCACACAAAGCATATTTGTTTTGGGTATTTAGTCACATACAATTAAGCATAAAGTGGCCAAAAGTGTTAACAAGTGTGACCTTATGCTGTTTAAAGTGAAGAAATGTGTATTTTGTATGACTATTGATCATCCAATGGTCACATGAATTTTTAGTTTGTGTGGCCTTTTGTAATATTTAGTCACACAAAGCATGTTTTTTTTTGGGTATTTAGTCACATACAATTAAGCATAAAGTGGCCAAAAGTGTTGATAAGTGTGACCATATGCGGTTTAAAGTGAATAAATGTGTATTTTGTGTGACTATTGATCATCCAATGGTCACATGAATTTTTAGTTTGTGTGGCCTTTTGTAATATTTAGTCACACAAAGCATTTTTTCTTGGGTATTTAGTCACATACAATTAAGCATAAAGTGGCCAAAAGTGTTAATAAGTGTGACCATATGCTGTTTAAAGTGAATAAATGTGTATTTTGTGTGACTATTGATCATCCAATGGCCACATGAATTTTATGTTTGTATGGCCTTTTGTAATATTTAGCCACACAAAGCATGTTTGTTTTGGTAATTTAGTCACATACAATTAAGCATAAAGTGGCCAAAAGTGTTGATAAGTGTGACCATATGATGTTTAAAGTGAAGAAATTTGTATTTTGTGTGACTATTGATCATCCAATGGCCACTTGAATTTTATGTTTGTGTGGCTTTTTGTTATATTTAGTCACACAAAGCATGTTTGTTTTGGGTATTTAGTCACATACAATTAAGCATAAAGTGGCCAAAAGTGTTAATAATTGTGACCATATGCTGTTTAAAGTGTAGAAATTTGTATTTTGTGTGACTATTGATCATCCAATGGCCACTTGAATTTTATGTTTGTGTGGCCTTTTGTAATATTTAGTCACACAAAGCATGTTTGTTTTGGGTATTTAGTCACATACAATTAAGCATAAAGTGGCCAAAAGTGTTAATAAGTGTGACCATATGCTGTTTAAAGTGAAGAAATTTGTATTTTGTGTGACTATTGATCATCCAATGGCCACTTGAATTTTATGTTTGTGTGGCCTTTTGTAATATTTAGTCACACATTGAATTAAACAAAGAGTGACCAATAATGTTGATAAGCGTGACCATAATACGTTACTGCATCTTTTAGTCACAGGGTTACTACTGGTATTACTAAGTTATTACTGTTGGAGCATAGTTGCTACTGCTAGTACTAAGTTAGTCCTGCTGAAGCAGAGTAACTACTGCTAGTACTATGATAGTGCTGCTAGAATGAGTATATATATATATATATATATATATATATATATATATATATATATATATATATATATATATATATATATATATATATATATATATATATATATATATATATATAATATATATATATATATATATAATATATATATATATGTATACTATGATAGTGCTGCTGGAATGAGTATATATATATATATATAACAGAATCATAAACAAAAAGAAATTTGAAATTGAATAAAACTCGAATGTATATAACTGAACATAATATACAATTGTAATGTCGGACATAATCAAATTCTCAAGTACCATAATTTAAAGACTTTTGACTCTTCGTCGGCCTAGCTTGCTTTAGGGCTTCAATAGAGACATTACTTTTGCGCTTCGATGGTGCTGTTGGTCCACAGTTGTTGTCACTTTTCTTTTGCATTGTAGTTGGCGGTGTAACCTGTAGTAACAAAAGACGCTTGTATCAAACATTGAATTATATATCAAGAATTATATATATGTACGTTGAAAAAACACATGTATGTACCCAAAGCAACGATATTTGATTTCTTTAAGTGCCACAGTTTGCACTTAAATGGCTAAAAAAAGAATTTTTGCATGTACATATCAGAAATTATTTAAACAAAAGAATAACAAGAAACATGTTGAAATACATACTGTTGGCAGTGCTTGTGTTGGAGACACATTTTGTTCCGATTGGGAATCTGGAGGCCCGTTTTGTCGTGACTTAGGCTTTTTCTTAGGTCCGACAGTTTTAGCAGGTTCCTATATGTATATATAAAACACGTTACATTATATAAACAAAAGAATAACAAGAAAAATGTTGAAATACATATTGTTGGTACTCCATATGTTTTTGCGATTGGGAATCTGTAGACCCTTGTTGGCTTGCATTTGAGGCTACTGGCAATTGAGATGACAAATTTAACTACACCCCTTGTTGACTCAACTGTGCCATCAGTTGAGTAAGTATTCTCTTTGTTTCTGTAATCTCATTGGACAATTTCTTGATCTGGTCATCAGATTCTTTCTGCAAAAAAAATATAGGAAATGTTGGGATTAAAAGTCTTCTTGATGCTGTTAGAGTAACTGATGCTCTTATTTGTGTCAATGCTGCTCAGTTGGAGTTAGTGATGCTCATGAACTTCAATTACAAATATGGCTAGTGTTTACCGCTGCTAGTACACAGTTACTGTTGTTAGTACGCACTTAATACTGCTGGTACACAAGTTATTACTGCTAGTACACAGTTAATCCTGCTGGTATATAAGCATAATAATAGAATTTGCAGTCAAACTTACAAGTGTATCTCCCACTGATGTGATCTCATCATCTGGAAATTCGCCATCGTTGTTTACCCTTCCTTTCAACCACATTATACCACGCGGGGGTTCTTCATCTGCTTCAATCTCTTTATTTTCGATCTAATAAACATCAAATGCATACACATGTAAAGTTAAAACAAGAAAAATGAAAATATGAAGATGCATACACGTGATCTTACCATTTTCTCTTTCAAATAAACATATCCACCTCGTCCCATTTTATGCTGATAAATATTTTTGGAACGCGACATTTTAGCTTTATCAGCTATCTTCTAAAAACACAAAATTATAAGGCGTTTACATGTGGTAATGCTGCAAACTGAAAATTATGAAATGACATATAGACTTAAATAAAGATGACTAATTAAAACCTTGTATGAATCGGTGGTCGTGTGGTTTACAAACTCGACCCAGTCTTCTGATTTCACAAATCGACTATACTTGGTCGGGACTTCATTCAGTTTGGAAGGTGTATTTAGGTGGGGCAAAATGTATTCTTCTCTGAGCTTCGTTCTGAAAGTCCTTAGCAGTTTACCAAGACGACTCATTACCAATTTTCTGAATGTCACGTCAACATCAAAATATCGCTGCAAAGATTAACACAATGTTGTTAATTAGTTGCACATAATGTAACTGCATAGATAAAATTATGTAGTACTGGGTTAAAAAAATACTAGTAGTATATATGTACAGTGATGTCAGTCCATAGTTTATCTCTTTCTTCTTTATTCACATTCCTCCAGGAAAGATTCTTCAAACCTATGTGCTCACGAACCAGATCTCCTAAAAAACTCAAAAACAGTGCTCTGTGTAACCCTAATACCCTATTCAATGCATCAAAGGTTACCTTGAGCTTTATTCCACCAGGGTTGCCATATTTCATACGAAACTTAAATAGCCTGGTTATGCCTCTCTTAGCTAGTATCCGATCTGATTGGTTGGTTCTAGGCGCATCTAGATCTTCCTCATCAGAAAACTTTTCGGATTCATAGTCTATGTTGTTATCATCATGTTCATTATCAGCAGGAAGCAAAAGATGATTATCAACAATGGGTTGAATTCCCATGACTCTTGAGTAACAATGGGTACAAGAAAATGATTCTGGCTTTGAGAGTAATGGTGATATAAGAATTGATTTTTTTGTTTTCTTTGCAGTTTTTTTTTTTTTTTTTTTTTTTTTTTTTTTTTTTTTTTTTGTAGGAGAGAAAAGAGGGTATAGGAAGAAGATGAATCGTACCTTATTCTTGGTGCCTGCTTCTAATTAGGCGATTTCAAAATTTTGGATCAAAATTTTGGCTCCAAATTCTAATTTCAAAATAAATATTTGAATTATTTGAAAATTTTGCCTTTAATTTGAACCTGTTTAGTAAAGCATAAACTTGAAAAAATCAAAATTTTGGCTCCAAATGTTATATATCATTATCTTAATCGCAAATCATGAACCAAGATCTAGAACAAAGATCATGAACACAAACTGCATATCAAATCAAGAACTCAAATTTACACAATTACACCAAGATCATGAACACAACTTGACACCATTTAACACAAACTGCTACCATTAAATCATAAACCAACATGAAATGAAGAACACAAAGTGCTACCATTAAATAAATATGTGCAATCATCAAATAAACAACAGAAACTGCTACCATTAGATCTAACTGTGCAATCATCACATCAAGAACACAAATTGCTACCATTTAACAAACCAAAATACTATCATTACAGTTATAAAATAGATATAGTTAAACTACTAGTTACCAGTTATTGCACCATTAATAATTACATTTATCTAAATTAAATATCAGAACTGGTACTACGTACCATATTAAACTAATTATCCTCTAGTTCATAATAGTCGAGATGATCACCACCTTTACATAATTCTCAACACATTTAATGTACGAGAAGTCTTCTTCACGGCCATCGGTTGATACAACATCTTCTTAATTACACGGCAGTCCCAAGACAATATCCCGAGTAAATTTCTTTTTATGTGCCTTTTCAACTGGTATTTGAGAGGATTGAGTTTTGGGAGTAGCTTCAGAGGATTCATCTTTGTCATTTACCTACAAGTTGAACAAGTATAATGGATTAAGTCTTGAGAATGGGATAAAGGTAGCGAAACAACACTTATTAAATGGACCATTATTACCCCTTTTGTGTCAGCATCACCAGATTCTTCATCGCTAGAGAAATAGAAAGGGCTCTGTCTCTTCCAATCTGTGTTTTCCCATACCTCCTAATAGTTCAACATACCATGTGTTTCAAAAAAATTAATTTAATGGTATAAAGGTATACAACTTTAGCCACAAACACATAACAACTTTAGTATACCTTGTTGGAAATGATTTTGAATTTGGACCAAGGGATTTTTTCCTTTGAACCTGTTAAAGCATAAACTTGAATAAATTAAAAATTCACACAGCTTTACATTCAACAATAAATTCACACCTTTTGTGTTAGCATCACCAGATTCTTCATCGCTAGAGAAATAGAAAGGGCTCTGTCGCTTCCAATCTGTGTTTTCCCATACCTCCTAATAGTTCAACATACCATGTGTTTCAAAAAATTTAATTAATGGTATAAAGGTATACAACTTTAGCCACAAACACATAACAACTTTAGTATACCTTGTTGGAAATGATTTTGAATTTGGACCTAGGGATTTTTGCCTTTGAACCTGTTAAAGCATAAACTTGAATAAATTAAAACTTCACACAGCTTTACATTCAACAATAAATTCACACAGCTTTACATTAGAATCGGTAACAACCCCAAACATCACCATTTATAGATCAAAAGCCTGTTACTAATTATTGTGCAATGAATCATCAACTGATATGTGAAAACATTAAAAAACATACCTTTGTTGTCATTTGGATTCATTGTTTGCGTGTTTTTGTTTGCTAGAAGAATGTGTGTTTTGATTAGGGTTTATTGATTTTTGTGTGTGTTTACAATTGATCGGTAAAGTGATTAATTGCCGCTTTACTATTGATCAAGTGGTGGTTTGGTTTAACTAAGACGTGGCAAGATGTGTAAAAAAAAAGAATAATAGTTAAAAAAAAAAAAAAAAGAAAAAAGAAAAAGAGGCTAATGGTGTTGACGTGGCGGTGAAAACCGACTATAGCCGGTAACTAGGGATGGCAATGGTTCGGGTTCGTGGCGGGTTTTAGTGTACCCATACCCGAACCCGTTTATAATATACCCGTACCTGCCCCATATCCCACCGGATACCCGATTAATATTATCCATCGGTTTTTCGGGTTTCCCCGCGGGTATCGAGGTTATCTGTAATTAAAAGTTAAAGAAAATGAATATCGTATCAAACGATTTAACGCAACGTATCGCAACGCAACGTACTCGGCACGATATTCACCAAAAAATTCAAATGCGCAAGAGGTTTCAAAAGTTAATCATTCTCATTTCAAAAAATAATCTCGTTTTAGCCTTTTAAAAAGGTTTGGTATCCTCATTCGTGTAACGGTAGAGAACATGGACTCACGAGTACTCACTCCAAAAAAACGAATAACTGAATTAATAGTCGAGAAGAGTATTGACAATAACTCGAGTCGAGACGAGATGACGAAAACAAGTCAAAGAGATAACTAACAACAAACATATCAAATAAGATGAGACGTCGATTGGTAATCGTCAGTATTTTCCCATAATCCTGTTTATTAGAACAAGGTATACTCGTTTTACGATTTAAAACAAGTTTGGACTTACGACAAAATTAATCTTTGGAAATAACAAAATTTCGCCAAGACCCTTTCATTTATCGAACGTTTCCAAGTCAAAAGTCTTTATTGAAAATCAATTTCCCGAGTAATTTATAATATAACGAGTATTTGTAATACCCGAAATTTCAAAACATGCAAAATAACCAAAATACCCCTGTAACTTTAAATTTTGATTAATAAGTGTTTACAACACCAAATAAATCCCAAACCTCTGGAAACGAGCAACATATGAAGTAAGAATATTTTACTACAACATTTTAATATCTCACAATGTACAAAAATTACATGTCACATTTATATGGGCCGAATCATAGATATATGATTAATTGTTTTATTGTTAAAGTATTATTAAATCATTTAATTTAGATAAACATCACAATAATTAGGGAACCATTTTCTAAGCAATCACAATCACATCATATCCCATTAGAACCAAAATTTTAGCCCTCCCCATTTTATGTCACACGTTCTTCCATTTTGATCCCATCCTATTTTCATTTTCTAATATACCGAATCAATCAAAAATTCACACACACTCACATTGAATTTCTGGAGGCGAACTAGTATTTTTCTGGTGATCTTCCAAGTACTAAGAAGGTGGTAAAAATAGCTACAAGGTTCTGGGATCGCTCGTTTGATCGTGGTAATTTTTGGTGTCGAAAATAGTGAGCCGAGTAACACAAAATCACAACGCTTGGTTCTTTCGTTCTAAAATCTTTCTGGTATTTTTCTGGCACTCTTCACATCATATATAACGTGTATAAAATGGTAGAATCGAATCATGCATGATATAATGATCGTATGATAATTTATGTGTTATAAACCCTAAAAACGTAAATAAAATCTATATAATTCATGAGATTTTTCTGGATCTCTTATATATTTTTCGTGGGTTCTATATGTGTCATATAACATCAAAAAAATATCATTTCGAATTTTTGAAGCTTAAAATCATGGTTTTTGAATTATTGTGTAAATCGGGTTTTGTGAGAAAATAAGGGAAAAAGATAAAACCCTAAAGTACCGATTTAAATTAGGGTTTATATGGTGAAATCTTGACTTTTAATGCACTTTAATGATGTTGTAATGATTGTATAATGATTGGTATAATTAGGGTTAAGTTTTGTTAATATAAAATGTCTACCGATTTGAAAATAAAATGTAAAGGGGGTGTTTTGTAATTACTGAAACTTGTGGGTTATTTTTGAAATGTTATATAGATCTGGGATAATGTATAAAAATTATAACATGAGGGTCCTATGTGTAAAATTTGCAAAAAAAGGATTTAATTGGTAATTATGGTGTCGAATTGAAATAAATTAAAATAGAGGGACTAAAAGTGTAAATTCTAGAAACTTGAAGCTGTCTCGTGTAAATACTGATATTAAAGGTGTAATGTGAAAATTTGAGTATTTATGGGCTTAATATGTAATTGTTATTAAATTATGATTTGAATTATAAGTTTTGTAAAGTTAAGGGACCAAATGTGTAATTTCTGAATTCTGAGGGTCTGATTCGTACTATACTTAATTTTGAGGTTACATTATATAATTTTGTAAAATAATATGCCTGTTTGGTAAATATGGATATTACAGGGATTAAATCATGAATTATGTAAATCTAGGGTTTTGTTTTGTAAATATTAAAACTAGAGGGGTATAAACTGTAATCTGTGAAACTAAAGGGATTAGGATGTCATTCTGAATAAAATGAGTATTTAAATCAGTAACTTAAAGTATTTTCATGTTAGACCTTTGAATTTAGAATATTTGCATTTAAAACCCTACAATATGAAAATCTGTCATAATTAACCCTAAAGTTTTGCAACTTGATAAAATATACCTTAATCCCATAATAATATGTAAATAAGGACTTAACCTACTATGTAATAATAGTATCTTGTTAAATATGGAAAGTTGCTATTTCTGGAAAGTTACCTAAAAAGGAAAAGTTGCTAAAAATGGAAAGCCGACTAAAATAAGTAATCCGAATTAAACAAACTATTAATAAGACAATCATGAATTCGTGTAGATCCGCTGAAGATGGAGTTTGCTTCCGACCCTTATTGTTCTGTTGTGTACTTGCGGTATAAGGTACAGATATTCTGAACCTTCTCACAGGTTTCTCATGATCTCTTTCATTTTTCTGATCTGTCAGCTTCTGTATTGATGCCATTGCTATGATCCCCTTTACTTTGAACCTTTCATATGATTCCCCTTTGTTATAATTCCTGATATGAACTTTGTTATGAAACTTGATTCTGAGCCATCTGTTATAAACCCTTTGAAATATGAACTTGTTATAACACTCTGATTCTGACATGATATCTGACTCTGAATTTCCCTTGATACTTGACTCATTACCTTGTGACCTGCATATTCAAATCCTTGTATACCCTGAAGTTTCATTTGATAATATAACTAAATTGAAAACCTTCCTTAATGATATGAAAACGTTTTTGAAGAGCTTTTGAGTACGATGTTATACCAATTTTGAATTGATACTGCACTAAAGGTTTTATGAAAATTTCTTTTAAAGACTATCTGTATAAAAAGATTTTACCAAACATCATTTTATGAAAGTCACTGAAAGATTATTTTAGATACAAGTTTAATATGAAACCTTTGAATTAAAAATCTTTTCTATGAATCTATAAACCTTTTGAGTATGAGCCTTTGATATGACCTATTGAACCTTGATCTGAACCCTATTCTAAACCTGGTTATAAACTCTTGTTTTGAAACTTAATTTGAACTTTGATATAAGCATTAATCTGGTATACTATTTCTGAACCTGGACTTGAACATTGTTATAAACTCTGATATAAACCTATCTGATTTCTGAACCTCTGATATACACTTCTGTAACATCTGACATGGACCTTATAATCTGAACCTTTTGACATGACCTCTGTTTATGACATGATACTTGACCTTTGACCCACGGTTTGATACCCGAGCCACCTCACTAGGCATGAGGGTTTCATGTCCATGTCATTGATGCACCGATGGCATGACTCTAGGGTAGGAGAGTGATGACCTGTCCCGTCCCTGACTTTATTTTATCTGGTGTGTATTGGTAGACTCTGGCCACCTGGGGCGTATGGATGCATCCTAGATTTATTCTGTCTCTGTTATCTGTTAGTATTTACTGGTTATATATATATCTCTGGTGACTGATGGTGTGTGCGATACACGTCTTTCACAACCTCTGGGAGCTAGCTACTCCATATATATTTGATACATGAGGACACCCCTCATATTATCTGGTTACTTGAGAGGCATCCCCTCTGGATTACCGATATGGTTACATGGTTATGATACTTCTGTTTCTGGGCTCGTGGTGGATTACTGTTTTCCCTTTTACCATATACATTTACTTAATTTGTCCCTTATTATACCTTGCACTGTTTCCCTTTACCTTTACCTATTTATTATTCCCTATCCCTTTATCCTTACTCCTTTATTTACCCTTTAACTCTGATTATGTCTGCATGACCTATATTTCTGATACTCTGTACTATTCTTTATTACTGCTTGTTACCGTTATATCTGTTCACTGAGCTCTCGTAGCTCAGCCGCATTTCTTTTCCTACGGCAGGTTTTAGTAGGAAGCTGGGTATGAGTGGAGAGTATCATTGCACTTAGAAGACTACACTGTGATAGATATTTTGTTATAGAGATGACTAGAAGAAATTTTATTTTCAGACTTAGTATTTATTCCTCTGTAATTCTGTATTTCCATGTAATTTCTTGTAACCTTTGTACTTCTTTGTATTATTGAAGATGTATGCTTATGTATGTTTCTGATATGTCACCATTGTTGTGACATCTCTACCCTTGTCGGGTCGGGGTGTTACAATTTATGGTATCAGAGAGACAGGCTGCGACTCGTAATACATTTACCCTTGACCTGTGAGTTCTGGACCATTAGGCTTCCATTGTAAGAACATAGGAGAACACCTTGAGAACTTGCTTTAGGATTTCTTGATATGAACTTAAGTTTTGACCAGCGAGGAATGGGTAGACTATAAGGCGTTTGTTTAAGCATCTTTGCTTCCGCATCACTCTGATTCGTGCCTTGCTTTTGATTAAAGTCTGTTAAGATCACTTTTGGAAATTGAAAGCTTATGCTCTGCACTACCTAAAATCTGAACCTAAATAAATCTGGAAGGCGTTGAGAACTGCATAGTAATTGCCTGACAATATTTGATCCTTGTCTGCAGAGTCCGACTTTGACCTCTGATCCTTCTGTTAATCATTTTGATGCCTCTTCGGGCATTCTGAAAATCTCCTTGGTTATGACGTACTTGACACCTTCTGTTATTTGTCTTCTGCTTTTGATAAGCATTTGATACCTTCTGTTAATTGCCTCTTGTCTCTTGATAAGCATCTATAAATTTCTGACACCATTTGATTTCGTCTTAACCATCTCTGTCCCTATGAGAAGTCTTGTGGTGTTTAACCACGAGTATAAGAATGTTTTCCCTCTCATTTTGGACGATAAGATTTGCTTTGTTGATCTGTCTTTCTGTGGACTGTTAACTCTAATGTTATTCTGATAAAGGATTGGTTGTTTGGCAACTATCCTCCTATGTCTCACCTTTGACGTTTGAAGCAATTTTGAACTCCCAACCATGATTACCGATTGTTGAACTCTGGACTATCATTATTACTCTGAAGACTCGTGTGTTATGTTCGCGATTATGAAGTTTTCCTTGAACCCATTTCGTACAACAATGAATGAACCTTATCTTGAAAATTACTTGGCACCCTGAATTTTCTGAACACGATTTCTGATTGAACCACCAAATTTTCCACCGGAGTGAGAAGTAAGTTCGCTTAAGTGTATTTTCTTGGCGTATTTCAGTTTTGTTCGCGATAAAGAAGAATGATGACAGGAGACATGTATTGATTCTGGAAGCTGAACCGTATTACTATTTGGAACCCTTATTTCTCCACCCTGAAATGACTTTGTATCTATTCAATTTTAGAGCGCGAAGTTTCCTTCAGATGGAAATATGAATTGAGGTTATCCTTGAGATCGCTGTCCGCATTTGTAACGACTGATATAAAGATTTGTGACGCTAATAGTATTAGCTAAAGCTCTGACTATTCTGTAAATTTGATAAATGAATGTGTTCTCATGAGTACTTGGGCAAATGGTCATTGTATGACTTAATAGTACATTCAGAGACGAAGAAGAACATGAAATCATTTTTGCACTTTGTAAGAAATTTGACGATCACTTGTGCATTCTGAGAGATTGATATATGTTGAGACAACGGTTTTTCTTGATTGAGAATATCCCTTGTAAATCCCACAAATTTTGAAACTATCACCGAACGGTCAAGACCGATAACAAAATGGTAACCTGAAATCTTTTGAACCTTGCATCAGAATTATGAAAGACGTTTACAACTTGCGTTACCCTTGATAAATTTCGTGACCAGAGAGAAACAACTTAGTCCGATTGAGAACGGAGTTTTGGAAAGCTGAAATAGAAATTTGTTTCCATACCCTCAGATGGAATAAATTTTGAGACATTTCAGAAAGAGACTCGGTTATCCTCCCTTGCAAACAGAAGGTTTTGTGTACGCATCAAGACAACTAGAAACGCATCAGAAGAATTACTTCGCTACTTGACTTGGAGTTAACAACAGCGGTGACTACCCTGAAGAGTGAAGACATTCCTTACAAGACAGAAGTGTTGGCGATACAGAAGAAAGACTGCGAACCTGGAGCTGATGAAGACGTACAGTCTCACTTCCCTATTCATCTTGGTTGTACTAAGATGAATTGAGAGCGGAAGCAGACTGGATGATGAAGGAACTTAAAGATCGTGCCAGAAATTCACATTACTCCATCACATTCCAAGAAGAACTGCAGGAGGCTTGCTGAACTAGGCACAAGATCACGACTTTGTTTCACTTCCAGATTGATGGAAAAACGAATACAGATTGACCGGACTTGAAGAGATTTGATGTTTTGAATGAACGGATTTCTGAAACAGACCTTTTATGTTTGGAAGAATTGATTCTGTGAAGGCCGAAGTTATTGACGATTAAGTTTCACTTCCGTTGACTCCCTTGAACTTCGTTAAATAGTAATAAGATCCTATAATGATTTAAGTTTCCTAGAAGCATTTCAGTTCTGAAATATTTCCTCGTATGTTCGATGATGGCTTTGTTCTGAGGAATTTTGGCGAGCTGTGGAAAATCTGATGCTTGTGACGGCGTGCCTTACTCTGCTAGGCAATCTGGAAATTCCGATACTCTTGCGAATAGTCTTATTTCTCTCTTGACTATAAATTTGATCTGGTTGACTCTGAGACTGTAGAGGTATTAGGTGGATTAAGATAGGTTGTTATACTCACGACTCGAGATAAAGTATGATCATCATGAAGGCATACTTATGTGGTGCTGGTATTATGACGCCTGATCAACGTGATAATACTTACACCATATAACGTGCACTCATTGTGGTCATAGGATATCTTGGGGGAGTACCTAAGAAGTTTAGAATCTGATCTCCGTTGGTTTATCCGTGATTAGTGAGACATTAGGTTCATTCTACCTATGCGTATACTCTGTTTCCATTCACTAGATATCTGGATGAGTTTGGACTCTCGTTCTGCATTCTGTTGACCTCAGTTATAAATCTGGAAAACTCTGTGAAGAGCTCTCTACTGTTGACACAGTCAATTTGATTGGAAATCTTGTTCGTATTCCATTAAGTTTCCTGAAGATTCACCTATCGTCCATTTTATGATCCATGAACCTTTTGATCAAAATCAACTTAATTTGTCTCCTTCTGAGAAATTTGAACCCACCTTGTTTGATCGAGTCATGATAAACCATTTGTTTTGAAGATCCTTCTGGAAGAACCTCCCCGGGCGTGAGGATTGTGCGTGACGATCTTTTACGATTTACTACGACTCTGTCTAACTTTGCGACTTCAAATTTCGAGGATGAACATTTTCTTTTAGAGGGGAAGAAGTTGTAATACCCGAAATTTCAAAACATGCAAAATGACCAAAATACCCCTGTAATTTTAAATTTTGATTAATAAGTGTTTACAACACCAAATAAATACCAAACCTCTGGAAACGAGCAACATATGAAGTAAGAATATTTTACTACAACATTTTAATATCTCACAATGTACAAAAATTACTTGTCACATTTATATGGGCCGAATCATAGATATATGATTAATTGTTTTATTGTTAAAGTATTATTAAATCATTTAATTTAGATAAACATCACAATAATTAGGGAACCATTTTCTAAGCAATCACAATCACATCATATCCCATTAGAACCGAAATTTTAGCCCTCCCCATTTTATGTCACACGTTATTCCATTTTTATCCCATCCTATTTTCATTTTCTAATATACCGAATCAATCAAAAATTCACACACACTCACATCGAATTTCTGGAGGTGAACTAGTATTTTTCTGGTGATCTTCCAAGTACTAAGAAGGTGGGAAAAATAGCTACAAGGTTCTGGGATCGCTCGTTTGATCGTGGTGATTTTTGGTGTCGAAAATAGTGAGCCGAGTAACACAAAATCACAACGCTTGGTTCTTTCGTTCTAAAATATTTCTGGTATTTTTCTGGTACTCTTCACATCATATATAACGTGTATAAAATGGTAGAATCAAATCATGCATGATATAATGATCGTATGATAATTTATGTGTTATAAACCCTAAAAACGTAAATAAAATCTATATATTTCATGCAATTTTTCTGGATCTCTTATATATTTTTTGTGGGTTCTATATGTTTCATATAACATCAGAAAAATATCCTTTTGAATTGTTGAAGCTTAAAATCATGGTTTTCGAATTATTGTGTAAATCGGGTTTTGTGAGAAAATAAGGGAAAAAGATAAAACCCTAAAGTACCGATTTGAATTAGGGTTTATATGGTGAAATCTGGACTTTTAATGCATTTTAATGATGTTGTAATGATTGTATAATGATTGGTATAATTAGGGTTAAGTTTTGTTAATATAAAATGTCTACCGATTTGAAAATAAAATGTAAAGGGGGTGTTTTGTAATTACTAAAACTTGTGGGATATTTTTGAAATGTTATATAGATCTGGGATAATGTATAAAAATTATAAAATGAGAGTCCTATGTGTAAAATTTGCAAAAAAAGGATTTAATTGGTAATTATGGTGTCGAATTGAAATAAATTAAAATAGAGGGACTAAAAGTGTAAATTCTGGAAACTTGAAGGTGTCTCAAGTAAATACTGATATTAAAGGTGTAATGTGTAAATTTGAGTATTTATGGGCTTAATATGTAATTGTTATTAAATTATGATTTGAATTATAAGTTTTGTAAAGTTAAGGGACCAAATGTGTAATTTCTGAATTCTGAGGGTCTGATTCGTACTATACTTAATTCTGAGGTTACATTCTGTAATTTTGTAAAATAATATGCTTGTTTGGTAAATATGGATATTACAGGGATTAAATCATGAATTATGTAAATCTAGGGTTTTGTTTTGTAAATATTGAAACTAGAGGGGTATACACTGTAATCTGTGAAACTAAAGGGATTAGGATGTCATTCTGAATAAAATGAGTATTTAAATCAGTAACTTAAAGTATTTTCATGTTAGACCTTTGAATTTAGAATATTTGCATTTAAAACCCTAAAATATGAAAATCTGTCATAATTAACCCTAAAGTTTTGCAACTTGATAAAATATACCTTAATCCCATAATAATCTGTAAATAAGGACTTAACCTACTATGTAATAATTGTATCTTGCTAAATAAGGAAAGTTGCTATTTCTGGAAAGTTACCTAAAAAGGAAAAGTTGCTAAAAATGGAAAGCCGACTAAAATAAGTAATCCGAATTAAACAAACTATTAATAAGACAATCATGAATTCGTGTAGATCCGCTGAAGATGGAGTTTGCTTCCGACCCTTATTGTTCTGTTGTGTACTTGCGGTATAAGGTACAGATATTCTGAACCTTCTCACAGGTTTCTCATGATCTCTTTCATTTTTCTGATCTGTCAGCTTCTGTATTGATGCCATTGCTATGATCCCCTTTACTTTGAACCTTTCATATGATTCCCCTTTGTTATAATTCCTGATATGAACTTTGTTATGAAACTTGATTCTGAGCCATCTGTTATAAACCCTTTGAAATATGAACTTGTTATAACACTCTGATTCTGACATGATATCTGACTCTGAATTTCCCTTGATACTTGACTCATTACCTTGTGACCTGCATATTCAAATCCTTGTATACCCTGAAGTTTCATTTGATAATATAACTAAATTGAAAACCTTCCTTAATGATATGAAAATGTTTTTGAAGAGCTTTTGAGTACGATGTTATACCAATTTTGAATTGATACTGCACTAAAGGTTTTATGAAAATTTCTTTTAAAGACTATCTGTATAAAAAGGTTTTACCAAACATCATTTTATGAAAGTCACTGAAAGATTATTTTAGATACAAGTTTAATATGAAACCTTTGAATTAAAAATCTTTTCTATGAATCTATAAACCTTTTGAGTATGAGCCTTTGATATGACCTATTGAACCTTGATCTGAACCCTATTCTAAACCTGGTTATAAACTCTTGTTTTGAAACTTAATTTGAACTTTGATATAAGCATTAATCTGGTATACTATTTCTGAACCTGGACTTGAACATTGTTATAAACTCTGATATAAACCTATCTGATTTCTGAACCTCTGATATACACTTCTGTAACATCTGACATGGACCTTATAATCTGAACCTTTTGACATGACCTCTGTTTATGACATGATACTTGACCTTTGACCCACGGTTTGATACCCGAGCCACCTCACTAGGCATGAGAGTTTCATGTCCATGTCATTGATGCACCGATGGCATGACTCTAGGGCAGGAGAGTGATGACCTGTCCCGTCCCTGACTTTATTTTATCTGGTGTGTATTGGTAGACTCTGGCCACCTGGGGCGTATGGATGCATCCTAGATTTGTTCTGTCTCTGTTAGTATTTACTGGTTATATATATATCTCTGGTGACTGATGGTGTGTGCGATACATGTCTTTCACAACCTCTGGGAGCTAGCTACTCCATATATATTTGATACATGAGGACACCCCTCATATTATCTGGTTACTTGAGAGGCATCCCCTCTGGATTACCGATATGGTTACATGGTTATGATACTTCTGTTTCTGGGCTCGTGGTGGATTACTGTTTTCCCTTTTACCATATACATTTACTTACTTTGTCCCTTATTATACCTTGCACTGTTTCCCTTTACCTTTACCTATTTATTATTCCCTATCCCTTTATCCTTACTCCGATATTTACCCTTTAACTCTGATTATGTCTGCATGACCTATATTTCTGATACTCTGTACTATTCTTTATTACTGCTTGTTACCGTTATATCTGTTCACTGAGCTCTCGTAGCTCAGCCGCATTTCTTTTCCTGCGGCAGGTTTTAGTAGGAAGCTGGGTATGAGTGGAGAGTATCATTGGACTTAGAAGACTACACTGTGATAGATATTTTGTTATAGAGATGACTAGAAGAATTTTTATTTTCAGACTTAGTATTTATTCCTCTGTAATTCTGTATTTCCTTGTAATTTCTTGTAACCTTTGTACTTCTTTGTATTATTGAAGATGTATGCTTATTTATGTTTCTGATATGTCACCATTGTTGTGACATCTCTACCCTTGTCGGGTCGGGGTATTACAGTATTTATATAAACCCTAAACCCTAAAGCCTAAACCCTAAACTCTAAACCCTAAACGCTAAACCAATCCGTAACTCAAACAATAACCAAACGAATAGTCCAATAAATCCAAATATGTTAGTGTACGGGTAGCATGTCTCGAATAGTCCAATAGCCCTTGTGTGTTCCGTTTTTATCCCAAATGTCACACGAAAGGTTTTCAAAATCGGGATGCTACTTAAGATCCTATGGTAAAGATCCAATAATGAACCAAAGCCTTTGTATTTATAGGAACAAGAGAGAAAAACACACAAGGTTTTAGGGATTAGAATGTACAAGAGTTCCCAAAAATGAACCAAAGCCTTTGTATTTATAGGGAGTAAACTTGTAGGACAAGTTTGAGATGGATTAGGGTTACTAAACCCTTTTGCCGATCGGTTAGAGCCCATAAGGGCTTCCGGATGCTTCTCAACTTTCCTAATTTTCACACCTTAATTGTTTCCTTTTTTCGCTTAACGGTCGTTAGTCATTATCCGTTAAATACTTAACGCCCGTTAAATGTTTTGTGCATATAATAATTATATATAACATTTTATACATAATTATTAATCATTAATTCTTCATTTGTAACGTGTGCAATCCCGTGATCTCGAGTTCGATCCTAACACACAACTACTATTTTATGTCTATAAAACTAATAGAATACAACCTCTTTGTTAGCCTTTAGCTTTTTCATATGCAGTTGAAATAAAAAATTGTCCATTGATATCCTCTTTTTCTCCTTAAGTGACGCTTTACTTACCATTTATTTATACATAAAAATTGTCGGTTCATGTAATTGACACAACAACTCCCCTATAGTACAAAAATTACATTTGTAATGTACATAGTACAATAACGCTATGCAGAAGGTATAACACCGCTATGCATAAAAAGGTGTGTATATAGGAGGATAGGGGTGTGTGTATAGAATTACTCATTAATAATAACGAGGTATGTTACCCGCGCATTGCTGCGGGGTGTTTGTACATGTAAGGTAGCTGTAAAATAATATGTTCAAATTTATGGTAATGTGGTTACGTATTAGTATTTGTTACCAAAAGGTCTTTAGCCCGCTTTTTCTCCTTAAGTGACGCTTGACTTACCATTTATTTATACATAAAAATTGTCGGTTCATGTAATTGACACAACAACTCCCCTATAGTACAAAAATTACATTTGTAATGTACATAGTACAATAACGCTATGCAGAAGGTATAACACCGCTATGCATAAAAAGGTGTGTATATAGGAGGATAGGGGTGTGTGTATAGAATTACTCATTAATAATAACGAGGTATGTTACCCGCACATTGCTGCGGGGTGTTTGTACATGTAAGGTAGCTGTAAAATAATATGTTCAAATTTATGGTAATGTGGTTACGTGTTAGTATTTGTTACCAAAAGGTCTTTAGCCCGCGCGTTGCCGCGGAGTGAATTGAGATTAGCTTGGTGCGACATTGTCTTTGCGGTAGCACTTATATATATAATTGTATCCACATGCAATAGGGAACTGATCCATATACACTCAAAAGGCTTCCTCTAATGTACTAACTGAAAGTTCTTTCAGGCAAATTCATCCTCATACTTGAACTTGCACATGAAAAAAATCTTAATAAATTGAATTAGGTAATAGAACGAACAACCGCGAGACGTCAGCCATTTAAGAATGCAACATCTAAAACATTTTTCCGTTCTACTATAATAACATTTCTATAATCTTATAGTGAGCTAAAAGCCACAATTATAGTGTTACGCATTTTTTAAATGTTTGGTCTGTTAGTAATGTTGAAATTGTTGCAACAGTCTTTGTTGTAGTTAGTAGTTACTATATAGTGCATATATAGTTAGGTACATGCAGATGGATTTATTATTGTTTCTAGTTGGAAGATTGACTACATAGATTGACATACAGAATGAATATAACAGGATTCAACGCGTATAATATTAACTGTTGTTGCTGACATAGCATAAATAGATTAAACGGTTCGTAGCCTACATTCGACATTACACGCGTATGATAGTAAATACTACTACTAACATAGAGCAAGTGCGTTCAAGGTGAGTACTTGCGTCTACATATTATTATACAGATTCTCTAAACACATTTTAGCACATAAATGTTGGATAACCCTCATTTGTTGTCGTTCATTACTCGCCTTTGTGTATCTTTGTTTTTGGGTTGATTTTGTTGGCATATGAGCTTTCCAAAAGTTCTTTTCTCACTGATGAATGAACTGCTGGTTGTGTAGCTTCGATAATCTCTGTGGGGCTATCTTGTGATGTTAGCGGTGTTGATGGAGGTGGGGTCACTGTCAGTGCTGCAGGTAGTACAAACAGGTCTTTGTTTTCTATTTCTCGAAGCACAACATCACAGCTTTTAATCCAGGAGTCTGTCTTGGGGCTAAAACAGGTAAGGACTACATTTGCAGTTCCATCCGAAACGATTGCTTTGAAATAATAAATGTAAGCCAATTTATATGAACATGTGTTATGCAAGATGTATGTAACAATGATTATAATGTTTTGCCTGAATGAGAGCGAAAGTAAGTGTTTCCATACCAGTTATCGGGTTTGGGGTCGTTCTGTATTCGTGACAGTGGCCGTGTGCAAAACCGTCTTTTAATTTTTTGCCGCACGTTTCGCATTTCTGATAATACCAAGCATTCGTGTTGTCAATTCGCAATATCATTGCATCTATTGTGAATCGTACACGCTGTAGAAATTGTGCGTCAGTTATTTGCGCATACACTTACAAACAATAATGTGTATAAAAGCTTGTGCACCTTTTGAGTATCAGGGTATCTCTGTAGGAGTGTGTTTAAGGGTATACGATTTCTGGTTCTTTCTTATTCCCAATATGCTAGCCTTTCCGTTTGCACTTCTAGTGGCAGTGTCCTTGCAGGAAGTTGATTGTACCTGCCAGTATAGAGGTAAAATTGTTATAACTATTTGGCCATGCATATTAACCGATACCATATGATTTCTGGTTCACACACTTCATCAAACCCATAAAATGAATATATGAGAGGATCTTCATCAACATATTCATGTCGTTATCTGCATATTCAACTTGCAAAACATAGAGAAAAATTTTAGTTATTATTAAAATTTATGATTTGCGAACCATGTGATTCGGATGGCAAAAATTTCGGACCCATTTGACACAGTTTCTCATTTATGGTAGCTTTTTATTTTTCACACTCAATAAGTTCATATTTTATAACATAGTCTTAGGACATAGATACAAATGATTCAAACTCACATATTGTTGTTTGTCTGCACGTCTTGCTGGAGAGACAGCATCAGAACCACTTTCGACTCATGTAGATGGTATTTCTGCGCTACTTATAACAGCTTATTCACCTGCAAAACAACAAATCAAATTCAGAAAACAATTAATAAATTTATGAATTCAACCGTTATTCTATATAAAATAGAAATCTGTACCTGTGGTTGAATAGCATAAATTCGATTTGCTGACTCATCACGTGCTGCATATTTGGCCTACAAAAAAATGGTGACACAAACATGCTTAAATCATGAAAAAATGAAGCAGCCACAGTTCCAAAACAACATCAGTTAGTTTATCATATTTATAAAAACAATTTCATGCATATAGAAACTGATTTGTTTAGCTTGATCTCTTGCTTCCAAGGAGATTGCTTTTAAATCCAAAATCTGTACCTGTGGTGCAACTAATCTACGCGGAAGAAGCTCCTCGTAGCGTCGTGCATAGAACTCCCAGGATAATATCTGAAAACACATTCATATGAGTAATGATGTGCAAATTTATTACAGACCAATATATATTATAAACCAAAAAAATACCAAACCGACCTTTAAATTTATTACAGACAAAGATATATTATAAACCTAAAAAATACCAAACGAATGGTTACATGAGATGTTTCATCTAAATAGGTGTTCATGAATTGGTCATTCATCTTATAAAACACATCATACATGTGCCCCTAAGAAAATGAATTAAGCAACTTGGATCAGCCAACAAACCTTTTGGTGAAGACGCCGCTCAACGGTTTAAACTAATGATATTTATACGTTCTCGAATAGATAGGTTGAACTGGTTGCCTTTACACAGATTCTCATAGAAAGAAAAAAAAACAGTAACCTGGTCAGCCATACTATTGCTAGCTTGCTATATGGAAAGAAACATTTGCTTGTTCAAGTAAACATAGGTCTTATAGTAGATAAAAATCACTGAATGCTCTATTAGCAACACCTGCAGGGACAACACAATTTTTGTCTAGTCGAGTAAATCATTAGGCATTACGACCTCTGTTATCCAAGACAAACTTAGTCACTACCTAAGCTAAATGCCTAAATCAATAACCAATTCCTAAACATTAGTGCCTTAAAATATCACAGCATACGTACATAAAAAAAAACTTTGATCACACAATAAACATCCATAAATTACAAAACGACAAAAAATTACCAATTTCCCTTAGACTGCAACACCGGCCCAGCACTACCACTCCTCCTCAAATCCCACCACTGCACCAAATTCCCAAACCCGCTCGTAACAAACTCACTCCCCGACGCCCACTTCACCACACTATACCCCACCAAAGCCTTCCCACCCACCACTCTCCGATAATCCAACCCCGACTTCCCTACACTAATCAAATTCACCTTCCCATCTTCCCCACAGCTAACACACCCCTCCCCACTCTCCCCCATATCCATCCCACTAATCCCCCCATCATTAACCCTATAAAAAGATATAAAGAGGCCCTAATTTTTTTAAAACGATGCATTAAAAAAATGCGTAACACATACTAACCGTTAAATCCTGGAAAACATGTTTCGGATCTTTCAACTGTTTTCTTTTATAAATTATCCCTGCATATCAAATTGAAAAAAAAAATATAACAACCGAATCACACATATCAAAATCAATCAGCACAATTAAATATTGTCCACTAACTAAAAACTCCCAAACATAAAAGCTCCTCTTTTACCGCCTAACTAACAACTCCCAAACACAATAACATAAAACCAAATTCTGATTCAAAACCACATCATACACTTCAGTCCACTATAAATAACTCTATCATCACGTACCTAACAACGACAGGCATAACATATCAGCAAGATCATTGGTTCTATATAACTCCCTTTTCAAATTATACGGCTGTCTACAAGGTGCAGTTTCTTCATAAATTATATACCAACGAACCCGAAATCAAAAGATACCATCAATCTCTTTCCACAACCTACACAACACCAGAATCAAATGGGCTACTGAAATCCTGCATGAACCGATTTGAATGTACCAGTAAGCAAAATTTAGAACTGGAAACTAATAAATTTTTCAGTAAATAAGTTTTTCTGTACATAGAACTCACCCCATTGCCCATGGCAGCACCTTTAAGCCCAGCCTCTCTATATCTGTCATATATGGATCGTTTATCATCGTCTGATAAAACCTGCATCACAATAATTTTTATCAATAATTTATCAGTAGATTTCAACTTTGACCCATTTATTTACATATTGCTACATTTTATTTAGTCTCTCAAATGGGTCAATCAAAATATCTAAATAAAAAAACAAATGTGCTGGACAGGCAAAATGGTTCAAAAGTCGCCAAAACCGTATCTCAATGCATGAAGCCGTCTCAATCGTTTGCTATGAAACTTTAGATTATTATTGTAATAATATAGTTTTTATTATTAAGTTAGGTTGGGTGGATTTAAGAAGAAGCCGACCGCACGTTTTTTGCAATGTAACCCCATACTTTAATCCCCTTTATTGAAGCTTGAATTTATGCCTTTCCAAGCCAAGAACATGTACATCAATGAAAACTGACATAAATACAGAGGCGGTTAAAAAATAATAATAATAAATAATAATAATAATAATAATAATAATAATAATAATAATAATAATAATAATAATAATAAATAATAATAATAACGTGGTAATAATAATAATAATAATAATAATAATAATAATAATAATATAATAATAATAATAACGTGGTAGGGTTGCGTTTGATTCTTCCAAACAGTTTTAAGGTCTCATTTGCTGCTGACTTGTTGGCTGCCGTAGTTTGAGTTCCCTCGCTACAGGTTTCATTTTTGTGACTGGTTTCTTCGTATAGTTATATATATTGGGTGTCGGTGTTGCTTCGGTTTTCTCGCTTCTTCAAAACAGTTGTGGGACCTCTTCCAGTCTGTTTTAAGGGCTTGTTTGCTGCTGTGGGTTGTCCGAGGCTGTGTTGGGCTTGTTTATGTAGAATCAGTATAGTACTGTGGTGCATGGTTTCTTGGTTTGAATATTCTCTATTGCATGGTTTCTTGGTTTTTAATATTTTATGTTGCTTGGTTTTGTGGTTCAAAAGCTGTGGTTCAGTGTGCTACTACTGTGGAGTATTCATTTTGCCTCTGCATTACAGTGTTTGTTTCGTGATTTTGTGGGCTGTTGTGCTGGACTTTAGTGGTTGTTTTGTATTCACGGAACACACTATCTATTCTATGACGATTGTGAGATTTCACTGTCCTTTCGCGGGGCTAAGTGGGTGTCATGATGGTAGTGGAAATGGACTTACCAAGACTTCATTGATCACACATCTTCGTGATAGACATTGCAATGGTGAGGCACAAGCTATCACTAAACACTCTCTTGTTTCTGATTTGGTTGTTTTTGAGAGGGCTGAGGTTACTCTTAAGCGTATGGGACTTTGGTTATGTGGTGTTTGTTTCAAAACACATACTCTCCGGGCTAAGTGTCGTCATGGCTCTGATTCTGTGTCACCCCCTGATTGTGGTGATGGTGTTGTTAGGTTTGTGTTGTACGGTCTCACCAAACCACACATTCCTTCTTCTGTTCAGCTTGCCCATGTTGAAGATTTGGTCCTGGACGAGCATGTTGGTTTTGATTTGGCTCTTCTTGACGCTTTGTTGTCTAAGGGGTTGCGCACCGTTAAATCCATCCCTCCCAAGTGTCGCTTAGGGTTTTCTCGGGTATTGAAAGGAGCTCTTGATAAGGTGATTTGCACGCCTGATGACATTTCTTGCTGGGTTAGTTTATTGGTCTTGCCTACTTGTATCCTTAAAACCTTCTGCCCGAGGAGTAATCAAGAATGTAGGTCTGCCATTAAGCGTCAACGTCAGGAAGAGTATGTTGTTAATGCCATTCGTTCTTGGGGCATGTCGGGTGGTAGTTTGCAGCTCGTGAGGGAGGCATTAGCTGAACCCTCCCCATCATGGTCTAATATTGATGATGATAATTTGGATTTGGGTGAGCGTAATGTCAAGCAGTGTAAGAGGAAGATTTGCGATGGCCATTATACTGTGGCTGTCAGAGTTCTTTCTTCTTCTGGTGTTGCACCTTATAATGATGCAACTCTCGAGGATTTAAAGGTTAAGCACCCTTTCAAAGCTGCTCCTTCTTTGCCTCTTTTACCTATTGATCATCATCACCTCGTTGCATCTTCTACTATGGTTATTGATATGATTAAGAGTTTCCCTCGCGGTACCTCTTGTGGTCGGGATGGTTTGCGTGCCCAACACCTTTTGGATTGTTTTAGTGGTGCTGCTGTGGCTATTTCTGATGAGTTGATCGCTTCTATCACCCAAGTGGTGAATCTTTTTCTTGATGGTAAATGCCCCAGGGCGTTGGGTGAGTATATTGCTAGTGCTCCTCTCACACCGCTGGTCAAGCCGGGTGGTGGTATCCGTCCTATTGCTGTGGGGACCATTTGGAGGCGCTTAGTTTCCAAGGTTAGTGCTGCTATGATTGGCCATTCTTTGGACGGTTATTTAAATGATCTACAGTTTGGTGTTGGTGTATCTGGAGGAGGAGAGGCTATTCTTCATGCTGTGAATCGGTTGATTGAAGAGCGTGGAGATGATGTGGGTCTTTCTATGTTGTTGGTCGATTTCAAAAATGCCTTCAACTTGGTGGATCGTGAGGTTATGCTACATGAGGTTCGTCTTCGTTGTCCTGCTATTTCACGTTGGGTGGAATTTTGTTACTCCAGTCCAGCTAGATTATATTATGGGGAACACACGTTATGGTCACATCAAGGCGTACAACAAGGTGATCCACTTGGACCTTTGCTTTTTTCTTTAGTGTTACATCCTTTGGTATGTAAGATTAGAGACTCCTTTAGCCTTTCCCTTCATGCTTGGTATCTGGATGATGGCACTATTATTGGAGATACTTTGGTTGTAGGGGAGGTTTTAGAGCTTATCATGGTGGATGGACCTCGTTGTGGTTTGCACCTCAATGTTGATAAAACTGAGGTTTTTTGGCCTAAGGAAGATCCCAGAAGCAGGCTTATGGGTGTCTTCCCACCTAATATTGCCCGACCTTTGCATGGTGTTAAATTACTGGGTGGACCTGCTAGTGTGGACTTTGATTTTAGTAGTGAGATTGTTATGAAAAGAGTTGCGAAAACCATTGAGCTTATGGGTGCTACTGCTAAGATTAATGACCCTCAGTGTGAGTTATTGCTCCTTCGAGCTTGTGCTGGTATTTCCAAATTATATTTTGCTATGCGCACTTGCTCTCCCCGGGTCTTTGAGCGTGCTCAGATTTCTTTTGATGAGGCTCTTCGCTCTACTCTAGAGCGTATTGTCACTGCTTCTGGGCCTGGTTTTGGTGATTGGCAATGGAGACTTGCTACATTACCCTTTGCGTTTGGGGGGCTTGGTGTATACTCTGCAGGTGATGTCTTGAATTATGCATTCCTTGCATCTAGACTTCAATCTGCTAGCTTACAGACTAAGTTGCTTCGACGTTCTGGTATCGTAACCCTTGGGCCTTCCTTTGATGATGCCTTGTGTGATTTTAATGCGAAAATGGAGATTGACCTTTTGAGTAATCCATGTGAGATCGCTGCCCCCAAACTCATGAAGAAACTGGCAGATATATATTTCACACGTGTTACCCGAACTGCCGAATCTACATTTTCTTTATCTACTCGACAGATGGCGTTATGGAAATCGCAAATGGAGGACTACACTTCGGACTGGCTTAGGGTAGTTCCGATATCTGGGTTGGGTCAGACTATGAATGCTAGGACCTATCGGTGCGTGTTATGTTATCGGCTTGGTGTTCCTCTATTCTCTGTCCAGATTCCGTGTTCTGCTTGTTCCAGGGTCTTTACTGGGGATATTTATGGGGACCATGCTGTATCTTGTGCTGGTATTATTGGTATTAAACATCGGCATAACATGGTTCATGATGTTCTTGTTGATATATGTTCTCGATCTGGGGTTTCGGCTCGTAAAGAGGTGGACATTGGTCTTTGTGATGAAAGGGACGTATCCTTACGTCCTGCTGATGTGTTGCTCTACTCGTGGGATGGAGGACTTGATGTATGTGTTGATTTGACTGGATCATCGCCCTTGACGCAAACTAGTTTGGTTGATTTTGTGCCGGGTCGTGTGGTGATTGAGGCTGCACAACGTAAACGCATCAAGTATGAGGCTAAGTGCACAAGTATTGGATATGGGTTCCTCCCCTTCTCTTTCTCTTCTTTTGGAGAACTTGAGAAGGATGCAGTGACCTTACTGAAGCGTATTCGAAAGTTCTCGATGACTCAAGACATTGGTGCGCGTGCTGCTGCACATATTTTTAGTAGGATTAGCTTTTCTATAGCTAAAGGAGTGGGGGCCCAGTTAGTATCTCGGCTCCCTACTAACTTCTTGTAAATCCTTTTTGTTTCTAATAAAGTGATGTTATAATAAAAAAAAAATAAATAAAAAATAATAATAATAATAATAATAATAATAATAATAATAATAATAATAATAATAATAATAATAATAATAATAATAATAATTCTTGGCATGTTACATTGTTGGATCAGTCCTAGATAGATCTTTGAGCCTTATGGAACCGGTAGAATGCTTATGTAATCACAAACAAACTACAAGAGAATCTCTAACAATAAACTTATGTTTACGCGGAATATAAACACAAGAGTTAAAGAAGAAATAACTAATAAACACTTGATCCTCTATGGATCTATATTAACTATTAAAATTGTTTTTGAAGTCGTACATTGTTCATAGCCGTGTGTTTCTTTTATACTCCCAGAAACCCTAATTCGGCATTCACTACAAAACGTGTAGAGGAGATATGCATTATCACTTCCTAATATAACTCATGCATATCTCTTTCTCTAACAAACTTCTAAATATACGGGTTTGACTATTTCTATAACCCGCAGAAACAATACTAGCAGCAGTAACCATAATGTGCTATCGGCAGAAACAATAAAACTACTATACCAGCAGGAACTATATACCTGCTAGCAGAAACAAATACTACTCTAACAGCAGTAATGAAACTAAATACAATTTGTATAATTCCTAACAATCCTCCCATAAACTTGAATTTGACTAGGTTAACTTCAAGTTTCTAGATAGATCTTTGACTTCCAAAGCATGAGGATTGAACGTTAGTAGCAATCTTAGGTAACCAGCAGCAACATGGTTAGAACCAGCAGTAACAAGTAACCATCATTAAGACCAAGGATCCAGCAGCAACTCCGAAGTATCAGCAGCAACAGGAACCAACAGCAACATGAGTAGAATTGATGAGCCTTTACCAAGTAGCTACTCACTCTTGGGCTAGCTAGTCCTTCGGTGGAATCATGGCATCACCCTGATGAACTAGTAACCAGTCCAACACTTAGAACATGAATCAATGGTGTGTTGGAATACCCTAATGATTTTTGGCAAACCATCACAGCCATAAACGAATTTGAGATGTCTTTACCTGTAGCCGTTTGCTCAGGACTAGCCAATTCTTTGGTTGAATATAACACCTTGGTGAATTGATTACCAGTTATGGATTTCCACAGCCTTTACCACAAGCCATACTCTTGTGGGCTAGCCAATTCTTTGGAACCCAAAAGGGTAACATCCATGGTGAATTGATAACCATTTCAACTCTCAGTAATGAAACATGGGTGAGTTGAATACCCAATAGTTTTGAGCAAACTATTACAGCTGTCAACGGATTTGATAATCACACCAGAGCCGTACCCTCATGGTGAGTCAACTCTTTCTTGTCTGTGAGACATGGTGAGTTGATTACCATTTGTTGTGTGGAAATTAACCAACACTTAAACCCTGAAAATAGTATATGCCAACAGCTAAAAATATACAAGTTAGTTAGATGTTTTTTTTTTTTTTTTTTTTTTTTTTTTTTTTTTTTTTTTTTAAATAAAAAAAATAAATATTTAAGAAAATAAAGAAGAAAGATATACAAAAAGAATGTTAAGAGAAGTTACTCCATGTAACAACCCAGCATTTAATTGCCTGTATTTACTTTTGGGTCTATAAAAAGCCGCGAAACTCTCCACAAACACACCACACAATCTTCAAACCCTAAAACATCCTTCAAACACAAACATGAGTGCGAAACCAGATATCGTAGAAATCTCATCGGACTCATAAGCATCAGACGAACCTAAGTGTAACGCCCCGTGACCGGCTTGACCGAAAATTTAAAACTTTTGACGCGGAAACGATGGAACACAATTAACTCATTCAATTTCTTCATTCAATGACCATAACCTACAATATTTAACCATTTAAACATACTTGCAAGAATGCAAACTCAAAGACTTTTCAAGACATTCCACACAAATTCTTCAACACGACCGAAAGACCTTTCTGAGACACAGTTACGCCGTATCCTTTTTAGGGATACGCCGTATCGGCAATGCGCCGCATCAATCTGAAATGATACGCCGTATTACTTTAAACCTCTGATACGCCGCATCTATTATATTAGATGCGCCGCATCGACCTATTTAGACATAAATTTACCGGATACGCCGCATCTCAGGAGGGGATGCGCCGCATCACCTGATACGCCGTATCTCAACCAGAGAAACGCCGCATCTACCCTGCACCACAGAATCCTGGACAGACCCTACTGTCTCAAAAATGGGGTTTCGCCAGCCCCGCTCAGAAACCCGACCTCCCGGACTCGAAACTTGACGAAACTTTCCAAAATCCTCTAATATGTCAGAAAGTTTTATTTCATGCAAAAACATCACTCATTTGACCATCCGAAATAGTATTTCTAAAATCGGACGGGTTATGCATAATTACCCAAAATGACCCATTACACTACAAGACCATTATACCATTGCAACTCACAATAACTTGACCATAACCATTAACTTAGCGTATCAAAAGCATCCCATACATATATTGACCCGTTAACTTTCCAAAATGGGTAAAAGCATGCTAGTGCCAAACACCCTTTAATGGGTACTTAAATCATCCAAATTCTAACTTAGACACCATGTTT
The DNA here is from genome assembly GCA_021014915.2 of Artemisia tridentata subsp. tridentata. NCBI lineage: Eukaryota > Viridiplantae > Streptophyta > Magnoliopsida > Asterales > Asteraceae > Artemisia > Artemisia tridentata. The sequence continues at coordinate 143,359,109 of CP139504.1, read as the reverse complement.
ACATCATAATCCATACACAAACTTGACTCTTGACCCAAACATAAACAAGGGTCATACATGACCTCAAGACCGTGAACTAACGCAAAATGACCATAATGAAAGAAGTGTACCCACAACACGAAAGGACACTTGGGGCTTCCAACTTCAAAAGAGCTTGGTCCAAAAGAGTTCCGATCTTCTAATTTAGCTTCTAGTTACCTTCCTACTTATTTCCAAGCTACTACTACGCCAATCCCTTACCTTTACTTCCGTCGCTAGATCCTACAAAAATGACATTAACTTCAAACGTAAGCGAAAACGCTTAGTAAGTATACAAGGTTTAACTATCATTACATTACCATGGAGCATAACATAACATTTTACTCACCTTGATCAAGCAAGTAAATACATAATATTATCATTACTAGCATTGGATCCAAGCTACACTTATTCACAAGCTCCATAACAATAACACATTACACAACATTACATTAGCATAATAACATTAAGCAAGTTAATCCTATATACTTACCTTGATTTCCTAATAGCTCACTACTTGGACTTGATGAGGCTCTACAAAAGCTTCCTATCACAAGGTTAACTACAATTAGTGACTAATAAACTAGGAAGATCATCATTTTACCACTTTTTACCATAATCATCAAAACCCACCATATGAACCCTAATTTTCACAATTGGGGAAAGTTACTTACTTGTTGAAAAGAACACAATTAAGGTTTCCTTAAAGCTCCTAGATCACTTCTTAGTGTGCAATTGAGACAAGATGATAGATTTGTCTTTCCCTCCTATTTCTCTCTTATATGTCGACACACACATGGAACTAGCACAAGTTTTCCAGATTTTTCTTGAGCTATCTATTTAAGAATGAGTTAGTTGTGACTTTGGTCTTTTGGCAATAATAGTCCTTCTAGTTCTATACTTCTCATTTACCCACACCTTAAGTTATAATTAATCCCTAACATATTTACATGACATAATATTTACATTAATGGTACCTTGTCGGGGTACGGGTGTAACAATTCTCCCCTCCTTAAAATGAGAGTTCGTCCCCGAACTCTACTCTTGAAATAAATGAGGATACTTGTTCCTCATTTTTGCTTCCGTCTCCCACCTAATGCTTGTACCCTTACGATGTCTCCATTGCACTTTTACCAACGGGATCTCCTTATTCCTTAGTTGCCTCACTTTTCTTCCTAATATAGCTTCCGGTTCATCCTCTTGCGAAAGCAACTCCGGATCAATTTCAATGTCGTCTAAGGTGACTACACTCGCTTCATTCGCCAAACACTTTCTCAAGTATGACACGTGAAAGGTATTGTGAATACCTCTCATTTCTTCGGGTAATTCTAACACATACGCTACTTCGCCTACTCGCTTCAAGATTTTGAAAGGTCCTACAAACCGAGGACTAAGTTTCCCTTTGTTCTTAAATCTAAAAACGCCTTTCCACGGGGAAACCTTTAACATAACAAGATCACCCACCTCGAATTCGATTGATCTTCTTCGGTTGTCGGCATAACTTTTCCACCTATCTTGTGCCGCCTTAAGTCTTGCACGGATCATCTCTATCTTTTCCGTTGTAGCCAACACTACATCCGTGCTTGCCAATTCCCTCCTTCCGACTTCTTCCCAACACACGGGTGTCCTACACCTTCTACCATAAAGCATTTCATAGGGCGGCATATCTATGCTTGCATGGTAACTATTATTATAGGCGAATTCGGCTAACGGTAGATGATCGTCCCAATTGCCTCCAAAATCAATCACACAAGCTCGCAACATATCTTCCAAAGTTTGAATCGTCCTCTCACTTTGCCCATCGGTTTGAGGATGAAAGGCCGTGCTCATATGAAGTTTCGTACCCAATTCTTCTTGAAAATCTTGCCAAAAATTTGAGGTGAAACGCCCGTCTCTATCGGAGACTATAGAAATAGGCACCCCATGACGTGCGATTATCTCGTTAACGTAAATCTTTGCTAGCTTATGAACGGGCATATTTTCTTGGATTGGAATAAAGTGAGCACTCTTGGTTAGGCGATCTACTATAACCCAAATCGTGTCGTTCTTCTTTTTCGTCCTTGGCAATTTCGTAATGAAGTCCATCGTGATCTTTTCCCACTTCCAAACCGGAATATCTAAAGGTTGAACTTTTCCATACGGTTTTTGATGCTCGGCTTTGACTTTTAGACAAGTCAAACACTTCTCAACGTACTTTACACAATCTCTTTTCATACCCGGCCACCAATAATTCTTCTTCAAATCGCGGTACATTTTTGTAGCTCCCGGATGAATGGAATACTTCGACTTGTGTGCTTCCTCTAGAATCAACTCTTTGATGTCACTACGAAAAGGGATGTAAACCCTTCCATACCGAGTCTTAATCCCACGACTATCTTCTTCGAGATGCGGAATGTAGGAAGTGATACGCTCACCTTCCCTATTTTCTTCTTTCAATGCCTCATCTTGAGCTAACTTGATCTTATCAAAAAGGTCGGTGGTGACAATCATTCTTAAGGAATGAATTTTAGTAACCTCATTTTGATCCTTTCGGCTCAACGCATCCGCCACCACATTCGCTTTACCCGGATGGTAGCGAATTTCACAATCATAGTCCTTCAACAAGTCTAACCATCTTCGTTGTCTCATGTTGGGATCTTTCTTATCAAGGAAATATTGAAGGCTTCGATGGTCGGTATAGATTACAAACTTGACGCCATACAAGTAATGCCTCCAAAGTTTTAAAGCAAAAACCACAGCCGCAAACTCAAGATCGTGAGTCGCGTAATTTTCTTCGTGCTTCTTTAATTGTCTCGAGGCGTAAGCGATCACTCTTCCCCTTTGCATAAGAACACATCCAAGACCGGAATAAGACGCGTCGCTATAAACCACCATATCTTCGGTCCCCTCCGGTAATACTAGAACCGGTGCTTCACACAATTTCCTTCGTAGAGTACGAAAGGCTTTGTCTTGTTCTTCACCCCACTCGAAGGTAGCATTCTTCTTAGTAAGTTTCGTTAAAGACGATGAAATTTTGGAAAAGTCTTGAATAAACCTCCTATAATATCCCGCAAGACCAAGAAAACTTCGAATTTCACCAACATTCCTTGGTGCATGCCATTTCATTACGGCTTCTACCTTTGAAGGATCGACCTTGATACCATCGGCGTTAATAACGTGACCAAGGAACTGAACTTCTTGCAACCAAAATTCACATTTCGAGAATTTAGCATACAATCTTTCTTTTCTCAATGTTTCAAGAATTTCTCGAAGATGAAGTTCGTGATCTTGTTTGCTTTTAGAATAGATAAGGATATCATCAATGAACACTATAACAAATTTATCCAACATCGGTCTACATACACGGTTCATGAGATCCATGAAAACCGCAGGTGCGTTCGTAAGACCAAATGGCATAACCGTAAACTCGTAATGTCCATATCGGGTTCTAAAAGCCGTCTTAGGAATGTCTTCTTCTTGAACTTTCAATTGATGATATCCCGAACGGAGATCGATCTTGGAAAACCACCTCGCACCTTGAAGTTGATCAAAGAGGTCATCGATTCTTGGTAACGGATACACATTTTTCACCGTGACTTTATTCAATTCGCGGTAGTCAATGCACATCCGCATACTACCGTCTTTCTTTTTAACGAACAAGATTGGTGCTCCCCATGGCGAACTACTAGGACGAATGAAACCCTTGTCAAGCAATTCTTGAAGTTGACTCATCAATTCTTTCATTTCGGACGGAGCTAGGCGATAGGGTGTTTTAGCAATAGGAGTAGCACCCGGAACAAGATCAATACAAAATTCGACTTGCCTTTCGGGTGGAATACCCGGCAAGTCTTCCGGAAAAACATCACAAAATTCATTCACAACCGGAACATCATCGATACTTTTCTTCTCAAAGCTTGTATCCACCACGTGAGCCATATAGGCATAACACCCACGTGATAAATACCTCCTAGCCTTCATCACGGTACACAACTTTAGTTCACCTTTTCTTTTATCCCCATAAATAATCATTTCACGACCGCTAGGATTCACAACTCTAATGATCTTTTGGCTACAAAGGATAGCCGCATTATATTTATCAAGCCAATTCATACCGATAATAATGTCAAATTCCCCGAGCATAATGGGAATTAAGTCGATCTTAAAGACACTTTCATCGATCTCTATCTCTACGTCTCGATATACATTAGACACAACAACGATTCTACTATCGGCTATTTCAACTTCTAGGGGTATAGGAAGTTTAGCTAGTGGAGAAGTTATTTGCTTGCTAAAATCATAAGACACGAAAGAAACACTAGCACCCGAATCATACAAAACCCGAGCGGGTATGGAATTTACAAGATGAATACCTGTGATGACATCGGTTCCCGATTTGGCTTCTTCTACACCCATTTGATAGACTCGAGCTGTTGGTTTTGGAATCTCCACTTTCTCTTGCTTGACGGTTCTCAAAGGCTTTGCTTCAATCGCCTTTGCTTTCGGGCAATCCCTCAACCTATGCCCTATCCCATTACACCCATAGCATACTATCATCGGCTTGGTACAATCTTTGCTTTGATGATCTAAGGCTCCACATTTGTAACAACCCGGCGTGTTACGCCTACACTCCCCAAGATGAAACTTGCCACACTTAGAACATGCTACCTTAGTTTTGTTTCCCGCATTCTTCTTACCATGGTCAAATTTAGCTTTCTTTCCATCCTTATCCGCAAACTCTAGTTTCCTCTTTGATTCTTTCGCCTCCTTCTCCTTCCTCCTAAGTAAGTCCGCTTCTCTTACCCTAGCCCTACTCAAGAGATCATCCAACGTAGTACATTTGAACGGTGAAATCACTTCACGAATGTCATCCTTAAGCATCCTTTGAAACTTGTCAACCTTTAGCTTGTCATTCCCAAGATATTCGGGACAATAAGGAATCATATCATTAAACATCCTCCACATCTCATTCACCGTCTCGTTAGTTTGAGTGAGAGATTGGAATTTCTCTCGAATTTTGTCCACCTCTTCAACCGGAGCATACTCGGCACTAAACAATTCCTTGAATTCTTTCCATGTACAAGTTTCTACCCAAGGTTCACCTTTTTCGCACACCTTTCCCTCCCACCAAGTCTTCGCACTATCACGAAGAAAGTTGGTAGCATAAATAACCTTCTTCCTTTCTTCACAACCACTTGTACGAAAAGCACCTTCCACCGCCGTAATCCACCTATTACTAACAATGGGATCAAGAACACCGGTAAATTGTGGCACATCACAAGCCGTGAAATCCCGGTAAGTAGCTTTGTCATTCCTAGGTTCTTTTGTCGGACCACATTCTTGCTTAAATGCCTTAAACTCTTCCTTCATTAGCTCCTTAAGATTTTGCGTCGTTTGTTGAACATAGTAAGGCATTGCTCGCTTAATAGCCTTACCCACCCTTTTTGCTAATATTATATCTAGAGCTTTCATTTCATCTCCCGTAAAGCCTCTAAAGTTAGGGCCTCCGGAGTTTGAGGAAGAACTTTCACTATCCTTACTAGCATTGCCCGGATCACTTGCCGAAGTTTCGGCATGTTTGGAAGCCGTGGATTTCGCGACTTCCTTCGGGTGAGGGGTCTCCATTTCTTCTTACTGAAATTTAGCATTTCACAACATTAAACACAATTATAAATACCTAACCAATGCATGAATGACATTTCCATCTTATTCTAGCACCCTAGCTTGTCACTCATGTATAATCTAAATGATTTCAATTTCACATATGTCCCGTATTTTCATTACTACGGTGGCCAGGCGTAGTCATGGAAATATTGAACATATGGGTCCTCAAAACCATCCAAACAATACATAATAACAAACACTAGCTCTAACCGCATCTATCCAAGGCCTAAGTCTAGGAAATCCTAAAAAAAGAAATCCTAAATCTCTTAGACCGAAGCTTTGATACCAAGTTGTAACGCCCCGTGACCGGCTTGACCGAAAATTTAAAACTTTTGACGCGGAAACGATGGAACACAATTAACTCATTCAATTTCTTCATTCAATGACCATAACCTACAATATTTAACCATTTAAACATACTTGCAAGAATGCAAACTCAAAGACTTTTCAAGACATTCCACACAAATTCTTCAACACGACCGAAAGACCTTTCTGAGACACAGTTACGCCGTATCCTTTTTAGGGATACGCCGTATCGGCAATGCGCCGCATCAATCTGAAATGATACGCCGTATTACTTTAAACCTCTGATACGCCGCATCTATTATATTAGATGCGCCGCATCGACCTATTTAGACATAAATTTACCGGATACGCCGCATCTCAGGAGGGGATGCGCCGCATCACCTGATACGCCGTATCTCAACCAGAGAAACGCCGCATCTACCCTGCACCACAGAATCCTGGACAGACCCTACTGTCTCAAAAATGGGGTTTCGCCAGCCCCGCTCAGAAACCCGACCTCCCGGACTCGAAACTTGACGAAACTTTCCAAAATCCTCTAATATGTCAGAAAGTTTTATTTCATGCAAAAACATCACTCATTTGACCATCCGAAATAGTATTTCTAAAATCGAACGGGTTATGCATAATTACCCAAAATGACCCATTACACTACAAGACCATTATACCATTGCAACTCACAATAACTTGACCATAACCATTAACTTAGCGTATCAAAAGCATCCCATACATATATTGACCCGTTAACTTTCCAAAATGGGTAAAAGCATGCTAGTGCCAAACACCCTTTAATGGGTACTTAAATCATCCAAATTCTAACTTAGACACCATGTTTACATCATAATCCATACACAAACTTGACTCTTGACCCAAACATAAACAAGGGTCATACATGACCTCAAGACCGTGAACTAACGCAAAATGACCATAATGAAAGAAGTGTACCCACAACACGAAAGGACACTTGGGGCTTCCAACTTCAAAAGAGCTTGGTCCAAAAGAGTTCCGATCTTCTAATTTAGCTTCTAGTTACCTTCCTACTTATTTCCAAGCTACTACTACGCCAATCCCTTACCTATACTTCCGTCGCTAGATCCTACAAAAATGACATTAACTTCAAACGTAAGCGAAAACGCTTAGTAAGTATACAAGGTTTAACTATCATTACATTACCATGGAGCATAACATAACATTTTACTCACCTTGATCAAGCAAGTAAATACATAATATTATCATTACTAGCATTGGATCCAAGCTACACTTATTCACAAGCTCCATAACAATAACACATTACACAACATTACATTAGCATAATAACATTAAGCAAGTTAATCCTATATACTTACCTTGATTTCCTAATAGCTCACTACTTGGACTTGATGAGGCTCTACAAAAGCTTCCTATCACAAGGTTAACTACAATTAGTGACTAATAAACTAGGAAGATCATCATTTTACCACTTTTTACCATAATCATCAAAACCCACCATATGAACCCTAATTTTCACAATTGGGGAAAGTTACTTACTTGTTGAAAAGAACACAATTAAGGTTTCCTTAAAGCTCCTAGATCACTTCTTAGTGTGCAATTGAGACAAGATGATAGATTTGTCTTTCCCTCCTATTTCTCTCTTATATGTCGACACACACATGGAACTAGCACAAGTTTTCCAGATTTTTCTTGAGCTATCTATTTAAGAATGAGTTAGTTGTGACTTTGGTCTTTTGGCAATAATAGTCCTTCTAGTTCTATACTTCTCATTTACCCACACCTTAAGTTATAATTAATCCCTAACATATTTACATGACATAATATTTACATTAATGGTACCTTGTCGGGGTACGGGTGTAACACTAAGTCTGCCTCATCATAGGGCAATTACTTTCCCCGCAATGCCTCAACTTCTAGGAACATAAAATCAAAGATGAAGATTGAGGCAACTTCTTCTGATGAGCTTCCAACTCCCCCACCATATGTGGATGACACAAGCTCATATTATGAGCTCAAATCAATGCCAAGCTATGTGTCCTTCTATGAAGATTCTTCTGATGAACAAGCAGCAGTGACTTCAAAGTCTGTGGTTGTGGCAAGCTCTGCTCAAGTCCCAACGCATTCCCACCCAAAACCAGGGAAAAGAGAACAGTTGCTTGACCTTGCAAGCGGTCATGTGCGGGAGGACATTGGGAAAAGAGGGAAGCAGAGCATGCCTGACTACAAGGGAAAGGAGAAGAGGCCCATAGGATAGTTGTTTTAGGTGTTGGGTTGTAGTCTTTTGATCCTTGATTGTAATGGAACTCTGCTTATGTAATGTTGCATCTATGAATGCACCACTTTATAATGAATAAACATTGATGTTCCTTGTTTACATGAGGTTGTTTACTGATTATGTGTGCTTGAATTCAATACCTACAAAAGAGTTAGTAGACACAATATACAAAGTATACACAATTATACAAAATATACAACATTAAGCCTCCTCTTAGGATTATGCCTCCCCTCAATCACAGCAATCAGAGATTGATCATCCCAATATGAACCACCAAATAATTAAATCTAGGTCCATCAAAAGCTTTTGTCAACAAATCAGCCACATTTTCATCTGTGTGTATTTTAAGCACTTGAATGAGATGTTTTTCATTAGCATCTCTTATAAAATGGTGCCTAATCTCAATGTGCTTTGTTCTTTGGTGAAAAACTGGGTTTTTAACAATGCAAATTGTACTTTGGTTATCAATAAAGATTTTGGTGTTCATAAAATTGAACCCATAGTCTAACAACTGATTTTGTATCCAAAGTATATGACCACAACAATTAGCAGCAGCAACATACTCTGCGTCAGTAGATGAGGTAGCCACAATGGTCTGCTTCTTGCATTGCCAAGAGATCAATCTCCTTCCCAGAAACTGACAACCCCCAGTAGTAGACTTCCTATCAAAGTTAGCACCAGCATAATCACTATCACTATAGGCTTCCAACAAAAAAGGAGAATCTCTTGGGTACCAAAGACCCAACTTAGGTTGTCCGTTTAGATACTTGAAGATTTTCTTGACTGCATTCAGGTTGGAAGTCAATGGTGTAACTTGATGTCTTGAACAAGCACTAACTACAAACATTATATCTGGTCTTAAAGTTGTCAAATACATAAGTGAACCTATCATTGATCTCTAGAGGTGAACATTAACAGCATCATCAAGTTCATTGTTGGATTTTGGCTTTGGAGCTTCATAAGGAGTTGTTGCAGTCCTCACACTTTCCAAATCATACTTCTTAAGTATGTCCTGCACATACTTTTCTTGGCTGATAAAAATACCATCTGGCTTTTGTTTGACTTGTAAGCCCAGGAAGAATGTAAGCTCACCCATAACACTCATCTCAAATTCACCCTTCATCAATTCTTCAAATTCCCTACACCAAGCCTCCTTTGTAGAACCAAAGATGATGTCATCCACATAGACCTGGACTAGGATAATATCTCTTGAGTTCTTCTTAGTGAAAAGTGTCTTGTCAATGGTACCTCTTCGGTATCCATGCTTCAACAGAAAAGTAAACAATCTTGCATACCATGCCCTTGGTGCTTGATGAAGTCCATAGAGTGCTTTCACCACCTTGTAGACCCATTTTGGATTCTGAGGGTCCTCAAATCCTTTGGGTTGAGTCACATAAACCTCTTCTTGAATCTCTCCATAGAGAAAAGCACTTTTTACATCCATCTGGTAGACCATAAATCCCATATATGAGGCAAAGGCTAAAAATAGCCTAATGGCCTCAACTCTTGCCACTGGAGCAAACACCTCATCATAATCAATACCCTCCTCTTGCTTGTGACCTTGAGCTACTAATCTTGCTTTATTCCTTATCAAAATACCTCTAGCATCTCTCTTGTTCTTTAGAATCCATTTTGTCCCAATCACATTCTTTCCATCAGGTAAAGGCACAAGCTTCCATACATTTTGATTAAGAAATTGTTGCATTTCTTCTTGCATAGCCTCCACCCAAGCTGGATCTTCAAGAGCTTGTGATACACTGCTTGGTTCAACTTGTGAAAGAAAACAAGCAAAGAGATAATGTAGAAAGTCTGTGTGATTGTTCCTTTGCTGATTATGAACATAACTGACAAAGGCACTTTCACCGAACTTTGTTTGTTTCACCTTATTTCTTGTCTGAACAGCTGAGATAGGATCACCAAGAATCAAGGATTGAGGATGAATGGTATTGATCCTCTTAGTAGCAACAGGATTGACTTCTACTGTGGGTGATAGATTATTGAGATCAGGACTAATGTCATCATCATATGAGGAGGAGGTAAAAATGCCAGTACTTGGATGATGATGAATATCTTCAAATTCAGTTCCTGAAGTTAGTGAGTTGCCAAGATCTGTAGGTCTTGGATATCTTGTGAGAGGTTCAGGAAAGCCCAATGAAGGATCAGAAGGAATGGACAAAGGAGCAGCAGGAGTGGAGACACCAGCAGGAACATTAGAGCTACCAGCAGAATTGGTAGTACCAGCAGTAACAGGAACACTACCAGTAGGAATAGAAGAACTACCAGCAGAATCCATATTCCTGCGGGCTTCAACTGCAGCTTGTCTTAAGAGCTTCTCTGTTTCTTTTGTGAATTCAAAACCAAACTTTTCAGCTGCTTCCTTGGCATCATGTTCTTGTCTTTGAAGCCTTGCAAGGTCTTCTGCAAAACATGAATCACCTTCACCCATGCCAGAATTATCTTTAACTTCAGAACCTGCAAAGTGGTTAGAAGGAAAAGAAGGAACGACAATGGTTTGTTCATCCCACTCAGAGTCTGAATCATCATCTAGGGTACCTGCATTGTTAGTTGGAGACTCCTGTGTACCTGCAGATTAATTATCTTTGAAATGAGTATATCCTAAAGTATCAGTTAGATAGTCCAGGTCAAAATACCACTCATGACCTGCACCCTGAATGTTAGGTTTATCCTCAAGATATCTCAGGTTTAGTGTCTCTTCTATCTTTTTGGTAGATAAGTTATAAACTTGATGAACTCAAATAAGTACATTTTATTACTATCATTTATCCTATTAATTTGACTTGTTTTACTATATTATGTATGAGGATTGATACTTAATCGTTTACTTTTGTAATTCTCAGGTAAAAACAAGCATTTGGTGAAACTTAGCAATTATGGACTAATTATGGAGCAAAACGTACATAAAGTGAAAGTCTACTGACATGGACAAGATCAAGTCAATTCTGCTCCAGATGCGCCGCATCTCACTCTCAACATGCGCCGCATCTCTATCAAGATATCACCAGATACGATCCAAAATACAAGAGGACATGCGCCGCATCTAATAAAGGGTTACGCCGCATCTTCTGGCGGTGTACGAATATTCCTGAATATTATAATCTTGGACCCCACGCGAAGTTAAGTACATGCGCCGCATCTACTTAAGTAGATGCGCCGCATCTTCCCTCAGACAGAAACTATAAATACCCCGTAGACCAGACGAGTTAAGAGTTCGAAACCCTAAAACCGAAGTTCGGACAGCAGAACAGGAGGACGAATTCAGTCAAGGAGGCAGCACAAGACACACCCAAATCGAAGATACAAGAGCTGTAAGAAGGTGCTGCATGTATTTAATTCATTAAGTAGTTTTGTTTTATTGTGTTAGTAAACTTTAATTCATCAGGATTGGTGGCTTGTGTAATGTGACAACGAAAGATTGCACTCCCTTTAATACTTGCTTTCCCATCAATTAAAGTTTATATGTTGATGTCTTTGGTTACTACTTATTAGTGCATTGATAACCTCTGTGTTTATTAGTGGCTTGCGGGCATCCGACTGCGGGACAAGATGTGGCTCCCACGGTTGTTTCTAAATTGATCACTTAGGAATAACTTTTAGACATAAGTAATCATTAAGGGTTTACTCGCCGATAAGAATAGGACCAACGAGAAAGGATTAATTATATACACTTCATATAAAGCTATCAATAAAACAAGTGACAAACTACTTAATCATAAGGACAGCCCTCTTATTGTCTCTAGTATCTATCTGTGTACGTGTGTGCTACTTGCTGATTCGTGCCTATTGGTTTATTTTATTATTTAAATTGCAACAAATCGTGCCAGTCTCTCAGGCTGAAACCCCCTTGTGTTAGGATATTAAAATACTGATTAGAATAACTAGATAATACGTTCCACTCTTAGTGATCGACACTCTACTTACCATTATCTTCATACTGACCGGGTACACTGCTCGTTAAGTGTGTGTGTTATTGATAAGTCGGCTAAATATAAATTTAAAACTTGAGTAGGCATTAAAACTGCTAAACCGCAACGACACATCACGCGCATCAAGTTTTTGGCGCCGCTGCCGGGGAGTGAATTGTTATTATCTGTTAATTTGATTAGTATTTTAATTAGTTTTTTCTTTTTATTAGATTAATTGCATCATTGTACTATTTTGCATATTTGTTGTATTGTGTGTTAATTGTTTTCTTTTTATTTTTGTGTGTTTATTTTCGTTTGTGTGTTTAAATTTTTGTTTTTATTTTTCGTACTTTTCTGTTCTGCTATCGTTGTACTGTGCTAAATCAAACGATACGGCGCATCTGATTTCTCAGATACGGCGTATTGCGTTTAATTTTTTTTTATATATACAACGCGTTTAATTAATTCGATACGACGCATCTTTTCCCCAAGATACGGCGTATCTGTTTTTAATAAATTTTTTTTTTCTAAGCGATAAAGTAATACGACGCATCTGCTTTTGCAGATACGGCGTATCTGTTTTTGATAAAAAATTTTCTAAACGTTGACGCCATACGACGCATCTTCTTTTGAAGATACGGCGTATCTATTATTTTAATTAAAAACAGTTTGCGAATTATTAAACAGATACGGCGTATCGATCTCTGTCGATACGGCGCATCTTACTGAATCAAAAATCTTTTATTTTTAAACGTAACGAAAATACGGCGCATTAACTTTCGTTAATACGACGCATTTAATTTTAATTAGATAAATTGATTTTTGATTAATTAACTCGATACGGCGCATTAATAAATTCTAAAGCGGCGTATCTATTTTCTGGATAAAGTCTAATTAAATTTTTAACGTATTAAGATACGGCGTATCCAACTTTTTGGATACGGCGCATCGTCTGCAGATATCAGCTATTTGTATTCTTATATCCGTTTCTATATTCATTAATTTCTCTTCTAGCGAACAAATCCTACTGATGATTTTACCTTGGATGACAGATTTTGCTATGGAAGACATGTCAGTTAACGGATATCTTGCTAAGGAATGCTTGTTTTCAGATTCATTCAATGTACTCATGATCGATGCAGATTTATTCTCCTGGGAGACTCCTCTTGAAGCTGCTTTTAAGGAATTCATGCGTTTGTCCAACATTGACGAGGAGGTGTTCTCTTATAATGTATTTATGAGGTATACTGGAGATGAATTATCGCTCTTATGGCCTAACATTGAGTCCAAAGGATTGAACTGGACTACTATCGAAGAAGATGATGGGAAATTCTCTCTTGCATACATGGACTCAAGCAACAACAACTGTGGTGGAGGCAATACCCAAAACTCTTACATGCCTTATTCCGAGTGGTACTGGGGATTAAATGAGAACTATCAGGATAATGACATGAATTATGCTTTGGCGGAATTACTGTTTCATGGCAGATTGGTAAGATTGATAGACCTCTCCCTCAATGATTGGCTAGAACTCAAATATGGTAGTCCGGAATTTGCCCCTGTAAATGAGGTCAAGGAGATTATGACTTCATGGTTGACTCGGAGTTTTAAGAAGCAATTTAACGAGTTCATGGAGATAAAGAAGAATATGATTGGGAAGGTTTGCTTTGACGTTAACCATGATCCTAACGATGTAGATTTTTCAGAATGGTTAGCTAGTAAGTTTACTAACCATAAGAGCATGGATCGAGCTACTAAGGATGCATTATGGGTATATTGGATGAGAGGAGGAGACGAAGAAGTAGAAAGCGATTATGGGTCGTCACATCATGATTCAACAATCAATGAGGGCATTGAAGAACTTTTCAGAATTGACATTGATTTGTTAGAATATGAGACACCCTTGTGCAAGCAGTTCAAGGAATTTAACTACCTTCTTCAAGTCGACGATGATGTGCTTACTGGAGATCTACCAGGATTTAAGACTTATGACGATTTCAAAAACACCTGGTACTATGAATGGAATGACCAAGTACCATGGGTATCGGATAAACCATGGGAATTTGAGCACATTAATCATACATGTACACCCTTCGTTTTCAAGGACGGGAGTAGTGTTTGGCCGACCTGCGATTATAAAAGTGACGGAACCTGTAATGGGGGAAGTATAATTGGGATGAAACGGGTTGGCAACGATGTAACCTTTGAAGATTATGAATGGTACGATAATATTGAAGACTGCCCACAAAAGGCGGAGGCTTTACAAGAAAAGGGCAGAATTGAACGCTTGAAAGGACTTAAGGGGACATCGGATACTACTTTCTGGGAATGGGTGCATAAACAGTTTGATGATTTCACGAAGCTTAGTCGACGGTTACAATATGATTTGGAAAGAGAATGGGAGGCGATTCAAGACGATAAGTCAATAATTGAAGAACTAGATGATTATTTAATTAAGGATCCTTATTTTAAGTTTGTTGATAAAGACGAGGAAGAATTAACCAAAAGAAAGTGTCAACTACTTGGGATCCCTTACAATGAGCCACCCATGATTACTTCTGAACAATTTAAAATCATCAAATATTCTTTGAGTCCTAATGAAGAATATACTGCGGTGAAGACAAAGAGTTATGCTAGACTAAGTCGAACGGAAGAAAACGTCGCAGAGATATACGGGAAAATCTTTCGGATGAAGGACGAAGGATGGACCGTGACTAGGACTTAATAATGAGCTGAACGTGAGTCTAACTTGAAGACTCTGGAATAAAGACAAGTGCTTACCGGGAGACAACCCGGATTTATCTTTTATTATTCTGTTTTCTGTGTCGAGTCAGTCCAGGCCGCACGAAGATACGGCGCATCTCAGTCCTGAGATGCGACGCATCTTCTGCAATGGTCATATCTTATTTTATTTTTCTGCATTTTTATTTTTCGACTTTAAAACTTTTTATCAGTTTCTTTTAATGCGGCGCATCCCTGGTTAAGGATGCGGCGCATCTTTATTCTGATCCGTATTTATTCCAGGCTCGATACGGCGTATCTTCTTCAATAAGATACGGCGCATCGACTGACCTGATGATTTTCAGTTTTAAATTTTTAATTTTTTAAGTTTTATTATTATCTAACTACTAATGTATTATGCAAGTTGAACCTTTCTTATCTTAGGTGTGTTTTAAAGTGTTGGTGGTATTATAGTTTCCTGGATTTCCTGTGGATACATCAAGTATGAAGCTTTAACGTTCTAATCCACAAGAAAGATGATTTTTGCTCTTATACTAATGGAGGATCATACCGAGCAAATCTCAGGGGAGTTTTTCCGTTCTAATTCTTTTCTTTCCAGTTTTTAACCTTTTATACAAACAACGAGGACGTTGTTTAACTTAAGTGGGGGGATAGGAGAATTAGAACACTTAACACTTACTTGTCCAACTTTTTCAAAAATTATGCTTAAAATGTGCTTAATATATCAAACTTAAAAATTTTTTAGCATGTTTTTGTTTAAGATCTAAGTTGCATAACTGCACACACGACGTTATTTTCAAAAAATTGTGATTTTTCTAAATTCACAAATCTATGAGTGTGCCGGTGACTTGTAAACTTTAGAACTTGGCTTGTATACTATTCGAGACCACCATAATGAGTATTATTTTATATAATTGGAATGACTTGTCTAACTTGGTAAAATTCTAGGATTACACCCAAATAGCCTTTATATGTTATGTGTTATTAGCTAACTACACTGGTTAGTTAACCCCCGTATAAAACCTTTTGTTAATCTCATTTTTAGAGTAAGATACCCCTAGAAAAACCCTCAGAGCCATTCCTTTCGTTTCTTACACCTATGTTTAAAATGTTTCGTTACACCTTAAACCTTAGCCTACCCTGTAGATTAGAATCCGTGGTTGGTTAATTGCTATAGGCAGAGTGTGTTTCCTTACATTACCTGTGTTCGCGTGCGTAATTCATTATCTATGGTTAGGTCGGGAAATTGCACAATGCAAATTGGAGTGAAAGTAAATATTGTATATTTTTGAGTTTATTTTTCGTGTGTTTACTACTTTCACTATTACCGTTATTTCTGAAAGTATGAAAAGTGTGAAAAAAATTATCCGGAAAGAAAGTTGTAGTGATGTGGTGAAATTTTACACATCTATGTTTATGTTTCAAGTAAAAAAAAAAAAAAAAAAAAAAAAAAAAAAAAAAAAAATCGAAAAAAATGAGAAAAGAAAAAGAAAGAAAAAAGAGTTGGATGTTTATTTTAAGCCAACGATGTAGAGTTATGTAAGTGGTCGATATCACCACTATTTGTTGTATTATATCTATGATTGAATGGGAATTGGCAGTTATGGGAATGCCGATTAAGGTTTATTCTTTGATTAAGATTTTGTTGAGTATAATTCGTGTCTACCTAAAGCGTGTGTTTCAAGTGTTAAAGCGTGAGTTATTCAATGATATGAGTCTTATTCATGGGATGGTTGGGATAGTGATTAACCACACTTAGGATTTTAATTTATTTGTTTTGTTTTGTTTATTTTTATTTTTACACCAATTTATATCCCAAATATTATCCATACCCTATATTGTTCTTTATCCAACCGAACCTTTGATTTATTGAGATTAGGGATTTGAGCAATCTTAAGTATCGTAGTCGTGGATTCGGCTATGTATTTATGATTTTGTCGCCCTTTTTGATATATTATTATTGGTGAAGTTTGGACCTATCTTTAGCCTATTCGAGTTAAGGATTTGAGCAATTGCAAGTATCGTGTTCGTGGATTCGATCATGTATTTGTGATTTTGTCGCCTTTTCTGGAATTTGAGATCGATAGTGTAAATAAGAATAATTAACCCTTTAGCCTAAAAACCCTTTTTACCGCTTTAGACTTGTTATTCCTTAGCTTTAGTGGTGGAGATGTGTATACTTGCCAAGCTTATGATAGAATATTCGTCGCGACTGGACAGTTAAACGATTAGATTTGCTTTTATCGACTTATTTTATTTTACTTCTAATTCGTTAAGTGTTTAGTTGTGTGATTATGAAATAAATGAATACATGCTTAAATATAAAAATAAATCCTAACATCTTTTAGGATACATTTTCATAAATGAAATTCTAAGGTTTACTTGGGGACAAGTAAAGTTCAAGTGGGGGGATATTTGATGAACTCAAATAAGTACATTTTATTACTATCATTTATCCTATTAATTTGACTTGTTTTACTATATTATGTATGAGGATTGATACTTAATCGTTTACTTTTGTAATTCTCAGGTAAAAACAAGCATTTGGTGAAACTTAGCAATTATGGACTAATTATGGAGCAAAACGTACATAAAGTGAAAGTCTACTGACATGGACAAGATCAAGTCAATTCTGCTCCAGATGCGCCGCATCTCACTCTCAACATGCGCCGCATCTCTATCAAGATATCACCAGATACGATCCAAGATACAAGAGGACATGCGCCGCATCTAATAAAGGGTTACGCCGCATCTTCTGGCGGTGTACGAATATTCCTGAATATTATAATCTTGGACCCCACGCGAAGTTAAGTACATGCGCCGCATCTACTTAAGTAGATGCGCCGCATCTTCCCTCAGACAGAAACTATAAATACCCCGTAGACCAGACGAGTTAAGAGTTCGAAACCCTAAAACCGAAGTTCGGACAACAGAACAGGAGGACGAATTCAGTCAAGGAGGCAGCACAAGACACACCCAAATCGAAGATACAAGAGCTGTAAGAAGGTGCTGCATGTATTTAATTCATTAAGTAGTTTTGTTTTATTGTGTTAGTAAACTTTAATTCATCAGGATTGGTGGCTTGTGTAATGTGACAACGAAAGATTGCACTCCCTTTAATACTTGCTTTCCCATAAATTAAAGTTTATATGTTGATGTCTTTGGTTACTACTTATTAGTGCATTGATAACCTCTGTGTTTATTAGTGGCTTGCGGGCATCCGACTGCGGGACAAGATGTGGCTCCCACGGTTGTTTCTAAATTGATCACTTAGGAATAACTTTTAGACATAAGTAATCATTAAGGGTTTACTCGCCGATAAGAATAGGACCAACGAGAAAGGATTAATTATATACACTTCATATAAAGCTATCAATAAAACAAGTGACAAACTACTTAATCATAAGGACAGCCCTCTTATTGTCTCTAGTATCTATCTGTGTACGTGTGTGCTACTTGCTGATTCGTGCCTATTGGTTTATTTTATTATTTAAATTGCAACAAATCGTGCCAGTCTCTCAGGCTGAAACCCCCTTGTGTTAGGATATTAAAATACTGATTAGAATAACTAGATAATACGTTCCACTCTTAGTGATCGACACTCTACTTACCATTATCTTCATACTGACCGGGTACACTGCTCGTTAAGTGTGTGTGTTATTGATAAGTCGGCTAAATATAAATTTAAAACTTGAGTAGGCATTAAAACTGCTAAACCGCAACGACACATCACGCGCATCAAAACTCTATAAGCCTTGCTATGTGCAGAGTACCCAACTATAAATCCCTCGTCAGCTTTCTCTTCAAATTTACCCAAATGGTCACTGGTGTTTAGAACAGTCACATGACATCCAAAAGGTTTAAAATGACTGATGGTGGGAACTTTCCCACACAAAAGTTCATAAGGTGTTTTGTTGTGAGGATTAGTGATCAATACCCTATTCAAAACATAACAAGCAGTGCTAACTGCTTCAGTCCAAAACATGGTAGGTAGCTTAGAGTCAGCAAGCATAGATCTTGCAGCTTTTATAAGGGTTCTATTCTTTCTTTCAGCAACCCCATTTTGTTGTGGGGTTCTGGCATTACTATAGTACCTTTTAATCCCCTTTTTCCCACAGAGTTTAATTAAGTTAGAATTTTTAAACTCTGTCCCATTGTCACACCTTATAGTCTTAACCTTTTTATTTAGCTGGTTTTCAATTAAGGCAAGAAAGTCCCTAATCACATGAAAGGTTTCATCCTTAGTACCTAAGAAGAAAGTCCAACAAAACCTGCTAAAGTCATCTGTAATCACCAGGCAATAGTACTTTTGGTCAATACTTCTGATGGAAGTAGGACCAAAAAGATCCATATGAAGTAACTGGAGAGGTTCAGTGATGGTGCTCACAGCTGTGATGGCTTTGTAAGAAGCTTTGTGTTGCTTTCCTTTGTTGCAGGAAACACAATTATGTTCATTTGTGAAGATCTTGGGAGGAAGCCCTTTTTGTAACACCCCAACCCGATAAGGGTAGAAGTATTACGTTATGGTGACATATCAAAGCAAACACAAGCATATGACTTAAATAATACAAATGAATCTCAAATGTTACAAAGGGAAACTCTGAAATACAAGGTTACAAAAGAGAACAACAATAAATACTAAGTCTAAAAATGTAATCACTTCTAGTCATCTCTAAACCAGAATAGCTATCAAATTATAGCTTTCTAAGTCCAAAGTACTCTCCACTCATAACCCAGCTTCCAACTAAAACCTGCCACAGGAAAAGAAATGCGGCTGAGCTTAAAAAGCCCAGTGAACAGATATATATAACAAAGCAAAAGATAAGGAACGAAGAATATCATATAGTGCATTGGGGAAACAGAAGGCATAGACAATTGGTTATCAAGTGTAAGGAAAGGTCAGTAATGAATCCCCGAGCCCAAACAAATCAAATCATAATCATAACGTATCATCAGTAACCATAGAGGAGCGACCTCTCAATTATGTAAAGGACGTGTATTGCACACAGCATCAATCACCAAATCAAATTATATCATATCATATACAAAGAAAATCTATGATGCATCCATACGCCCCTGCAAAGATATTAGAGGCCAAATATATATATAATAATCTTGAGCTCATAATACATAACGAAAAGGGATGGGTCGGAACATCACTCCACCGCCCTAGAGTCATGCCATTGGTGCATCAATGACACGGCCATGTTACCTTCATGGCTAGGAAAAACATAATGGCTCGGGTATTAAACTGAAGGGTTCAAATGTCATGTCATATCAAAGGTTCAATTTAAAGGTTTATATTAAATGTTCATATCATAGTGTCATAAAAGTAATCCTTTAATAATGGCTTTCTCAAAAGTGATATTTAATAACAGTTTTCATAAAGAAAGTCTTTAAAAGTTGTTTTCATAAAAGTCAGTAAAATTCCATATAAAAGTGGTATCGTATCATGCTCATAAACATCATTTTTAAAAATAATTTTCCTCAAAACATTTTCATGGTATACTTAAGAAAGGTTTTCACATCCAGTTATAATATCAAATGAACTTTCAAAGTATCAAGGGATTCAAATACTGATGCTACAAGGGGTAACGAACGATTTATATCAAGTATCATATCATATGAATCATAATGAACGAATATCAAATGGATCAGAACACCAAGCATCAAGGAAACATAGTAAAGGCTCAAAGGATCATATTAAGATAAAGAATCATAATCAAGGATCAAGAGTCATGAGAGAAAGACACCCTTATTGAAAAAGGGTAGAATATCTGTACCTTAGACCGCAAGTGCAAACACAACAGAAACATAAAGATTGGAGCAATTCCTTCTTCAGCGAATCTACACGAATTCATGATCGTCTTATTAATAACTTATCTTAAATCAGATTACTCATTTTAGTCGGCTTTCCATTTTTAGTAACTTCCCTTTTATATAAGCTTTCCAAAAATAGTAACTTTCCAAGAATAGTAAGTTTCCTCTTTAAGTAGTTTAACCATTTCAAGTAACTTTCCCTATTTAACAGGTTTTCTGAATTAGTGAGTTCCCATAATTAGTATGTTTCCATATATAGTATCTTAGGGTTACTTTTATTCTAATTAGGGTTTACAATTGGTCATTGATTAGTTTACTTACCAATTATAGCCATGTCTCATATTAATTTGAGTTATGAAAAGTGTTTAAGTATCTTAGTTACCTCTTGAATATCAAATTAATTGAAGCATTATAGCTTATGATCAATTTTACTCTTTTTGATTAAGTTATACACTTATTTAGCCTTTTAGTCATATTATCAGCTTTTACCCATAAACAGGTCACCACTTTACGAATTTTTGTACCACACCAGAACTCAAAAATAAAATCCACAAACATTCACACAGATACTTCAATGTCTTTAGAACCCACACGAATTTTCCCAAAATTTATTAGTTGGTTTAACCCCGTGCCAAAAATACTCAAACTCAGACTACACAGAAAATCTACCTGTTGTTGTACCCAGAAAGTATCCACTTGAACTACCCACCAATACATCCAGGAAAAATCCCAAAAAATTCACGACATTACTTGACATATAGAAGTTACATACTGGAGAGTTTCATGACTCAACTCGTCATAGTTTATAAATGAAAAATCGGCAAAGTGGACTGATTTCCAGACTCTCGAATTCAGCTTCAACACTTAATCACACAAAAATCAAAAACACGACAAAACCAACTCGAAATCACTCCAAATCAATTGGAGAACTTAACTAAGACATAAAACCAAATTTTCATGAAAAAGAACCGAACCAAACCATTTTATATCATGACCTATCTCGCTCACAAATTCAGGTATACATGCTGTCTCAAAATCAGAATCTCTTTTTAGACCACTATAACACATGTTTACGCACCCAAACGCATACAGGACCCTCACCCTCATAAATCATACGACCTGGGTTTTAACACCATATTAACATGTTCACAAAATCCCACAAAGATCACCCACACAAATTTTATCAAAAACCCTAACCCTAATTCGTTATTTCATGTGAGATTCTTATGATTTTATGTAACATTTTATTCGTATACATGTATAAGGTTGTAGCCGATTCATATTAGTTTTTATGGTGACAAAAATAAGAAAACAAGAGGGACGAAAAAGGAAGCCAAAGACAAGAGACGATACGTTACCCTTGGTGATCAAATCGAACGAACAAGGATCAAAAAGCCAAGAACACCACACGGCTCAACCACCCTTGATCCAGAAACAATAGCCACGATCACCCTCCTATCGAACCTGTAGCAACTCACGATCACACCCATGCTCGAACACCAACAGGAACACCTTGCTTGTGTTTTGATTCGAACAGGAAAAACAAGGAAAAAGGGGCGGCCGATCTTTTTTTGTAGGTTTTTGGGTTTCATTCTTTTTTTCTTTTTTTTTTTTTTTTTTTTTTTTTTTGTTCTTGATGTCGAATGGAATGGGGAGGAGGAGATAAAAGCCGGTCTTTGATTTTTGATAAGAAGGAGTGTACAACATTTTTGGAAGGTTTCTAATTACAATTAATTTGATTGGTTCTAATCTATGGCTAATTGATTTTATAAAGAAAATGTATTAAACCCATCTCTTGGGCTAGGGGGGGCGGCATATCCCTCTTTTTTTTTCTTTTTTTTTTTCTCTTTTATGTAAAATTTAAGTACATTTTATACTTAGGTTAATTTTATACATATATATACTTATCCTGCAACATTTATTTTATGCTTTGTAAAATTCCAAACTTTTGAGGGCAAAAAGGGAATTTCAAATGAACAGAAATTTTGGGTTTTACACTTTTACTAATCCATTCTTTGCTAGCTTGTTGATGGTTTTGAAGTTAATATGAGACATCTTTCTATACCAATTTGTAGATTCATCCAAGGATGCCTTTGCCACCAAACAAGCTAAATCACCTTCAGGTTGGAGTTCATTTAAGATGAAACTGTATAGATTGTGTCTTCTTGGAACTTTAAGTACAACTTGACTTTTATCAGGCAACTTGAAGTCTTTAGAAAGCACAAGACATACAGTCTCAGTGAAGAGAACACTGTTTTTCTTGTCACAAATTTGTGAAACAGAGAACAGATTAAAATTATGCAACTCTTCCACATAATAGACATTTTCAAAATCCAACTTGGAAGTTCTGATGGTTCCTTTGCCTGTTATTTTACCATCTTCACCTCCAAAAGTCACAGTGCCTCCTCTTATAGTCACAAAGTCCACCAACCTGTCTCTATTTCCGGTCATACTTCTAGAACACCCACTATCAACAATACCTAAGTCTTTACTTCTATGAGGATTTTCCTACAACAAAAGAAAATACAACAACATTAGATACAATGGGAGACCCAAGTCATGACTGACTTGGGCCTGCCTTGTGGATCAGAAAGATTTAAACCATGTAGATTGATGAGATCCACCATTGTTCTTGGATCCCTTCTTCAAATATGGTATGTATTGTTTCCAAGAACAACCTGCTGAGGACTTAACAGTAGTTTCCCATCTTTCCCCCCCCTTTTTGCATTGGGTCATAATAAACAGGCCTATAATCATTCTGAAAGTAAGAGCTTGTAGGTCTGATGAAGGATCTAGCAGCATTACTTTTCCAACCAGCAGGAATAGGTTTACCAGCTGGAACTGGTTTTCCGGCAGGAAATGGCTTACCAGCAGGAACTGGCTTACCAGCAGGGACTAGTTTACCAGCAGGAAATGTAGTTCTGCCAGAGCTCATTTGTGCTGCTTGAGGAACAAATGGGGGTATATTTTCAACATTATTCCACAATGGTCTAGATTGCTGTTGCCCAGCACACACACCCATTCTATTCTCATAAAAATCACAATATTTAATAAGATGAGAATAACTACCACAAACAAAGCATGATTTATTTCTAAAAGATTTTTTCTTAACATGACTTCTATTATTACACACAAACTTATCACAACCAAAACTAGAAATAGAAATGTTTTTAACAAAATGAAAAGAAATGTCTTCAAAAGAAGCTGTCTTTGAATTGGATTCATCATCAGCTACTCTTGAGGAGAAGTCATCAGACTTGGGTGTGGGAGACTTGTCACTTGAATCACATGAGGCAAAGTCATTGGTCTTGGGTTCTGAGGACTTGTTACTATTAGAGCAAGAGACAAGGTCATTAGATTTATAATCAAGTTCAGGCAAGTCATTGGACTTTTTGCCATAGGTCATATGTGATTCATCAAAGTCTGTGTGGGTAGAGGTAGTCTTAAATACTCCTGTTACAGGTGGAGAAACAACATTCATTCCTCCTTCTTTAACATATTTAACAGGAATTTGATAATCCTCAGGTTCAGGGGTAGGGTCAAAAATGCTTGGCTCATTAGGGTCATACACTTCATCTGGCCCAATATAATCTCCATACCCCAACCCTCTCTTAGACCTTACAGACTGAGAGCTATTATTCAACTTAGCTAGGTGTTTAGATGATTCTTGCCATGTATTACACCTGGCCACTTCATTATCTAACTTAGCCTGCAAGTCCGGTTTCTCTAAATTCACCTTAGCATTTTCACTTTCAGAATATTTTAACAAATTAGTAGTGTTTTCCAAATCTCTTTCTAAAACCCTAATCTTTTCTTCATATGCCAACTAATTAGTTTGGTACCTAGCCTTTTGTTTTTCTAAAGTTTTAAGTGTACTTTTATAAGCTTGAACCTGAACATAATAATCTTTATATTGAGTTTCTACATCATCAAACTCCTTTTTAATTTTAGCATAGTTATCATCACATCCAAAAGGACAAGTTTGTACCTGAGATGAGATACCCATCAAAGCAAATTCCTCAGCCACATCTGCCTCATCTTCTGTCTCACATCCAGCAAGCATTCCATAAACTTGAGCAGCACCTCTTTCCTCATCATCTACCTCATGTTGTGACCAATCCACCATGGAATCAACAGATAGCAAGGCTTTAGGCTCCTCTGAGTCTAATTCTTTGAGCTTAAATGCAGAGTATCTGGTCTTATCATCTGCCTTCTTTTCTTTGCATTCTCTTGCAAAGTGACCCAGTTGTGAGCAGTTGTAACATCTAACCTTCCTTTTATCAAACCTTGCTCCATCCTTCCTATTGAATTGGATCTTCCTGCCAGCCTTCTTTTCAAATCTGTTCACCTTCACTGAAAGCATAGCCATCTTCCACTTGATATCCAATTCTTCCAAGTCCATCTTATCAATCTGGTCAAAGTCTTCATATGCAAGCTACTGTTGTGGTTCACTTTTAGCAACAAAAGAATGAAGCACATCTTCAATCACATTGCCAGAATTTGAATGTGTTCTTGGTGTAGCAGGGGTATATGAGGTTGATGAAGATGATGAGGTTGGGCTATCAGCATATGACATCTTGTTATTAGTACTTGTAGTACTAACAAATGCTGAGTGAGTTGAAGTATGTGAATAGCCTGAACCTCCTTTAATATCAATCTCAAGAGTCTTGAATTTGTTATAGAGGTCATCAAAACTCAAGTAATCAAGCCCACCTCTTGCTTTGAGAGTGATGGATAACCATGACCAGGAAGGAGGCAATGCTCTCAAGAACTTGGTATTGCAATCTTCATTATCTGGCCTTGCCTGCAGCTGATTGAGTTGGCTCAAAATCTTCTGGAACCTATCATAGCCTTTATGCAATCCTTCTGCTTCAGAGATCTTGAATTCTTGGAACTCCTGCTTCAGCATGGACTTCCTCATCTTCTTAGATTCATCATTACCTCCAAATCTGGCTTTAACAGCTAACCAGATGTCCCTTGCATCATCTAGGTGATGAAAATCACCCATGTGGTCTTCTGGGAGAGACTGAAGCAGCAAAGTTTTTGCTTTTGTCTCCCTTTGAACAGCAATATGTTCTTTAGCAGATACAGGGGGAAGAATAATGATGTTCCCTTTTGGATCTCTTCCTGTTTTCTTCTTACTGTTTCCATTCAGGATGATGTTCCAGAGGTTATGATCACTATTTGAAATCCAGTACTCCATCTTCATGGCCCATGTTAGGAATTATTAGAATAATATTTATTTCATTGCTGCTGGTAGTAGTATTGGTTCCTGCTGGCAGGTATGTAGTTCTTGCTGGTATGGTTCCTGCTGGTAGTGTTAGTTTGTTTCTGTTGTTAGTTGTTATTGCTGCGGGTAATACCGTATGTTTAGAAAGTTTGTTAGATTTAATTTAGGAAGAGATAGTGTATATCTCTTTACACGTTTTCTTAGTAAGGCGGCATTAGGGTTTCTTGTAGTATAAAAGAAACATGCGGCTATAAGTTTTGTAATCAATCAATCAATCAATTGAAACATTATTAGTTAATAAAAGATCCATAGAGGATCAAAGTCTTTATAATTACTTCTTCTTCTTCTTCTTTATTAGTATATATTCAGAGATTCTCTTGTAGCGTGCTTGTGATTACATAGGCATTCTACCAATCCACAAAGGCTCAAAGATCTATCAAGGAGGCCTAGATACAACAAGTGGTATCAGAGCCTGGTGAGGATCTTTGTCGAAGAAGAAAACTTCTCTAAACAAATCTCTTGAACACTTACACAATGTCTTCATCAAAAGATAAATATGAAATGTGGGCCATGAAGATTAAAGCCTTGCTACCTTTTGATTCTATGGTAAATTGGACAAGAAATGATGAAGCTGATAAAGAAAGTGTCAATCAAACAGTCAGTATGGTTGATGAAGCAAAGGATGATGTGGAAGAATTTGCCTTGATGGGATGTTCATCTCAGGTACAAAAATGTCCTTTTGGCTGTCATGAAATGTATGCTGAACTTAAGAAAGAGTTTGATGACATAGAGCCTCAATATAAAGAATTGTTTGTTAAAGTTCAAGCTTATGAAAATGCTCTTAAAACTTTAGAAAAACAAAAAGATTGGTGCAAAAAGAATCAATTAGCATATGAAGAAAAGATTAGGGTGTTAGAAAGAGATTTAGTAAATACTACTAATTTGCTAAAACATTCTGAAAGAGAACATGATAAAGTGGTTTTAGAGAAACAGGAATTACAGGCTAAATTAGAAAGTGAGGAGGCTAAGTGTAATTCTTTGAAAGAATCATCTAAACTTGTAGATAAGATAAATTGTAGCACTTAGTCTGTAAAGTCTAAGAAAGGTTTGGGGTATCATAAAATTGATGACACTATTGAGCCAAAGTGGTTTGACCCTACCCCTAAGGAGGTTAATTACCAAATCCCCGTTAAGTTTGAAAAAGAAGGAGGAATGAATGCAGTTCCTCCACCTATTAGAGGAGTTTTTAAGCATGTCCCTATCCACTCAGACCTTGACATAGACTTAGATAAATCACACCTGTCCTATGGCAAAAAGTCCAATGACTTGCCTACTTCAGACAATGAATCTAATGGATTTGTCTCTTGTGTTAACAGTGACAATTCCTCTGAACCCAAGTATGATGACTATACCTCATGTGATTCAAGTGATAAGTCTGTCACACACAGGGCTGATGATTTATCCACAAGAGTGGCTGATGATGAATCTATTTCTAAAACAGCTTCTTTTGACAATAGTTCTCTTAATTCTGTTAAAATCAATTCTCCTTCAAGTATTGGTTGTGATACTTTTGTGTGTAATAAAAGAAGACATGAAAAGAACAAAGTTTTTAAAAGGAAATCATGTTTTGTTTGTGGTAGTTACTCTCACCTCATTAAAGAATTTTTATGAGAGTAAAATGCATGTTTGTGTTGAACAACAGCAACCTAGATCAGTGTGGAAAGATGTAGAGAATATACCCCCATTTGTCCCTAGAGCAAATGCATTTCCTGCTGGTAATGCAAAACAACCAGCACCTGTTGCTGCTGGTAGGCATTTCAGACCTGCAGCTATTCCTGCTGGTAAGCCTGTTCCAGCTGGTACATCCAATTCTGCTGGTTGGAAAAGGAATGCTGCAAGACCCTACATCAGACCTACAAGCAGTTACCTTCAAAATGATTATTGGCCTGTTTGTTATGACCCAATGTATATGGGAGGGACAAGGTGGGAAACTGATCTTCAGTACTCAAAAGGTTGTTCTTGGAGACACAATGGTCATTATTTGAGAAATGGATCCAAGAGAAATGGTGGATCCCATCATTGCTGTGTTTGAGGGGAGGCTTATGCTTGTATATTGTGTATTATCTAATTATTTCATTTCACTAACTTTGTCTTGCAGATGGTATTTCTTTGTATATTGTGTCTTCTAACCTTTTTTGCAGGTAGTTAATTCAAGTTCAAATAATAAGTCTACAATTTCATATAAAACAAGTAAAATAAAGTTTATTCATCATTCAGAAAGTGAAGTTTACAGACACATCATCTATTCAGATCATAAGCAACCAGACAAACATCCTTCAGACACCAGACAACAACAACAAAAAAAAATCTAACACCTACTCCTCAGAACCTCATCACTGACCGAGCCACCTACTCCAGCTTCCCTTTACCCTTGCCTTTGACAGCTGGCATTGTTTTGTGGATTCCTCTTCCTTCAATGGCCTCTCTCATCCTCTTGCACACAAGTCCCAGCACCTGTTGCCTTGGCTGTGGGAGTGGTTGATTTTTTGAAGGAACTGGAATTTGGCTCATGGCTGCTACAGCCTTCTCCGTCTCTCGTGTAAGCATGGCTGAAAGTGGATGTTGTGGTGGATCTGTTTCCCAAGAACCTTGATAGTAGGTCAGAGACTTTGGCCAGGATGAGGGCTCATCATCTGAGGATTCAGATGATGGAGGAGTTGGAAGGTATTCAGAGGCAACCTCCTCAGTCTTTTCCTTGCCTTTTTGGTTACTAATCACCTGAGAGGAGTAGTTGGGAGGAAAGTAGTTTGCCCAACCTGAGGATTCAGATGATGAATCAGAGGAACTATCTACCATTATTGGTTTTGAGGAGCTCATAATGGGTGGATAGGTCGATTTGGGGTTTTGATGTATGTAATGTGTTATGGTAATTCATTGAGTCCTTTTATAGACCTGTTGAAGATCAAGGCAATTAAATGTTGAGTTGGTCTTGGAATTAATTCTGTGATGGAAAGAATTTAATTATGTTGCCTTTTGAGGATTTGACCGAATTTGATGCATATTTAAGAGTTTTAGTCAAAACCACTTCATTCCTGCTGGTTGACCAACTGTTCCAGCTGTTTGACCAGTGGTTGCTGTTGGTTTTGTTATAATTGGGGAAGTTATTTTGGGATTGCATTAAAGTCAAATTGGTCAAAGATACGTTCGCGAGATACTTGCAAGTTAAATTGCTAAGTTTGGTAACCATATAACTGACCTAAGTTGTTCATCCCATTCTCCAAATCATCATTTTCCTCTAACACTCATTTCATCACTTCTTATTCACCCAACTCATCAATCGATTCATCACTATGGCAGCATTACAGTACAAAGATGATCACAACAAAGTGGGGTATCTTGAAATCTCTAAACGAAGTACAGGGTATGATGAGGTACTCACCTTCCTGAGTGGGTCCTCTATTCAGTTTGAACTGACTCATTATCCGACGATGTTGTATGACTCATTGGTGAGACAATTTTGGGCTACTGCTGCTGTATGAACGATTGTGGGTAGACCTCAGGAGATAGTAGCAACAATTGATGGGCATGAATACATCGTCACTGAAGGGTCCATTCGCACTCATCTTCATCTGAATGATGAGGAAGGGGTGTATAACTTAACAGAGCAAGAAATTCTGGATGGTATGGCGGCCATTAGATATCCTGTCATTAGTACTTTTACCTTTTATAAGAATAAGCTTTCTCCTCAATGGAGGTTTCTCATTCACACCCTTTTACAATGCATTAGTATCAAGTCAGGAGGTTGGGATCAATTCTCAAGTCCTCTTGCCTCTGGTCTTATTTGTTTGTCTGATGGGAGGGTGTATAACTGGTCTAAGTATATATTTGAGGGGATGGTTGGGAACTTAGTACATGCTAAACATAAATTCCTTATGTACCCTAGATTCTTGCAAATTGTCTTAGGTGTTCAGACCACTGACCCCACACCTAGGATCATGGCTAGGTTGACTGGTAAACTATTTGCTACCATGAAGTTTAGATTTGAGGGGGAACATCAGCCTCTATTGCCAGCCATGTTGCCAAGGGGGAATGATTTTGCTGGTACAGCTGATGCTGCTGGTGGTATCATACCACCTGTTGCTGCTGGTGTTGGAACTTCTAATGCTGCTGGTGCAAGTGCATCAGATGCTGTTGATGCCCAACAACCACCCTCTCCTAGGCCCAATACCCCAGTTGCCCCTAGTAGTGAGCCAGTAAGCAATGTTGAACCTAATGTTGACCAAGCCACCACTGTTGAACAAAATGTTGACCCATCTGTTGACCAACCATCAACTGCAGTTGAGTCTTCTATTGATATGCCCACATCCTCAAGGCTATCCACTCCTAGTCCATCTAGGTAGCCTTTTGGCTTTGACACCAATATTGGGGGAGATTTTTCTGTCTCTCCACCCAGATCCAATGAGGCTCCTAACACCTCAGGTATTCCTGCTAGTGGAGCTGAGGATCCTGATGCTCTCACTCCTATGTCCACTTTACTTGACAGGTATATGAAGAAAGTTGAAGCATTGGAGTCTGAACTAAAGGACACCAAAAGGAATCTTGGTAAAAAGGTGGATTCACTGGAGACTAAGCTCAAAGAAACAAGAGAGACTC
Source organism: Artemisia tridentata subsp. tridentata (assembly GCA_021014915.2). Classification (NCBI taxonomy): domain Eukaryota; kingdom Viridiplantae; phylum Streptophyta; class Magnoliopsida; order Asterales; family Asteraceae; genus Artemisia; species Artemisia tridentata. The sequence continues at coordinate 143,328,514 of CP139504.1, read as the reverse complement.
TTAGTGGAGCCATACTTCAGCTACTTGACAGATTCAAACATTTGGAAGCTCAACTGGGGAAAAAGAAAAGCAAGGTTGTGCTTTCTGATTCTGAGGATGATCAGACTGATGTGAATTTGGATGCACTTCATGTGTTGGTAAATGCAACCTTGGCTGACGTACAAACTGGGAAACCTGCATCTTCTGTGCCTGAAGCCTCTCCAAGTGTCAATGTTGCTGCTGGTAGTTCTGTGACTGCTGCTACTAGTGACTCCATTCCTGCTGATATGATGGATGCTACTGCAACTACTCAAGCAGTTCCCTCTGCTAGTACACTTGTTCCTACTGTTTCTAATCCTGCTGCTATTCCCTATGGTAATGACGGTCAAGTTCAGTCTGATAAGCATGTTAGTTCTGGTGAAGGAGTTCATTCTGCTGCAACAAAGAGAAAAGGAAAGGAGATTCTCATTGAAACTCCTCCATCAAAGAAGTCAAAGGAACAACAAAGACAAGAGGAAGCATCCTTGGCTGAGATAGCAAGGATACAAGCACAGGAAAAGGCTGAGAAAGAAAGGGAAGAAGAATAGGAACGACAAGATGAGCTGTATGCGAGGGGCTTAGCAAAAGAGTCTGATGATCCAGTTATGTCATTTATTAATGCTGATTCTAAGCTGAGAGCAAAGTTTGAGGAAATTAAGACCATTCCAGGTTTGACTGTAGCAGAGAGAGCAGACCAACTATTAGAATTCTTAAATGCTAGAAGAAATGAAGACACTTTGGGGGATTTTATGTCTTTGGTGAGAAAGAAGAGTTAGGCTGCTGCAGAAAAGAAAGCAAAGGAGAACAGAGATAAACCTCCTACACAGGCACAACAAAGAAATTATATGATGAATGTTGTCAAGAACCAGAATTCTGCACTCTATACTATTGGGTGGAGCATGGCTCAAGTGAAGAAATTGTCAGATGAAGAACTCAAGATGCACTATGACAGGATCATGAAACAAATTTTAGCCCGAACTAAACCTGCATTGGAAGATCCTTCTTCTAAGAGGGTTAAGCTTACTGATTCTGCTGAGCATACTGGTGATGCCTCTGCTCTTGAGACTTCCCCACAATCACCTAAGGAGTCCTCTATTCCTGCTGATCCACCAACTTCCATTCCTTCTGAAGTTGCTCAGGGAACAACTTCCATTTCTACTGAAGTTCCACCTTCTCCAACCTCTACTGTTGTTGCTCCTGGTGTAACAAAAGAGGTTTCTATTCCTGAGGTGACACCTTCTACAGTTCACTCATCTTCTTCCACTCCAAGAATCAGGAAGAAGAGTCATGCTAAGAAGTCTTCATCAAAGCCTCTTGCAGACATAGATGATCAGGAATTACTTCAGTTTGATTCTGAAAGTGACTCTGAAGATGATTCTCCTCACCCTTGGTCTCATATTGCTGCTTGGGAGGTTCTTCCTATTCCTCAAGGAGAAATCCATGCCTTGTACACACTTGATGGGAAAACCAAATATTTTACATTTCTTAGGGAGATCTTGAATCGGGTGGACAAGCAAGACTTGATAAACCTATATGGTATGGTGGTGAAGTATTATGAAACCCATAAGGCTACTGGGATTGGACTTATTCTCTGGGGGGATTTGAAAGTGTTGATGGATTCTTTTGAGGGAGGAGATGCTTATAATGTGTGGGCTAATCAACAGTCATGGAGAGTACACATTTGGAGATTATATACTTCTTCAAATGTTCATGTCTTGGAAACTATTTCTGGGCAGGTGTTATGTATGTTTGTGGATGTTCCATATCCTTTATCAGTAGAGCTTATGGAAAGGATGCTAAATCATAAGTTAAAGATTGGCAAAATGGCCGTGGGAAATGACTTGACCACAACTGGGCAATTAGTCAGGTTTATCCGGAATCAACTTGCTGCTGCCAAAGCATCTTCTGCTTGATTGTGGTATTCTTTATGCTTATTGTTGTATATTTTTCATTTGTTTGTTTTCTTTCTTTATTTTCTTTATGTTTATTGTGTTCCTTATTAGTTAAAAAAAATTATACTCATTTTGTATGCAGGTACAGTGTTGGTTTTTAACCACACAACAAATGGTAATCAACTCACCATGTCTCACAAACAAGAAAAAGTTGACTAACCATGAGGGTACGGCTCTGGTGTGATAATCAAATCCGTTGAAAGCTGTAATAGTTTGCTCAAAACTATAGGGTATTCAACTCACCCATGTTTCATTACTGAGAGTTGGAATGGTTTTCAATTCACCATGGATTTTACCCTTTGTGGTTTCCAAAGAATTGAATGCAGAGTATCTGGTCTTATCATCTGCCTTCTTTTCTTTGCATTCTCTTGCAAAGTGACCCAGTTGTGAGCAGTTGTAACATCTAACCTTCTTTTTATCAAACCTTGCTCCATCCTTCCTACTGAATTGGATCTTCCTGCCAGCCTTCTTTTCAAATCTGTTCACCTTTACTGAAAGCATAGCCATCTGCCACTTGATATCCAATTCTTCCAAGTCCATCTTATCAATCTGGTCAAAGTCTTCATATGCAAGCTGCTGTTGTGGTTCACTTTCAGCAACAAAAGAATGAAGCACATCTTCAATCACATTGCCAGAATTTGAATGTGTTCTTGGTGTAGCAGGGGTATATGAGGTTGATGAAGATGATGAGGTTGGGCTATCAGCATATGACATCTTGTTATTAGTACTAGTAGTACTAACAAATGCTGAGTGAGTTGGAGTATGTGAATAGCTTGAACCTCCTTTAATATCAATCTCAAGAGTCTTGAGTTTGTTATAGAGGTCATCAAAACTCAAGTAATCAAGCCCACCTCTTGCTTTGAGAGTGATGGATACCTGTGACCAGGAAGGAGGCAATGCTATCAAGAACTTGGTATTGCAATCTTCATTATCTGGCCTTGCCTGCAGCTGATTGAGTTGGCTCAAAATCTTCTGGAACCTATCATAGCCTTTATGCAATCCTTCTGCTTCAGAGATCTTGAATTCTTGGAACTCCTGCTTCAGCATGGACTTCCTCATCTTCTTAGATTCATCATTACCTCCAAATCTGGCTTTAACAGCTAACCAGATGTCCCTTGCATCATCTAAGTGATGAAAATCACCCATGTGGTCTTCTGGGAGAGACTGAAGCAGCAAAGTTCTTGCTTTTGTCTCCCTTTGAACAGCAATATGTTCTTCTGCAGATACAGGGGGAAGAATAATGATGTTCCCTTTTGGATCTCTTCCTGTTTTCTTCTTACTGTTTCCATTCAGGATGATGTTCCAGAGGTTATAATCACTATTTGAAATCCAGTACTTCATCTTCATGGCCCATGTTAGGAATTATTAGAATAATATTTATTTCATTGCTGCTGGTAGTAGTATTGGTTCCTGTTGGCAGGTATGTAGTTCCTGCTGGTATGGTTCCTGCTGGTAGTGTTAGTTTGTTTCTGTTGTTAGTTGTTATTGCTGCGGGTAATACCGTATGTTTAGAAAGTTTGTTAGAGTTAATTTAGGAAGAGATAGTGTATATCTCTTTACACGTTTTCTTAGTAAGGCGGCATTAGGGTTTCTTGTAGTATAAAAGAAACATGCGGCTATGAGTTTTGTAATCAATCAATCAATCGATTGAAACATTATTAGTTAATAAAAGATCCATAGAGGATCAAAGTCTTTATAGTTACTTCTTCTTCTTCTTTATTAGTATATATTCAGAGATTCTCTTGTAGCGTGCTTGTGATTACATAGGCATTCTACCGATCCACAAAGGCTCAAAGATCTATCAAGGAGGCCTACATAGGCATTCTACCGATCCACAAAGGCTCAAAGATCTATCAAGGAGGCCTAGATCCAACATCCCATATCTTATATTCATCCTTCTTGAGGTAAGGAAATTTTGCATTGCTGTTTGAGACAGTGGTTTTGAGAATTTGTTGTTGGACATTCTGTGTTTCAGGTTTTTCATTGTTGAAAACAGAATCATCTGTTCCGGATGAAGTCATTGTATGAGGGTTTAATAGATTTGTTTGAAAAGGTTTCTTCTTTGACAGAGACTCTAACCCGCTCTGATACAACTTTTTGGATCAGTCCTAGATAGATCTTTGAGCCTTATGTAACCGGTAGAATGCTTATGTAATCACAAACAAACTACAAGATAATCTCTAACAATAAACTTATGTTTACGCGGAATATAAACATAAGAGTTAAAGAAGAAATAACTAATAAACACTTGATCCTCTATGGATCTATATTAACTATTAAAATTGTTTTCGAAGTCGTACATTGTTCATAGCCGTGTGTTTCTTTTATACACCCAGAAACCCTAATTCGGCATTCACTACAAAACGTATAGAGGAGATATGCATTATCACTTCCTAATATAACTCATGCATATCTCTTTCTCTAACAAACTTCTAAATATACGGGTTTGACTATTTCTATAACCCGCAGAAACAATACTAGCAGCAGTAACCATAATGTGCTATCGGCAGAAACAATAAAACTAGTATACCAGCAGGAACTATATACATGCCAGCAGAAACAAATACTACTCTAACAACAGTAATGAGACTAAATGCAATTTTAATAATTCCTAATATACATTCTTGGTATATATTCCAATATCAAAATATAAATTCTAATATCAAAATAAATTCTTAGCACACAAATGAGTGGCTTGTGTCGGTTGTGACCCGGCCCCCTTTTGACATGTTACACAACTGGCACAACCCACTCATTTGTGAAAAGATGATGACAGAAAGAAAGGAGAAATGATGTTTGAAAATAAACCTCTTCGACACATAGGAGGCAGTGCATCATTTGAGGCCGTTGATTGCGAATTTGGTGCATGTGATTGGCCTACAAAGGGTGGAAAATAGAGAATAGGTGAGGTTAGTTGAGATAGAATAAAAGTGGAAAGAAATAACAAATAAAAAATTAGATTGGCAGTATCTGAAGGTGTACATGTATCCCTTAACACGTTTAGAGTTAACTAGAAAGTTAATCTATTCGTGTTTATGACTAATACAATGTTATGATTAATTCTAACAGATTAATGAAAACGTAAAAGTAAAAAACACAAGTATTTTTCAACATTTAAATTCTTATTAGAAATGAATCCAAGAATCTATTACCCAAGTGTTTAGCGGAATAAACACTTGGGATCGAATAGACAAAGTATGGTGTCTCCTATCTAAACTCAAGCTATGCTTAAGTGGTAACAAATTTGACCCACTGAGCTATCTCAGGGATACGTTACTCTTTGTAGGAGAGAAGTTGTTTTGCAAAAGTCTAAGGCTTTCAATGTACAAAACACACTCAACTTCTCTCCTTTTGAACCTATTTATACACAAGTATAAAAGAGTAAAAGTGATTAAAAAACTACAAATTGTTGAAGCAAGCGTGTCTGACAATTACAACATTAATTGTCATTTCCAAGAACCAATGGGAATGGACTATAAAGTCTTTAGGAGTGGTTGGTCTGACACTCCATGACTTTTAGCCGTCTTAGGGAAAGTTTCTTCCTGACAAGATAAGATTTGATCTTATCTTAAACTCTTCCCAGATCTTCCCGCCTTTCTTTCAGGCATTGAGTTCTTCAGTCTTCAATCACTTAAACTCTGTGATCCCAAAGTCAACGAATCTGAAGGGGGTATGAACATCAAAGTTTCTCTTGTCAGCCCCTCTGTAGACAGTGACAACGGCAGGATTGGTGTTTCGTTGAATATGAACATCAGTGATTGGTTCTGGCTTCAACCTGTCAGTCATATACCACTGATATTTCTTAATCTTGTTCTGCCTGATCTCTTCAGCCCTTTTATTCCTTTCCTCCCGTTTCATCCTGAGAGTGATCATCTCCTCAGACTGAGCCTTTACAAAGGTCATACCACCCTCTCTTCCTGACAGATCCTTAGCCTCAAGACCAATTTTCTCAGCCTCTTCATGAACAACCTTAATTATAGCAGGCTTGCTCAACTTCTCTTCCTCCTTTAACTTCTTCTTTGCTTCCTCTTCCTGAAGATAAGCACTGAGTTCATCAGCTGTGAAGTGGTGAAGAACTCCATCAATTTCATATGGGATCCTGAGTGGTGATTCAGGATCCTTTGCAACCGAGATCGGTGCTGGTTGAGGCTCAGGTTCAGTGAGGATTCCTTTGCCTTTATCTTGATGGAGGGAAGAAGCTTCAGGAATCTCCCCCTCAGTGTGAGAAGGAGGAGAAGGAGGTTGTTGGCTTGGGACTCCAGTGTCTTTCTCCCCCTCAACTGTTGCTTGAGCCATGGTGATAGCAAGAGTTAGAGTCACTGGAGCAGCAGGACCTTTGAAAGCCTGATAGATCTCAGTCATCATTGATTTGATGTCCGAGGTGTCTTTCTGAAGAGATGAGATGTAACACCCCAACCCGACAAGGGCAAAGATGTCACAAATACATGGTTTCATATCAGATACAAGCATTCAAGAAATAAAATAGCGGAAGCCTTAACATTAAAATCCAAAGGAAAATAAGTCAACACGACTCATATCAAGTGCAAGACAGAAATAACGAAGTACAATAAAAATCCAAGTGCCAACAATGGCATAACAGATATAATATCCAAATGGTCACACTAGAATGACAAGGTCTAAACTTCACACAAGTTGCTCTCATCCCAAGCTAAACCCAGCTCCTAGCTTAAATGTACCTGCCGCAGGAAAAGAAATGCGGATGAGCTACGAGAGCTCAGTGAACAGATATAACAGAAACAAAGCAATAATATAGAATAAAGAACAGGAAGAGAAATACGAACCGGTCAGAGTCAAGGTACAAGTATAATGTAACAGTAATGAAAGATAAGTGATATCAAGGTCATGTAAATATGTCAAAGTTAAGGAAAGTAATACGGGTAAGTGTAAGGGTAACAGAAATCCACTACGAGCCCAGAAATCAGAGATATCATAATCATGTAGCCATATCAGAAATCCAGAGGGGATGCCTCTCAAGTAACCAGATAATATGAGGGGTGTCCTCATGTATCAGATATAACAGGGTGAGGGGTTACCTCGTAGGGTTGGAGTCATGAGCTCCCAGAGGTTGTGAAAGACGTGTATCGCACACACCATCAGTCACCAGAGGTATATAAATCATATATCATATACAGAATACAGAGTCAAGTCTAGGATGCATCCATACGCCCCAGGTGGCCAGAGTCTACCAATACACACCATATAATCAAGTCAGGGACGGGATAGGACATCTCTCTCCTACCCTAGAGTCAAGTCATCGGTGCATCAATGACAAGGACATGAACACCTCATGCCTGGTGGGTGGCTCGTAATATCAAACTGTGGGTCAAGGTCAAGTATCAAGTATCAAGTGTCAGGTGTCAAGTATCAGGTGTCAAGTATCAAGTGTCAAGTATCAAGTGTCAGGTGTCAAGTATCAGGTGTCACGTATCAGGTGTCAAGTATCAAGTGTCAGGTGTCAAGTATCAGGTATCAAGTATCAAGTGTCAGGTGTCAAGTATCAAGTCAGAAGGTTCATATCAGAGGGTTCAATATCAGAAGGTTCAATATCAGGAAGGTCAATATCAGGAGGTCAATATCAGGAGGTTCAAAGGTTTATAATAAAGTTCACTTTAAAAGTTTACTATTAAAAGGCCATTTTATAGGTGTCAAAATAATCCTTAAGTACTGGTCTCCATAAAATGATTTTTAAACGGTTTTCATAAAGAAGGTCTTTTCAAAAGGTTTCTATAAAGATAGTCTTCAAAATAGTTTCTTGAAACATTTTCATAATTAATTAAAAAGATTTTCTCATCCAGTTATAACATCAAAAGTATCAAAGTTCAAGTCAATGTTTTATGGCAGGGTTCATATCAAGGTTCATGGCAAGGTTCAGAACAAGGTGTAAACCAAATATCAAGACAAGGGTTTAAACAAAGTTTCAAGAGCAAGTACAACAGATCAAGGTTCACAAGCAGGGAAAACATAGCAATGGCATCGGAAAATCCTAATACGAATCAAGATCAATAATCAAAAGAGAACGAAGGCACCTTACTAAAAAGGGCAGAATATCTGTACCTTATTCAAATAGCAAGCACAAACACAAGAGTAGCTGACAGGGATCAAAATCACTCCCTCCTCGAACCTAAAGGAGTAGAAGACAGAAATACGAAAGGGGTTTCAGTTATCTTCCCATTATAAGTAACTTCTATTAGCAGGTTTCCATATATAGCCAGATTCAAGTGATATAATTCAAGTTAAGTCCTTAGTGTAGGCTTATTATGGAAGTCATGTTCATTTTAACAAGTTACACAAGTTCAGGGTTAATTATGACAAGCTTTCATAGTTCAGGGTTATAAATGTAAATTTGCCAAAGTTCAAGGTTACAATAGAAATATAATAATTTACCATTCAAATACTTAATTTTCCAGAATTTCACGTTTAGCCTTCAAGTTTCAAATATTTACAAGTTACACCCTTTTAGTTAATTATTTTACAAATTAAACCTTATAATTATGTAAATTAAAATTTAACCCTATAATATCCATATTTACCAACCAAGCATATTATTTTACCAAAATTCAGAATGTCACATCCGAGTTTACATTTAGTATGAAACAGCCCCTCATATTTCAGATTTTACACAAATGGTCCCTTAAGTTTACAAAACTTATACATTAAATCATAATTCCATAATAATTACACCATAGACCCATAAATACTCAAAATTACCCAAAACACTCTTAACATTATTATTTACTCAAAATAACTTCAAGTTTCCAGAATTTACCCTTTTAGTCCCTCAAGTTTAATTAATTATAAATCGAATTAATAAATATATATATTTACCCATTTAACCTTTTAAATACAAAATTTATATATCAAGCCCTCATTTTATATTTTATTCGAATTCTACCAGGTCCAAAATAACTTACAAAAATATCCCTTGAGTTTTGAGAATTACAAAACACCCCCTTAACCTTTATTTTTTTCCAATCGGTAATAAATAAAATAACACAAACCATAAAATAATTATACCACTCATTGATCCATCATTAAATCTTCCTTAAAATCATTAAATAACCAGATTCTTGTACCAAACCCTAACCCTAGGTCGATTTAGGGTTTTTGTTTAATTTTCTTATTTCTTTCCTTTTTCTAAACCCGATTTAGAATAAATTCCACAAATCATGATTTCGACTTCAAAAATTTAAGATACCATTTTTCTGTGATTATATGATGCATATAAGACCCACGAAAAATATAAACAAGGCCCAGAAAAATTGCTATTATTTTATAGATCCCGATTTCGATTTTAGGGTTTAATAGTTCATTATTTTTCATTCGATCAAAATATAGTGCATGGTTCGATTCTACTATTTTCCCCACGTTATATGTGATTAGAGAAGTGCTAGAAAATTACCAGAAGGATTGTAGAACGAACGGATTACACGGATTGAATTATTGAAGCTCGGTTGCACTTTTTCGACCCAAACAAATCACCACAGCCAAACGATCGACCCTAGGACCTTGTAGCTATTTTTCTCACCTCCTTAGCACCACCAAGAACTCCAAAAAAATGCCTCCTCTCTTCAAAAAAATCGGATGTGGTGTGTGGGATTTTTATGAGTGGCGGCTAATAGTTTGTTAGGGTTTAATTGGAAGAATTAATTTGGGGATTAATATAAATTTGGTTGGACCGGTCTTTGGGGAGGGTATGGGCTAGTATACCGAGATTTCTAGTTAGGGAAATTTATTGGGCTTTAATTACCATCTTAATTGTGTTTTTAATTACATTTAATGTCTTAATATAACTCATAAAATTCAAATTGGCGCACAAAGGGTATTTTAGTAATTTTGTAGCTTGCAAAAATATTAAATGGGTTTGTCAAAATTATTTGGGATCATAACTTGTTCATTACCCGAAGTTTGGAATCGATTCGGTACTTTATAAGCTTTTAATTAAATTTTAAAGTTTCAGGGGCAATTTGGTAATTTTAACATGTTTCAGATTTTCGGGTTTTACAACTCTTCCCCTCTTAAAAAAATTTCGTCCTCGAAATTTGCAAGGAATCAGAAATGAGACAGGATGGAAAACAGAACAAAGACGTACCAGACGCGCGATCAGTCCGGTCACTAGACAACATAAAGACACGACCGGTATGAGGAGCAGGGGGAGGAGGATCAAGAAATTTCTCACGTGCTGACGTAGATTGCTTAGGAAAATTTCTCACTTGATGCTCAAAAGAACCACATCGGAAACAAGCACCAGACGTTATACGACAAGCTCCAGTATGGTTTTTCCCACAAGAACCACAAACAGGTAGGGAAGTAGAGTACTCAGATGATTTCCTCTGCGAGTTTGATCCAGTAGCCCGATCTTGCTGATAGCCTCTAGAAGAATGATCTCTCCGCTGCCGTTTGGTTGACGCTGCGCTCCTGATGATCACCATCCTGCTTAGAAACTGACCTCGAATCTCGGCCCCTCGAATCTGATTTCTTCTGGTCGTAGCTCTTGCCCGAATACTCCTTGACGTCCCGACTCTGAATCTGTTGCTGCACCTCGTCGCCATCACGGTCTCGTTTGTAACCAACGCCCTCATGAAAATCTCGATGTTGCGAGCTGCATCGCAACATGCTGACGGATCCGCAAACTCCGAATTAAGCCGACAATCAAGAAAATATGACAGAACAGAACATGAAGAATGACAGAGCAGAACAGGAAAATATGACAGAGCAGAATCAAGGAAAGATGACAGAGCATTACAGGAAAAGAGAGTGCGCGTGCGGAAACCTAATGTCTACCCAATCCTCACAGGTCAAGCCTAAGCTCTAAGGGTTTCTGAAGCCTTAGCTCTGATACCATAAATTGTAACACCCCAACCCGACAAGGGCAAAGATGTCACAAATACATGGTTTCATATCAGATACAAGCATTCAAGAAATAAAAAAGCGGAAGCCTTAACATTAAAATCCAAAGGAAAATAAGTCAACACGACTCATATCAAGTGCAAGACAGAAATAACGAAGTACAATAAAAATCCAAGTGCCAACAATGGCATAACAGATATAATATCCAAATGGTCACACTAGAATGACAAGGTCTAAACTTCACACAAGTTGCTCTCATCCCAAGCTAAACCCAGCTCCTAGCTTAAATGTACCTGCCGCAGGAAAAGAAATGCGGCTGAGCTACGAGAGCTCAGTGAACAGATATAACAGAAACAAAGCAATAATATAGAATAAAGAACAGGAAGAGAAATACGAACCGGTCAGAGTCAAGGTACAAGTATAATGTAACAGTAATGAAAGATAAGTGATATCAAGGTCATGTAAATATGTCAAAGTTAAGGAAAGTAATACGGGTAAGTGTAAGGGTAACAGAAATCCACTACGAGCCCGGAAATCAGAGATATCATAATCATGTAGCCATATCAGAAATCCAGAGGGGATGCCCCTCAAGTAACCAGATAATATGAGGGGTGTCCTCATGTATCAGATATAACAGGGTGAGGGGTTACCTTGCAGGGTTGGAGTCATGATCTCCCAGAGGTTGTGAAAGACGTGTATCGCACACACCATCAGTCACCAGAGGTATATAAATCATATATCATATACAGAAAACAGAATACAGAGTCAAGTCTAGGATGCATCCATACGCCCCAGGTGGCCAGAGTCTACCAATACACACCATATAATCAAGTCAGGGACGGGATAGGACATCTCTCTCCTACCCTAGAGTCAAGTCATCGGTGCATCAATGACAAGGACATGAACACCTCATGCCTGGTGGGTGGCTCGTAATATCAAACTGTGGGTCAAGGTCAAGTATCAAGTATCAAGTGTCAGGTGTCAAGTATCAGGTGTCAAGTATCAAGTGTCAAGTATCAAATGTCATGTGTCAAGTATCAGGTGTCAAGTATCAAGTGTCAAGTATCAAGTGTCAGGTGTCAAGTATCAGGTATCAAGTTTCAAGTGTCAGGTGTCAAGTATCAAGTCAGAAGGTTCATATCAGAGGGTTCAATATCAGAAGGTTCAATATCAGGAAGGTCAATATCAGGAGGTCAATATCAGGAGGTTCAAAGGTTCATAATAAAGTTCACTTTAAAAGTTTACTATTAAAAGGCCATTTTATAGGTGTCAAAATAATCCTTAAGTACTGGTCTCCATAAAATGATTTTTAAACGGTTTTCATAAAGAAGGTCTTTTCAAAAGGTTTCTATAAAGATAGTCTTCAAAATAGTTTCTTGAAACATTTTCATAATTAATTAAAAAGATTTTCTCATCCAGTTATAACATCAAAAGTATCAAAGTTCAAGTCAATGTTTTATGGCAGGGTTCATATCAAGGTTCATGGCAAGGTTCAGAACAAGGTGTAAACCAAAGATCAAGACAAGGGTTTAAACAAAGGTTCAAGAGCAAGTACAACAGATCAAGGTTCACAAGCAGGGAAAACATAGCAATGGCATCGGAAAATCCTAATACGAATCAAGATCAATAATCAAAAGAGAACGAAGGCACCTTACTAAAAAGGGCAGAATATCTGTACCTTATTCAAATAGCAAGCACAAACACAAGAGTAGCTGACAGGGATCAAAATCACTCCCTCCTCGAACCTAAAGGAGTAGAAGACAGAAATACGAAAGGGGTTTCAGTTATCTTCCCATTATAAGTAACTTCTATTTTTAGTAACTTTCTATTATTAGCAGGTTTCCATATATAGCCAAATTCAAGTGATATAATTCAAGTTAAGTCCTTAATGTAGGCTTATTATGGAAGTCATGTTCATTTTAACAAGTTACACAAGTTCAGGGTTAATTATGACAAGCTTTCATAGTTCAGGGTTATAAATGTAAATTTGCCAAAGTTCAAGGTTAAAATAGAAATATAATAATTTACCATTCAAATACTTAATTTTCCAGAATTTCACGTTTAGCCTTCAAGTTTCAAATATTTACAAGTTACACCCTTTTAGTTAATTATTTTACAAATTAAACCTTATAATTATGTAAATTAAAATTTAACCCTATAATATCCATATTTACCAACCAAGCATATTATTTTACCAAAATTCAGAATGTCACATCCGAGTTTACATTTAGTACGAAACAGCCCCTCATATTTCAGATTTTACACAAATGGTCCCTTAAGTTTACAAAACTTATACATTAAATCATAATTCCATAATAATTACACCATAGACCCATAAATACTCAAAATTACCCAAAACACTCTTAACATTATTATTTACTCAAAATAACTTCAAGTTTCCAGAATTTACCCTTTTAGTCCCTCAAGTTTAATTAATTATAAATCGAATTAATAAATATATATATTTACCCATTTAACCTTTTAAATACAAAATTTATATATCAAGCCCTCATTTTATATTTTATTCGAATTCTACCAGGTCCAAAATAACTTACAAAAATATCCCTTGAGTTTTAAGAATTACAAAACACCCCCTTAACCTTTATTTTTTTCCAATCGGTAATAAATAAAATAACACAAACCATAAAATAATTATACCACTCATTGATCCATCATTAAATCTTCCTTAAAATCATTAAATAACCATATTCTTGTACCAAACCCTAACCCTAGGTCGATTTAGGGTTTTTGTTTAATTTTCTTATTTCTTTCCTTTTTCTAAACCCGATTTAGAATAAATTCCACAAATCATGATTTCGACTTCAACAATTTAAGATACCATTTTTATGTGATTATATGATGCATATAAGACCCACGAAAAATATAAACAAGGCCCAAAAAAATCGCTATTATTTTATAGATCCCGATTTCGATTTTAGGGTTTAATAGTTCATTATTTTTCATTCGATCAAAATATAGTGCATGTTCGATTCTATATTTTTCCCATGTTTTATGTGATTAGAGAAGTGCTAGAAAATTACCAGAAGGATTGTAGAACGAATGGATTACACGGATTGAATTATTGAAGCTCGGTTGCACTTTTTCGACCCAAACAAATCACCACAGCCAAACGATCGACCCTAGGACCTTGTAGCTATTTTTCTCACCTCCTTTGCACCACCAAGAACTCCAAAAAAATGCCTCCTCTCTTCAAAAAAATCGGATGTGGTGTGTGGGATTTTTATGAGTGGCGGCTAATAGTTTGTTAGGGTTTAATTGGAAGAATTAATTTGGGGATTAATATAAATTTGGTTGGACCGGTCTTTGGGGAGGGTATGGGCTAGGATACCAAGATTTCTAGTTAAGGAAATTTATTGGGCTTTAATTACCATCTTAATTGTGATTTTAATTACATTTAATGTCTTAATATAACTCATAAAATTCAAATTGGCGCACAAAGGGTATTTTAGTAATTTTGTAGCTTGAAAAAATATTAAATGGGTTTGTCAAAATTATTTGGGATCATAACTTGTTCATTACCCGAAGTTTGGAATCGATTCGGTACTTTATAAGCTTTTAATTAAATTTTAATGTTTCAGGGGCAATTTGGTAATTTTAGCATGTTTCAGATTTTCGGGTTTTACATGAGATCTGATCAGCCAGAGATGCCCGAGAAGCTTCGATGCCTGACATCCTTGACCCAAGAGACCATGCCAAGGATGTTGAAGATTGTGCCCAAGTACCCAAATGTTTTTCCTGATGACCCAATGAAGTCCTGATTGAGTCCAATGAAGAGGTAAGACCCTGAAGCTTAGAATCCTTCAATAAGCTGAGAAGATCTCTGATTTCAGCTGATTGCTTCTGGTAAGTCTCAACAGCCTGAAGAACCTTCTTGGTGAGTACGGGGTCATCCTTGACAGCTGTTTGAATAGTTCCAAGGCTGTTGGTGATACCTTCAAGAGTAAGATTGAACTTCTAGAAATGAAGATCAATAGCTGTTAGGGATTGTTTGGTGTCAGATTGGATTTCGATCACATCATCATGAAAACTTTCAACATCTGCCTTCAGGTTGGCATAGTGAACAGCAGCTTCAGTGTGATGATCAAACATCTCATCAGTGAGACCAGTGAAAAGTGCTCTATTGGTCTTCAGTAGGAATTTGACCAATTTTCTTTCAGTGAGGGGAAGAGAGTTATCATACTTTTGGAGGATGTCCCTAGTATCAGAAGAATCAAAAGATTGAGAACCTGACTCTTCACTTTGGCTTGGAGATGACTGATGTGATTGTTCAGGTTGTTCAGGTTGTACATCAGTTTCCATATCCTCACCTGCCTCAAAAATTTCCTCTTCACTCTCTTCCCTGAGCTCTTCATCAGACTCAATAAAAGCCTGAAAGTCCCCCATGGATTCAATACCCAAAAAATCAACCGGCTCCTCTTTATAAAAAGACTTGCCTTCGGTTTGGTCAGGTCCTGACCCCATTGTCATAATAACTGAGTGGGTTTGCTCAGCCTGACTAGCCATAATAACTGGGGTAACACCAGCCTGGCTTTTGGGGGCAGTTCCTGAGAGAATTGGACCGCCTGAGGGGTTTATGGGTTCCGTATCAGCGGGTTGTTTCTTTCCCTCTGAGTCTTTGTCCCCCTTAGCACCTTCAACCACTGATGGGTGTTTTCCAGTGGTATCACTAGGTACTGATTGTGAAAGTTTGTGGACCCCCTTCCCATCAGGATTGTTGATGTGTTTTTTTAGGTCTATAATAAACTACCAAGTTTTAAATTTATTTATTGCCGAACTAACCTATAGACTCTAAACACTCACGAGCAGTGTACCCGATCAATGTAGATAGTTTCTAGGTAAGCAAGGGCCGTTCACTAGGAGCGAAGCTAAAGTGATCTAAAGGTATTCTAATTACTAAACTAACTAACCTAGAAAGCAAGTAAATATTTTTGGGGTTTTAGCCTGAGAGGCTATCACGATTTTGTGTGTTTAATTAAACTAAATAAGAGAAAATAAATATTAAACTAATTAAAAGCAAATTAAAGATAGATGAAGATAGATAAGAAGAACGGGTTAGCCACGTCTAATCCATTTTATAGTTATACATGCTTATGTCTACTTGTTTTAATTCATTCAATTGTTTTGTCGCCAATCCGATTATTAATCCTGTCACGATTAAATAACCTACCATCGTGGTGGGAAAGAGGACATGATCATAGTGACTCGTCTAGCATCAATACTAACTTATTGCTTTAAACCATCTAACCTAGTTCGGTATTACACGCTACTAGTCCTATTAGGTTGTAGACACGTTCCGTTTATGCCAAACAATGATTCCTAATAGAGATTCGGGTTAACACGCATATAACTCAACCTAAGCAACCACAATTACAGGTAGTTAAGTCACATAAATTAAAGTTATAAGGATCATAACCTAGTTACATAGACTTCTACTAGTTATAAGCAATAAACGAGTTTTTATCGACAAGCACCCAATCCAATAACAAAGCAAACACATCGACAAAATCATAAAAACTAATAAAACTTCATAAACATGGCTAACACCTAAGGGTGTTAGCCCATAATCTCAGTAACAATACACAATGTTTGAATCATAACATAAAAGATAGAAATCATAATGAAAACTACGCGCTAACCGAATGATTAAACAAAGTAAATTGGCTTGAGATGTTCTTCGTGGATGGAATGGATCTTCAATATAGTCTCCTGCTGTTTTGGGACGTTTACAGACGCCTGGGAATGATCCCGAGGGTCCCCAATGATGCCCTAATTCGTTAATGAGTTCGGTATTTATAGATTCTGAAATCTAGGTCGATACGGCGCATCTAGAGAGTTAGATGCGCCGTATCTATAAGTAAACGTAGCCTCCAAGTCTGAAACTGACCCGATATGGCGCATCTATAAATCTGATATGGAGCATCTCCCAATACGGCGCATCTAAAGACCTGATGCGCCGCATCTCCTTCAGATACAAGTAGATCTCCTTTTTCTCTTTCCGTGGCCGCTTGAATCAACTAAAACGGAGTCCGGATGAAGATTTTATGGCCAAAATACGAAAGCATCTTCAAGTGTCGACTTGTAATCTTGACTTCTTCATTAAGCTTCTAATCTCCACTTGATTTCTTGGTAAGGATTGTGTATGGCCGATACGGCGCATCGGATTGGTCCGATGCGGCGTATCTGGAGTAGAACAAGTTGGTTCTTCTTAGTTGACCAAAGTTTCATATGCGACGCATGATAAAATCAGATGCGGCGCATGCTTCAAAGTCAGGCAATGGTCTTTAATCTCTTCAATTCAGCAGACTTTTCCAATCTTGATCATTTTGCTCCAATTTCTGTCCGAAATCATTAACTTTCACCTAATGCTTGTTTATAACTGAGAATTACAAAAGTAAACGATTAAGTATCAATTCTCATATAAAGTGATATAAAACAAGTCAATAATATAGGATAAATGATGCTAATAATATGTCGTTATTTGATGTCATCAAATATCCCCCCACTTGAACTTTACTTGTCCTCAAGTAAACCTTAGATTAAAACTTATGAAAATGTATCCTGAATAGGATGTATTTTTACAATTAAGCATTTATTCGTTTTATCATAATTGCACAACCAAACACTTAACGAATTAGAAACAAAATAAAATATTTCGATAAAAGCAAATCTAATCATTTAACTGTCCAGTCGTGACGAATATTCTATCATAAGCTTGGCAAGTATACGCATCTCCCCCACTAAAGCCAAGGAATAACAAGTCTAAAGCGGTAAAAAGGGTTTGTTGGTTAAGGGTTGATCATTCTTCTTAATCTCTATCGATCTCAAATTCCAGAAAAGGCGACAAAATCACAAATACATGATCGAATCCACGAACACGATACTTGCAATTGCTCAAATCCTTAACTCGAATAGGCTAAAGATAGGACCAAGTAATCTTTACCAATAATATTATATCAAAAAGGGCGACAAAATCATAAATACATAGTCGAATCCACGACTACGATACTTAAGATTGCTCAAATCCCTAATCTCAATAAATCAAAGGTTTGGATAAAGAATAATATAGGGTATGGATAATATTTGGGATACAAATTGGTGTAAAATGAAAAATAAACAAAACAGATAAATTAAAATCCTAAGTGTGGTAAATTACTTTCCCAACCATCCCATGAATAAGACTCATATCATTGAATAACTCACGCTTTAACACTTGAAACACACGCTTTAGGTAGACACGAATTATACTCAACAAGATCTCAATCAAAGAATATCCTTAGTTGGCGTTCCCATAACGGCCAACTCCCATTCAATCCATAAATATAATATACAACAAATAGTAGCCATATGAACCACTTACATAACTTTACATTGTTGGTTTAACAAACTTCCAACTTTCTTCTTTCTTTTTCTTTTCTTATTTTTTATTTTTTTTTTCAACCAATAAAAACATTAATGGTGTAAAATTTCACCACTTCACCATCACAAAAAAAATCTTCATAACTTCAGATATAAAAATAATAGTGAAAGTAGTAAACACACGAAAATAAACTAAAAGTTATACAATATTTACTTTCTTACCAATTGCATTGTGCAATTTCCCGACCTAACCAAAGATAATGAATTACGCACGCGAACACAGGTAATGTAAGGAAACACACTTTGCCTAAAGCAATTAACCACGGATTTTAATCTACAGGGTAGGCTAAGGTGTAAGGGTGTAACGAAACATTTTAAACATTGGTGTAAGAAACGAAAGGAATGGCTCTGAGGGTTTTTCTAGGGGTATCTTACTCTAAAAATGAGAGTAAACAAAGGGTTTATACGGGGTTAACTAACCAGTGTAGTTAGTTAATAACACAAAACATATAATAGGCTTTTTGGGTGTAATCCTAGAAATTTACCAAGTTAGACAAGTCACTCCAATTATATCAATAATACTCATTATGGTGGTCTCGAATAGTATACAAGCCAAGTTCTAAAGTTTACAAGTCACCGGCACACTCATAGATTTGTGAATTTTGATAAGTTCACAATTTTTGAAAATAAGGTTATGTGTGCAGCTATGCAACTTAGATTAAACAAAAACATGCTAAAAAAAAATTTCAATTTTTATAATTAAGCATAGATTAAAGCATATTTTTGAAAAATTAAGGACAAGTAACGTTCTAATTCTCCATCCCCCCACTTAAGTTAAACAACGTCCTCGTTGTTTGTATTTGAAATTAAAAACAAGAGATAGAAAGAATTAGAACGGAGAACTCCCCTGAGATTTGCTCGGTATGATCTTCCAATGTAAGTGTGCGAGCGTATAAAATGCGGGAGTCCATCAACATCTTCAATATTCCGGACCTGTAAAAATATAGAGACCACAGGAAAAACAAATCTCGAGAAACATCTCATTAATCATCGGTTAGAAAACGATAAACAAAAGAAAAACAAAGAACTGTATTCAATTCTGGCAGGTCGATACGCCGTATCTAAAAAGATAGATACGCCGCATTGATGTCAGCAAAACAGTTCGGACTAAAGTATTCCAGATGTTTTGATACGCCGTATCCATAGGGGTTGGATATGCCGCATCGAAGGCCTGGGACAGACTCGACAGAAAATTAAATTGACATAAATTAAAAGATAAGCATGGGTTGCCTCCCACGAAGCGCTTGTTTTTGTTCAAGTCACGAGCCTGACTCCACCCTTATTTACTGTGTAATAGGGTGTTTTCCCCCCACTTGAAATCAAGTGCGGGTGATAGTGATGTCCGGATCGTCCATCTTCATTATTACCTGAAAGACAAACAACCAAGAACAGCAGTACAAAACAAAAAAAATAAAACCTAAAGTAATGAAAATTAAATAAACACAAAAAAAAATAAAAGAGAAAAATATTTTTGGGGTCACAGAAGATCGATGCGCCGTATCCAACAGACAATGGATACGCCGTATACGACACAAGTTAATACGCCGTATCTAACAGACAATAGATGCGCCGTATTATCTTCCTGTAACAGTTTTTTTTTTTTTTTTTTTTTTTTAATTTTAACACAAAATCACACAAACTAAAAAAAAATTTGGTCACAGAACATCAATACGCCGTGTTCAATTGACCTGTATACGCCGTATTGATATAAGACAGATACGTCGCATCCACAAACAAGGATACGCCGTAAAACTACCAAGTTTTAAATTTATTTATTGCCGAACTAACCTATAGACTCTAAACACTCACGAGCAGTGTACCCGATCAATGTAGATAGTTTCTAGGTAAGCAAGGGTCGTTCACTAGGAGCGAAGCTAAAGTGATCTAAAGGTATTCTAATTACTAAACTAACTAACCTAGAAAGCAAGTAAATATTTTTGGGGTTTTAGCCTGAGAGGCTATCACGATTTTGTGTGTTTAATTAAACTAAATACGAGAAAATAAATATTAAACTAATTAAAAGCAAATTAAAGATAGATGAAGATAGATAGGAAGAATGGGTTAGCCACGTCTAATCCATTTTATAGTTATACATGCTTATGTCTACTTGTTTTAATTCATTCAATTGTTTTGTCGCCAATCCGATTATTAATCCTGTCACGATTAAATAACCTACCATCGTGGTGGGAAAGAGGACATGATCATAGTGACTCGTCTAGCATCAATACTAACTTATTACTTTAAACCATCTAACCTAGTTCGGTATTACACGCTACTAGTCCTATTAGGTTGTAGACACGTTCCGTTTATGCCAAACAATGATTCCTAATAGAGATTCGGGTTAACACGCATATAACTCAACCTAAGCAACCACAATTACAGGTAGTTAAGTCACATCAATTAAAGTTATAAGGATCATAACCTAGTTACATAGACTTCTACTAGTTATAAGCAATAAACGAGTTTTTATCGACAAGCACCCAATCCAATAACAAAGCAAACACATCGACAAAATCATAAAAACTAATAAAACTTCATAAACATGGCTAACACCTAATGGTGTTAGCCCATAATCTCAGTAACAATACACAATGTTTGAATCATAACATAAAAGATAGTGTTAATACAAATAGCGTCTCAAAAATGTTATTTATATTCTTTGATCTTTCATTAGTTTTGTTAATGACAAATAAAAGGAATGTCTTTTAGCAAATAATAAATACTAGCTTAAGTCTCATAAGTATACATTTTACACTTCACATAATAACCAAGAATTACAAGTTTAGTAACTTGTTTCCTTAAAAGGAAACTTTAATTCTTAAACCATTCCATGACATCATTGCATGCATCACATACAATATCTTTGATATATCTTGGTTAGATTTGCAAGATACATAGTTGACATTTGAGGATCTTGGATGATTTGGTAAGATACAACTAGGATATGGTAAGAGACAACTAAACCTTAGCTGTCACATCCCACGGATCCAAATCCAATGAAGGACGGATCCCTTGTGAGGGATCCGTGGGATCCGTGAGCTGAAGATCAGCTTGCCTATAAATAGGAAGCTGATCATTTGGCTCTCTCATCACTCATATAGCTTTAACACACATATTCATTCAGTACATATCTTACTAACATCATTCTTAGTTGCATTTCACTTTGATCTTTCATTTTGTAGAAAAGAGATCAAGCATTCAAGGATCTACAGAACCGTAATCCTTTAGTTGCATTACTGTGTGATATTGTAGTTTGTTTCACACATCATATCTATCATTTGTAATCAGTGAGTGTGGTTAGTGCTTTAGTCCTTAAAGCATAAAGAGTGTAGGGAGTGGTTGTACCCGTGTAAAGAACTCTACATCTAGCTTAGTGTCGGTAAAGTAAATAGGCGACGTTAGGTTGGTTCTACCTTGTGAAAGAACCCGGTGTTTAGCTTAGTACCGGAAAAGGAAGTAAGCGACGTGTAAAGGTTTTCTCCGCCTAGAAAAGGAGTTTGTTTCTTAGTGAAAGATAAACTCTCGAGTAGGAAACTCGGGGAGTGGAGTAGGGCAAGGAAGAGAGTCCTTGTAGCCGAACCACTATAAACAACAGTGTCGTGTGGTTTGATCTTTCCTCTCTTTATCTTTTGTTTACATTGTGTGATTATTTATTTGTGATTGTTTCCTTTGAAATTAACATATAGTAACAAAGCAAATAAAACTTGAAAAACGGTAAAAACTATTCAAACCCCCTTCTAGTTTTCCACAATTGGCATCAAGAGCTACGTTACTTAAGATCTTTAAAATATATTGTATTTTAAAACTTAAAACGATCCATGGATTTTGAAAACTTTAAAGAAGGGCAATCTATGCAGAGACCACCTCTATTTGAACCAAATTGTTTTATTTATTGGAAAAATCGCTTTGAGACTTATGTAATGTCAAAGGACATAGATCTATGGTATATTATAGTTGATGGTGATTACAAACCTATTAGTAATAATATTTCGGGTGGTCGGGATGAAGGAGCTTCTCTTACTCGTCACAGTGATGAGCAAAAGAAACTAATTGCCAAAAATAATGAAGCCAAAATGATGCTTTATAATGCCTTACCTAAGAAAGAATATGAAAGAGTTTTTATGTGTAAAACGG
This sequence comes from Artemisia tridentata subsp. tridentata, assembly GCA_021014915.2. Classification (NCBI taxonomy): domain Eukaryota; kingdom Viridiplantae; phylum Streptophyta; class Magnoliopsida; order Asterales; family Asteraceae; genus Artemisia; species Artemisia tridentata. The sequence continues at coordinate 143,306,105 of CP139504.1, read as the reverse complement.
CTAAGGATATTTGGCAATCTCTTATTATCACACATCAAGGGAACTCACAAGAAAAAGATAACAAAATTGATCTTCTTGTCCAACAATACGAACAATTTGTTATCTCTGAAGATGAGACCATTGATAGTGCGTTTGCTAAGTTCAATACTATTATTACATCACTTAAAGCACTTGATGAATCTTTTTCTAGTAAGAATTTTGTCAGGAAATTTCTAAGAGCACTCCATCCGAAATGGAGAGCAAAGGTGACAGCTATTGAAGAATCTAAAGATCTCTCAAGCATGACACTGGATGAGCTCATAGGAAACCTTAAAGTTCACGAAATGATTATGGAAAAAGACTCGGAAATTGTCAAAGGCAAAAAGGAGAAGATTAAGTCTATTGCCTTGAAAGCCAAAGTCGAGTCAAGTGATGATGATGAGTCTTGTTCAAACAGTGATGATGAAGAGTATGCCATGGCCGTGAGGGATTTCAAGAAATTCTTCAGGAGACGAGGAAAGTTTGTGAAACCACCTCGTGATGAAAAGAAATCCTCTCGGAAAGATCGTGACGATAAGAAAGGTAAGGTTGATAGGAAATGCTATAGGTGTGGTGACTCCAGTCACTTAATAGGAGAATGTCCAAAGCCTCCAAAGACCAAGTCTCAAAGAGCCTTCGTTAGTGGAGCTTGGAGCGATAGTGAAGGAGATGATGATGATGAGCCTAAGAACAACGAAATGGCACTTATGGCTAATGACACAGAAGAGGTACATTCTGATTCATACTCCTCTATAGATGACGAAACCTTAGAAGTAGAATATAACAAACTGTGTGACGTTACTTTAAAAATCATAAACAAAAACAAGTTTTTGAAAACAAAGACAACACTTTTAGAAAATGAAGTATTTTGGCTTAAAGAAAAAGCAATACGAATTGAAAAAGGTAAAGATAGTAAAGAAACGTGTGTGTCTTATCAAGAACTAAAACTTGAATTAGAAACCTTAAGAACCACACAGGGAGATTTGATCAAACAAAATTCAAAGTTTAAAAGGTTTGATAAAAACATAAGTTGTGCAGATGAAATAATGAAAATGCAAAAACTACCTCATGATAAAACAGGACTAGGATTTATGAAACTAGGAACCTTAAGTGATTATAAGGAACAGACTATGAATAAAACTGATTCAACCAAGTTGGACACTCACGGATCCGACGGATCCAAAAATTTGGATCCGCCAAGTGTATCCAAAGGATCCGCGAGTACTGAAGTTGAACAGAAGGTTCACAAAGTCGACCGTTCCGAGTTTGTTAAAGTTACTAAGAAAGCTACATGCAGTAATGTTGGTCAATCCCTCTCATTTTCTCTGCCACGTTAGCTTTCTCTCTCCAGCGACCTTCAGGCGATTGGGTGCCCCAGTAAGGCGACCATCATCCAATTTTTTTTTTTTAATTATTATTAAAAAAAAACACTTTTAACACAAACTTAAATTTTATTAATAATTAAAACGTTACATAATAATTCAAATAAAATTAAAACATTACAATAAAATTGAAACGTTGCATAATAAAACGACTAATAGTTTTGATTATGACGATGCCAAATGTCTTCCACCAAATCGGCTTTGAAGCTAAGATGAGTTGTTTTGTGAGAGTTTAGTTTGTGACGCTTGCAAAGCTTCCCAACACTCTTCCGCAAACATCATAAAGTCACTACTGACTTCATTTTCATCATCCGAAGACGAATCGGCAATGAATAGCTCGTAAGAATTCATGGTTTGAAAGTGTGAAATAAGAAGTGAAATGAGTGTGTTTATTTTGCGTGTTTATGTTGGGTATTTATAAGTGAAATATATATTTTTTTTCTTTGTAACCGTCGGCTATATGCTATATAGAAATAAAAAGTAGCCATCCCATTGCAAAGAAAGAAAAAGAAATAAAAAGTAGCCAAAACCATTGGGTAGTATCTTTGGTCCAATTGTATAGCTCCACCAAAAAACATATAGCTCCAAAAAAAAGAAAGAAAACAAAAGATAAAGTAGAATATGTAGATCGGATCCTCGACCCTCATATTTTTTCTTTGGTCCAATCGATCGATTCCAACTTTTGGCTGCACTAGGACGATTCGGTCGATCTATTCAAGTGATCGAATGAGATTATACTACTGCATGCAGCGTTCCGAATTTGTTAAAGTTACTAAGAAACCTAACAGTAGTATAACCAATAATAAACATAAACCAGCAGTATCTTTAGGAAGAGGACAAGCTAGAAATGAATATAGAGTTAAAACGGATCAACAGAGACCTCAAATGAGTTTTCCCAAACACCCCTTTCCAAAGAGTATAGTTAATCCACAACATACTTATCAAAATAATTGGAACCAAAACATACCTAGAAACTTTCATGGTCCTAGTTATATGTCATGGAACAATTGTCCACCATTTACATACATAAACCATGATAATGTCATGTTTAACCCAAACGGACCCATGAGATATTGGGGACCAAATGCTTGAGTTTTTTATGAACTTAGGTATGCTTGAAAGTTGATCTTGAACCTGATGAGTGGATCAAAGATAGTGGGTGCTCAAGACACATGACGGGAAACAAAAATATTTTCTCAACCTATCAAGTGTATGACGGAGGTAATGTCACATTCGGTAGCAAGCTTAAAATTAAAATCATCGGAAAAGGTACAATCTCTCATGACTCTCTATCTATTGATGATGTTGCTCATGTAGATAATTTAGGATTTAATTTACTTAGTATAAGTCAATTATGCCGCAAAAAGTATAACGTCCTTTTCAGTGAAAATGGAAGTAAAATACTTAAAGATGGCATAACCGTAGGAAAAGGTGTTTTAAAGAATAATGTCTATGTTATGAAATTAGATAAAACACCTAAAGATAAGTTATGTCTTACCTCCTTGGACGAAAACTCAACTCTATGGCATCGACGCTTAGGTCATGCTAATATGAGGCTTATTCAATCTTTGTTATCCAAAGAACTCGTTAGGAACCTACCCAAGTTGAAATATGACCAACACTTTTGTGATGCTTGCAAAATTAGGAAACAAGTACATAATAGCCATAAGGCTAAAAACATGGTATCTACATCTAGATGCCTAGAATTATTACATATGGATTTGTTTGGCCCGTCGGCTATACAAAGTTATGGAGGAAATTTTTACACTTTAGTCATAGTAGATGACTACTCTAGATATACATGGACAAAGTTTTTGAAAACTAAAAATGAGGCATTCGACAAATTTGAAATTCTAAGCAAGAAAATTCAAAATCAAATAGGAAGTAATATAGTATCTATTAGAACTGACCATGGTCGAGAATTTGACAATGAAATTTAATTTGGAAATTTTTGTGATAATAATGGAATAACTCATAATTTCTCGGCTCCTCGTACACCTCAATCTAATGGTGTAGTAGAACGTAAAAATAGAACAATTCAAGAAATGAGTAGAACTATGTTAAATGAACAAAACATACCACAAAAGTTTTGGTGTCACGCTGTAGATACTTCTACATATATCCTAAATAGAGTTTTAATTAGACAATTTTTAAATAAAACTCCTTATGAAATTTATCGAGGCAAAAAGCCTACATTAGGATATTTTAGAGTTTTTGGAAGTAAGTGCTTCATTTTAAACACAAAAGATTATCTCACTAAGTTCGACCCAAAGTCGTATGAAGGTGTATTTCTTGGGTATTCACAAAACAGTAAAGCATACATTCTATTAAACAAGGAAACATCAAGAGTCGAGGAATCGTTGAACGTAACATTCAACGAAAGTCCACCTCCCTCTAAGACATCACCTTTGGTAGATGATGACTTAGTTGAAAGTCAAATGGTTAATGATATAGAAAACATTGAAATTGACAATGAACCCGTAAAAGGAGAAATAGTCAATATTAAAGAAACTAAAAGTCATCCATTAGAAAACGTCATAGGAAAACTTAATGAAAGAACATTAAGATCCAAAGCTCAAAATGATAGTAATTATTTTTGTTTTATTTCAACTATTGAACCTAAAAATATAGACGAGGCAATAAAAGATGAATCTTGGGTAATTGCTATGCAAGAAGAACTTAATCAATTTATTAGAAATGATGTTTGGACATTGGTCCCTCCACCTAAAAACCAAACCATAATAGGCACCAAATGGGTCTTTAGAAATAAAATGGATGAAAAAGGTATTATATCTAGAAATAAAGCTAGGCTAGTAGCTCAAGGCTACAATCAACAAGAAGGTATAGATTACGATGAAACCTTTGCACCCGTAGCTAGACTTGAGTCTATTAGAATATTACTTGCATATGCATGTGCACATGATTTTAAGTTATTTCAAATGGATGTCAAAAGTGCTTTCTTAAATGGTCTTATAAATGAAGAAGTATATGTTGCACAACCTCCCGGCTTTGCCGAATTTGAAAAACCAAATTATGTTTTCAAACTTAAGAAAGCTTTATACGGACTTAAGCAAGCACCAAAGGCTTGGTATGATCGACTTAAGACCTTCCTAGTTGACCATAAGTATACCATGGGCCTAGTAGATAACACTCTCTTCACCAAGAAAAAGGGATCACATATTATCATAGTCCAAATATATGTGGATGACATTATATTCGGTTCAACTTGTCAAGAGTTATGCGACGATTTCTCAAAAATCATGCATGACGAGTTTGAAATGAGTATGATGGGGGAACTAAACTTTTTCTTAGGTCTCCAAATTAAACAATTAGAAGATGGGATATTCTTCAACCAATCAAAGTATATCAAAGATATGCTTAAGAAGTTTGGTCTTGAAGACTCAAAACCCATGAGAACACCCATGTCCTCCGAAACCAAACTCACTAAGGATGAAGAAAATGAATCCGTAGATAGCACTAAATATAGAGGAATGATTGGTAGTTTACTCTATCTTACGGCTAGTAGGCCTGACATTATGTTTAGTGTTTGTCTATGTGCACGTTTTCAAGAAGATCCAAAAACTTCCCATCTTGAAGCCGTTAAAAGAATCTTTAGGTATATCAAAGGTACTACACATTTAGGATTATGGTATCCCAAAGGAACGGGTGTAGAAACCATAGTGTATACTGACTCAGATCACGCAGGTGATTATGTTGATAGGAAAAGTACTAGCGGTATTTGTACTTTTGTAGGATATTGTCTAACATCATGGTTCGCTAAGAAACAAACTGCCCTCGCAATCTCAACAACAGAGGCAGAGTATATGTCTGCAGGAAAGGCGTGTCAACAAGCACTGTGGATGAAACAAGCTCTCGTCGACTATGGAATTGAACTCAACAACATTCCCATTCTTTGCGACAACAAAGGTGCTATCGATCTAAGCAAAAATCCAGTCCAACACGCTAGAACCAAACATATTGAAATACGCCATCACTTCCTTCGCGACAATGTACAGAAGGGAATCATCTCAATTGAGAAAGTTTCCTCAGAGGACAACATTGCCGATATTCTCACAAAACCACTTAAACGAGAACCTTTCAACTATCTTAGACTTGGATTAGGATTAATGGAACCTAGTGATTAGGTGAAACATAAGTATAAACATTAGTTTAGCCACACACGACACCAAACCAAAACATGTGTTCTGATCCGCGGATCCAATCGACAACAAGGACGGATCCTTTGTTTTGGATCGCCGGACCGCGCATGCTGAGTTCAGTTTATTATTAAATAAACAAGAACAACTACTATTCATTCCTCACTCCAAAACATATCACCTTACTATACTCGACACACACTTAATCTCCATCACAATTTAGACCATTTTCTTCCACAAATTTGTGCTTCTAACATCACTGTAAGTATTCTTATCATATTTATACTTCTGATCTGCGTCTAGGATTTCCATTTCATGCACAAAACATAAACTTGGGGTATATGCATAATTCTTGAAAAATCATGAAGCATATTTACTGCATTATACTTAAAAACATGTTTTTTTTTAGTTAGGAATTGCATCTCATAGCACATTGTCTTAATTTAACAAAAACCCCATGAAAATTTTTCACTAAAATCTTCTAACGACTAGGTAAAATGATTTTTTCTTACATTGTTCATACAAATGCAAAAACGTTATCTTTTAGACTTCACTTGCATAATGTCTCTTGAATGCTAAAGGGAATACATAATTAATATGTATTTTCGGGTACATTCAACCGTAGCTACATTGAAATAGGAGCGTTTGGGTTATCTCTCGTTTGTAAACAAAACTTGCATAAACTAATTTTTCTTGCATCAAAAGGAGTCGAGATAACCGCACCTCCACATTGTCCCCATGTAGGCACACACTAGGAATTTTACACTTCCTTTGATCATCTTAACTAAAACTATGTAACTTTTGTATTTAGGGAAATCATGCCTCCCGCAACCAACTACGATCACAAAAGAACCGTTAACTACTTACCCAATGTCCACAAAACCAAAGGTCTAACCAATGCCCAAATCAAAATTTTCAAAGCCTTAGAGAAAAAGTATGTTCATGAGGGTAGAGTCGTAGATTCATCGTTCTATGAAGGAACACAACTTAGGGAACAATTAGCCGCAATTCGATTTGACTCTCTTTTAGATATAGATGAACCAATTGTTCCTAGGTTCATACTTGAGTTCTATGCTAGTGTAGGTCTTAGTTCGAGTGACCAAGGTTACTTAAGTCTTCATTTTACTCTAAATGGAAATCTTGTCAACATCCCTATTGATCAATTTGGTGAGTTCTTAGGAATTCCAAACCAAGGGACATGTCTTTACTCGGACAAATGGTCCTTAACAATCTTAGAATCCAATCTCGATAGGATGGCACCATATGTCACTCCTCTCGAATCAAAAGAAGTGATTAGGGAACATCTCTTCATTCCTAAGAACAACCCCACAAGAATGTATCGTGGTCGTGAAGTTGCTAGAGATCCATTTGCAATGGAGCTAAATGAACTCAAACCCGAATTCAAGAAAATGGAAGATGTCTTAAGGGCTAATGTGATGTGCACCATAGGAAACCGTGATCACATCAATGCTTGTTTGTGTCATATGATGTACAAAATCTCTACTCATCAACCCTTCAATCTTGCTTATTATGTTGCCAAAAGAATGTGTGACATTCCGATTCAAAGCAAGATTGCAATGCCTTATGGTATGCTCTTAACCCGACTCTATAGAGCCTTTGCACCCGCTCGTCCAAACCATTTAGGCTTTGTTCCGGATTACAATGAAATTGAACATACCTTCGTTCCTTTGAGTGACTTTAGAGTTAGTGTTGATAAGGGCAAACGTCCTCGTGTGCCAACATCATCCTCGTCATCTTCAATGAGTGAAGATGATGGTTTGCCAAACTCTAGGATTCTTCCACCCGAATACTTGAGCCATCTTCCTCTAATTCAAAATGAATCCGCTGAGTATCGAAACATCAAAGGAATGGTGAAGAATCTTGGTCGTTGGATGATGAAATTGCACAAGGGGATGAAGAAGTTGAAGAAAAAGCTTACATGATGGAGTGTTTGGTTTTGAACAATGTTGGATGTTGTGATGTTAAACTTCTATGTGTCTAGAATTTATCTGATAATACTTATTGTGTATGTGTAATAACTAACATTTGCAGGTAGATAACCATCACGGTTATCAATTTTCCGGGTTATAGCCTATGTTTGGCATAACACCTAAAACGGTAAGTTTCTAAGAACGAATTAAACTATGTGCAATCGTGTGTTAATGTTATCATATTTAATTGTTTTGCTATACATATTAGATGTTAAGTAAGGTCTAGGTGAATTTTCGGGTTTTCGTCGAAAAAACGCGAAATATGACATATGTTCTGTTTAGTTTCTTTAGTTTTAGGCATACGGATCCAGCGGATCCCTAACCTGGGCTCCGCCAAGGCTTATCGTTGGATCCGCCATCCGCCAACCTGCGGATTTGGCGGATCCCTGAATAAGGTTCCGCCTTTGATTCAACTTGGATCCGCAGGTTTCCCAGTAAAATTCTAAAACTTTTTCGACTTATCCCGATTCTTAAATCTTAAGTGTTTAGTATCATTTAGATTCATTCACTGATCATAATTCCTCTTAGAATCATTTAGGAATTCTTAGAAACTTAGGAACAAAAATTCCCACCAAAATTTAAATTTTTGAATTTTAGGTGTGAGTTACCAAACTAATACAAAGAAGGAACCCTTTTTCGGGATCCGTCAAATCCGTGGAAATATCAAATCATCAGATTTTCCACTATCTTCTTGTATTAACTGCAAATCCACAACATATTACTCAACCAAAGCTCAATGGATTGACTTCCTTGATATGACCTGCACAAATTTTTGTTCCAAATCATTAGAAACCAACATTCTCTATTGGATTCACATCAAATCCAAACACACAGACTCATAAACCTTCTGTCTATAAATTAGCACTTTAGGATCTTTAATTCACATCACAACCATCTCTTCTCCTGTACATTTTAGCTATCACCTAAAAGTCTCAATGACAAAATCACACAACTCCTCCACATCCAAGCCACTAAAACGAACAGCCCGTATGAGTGTGAAACCTTGTTGTTTTATCAACATTCACAACTCATCCTCTGAAGAATCATCACCACTAAACATATCCTCACCCATTGCTAGTGAAAACTTCCTTACTTTATCCACTCCAACTCCCTCACATGTAGTCATAAAAACACCACCTCCTACCATTACTCCTGTAGCAACCACACCACCACCCGCTCCTGCTCCCGCTCCATCACAGTCTGAGAAGTCTGCCTCATCACCATCCTCACCAAAACTCCAACCCATGGAACTATTTAGAACACCACCAACATCTCCACAACCATATCTTGAAGAGTTAGAAGATCTTCCACCTACATCCACCAATCCTCCACCAATAAGTCTTGAAAACTTAGAACCTATGCTATTTCATCCTCTCCATCCGGAGATTCATGGTCCTCTATACCGTGAAGCACCACAACCTCGTCCATAAATACCACCACTATCACCAACTTCAACACTCATTGCCATTGATGAAGCAATGTGGAGCAACATTCCTCAAACACAAGAGGAGATAAGTGCGGAGTTAAACCAACTCTATGACTCTCTCGGGTATGGTTGACCATCGCCTTCATGAAGCAATGGACATTCAAAACATTCTTATGAACTCCCTCCAAACACCACAACAACCATCAAACAACAACAACAACCAACCACCATCACCACCACCACCACCACAAAACTTGGAGCCTAGTCTTCCTCCCGGCTTCTCAAGTCATGATTGCGCACATTGTGAGAGAACGGCTCACTTGGCCTAAAGGACCAACATCTTGGTCCATGAGCTTCAAAATGAGATGAGGTTCATCTTGAACCATGTTCTTGAACGATTAAACGCCATCTCTCATCCTCCTCAATAGGAGCTTTCTAGACTAGTTGTTAGGACCTTTTAAATTGTTGTTTTAGGACTTTTTTCTTTCCAGGATGTCTTTTTATTGTACTTGTAACATCATTTCATACTTGTGACTTTTGTCACAAAATTTTCAATCTCTATGAATGTGATGTTTTATGCTTATGAGTGATCAACATATTGCATATTATCATTATCATTGTGAACTAACATTCTTATATAGCATATATTCTACCTTGATTATGTTTGCCTTAGGTACAAATAATGATCAGACACTTACTTTGACTTTTAAAAGTCAAAACATATTGAAAGGCTTGTTTGGGAGAATACTTCACAAGCATTTTACTTCTTCATTGAAGTCATTCATTACTAACACTTCATTTGCAGCATATCATACCCTTCATAGTATACGTTGGTACTCGAGAAGTGAGGAGTATACATCAAGGGGGAGCATCTCATAAGCATTTCATATACTAACCTTTTGTTTTGTAGATTCATGCATTATTTCCTTGATTACTCCATCTAGGGGGAGTATAAAACAAGGGGGAGCTTTAAAAGTTCTCAAAATCGCATTCCGCTACGCTACTCTTTTTGTTTCGACAAAAAGGGGGAGAAAGGGATTAAGTTTGCATCAACTGTGATTCATCACAGTACATACATTTTTACAAAACTTCTCTTTAATAAACTTAATATATATTTTTAAGAACTCATGCTATATTTATTCTCTTGCTCAAAAATATACCTTATGTTTTGTCATCAACAAAAAGGGGGAGATTGTTAATACAAATAGCGTCTCAAAAACGTTATTTATATTCTTTGATCTTTCATTAGTTTTGTTAATGACAAATAAAAGGAATGTCTTTTAGCAAATAATAAATACTAGCTTAAGTCTCTTAAGTACACATTTTACACTTCACATAATAACCAAGAATTACAAGTTTAGTAACTTGTTTCCTTAAAAGGAAACTTTAATTCTTAAACCATTCCATGACATCATTGCATGCATCACATACAATATCTTTGATATATCTTGGTTAGATTTGCAAGATACATAGTTGACATTTGAGGATCTTGGATGATTTGGTAAGATACAACTAAGATATGGTAAGAGACAACTAAACCTTAGCTGTCACATCCCACGGATCCAAATCCAATGAAGGACGGATCCCTTGTGAGGGATCCGTGGGATCCCTGAGCTGAAGATCAGCTTGCCTATAAATAGGAAGCTGATCATTTGGCTCTCTCATCACTAATATAGCTTTAACACACATATTCATTCAGTACATATCTTACTAACATCATTCTTAGTTGCATTTCACTTTGATCTTTCATTTTGTAGAAAAGAGATCAAGCATTCAAGGATCTACAGAACCGTAATCCTTTAGTTGCATTACTGTGTGATATTGTAGTTTGTTTCACACATCATATCTATCATTTGTAATCAGTGAGTGTGGTTAGTGCTTTAGTCCTTAAAGCACAAAGAGTGTAGGGAGTGGTTGTACCCGTGTAAAGAACTCTACATCTAGCTTAGTGTCGGTAAAGTAAATAGGCGACGTCAGGTTGGTTCTACCTTGTGAAAGAACCCGGTGTTTAGCTTAGTACCGGAAAAGGAAGTAAGCGACGTGTAAAGGTTTTCTCCGCCTAGAAAAGGAGTTTGTTTCTTAGTGAAAGATAAACTCTCGAGTAGGAAACTCGGGGAGTGGAGTAGGGCAAGGAAGAGAGTCTTTGTAGCCGAACCACTATAAACAACAGTGTCGTGTGGTTTGATCTTTCATCTCTTTATCTTTTGTTTACATTGTGTGATTATTTATTTGCGATTGTTTCCTTTGAAATTAACATATAGTAACAAAGCAAATAAAACTTGAAAAACGGTAAAAACTATTCAACCCCCCTTCTAGTTTTCCACAGATAGAAATCATAATGAAAACTACGCGCTAACCGAATGATTAAACAAAGTAAATTGGCTTGAGATGTTCTTCGTGGATGGAATGGATCTTCAATATAGTCTCCTGCTGTTTTGGGACGTTTACAGACGCCTGAGAATGATCCCGAGGGTCCCCAATGATGCCCTAATTCGTTAATGAGTTCGGTATTTATAGATTCTGAAATCTGGGTCGATACGGCGCATCTAGAGAGTTAGATGCGCCGCATCTATAAGTAAACGTAGCCTCCAAGTCTGAAACTGACCCGATATGGCGCATCTATAAATCTGATATGGAGCATCTCCCAATACGGCGCATCTAAAGACCTGATGTGCCACATCTCCTTCAGATACAGGTAGATCTTCTTTTTCTCTTTCCGTGGCCGCTTGAATCAACTAAAACGGAGTCCGGATGAAGATTTTATGGCCAAAATACGAAAGCATCTTCAAGTGTCGACTTGTAATCTTGACTTCTTCATTAAGCTTCTAATCTCCACTTGATTTCTTGGTAAGGATTGTGTATGGCCGATACGGTGCATCGGATTGGTCCGATGCAGCGTATCTGGAGTAGAACAAGTTGGTTCTTCTTCGTTGACCAAAGTTTCATATGCGACGCATGATAAAATCAGATGCGGCGCATGCTTCAAAGTCAGGCAATGGTCTTTAATCTCTTCAATTCAGCAGACTTTTCCAATCTTGATCATTTTGCTCCAATTTCCGTTCGAAATCATTAACTTTCACCTAATGCTTGTTTATAACTAAGAATTACAAAAGTAAACGATTAAGTTTCAATTCTCATATAAAGTGATATAAAACAAGTCAATAATATAGGATAAATGATGCTAATAATATGTCGTTATTTGATGTCATCAATTGTGCTGTCCTTTAGGGGATTTAGGGTCCTTTTCTCCCTGAGATCCTGAGGGTGATTGCTCAGGAACGTTAGCGGGATGTGAATGTTTGTGGGTCCCCTTCTCAGTAAGGTAGTGCTGCCTTACCGAGGATTTAGAACCCTTTCCTCCCTTGGGAACTGATTGTTTTTTGATAGTTCCTTCATCGAGATGTGAGGGGGTGTGGGTCCTCTTCCTAGTAGGGTGGTGCTGCCCTACCGAGGATTCAGGACCCTTTCCTCCCTTGGGTACTGATTGTGATTTATCAGTACCTTCATCGGGATGTGAGGGGGGAATGCTTCCTGATCCCTCTGACTTGTGTATGTCAGTTGAACCATGTGGAATGGGTGTGCCCGAGGTCACTGAGGATGATTGCTCAGTGACTTCCGTTGGCCTTTGTTTTGAGGTCAAGAGGGTCTAGAAATGGGTGTCTCTGAGGTCTCGGCCTTTTTCAACCTCCTTTTAAGGTTGAGTAGGTTTTGAGGATCAGTCTCAGTGGCGAGTGGCTTGGGTCTAACCACCTGGCTGGACTGACCCTTCTTTGTCTTTTTCACCTTTTTGGTCGGTGAAGGAACAGGAGAGATAGCGTCATTACCCTGAATGACTGATTTCATGTATTCAGTCAGGGCAATATGTGTAACCTCACTGATGCTACTAGTGAAGTTTGACTTGTGCAGGACGTCAGGCTTCGTACCTTCTGCATCAGGCCTCACATAGTCAGAACCAAGTAGGTCCTGAAGCACACAGGAAACAAATCTAGGATAGGACATATACCTTTGCCTATGTTTTCCTGAGAGCTTAGCAACAAGGTCTCGGAAGATTATTCCTCCGATGTCAATTTTTGTACCCTCAAGGAGACTGAACAACATCAATTGTTGTGATGAGTTCAACTGCTCCGTAGAGGATTTATTTCCACCCAGGACCTAAATGACAAATGTCATCAGTATCCTCCAAATAGGATGGAACCATGTTTTGACTACTGGAGCCTTCTCGAGTAAGCCCCCAGCAGACGTTGTAGGACGTCTGGGGTCGTGGGGTGCTAGAAAGATCAGTTCATTCTTTATGTCCTGATCAGTAGGGTTGGGTGCAAACTCTTCAGCAAAGTCAAGGCTTGTGGCTTTGATGAAGGTTGAGTAGTCAAAGGAGTGGGTTCTACTCCCATTCATCACCGTGAAGGTGATGATTGACTCTTTGGTGTCTTTAGGGCTGGTAGCCACAGCCGTACACCAGAATTCCCTCAAATAGTCATGGTAGATGACTGAGGGGGTATGGTTGAAAGCCTTTGCAAGAAAACAATTACGAATAAATTTCATAACGTTCTTGTAGGCTGGGTAGATTTGTGGATACGAGAAATTTCCCACCACATTGTTTTTGGTTAGGTCTACACCCTCCATTGTGAAATCCACATTAGGGGCGTATTTCACAGCTTTAGAAGAAGCCATTTGTGGGTAAGTCTGGGTTTGACTAAGGTTTATGGGATTCTAAAGCTTAAGTATACACACACAATTTGTTTTTGAGAATTAAAAATGGCAGAGTTTTGCTTAAGATTCTATAAAAACATGTGTGTGTTTCTTTTGGTTGGGGTATTTATAGGAAAGTGTAGATGGGGGTGTTTTGGACATTTGAGCGATCTTAATTTATTCAAAAAGAATTATTGGAAATTGTTTTGAATAATATGTTTTGGGATCCGCATTTAATGCCAACACTCCACTTTCCTGGTTTGGTGCAACAGTCAAGGTGAAGAGTTGAGCAGTTCTGCAAAAGTGCAACTTGCAGAGATGAGTCATCACATATTTGTAATGTGATTGGAGAGGCATTTAATGCCAAGTGGGAATGTGGTGGCCCAGAGGTGGAAGCCAGAAAGGCAAAAAGAACAAATATTCTTGAATTAAATATGAGTTCAGTTACCAACCTCGGACATTTACTAACTAGATACTTAGAGCATTTAAGTCAGTATTTAATGTCTCTTTTCAGGGCCCTGAATGACTTTTCATTCAGTGATAGTATTTCAGGGACTTGGGATTAGTCACTGATGATTCAGGAATATGGAATGATTCCTGAGAAACAAGGATTCAGGAACTTGGGTTTAGTTCCTGAACCCTCAAGATTTCAGGAACTTGGGTTTAGTTCCTGAGGTTGAAGATTCAGTGAGATGTTTTTCACTGATATACACATTGAGTCAGGGACCTGAGGTTTTAAGAATTTACACTTCAGTTGGAAGGATTTCAATCAGTGGACTGATTTTCTATATCCAACATTCCTAATTCAGCTTTCAACCTTGTGAAAGTTGGTTCATCCAAAGGTTTGGTGAAGATATCAACTAACTGATATTCAGTAGGGATGAAGTGTAATTCAATGTCACCATTCATGACATGGTGCCTGATGAAATGATATCTGATATCAATGTGTTTTGTTCTCTGATGAAGAACAGGGTTGTTTGAGATTGCAATTGCACTTGTGTTATCACAAAAGATGGGTACCATCTTGTACTGAATTCCATAGTCACTGAGTTGACTTTTCATCCAGAGTACATTTGCACAACAACTAGCTGCTGCAACATATTCAGCCTCAGCTGAGGATAAGGCAACTGATTGTTGCTTCTTGGCACTCCAACAGACTAATTTCCGACCAAGAATTTGGCAAGAGCCTGAGGTGCTTTTTCTGTCCATGTTGCATCCAGCATAGTCAGAGTCTGAGTATCCTTTGAAATCAAGTCCTGAGCACTTTGGATAATATAATCTAAGGTTTGGAGTGCCCTTCAGGTACCTGAATATCCTTTTCACAGCAGTGATGTGTGATTCTCTTGGGTTAGATTGATATCTGGCACATAGACATACTGAGAATTGGATATCAAGCCTTGATGCAAGTAGATACATCAGTGATCCTATCATTCCTCTAAAGAGAGTATTATTTACTGGTTTACCAGTTAGATCAGGACCAAGGTTGTTTGGGGGGGACCATGGGAGTTTTGACTGAGGCACAGTCACTGATATCATACTTCTTCAGTAGATTCTTTACATACTTCTCTTGACTGATAGTGGTTCCTCTATCAGTCTGCTTGATCTGTAGACCAAGGAAGTATGTCAATTCTCCCATCATGCTCATTTCAAACTTCTTTGCCATTAGTTTTTCAAATTGTTTGCAAAGTTTGAAACTTGTTGAGCCAAAGATGATGTCATCAACATACACTTGTACTAGTATGACATCATTATTTGTCTTATAGATAAACAATGTGTTGTCTATCTTGCCTCTGACAAATTTGTTTTGGATTAAGAAGGCTGAGAGAGTCTCATACCATGCCCTGGGAGCTTGCTTCAGTCCATAAAGGGCTTTGTTAAGCTTACAGACATGATCAGGAGACTCATGGCTTTCGAATCCAGGAGGTTGCTGAACATAAACTTCTTCTTTCAGTGAACCATTTAAGAATGCACTTTTAACATCCATTTGGTATACCTTGAAGTTCATGTATGTAGCAAAAGCAAGGAAGATCCTGATGGCTTCCATCCTTGCTACTGGTGCAAATGTTTCCTCATAGTCAATGCCTTCTTGTTGATTATAGCCTTTGGCTACAAGTCTGGCTTTGTTTTTAATGACTATGCCATTTTCATCAGTTTTGTTTTTGAATACCCATTTCATGCCAATGACTGAGACATTCTCAGGACATTTGACCAAGGTCATTACCTTGTTTCTGTCAAATTGTTCCAGTTCATCATGCATGGCCTGAACCCAACTTGGATGTGTAAGTGCTTCTTTAACACTTTTGGGTTCAATTGTGGAAATGAAGTCCACAAATAGGCATTCATTGGATGAGGCTGCTTTTAGACTAGTAGCCATGCTCCTAGTGAGCATGCCTTCAGTAGGCTCTCCAATAATATTGACAAGTTCAATGTCCTGAGACCTAGTCCAACTTTCTTGAGGTCCTGGATACTGATTTGAACTTGTGGAGGCCTGATTGCGTAGAGGGGTTGGTTCTGGAGTAGACACATGATCATTGATTGGATCTTGAGTGTCTACCAGCTCATTGAGATTGTTTGGTTCTTGAGTATTTTGAACTGACTGATTGATATCATCAGTGTGTGCATGTGCCTCAACAAACTCAGTGATGGTTGGGTTAGGTAGGTTGTGAGGGATTATGTAATAGGAGAGATTAGCATCATCTTGATACTGAGTAGAAGGATTGTTTTCAGAAAGATATTCATCAGGAGGATATCTTGAAGAATTATTAATTCCTATCTCTTCTACTGAGGCAGTTGAGAACCTGATTGCATCAGTGCTCTCATCAAAGGTAACATGAAATGTTTCCTCAGTCTGCTGTCTCCTTGTGTTGAACAATCTGAAGGCTTTTGAGACAAGTGAGTATCCCAAGAAGTATCCATCATCAGCTTTTGCATCAAATTTCCCTAAGTGATCCTTGTGATTATGAATAAACACAGGACACCCAAAGACATGAAAGTAGCTGATGTCAGGGATTCTTCCTTTGAATAACTCATATGGGGTTTTTCCATGTCTCTTGACAATGATGGATCTGTTTTGTGTATAACAGGCAATTTTGACTGCATCAGTCTAAAAATGGTTGGAAAGGACTGATCCACATAGCATTGTCCTGGCAGCTTCAATGAGTGTTCTATTTTTCCTTTCAGCAACACCATTTTGTTCAGGTGTGTATGGAGAGGAAAAGTTTTGGGAAATACCTTTCTCATCACAGAAACATTCAAGTTCATAATTTTTGAACTCAGTCCCATTGTCAGTTCTAATCTGTTTGACCTTAATGTCATTTTGATTTTCAATGTTCCTGACAAAGGACATGATTGTTTCAGCTGCCTGACTCTTTTTGATCAGGAAGAATACCCAGGTGTATCTAGAGTATTCATCCACAATGACCAAGAGTATACTTCTCATGGTTAGTAGACCTTGGACTGACAGGTCCAAATAGATCCATATGGAGAAGATGTAGGCAGTTCCTGATGGAAAAGTTGGTTTTGGTTTTAATGGATGCTCTGTGATGTTTACCTTTTTCACAAGCTGAGCATGGTTTATCCTTTGAAAACACAAGTGATGGTAAGCCAAGGACCTTGTTTTGTTTTACAAGATTGTTTATGTTTTTAAAGTTCAGGTGGGTGGGTCTCTTATGCCAAAGCCAGTTGAGTGTATCAGTGGCTTTAGCAAAGAGACAAGTTCCATCCTGAGTTAGACTGGACATGTCTAGTACATAAACATCTTGTCTTCTTGGTGCAATGAGGACAATTTCCTTATTTGCATTGAAGATGGTTCCTTGCTTATCATCAAACTGAACTATGTATTTAGCATCACATAGTTGACTGACACTGATCAGATTATACTTAAGACCATTTACATATGCTATCCTAGTAAAGACAATACCATTGCAGTTTACTGAACCATAGCCTTCAGTGAGACATGGTGAATTATCAGCAAATATCACTTTGGGTCCTGATTCTTCCACATATTTGTGCAGGCATTCCTTAGCACCAGTCATGCTCCTTGAACATCCACTATCTAGATGCCAAACAGGATCCCTGGCATGCCTCTGCACAAATAGTAAACTGGGTCAGTTCTTTCTAGGACTCCATTTCATGGAGGGTTTGGTATTGTAGGTCTTTATGAAAGTATTAATTGATTCATGGTCAGAGGTTGAGTGGACTGAGCTACCACATGTTTTGCATTTAATTGTAGGGGTAGCCTCAGTAGTCTGAGAGGATTGTTTATTCTTTCCTCTTTTTGACTGAATGACCTTCTCTTCTCCTGAGGATTTCTGAGTGGTACTTCTACTAGATTCACAGTGTTTGTCATTTTGACAATCCTCAGGATGATGGTCATTGAATCCACACAATGGGCAAGGTGGAAAAGGCTTGACCTTTTGCTTCTGTTTCTGCTTAGAATCAGAAGGATAGTTCAGGCACTGAGCCTTAAGTCCTGAAAAGTTTGACATGACTGAGCATTTTTTATGATCAGAGGTCCTGTGATCTTCCTTTTTGCAAAACATGCAATAAAGGACTCAATAGCAGTCATCAGTGAGATGATTTGTATAGTTGCACAGTTCACACTTTTTCAGGGGTTTGGTTGGTTTGGATTTGGTCTTTGAGGAGGCTAGTTTTTGTTCCTTCTTTAAATGAGAAGGTTTTTCAGAAGATACAATCTTCTCACTTAGCTTCCTGACCATTTCAGTCAACTGATCAATTCTTGGATCAGGACTTTGAGTTGCAACTTCAGAAGGGACTGAAGTTGATGAGTCAACAGTATTTACTGAGACTTCAAGGGGTGGTCTTTTCAGGAGGATTCTACCTTTTCCTGATCTCTCTTTTGGAGAGTGTGGGGAGTAGACCAATGGTGGGAGGTCTGAGCTTGGTGCAGCACCCTGAAGGGTATTTAGTGGAGGGAGTGGAGGAGTTGATTCAGATTCAGGCTCACTGATTGGATCAGAAATACTGAGTTGGTCAAAGAGTCCAAGCATACCTTTCAGAGCCTGACTTTCAGGGAGCAAGATGTTTCCAGTCTCAAAGTTTGGCAACTTACTGACTGGGTTGTCCCTGACAATCCAGTCATTTGACTTGGGTTCCATCTCTTGCTCAAAGGATATCCCAGCTGGAACAAAGGTCATTTCACTGGGACTCTCACTGGAGGTTTCAGTGAGGTGGTCAATTCCTATAGTTATCTGAGGAATTAAGCCCACAGAATCAAAGACCTTAGGGTTCTTTTTGGTCCAGCTTTCAATGACAGCTTTTTCTTTCTTAATTTCTGTTTGAAGGGCTTGGTTTTGTTTCAAAATTTCAGTGTTCTGAATTTGTAGAGTGATGGATTCTAGTTTGGCTTGTTTCAATGCAAGCAGTTCATCTCTACATTTATTCAATTCTGACACAATTTTGTTATATTTTGAAAACAGATCAAGCCTTTGTTCCTCAACAAACTTTAGATCAACACAGATATAATTCATGTAAGATTGCCAATCAGAATTATCATCCATAGAAAGTAAAGTATTTACCTTTTTCATGGTGATGTTGACCCACTCTCCATTCCTAGCATGGCTTTTTCCCACAGGCACCTGATCCTCTTCAGAAAGTGCCATCAGTGCACTAATTCTTATTTCCTCATCTGAGGAAACCTCTTCTTCATCCCAGTCATATGCTTCTGCAACTAATACCTTGTTCTTTTTCTGAATAGGTTTAGATGTTTGAGCATCCTGAGACAATATGGGGTTAGTTTCAAAAAGTGCATGTTTAGCTTTGATTTTCCTATATTTTGTTTCAAAATCCTTTTGACCCTTGTTTTGAAATTGTTGGGTGGACTGAAACATTTTAGTTTGAAACTTGCTAGTTCCTGAGGAACTGTTTTTCTGAGAACATGTAAGAGGGTTCTGAGATAGTTTTAGAATAACAGTCCCTAGCAAAATGACCCTTTTTACCACATTTAAAGCATTCAGTGGTCTCATTTGCTTTTGGTTTTGTAAAGTTGGACTGATTTCTTTTGATGAAATGTCTTGAACTAGCAAGGAGTGCCCTTTCTTGGAATTCCAAGTTCAAGTCGTTCAGGTACTCCTCACCAGTCCTTTCATCAATTTCTTCTTCAGAATCCTCTTGAATATCCTGCACAACACCATTAGAATAGAAAGCAGTTGATATAGGTGTTGAGGTTAAGGCCTTTCAGGACTCAAGAGCTTTTGAGTCAGGGTATCTCCTTGAGATCAAGTTGTCCTCATAGACAAACTTCCCATAAATTTCAGGGAGCTCAAGGTTCTGAATGTGGTTAGCATTCCTCAGGCCTTGTGAGAAGTTGAGCCACTTCTCAGGGAGACTGTTGACAAAGCCAACATTTGTCTCATGCTTAGACAATACAACACCATCATTTGATAATTCATTTATCAAAGTCTTGTATCTGGTGTAGGTCTGTGAGAGACTTTCAGAGTCTTTTGTCCTGAAAGTATTATACTCAAGTTTAAGGTCCATGACCCTATTTTTCTTGGTATCTGAGGGACCCTCAAAGCTGTTTACCAAGTCACCCCAAGTTTGCTTGGCTGTTAGACAGTTGATGACTGATTCCATTATATCGTCAGGAAGACATGATATAAGGATGCTTTTCAGGCGTTGGTCTTGATTGACCACCCTCCTCTCATCAATGGTCCATTGGGCCTCAGGCTTATTTAGCCCTGCGGCTGTCTTAGGGACAAATGGGCCATCCCTGATACAAGTGATGTAGTAGGGTTCCATACCAGTAAGATAGCAAATCATACGCTTCTTCCATTTGCTAAATTTCCCAGCTTCAAGTCTGGGTGCAACAGCGGAGTAGCTGCCACCTTTTTTGTCGACTAGCTGGGGTACATTGATATCAGCCATAGTAGGATCTTGGTTTTAAAAACCTAGAGCACTCTTGGTTAGTTTAAAAGATTTTATAAACCAGAGGCTCTGATACCACTTGTTGTTCCCTTTACACGATTAGAGTTAACTAGAAAGTTAATCTATTTCGTATTATGACTAATACAATGTTTAAGATTAATTCTAACAGTTATAAAACGTGAATATAAAAACACAATATTTTTCAACGTTTAAATTCTTATTAGAAATGAATCCAAGAATCTATTACCCAAGTGTTTTGCGGAACAAACACTTGGGATTGAATAGATAAGGGTATGGGGTGTCTCCTATCGAAACTCAAGTTTTGCTTGAGTGGTAACAATATACCCACTGAGCTATCTCAGTGAGTTGTATACTCTTTGTAGGAGAGAAGTTCCTTTGTAAAAGTTCTAAACTTTCAATATACAAAGCACACTTTAACTTCTCTCCCATCTGATCTATTTATACACAAGTAATCTAAGTATAAGTGATTAAAAATAATACAAGTTGTTGAGGTTGCGTGTCTGACAATTACAAATAGTAATTGTCATTTCCAAGAACCAATAGGAAAGGGCTAATAAGACTTTGGGAGTTGTTAGCTGACACTCCATGACTTTTAGCCGCAATAGGGAAGGTTGGATCTGACAAGAGAAGAGTGTTGGGCTGACACTTTTATCTTCTCAGATCTTTTCCCTATTGTTCCCGCCTTTTCTTCAGGCGTTGGTTCCTCAGTCTTTCAATCATTTTGTTGGTTGAGGAGACTGGGGTTCAGTGAGTTCTTGTCCAACACTCACTGAACCATCATCTTCTTCTTTGGCTTAAGTCCTACTCAGGGAGTACCGCCTTCCTGAGTAGTGAATCCTTCTTCTTGAATTCGCCTTAAGCATCCTGAAGATGACTCACTGAGAGACTGTTCTCTCAGTGACTTGAATTATTCTCGGTTTAAGTTAACACTTAGTTAATTTGTGTCCAAATCATGTTTGAAGCGTTCTTGGGTTTTTCATGACCCAACACTTATCGACTATGAGAAAGGACTCTCTAAGAAAGAACCTACACCTGCTGTGATGGCAATTAAAGGTGGTAGGGTAGCTAAGCCCGGTAAACCGCACAATGTGAACAAGAAGGGCAAAGGGAAAGCTGACAAAGGAAAACAGGTCGTGATCCATCAGCAGAAGCCTAAGAAGCAGAATCCTCCTCCTAAGAAGGATTATCCTAAAAAGGATACGACTGCTTGTCACCACTGTAACACTCCTGGACATTGGAAGAGGGACTGTCCATTGCTGCTTGAGGAGTGTCGCAAGAATAAAAATGCCAAGGTTGGGCATGGCGCCAACACATCAGGTATTTTTATGGTTGAATTATTTTCTTTTCCTCGTAAGCAAAATGCCTGGATATATGATACAGGATGTGGTACTCACATTTGTAATACATCGCAGGGGCTTAGAGGAGTGAAGAAGCTGAACTATGGGGAATGCTACTTGTATGTCGGCAACGGTATACGTGCAGCAGTGGAAGCCATAGGGACTTTTGATTTACTGTTACCTTCGGGTTTAATTTTAGTATTGAACAATTCTCATTACGCACCATCTATTGTTAGAGGTGTTGTTTCAGTTTCTTTATTGTTGGATAATGGTTTTGAGCATACTTTTAATAATAATGGAATTTCTGTTTCTTTAAATTCTGTTTTTTATTTTAATGCAATTCCATTAAATGGTGTGTTTGAAATTGATATGGAAAATCATGTCTCCAACGGAAATGATTCTATTTATAGCATCGGAAATAAGAGAATCAAGTCTAACTTGGATTCGTCTTATTTATGGCACTGTCGTCTTCCTCACATAGGCAAGAAACGCATGGAAAAGTTGCTACGTGATGGGCTTTTACCAAATATCAATGATGATTCAGTTGATAAATGCGAATCTTGCATATCTGGGAAGATGACAAAGAAACCTTTCCATAGCAATATGGAAAAGGCTTCGGATCTACTTGGATTGATACACACGGATGTGTGTGGTCCACTTAGACATGTGTCTAAACGTGGTGCTACCTACTTCCTAACCTTCACGGATGACTATAGTCGTTATGGTTGTGTTTATTTACTTAAACACAAACATGAAGTCTTTGAGACATTCAAGGTTTTTAAAAGTGAAGTAGAATTACAACTCGGTAAGAAGATTAAGGCCCTTCGATCCGATCGTGGTGGTGAGTATTTAAGCCAAGAGTTTAAAGATTATCTAGCTGAGTGTGGCATTGTCCAACAACTCACTTCTCCTTATACTCCACAACAAAATGGTGTATCTGAAAGGAGAAATCGTACATTGCTTGATATGGTACGATCTATGTTTAATCTTACAACTCTTCCCTTATCCTTTTGGGACTATGCTCTTGAAAGTGTTGTTCGCATACTAAATATGGTTCCAACTAAGAAGGTTGATAAGACTCCATATGAATTATGGACTGGAAAAGCTCCCAACTTGTCTTACTTAAAGATCTGGGTTGTGAGGCGTTTGTTAAACGTGACTCACCAGATAAACTCCAACAAAGATCTGTTAAGTGTATCTTCGTAGGATACCCTAAGGAAACAAGGGGTTACTACTTTTACTTCCCACCAGAAAATAAAGTCATTGTGGCTAGATATGGTGAATTCCTTGAGGAAAGTTTCTTGTCTCAAGAATTCAGTGGGAGAGTGTATGATCTTGAAAATGATCAAGAAGATACGTCGCCTTCTGAGAACACTAACACACTTCCTGTGGAACCTGAAAGTTTAGGTCCTCCACCAGAAGTTGAAGTGGTACCCATCCGTAGATCTTCAAGATCTACAAAAGCTCCTAATCGTCTATGTTTAAACGTAGAGTGTGAGGAAACTATACTAGGGGACCTTGATGAGCCAACTAGTTATAGTGCTGCCATTAATAGTCCTGATAAGGATAAATGGCAGGATGCTATGGATGGGGAAATGCAATCCATGAAAGACAATAAAGTCTGGATTGAAGTAGACCTTCCTCCCAATGCTAAGGTAGTTGGGAGTAAGTGGCTTTTGAAAAAGAAAACGGACATGGATGGCAAAGTACACACCTACAAAGCTCGTTTGGTGGCTAAAGGCTTTACCCAAACATACGGTGTTGACTATGAGGAGACATTTTCTCCTGTGGCCGACATTAGAGCTATTAGGATTCTTATAGCCATAGCTGCCTACTATGACTATGAGATTTGGCAGATGGATGTCAAAACCGCCTTTCTGAATGGTCGCCTAGATGAAGACATCTATATGGCGCAACCTGAGGGGTTTGTGAATCCACAATTTCCTGAGCGTGTATGCAAGCTTCAAAGATCCATTTATGGATTGAAGCAAGCATCCAGGCAATGAAATAAGAAATTTGATGAGGAAATCAAGAAGTTTGGATTTACTCAAAATTTTGATGAGCCATGTGTATACCACAAAGTTAGTGGGAGTAACACTACTTTTCTTATCCTATATGTCGATGACATATTAATCATGGGAAATCATATACCTAGTCTTGATGAAGTTAAGGCTTATCTGAGTAAATGTTTTTCCATGAAGGATTTAGGAGAAGCAGCTTATATCCTTGGAATCAAGATCTATAGAGACAGATCTAAGTGGTTGATCGGTTTAAGCCAAAGTGCTTACATGGATAAAATATTGAAGAGATTCAATATGAAAAATTCCAAGAAGGGATATTTGCCCATGCAAGTAGAACATGGCTTAAGTAGCGAAATGTGTGCTTCTACACCTGAAGAGGTGGCATACATGAAGAAAGTTCTGTATGCTTCGGCAGTAGGATCTATCATGTATGCAGTTAGATGTACAAGGCCAGATGTGGCATTCGCACAAAATTTAACCAGTCGTTATCAGCAAAACCCAGGAAAAGATCACTGGCATGCTGTTAAGAACATTCTTAAGTATTTAAGAAATACTAAAGATATGTTTCTTGTTTTCGGGGGAAATCCAGACGCAGAACTGAATGTTACAGGTTTCTGCGATGCGTCCTTTCAAACTGATAAAGATGATACGAAGTCTCAGATGGGTTACGTTTTTGTCATAAATTGAGGAGCTGTAGACTGGAAGAGCAAGAAACAGAGTACAATGGCCATGTCTGCTACAGAAGCTGAGTATATTGCTGCATCGGAAGTTGCACAAGAAGCTGTTTGGATAAGGAAATTCATTTCGGATCTTGGAGTGATGCCGTCAAATGAATTACCTATAAATGTGTATTGCGAAAACTCTGCTGCAATCACATTCGCCAATGAACCTGGAGTTATGAAGGTCGCCAGACATTTTCGTAGGAAATACCACTATGTTCGAGAACAAGTCGAACTGGGTGAGATCAATGTACTCAAAGTTCACACAGATGACAATCTGGCTGATCCTTTCACGAAGGCATTACCTAAGGAAACGTTTACTCAACATGCTCAGGGTATTGGTCTTCGTATGCCAGATAGTTTCATGTAAATCTGTGATTAGTATTTTGGATAGGGACATGTAAACAATTATTATTTTAATGAAATAAAGTGCGGATAACGTTTATTCTCATTATTAATATTTGTGTCCTATATTTGTATGTTTAAATCCGTGAATAATTTAATTTATTCTAAATAGTCCGTTGTCAATTAATAATATGGGAATATTATTGAACTAAGACAAATGTGAGGATTGGTAGAATGTACTGTAAGGTTAAGACACCAATGTCACATGATATTCAATATTGGATAAATTGAATATAGGACTTATCCCAACCACATGATTATACTTTATGGATCATAGTCATTAAGTATATCATGAATATTTATTCTCAGACTTGAGATACCAGATAATTGCCGAGGATGTAGCTCATTTTCTGTAAGATAGTCTAACGCTATCCGTAAAAGGTGGTTATAAGGGTTATTTTCGGAAGTGATGCGAAGTTCAAGGGTTATGCTCGTAGTCAATAAAGGATTTGTTCCTTCAACTCTGTGTTGAAGTTTAATACTGCTTGACCACTCGTAGGATTGAAAAGATGTTTGCGTGCGCACGCCCAAAGGCTATCTGAATGATGTTCAGATGATTTGGTAATCTTGATCAATTACGTATAAACGAGAAACTAATAGTTAATTATGGAATGACCAAGATCCATATCCATATTAACGCGGTATTAGCAACAAAAGGATAAGTATGATGATTATGTCATCACGTGGTTTTTTCCAGGAAAACCATACTCGGATCGAGCTGGGGGCATTGGGATCTGTTAAGGTAGACTAGCCCATGTCATTACTATATTAATAGTTATCTAAGTAGGAGCTATTAGAGTTTGTATATAATTATTAATATAAGTATGTCCGGTTTCGAACCCGAGACTCGGGATTGCACACAATACGTGAGAGTTTCAATGGTTTGAATAAATTAAATATATTTTATATTTTATTTATTCATTTCACAAAACAAATACTTAACGACAGTTAGTACTTAACGGAGTTAGAGATAACGGTCGTTAAAGGACTAATAATGCAAAGTAGGAAGAGAAGGATCTAGAATCCTTGTGGGATTCTAAAACTCGGCCGAACCCTTCCTTAGGGATAGGGGAGTCGATTCTTGGAGTAGGGAACAAGAAAACAAGGGCCTATAAATACAAACCGTATGTGTTTGTTATTCCCTAGCCCTAATCCCTAACTTTCCAACTTCTTTCTCCTCTCCTCTAGCTCTAGTCGATCGGCCATATACCCTAACCCCTTAGGGTTTTGCCGATTTCAACTTGAACACAAGTGTTGGAATTGTTTTGTGATTAGAACCTAGCTTTTCCCATTAGAACGCTAGTATTACGTGTGTACAAGAACGAGTAACAAGCTTACTTTAGCTTGTGGTGATTTGCCCCATTCGACTACACCTTAGTCGATCCACACTTTAAACCCTAGTTAGGGTTTATCTTGTTCTTGTAGATCAGATTCCTTGTTCTTGCTAGAAATCAAAAAGGTACGCTTTCTATTTGATTTTTAGTTAATTAATTTACATGTTATTGTAGATCTATCCCGCTGCGTGAGCTTTGATGATTATGTGTTTATATTTCTTTTATGATTCACATATTCCAACAGTACTTGCCAAAAGACCGAAACTTATCAACTATCTATGATCTATCTAGTTGTATATTTTTAAGACTTGAGACTTTTGCATATTAGTTCTATTCGCACCACATGGTGTGTTGTGTTATACTGACATACTAGCAGGATTTTTAAAAACCGGATAAGGCATTGAACTTACCATCCTAGCAGTTTGTTGGTTCAACCGGTCACTAGAACAGATGTTATTATAGTTAATTAGTTAAACCTACAAATGATGTAAAAAAAAGGATATTATTGATGAGTGTACGACATTCATGAAATTTTGAAAAATCACATAATCTCAATTTTTTCGACTTGAGTTCACCGAGTTAGGTTTATGACCTTAACTGTAAGGGTTTTGCTAACAACAACCCTTAAGGTTGTCGTTAACAACAAACTTTTCACCTATTATTCAAAAAATTATGCATTGTCTAAACAAAATCATCATGAATTAGTTATTAGCTCCTATTATTTTTCAAACACATTTG
The DNA here is from genome assembly GCA_021014915.2 of Artemisia tridentata subsp. tridentata. Classification (NCBI taxonomy): domain Eukaryota; kingdom Viridiplantae; phylum Streptophyta; class Magnoliopsida; order Asterales; family Asteraceae; genus Artemisia; species Artemisia tridentata. Next base: position 143,278,982 of record CP139504.1, on the reverse strand, counting down.
TAATTCATTTCTTTCATTGGTTGTATAAGCGAAAAAGGTGGCAAATGTTTTTACTCATGTCTTAATTTTAGCATTATTTTGAAATAAGAAAAGTGGAGTTTGTTGTTAACCACAACCCTTCCCTAACTTTAATAGTCATTAAAATATTAACTATGATTTTTACCTTTTTCATCTAAACAAGAAGTTCCGTTCAATCCAAAAAAAAAAAAATAAATAAATAAAAAAAATCTAGACAAAAAGTAACTAGCAAACTATTCTGAAACACAAAGATTAATATACTAGGATAGAAGTGACTTGCTTGTCTTTAGTTGGAGACTGCTTTGGATGACGGAAGCAGGTGTTTAAAGCAATCTAAGGGGACAAGGAGTCATGTGGTTATAAATTTTAACCCTCCCAAATCCCTCCAATCACATCCCTCCAACTCATTTTACCCTTCCAACCCTCCCAACTTAATTCCCAGGCATTCATCACTTTTTCAACCCTCCCAATTTTTTTTTCTTTTTCCCAAATTTTTTTTCTTTTTTCTTCTTGTTTGGAACAACTGATAAAAAGTTTATCAAAGCTTCTTCATCTTTTTCGTCTTAAAATACCCTTACGCAACACAGTAATTTCACAACTATTTGATGAAGACATGTTGACCGGCAAAGAAGTCATAGCCTTTAACTGCTTTCCGATGTTTATAATGGTTTCTTGGCATTCAGCCAACTTTTCTGAAGCTGATGTTATTTCATGTTCCTGCATAAACGAGTATGATTAGATGTATATATGTAATAGTTATGAATCTTGAATTAAAAGGATCAGCAAAAAACTTACACTTGGGCAGAAAAGAAACCAACCCGCTGCTGCTTGCTCTACCCGTGCACCTCAGCCCGCTGGGCAACCCGCTGGGTTGGCGGCGGTGTTCCCTAGCGGGTTACCTCAGCCCGTTGCCTACCCGCTGACCACTCCGTGAGGCCTTATTAAGTATACTTATGGCCGATGCAACCATATAAAACTTCAAAAAGTTCACTCTGCTACGCTATCAACCTTTAACACAACAGGACAACAAAAATAAGTTCATATAAGTTATAACAAGCATAAGGTTTTTTAAGAGGACTATATGATACTTGTATTCCTTACCCAATTCTCCAATTATGATCGAGATGAAAAATATGGAAATAGATGCAGCAGATAACGTTTCAAGAGGCTCCTTCTTCAACAGTGTAAGAAGTATAGGAAAAGGATAAAGATCTTCTCATGTTCATTTGAACATGAGAGGTAATGTTGTGTTTATTATAATTGTACATTGTCATTATTGCAAAATATTTATTTTATTTAGGAAAAACTGCTACCAACAGTACCACTGCCTGCAGCAGACAAGCACATCTTGTTACCCAATTGATAGAAATTAAGGTAAAAAACATGCGTTGTCTTCGCGGGTTGAGAATAGTAGAGAATTCTGACAAGATTTTGGAAATTTATGGTGTTCCCAAGTCTTCGTGTGCTTGATTACCATGCCATGTCGCGAGATACATTCAAAATGGATCCATTAGGGAGCGTGAGAGAATTGGTGCTATTTCGTGTGTTGATAGACAATACATGCATTTAGTGACATGATTATATCGAAATTTCCTTTCCTCGAGAGTTTGACCCTCAAACTGATCATCTGAAGGCTAGAAACCTTAGAAATCACTCGTGTTTGCTTAAAGAGATTGACTCTAAATTTGTTTGACAACAAACAACTCAACATACAGGTTTATGCTCCAAAACTACTTTATTTCTGTTACAATGGCCGTAAAATGCCTAGTCTTTTGTTTCCAACCAATACTCCCGAGCATATTAAACTCTTACGGAAGTTTAAGAAATCCAATCCCATTGATCGGTCGTTCTTTCTTAAGATGAGAGAAGCACTCAATTTATCAAGCAACTTTGACATTGCAATAAAAATAGATGGTTTAGTTTCACTGATAATCGACCTAGAAGATCTCAGAAGAAGGGTTCCGTTTCCAGCTAGGAGCGTGCAACAGCTATTGTTTAAGATATGTTTAGATGAACACTTGTTGAAGCTCTCAACTGTTCTCGATTTATTTTTTTCGATTTGCTATCCCCGTCATGTTAACGCATATTATAAGAACGGAAATAACTACTTGCACGAGCTAACGGTGATTGGGATGATGGAAAAAAATACGCCGGATCTCAAAGATATTGAAATAAAAAATCCATGTAATGGGAAATAGGAAACCATGACAGATTCTTGGAGAAGTTTTCATTTCCATTTCGTACTTCCCCGGAGAAGTTTCCATGACGAGGCGAATGCCTACAATTCAGATGAGTTCAAATTAAATTGGTGATCTTGATAGACTGTGCCCTCGCTATCATCTTTGGTTCGATTATTTGATTCACTGTATCACTTTTTAGCATATTCTCTAGCTAATATGGTTTTATATACAATGATCTCATTAAGTATTATACTATATAATGTTCACTTAATTCGAACAAAGATCTAATTCGGTACCAAATGATACAAAGATCTATTTTTTGATACACAGGAAGTACCTATTTCTATATATCTCTGATTTCAATCCTTAAATAACCTCAACCAAATATAAAGTTATCGCTATTATTATCGCTATCATTTTTGCAGATGCAACTATACAAGGTTACCATGATATTATGTAATAAACAGTACAAGTTTAAGCAAAAGAAATGCAATTGCACATGGTGTAATAGTAATTGCACTTTCGTCAAGTCTAACATTAAGGTGTACCTGTGTATAAGGGGCATGAATGCCTCATTGTAGAAATGCTTGTTGTCTATGTTTTTGACCGTTTACCATGAAACCATTTCTTCCCATGATGCAGACCCGCACCTCTAATTTCACGTTTCACATGTCTCTGCTTCTTAATTTCCTTAACCTCATCTTCTAATGACATATCCTTGAATAGCTTTGTAAGTTTTGGATCCTCTTTGATTCCAATAGATAACATCTCATCACGTAGTTCCTTAGCCTTAAATGTTAACCCATGCTTCACTAACCCTTCCACCATTATCATAAAATGGGCAGAATCAGGTGAAACTTTGTATTCTTTCATTTTCACCCAAATTTTCAATGCAACTTCAGCCTCGTTTAATTGCAAAAACTTACCAAGAAGTATAAGAAAAGTATCACTGTTTGGATCATTTCCAGATTTCATCATTCGCTCTAAAAGTTCAAAACTTTCTTCAAAACTAACACCTTTGCCTTCAAGAAACGCGTGGTACGGGTCAATATTCGGATTTATATTTTCGTCCAACATCTTAGATAGTGTACTTCTTGCATCATCTAGTTTTCCAGCTTTACATAACGGACGTATTAAAAAATTGTAAGTGCTGGAATCGGGAATCAAACCCATTTCCTTTATTTTGTCCAACATTATGAAAGCTTCTTCACGGCAATTCTCGTGTGCAAGTACATAGATCAAGGAATTATAAACTCTTATATTTGGTTTCCACCCTTTTTTCTTCATTTCATCATACAATATAAGCGATTCAAAGAGGTTGTTGACATTAGAGAAACAAGAAATCATGTGTGCATACGAATCTTCATCTGGGATTACACGGCATTTGTCCATTTCTTTCCAAACTCTCTTGGCTTCAGTTATATCAGTGTATACATTACACCAGCCACTAAGAATAATGTTGAAAGCCCTCGGTTTCAAGTGGAAAAAGTTATGGCCTAACGAAGGTTTACGACGACATATACGTTGACAGCTTATATTTTTGCTATTAGAAAAGCTGTTAGAAATGTGTAAAATGGATATTTGGACACTTTAGAGTGTATTTTGGCTAAAATGACGTAAACGAAAATGGTAGAACATTATATACACTTATTAGGCGCGTTAGAGATTTTCAAAATAACTATTAACTTGACGACTAAATTTGTTCACGAGATTAACAAGTCACGTTTTTCTAAAAAGGGTGATTTTCTAAATAAAAGATTAAATTGACGCAACTACATTTTTTGACGATAAAGCATGTACAAGTGATAAAGTAGGGTATGAACTTGCGTGCATAACCTTGTTTTCGAACCTAAGACATATGTATTATTTAGGTCGCGATTAGAGTTATCGGACTTAATTTACCGTTTGCCAAATTACCAATCGAGATTTGCTTTTGCTAAGGTGAGTTCTCGTAGCCCCATTTTTAACGTGTTTTACCTTGGGGGAAAATGGTACTCAAAGCTTTACAAATGTTTTCATGCTGTGAATTACTATTTTTCATGATTTTGGACATATGCGTGTGATGATTCGATTATATGCTGTGACATATTTTGTTTTGTGAGATCATGACTGCGCAACTGTTAACTCTCTACGGAGGTCCCACAGGTTATAGGTTTAGTTGGTGTAACTGTTAACTCTCTGTTGAGAGCCCACATGTTGATAGATCTATCGGGGTAGCTCCCCACGTGATATTGGTTATGCGTATGAGGAACACTATAGGTTCAGTTGGCGTGACACTATTGCTATTTGATAATGTGCTTGTAATTGGTATTCATTTCACCATGTCCTACGTATTGTTCACAGCCTCATGGTTTAAACCCTAAACCTACGAGCTCACCAACTTTATGTTGACGTTTTCGAGTATCCATTTTTAGGTGTTAAGAACGAGAACACTATAGAAGGTTGAGTTTTGTCCTGGCTTAGCAAGACTTAAGACAAGACTCTTCCGGGTTATAACTCGTGAAGCTGCATTTGGATATTGCTTAGTGATGTTGTTTAGCTCTGAGACTCATGTTGTTTTGGATATTTGTATTTATCCCGATTATGGGAGTTGTGACTGTTATCTATCATATGTTATACATTTAGTATTTCTCTATTATGACATCTTGTGTTCTTAACTATGAAGTCATACCCTGTGAATGCCATTTCGCTGCGCCATTTTTGGGGTGTGACATGTCTTATATATTCTTTTGTCTTTGTAGGTTATAGACATGTTCCAAAGGCCCTGGACTTTGGTGCAGCTGTTTTTAGGGATGGTACCAACCGTCGTTCTGCAACTAAGATGGAAGCACCAACGAGCCTCGGTGTTGTAAAAGAAATTTATGTTTCTTAAACTTTATTTTTTTCTCTTTTGGGTTCTGTGAATAGGTGTGAGTGGATGTGTTCATTGTGATCGAATTGTTCTAATGTTTCTTGCCTAACGAGTGTTCCCAAAATCAATTACATATGATTGGTTGATGTTAACGTTCAAGGTAAACAAAATTTAGAACCCGCGTCATTGTGTTCATTTCCAAAATATGGTTTTGTGAGCTATTTGGGGTTATTGTGTGCAGGCGTCTCTTGCCCATGCAGTTTAGGCGATGGCACGTTCAAAAGGACGTACTAATGCAAGAAGTTGTCGCTCTCATTTCACAAAATCGGGCCTCAACAAGTGACAGTGGTACGCATGTGGAATATAACTTGTTTTTTCCTAAAACTTCTAGATTTTTAATATTATGACCAAATATTAATGAACGCGCTAAAGTTATTGAGACAGTGTCACCCGAACTTACTATTACGTTTTCCCTAAACAATTTTCAGGTGGACTTGACTGTCTATGCAATGTTACATCTGAGTGAGAATGGAGGTTTTTTCTAGCATAAATTCTTGTAACTATATTTGGCATTTTTATAGTGACTTTTTATCTCAGATTGAGTTATTTAGTTATTTTCAATCTTTGACTGCAGATTTATTGTTGAACTTGCAGTTACATGCGAGAAATCAAGTAAGTGTGTGTTTGAAGGAATCACGAGAGACGGTACAATATGAAGTCAGCATAAGCAGTGAAAGACATCAAACGAAATGACAACATTATCAACAAAATGACAAGTGGGCTGCCTCGCCGCGTGGCAGCGATCGCCGACCACATTCTGAATTTAAAAAAAAAAAAATGTGCGGGATGAGGTGATTCGAAAACCAATGTGACCGACAGCGAGCGAGTGGTTTACGTAGCATTTACTGCTGATGAGGGGTAAGCAACAGCACACACCCCTTATAATTGTTTATTATGTTTTAAGGCATCAAATAAGCAACTTTACGGAGTTTCGGACGGCTTGGCTTATGCTAAACACATTGTAGTTAAATCGGTCTTCACTGGGTAAGTGGGTGGATGTAGTGTTGTGGTTTCGCTTAACGTGGGTAAATGGGCGACCAAAATGAGGAGCAAGTGGTTATTTGGGTAGAGTCAAATAAATAGAAACAAAAGCTTTTTGATATATAGTGCAGTTTCTTAGATAAAGAGAAAAACGATAACCCCGATTAAATTTGCAGGTTGTGAGGGATCTTTATGAAATTGTTCCTGCACGGAAGTGGAAAAGTGGCCAAAAACAAACGAATAAAATTGTGTTCATAGGTAAACCTTTCGCCATCCTTCGGACCCGTTTTCGCTAGAGAATGGTTGCTTCGATGGACTTGCATCAACTGACCGAGCACGTTCGACACATAATTAGACAAAGATAGGTATTTGAGTATGTTTATTTAACCTGTAATTCAGCAAATGTACATGACTGGGCCTCTTTCGAAATAGAGAGGCAAAAATCTTAGCTCTGTATGCTTACAAATTGTAGTTTACTGATGGTTCATGTTTATTTTAATGATCATAAGACTTTAGTGAACATGAACTCTTAACTTTCTAATTCATTTTATAACTATTACTCCCTCCGTCTCAATTTATTTGTCCATATTTCCTTTTATGGATGTCTCAAATTATTTGTCCACTTTCCTTATTTAGTAAAAACTAGAGAATCTAGTGAAGGAATATTCCATTTTAGTGGTTGAAAATTAAAGTGGCCCCACTTTTATTAAACTTCGTGTTTTCTCTCTCCTGACAAATAAATTGAGACGGAGGGAGTATTGATCATGGGTTTATGTGTGTAACATGTTCCTGATTTCCCTTCCAAGATTATTTCCTTTTGCGAGGTAACACCAGGAAGTGGTAAACAAACTTTACAAGTTTTGAACCACATTATATACAATATGATGATAGAAAAGCACTCAACCTGTATTCGTGGCACTAAAAATATTATTTTGTGGTTTATAAAACGTTAATATCTAATCTGTTGTCTTCCACTTTTAAGCCCCAGATCACTTTTCGTCTATTTGGTTTTAGTCTATGTATTAAAGACACAGAAAATGGTAGATGAAATAACTCATGATCTGTTCCCAATAAGTCTCAACTTCAAATGTTTTTTTCACTTGCAGGATGAAAGTGACGACTGGTGTTTAGACGTGCTGTTTAGATGAACGGGTTGTTTTTTAGCTATTGGGCACCAGCCTACAACTAATTCTTTAGATAGGCAGTTGGAGTTTCATCCAAATGGTTAGTTTGCTGCTAAACATATATGTATGTCTCTTTGTTACTGCAGTCGTTCTTATTGATACACAAAATAGATGCACACGGTTGGACAAGGATGCTCAACAGCGTGGCTTTCAAGTAGCCCAAAGTTGTAGCTTCCAAAGTTCCACTTGCTTATGGGACTCTCTTCGTTTCGAATAAATGAATATGATTATTGGAAGTTACTATTGTCACCGGAAACCACTGTTAATTTTTGAAGATTATTTGAGGTATTTTTTTTGTGTTTAATATTTCAAACCCGGTTGTTCTACCATTGGAGTTAAAAAGTTTAAACTATGTCCTTTGGTTTTTTGTGGGTAGGATTTGATATTGTTGAAGCTATTGGAGCTAAAGTTGCATATGCAAAAAAAAAAAAAAAAAAAAAAAAAAAAAAAAAAAAAAAAAAAAAAAAAAAAAAAACAACTATCGAAAGGTTGTATATTTAACGCACGTGGTTAGTATTCGCACTTGATATTATTAGATTGTTTTAACGTTTATTTACTAAATTTGGACTTTTAGATAAAGCGAAGGTTCCAAAGATGCGTGCTGATTTAAAAGCCAGGTTTCTATCGCTTGAATTATCCATGGACGTGGTATGGAAATGTTTTTGTGCATTCTTTTGTTATTATCCTATTCTTATTACCCATTCGTCACTCAGTCTGTTGCAGCTCAGAATGTGACAGGTGGTTTGTGCCTTAGAAGGAGACGTGTCACTCTCTACCGGCCAGAAAGCATTTCAGGGAAAAAAACTGACGTTAAAAATCAGGTACGACGTGTTCTTTCTGTCAACGGTTGCTTTTAGTAAAGGAGGATACTGATGCAATGTCTCGATCACTATGGGCTTAATTCAGCAGTGCAACACGCCTGACGATATAGGAGAGAAGCATAGAAATCGAGTGCATGCCACATGTTCATATCCATTACGCTAAAAGAAGTTAAAAGGTTCCTCTTATTAAAATTTCGTTGATTAACTGTCATGTTTTTAAAACTTAGTTTGCCAATGAAAAAGTACAGTAAAAACTCCTAAAACAATCTCATAAGCCGGTTAAATAAGCTGATCCAAACACCCCCTTAGATATCAACTGTGCGTTTTGGATCCCTTTTATGACAGTGGTTGTTCTTCATTTGAATGTAGCTCTGGTACAATAATGTTCCAAATGCACAACTTCCTGAAGGTACAATAATCGTAAAAGGTTGCGCACAGGTGGCCAATATGCATGCTCAAAGGGCCAAAGTTCACAACAAAGGACTCAAGGTATATTCAGCTACCAAATCATATGTTATGGATTGCTAGAACTAAAAACCCGTATTGAACAGTTATGATAATCTCATTAAATACCAAAGTCAACTAGGTTATGTCTGACTTTGCATCCGTGTATTTGACCCCGTTGCACTTAGACTACTTATGGCAATGGTCACCTTTCTCCTAATCCAGTAGGACAATAACGTATGTGACCATGCTTTTTATTAACTAAATTATGTGTCAAACTAATGCCCAATCCTCATTCTGATACTTACTGCAAAACCAAACGATGGACTGATGTAAAGACCACCTGTTAAGCCAACCAAAAGTTTAATCACAATGACCATGTGGAGAAACATTATTGGCTAAAATTAGTGTCATATACATATACATTTGTGTTTGTGGTTTGCTCAATTTGCGGGCATTCAGTGAAGAAGCGAGGATCTGGAAATTAAGATGAGATGATAAATGGAGCTTAGAACGTCAAACTACTAAATAGTTTCGATGTGGCAATATAAAGATATTACATAGTTATAAGTTCGTAAAATGTTTGCAGTCATGCATTTCCCTGTTGCAAGGTATGACCTGGTATAGATAGGTTGAAAACATTGTATGGTTCACCTATTAGAGCCATGGATGGTGTAGCAAATCGAGTTAATGAAAATTCATAATATATATGTTCTATATCTCTATGTTTGATATCGTTTTCCGCCAAAATTGCGAATAAAACGACGCCCCGCCGCAACGCGGCGGCCCGACGCCCACCTCGTTGTTATTTATACGTCGAATCTCGGATATCCCTACTATATTGTGTAGGGTGTTTAAAAGAGGTGAGAAATCTACATAGCGACTGATTGCTTAATTCAAAAGCGCAAAATAAATTTCAAAAGGTATTGCTTATCACAGTTCGATTTCGACGGTTTTGTTTTCAGTTATCCAGTTACTCGAACTATGCCACATGATGAGCTAATGTTTCACTTCATAACGGGCCACCGTTTAGCTACACTATTAACGCTACACAATACACAAGGAAGAGACTTAAGAGAGTCTAAATTTCTTTGTAGAATAACAAATCTCAAAAGTATTAGTTAGTTTCAAAGAAAGAAATATTAGATGCCAACAAAGTTATTACAATATTCAAAACCTCGTGGATTAGTCGGCCAAAAGGTCAGAAATCATGGTTACCAAAAAAGAGTTGATGGTATGTGTGCAAATTTATGTTGTGAGAAGTATATTATGCATTTACGTGGACCATAAAGATTTAAATACGGTCACAGACAACGTCTAATTCAAAGTTAAACCTATACTATGCCCCTTTTAGATTTTCGAGTATATGTGCTCACTATAGGCAATAACTTTATGAGAAACATACTCAATCACACAACGTTTTATGTGTCATTATATGAATCTCATAGACAGCCACTAGGTAGTCGATTAGGGAGACTACAATGTTTAGGTGTCTATTTTTTTTAAGCATATTCAACTTCAACTTAATCCTTAATTTTACTTTACTAGCAGAGTACCCGCGCGTTACGGCGGCGGGTACCCTGAAATAGAATTTTTCGGTGAATCATGTATTTTAGTTTATTATGTTCTTTTTGACAATAAATTTACGGATATCAAGAATTTCGTTTAGCTCGTGCCCGTTCGGGCTCGAGCCCGTTTGGCCTATGCCCGTTTGGGCTCAAGCCCATTTGGCCCGTTGCCCGTTCGGGCTTGAATATTTGTATAATGTGCTTTATAGAATGGAGGAATGACTACTATTAATAGAAATACTTAAAATTAAGCAATACAAGTTCTAAAGCTATAAGTACAATAATCAATACTACTTATAGAAACTTCCCTAATATTTACAACTAATGCATTGTACAAATTAATACACCCCATCACCAATATTTACAACTACCTAAGCTCAATGTACAAGTACAAGTAATTAAAACACATTTTCTAACATTTACAAGTTCTTAAGCTCAAAGTACAACTAATTAAAATAGAAATACTAACATTAAATACAATAAATAAATCATTATGTACATTAAATACAATTAATTAACGGGTTAATAAATACAATTAATGCAGTTATTAAAACACCCCTTACATAAGAAATACAACTTATCAAACATATTGTACAACTAACTTAAACATAATTCCTGCATTAAATGTCACTAATACAAATAATAAAGCACATTATACAAATACTCAAGCCCGAACGGGCAACGGGACAAATGGGCTCGAGCCCGAACGGGCACGGGCCAAACAGGCTCGAGCCCGAACGGACACGAGCAAACGGGCTCGAGCCCGAACCGGCACGAGCTAAACGAAATTCTTGATATCCGTAAATTTATTGTCAAAAAGAACATAATAAACTAAAATACATGATTCACCGGAAAATTTTATTTCAGGGTACCCGCAGCCGCAACGCGCGGGTACCCTGCTAGTTTGTATAATGTGCTTTATTATTTTTATTAGTGACATATAATGCAGGAATTGTGTTTAAGTTGGTTGTACAATATGTTTGATAATTTGTATTTCTTATGTAAGGGGTGTTTTAATAACTGCATTAATTGTATTTATTGACCCGTTAATTAATTGTATTTAATGTACATAATGATTTATTTATTGTATTTAATGTTAGTATTTCTATTTTAATTAGTTGTACTTTGAGCTTAAGAACTTGTAAATGTTAGAAAATGTGTTTTAATTACTTGTACTTTTAGCTTTATAACTTGGATTACTTAATTTTAAGAGTTTCCATTATTAGTAGGCCTTAATGCTTTATAATATTTTTACTTTATAATCCCACACCAAATTATATCCTAAATTATGCTAATAAATGGTTATCTAAGTATCAAACTTATTTCAAGACACTTATATATCATCGTATATGAGTAAACATCTGCAAGAATCACGCAACCACGCAAAAGAAACCTCTGATCGCCTTTGCCTTAGACCACTTGAATGAGACATGGTTTGGGTTGCAGTCTAGCAGAATTGGTAAACTATTGGCATCTCGTGCACAAATCCCCCAATGTGTACTTGCCAAAAGACCGAAACTCATCAACTATCTATGATCCATTTAGTTGTATATTGTTAAGACTTGAGACTTTTGCATATTAGTTCTATTTGCACCACATGGTGTGCTGTGTTATACTGACATACTAGCAGGATTTTTAAAAACCGGATAAGGCATTGAACTTACCATCCTAGCAGTTTGTTGGTTCAACCGGTCACTAGAACAGATGTTATTATAGTTAATTAGTTAAACCTACAAATGATGTGAAAAAAAAGGATATTATCGATGAGTGTACGACATTCATGAAATTTTGAAAAATCACATAATCTCAATTTTTTCGACTTGAGTTCACCGAGTTAGGTTTATGACCTTAACTGTAAGGGTTTTGCTAACAACAACCCTTAAGGTTGTCGTTAACAACAAACTTTTCACCTATTATTCAAAAAGTTATGCATTGTCTAAACAAAATCATCATGAATTAGTTATTAGCTCCTATTATTTTTCAAACACATTTGTAATTCATTTCTTTCATTGATTGTATAAGCGAAAAAGGCGGCAAATGTTTTTACTCATGTCTTAATTTTAGCATTATTTTGAAATAAGAAAAGTGGAGTTTGTTGTTAACCACAACCCTTCCCTAACTTTAATAGTCATTAAAATATTAACTATGATTTTTACCTTTTTCATCTAAACAAGAAGTTCCGTTCAATCCAAAAAAATAAAATAAATAAATAAATAAATAAAAATCTAGACAAAAAGTAACTAGCAAACTATTCTGAAACACAAAGATTAATATACTAGGATAGAAGTGACTTGCTTGTCTTTAGTTGGAGACTGCTTTGGATGACGGAAGCAGGTGTCCTAAGGCCATGTTTACTGAATTCCCTTAGCTAAGGCCATGCGGGTCCCACGTTCCATATGAGGCTCTTATTGGGGAGGGCTTCATAATTTTTGCCTTGTGGATTAAGATCAAACAAGGGAATTAGTGGGTCCCATTTAAAAAAGAAATACTATTAAATTGCTTGGTCCCACTATCTTTCCCCATTAAGCTAAAGGTAAACACCCCCTAAGTATACTTATGGCCGATGCAACCATATAAAGCGATCGCCCATATAAAACTTCTTTTATGATTATGTGTTTATATTTCTTTTATGATTCACATATTCCAACAGTACTTGCCAAAAGACCGAAACTTATCAACTATCTATGATCTATCTAGTTGTATATTGTTAAGACTTGAGACTTTTGCATATTAGTTCTATTCGCACCACATGGTGTGTTGTGTTATACTGACATACTAGCAGGATTTTTAAAAACCGGATAAGGCATTGAACTTGCCATCCTAGCAGTTTGTTGGTTCAACCGGTCACTAGAACAGATGTTATTATAGTTAATTAGTTAAACCTACAAATGATGTAAAAAAAAGGATATTATTGATGAGTGTACGACATTCATGAAATTTTGAAAAATCACATAATCTCAATTTTTTCGACTTGAGTTCACCGAGTTAGGTTTATGACCTTAACTGTAAGGGTTTTGCTAACAACAACCCTTAAGGTTGTCGTTAACAATAAACTTTTCACCTATTATTCAAAAAGTTATGCATTGTCTAAACAAAATCATCATGAATTAGTTATTAGCTCCTATTATTTTTCAAACACATTTGTAATTCATTTCTTTCATTGGTTGTATAAGCGAAAAAGGCGGCAAATGTTTTTACTCATGTCTTAATTTTAGCATTATTTTGAAATAAGAAAAGTGGAGTTTGTTGTTAACCACAACCCTTCCCTAACTTTAATAGTCATTAAAATATGGGTTAATACATATAGATGTTATTAATGTTTACAAAAAATTTGATTTAAGTTACTTTTCTTTTTTTTTTTTGTTTAATTAGGGCACTAATGTATACGGGTTTGATTAATTAGGTTACTTTGTTGAATTTTGGTTAAAAAATGTTACAAAATGGTCCTTGTCGTTAGTCTGGCGTCACGAAATTAGTCCTTAGACCACAATATCGGTTAGTTTGACCGTTTTTCGTCAAGGAATTAGTCCCTAGACCAATATTTCGGTTAGTTTGACCATTTTTCTTACATTTTCGTTAGTTTTCTTACGTTTTCATACGTTTTCGCCTATTTTCTTAACTTTTTTGAAAAAAAATTAATTTCGAAAAAAAATTAATTTCGAAAAAAATTAATTTCGAAAAAAAAATTAATTTCAAAAAAAAATTAATTTCGAAAAAAAAATTAATTTCGAAAAAAAAATAATTTCGAAAAAAAATTAATTTCGAAAAAAAATTAATTTCGAAAAAAAGTCGCTTAATGTGTGAAAAGTTAAGAAAATAGACGAAAACGTATGAAAACGTAAGAAAACTAACGAAAACGTAAGAAAAACGGTCAAACTAACTGAAATATTGGTCTAGGGACTAATTTCGTGACGAAAAACGGTCAAACTAACCGATATAGTTGTCTAGGGACTAATTCCGTGACGCCCGACTAACGACAAGGACCATTTTGTACTTAAAATCTAACGAACGTTAACGTAAGTAACCTAATTCAACAAACTCGTATACATAAGTAACCTAATTCAACACACCCGTATACATTAGTGCCCTAATTAAACAAAAAAAAAAGAAAAGTAACTTAAATCAAATTTTTTGTAAACATTAGTAACATCTATATGTATTAACCCTTAAAATATTAACTATGATTTTTACCTTTTTCATCTAAACAAGAAGTTCCGTTCAATCCAAAAAATAAAAAAATAAAAAAAAAAAAAAAATCTAGACAAAAAGTAACTAGCAAACTATTCTGAAACACAAAGATTAATATACTAGGATAGAAGTGACTTGCTTGTCTTTAGTTGGAGACTGCTTTGGATGACGGAAGCAGGTGTACTAAGTATACTTATGGTCGATGCAAACCATATAAAACTTCAAAAAGTTCACTCTGCTACGCTATCAACCTTTAACACAATAGGACAACAAAAATAAGTTCATATAAGTTATAACAAGCATAAGGTTTTTTAAGAGGACTATATGATACTTGTATTCCTTACCCAATTCTCCAATTATGATCGAGATGAAAAATATGGAAATAGATGCATCAGATAACGTTTCAAGAGGCTCCTTCTTCAACAGTGTAAGAAGTATAGGAAAAACTGCTACCAACAGTACCACTGCCTGCAGCAGACAAGCACATCTTGTTACCCAATTGATAGAAATTAAGGTAAAAAACATGCGTTGTCTTCGCGGGTTGAGAATAGTAGAGAATTCTGACAAGATTTTGGAAATTTATGGTGTTCCCAAGTCTTCGTGTGCTTGATTACCATGCCATGTCGCGAGATACATTCAAAATGGATCCATTAGGGAGCGTGAGAGAATTGGTTCTATTTCGTGTGTTGATAGACAATACATGCATTTACTGACATGATTATATCGAAATTTCCTTTCCTCGAGAGTTTGACCCTCAAACTGATCATCTGAAGGCTAGAAACCTTAGAAATCACTCGTGTTTCCTTAAAGAGATTGACTCTAAATTTGTTTGACAACAAACAACTCAACATACAGGTTTATGCTCCAAAACTACTTTATTTCTGTTACAATGGCCGTAAAATGCCTAGTCTTTTGTTTCTAACCAATATCTCCCGAGCATATTAAACTCTTACGGAAGTTTAAGAAATCCAATCCCATTGATCGGTCGTTCTTTCTTAAGATGAGAGAACACTCAATTTATCAAGCAACTTTGACATTGCAATAAAAATAGATGGTTTAGTTTCACTGATAATCGACCTAGAAGATCTCAGAAGAAGGGTTCCGTTTCCAGCTAGGAGCGTGCAACAGCTATCGTTTAAGATATGTTTAGATGAACACTTGTTGAAGCTCTCAACTGTTCCCGATTTATTTTTTTCGATTTGCTATCCCCGTCATGTTAACGCATATTATAAGAACGGAAATAACTACTTGCACGAGCTAACGGTGATTGGGATGATGGAAAAAAATACGCCGGATCTCAAAGATATTGAAATAAAAAATCCGTGTAATGGGAAATAGGAAACCATGACAGATTCTTGGAGAAGTTTTCATTTCCATTTCGAACTTCCCCGGAGAAGTTTCCATGACGAGGCAAATGCCTACAATTCAGACGAGTTCAAATTAAATTGGTGATCTTGATAGACTGTGCCCTCGCTATCATCTTTGGTTCGATTATTTGATTCACTGTATCACTTTTTAGCATATTCTCTAGCTAATATGTTTATATACAATGATCTCATTAAGTATTAATATAAGGATAACATACCTGCAGTTGGGGGCAGGGGAATTTGCCTGCCTTCCCTTTGTAAAAAGTTTGAAAATGTACAATTTAGCCCCTCCGTAATGACTATACACATTTTCCCCTGTCCCCACCCTTTTTTACAAAGAGAAGCAGGCAATTGCCTCAGTTGGACTGCAGCATCATTTCCTATAATATAATGTTCACTTAATTCGAACAAAGATCTAATTTGGTACCAAATGATACGAAGATCTATTTTTCTATACACAGGAAGTACCTATTTCTATATATCTCTGATTTCAATCCTTAAATAACGTCAACCAAATATAAAGTTATCGCTATTATTATCGCTATCATTTTTGCAGATGCAACTATACAAGGTTACCATGATATTATGTAATAACCAGTACAAGTTTAAGCAAAAGAAATGCAATTGCACATGGTGTAATAGTAATTGCACTTTCGTCAAGTCTAACATTAAGGTGTACCTGTGTATAAGGGGCATGAATGCCTCATTGTAGAAATGCTTGTTGTCTATGTTTTTGACCGTTTACCATGAAACCATTTCTTCCCACGATGCAGACCCGCACCTCTAATTTCACGTTTCACATGTCCCTGCTTCTTAATTTCCTTAACCTCATCTTCTAATGACATATCCTTGAATAGCTTTGTAAGTTTTGGATCCTCTTTGATTCCAATAGATAACATCTCATCACGTAGTTCCTTAGCCTTAAATGTTAACCCATGCTTCACTAACCCTTCCACCATTATCATAAAATGGGCAGAATCAGGTGAAACTTTATATTCTTTCATTTTCACCCAAATTTTCAATGCAACTTCAGCCTCGTTTAATTGCAAAAACTTACCAAGAAGTATAAGAAAAGTATCACTGTTTGGATCATTTCCAGATTTCATCATTCGCTCTAAAAGTTCAAAACTTTCTTCAAAACTAACACCTTTGCCTTCAAGAAACGCGTGGTATGTGTCAATATTCGGATTTATATTTTCGTCCAACATCTTAGATAGTGTACTTCTTGCATCATCTAGTTTTCCAGCTTTACATAACGGACGTATTAAAAAATTGTAAGTGCTGGAATCGGGAATCAAACCCATTTCCTTTATTTTGTCCAACATTCTGAAAGCTTCTTCATGGCAATTCTCGTGTGCAAGTACATAGACCAAGGAATTATAAACTCTTATATTTGGTTTCCACCCTTTTTTCTTCATTTCATCATACAATCTAAGCGATTCAAAGAGGTTGTTGACTTTAGAGAAACAAGAAATCATGTGTGTATACGAATCTTCATCTGGGATTACACGGCATTTGTCCATTTCTTTCCAAATTCTCTTGGCTTCAGTTATATCAGTGTATACATTACACCAGCCACTAAGAATAATGTTGAAGCCCTCGGTTTCAAGTGGAAAGAGCTTTGCGTTTAAAAACATGAACTCTTCAGCCTCTTCAACGTTTCCATGCTTACAGAGTGTGTCTAAAAGTGTATACGATGCCTTCTGATCAGGACTCAGTTTAAACCTTTCCATCAATTGGAATGCACGAATAGCTTCAGCTGGTTCGTTTGCAGCCGCATATCTATTCAAATACAAATAACCAAATAAGCAACAATCCATACAAATTAAAACTGTAAATTGCAGTCCAAATAAGAAAGTCGAACATTTGAATATTAATTTAAAGTCATCAACCTTCGAGACAAAGGAAACTAGAATTGCTATTTACTAGTATTTAATCAATACTTATTTTAGGTCACCAACATGATAAAATTTCATGTTCTCGTAAAGGCTACCAACAACGAAATAGGTTACTTGTTAATAGTTTAACAGACTGATAGTCAAATAACCCCAAGGGGCAGGGCGTGTGGGCAAGTCAGCATTGCTAGTTATCAACGTTATGGTAGTTTACTAGTCAAATAACTAAAAGGGGAATATAAGAGTATGTCGTTAATCTAAATAATCGTTACCTATCAATCAGGATGAACATTGGAGGTTGAGTGTCCATAGAAGACTCTCGATACAAATCCTTAATCAAACACCAAGCATTACTAAACTTCTTATGATTCCCCAACACCCATACCATCAACCTCCAGCTTTTTTCATCACAACATTGCCATTTCCGACCCCATTTAAATACTAAAAATGCCAACTTCCATTCATCTCTCAACTCCCATATCACTAAATTAATCAAATCCTCACTCGGTTTAACACCCGAAGCATCAAGAAAGTCATCCGATTCTGCGCCTTGTAAACTAACACTACTCCTTAATAACTTAACTAAATTTGTTACACCTGAATTGGTGGTTTCATTAGTGGAGTTTGCTAACTGGGTGAAGTTTACGGGGGTATGAAAATGAGATGGTTTGAATGTCGAAAAGTGGGCGCGAGGTGTTCGATGAAATGCCTCAAAGAAAGTATTTTTTGAATTGGGAGATGTAAAAACATGTTGGGTGACAAGTGATGTTGTAATTAAGGATTTGAATACGTGGGAATGTGTGTGTTTGTTGATTTTGCCAATGAGATTAGTAGAAAACATTAATGAGTTTAAGCGTTTAACTTAGTTTTGCAGGATAGTGTGTGTTTTTAACGGTATTAACTGAAATAGGTGTTCGTTCAAAAAACAAAAAAAAAATAAAAAATGAAATAGGTGTCCGGGCTTTTAGGGGCTTCAGTGTAAATGGGCCTGTAGGTCTTGTTAATAAGTTGCAGTGATCACATGGATACCATTTTTTTTCTTAGAATAATTGTTACCGTTTCCGGAGCTACTCTAGCTCTTGCTCAAAAAGACATTAAGAGGGGTTTAGCCTATTCCACAATGTCTCAATTGGGTTATATGATGTTAGCTTTAGGTATGGGGTCTTATCGCAGTGCCTTATTTCATTTGATTACTCATGCTTATTCAAAAGCGTTATTGTTCTTAGGGTCGGGATCCGTTATTCATTCAATGGAAACTCTTGTTGGATATTGTCCAAAAAAAAGTCAGAATATGGTCCTTATGGGGGGTTTAACAAAACATGTACCAATTACTAAAAATTCTTTTTTATTAGGTACACTTTCTCTTTGTGGTATTCCACCTCTTGCTTGTTTTTGGTCCAAAGATGAAATTCTTAATGATACTTGGTTGTATTCACCTACTTTTGCAATATAAAGTGTCTATCTTTCTAATGTTTTCTAATTTTAAGGTTTCAATAAGACTACTTTGTTTTAAAATAAGCGTTCACTTTTAAATTTTATACTATCAAAATGTTTTCAAAAGTCAAGATGAAATATTATTTGTGGAGAATGATGGTCTTATTTCTCTGTACGCAAATTAAAAGCAACATTTATTGTGGCATAAAGAGAATATAATACTATATGAGTAGTATATATGATACTATTGGGAGTTACCCATGTTTTAGTAACGAGGTTTGCTAACGGGTGCCCACCGGGCACTTCATAAAATATAAAAAATGCATTTAATGTGTAGTTAATACACTTAAACTTTTCTTTTTGAATAAAAAATGCATTTAATAAGCATTAATTAAACTTTTAAATTACTATAATTAAATGTGATTTTTCATTTAATGCACTTAAACTTTTCATTCATGTACATCTTAAAAAGTGTCCAATGGGCATCCGTTAGCAAATCCCTTTAGTAATTAATGGTGTAATATACAAGTTCGAATACACTACAAGTTTGCACCACACGATACATGAGGTTGAATTGCTTTACACATAGATAACCAACTGTAACAAGATTCTAAACACGTTCGGGTGGTCGGGGAAGCATAATATGTATAGAAAAAGAGAGAGAGAGAGAGAGAGAGAGAGTAGAGAGATAAAGTGGAAAGTGTTACATCCGGAACCCGTTTTAAAGTATTTATATTCGAGAAAGCTATTGTGATAGTTTGACTATGACTTTTATGATTCGGGAGACTCGATATGATTGGTTAGTCAACAGAAGTTAAGTTGTAGTCAAACCCGATAGTCCAACTATAAATATAGATATTATGTAAATGGTTCTACAAAGTATTGTGTGTCACAAGTATTAGAGAAAAGAACTCGAGGGACGTAAGTTGCCAAAAACCCAAAATGATACTAGAACCATCTTGTTTTAGTACTAGAACAACTTTGTTTTAACCTGTTAAGACTTAATTTGAAAGGATTCTCCTGCCAAGGACCATTCTTGCCAAGGACCATTCTTGCCAAATGACTAAAAATGGATAGAAATGACTAAATTGCCCTTAAGTTGATATCTAAATAAGTGATAGATCCTACATACTTCCAGATTTGTGTAGGTATGTTTGTGGTGTACTGGTGTCGGTGTAGAAAAGAGAAAAAGGAAGGAAACCATATAAGCTTGATGCTCGATGATTGTAGTATGTGATGAAGGTTTTAGTGTTTCATATTAAAAGATAAGCCTACCTATGATGTATTGATTAATTAACACAGATAAGTAAAACGTAAATATAAAAACACAAAGTTTTTCAACGTTTAAATTCTTATTAAAAATCAATCAAAGAATCTATTACCCAAGTGTTTGCGGAAAACAGTTGGGATTGAATAGACAAGGTATGGTTTGTCTCCTATCTAAACTCAAGATATTCTTGAGTGGTAACAATATTGACCCACTGAGCTATCTCAGGGACTTAGTTACTCTTTGTAAGAGAAAAGTGGTTTTGTGAAAGTCTAAGCTTTTAATGCACAAAACTTATCCCACTTTTCTCCATCTGTTTCTATTTATACACAAGTATCAAAGAGTACTGAAGATTAAAATACAAAAAGAATAAGAAAGCGTGTCTGACAACTACAACAGTATTTGTCATTTCCAAGAACCAATAGGAATGGGCCAAAAAGTCTTCGAGTGTCAGTTCTGACACTTCTTGACTTTTAGCCGTTTTAGGGAAGGCTTGTTTCTGGCCCGATAAGACTTCTCCTTATCTCTTCAAACTCTTCCCGCTCAATCCGCCTTTCTTTCAGGCTTCAGGTTCTTCAGTCTTCGCCTTCAGTCTTCAGTCTTCAATCACTTATTGTTGTTGAGGAGACTGAGGTTCAGTGAGTTCTTATCCAATACTCACTGAACCCATAACCTTCTTCTTTGGCTCAAGTAACACTCAGGGAGTTCCGCCTCACTGAGTGGTGAGTCTTTCTTCTTAGACTCGTCCTGAGCATCTTAAAGGTAACTCACTGAGTGACTGTTCACTCAGTGACTTAAGAATGTTTTCGGTTGATTAACACTTAGCGTAATTTGTATTGAAATCTGTTTTCAGGATCCTTGGGTACTGACGGCCCAACAATCTCCCCCTATTTGGATATAAATTATGCCTAAGTGTTTTGATCAGTTATGAGTGAGCAAATGGGCTTCTCCTCATACTGAATATACTAGAAAGCTATTAAGGACACTGAAATAACAAAAACATGGGCCATCAATTTTATTAATATCATTACAAAGTCCTAATATCTAACATAATACTCAGGGTTCTCGTACTCAGCTTTCCAAGATACCCAAGAGTTTCAGTTTAGCTTTCTTCGACACTAACACTTCTTTGTCAGGTCGCTCTTTCATCATCCTGTCCAACAGCTTGACAAACTCTTCATTATCAGGACCCTTCACTTGAAGTGCCATTAGCTTGTATGCTAAGAGAGTTTTCGTTTCCACTAGCTTGATATCACTGACTCGTTGAATGGTTGAACTCATCGACAAAGAATATGCCATACTCAGGTTCCTTGATGACCAGGTTGGGAACAAACTTAACTCCCTGAGGAGGAGTCCTGTTGCAGTGAAGAGCAGCTATGAATTGTTAAGGCTCCTAACCCACAGCTTTTCTTTTCCTCCCGGTCTTCTGAGTATGCTCAGGGATTGACAGTCCCTGAGAAGCAAGCGCCTTCTCATGATCTATTCCAAGACTCTTAGCCACTTTTTCAAGTTCCTCATATTTGGCGTTCAGTGTCTTGAGAAGGCTTGGAACGATCTTGCCATGCTTCTTCCTGAGGATGGGCATCATCATGTCCCATTCCCTTAACCCATATTCTGAGAATCTGAAGGGTTTATTAACCTCAGACTTTCTTGGTCCCCTGTGAACCGTAACGCTTATTGGGTTGGTGAGGTGAATGGTCATGTCAGTGATTGTGCCTTCTCTCTTGGTCTTTGTCATATGCCACATATACCTCTCATAGGTTTTGTTCCTTCTTTCTTCTCTGAGCTTTGCCTGCTCATTGGCTTCCTTAATGATGTCAGCCTGAAGCTTGAGGAATTCTTCCCCCTTGATGTCTTTGTCAGTCTCCTTGATCACTTCTTTGGCAACCTCAACAATTACAGGTCTGTTGAGTTGCTCAACTTTTTCTTTGGCCCTTCTTATGTCCTGTTGATGCAAGACTTCGGCCACTTCTGCTGGAGTCCCAAAGAATGTCTTTCCTCCATCTAACTCAACCATAAATGGTGCATCAGGGGCTGGACGCCTTTCAGTTGATGCATGAACCAATTGTGTTTGAGGAGGATCTTCAGTCACCATGATTCCCTTCCCTTTGTCAGTGGGAAGGGGTTGACTGGTGGAGGTCTCAGGGATTTCTGTTGCTACTGCTTCAGGTTGTTCAGGGTTTGCAGCAACAATAAGTGCAAAAGACTGAGGTTGAGAAGTTGGATCATCAAGTTTCTCCCCCTCAACAGATGCAGGAACTTCAGTGTATGCACCTGTTGACTGAGGAGTTGGGGTAACCGAAGAGGCCTGAAGAATTGAGAGGATGCTGGAGACCATTTTCTTCATTTCAGAGGTCTCATTCTTCAGTGTGGACATTTCTGCTGCCATGGCATTCTGAGTGGAGGTGAGTTCAATGATCTTGGTTGTGTAGTGGTTGATCAGCTCATTATGTTTTGTTGAGAGCTGATCATAGGCTGAGGACATTTTGTTCAGGTACTCCTTGGAATCAGCGGCTAACTGATGAATAGAATCTTGTTGAGACCTGATGGTTTTGAGATCCACCCCCTGAAGAAGCTTTAGAAGCTCAGTGATGTTGGTGGAGGTGGTGGTCTGAGTATCCATGTACTCTTTCAACTTTGTGATCAGGGTGGGATCATCTCCGAGTTCTTCCTGAATATGATCAAGAGCCTTCAGTATGTTGGTGAGCTGCTTATCTTGTTCAGATCCCATATAATCGAGAGATTCCCTCAGGTCACCGAGTTGTTTGTTAGTGAGTTTGGCGACCTGAAGCACTTTGCCCTGAGATTCTTCAACAGTAGCCCTGAAGTCAGCATAGTTGGTTGCTGCTTCAGTATGCTGTTCCCATTGTTCTTCAGTAAGCTCACTAAAGAGAGCATGGTTGGCTTTGTGGAGAAATTTTACCAGCTGCCTTTCAGTGAGCGAAAGAACATTGTCATATTTCTGCAACCACTGAAGAGTAGCGGGAGCAGAAGAGTGACCTGATGATGATGATGATGTTGGGTTGGTTAGGGGTTGTTGATCCTCAGGAGGAGGAGATGATTGTTGTTGCTCAGGGTGCGGAGGAGAGTTGTATGTTTCAGTCTCCATTTCCTCCTCAGCACCAAAAACATCTTCATCGCCAAAATCAACCATTTCCTCCTCTGACACATCGTCCAGCAGTCTTTCAAGATCTGCCAGAGTAGGAACCCTGCGGGAATCCGGCTCCCCCTCAGAAGAGGGCTCACCTTTGTTGTGGCCAGGTTCTGACCCCTCCAAGTGTACTGAGTGGGTTTTCTCAGCCTGGACCTTGGAGTCAGTTCCTGAGTGACTGGATCCGCCATGAGGGGTTTTGGGTTCCGTATCAGCGGGTGGTTTCAATCCTTCTGAGTCTTTGTCCCCCTGAGTGCCTTCAAGGACTGGTGGGAGTTCTCCAGTACTATCATGAGGCACTGATTGTGATTGTTGGTGGACCCCCTTCCCATCAGGGTTGTACTGCCCTTCTGAGGTTTTAGGGTCCTTGTCTCCCTGAGATCCTGAGTGTGATTTCTCAGGACCGTAAGCAGGATGTGATTCGATGTGGGTCCCCTTCTCAGTAGAGTAGTGCTGCTCTACCGAGGATTCAGGACCCTGTACTCCCTCAGGCAAAGGTTGTGATTGACTAATGCCTTCATCGGGATGTGAGAGGGTGAAGGTTCCAGACCCCACTGACTTGTGTATGTCAGTAGGGCCATGAGGAAAGGTTTTGCCCGAGGACACTGAGGATGATTTCTCAGTATCCTCCGTTGGCGTTTGTTTTATGGTCAAGAGGGTCTAAGTGATGGGTGTCTCAAAGGTCTTGGCCATAGTTTGCCTTTCCTTAGGCTCTGAGGTAGAAGTCCCAAGGGCGAGTGATTTGGGTTTAACCACCTTCTTGGTCCCTGCCTTATTTTTCTTCTTCTCCTGCTTTGTAGGAGAAGGAACAGGGGAAACAACATTTTCCCCCTGAATAACTACCAGCATGTAGTCGGTCAGGGGTACTGGTTGTACCTCAGTAAGGTCTCTTGAATAGTTGGCTTTATGAAGGAAGTTAGGTTTAGAACCCTCAACGTCAGGCCTAACATAATCAGAGCCTAGTAACTCCTGAAGCAAACAGGAAATGAACCTAGGGTAAGACATGTGTCTTTGCCTAGATTTTCCTGAGAGCTTGGCTACGAGGTCTCGGAAGATTATTCCTCCGATGTCAATTTTTCTACCCTCCAGGAGACTGAACACCATCAATTGTTGTGATGCATTCAATTGCTCCGTGAAGGATTTATTGCCTCCAAGGACCTGAATGAAAAAGGTCATCAGGATCCTCCAGACAGGGGAGAACCAAGTCTTAACTATTGGTGCTTTGGCCAATAATGTTCCTGAGGCCACATCAGGTTGTTTTTGGTCATGTGGCCCTAGTAAAAGTAATTCGGCCTTTACTTCTTGGTCAGTGGGGTTGGGCTCAAAGTTCTCAGTGAAATCAAGACCTGTGGCCTTAATGAAGGTTGGGTAATCCAGGGAGAGGGTCCTTCTCTCATTCATCACTGAGAACGTGATTATTGAGACTTTGGTGTCCTCAGGGCTTGTTGCCACTGCTTTACACCAGAATTCCCTCAGATAGTCATTATATATAACTGAGGGGGTTTTTGTGAACGCCGTAGCAAGAAAGCAGTTTTGAAGATATTTAACCACATTCTTGTACGCCGAAAATTTTTCGGGGTAGGCAAAGTTTCCTACGACGTTATTTTTGGTCATATCCACGCCCTCCATTGTGAATTCCACATTTGGGGCGTAGGTTATAGCTTTAGAAGTAGCCATTTTTTTGAAAGGTCTTGGTTTTACAAGAAAATGGTCTGATTTTCTAAAGAAGGAAGAACACACAATAGTTTTGGAAGAAAAGGGCAGAGTTTGCTTAAGATTTTCTAAATGTGTGTGTGTTAATCCGTTTTGGGGGTATTTATAAGAAAGTGGAGGGAAGGGTGGTTTGGGTATTAAGCGAATTATTCTCAAAAATTTGAAAAACGTTTTGTATAAAATGTTTGGGATCCGCATTAAATGCCACCACTCCACTTTCCCTGGTTTTGAGCAACAATCGAGGTGAATAGTTGTGCCGTCTGCAAAAAAGTGTAATTTGTAGAGATTACATCATCACATATTTTTTTATGTGAGAGAAGAGGCATTAAATTCCAAGTGGGCAAGTGGGGCCCCAGAGGTGGATGCCAGAAGGAAAAAGAAAAAATATTCTTATATTAAATAAGAATTCAATTACCAACCTCGGAAATTTACTAACTAGATACTTAGAGCATTTAAGTTAGCATTGAATGTCATTTTGAGGGCCCTGAATGACTTTTCATTCAGTGAAGGGTTCAGGGAAGGTGATTCAGTGATCATTTTCACTGAGGAACACATTGGGTCAGGGACCTGAGGTTTTTAGAATTTACACTTTGTTGGATGGATTCAATCAGTGGACTGATTCTCAATATCTAGCATTCCTAATTCAGCTTTCAGTCTTGTCAAAGTTGGTTCATCCAAAGGTTTGGTGAATATATCAGCTAGCTGATATTCAGTAGGAATGAAGTGTAATTCAATGTCACCATTCATGACATGGTCCCTGATAAAGTGATATCTAATATCAATGTGTTTTGTTCTCTGATGAAGAACAGGGTTTGTTTGAGATGGCAATTGCACTTGTGTTATCACAAAAGATGGGAACCATCTTATACTGGATTCCATAGTCACTGAGTTGACTTTTCATCCAGAGTACACTTGCACAACAACTGGCAGCTGCAACATATTCAGCTTCAGCTGAGGACATGGCAACTGATTGTTGCTTCTTAGCACTCCAACAGACTACTTTCCCACCAAGGATTTGGCAGGAGCCTGAGGTACTTTTTCTGTCCATGTTGCATCCAGTATAGTCAGAGTCTGAGTATCCTTTGAGATCAAAGCCTGAACATTTTGGATAGTATAATCCAAGGTTTGGAGTACCTTTCAGGTACCTGAGTATCCTTTTCACAGCTGTGAGATGAGATTCTCTTGGGTCAGATTGATATCTGGCACACAAACAAACTGAGAATTGGATGTCAGGCCTTGATGCAAATAGATACATCAGTGACCCAATCATTCCTCTGAAAAGAGTTTGATTTACTGGTTTTCTAGTAAGGTCAGGACCAAGGTTGTTTGGTGGAACCATGGGAGTTTTGACTGAGGCACAGTCACTGAGCTCATACTTCTTCAGTAGGCTTCTGACATACTTCTCTTGACTGATAGAGGTTCCTTTATCAGTCTACTTGATTTGCAGTCCAAGGAAGTAAGTCAGTTCTCCCATCATGCTCATTTCAAATTTCTTTTCCATCAGTTTTTCAAATTGTTTGCAAAGTTTATAACTTGTTGAGCCAAAGATGATGTCATCAACATATACTTGTACAAGTATGACATCATTATTTGTCCTGTAGATAAACAATGTGTTGTCTATCTTGCCTCTGAAAAATTTGTTTTGGATCAGGAAGGCTGAGAGAGTTTCATACCATGCCCTGGGTGATTGTTTCAGTCCATAAAGGGCTTTGTTAAGCTTGCAGACATAGTCAGGAAACTCACTACTTTCAAATCCAGGAGGTTGCTGAACATAAACTTCTTCTTTCAGTGAGCCATTTAAGAATGCACTTTTTACATCCATTTGGTACACTTTGAAGTTCATGTAGGTTGCAAATGCAAGGAAGATCCTGATGGCTTCCA
This sequence comes from Artemisia tridentata subsp. tridentata, assembly GCA_021014915.2. Taxonomy (NCBI): domain Eukaryota; kingdom Viridiplantae; phylum Streptophyta; class Magnoliopsida; order Asterales; family Asteraceae; genus Artemisia; species Artemisia tridentata. The sequence goes on along the minus strand of CP139504.1, from coordinate 143,251,979 downwards.
TCCTTGCCACTGGTGCAAATGTTTCTTCATAGTCAATGCCTTCTTTTTGATTATAGCCTTTGGCTACAAGTCTGGCCTTGTTTTTAATGACTATGCTATTTTCATCAGATTTATTTTTGAACACCCATTTCATCCCAATGACTGAAACATCTTCAGGACATTTGACCAAGGTCATTACCTTGTTTCTGTCAAATTGTTCCAGTTCATCATGCATGGCCTGAACCCAACTTGGATGTGTAAGTGCTTCTTTGACACTTTTGGGTTCAATTGTGGAGATGAAGTCCACAAATAGGCATTCATTGGCAGAGGATGCTCTTAATTGTGCAGCCATGCTTCTAGTGAGCATGCCTTCAGTAGGCTCTCCAATTATATTGACAAGTTCTATATCCTGAGACCTAGTCCAACTGTCCTGAGGTCTTGGAAACTGATTAGAACTTGAGGAGGCCTGATTGGTGGGGTCTGGTGCAGACACATGATGATTTTCAGCATCTTGAGTGTCTGACTGGGTTGACTGATCACTGAGATTGTTTGGTTCCTGAGCACTGTATTCAGACTGATGGATTGTATCAGTACTTCTTTGTGCTTCAACAAACTCAGTGATGGTTGGGTTAGGAAGGTTGTGAGGGATGATGTAGTAGGAGATGTCAGCATTTGCTTGGTACTGAGTGGAAGGATCATTGTCAGGATGATGTTCATCAGGAGGGTATCTTGATGAATCATCAATTCCTATTTCTTTCACTGAGGTGTTAGAGACACTGATTACATCAGTGCTCTCATCAAAGGTAACATGGAATGTTTCCTCAGTTTGCTGTCTCCTAGTGTTGAACACCCTGAAGGCCTTTAAGACAAGTGAGTATCCTAGGAAGTATCCATCGTCAGCTTTGGGATCAAATTTCCCTAAGTGATCCTTGTGATTATGAATAAACACAGGGCACCCAAAGACATGAAAGTAGCTGATGCCAGGGATCCTTCCCTTGAATAACTCATAAGGGGTTTTGCTATGTCTCTTGACAATGATGGATCTATTTTGTGTATAACAGGCAGTTTTAACTGCTTCAGTCCAAAAGTGTTTGGAAAGGACTGATCCATTTAGCATTGTCCTGGCAGCTTCAATGAGTGTTCTATTCTTCCTTTCAGCAACACCATTTTGTTCAGGTGTGTAAGGAGAGGAAAATTTTTGGGAAATTCATTTCTCATCACAGAAACATTCAAGTTCATAGTTTTTGAACTCTGTTCAATTGTCAGTCCTAATCTGTTTGACTTTAATGTCATTTTGATTTTCAATGTTCCTGACAAAGGACATGATTGTTTCAGCTGCCTGACTCTTTTTTAACAGGAAGTAAACCCAAGTGTATCTTGAGTATTCATCCACAATGACCAGAGTATACTTCTCATGGTTAATGGATCTAGGACTTATGGGCCCAAAGAGATCCATATGGAGAAGATGAAGGCAGTTCCTGATGGAAAAGTTTGTTTTGGTTTTAAAGGATGCTCTATGATGTTTACCTTTTTCACAGGCAGAGCAAGGTTTATCCTTTGAAAACACAAGTGATGGTAAGCCAAGGACCTTGTTTTGTTTTACAAGTTTGTTTATGTTTTTGAAGTTCAGGTGGGAGAGTCTCTTATGCCAAAGCCAGTTGAGGGTTTCAGTGGCCTGAGCAAAGAGACAAGTTCCATTCTGAGTTAAACTGGACATGTCTAACACATAAACATCTTGTCTTCTTGGTGCAATAAGGACAACTTCCTTATTTTCATTGAAGATGGTTCCTTGCTTATCATCAAACTGAACTATGTACTTTGCATCACATAGTTGACTGACACTGATCAAATTATACTTAAGACCATTGACATAAGCTATCCTAGTAAAGACTATACCACTACAGTTTACTGAACCATAAACTTCAGTGAGACATGATGAATTATCAGCAAATATCACCTTGGGTCCTGGTTCTTCTACATATTTGTGCAGATATTCTTTCACACCAGTCATGCTCCTTGAACATCCACTATCTAGATGCCAAACAGGCTCCCTGGCATGCCTCTGTACAAATGGTAAACTGAGTTAGTTCTTTCTAGGACCCCTCATCTTGGAGGGCTTGACTTTAGTAGTCTTCTTAAAAGTAACAATTGATTCATGGTCAGTGGTTGAGTGGACTGAGCTACCACAGGTTTTGCATTTGATTGCAGAGGTAGACTCAGTAGAGTGAGAGGATGACTTGGTCATACCTTTTCTGGTCTGAATGACCTTCTCATGTCCTGAGGTGTTGTGAGTGGGATCTCTACAAATTTCACAACAGTTGTTCATTAGACAATCCTTAGGATGGTGGTCATTGAAGCCATAGTGGGGGCAAGGTGCAAAAGGCTTGGCCTTTTGTTTCTGTTTCTGTTTAGAATCAGAAGGGTATTTTAAATCCTATGCTTTAAAGTTTGCCATCTTTGATATGGCTGTGTATGATTGGTGATCAGAGGTCCTGTGATCTTCCCTTTTGCATATCATGCAGTAAAGGATTCTATAACAATCATCAGTGAAATGATTGGTATAGTGACATAGCTCACACCTTTTCAGGGATTTGGAGGGTTTTGGTTTGGTGCTTGAGGAAGCTGATTTGGTTTCCTTCATCTTGGATTGAGAAGGTTTCTCAGAAGATTCAATCTTCTCACTCAGCTTCCTGACAAGCTCAGCCAACTGATCAATTTTTGAGTCAGGGCTTTCTGTTTTTACTTCAGAAGGGACTGAAGTTGATGAGTCATCAGAATGAACTGAGACTTCAGGGGTTTGCCTTTTCAGGATGGTTTTTCCCATTCCTGGATTCTCCTTTGGAGAATACTGAGAGTAGACCAATGGTGGGAGGTCTGAGCATGGTGCAGCACCCTGAAGGATATTCAGTGGTGGGAGTGGTGTGAATGATTCTGATTTAGACTCATTGACTGACTCAGTACTACTGGGTTGGTCAGTGAGTCCAAACATATTTTTAAGAGCCTGACTTTCAGGAAGCAAGATTTTTCCAGTCTCAAAGTTTGGTAACTTACTGACTGGGTTGTCCCTGACAATCCAGTCATTTGACTTGGGTTGCATTTCCTGCTCAAAAGATATGCCAGCTGGAATAAAAGTCTTTTCCCTGTGACTATCACTGGGGGTTTCAGTGAGTTGGTCTATTCCTATAATTTTCTTGTTATTATTAGGAATTAGACTCACAGTTTCATAGACTTTGGGGTTCTTTTTAGTCCAGCCTTCAATGACAGCCTTTTCTTTGTTAAGTTCATTTTGAAGGGCTTGATTTTGTTTCAAAATCTCTGTGTTTTGAATTTGTAGTGTAATAGTTTCTAACTTGGCTTGTTTTAATACAAGCAATTCATCTCTACACTTATTCAGTTCTAACACAAGATTGTTATATTTTGAAAGCAAATTAAGCCTTTGTTCTTCTACAAACTTAAGATCTACACAAATATAATTCATATAGGACTGCCAGTCAGAATCATCATCCATTGAAAGTAAAGTGTTTACCTTCTTCATGGTTATGTTCACCCATTCTCCATTCCTTGGATGGCTTTTTCCAACAGCCACCTGATCACCTTCAGAAAGTGCCATCAGTGCACTTACTCTAATTTCCTCATCTTCTGAGGAGACCTCTTCTTCATCCCAATCATAAGCTTCTGCTACAAGAACCTTGTTCTTTGTCTGAATAGGTTTAGCTTTCCTGAGACATTGAGGGATTAGTTTCAAGAAGAGCAAGTTTAGCCTTAGCTTTCCTATATTTAGCCTCAAAGTCTTTTTGACCCTTTTGAACATTATTGTTTTGAAAATGTTGGGTCGACTAAAGCATTCTAGGTTGAAACTTGCTAGTTCCTGAGGAACTGTTTCCAAAAAATTTATAAGAGGGTTCTGAGATGGTTTTTGAATAACAGTCTCTAGCAAAGTGGCCCTTTTTACCACATTTGAAACATTCAGTGGTTTCATTTGCTTTAGCTTTTGAAAAGTTTGACTGATTTCTTTTGATAAAACGTTTTGAATTTGCAAGAAGTGCCCTTTCTTGGAATTCCAAGTTTAAGTCATTTAGGTACTCATCACCAGTTCTTTCATCAATCTCATCTTCAGAATCCTCTTGAAAATCCTGCACAACACCATTAGAATAAAAGGCAGTTAATATGGGTGAGGAGGTCAGGGCCTTTTTGGACTCAAGAGCTTTTGAGTCTGGGTATCTCCTAGAGATTAAGTTTTCTTTATAGACAAACTTCCCATAGATCTCAGGGAGCTCAAGGGTCTGAATGTGATTAGCATTCCTGAGGCCCTGTGAGAAGTTTAGCCACTTCTCAGGGAGACTGTTGACAAAGCCAACATTTGTCTCATACTTAGACAAAACTACACCATCATTTGATAATTCGTTTATCAGGGTCTTGTATCTGGTATATGTCTGAGAGAGACTTTCAGAGTCCTTTGCCCTGAACGTATTGTACTCAAGTTTCAGGTCCATGATCCTGTTTTCATTGGTATCTGAGGGACCTTCAAAGCTATTAATCAAGTCATCCCAAGTTTGCTTGGCTGTTGAACAGTTAATGACTGATTCCATTATATCGTCAGGAAGACAAGATATAATTATGCTTTTTAGGCGTTGGTCTTGATTGACCACCCTTCTTTCATCAATGGTCTACTGAGCTTCAGGCTTGTTTAGTCCCTCAGCAGTCTTAGGGACATAAGGACCTTCTTTGACACAAGTGATGTAGTATGGTTCCATACCAGTCAAGTTGCAAAGCATTCGCTTTTTCCACTTGCTAAATTTTCCAGCTTCGAGTCTGGGGGCAACAGCTGAAAAGCTACCACCCTTTTTATCGACGAGCTGGGGCACGTTAATTTCAGCCATAGTAGGATCTTGGTTTTAAAAACCTTGAGCACTCTTAGTTTTTGAAAAGATTTTATAAACCAGAGGCTCTGATACCACTTGTTGTTCCCTTAACACACTTAGAAGTAACTATAAAGTTAATCTAATTGTGTTTATGACTGAGATTAATGTATTGATTAATTAACACAGATAAGTAAAACGTAAATATAAAAACACAAAGTTTTTCAACGTTTAAATTCTTATTAGAAATCAATCAAAGAATCTATTACCCAAGTGTTTGCGGAAAAACAGTTGGGATTGAATAGACAAGGTATGGTTTGTCTCCTATCTAAACTCAAGATATTCTTGAGTGGTAACAATATCGACCCACTGAGCTATCTCAGGGACTTAGTTACTCTTTGTAAGAGAAAAGTGGTTTTGTGAAAGTCTAAGCTTTTAATGCACAAAACTTATCCCACTTTTCTCCATCTGTTTCTATTTATACACAAGTATCAAAGAGTACTGAAGATTAAAATACAAAAAGAATAAGAAAGCGTGTCTGACAACTACAACAGTATTTGTCATTTCCAAGAACCAATAGGAATGGGCCAAAAAGTCTTCGAGTGTCAGTTCTGACACTTCTTGACTTTTAGCCGTTTTAGGGAAGGCTTGTTTCTGGCCCGATAAGACTTCTCCTTATCTCTTCAAACTCTTCCCGTTCAATCCCGCCTTTCTTTCAGGCTTCAGGTTCTTCAGTCTTCGCCTTCAGTCTTCAGTCTTCAATCACTTATTGTTGTTGAGGAGACCGGGGTTCAGTGAGTTCTTATCCAATACTCACTGAACCCATTACCTTATTCTTTGGCTCAAGTAACACTCAGGGAGTTCCGCTTCACTGAGTGGTGAGTCTTTCTTCTTAGACTCGTCCTGAGCATCTTGAAGGTAACTCACTGAGTGACTGTTCACTCAGTGACTTAAGAATGTTTTCGGTTGATTAACACTTAGCGTAATTTGTATTCAAATCCTGTTTTCAGGATCCTTGGGTATTGACGGCCCCAACATTATTCAAGTAAGTAATCTCATATCTTGAGTTTAAATAATGAATCGGTGAATTAGGGTTCATGAACCCTAATTTGGGGAAAGTGGGCAAATGATGTTTTAAGTTAAATTGAAGAATTATAGTGATTATGAGTCTAACTTTTTACCAACCCCCGTATCAAAACCGACAGCTATTTGTAGTAACAACATATGGAGATAACCCGATATGTCGAACTTGAGAATGAAGTAAAATCCCGTGAGAGAGAGAGAGAGTAGAGAGATAAAGTGGAAAGTGTTACATCCGAAACCCGTTTTAAAGTATTTATTTATGAGAAAGCCATTGTGATAGTTTAACTATGACTTTTATGAGTCGGGAGATTCGATATGATTGGTTAGTGAACAGAAGTTAAGTTGTAGTCAAACCCGATATGATTGGTCCAACTATAAATATAGGTATTATGTAAATGGTTCTACAAAGTATTGTGTGTCACAAGCTTGGTTTAAAAATGCGCGCATCATTGCGTAATTTGCGCGCATCATTGCATTGCATTTAGGATTTCGCATCATGGTGCCTAATGCGAAGCCATCCCAAAATGCGCTCGCATTCAAACCCGATAGACCACAATTTGGCGCATTTGTATATTGCTAGCAACGGTCGCAATTGTCGCAATATGGAATTTAGGTAATTGTGGAAAAATTAAACCATTTAGAAGCAGCTAAAATATTTTAATGGACTTTAAAAAATAGAAGTTGTTTGAAGACGTCCAAAACAAACACAATAACAACATCCAACTTACCCTACATCCAAATTACCTTTTGGTTCATGATCATGTACCATTAACATGATTTGAAATCACGCAAACAATCTTCTTATTATAGCTTCATGTTGTGCAAGAGTTCATATTGTTCTTTGATCATACGTAATCATATATGTTATATAATTGCGCTAGAAATCATATATGAGGTTCATAGTTGACTAAAATATTTAGTTTTGACTTTTACTATTGATTTAGTTATGAATGAATTAAGATTGTTAGCCACTCATATAACTTATAAGTATACCTTTAATACATTATAACATCATGTCATGATTTATATGTATAGAATGTAGTCTAATCGTTCACGGTCAACCGCATTAGCTGGTAACAATAACAAGGATCCAAGCGAAAATTATTGAATTCAAGATCTAAAAAGTAAAAATAAATTTACATGTTCATCTTGGTTGAAAGTAACTATAGGAGGAGGGTCTCATTAAAAACAAGATTTAGTTGGTGTTTATAATGTTGTTTCCAAGTAATTTGTGTCAAGACTTAGTGACTTATTTGTTTTACAAATAAAGTATTTTCATATTTTTTATATCTTAGTGATTTATTTGTTAATTTATTGAATTTACTTGGTACTTTGTTAATATACTACGTATAAATAAATTTTGTAGTTTTTTAATAGAAAACGCATCGCGTCCAAATTGCGTTCGCATTTGCAATACGCATCACGCATTGGCCTCTGGAACCTTTAACACATTGGATCGCAAAACACAATTTTAAACCATGGTCACAAGTATTAGAGAAAAGAACTCGAGGGAAGTAAGTTGCCAAAAACCTAAAGTGATACTAGAACCAACTTGTTTTAGTACTAGAACAACCTTGTTTTAATCTGTTAGGACTTAATTTGAAAGGATTCTCCTGTCAGGGACCATTCTTGCCAAATGTCTCAAAATGGACAGAAATGACTAAATTTCCCTTAAGCTGATATCTAAATAAGTGATAGATCCTACACACTTCCAGATTTGTGTAGGTGTGTTTGTGGTGTACTGGTGTTGGTGTAGAAAAGAGAAAAAGGAGGGAAACCATATAAGCTTGATGCTTGATGATTATAGTACGTGATGAAGGTTTTAGTGTTTCATATTAATAGATAAGCCTACCTATGATTATTCAAGTAAGTAATCTCATATCTTGAGTTTAAATAATGAATCGGTGAATTAGGGTTCATGAACCCTAATTTTGGGAAAGTGGGCAAATGATGTTTTAAGTTAAATTGAAGAATTATAGTGATTATGAGTCTAAGGGCACGTTTGGTTTATACCTTTAGGATTCAAGGAATTGTTTCATTCCAAAGTTTAATTGTTTGGTTCAAGCTTTTGGGAATTGATGTGGGCCCAAGAATGATAGATTGATTCCTAGCTAATATGGTGTCTTTCGCAAATAATAACATATAATGAGCCCTACATTTAATCTTCACTCACAATCTATACATAAATTAATTATTAAAAAATAAAACTATCCCACTTTCTTTTTAATAAATAATTTATCAACTATTAAAATAAATTTTTTTAATAAAATATTAATTTTTTCTCTTACCTCATTTTATTTCATTCTAAACCGAATCCAAATCCGATTCCAAATCCTTTTGCAAACCAAACGGGCCCTAAATTTTTACCAACCCCCGTATCAAAACCGACGGCTATTTGTAGTAACCACATATGGAGACAACCTGATATGTCGAACTTGAGAATGAAGTAAAATCCCGTGACTTAAGCTTTGTAACACCCCCAATTTCATGATACGCAGCGAAATTCAAACTGGGTGTTACTCGACGGCACAACAGTTATAACAATAGAAAACGAACTCTAATGGAGTCGTTTTTAAAACATTTATCATTCGATTTATATAAATATCAGAGTTTACAAAAACGAGGTCCCAGTAGTTTCAAGGTTTACAAATTATCGAGATTGAATGGGTTTTTGAATGATAATAAAATTTATAGCCTTCTTGAGTATCCGTGCTCCTCCGTGCCAGCCTCGTTCATTATGGACCTGAGATAAACATGCTAAAAGTTTCAACACAATGGTTGGTGAGTTCATAGAGTTTGTGGAAATAATTGTGAAAACTTTGTAAAAATCATCGTGACAAGTATATGTAAATACTAAATATAGATTTCTAAGATTCCAAGTGTATGACTATTGTACTAAATACAATATCACATGTGGGTAGTGTTTTTGTTGCTCTTAGTTCTTGACATCGAAACTTTAAATTTTTGTTTCTGGTTTGTTCACAATTGTACCAAGTCCGTTGGTTTTTTATTATACAAATTCTATTAGTTTTGAGATTACACCAAGTCCATTAGATCACATAGGTTGTACCAAGTACATGAAATCATCCCATTTATCCCGGTAGGGGGCCACCAATCGTTCTGTGTCTGGGTTACGTTGTTATACATCCAAAGCGTTGAACATTGTTTGTTATCTCGAACATTGTTTGTTATTGCACTATCATTATTGTGAAAACGTAGAGGGGGGAGGGGGTGAATACGTTACCGTTTTAAAATCTTAAAACTTGTTGTATCAAATATCCGATTAAGCTTGTTGTAATATGAAAGATGTCAATTATAGTTTATGACTAGCATATACTAAAACAAGTTGTCACACAAGTATAATCATCAAGTCACAACACAAGCAATCATATAATGCAAACATAAAAGTAAAGTAGTAAGTAAAAGAAAGCGCAAACCGAACACGATGATTTATAGTGGTTCGGTTACGGAGCTCCTCTCCGCCCTACTCCACTCCCCGATCACCCAACTCGAGAGTTACTTCACTAGATCAACAAGCTCCCTTCTCGGCGGAGAAAACCTTACAAACGTCGCTTACACTTTTTCCGGTACAAAGCTAAATACCGGGTTCTAGTTCGAGGTAGAACCAACCTGACGTCGCTTATACAATATTTCTAACACTAAGCTAGATGTCGAGTTCTTTTACAAGGGTACAACCACTCCCGTTATGTTTTATGGCCCAACATAAAAACCTTGTGTTTTATGGCACAAACACATAAACCATCGAATCTAGTTTGGTGAATAGATTGTGATGATGCAATGATATTTACAATGATGATCCAAGACACAAATGTCTACTGGATATGAATGACTAATTCTAAATGAACTCCCATTGATAGAAAGCCTTCAATGGATGAAGATCACAAGTTCCCTAAGCTTGTTGTGATAGATCTTCATATATGCATGCATGTAGAATCTAAATGAACTTCTTGAATAAGAAGTCTTCAAACAATGAGGATGACAAGTGCCCTTGAATCTTCATATGTTGATATGCTTTGGTAGATGATGATGGCAAGATCTCCAAGTCTTTTTGGTGGATCAGGAGGTATGATATGCTTGTGGTGTATGATGACTCAAGATCTCTGAGCTTGCTTCACAGGATCATTTTGGGAGTATGCTTACAACATAATGAAAGTTAGTAACATTATGATCATGATGATAAGGGTGATTAATGTATGTTACTACATAGTTATCTACTGATCTAAGTGTATGCTAAAGGGTAGAGAGAATGTATGTTCAAGTGATGATTAAATGGGTAAACAATGGGCTACTATTTATAGCCAACAAGATTTTTAACCCACGGATGGGACAGATCCAAATATAGGGATCCGTCCATGTAATGTTTTGGTTCCGTGGGAACCTGACAGACAATCTTCCTAAATCTTCACTAAATCTAACCAAGATATTTCCATATCTTTTCATTGTGTAAAGATCTTACCAAGATATTCATATGATCTTCAAAATCTTCTAAAGATTTCAAAGTGATGCATGCCATGATGTCATAGTACATTTTCCAAATTTAGAATTAAAATGTATATGAATGTAACTTGTAAATGTATATGAATAAGTAACATGTATATACTAGCTTGAGAAGTCGAGAGGTGTTGAATGTTTGTTGAGACAAAATATGATTACAAGTAACTTGTACATTTTACATTATGTATCAAGTTACATGTTTGTCATCAATCAAAACAAACGAGACTGTATAGATTAAATATCGTAATATTTGCACTAACAATCTCCCCCTTTTTGATGATGACAAAATATGTAAACGTGATAGATAGTAAAATGTAAAAAATTACTTGTGTCCGTACTACCTTTAACATTACCTTCTCCGTTTACACTCTTCTCCCCCTACCTTTTATATTACCTTCTCCGTTTACACTTTTTCCCCCTTTTGTTGAAACAAAAAGGGTGTGTCCTTGGAGTTAACTTCATTTATCCCTGAAAAGGCGAGCTTGCATCATCCCTAGTGAAGTTAAATTGTTCAATCCCCTATGGTTGTTGTGTCCCCTAGGTTCAAAATTGCCCAAAATTACTTGTTTGGTAGCGGATCGATGGATCAAATTTAGACCCTTAACCTACATCAAGGTTAGTGTTGTGCAACATAAAAAAATATATGTGAGAAATGCATGATGAAGAAAACGCACATAACAAATGATGCACGTGGGTAAGCTATGTTAGACTATCTTCTCCTCCTTTTTGTAGAAACACAAAGGTGTGTTGACGAATGATAATGATTATGAATGCGTGCATGCTCCCCATTGACGATTGCTCTCCCTTGATCGAGGCGTCAAGGTATGATTAAAAAGCTATAAAACAAATATTAGTGCAAAACTATATTCGTCCTTGGACGAGTATGTGATATACAACAAATTGTGTATAAGATGCATTCTATAAATGCTTGACGGAAGCTCCCCCTTGTTCTAGGGCGTCAAGATGAACCTACAAAACAAAAATTAATATAGTAGAAGCTATGTCTTTGGACATGTATGTCATATACGATCAAGTGTATAGACAATGCAATATGAGTGCTTGATAGATATTCCTCCTGGTTCGAGGACGTTAAGAAGCACCTACAATAAAAGAAGGGAAAATAATCGATGCAAACTTCATCCTTAGACGAGTATGTTATATACGATAAAGCGTATATGATGATAAACCTATAATGAAAGGATTAGTGCAATATATTTCATATTTTTGACAACGAGAAATAAGATGTATATATATGATGCAATATATCAATGATATAATCACAAGCAACTCAAGACAGAGAACTATGATTATTTAGTAAACCATGTTATAAGGTGTAATCTTCAAATAAGAATTACAATCATAAGAAAAACAAGAATATAATATGATAAAATCCTACAAAATAATGCCTAGAAGGAAAATATTAAGAGTGAGTAGTGCTAGTGTTGGTGTTGGTTTACTAGTAGGTTTTTCGCTAATCCATGGGGGTGATGATTAGTGAAAGAGGTGATGGAAGGTGGTGGTTATAATGAATTTTGTGGTTATAATGAATTTAGAAACTCGTATGTATAGCAAATGCTATAGGAATATTGAAGATGGTTAAGGTTGTAACATTATCATCTACAAAAGATGATGTATCATGCCACAATATATGCTTGAATGGAGTTAAGAGGAAGTGAAGACAATGATCACTTATTAATAGAAATTCCATATGCAAAAATTAGAAATACTAAATACATATATGAGGATAAAAATGACATCATATAATAGGAGAGTATTGGTTAGACCAACATGTTGAGAATGACGATTTTGATATATCGTTTGCACTGTGCTTGATATGTATCAAGAATGAAAATGATGAGATCTTATGATGGTGTTTTAGACAATGAAGTTGTGAGATTAAGGTTAAAAAGAAAATCCTAAACTCATTGGTTGTGAGAGGGTTGTTTGTTTTAAGTAGTTCAAAGACTGACTTAGGTACCCACGGATTGGGTGGAACCAAATTTTTGGTTCTGTCCGTCTTGTCAAAGGGTACCTTGGGACCAGAATTTGACTTAGTCACGTTTTGTCATTTTTGATCAAACGAAAGTTCGAGGTAAGATCTATTTACTTATAACTACGGATTTGGTTCCATTAATCCTTGTCAAAGTCTAAGGAGACTCAATGGTTCTCGTTTAAGAGGTTTGTCAAAACATGATGTGTTTTTCACTTGACGAGGTATTGGTACAAACATGTGATGTTGGGTTAAGAAGGTTTGAAACATTTGTGATTTTTTGAGCTGATTTTAACTGAATGGTGTCAACCTATCTGTAGGAGACATGAGTAAGTGTTCTTTAATACAAAAAGACAATTATGTGAATGAATTTCTCTTCGCCTTAATCGGTGGACATCCAACATAATGTGTAATGCATTGAATGAAAAATGACGATAAAGTGTTTAGGAGGTTGCAGGTTAATGAAAGCGATGAGCTTAGTAATGTTTTTGCGGATGTTGGTTAGCATACAAAGAACTTCATCCTTGAAGTCACGTAGCTCTTCTCTATCAATGCGATATGATCGCATCAAGAGGCATGTAGTTTCCTCATGGGAGGTGTATTGTTATAACTAAAAGGTGATGAAGATGTTTTTAGGAAAGCGGAAGCAATAATGCGATTTGGAAAGAGGTCGATTGAAAGATACGCAAACACAAATTCCAAGCCTCTAAAACTTAATTCTATTTGCTATAAAAACTATTTGCAAGTAAATGGATCCCATAAACATATTACTAATCTACGTAGCAATAAAGGGATTACAATTATGTGAAATAGGCATAACGAAGTGAGATAACAACTAATTTGTTATCAACCTATAAGATAAAAGTGTTAGTGACAAAAGATAAGAATATGATAGAAATCAACAAAACACCATATTTGACTACTAGACAAAAAGTTACCACATAGAATCAAGACAAATAATCATATTAAAAGAGAGTATGACATTGTTTGAGATACTATATTGTGAAATTGTTTTGATGTTAGGCTTAGACACTTAAGCATACTAACTCATTAATTAACACAATGATCTATGTGATAAAGAAAAACTTTTAAAAGTTTATCATACTAAAAGCACTTTGACAAATTATAAGTGCATACGTGGCAAACAAATAGTGTGACAAAGTCACAAAAGAAATAAGACGAAAGATCCATGCAAACCATTATAATCTTTTAGAGCATGTATCATTTAGGCTATCCTACGAAAAGGCTCAATGAATGTCAACAAAAGACAAGAGCTTTCAAATATAGAAACATCATATAAAAACATCATGTATTAAAATGACATATCATGAGTTAACAAGAAACATGTTAATCTTGCGAAATATGATATGAAAATATTATACAAATCATGTTAACATTTAGTAGCACGAAACGTATAACTATGCAGACAAAACCTTTCCAAGGTTTACACATTTGACTATCAATCAAATAGTTATCATGATAACGTCAAGATACTTAATCATATCAAACAAATAACATGTAATCAACACATGTATGTGTAATGCAAGTGATTTTACTAAAGAAAGAAAAGTCACATCTACTACTTGTTTAATTAATATTCCTAAGACAAGATAAAATATCTTATTTTAATACTTACTTTAGGCAAGTATAGGAATAAAGATTTTCCAAGTTGGAGAATGAATATGAGACTATTACTAGCGGTGCTCAATTCAGGCTAAACACGAACATTTTTACGGGTGATTCCACATACCCAACTTCTCTCCTGGAAGCAATTTAATTGTTAGGTTAAATTGAGTTTCTAGTGCAATAGGTTCTCCAGTAGTCATTCTCATGTTAGAAAGATAGGAATTCATATTTTTTCCTATTGAAGTATATAAAAGATGATAATTCACCAATACTTGGCTTAATGAGACTCAACTATATCTATTAAAACTAATGTGATGAAGATGTCATGTTATACACGAGAATTTGACAAATATGTGTCAACATATTTTAATCTTGTGTTTGGAATCTAAGGTTATTTCATGATCTAATGGATGACATCTTTTATGTTGAGTTTAAGTATATGTTATGAAAGTGATTTGATCATCTAAGACCAAGAAATGTGTTTGTGTGTGATAATGGAACATGTTAAATTAAGAACGTTCTCAAGAAAGCTCTTTGGAATTTTATTCAACAAGAATCTATGTTAAAGTTGCCAACTTTAATAGATCTTGTGTATGCTCTAGAGATGTGTAGTTTTAACATTGGATATGCACAAGGTTTGAACTAGATTATGAGCAAGGTTTGGTTATGATGTATGCTTGAAAGGAAATAGATACATATAGTATCTTTCAACAAATAAGATTATCCCATAGGATAAAGTTATCATGCTTATGAAAACAAGTATGACAAGATGAGGGAGATACGCTAGTTCGAACTTGTAGATGCTTGTTTAAGATCATTTAGCCAATGAGGTGTAATGAACTCTCTCGTAAGACAACCGGTCATGTTGCAAGGAGAGAATGATGCATAGGATATACATTATCCTTTTAACAAGATGAAAACTAAACGCATGATTTATTAGACATAATATTTTTTGAAACATCATGTTTTCCTAAATGAAGATATGAACTCAAAGTGTTTTAAATTAGATAGACCTATCCTAAATTTACTAGATGATAACTAGAGGAATTCACTTGAGTTTCTTATGTATACTCCTCAAGAGTCATTGTCACTTAGGGTGCATGAGGTTGTCTTTGAGATTGCATTTTAACATATGTTGTTAAAATGTTGATTTAAGGTTTAACGATACATATGTAGAAACTTGGTGACAAAGTATTACTAATACTTTGATAACTTGTGAAAGTGGTACTACTTAAACCTAGTGGAAATTGATAAACAATGAATGCGAGAATCATGCTCATTTGATGGTTGAAGTTCTAATCCTATAGGTGGCAAGGTATGGTTGAGTTTGTTCAATGTGCATTTGATTTGGTACAAGTGTTTGGACAAAGAGATTTTGGGTAATGCACTCAACGGATTCAAATGATGGTAAGGATGGTGGATTGATTGATCTAGGTGGTAGATCTTCTAGTGTGTCTAAAGGAGGATGTGGTGACATAGGGGCTTGTTGTGCTATGGGAGTACTTAGGTTTCATAAATGTTGAAAATAACAAGGATGGATATTGATTCTTTTGGTTCATTGGTTGGTACAACTAGTGGGTGAAGTGCTTGAAGTTTTGGTTATGTTTGTGAAGCTTAGGGGCTAAGATGTATCTCAGAGGTGAATGTGATGGGATAATGGTGAAAGAACAAGTGAACTTAGGTGATAAATGTTCAAGGAAGAAAACCTATTGACATTTTATTTCTATTGGTTTGGAGAGTGTTAGGATAAGTGTCAATGTGGGGTGAGACCCATAGTAGGTGTTTGTCTTGGTTAGATGTTAAAGACATGATAAGATAAGTGTTTTAACATATGTTGTTAAAATACTTGGGTGTTGATTCTTTTGGATATGAATTTTAATGACTACAATCGTAAGTTAAATTTACTTGAATATTTCGGACGAAATACTTAAGTTGTCAATCCTACTTTGTTGAGATTGGATAGCATTAAAGGATAGCAAGACTTGATAATACATCTATAACCTAAGTGTGAGTTATGACTCGATGTAAATCTTTATCGTCTTGAAGGATGACATGTTAACCAAGTAAGGAAACATATGTGAATACAAGATAATATCTACAGTCATAAGTTGGACTTGTGATCTATGATATCTTTGCAAACAATGAGTCCGGATTTGTTAGAAAATTGTCAATTTACAAATCAAGATAATGGATGAGTAAAGGACGGGAGGATGCAGTGAATGTGTGTAATGATCACAAATACTCAGTGGTCCACGGATTGCAAGAAACCAATTTCAGGGTTCCTTCCTTTATGGAGAAAGGTACATTGGAGCATTTTCATGAAATTTGAAAGTATGATCAGAGATGGTTATCCTATTGGTGCAAGTGAGATGTCATGATCCTAATATGAGTGAATATCAGTGAAAAGTATCCTAGTAATAAAAGTGAGTGATCTAGAGTGCGGGATTAAAGTAAAATTAAAAAGTTAGCTGTTTGGCTGGCGGAACCATTTGACAACACAGGCGGAACGATGAATCTTGTTCCGTCTGATCCGTCAAGTTAATTTTGGTAGAACCAAAATTTTGGACAGACGGATCCCTGCTTATGGTCCGACGAGTGTCCAACTCTTGGGTTATCATACAAATAGGTTAACTTATGAGAATGTGAAATAAAATTTTCGGGAGTGAATAGTAAAAATGAATATTAACCTGAAAATGTGAATTGTTACAAGCTTGTACTCTACTGTGACTAAGAACAGTGTACCCTATGCCCAAGACCAAAATTATAATAAGCACAATCCCTCTTGACATATCCTTGACTACTTGAGACACTGAGCACTACAATGTAACACCTTAAAGTGATAGATATACACCGTGAGCAATACAACGTAACACCTTAAATCATGTATAACTAGATAGCCAAATCTTAATCACTTGTGGAATGACATTTCCAACAAAGATCTTCAAAAGTCATGCATCCAACCGACTCTTAGACTTTGAGATACTAAGTACACGCATCCGTAAAACGTCACTTCAAACCCAAATAAGCAATAAAGAATAATCCCCGTAGTCACAATTGACAAGCATTACCAACTCTAACCGTGTAAAAATCGGATCTTGATAAGGATCGTTCACGAGATTAATTTGCGATGTTTGTTTATTTGTGATGTAATTCGGTTTAAGGTTTTATACCTTATCCACCTTCACCAATATCAAGCAACAAATTCATCACACCCCATTACTTCCCAAGATTCACCATCACCATTATCTACCAATACAACTCTTTTCCTCTCTCTATCAAATCCCGCCATTACCGCCGGCAAATACCACCATAACCGGCTGCCACTTGACACCATTGTTATAGTTGGATGCCACAACCACCATTGCCACAATCAAACACACTCGCACAAATACATAGACACACATATTAACGTTCATTATGTATAATAATAATAATAATAATAATAATAATAATAATAATAATAATAATAATAATAATAATAATAATAATAATAAAGAAAAAAGAAAAAAAACTCCCTTCATCAAACCACCATTGGATTGTTTGGTGTTTTGTGAAGAAGATGACAAAGGTGAGGGTATTTGATAATGTTTGTCACGAATATGATGCAATTGGGTTTGTTTTCTTCTTTTTTGTCTTGTTTTGGATTTTCTGTTAAGATTTTGTATGGATAGGTAAATCTAATGTAAGGGCAAGGGGTATGGTGAAGAGTCATCTCACCGTTTGGTTGCTTGCTGAAATTCCCAAAGAAGTAAACGACAAAGTAAAGTTGCAGGTTAACGTTGGCAGCAACGTTTCTTTTTGAGTGAGGGGTAAATAAAATTGGGGTTGAGTGGAGCCCAAATGAAGAGGTTATTTTGTGTTACGAGTGATAGGTATTTTGAAATGGGAGTGTATATTATCATATACAATTAACTATGAAGATTTACAAGACATTAAATAGAAAAGACTAATATGAAAACGTAATTATTAAACGGGCCTAAACAAGTGGGTCGGGTCAACATGCCTTATTAGCTAACATCCTCCCCAAACTCACAATGCTACATTGAAAGTTTGACAAGAAAACCTCAGATCAGACGGACAGATCGAGGCAGACAGCAGACAAATACAGATTCAGCGGCAGAGAGATCCGAACAGAGGTAGACGAAGAGCAGATTCAAGCAGACAGATAGATTCAGAAAGGCAGATTCAGACAGACAGATTCAGATTTGCAGATTCAGATAAAATCAGGTGGAACCAGATGCAGAATCACGTGTGTAACCAAAACAAGTTATTGATGTCGAAATGCTACACATAACTACTTAATACATGATCGGATTAGTTAAAACTGTTGCACCACCATCACCAACACCAACACCAACACCAAACCAATTCATAATTCGATACCGATACTAATACCAGTGCCAAACATAATATATATTATTCGAACAAAACCATATTCAAACTCGCAGATCAACCAAACATAACCAAACTATCCAACAATAATTTATAACAATCCGATGCAAATACCAATATCAAATCGATCGAATTCGAAATCCTCAAACCACCATCATATCCCCAAAAGTTACAAAACCAAAAGGGAATAAACAAATTGGTATTTACCTTTATTTTTCGAACAACCTTATCTATCAAACAAAACTACGAAGCAGCAATAGTCAACCATTGGAATAAAACATCAATGAAGATCAAGTATAAAATAAAGCCAAAGTACATATCATCTAGTAGGGTCATGATTATAAATCCAAACGAACTTACTCGATCAAACTGACGGGAAGAATGAATAATATTAACATCAAAGCCAAATAAATTCAATTCAAATATCAAACAACCGACTATCGTAACCTTTGAACTAGTAATCAGCCAACGATCATAACTTTAAAACAAATTTTCTTTCTTTCTTTTTTATCTTTGACCTAGCTCTCTGATACCATGTAGAAATCAAAGGAATACTGAAAACTATATATTATTAGATTCAATTAACTACGAAGATTTACAAGACATTAAATAAAAAAGACTAATACGAAACCCTAACTATTAAGGGCCTACATACATGCCTTATTAGCTAACAAATTTCAACTAGAAGAAGTATGGTTCTATAATGTTTACTAGACTCACTTAACAATAAAAGGTTAGTAGTCTACTACTTTAATGGTTCTTAATTTGATTATCTTTTTGTTCGTGTTCATATTACACATTCCCCAAATATTAGCGTGTGTTTAGTTGGAGAAAAAAATTTGTAGTTTTCTATCTCCAATCTTATAGCAATTTGCAGGTGGGTTTTACTTTTTATTTCCGCAAGAAAATTTCTAAAACGCCTTCATTTATAAGTTAAAACGGGTTAGGTTTTCCATGTCCACTTGTTGAGGTTGCGCGGGGAGCATGAGTCTTTAACTTAGTTGTACGTTGTTTAATGGGGATATCCCCATGACCATTTCCGACCCTTTCTCTGCCCACCCCCAAGATGTGCATCTAGTGAGGTTTGAGCTAGGTACCTCTTGACATCATGGTGTGGTCTGGCCACTAGGCCACGTTTTTTGTGGTTTCTTTAATTTGATAAGTGACGAATTATAAAATTTTCAGGTGGAGGATTTTTGGAAAACTAAAGGTATAAAACATTTTGCGGAAAACATATGTGTTTTCCTCCAACTAAATGTACCCATAGGTTTTCAAAGATGTTTCGCTTAGTTAAAATTTCCGTTCTAAAAAAAAAATGGTTTGGGTTGCTTAAAGCCTTAAATACTTTTGAAGATATAGATTTGTTTCACTATGTATGATTTTGATTTCTGACATTCTGATTTCCTGCATTTTTCATGTTTGTAGGGCAATAGAAATATCCGTTTGTTGTTCGGATTTTTTATTAATGGTATTAACATATTAACAAACACTAGCTAGCTACTAAAATCAAAACTGGTGAGATGGAGAAGTGTACAGAAGACACAAAGGATTGGACTTTAGATCTTCATGAATTTATTTCTTCACTACATTCTCTCATGTTTAAGTTCTCCTAAAGAGCTTGTTCGAATGAGTGTATTGTCTAAGAACTGGCTTGCTGTTACGGCTTCTTTCCCCATTTTGGATTTTAATTTACTTAAATTTTATGATGCCATGAAATCATCATCATGGTACGCAGACAACAGTAAATATGCTGCAAGGGAAATGTATTTCAAGTATGTTACTTATACCACATCCAGATTTTGCGAGCAGAAAAATGTGAGCGAACACACGTTGATCCTCCGTACAACACTAGAGTATCTTGCAGAAACAGACATTATTAACAGATGCCTTCGATTAATTCTTATGAGAGGTTAAAGGAGTTGTTAATTGATATAGATTGTTTGCCATATAGGATGCCATCTCTACGAACGTACCGTTTGCCAAACATACTCTTATCTGCCTCTTCACTAAAATGTTTGAAGATTTATAAATCTGAGTTACCTTCGTCCTTGATTGTTGATATTGTCAAGTTCAAGTCTTTGAAATTGTTGGTACTTTTTTGTGTCCCGCTAAATGAGGAAATAATCAAGCGTTTGACCATGAGTTGCTCTCTTCTTGAGGTATTATATGTTAAAAACTGCTATGGTTTTAATCGATTTTCTGTTTATCGTCAAAATCTTTTGAGAGTTTGGATTTACTTTAGGGGTGAACTCGAGAGAATAGATATTGAAGCTCCAAATATGTTTTATCTTTTCTTGAAGGATATATGAAATACAGGGGCGCCATCCACGAACTTGGAGTCATGCAAAAAACTAATAACACTTGACATCAAATGATCTTACTAACTTCTTATCCAACTTCCCCATCCTTGAAAATTTGGTTTTGGGTCTTCCTGATAAATACAACAACAAGAACCTGAGGTTGTCAAGCCATTCCTTGAAGACGTTTGTGCTAAATTCAGAATTTGAGTTGGAAGAAATTGATATCAATACCCCCAATTTGCTTTTATTTTATCACCAAGGCTGTTCACATAATACACTTCCTTTATCAAGAGATTTACCCCTGTCAGAAGTACGCATGGAATATGACCCCACTGGTATTGTTAATGCTCTTTGGTTTCAGAAGCTGAGACGATTTTTGGACAAGGAAATTCGATTCAAAAGGTTAAAGCTGCGTATTAGCGCTCCTTGGGTAATGAATTTTAATCATTCATTTATGTGATGTGTCATTTATGTGTTTGCACTTACTCCCAACACACCTATATTTACCAATTGTCTCGTATCGGATCTCATTAATGATGTGAGGAACTAAAGGTGATTCAGTCGGCACCTTATGAACTCAGGCAAGTTGTGCTAGAACCACTTATCATAGAAGAAGTACCGGTTTATTTAACTGTTGTGGAAGCTATACTTTGGTGTTGTCGTCCCAATATCTAACTTCAAAATTAAACTTTCCTTGTACTAATTTTGAAGTATGGAGCCATATTGTCAAGGTAAGAACCGTATGCACTTACTAGTATGAAATGTTCATTGCCCTTTATTGGATGTCTTCCGCCACATATATATTTCACTTACATTGCACTTTAATAAGGTTCAGATCTTGTTTCCTACCTGTAATTAAGTAGAGATCTTTATATATTTATGTTACATTACTTTGATGAAATGTTCATTGCCCTTCATTGGATGTACACATTTCCCAGTTTATGTTTGAAAAGTTACGTCAACAAGAAGATGAAGGCTTAACTAATATTGAGATTGAGTGGTGGTCCTCTTCCAAAGACAATAAGTGCTATAGTGACTTGAATTACTTGGTTGACAGATTTATCCTCTGATCGACAAGTAAAAACAATTACTTTTATAAAGGGAAAAGGTATGATTGATAATTTTATTTGGTAATAGTTCTATTATAGTTGTATGAAAAAAGTTAATCGTCAGGGCTAATAGCAACATGGCTTCTTGTTCTTAACGATAAACTGTGAATATATATATATATATATATATATATACACATTATCATTTGATTATTATGCAGATTTGGGGGTGGCAAAAGATCCGAGACGAAGTAGGGTTGCAGTTAAGCATGGCTGGTCACACTAGTACATTCAGGACTTTCGGGGGCGACATTTTCACCTCCATGCCGACGTCATGACGTTGGCACCATCTCGTCCCGTCGACATGACGTCGGCAGCATCTCGTCGAGAATGCTTGGTCGGCAACGACGTTCCCGTCGACCACTCCCGTCGACAACGTGGGTCCCACTTGGGTTTCCGGTCAAAGAGAATGGTGTTCCGTCAATATTATCCCGACGTCATGTCGACGGGATAATAAACACTAATTATCGTGTTGATTAGTGATTGTTAATTTTTGGGTTTATGATGCCGTCGACACGACGTCGGCATTATTCGAGAATAAATTTTTTGGTTTAATTATGCCGTCGACATGTCGACGGCATCATTAGAGTATAAATGTTTTTGGGCTTATGTTGCCGTCGACATGTCGACGGTATCAAGCTGTTATGCTGCTAAGCAGGAGGCTGCAAAGCAGCAATATACCAGATTTTTTCCGGAAAATTGGAAAATTCTACAAAAACCTGTAATACCAAAACCTGTAACAGAAGCTATAACCACTCAATATCAACATGTCCTAACACGTACAACTCGCCATCATCTAAAACACTTCCAAATTGTCGCTAAACACCCTCAAAATGCATTAAAACATATAAAGTCTACAAAACGGGGTGTGGTAATCTCTAAACCTAGCTGCCAATTCCACAAATGTTGCAATATCCCCAATGTTCAAGTTGCCAAAAGGTTAAACTCCACAATACTAAGATAAGGGTCGCCAAAATATTGTTTCAAACATAAGTACAACACAAAATAACCCAAGTTTGTACCTACATCCCCTCGTCGCCACTCTCGCTCCCCTCGTCGCCACTCTCGCCCCCTTCAGTACTCCCGCTCTCGTCAGTATCACCATCTTCATCGCCTCCCGCACTCCCGCTCCTTCCAGCTGAGCCACTACCTCCAGCGCCAGACCCACTGCCCGAGCCTTCCACATGCTGAGAAGAAACCTGACTAATATACTGGGACCATGTTGGGTTGGTCGAGACATAACCGGTCAACAAAGCGAGTTGCGCCTTCATTTTCTTGCGCTCTCGTCGATCTTTCTTTCTCTTCTTCTCGACCTCAGCAATCTTCTTTTTAGCTTCAGCAAGCTTCTCCTCCATCTCGGCCATACCTAAAAATGAAATAATCAAAATTTAAAAATAGCCATTGCAATACATAATTTGAGTCATGAGTAATCTATAATTAATATTATCACACTGTACATACCTGGAGGTGGAGGCGGGGTATATGGCAACGGTGGCCTGCTCATGCCGGCTAACACCCTACCCCTACCGGCTATGTGACCCCGCTGCTTGCCCTTCAGAACCATAGCAAGTATCTGCTGCTTTGTGTACGCCACCCCTGTAGGCGTATTCGCTCCCAAATCACGTAGCCGAACCATCTCTTCCTATTTAGTTGAAAAAAATTGAGAAATTAGTCGGGTTAATTACAAGAGTATGTTTCAATAAATCATTAAAGTGCGTGTTTGAAAAAAAAAAAAAAAAAAAAAAAAACAATACTTACATATTGAACCTTAGCCTCGTCCTGCAACCACGCACCATCCTTGTCGCAGTGCGTGTCGTAGAAGCTCTGGATGAGTGATGGGTACCGGTGGTCCTGACTGTTCTCAAACTGTATATACACATGCATATATATAAGATGAAACAAATTAAAAATGACAAATCAAACACCATATATATTTTAATTAAACTTAAATACTTTTATAAAATTAAAATATATAATTAAAATTAATTACTTTTATAAAATTAAAAATTTTAATTAATATATAATTAAAATTAAATAATTTTATAAAAATAAAGTACGTTTATAAAAATAAAATGTGTATTACATATTCATGCCGAGAAGCGGCCAATGACTTGGAACCGTGGCGGCTGTAAATCTTGTTCTTCTTCCTGTTCTCCTTGTTCACAGCAGCTCGCTTGAGGTTCTTATCCGTCATGTAAAACTTTACATGCTCCTCCCACACAGACGGCTCGACGTTCGGAGGAGGGTTTCTTCGTATCTCATCCACCTTCTCAGGCCCACCCTTATTCGTAAAGTAATTTGATGTGCGTGTGTATTGCTCTAATTTTTATATCCACGGATGTCGTTGTGGTTTTAGCAGTATTCAAGTTTTAAATTTATATTTAGCCGACTTATCAATAACACACACTTTAACGAGCAGTCTACCCGGTCAGTATGAATATAATGGTAAGTAGAGTGTCGATCACTAAGAGTGGAAGGTATTATCTAGTTATTCTAATAAGTATTTTAATATCTTAAGTTAGCTATACAACCTAATCTAACGCAAAGGGGGTTCAGCCTGAGAGACTGGCACAGTTTGGTTATAATATAATAAACTAAACAAACTAGCACGAATCAGCGATTAGCACACACGTACACAGATAAATACTTGAGACAATAAGAAGACCTGTCCTGATAATTAAGTAGCTTGTCACTTGTTTTATTGCTAGTTTTATATGAAGTGTATAGTTCGATGCGACGCACCGAGATTTAACCCTTTCTCGTTGGCTCTAATCTTATCGGCGAGTAAACCCTTAATGATCACTTATGTCTATCCTACTTACCCTTTCTTCCTACTTTTCTACAGACGATAGAATGCATAGGCGATAGAATAAATAGGCGAGGACAGAGGCATGGCGACCCGATCAATGCTCAGCTAGACACAGAGGTTATCAATGCACTAATAAAAGTCACCAAAGACATCAACACATAAACTTTAATTAATGGGAAAGCAATTTTAAGGGGTGCCCATGGTTTTCCGTAGTCACATGG
The DNA here is from genome assembly GCA_021014915.2 of Artemisia tridentata subsp. tridentata. Taxonomy (NCBI): domain Eukaryota; kingdom Viridiplantae; phylum Streptophyta; class Magnoliopsida; order Asterales; family Asteraceae; genus Artemisia; species Artemisia tridentata. The sequence continues at coordinate 143,227,096 of CP139504.1, read as the reverse complement.
AATCGGCCCATCAATCCTGATGAATTAAAGTGTACTAATACAATAAAACAAAACTAATTAATGAATTGAATACATGCAGGACCTTCTTACAGCTCTTGTATCTTCGTTCAAGGTATGTCTTGTGCTGCTAATCGTCTGACTTCGGCTGTCTTTTCTTCTGTCTCGTACTAGGTATATTTCACACAAAATTCGTCTGACTTTGGGGTATTTATAGTTTCTGTCTGAGGGTTAGATGCGGCGCATTGAATAAGTAGATGCGGCGCATTGACTTAACTTCGCGTGGGGTCCAAGATTAATATATTCAGGAATATTCGTATACCGCCAGAAGATGCGGCGTAACTCCATTTCTCTATGCGGCGCATGTCCTTTGCCGTCTTGGATTGTTACTTGTGAAATCTTGATAGTGATGCGCCGTATGTACGAAGTATGATGCGGCGTATCTGGAGCAGAATGATCTTGATCTTGTACATTTCAGTAGACTCTTAATATCTTGCTTGTTTTGCTCCATAATTAGTCCAAAATCGCCAAGTTTCACATAATACTTGTTTTGACCTGAGAATTACAAAAGTAAACATTAACGTATCAATTCTCACAGATAATATAATAAAACAAGTCAAATAAATAGGATAAATGATGGTAATAAAATGTACTTATTTGAGTTCATCAAATATCCCCCCACTTGAACTTTACTTGTCCCCAAGTAAACCTTAGAATTATTCTTATGAAAATGTATCCTAAAAGATATTAGGATTTGTTTTTATATTTAAGCATGTATTCGTTTTTGTCATAATTGCACAACTAAACACTTAACGAATTAGAAATAAAATAAAATATTTTGATAAAAGCAAATCTAATCGTTTAACTGTCCAGTCGTGACGAATATTCTATCATAAGCTTGGCAAGTATACGCATCTCCTCCACTAAAGCCAAGGAATAACAAGTCTAAAGCGGTAAAAAGGGTTTGTAGGTTAAGGGTTAATCATTCTTCTTAATCTCTATCGATCTCAAATTCCAGAAAAGGCGACAAAATCACAAATACATGATCGAATCCACGAACACGATACTTGCAATTGCTCAAATCCTTAACTCGAATAGGCTAAAGATAGGACCAAGTAATCTTTACCAATAATATTATATCAAAAAGGGGGACAAAATCATAAATACATAGCCGAATCCACGACTACGATACTTAAGATTGCTCAAATCCCTAATCTCAATAAATCAAAGGTTTGGATAAAGAATAATATAGGGTATGGATAATATTTGGGATATAAATTGGTGTAAAAAATGAAAAATAAACAAAACAGATAAATTAAAATCCTAAGTGTGGTTAATTACTATCCCAACCATCCCATGAATAAGACTCATATCATTGAATAACTCACGCTTTAACACTTGAAACACACGCTTTAGGTAGACACGAATTATACTCAACAAGATCTCAATCAAAGAATAACCTTAGTTGGCGTTCCCATAACGGCCAACTCCCATTCAATCCATAAATATAATATACAACAAATAGTGGTGATATCGACCACTTAATACAAAACTTTACATAAGTTGGTTAAAACAAACTTCCAACTTTTCCTTTTCTTTTTTTTTTGACTTCAACATATAAACATAGATGTGTAAAATTTCACCACATCACTATAACGATAACTCTGGATAATTTTTCCATACTTTTCATGACTTCAGAAATAACGGTAATAGTGAAAGTAGTAAACACACGAAAAACAAGACTCAAAATATACAATATCTACTTTCACTCCAATTGCATTGTGCAATTTCCTGACCTAACCATAGATAATGAATTACGCACGCGAACACAGGTAATGTAAGGAAACACACTTTGCCTAAAGCAATTAACCAACCACGGATTTTAATCTACAGGGTAGGCTAAGGTGTAAGGGTGTAACGAAACATTATAACAAAGGTGTAAGAAACGAAAGGAATGGCTCTGAGTGTTTTTCTAGGGGTATCTTACTCTAAAAGTGAGAGTAACAAAGAGGTTTATACGGGGATTAACTAACCAGTGTAGTTAGTTAATATAACATAACATATAAAGGCTATTTGGGTGTAGTCCTAGAAATTTACCAATTTAGACAAGTCATTCCAATTATAAAGATAATACTTATTATGGTGGTCTCGAATAGTATACAAGCCAAGTTCTAAAGTTTACAAGTCACCGGCACACTCATAGATTTGTGAATTTTGAAAAGTTCACAATTTTTGAAAATAATGTTATGTGTGCAGCTATGTAATTTAGACTTTAAACAAAAACATGCTAAAAAAATTTTAAATTTTTATATATTAAGCGCATTTTAAGCATATTTTGAAAAAGTTTAGGACAAGTAAGTGTTCTAATTCTCCAATCCCCCCACTTAAGTTAAACAACGTCCTCGTTGTTTGTAACAAAGATTAAAAACTGGAAAATAAAAGAATTAGAACAGAAAAACTCCCCTGAGATTTGCTCGGTATGATCCTCCATTATTTGTATAAGAGCAAAAATCAACTTTCTTGTGGATGAGAACGTTTAAGCGTCATATTTGATGTATCCACAGGAAATGCAGGAATCTATAATACCATCAAGACTTTAACACACCTGAGTTAAGAAAGTTCAAGCTTGCATAATACATTAGTAGTTAGTAAAAATAAAACTTAAAAAATTAAACTGAAAATCATCAGGTCAGTCGATACGCCGTATCTTATGGAAGAAGATACGCCGTATCGAGCCTGGAATAAATACGAATCAGAATAGAAGATGCGTCGCATCCTTAACCAGGGATGCGCCGCATTAAAATACTGACAGAAAGTTTTAAAGTCAAAAGTAAAAATGCAGAAAATTAAATAAGATATGACCATTGCAGGCGATGCGTCGCATCTTAGGATGGAGATGCGCCGCATCTTCTGCGGGTCTGACAGACTCGACACAGAATAAAATGTAAAAATTTTCCGGGTTGTCTCCCGGTCAGCACTTGTCTTTATTCCAGAGTCTTCAAGTTAGACTCACGTTCAGCTCTTTATTCCAATACTTCGGGTTCAAACTCCACCACCTCGTTCTCAGTATCCTCAATTTTATTATCAAAGTATTTCTTTACTCATTGCCCGTTTACCTTGAATATATAACCATTTTTATCGCATATTTCAAGAGTCCCATATGGATATACTTTCATGACAACGAACGGACCCGTCCATCTTGATTTAAGTTTACCTGGATACATCTTTAATCGAGAATTAAACAGCAGTACTTTCTCTCCAATAGTAAACGTTTTATCCCCATGTAACCTCGAGTCATGCCATCTTTTAGTTCTTTCTTTGTAGATCTTAGTATTTCTGTAGGCCTCATCTCTTAGTTCGTAGAGTTCATTAAGTTCCATGAAATGGTTCTTCGTTGCAGCTTCCATATCCATGTTACATTTCGTCAAAGCCCAATATGCACTTTGTTCTATTTCGACAGGTAGGTGGCATGCTTTTCCGTATACAAGACGAAATGGAGTGCATCCCGTCGGTGTCTTATAGGCTGTACGAAATGCCCATAAAGCATCATTTAACTTGTCAGACCACCCTTTCGGATTATATCCAGTCATTTTTTCTAGAATCCGCTTTATAGCCCTATTGGTTACTTCAGTTTGTCCATTGGATTGAGGATGGTATGCAGTGGAAACCCTATGATACACTCCATATTTTTGCAAGGCTCTTCCCAGATGGTGATTACAAAAGTGTGTTCCCCTATCACTAATCAATGCTTTAGGAACTCCAAACCTAGCGAACAAACTTTGCAAAAATTTAAGTACTACCTTGCTGTCGTTTGTTGGTAATGCTTGCGCTTCGACCCATTTTGATACGTAATCAACAGCAACCAAAATATACTTATTACCTTTAGATTCAGGAAACGGTCCCATGAAGTCCAATCCCCATATGTCGAAAACTTCACATACATGGATATAGTTTTGCGGCATTTCGTTTCTTGATGTTATATTTCCGGATCGTTGACACGCATCACATCCTTTAATATAATCTTTTGCATCATCCAACATAGTGGGCCAATAAAATCCTGCATCAAGGATTTTTCTTCTTGTAATAACTGCACCGTGATGTCCCCCCGTCGGCCCTGAATGGCAATGTGCTAATATTGCTGGGACATCATCTCCATCTACGCATCTTCGTATAATATTGTCAGGACATAATTTAAAGGCATAAGGTTCATCCCAAATATACTCACTAGCGCGATTTAGAAATCTTCTTTTCTCGTCGGATGTTAGCCCTTTTGGAATTTCATTTGCAACAATAAAGTTTATATAGTCGGCGTACCATGGTCCATTATTATTGCTCTTAATTCTTACCATCATAAGGTGTTCATCAGGAAAGTCATCAGCGATTTCCCTTTCATCAAGCACCTCCATATCAGGGTTTTCAAGTCTAGATAAGTGGTCAGCAGCTAGATTCTCGGCACCTTTTTTATCTTTAATTTCAATATCGAATCCTTGGAGCAATAAAACCCACCTAATAAGCCTTGGCTTGGCATCCTGTTTATTGAACAAATACTTCTAAGCAGAATGGTCAGTGTAAACCATAGTTTTTGACAATATAAGATATGACCTAAATTTATCGAATGTAAAAACTACTGCTAAAAGTTCTTTTTCCGTGGTGGTGTAATGTTCTTGGGCATTATTTAATGTTTTGCTAGCATAATAAATTGGCTTAAATTTCTTTTCTATCTTTTGGCCAAGTACAGCTCCAACAGCATAATCACTAGCATCACACATTAGTTCAAAAGGCAGATTCCAATCTGGCGAAATTATAATAGGTGCAGTAGTTAGTTTTTCTTTTAATATATTAAATGCCTTTTTGCAATCTTCAGAAAAATCAAACTTCGCATCTTTTAGCAATAATTGGGTCATAGGCCTAGATATCATTGAAAAATCCTTTATGAACCTACGATAAAACCCAGCATGCCCTAAAAAACTTCTAACACCTTTTACATTAGTGGGGGTAAGGTAGTTTGGCAATTACATCAATTTTAGCTTTGTCGACTTCTATACCTTTCCCAGAAATCTTATGTCCTAACACAATTCCCTCTCTAACCATAAAATGACATTTTTCCCAATTAAGAACAAGGATAGTTTCTTCACACCTAGCAAGCATTTTATCAAGTTTAAAGAGACAATCACTAAATGAGTTACCGAACACCGAGAAGTCGTCCATGAAGACTTCCATAAAGTCTTCTACCATATCATGGAAGATAGCCGTCATACAACGTTGGAAAGTAGCAGGGGTGTTGCATAGTCCGAACGACATTCTCCTATAGGCGAAGGTTCCATAAGGGCAAGTGAAAGTCATCTTCTCTTGATCCTCGGGGGCAATGGGTATTTGGAAGAAACCTGAAAAACCATCTAAAAAACAATAATAATCATGTCCTGATAGTCTTTCTAACATTTGATCAATAAATGGAAGAGGGAAGTGATCTTTTCGCATAGCATCATTGAGTTTGCGGTAGTCGATGCAAACTCTCCATCCAGTAACAGTTCTTGAAGGGATTAGCTCATTGTCGTCATTGAGTACTACCGTCATTCCTCCTTTTTTTGGTACGACGTGGATAGGACTGACCCACGAGCTGTCGGAAATTGGGTAGATAAGTCCGGAGTCAAGTAATTTCACAATTTCATTTTTCACCACGTCCTGGACTTTTGGATTCAAACGCCTTTGGGGTTGGATGGTTGGTTTGAATTCATCTTCCATGAGGATTTTATGTGTACAGAATGACGGGCTAATTCCCTTAATATCAGACATACTCCACGCTAATGCTCCTCTTCGTTTATATAGTACCTGCAAAAGGGATTCTTTTTCTTTTGGCATTAAGTCAGATGCAATAATAACGGGCGAATTAGTGTTCCCATTTAAATAGGCATATTCCAAAGTAGAAGGGAGATCCTTAAGCACAGGTTTAACATTATCAATTTTATTAGCACTAGCGGAATAAACTTGTTCTTTTATTATTTCGTTGCTGCTGTCATCAGATAAATGCGCCGCATCGAAATTTCCGATGCGCCGTATGGCGTTACAAACAGCGGAATCAACAGCGAAATAATTATCAATAGTATTTTCATCAACTTGATCTTCTATAGCAATTGTGTTTTCTAAATTTTTAAGCAGAAAAGAATCAAGCAAATTACTTTTTAACAATTTCTGAGTAAATTGATTAATCGTGTCATCAGAAACATCGATATTATAGCATTCATCGTCTTCAGAATTAGTTTTACTCATAGATTGTTCCATATTAAATTCAACCTCATCATTTCCTATGGTAAGAGTTATCTTTTTATTAAAAACATCAATCATGGCCCTAGCAGTGGCTAAAAATGGTCGTCCTAATATTATAGGAGTCATAGAATTTTCGGGCATATCGAGGATAACAAAGTCAATAGGTAATTCAAATTTATCAACTTTTATTAATATATTTTCAGCTATTCCTAATGGGTATTGTATGGACCTATCAGCTAGCTCTAAGCACATCCTAGTAGGTTTTGGTTCACCCAAGCCTAATTTCTCATACATAGAAGAGGGCATAAGACTTATACTAGCTCCTAGGTCGGCTGAAGCATTTCCAATATGTAAATTTTTAATTTGACAAGGAATAGTGAAACTCCCTGGATCTTTTTCCTTAGATGGAAGTTTGTTGAGCAATGCTGCCGAGCTTCTTTCCCCCATTGTTACAGTGCAAGCCTCTTCAAATTTGGACTTGTTAGTAAGTAAGCTCTTCAGATATTTAGCATATTTAGGCATTTACACTAGGGCTTCCATAAATGGTATGCTTAGCTGCAGCTGCTTGAGATTTTCCAGGAACTTCTTTTGATAGGCATCTTCTTTATCCTTCCTTACCCTATGTGGGAAAGGTAGTGTTGATCGTTTAGGCTCAACAGAAGGTTCTTCTCTAATAACAGGTTCTGGATTAGTCTCTTTTGGTGGCTCTTGCTCAGATGATATAGATTTAGGGGAAATTTTGTTTGTGCTTTTATCCTCGGGTGTCTCTCCGATTTGAAAGGTTGACTTTCCGCCTCTAGTTGTAATCCCTTTCAAATCGTGTTTTACCAAAAGAATCTTGTTTAGCACCGTTGACAATTGGTGCACTTCAATTGCCAATCCATAAATCACGTTGTTTTGTTCCTTTAGTAACAGCTCATGACTGCCTTTGAATTCATTAATAAAGTTTCTTGCTTCATGATGTTCTTTTTCATTTGCTTGAGCGATTATTAGTGCAAACTCTTCCATGGTAGGGTTTCTTTGGGGTCTTCCGAACCAGTTGGGGAAAATATCAAACATCCTTCCTGAAAATTAAAACAGGTAGATTTTAAAGTAAAAACTTCCTAGTGTAAGGGTTAGAATATTTTCCGTTCGGAAATAAGAGAAAATAAAAGTTACTGATATCTGCAGACGATGCGCCGTATCTAAAAAGTTGGATACGCCGTATCTTATAATCGTTAAAATTTAATCAGACTTTTATTCAGAAAGCAGATACGCCGCTTATAATATTAGAATGCGCCGTATCAGTTTTAATTATCAAAAATCAATTATATTTATTAAAATTAAATGCGTCGTATTAACAAAAGTTAATGCGCCGTATTTTCGTTACGTTTCAAAATACAAGATTTTTGATTCAGTAGATGCGCCGTATCGACAAAAATCGATGCGTCGTATCTGTTTAAAAATTCGAAAACCTGTTTTTATTTTAAATAATAGATACGCCGTATCTGCAAAAACAGATGCGTCGTATGGCGTTATCGTTTAGAAAAACTTCTTATTAAAAACAGAATACGCCGTATCTTGGGGAAAGATGCGTCGTATCGAATTTATTAAACGCGTTGTAGTTTATAAAAATTAAACGCAATACGCCGTATCTGTGAAAACAGATGCGCCGTATTGTTTATATTAGCTCAGTACAACGATAGCAGTATGCAGAAAAATACAGAAAATAAAAACAAAAATAAAATCAAACAAGAAGAAACAAAAATTATAGAAAATAAAAACACAAAAAACAGAAAATATGCAAATAATACAATGAATGCAATTTAACTAATATACAACGGGGTTAGTGGTTAGAATAAAAATTAAAAAGAAAAACCTAATTAAAATACTAATCAAATTAATAGATAATAACAATTCACTCCCCGGCAACGGCGCCAAAAACTTGATGTGCGTGTGTATTGCTCTAATTTTTATATCCACGGATGTCGTTGTGGTTTTAGCAGTATTCAAGTTTTAAATTTATATTTAGCCGACTTATCAATAACATACACTTTAACGAGCAGTCTACCCGGTCAGTATGAATATAATGGTAAGTAGAGTGTCGATCACTAAGAGTGGAACGTATTATCTAGTTATTCTAATCAGTATTTTAATATCTTAAGTTAGCTGTACAACCTAATCTAACGCAAAGGGGGTTCAGCCTGAGAGACTGTCACAGTTTGGTTATAATATAATAAACTAAACAAACTAGCACGAATCAGCGATTAGCACACACGTACACAGATAAATACTTGAGACAATAAGAAGACCTGTCCTGATAATTAAGTAGCTTGTCACTTGTTTTATTGCTAGTTTTATATGAAGTGTATAGTTCGATGCGACGCACCGAGATTTAAACCTTTCTCGTTGGCTCTAATCTTATCGGCGAGTAAACCCTTAATGATCACTTATGTCTATCCTACTTACCTTTCTTCCTACTTTTCTACAGACGATAGAATGCATAGGCGATAGAATAAATAGGCGAGGACAGAGGCATGGCGACCCGATCAATTCTCAGCTAGACACAGAGGTTATCAATGCACTAATAAAAGTCACCAAAGACATCAACATATAAACTTTAATTAATGGGAAAGCAATTTTAAGGGGTGCCCATGGTTTTCCGTAGTCACATGGAATCGGCCCATCAATCCTGATGAATTAAAGTGTACTAATACAATAAAACAAAACTACTTAATGAATTGAATACATGCAGGACCTTCTTACAGCTCTTGTATCTTCGTTTAGGGTGTGTCTTGTGCTGCTAATCGTATGACTTCGGCTGTCTTTTCTTCTGTCTCGTACTAGGTATCTTTCACACAAAATTCGTCTGACTTTGGGGTATTTATAGTTTCTGTCTGAGGGTTAGATCCGGCGCATTGAATAAGTAGATGCGGCGCATTGACTTAACTTCGCGTGGGGTCCAAGATTAATATATTCAGGAATATTCGTATACCGCCAGAAGATGCGGCGTAACTCCATTTCTTTATGCGGCGCATGTCCTTTGCCGTCTTGGATTGTTACTTGTGAAATCTTGATAGTGATGCGCCGTATGTACGAAGTATGATGCGGCGTATCTGGAGCAGAATGATCTTGATCTTGTACATTTCAGTAGACTCTTAATATCTTGCTTCTTTTGCTCCATAATTAGTCCAAAATCGCCAAGTTTCACATAATACTTGTTTTGACCTGAGAATTATAAAAGTAAACATTAACGTATCCGTTGGGTCATGAAAAACCCAAGAATGCTTCAAACATGATTTGGACACAAATTAACTAAGTGTTAACATAAACCGAGAACAATTCAAGTCACTGAGAGAACAGCCTCTCAGTGAGTCATCTTCAGGATGCTTAAGGAGAATTCAAGAAGAAGGATTCACTACTCAGGAAGGCGGTACTCCCTGAGTAGGACTTAAGCCAAAGAAGAAGATGATGGTTCAGTGAGTGTTGGACAAGAACTCACTGAACCCCAGTCTCCTCAACCAACAAAGTGATTGAATGACTGAGGAACCAACGCCTGAAGAAAAGGCGGGAACAATAAGGAAAAGATCTGAGAAGATAATAGTGTCAGCCCAACACTCTTCTCTTGTCAGATCCAACCTTCCCTATTGCGGCTAAAAGTCATGGAGTGTCAGCCTACAACTCCCAAAGTCTTATTAGCCCTTTCCTATTGGTTCTTGGAAATGACAATTACTATTTGTAATTGTCAGACACGCAACCTCAACAACTTGTATTATATTTAATCACTTATACTTAGATTACTTGTGTATAAATAGATCAGATGGGAGAGAAGTTAAAGTGTGCTTTGTATATTGAAAGTCTTGAACTTTTACAAAGGAACTTCTCTCCTACAATGAGTATACAACTCACTGAGATAGCTCAGTGGGTATATTGTTACCACTCAAGCAAAACTTGAGTTTCGATAGGAGACACCCCATACCCTTGTCTATTCAATCCCAAGTGTTTGTTCCGCAAAACAATTGGGTATAGATTCTTGGAATTATTTCTAATAAGAATTTAAACGTTGAAAAATATTGTTGTTTTTATATTCACGTTTTATAACTGTTAGAATTATCCTTAAACATTGTATTAGTCATTAACACAAATAGATTAACTTTCTAGTTAACTCTAATCGTGTAAAGGGAACAACAAGTGGTATCAGAGCCTCTGGTTTGTAAAATCTTTTAAACTAACCAAGAGTGCTCTAGGTTTTTAAAACCAAGATCGTACTATGGCTGATATCAATGTACCCCAGCTAGTCGACAAAAAGGGTGGCAGCTACTCAGCTGTTGCATCCAGACTTGAAGCTGGGAAATTTAGCAAATGGAAGAAGCGTATGATTTGCTATATTACTGGTATGGAACCCTACTACATTGATGAGAGGAGGGTGGTCAATCAAGACCAACGCCTGAAAAGCTGATGCTTGGTTTTGTAACCTTACAACAGGTTTTACCTCTCGAGGGATCTCAAGAGGCTTACAACCTCACCAGGCAGTGTACCTGACCGATGTAGTATAGTGTAGTGGTAAGTACGGGGGATTGATCGTTCTCCACAGGGAATAGTGTTCGTTAGGTATGAAAAACTACTCTAATAGGTCTAAGGGTGAGAGAAGATTCTTTTTGTGTTTTTATATTTTTATGAAAGCAAGTAAAATCTCGGGTTTGAAAGAGTGGGCGGAATTAGTTGCTAGTCAACTAACCCAAATTACTACGAATGCAAATAAAATAAAATAACAAAAATGAAAATGTTGGTGAAAACTTATGTGGAGGGAAATGTGTTTACTTAGATTTTCTTACTCCCTAACTATCTTTTACCGGTTGATTAGTGTGTATTAGTTGCGTGGATGACGGGTGTATTCCTTAATACCATTCGTGGGGTGGCGTACGTACTTCCCTAACTCTACAAGCTCCTACTTCACTCCTATGTCGAGCCGGCTAGGAAGCTCCTAACATGGGATCACTAGAATTCGCTTGTGCATTAAATACAACCATAAAAACCTTTAGTACGCATTGGTTCATGTTTCTTAAGACGTTCAAGCAAGTTACCGAATAGGAAGTTAGCCAGTTTTCTTAAGCCTAACATAGATGAACAATCATCCAATACAACTAACAACACACTAATAACCAACAATCAATAGCTAGGTTTCATTAGATCTAAGCAAACACAAGATAAATCTAGCCTAGCATGTTAAACAAAAGAAAAGAACAAGATAGAATCAAACAACACATAGACATATTGAATGATTAATTGATAACTTATCTTCAATGTAACATGGAAGATCTCAAGGCAAAAAGCCTTGAAAGAGCTGCCAAATTCGTCCTAGGGTTTTCACACACAAAGTTCCCCAATAAGTTCCACCCTAATGACAAAGAATTGCAAAACTATATATAGATTTTTATATCTGACGGCGTCACGTTATGGAGTGTGACGCCGTCACCTCGCCGCTTTTAGGGTTCCCGGATGACCTTCTTGACGCCGTCCCTCTTTAGCTCTCCAAAATCCGTTCTGGCCTATCAAGGCTTGACGCCCTCAGACTATGAACGTGACGCCGTCCCTCTTTAAATTATAACGTGACGACCTTGATCAAATTAAAGGGTGACGCCGTCAGAATTCCCATGCAATTTTCACTGGCTTATCATGAGTAAATTTCACATCCACCACTTTTGCCAAGCCATGACGCCGTCCAGGCATAATCCTGACGCCGTCAAAGGTAACTTCCAGCATGATTTTGAGACTTTGTCGTTTTCTTCACTTTTATGCTCCAAAAACGTCCAAAATGCCTCCTTTTCCAGATTTCTCCTCACAAGTACCTAAAATGACAAAAGGAACGATTTAGGGCAATATTTGATCAAATAAATACGATTTAGGGCTTAAATGACCCCTTAAAAGCGGTACACTTTTCGCTTCATCAAATACCCTTACACTTGAGATTTGCTTGTCCTCAAGCAAATGCGCTTTTATTCTAATCAAAACACAAGTTAGGGGTCATTTAATGCTAACATAAAAGTAATTACAACAAATAATCGTTCCACTTTAATCATAATAAGCACGGAGATTACAAACTAGCACCTCACAAGTAGTGTTTAGATACTCACATCTCTCAAGTGTCATCAAAATAAATCTCATAAATGAAAACGGATAATATCTCTCACTACCTGTCATAGCAAATAGATTACCATAGGCTTGGGAAAGGATCGAAAACCTCCTCCACTAGGCGTAAGCACCTAAGATAAACTATCAAAGAGGGCTTTTAAATGGGTTATAACGTTAGGTGTAGGGAAAAGGAAAACACGGTTTTGTTGGATAAAGGATATTTTACTGGTGGCGAGTTAAAGATCTTGATCAATTACATGTACTATACAATGTTGCTAAGCCAAGACTCGACTCGATCTTAAGCTAAAAAACAAAATAACAAAAACATAAAACAAACATAAAATGAAACGGGATGGTAGTCCGTATGTTTTTTCTACTTTTCTTTTTCTCATTTTTTTGTATTTTTCTTTATTTTTTCGATTTTTTTTTATTTTTTATTTTATTTATTTATTTATTTTTTTTTGCATACACTTTTGCCCTACCATCCAAAATAATACATCATAGGGGCGTTGCATCCCCTTACACTTGAACTTTTACATCACTTTATAAAAAAAAACTATTCTAATGACTCGAATTAAGATAATCAAAACACTTGGAGTACTTTTAAAATATTTAGCACATATGGGGGTAATAAATGATGTTCTTCCCCATTACTTCATTACACTAGTACTTTACCCATGAGTCCCAATAGTCCCAAAACAATATGTACAAGGATATGACTCGACTTAGCAACCATGTAATCAACTAGATAATTAACTTGGGTTTAAACAAATGTTGTCACAATAATGCACTAAAAATGAGTGCATACAAGGTAGGCTAAGGCGATTAGGGTGTACATTTTAGTGGGGTGTAAACAAATTCTTCCTTTAAGTAAAATGCTTAAAGGTCGAAACGAAAAGATAGGCTCTGAGGGGTGTACTAGGGGTATCGTGTACTAAAAATGAGTACAACGCAAAGGGTGTGGGAGAATTACTTGACCAATGTAGCCAATGTAATTATAACAAAAACACAGGTGTAAAACAATGGGTTAATCCTAATGCCTCTTATCATGTAGTAAATCTAACTACACGAATGTAGTCTCACTTGTGGCCTCGGAATGGTCCTAACGCAAGTTCTAGAATCTAAGTGCTACCGGTACACACATCATAGCAAAATGCTTTTCCTACCAATTCTAGGGGCGAACCTCACATTTTTGGGGGTGGAAAATTTTTTAGTGGTACGGTTTTTTGTGCTAGTCATATAACTCCTATCCGTGAGACGCTCATTAAGATCAAAGTTTCACTCCTATATGTTGTAAAAAATTTTAAATTTGGCACTAAAATTGCCCTAACAGGTATTTATCTCAGTTTTATTACACATCTACCATTAAACAAACAAAAATCAAGCGTAAGAGCATTCTCTAATCGTACTTTTACCCCCCTTACACTTAAGATGAACATTGTCCCCAATGTTCAAATAACAAATGTAAAAGCATAAAGTAAAAGAATGAAATCAAATACTCCCCTGATTCGCTCGGTGGATAATGAAGTAACACGGTTAGATCTTCTTCCAAAGAGAATGTTGAAGCTCCATGACTAATGCTTCGCCATAAGCTTGATCCAAAAACATTTCCTTGTCCAAAATAACCTGTTAAACCTGAGAAAACAAACACGAAAACCTGCATAACATCGGCGGGATAAACTCTATATATAAGGATATAATGCTTGTGGAATGATAACTTTGCAGATTCCTGGAGATTATAAGTTAGAGATTTAATAAAAACTTTTTATGAAAACAAAACTTTCAAAAAATTCCAGAAAATTAAACCTGACGCCGTCAGGTTGTAAAGCCTGACGCCGTCAGATATGATCTGACAGAATTCTCATGTTACGTTTCCGGAAAAATTTTGGAAAAACCTATACCTTACTTCCTGGAAATCCTGCAAAACATCATTATGACTCGATACAAGCATTTGACTCAAACAAATACTAATATGTATGTTAATTTATTATTATTACGATTCATGTTCATTTGTGTTCTAATAAACCGATTTAGATTTCCCTTACACTTAACTTTTGCAAAATACCTTTATATGTAGTTAAGACGAAGTTAAAAACAAGATAAAGCATTTTCACAAATTAGTTTTTAACATGAATCAATAATAATAAAACTTAAACACACATACGGAAACAAATAAAATCAAACAAACAAATAAATAAACACACAAAGCAAATAAAGCTTGAGTTGCCTCCCAAGAAGCGCTTTTCTTTATTAACGAGTCTTGTAGCTAGACTCAAAGTCACGTACATTACGTGACTCCATCATTGGTCACGGTTCCTAGGCCATTTTCAATACCGGTTTTATATTCCGGTCCCAATTTCAAACAATCCTTGTAGAAACCGAATATCCTTTCCATAACATAGTCTACTCCTTTATTTCTATCCTCATCATTCCTATAGTAGACCGCTTGCTTGAGCTCCTTCTCAACATTTGACAAGTGTTGGAATTGTTCTATCTTATATGGCATTTGGTAGTTTACCTCATCGGTCTCATCCTTAAATCTAACTATCCCTAAGGAAGGTTCATAAGTCATTCTAGAGACCTCAACAAATGGTTTTCCAAAAACCACTTGAGTTAAGGATGCATCGACTATTGGGCGGATATCTTCTACAATTACAAAGTCGGTGACATAGGTGAAGTTTCCTACATAAACCGGTAATCCCTTAACTCTTCCCGTGAAGTTACTCATCCATCCCTTGTCAGGGAACATCCTATACCCAAGTTGATTTTTCATTATCAAGTTGTAGTGGGCTCTAGTCATGATGTTTATGGGTGATCTAAGGTCGATGTAGGCTTTCCACACATGCAAATGTCCGATGTTGCATGGTATGTTGAGATTAGAAGGGTCGCCTATTTCTATAATTGGTCTACCTAGGAAGTATGGTGTCTCGGGGTCATCGAATAAGTTTGTATGATATGCGCGCTCTTCCTTAGTGGGTAGCCTATTGAAGTAGTCCTCATCATCATCTACTTCTTCAATCTCACTTGTCCTAACTTCCTTATCAACCTCGACTTTCTTATCCTCATCCTTAGGTTCACTATTATCCTCATTCCTATCAATTGGTTTAATAGTGACAATGTTGACAAAGTGGACGTGTTTGGATGAAGAGGGGTCTTTTACTTGGGGTCCGCTATTTGTGTTCCTAGCGTCCTTATGTGGAGGTGATAACACTTGGTTATTGAGAGCTTTCAACAAGTTGTCAATTTTATTGGTCATCTCCGTTTGTTGTTGATTGAATTCGGATTCGAATCTAGCTATCCGAGCTTCTTGAGATGCCATAAATTGAGACATCAATCCTTCAAAGTTATTGGTACTACCATTGCCGGAAGGATTGTTGTTGAAAGTACGGTTCGAGTTGGAACCGCTTGATTGGAAACGATTAGGTGGGTTGGAAGAATTGGTTTGTTGTGCGTTTTGGTTTTGTTTCCACCTAAGGTTCGGGTGATTTTTCCATGATGGGTTTTATGTATCACCATAGGGGTTTGGCTCGGGTTTGAAAGTGTACCACTTGTCTCCCGCTCCGTCGGTACGCGAGGATGCGTAGTCCGCAAAAGCTTGTTCGGGGAGTTCCATGCAATCACGAGTGTCGTGGGGACCACTACATAATTCACATGAAGAAGTGATTTTGTTCACTTGGCTTGAAGGTTTAGGAGCCTCGTAGGATTTCATGAGAAACTTGACTTGGTCTTCAAGTTCTATGATCCTACGGTCGGAAGTGCTTGAATTGTTCGAAGGCAAAGATATTGCCTTGACCGTTTTATTCAAATCACGGGGATCACTCCAACTTTCGTTGTCATAAAGAGCAAGATCCTCTAGGAGAGCCCATGATTGTTCCGCACTTAGATCACGTAGCTTGCCACCGGCCGATTGGTCAATGGTTTGCCTCGTGGAGAGATTGATATGGTCATAGAAGATTTGGACTTGGAGCCAAAGTTCTATGCCATGGTGAGGGACTTTTTGGAGTAAGTCCTTGAATCGAGTCCATGCCTCGTAGAGGGTTTCGCCTTGACGTTGTTGGAACATCAAGATATCATTCCTTAGCTTGGTAGTTCTTCCCGGTGGGAAAAACTGAGCAAGGAAACGAGTGGTGAGATCATCCCAAGAGGTGATGGATCCTGCGGGTTGATGTTCTAGCCATTGACTAGCTTGGTCCCGCAAAGAGAATTGAAAGAGACGTAGTCGGGTCGTCTCTCGAGTGGCAACATCAAGGTCTATAGAATCAACGATTTTGAGAAAGTCCTTGAGATGTTGATTAGGATCTTCAGAACGAAGTCCATGGAATGCGCATCCGCTTTGCACCAACCGGATGGTGTCGGATCGCAAGGGTGTGACATTGGCTCCTTGAGTGAGCTCAATGGTGTTTCGATAGCCATGGTGGCTAGGACGGGAGTACTCTTCTAAAGTACGGGCTCTAGGAGGTGGTGGTGGTTGTTGTGGTGGTGTGGATGTTGGGATCAAGGATATTACCATCTTCCATGATGTCGAATGGTAATGGTTACGAACAAAGAAACGAAGAAAATAGATAGACTAAAGAAAACCTAGAAAAAGAAAATAAAAATCTCACTAGAAAGGAATCTGGTGAGTAGACCTATAAAATAAAAATTCAACCTAAACAATAACTATTCCCCGGCAGCGGCGCCAAAAACTTGATGCGTGGTTTTGCAACCTTACAACAGGTTTTACCTCTCGAGGGATCTCAAGAGGCTTACAACCCCACCAGGCAGTGTACCTGACCGATGTAGTATAGTGTAGTGGTAAGTACGGGGGATTGATCGTTCTCCACAGGGAATAGTGTTCGTTAGGTATGAAAAACTACTCTAATAGGTCTAAGGGTGAGAGAAGATTCTTTTGTGTTTTTATATTTTTATGAAAGCAAGTAAAATCTCAGGTTTGAAAGAGTGGGCGGAATTAGTTGCTAGTCAACTAACCCAAATTACTACGAATGCAAATAAAATAAAATAACAAAAATGAAAATGTTGGTGAAAACTTATGTGGAGGGAAATGTGTTTACTTAGATTTTCTTACTCCCTAACTATCTTTTACCGGTTGATTAGTGTGTATTAGTTGCGTGGATGACGGGTGTATTCTTTAATACCATTCGTGGGGTGGCGTACGTACTTCCCCAACTCTACAAGCTCCTACTTCACTCCTATGTCGAGCCGGCTAGGAAGCTCCTAACATGGGATCACTAGAATTCGCTTGTGCATTAAATACAACCATAAAAACCTTTAGTACGCATTGGTTCATGTTTCTTAAGACGTTCAAGCAAGTTACCGAATAGGAAGTTAGCCAGTTTTCTTAAGCCTAACATAGATGAACAATCATCCAATACAACTAACAATACACTAATAACCAACAATCAATAGCTAGGTTTCATTAGATCTAAGCAAACACAAGATAAATCTAGCCTAGCATGTTAAACAAAAGAAAAGAACAAGATAGAATCAAACAACACATAGACATATTGAATGATTAATTGATAACTTATCTTCAATGTAACATGGAAGATCTCAAGGCAAAAAGCCTTGAAAGAGCTGCCAAATTCGTCCTAGGGTTTTCACACACAAAGTTCCCCAATAAGTTCCACCCTAATGACAAAGAATTGCAAAACTATATATAGATTTTTATATCTGACGGCGTCACGTTATGGAGTGTGACGCCGTCACCTCGCCGCTTTTAGGGTTCCCGGATGACCTTCTTGACGCCGTCCCTCTTTAGCTCTCCAAAATCCGTTCTGGCCTATCAAGGCTTGACGCCCTCAGACTATGAACGTGACGCCGTCCCTCTTTAAATTATAACGTGACGACCTTGATCAAATTAAAGGGTGACGCCGTCAGAATTCCCATGCAATTTTCACTGGCTTATCATGAGTAAATTTCACATCCACCACTTTTGCCAAGCCATGACGCCGTCCAGGCATAATCCTGACGCCGTCAAAGGTAACTTCTAGCATGATTTTGAGACTTTGTCGTTTTCTTCACTTTTATGCTCCAAAAACGTCCAAAATGCCTCCTTTTCCAGATTTCTCCTCACAAGTACCTAAAATGACAAAAGGAACGATTTAGGGCAATATTTGATCAAATAAATACGATTTAGGGCTTAAATGACCCCTTAAAAGCGGTACACTTTTCGCTTCATCAAAAGCATCCTTATATCATGTCTTCCTGACGATGTAATGGAATCAGTCATCAACTGTCTAACAGCCAAGCAAACTTGGGATGACTTGGTAAACAGCTTTGAGGGTCCCTCAGATACCAAGGAAAATAGGGTCATGGACCTTAAACTTGAGTATAATACTTTCAGGGCAAAAGACTCTGAAAGTCTCTCACAGACCTACACCAGATACAAGACTTTGATAAATGAATTATCAAATGATGGTGTTGTACTGTCCAAACATGAGACAAATGTTGGCTTTGTCAACAGTCTCCCTGAGAAGTGGCTCAACTTCTCACAAGGCCTGAGGAATGCTAACCACATTCAGACCCTTGAGCTCCCTGAAATTTATGGGAAGTTTGTCTATGAAGACAACTTGATCTCAAGGAGATACCCTGACTCAAAAGCTTTTGAGTCCAAAAAGGCCTTAACCTCCACACCCATATCAACTGCTTTCTATTCTAATGGTGTTGTGCAGGATATTCAAGAGGATTCTGAAGAAGAAATTGATGAAAGGACTGATGAGGAGTACCTGAATGACCTGAACTTGGAATTCCAAGAAAGGGCACTCCTTGCTAGTTCAAAACGTTTCATCAAAAGAAATCAGTCCAACTTTACAAAATCAAAAGCAAATGAGACCACTGAATGCTTTAAATGTGGTAAAAAGGGTCATTTTGCTAGGGACTGTTATTCTAAAACTATCTCAGAACCTTCTTACAAATTTTCAGGAACTAGCAAGTTTCAACCTAAAATGTTTCAGTCCACCCAACAATTCCAAAACAAGGGTCAAAAGGATTTTGAAACAAAATATAGGAATATCAAAGCTAAACTTGCACTTCTTGAAACTAACCCCATATTGCCTCAGGCTGCTCAAACATCTAAACCTATTCAGACAAAGAACAAGGTTTTAATAGCTGAAGCATATGATTGGGATGATGAAGAGGTTTCCTCAGATGAGGAGATAAGAGTTAGTGCACTGATGGCACTTTCTGAAGAGGATCAGGTGGCTGTGGGAAAAGGCCATGCTAGAAATGGAGAGTGGGTCAACATCACCATGAAGAAGGTAAATACTTTACTTTCTATGGATGATGATTCTGATTGGCAGTCATACATGAATTATATTTGTGTTGATTTAAAGTTTGTTGAGGAACAAAGGCTTAACTTAATGTCAAAATATAACAATATTGTGTCAGAATTGAACAAATGTAGAGATGAACTGCTTGTACTAAAGCAAGCCAAACTAGAAACAATAACTCTACAAATTCAGAACACTGAGATTTTGAAACAAAACCAAGTCCTTCAAACTAAACTTAACAAAGAAAAGGCTATCATTCAAAGCTGGACCAAGAAGAACCCTAAGGTTTTTGACACTGTGGGATTAATCTCTCAGAAAACCATTGGCATTGACCCTCTTATGGTTGATCCAATTGTGTGTCAAAATGAAATAAACTTTGTTCCAGCTGACATATCTTTTGAGCAAGAATTGCTTCCCAAGTCAAATGACTGGATTGTCAGGGACAACCCAGTCAGTAAGTTACCAAACTTTGAGACTGGAAAGATCTTGCTTCCTGAAAGTCAGGCTTTGAAAAATATGCTTGGACTCACTGAAAAAATCAGTAAGTTTGAACTCACTGAACCAATCACTGAGTCCTTGAATGAGTCTGAATCAGAATCATACCCTCCACTTCCTCCACTAAATACCCTTCAGGGTGCTGCACCTAACTTAGGCCTCCCACTTATGGTCTTCTCACCACACTCTCCAAAGGAGAGATCAGGAAAGGGAACAACCATTCTGAAGAGAGCAAACCTTGATGTCTCAGTTAATACTGATGACTCATCAACTTCAGTCCCTTCTGAAGAAATAACCTAAAGCCCTGACTCAAAATTTGATCAGTTGGCTGAAATGGTCAGGAAGCTAGGAGAGAAGATTGCATCTTCTGAGAAATCTTCTCAATCCAAGAAGGAACTAAGACCAACTTCCTCAAAGACCAAACCCAAACCCACAAAACCCCTGAAAAGATGTGAGCTATGCAACTATACAAATCATCTCACTGATGATTGCTATAGAGTCCTTTATTGCATGATTTGCAAAAAGGAAGATCACAGGACCTCTGATCATAAACAATGCTCAGTCAGGTCAAACTTTTTAGGACTTAAGGCTCAGTGCCTAAACTACCCTTCTGATTCTAAGCAGAAACAGAAGCAAAAGGCCAAGCCTTTTCCACCCTGCCCTTTGTGTGGATTCAATGACCACCACCCTGAGGATTGTCAATATGACAAACATTGTGAATCTAGTGGAAGTTCCACTCAGAAATCCTCAGGAAAAGAGAAGGTCATCCAGTCAAGAAGAGGAATGAAACAATCCTCTCAGACTACTGAGGCTACCCCTGCAACCAAATGCAAAACATGTGGTAGCTCAGTCCACTCAACCTCTGACCATGAATCAATTAATACTTTCATAAAGACCTACAATACCAAACCCTCCATGAAATGGAGTCCTAGAAAGAACTGACCTAGTTTACTATTTGTGCAGAAGCATGCCAGGGATCCTGTTTGGCATCTAGACAGTGGATGTTCAAGGAGCATGACTGGTGTTAAGGAGTGTCTACACAAATATGTGGAAGAACCAGGACCCAAAGTGATATTTGCTGATAATTCATCATGTCTCACTGAAGGTTATGGTTCAGTAAACTGCAATGGTATTGTCTTTACTAGGATAGCATATGTAAATGGTCTTAAGTATAATCTGATCAGTGTCAGTCAACTATGTGATGCAAAATACATAGTTCAGTTTGATGATAAGCAAGGAACCATCCTCAATGCAAATAAGGAAGTTGTCCTCATTGCACCAAGAAGACAAGATGTTTATGTATTAGACATGTCCAGTCTAACTCAGGATGGAACTTGTCTCTTTGCTGAGGCCATTGATACACTCAACTGGCTCTGGCATAAGAGACTCACCCACCTGAACTTTAAGAACATTAACAATCTTGTAAAACAAAACAAGGTCCTTGGCTTACCATCTCTTGTGTTTTCTAAGGATAAACCATGCTCAGCTTGTGAAAAAGGTAAACATCACAGAGCATCCTTTAAAACCAAAACCAACTTTTCCATCAGGAACTGCCTACATCTTCTCCATATGGATCTATTTGGACCTGTCAGTCCAAGGTCTGTTAACCATGAGAAGTATACTCTGGTCATAGTGGCTGAATACTCTAGATACACCTGGGTATTCTTCCTGATCAAAAAGAGTCAGGCAGCTGAAACAATCATGTCCTTTGTCAGGAACATTGAAAATCAAAACGACATTAAGGTCAAACAAATTAGAACTGACAATGGGACTGAGTTCAAAAATAATGAACTTGAATGTTTCTGTGATGAGAAAGGTATTTCCCAAAACTTTTCCTCTCCATACACACCTGAACAAAATGGTGTTGCTGAAAGGAAAAACAGAACACTCATTGAAGCTGCTAGGACAATGCTATGTGGATCAGTCCTTTCCAGCCATTTTTGGACTGATGCAGTCAAAACTGCCTGTTATACACAAAACAGATCCATAATTGTCAAGAGACATGGGAAAACCCCATATGAGTTATTCAAAGGAAGAATCCCTGACATCAGCTACTTTCATGTCTTTGGGTGTCCTGTGTTTATTCATAATCACAAGGATCACCTAGGGAAATTTGATGCAAAAGCTGATGATGGATACTTCCTGGGATACTCACTTGTCTCAAAAGCCTTCAAAGTGTTCAACACAAGGAGACAGTAGACTGAGGAAACATTTCATGTTACCTTTGATGAGAGCACTGATGCAATCAGGTTCTCAACTGCCTCAGTAGAAGAGATAGGAATTGATAATTCTTCAAGATATCCTCCTGATGAATATCTGTCTGAAAACAATCCTTCTACTCAGTATCAAGATGATGCTAATCTCTCCTATTACATAATCCCTCACAACCTACCTAACCCAACCATCACTGAGTTTGTTGAGGCACATACACACACTGATGTTATCAATCAGCCTGTTCAAAATACTCAAGATCCAAACAATCTCAGTGATCTGATAGACACTCAAGATCTATTCAATGATCATGTGTCTACTCCAGAACCAACCCCTCTACCCAATCAGGCCTCCATAAGTTCAAATCAGTATCCAGGACCTCAAGAAAGTTGGACTAGGTCTCAGGACATTGAACTTGTCAATATTATTGGAGAGCCTACTGAAGGCATGCTTACCAGGAGCATGGCTGCTAGTCTAAGAGCAGCCTCATCCAATGAATGCCTATTTGTGGACTTCATTTCCACAAT
Source organism: Artemisia tridentata subsp. tridentata (assembly GCA_021014915.2). Classification (NCBI taxonomy): domain Eukaryota; kingdom Viridiplantae; phylum Streptophyta; class Magnoliopsida; order Asterales; family Asteraceae; genus Artemisia; species Artemisia tridentata. Next base: position 143,204,223 of record CP139504.1, on the reverse strand, counting down.
TGAACCCAAAAGTGTTAAAGAGGCACTTAAACATCCAAGTTGGGTTCAGGCCATGCATGATGAACTGGAACAATTTGACAGAAACAAGGTAATGACCTTGGTCAAATGTCCTGAGAATGTCTCAGTCATTGGCATGAAATGGGTATTCAAAAACAAAACTGATGAAAATGGCATAGTCATTAAAAACAAAGCCAGACTTGTAGCCAAAGGCTATAATCAACAAGAAGGCATTGACTATGAGGAAACATTTGCACCAGTAGCAAGGATGGAAGCCATCAGGATCTTCCTTACTTTTGCTACATACATGAACTTCAAGGTATACCAAATGGATGTTAAAAGTGCATTCTTAAATGGTTCACTGAAAGAAGAAGTTTATGTTGAGCAACCTCCTGGATTTGAAAGCCATGAGTCTCCTGATCATGTCTGTAAGCTTAACAAAGCCCTTTATGGACTGAAGCAAGCTCCCAAGGCATGGTATGAGACTCTCTCAGCCTTCTTAATCCAAAACAAATTTGTCAGGGGGAAGATAGACAACACATTGTTTATCTATAAGACAAATAATGATGTCATACTAGTACAAGTGTATGTTGATGACATCATCTTTGGCTCAACAAGCTTCAAACTTTGCAAACAATTTGAAAAACTAATGGCAAAGAAGTTTGAAATGAGCATGATGGGAGAACTAACATACTTCCTTGGTCTACAGATCAAACAGACTGATAGAGGAACCACTATCAGTCAAGAGAAGTATGTAAAGAATCTACTGAAGAAGTATGATCTCAGTGACTGTGCCTCAGTCAAAACTCCCATGGTCCCCCCAAACAACCTTGGTCCTGATCTAACTGGTAAACCAGTAAATCAAACTCTCTTTAGAGGAATGATAGGATCACTGATGTATCTACTTGCATCAAGGCCTGATATCCAATTCTCAGTATGTCTATGTGCCAGATATCAATCTGACCCAAGAGAATCTCATGTCACTGCTGTGAAAAGGATATTCAGGTACCTGAAGGGCACTCCTAACCTTAGATTATACTATCCAAAGTGCTCAGGACTTGATCTCAAAGGATACTCAGACTCTGACTATGCTGGATGCAACATGGACCAAAAAAGCACCTCAGGCTCTTGCCAAATTCTTGGTGGGAAATTAGTCTGTTGGAGTGCTAAGAAGCAACAATCAGTTGCCTTGTCCTCAGCTGAGGCTGAATATGTTGCAGCAGCTAGTTGTTGTGCAAATGTACTCTGGATGAAAAGTCAACTCAGTGACTATGGAATTCAGTACAAGATGGTACCCATCTTTTGTGATAACACAAGTGTAATTGCAATCTCAAACAACCCTGTTCTTCATCAGAGAACAAAACACATTGATATCAGATATCATTTCATCAGGGACCATGTCATGAATGGTGACATTGAATTACACTTCATCCCTACTAAATATCAGTTAGCTGATATCTTCACCAAACCTTTGGATGAACCAACTTTTACAAGGTTGAAAGCTGAATTAGGAATGTTGGATATAGAAAGTCAGTCCACTGATTGAAATCCTTCCAACTGAAGTGTAAATTCTTAAAACCTCAGGTCCCTGACTCAATGTGTACATCAGTGAATTAATATCTCTGAATCCTCAACCTCAGGAACTAAACCCAAGTTCCTGAAATCTTGAGGGTTCAGGAACTAAACCCAAGTTCCTGAATCCTTGCTTCTCAGGAATCTTTCCATATTCCTGAATCATCAGTGACTAATCCCAAGTCCCTGAAAAACCTATCATTGAATGAAGAGTCATTCAGGGCCCTGAAAAGGACATTAAATACTGACTTAAATGCTCTAAGTATCTAGTTAGTAAATGTCCGAGGTTGGTAACTGAACACATATTTAATTCAAGAATAATTATTCTTTTTTCCTTTCTGGCTTCCACCTCTGGGCCACCACATTCTCACTTGGCATTAAATGCCTCTTCAATCACATTTCAAATATGTGATGACTCATCTCTGCAAGTTGCACTTTTGCAGAACTGCTCAACTGTTCACCTCGACTGTTGCGCCAAACCAGGAAAGTGGAGTGTTGGCATTTAATGCGGATCCCAAAACATATTATTCAAAACAATTTCCAATAACTTTTTTTTGAATAAATTAAGATCGCTCAAGTGACCAAAACACCCCCATCTCCACTTTCCTATAAATACCCCAACCAGAAGAATACATACACATGTTTTTATAGAATCTTAAGCAAAACTCTGCCATTTTTAATTCTCAAAAACAAATTGTGTGTGCATTCTTAAGCTTTAGAAACCCTTTAACCTTAGTCAAACCCAGACTTACCCACTAATGGCTTCTTCTAAAGCTGTGACATACGCTCCTAATGTGGATTTCACATTGGAGGGTGTAGACCTAACCAAAAACAATGTGGTGGGAAATTTCTCATATCCACAAATCTACCCAGCCTACAAGAACGTTATGAAATATCTTCGTAATTGTTTTCTTGCAAAGGCTTTCACCCACACCCCCTCAGTCATCTACCATGACTATTTGAGGGAATTCTGGTGTACGGCTGTGGCAACCAGCCCTAAAGACACCAAAGAGTCAATCATCACCTTCACGGTGATGAATGGGAGTAGAACCCTCTCCTTTGACTACTCATCATTCATCAAAGCCACAGGCCTTGACTTTGCTGAAGCCTTTTCACCCAACCCTACTGATCAGGACATAAAGAATGAACTGATCTTTCTTGCACCCCATGACCCCAGACGTCCAACAACGTCTGCGGGAGGCTTACTGGAAAAGGCTCCAGTAGTCAAAACATGGTTCCACCCTATTTGGAGGATACTGATGACATTTTTCATTCAGGTCCTGGGTGGAAATAAATCCTCTACGGAGCAGTTGAACTCTTCACAACAATTGATGTTGTTCAGTCTCCTTGAGGGTACAAAAATAGTCATCGGAGGAATAATCTTCCGAGACCTTGTTGCTAAGCTCTCAGGAAAACATAGGCAAAGGCATATGTCCTATCCTAGATTTGTTTCCTGTGTGCTTTAGGACCTACTTGGTTCTGACTATGTGAGGACTGATGCAGAAGGTACGAAGCCTGACGTCCTGCACAAGTCAAACTTCACTAGTAGCATCAGTGAGGTTACACATATTGCCCTGACTGAATACATGCAATCAGTCATTCAGGGTAATGACGCTATCTCTCCAGTTCCTTCACCGACCAAAAAGGTGAAGAAGACAAAGAAGGGTCAGTCCAGCCAGGTGGTTAGACCCAAGCCACTCGCCACTGAGACTGATCCTCAAAACCAACTCAACCTTAAAAAGAGGTTGAAAAAGGCCGAGACCTCTGAGACACCCATTTCTGAGACCCTCTTGACCTCAAAACAAAGGCCAACAGAAGTCACTGAGCAATCATCCTCAGTGACCTCGGGCACACCCATTCCACATGGTTCAACTGACATACACAAGTCAGAGGGATCAGGAAGCATTCCCCCCTCACATTCCGATGAAGGTACTGATAAATCACAATCAGTACCCAAGGGAGAAAAGGGTCCTGAATCCTCGGTAGGGCAGCACCACCCTACTGGGAAGAGGACCCACACCCCCTTACATCCCGATGAAGGAACTGTCAAAAAACAATCAGTTCCCAAGGGAGGAAAGGGTTCTAAATCCTCGGTAGGGCAGCACTACCTTACTGAGAAGGGGACCCACAAACATTCACATCCCGCTAACGTTCCTGAGCAATCACCCTCAGGATTTCAGCGAGAAAAGGACCCTAAATCCCCTGAAGGACAGCACAATCCTGATGGGAAGGGGGTCCACAAACTTTCACAATCAGTACCTAGTGATACTACTGGAAAGCACCCATCAGTAGTTGAAGGTGCTAAGGGGGACAAAGACTCAGAGGGAAAGAAACAACCCGCTGATATGGAACCCATCAACCCCTCAGGCGGATCCAGTCTCTCAGGAACTGCCCCCAAAAGCCAGGCTGGTGTTACCCCAGTTATTATGGCTAGTCAGGCTGAGCAAACCCACTCAGTTATTATGACAACGGGGTCAGGACCTGACCAAACCGAAGGCAAGTCTTTTTATAAAGAGGAGCCGGTTGATTTTTTGGGTATTGAGTCCATGGGGGACTTTCAGGCTTTTATTGAGTCTGATGAAGAGCTCAGGGAAGAGAGTGAAGAGGAAATGTTTAAGGCAGGTGAGGATATGGAAACTGATATACAACCTGAACAATCACATCAGTCATCTCCAAGCCAAAGTGAAAAGTCAGGTTCTCAGTCTTCTAATTCTTCTGGTACTGGGGACATCCTCCAAAAGTATGATAACTCTCTTCCCCTCACTGAAAGAACATTGGTCAAATTCCTACTGAAGACCAACAGAGCTCTTTTCACTGGTCTCACTGATAAGATGTTTGATCATCACACTGAAGCTGCTGTTCACTATGCCAACCTGAAGGCAGATGTTGAAACTTTTCATGATGATGTGATCGAAATCCAATCAGACACCAAACACTCCCTGACAGCTATTGATCTTCATTTCCAGAAGTTCAATCTTACTCTTGAAGGCATCACCAACAGCCTTGGAACTATTCAGTCAGCTGTCAAGGATGACCCCGTACTCACTGAAAAGGTCCTTCAGGCTGCTGAGACTTATCAGAAGCAGTCAGCTGAAATCAGTGATCTTCTCAGCTTACTGAAGGATTCTAAGCTTCAGGGTCTTACTACTTCCTTGGACTCAATCAGGACTTCCATGGGTCTTCAGGAAAAACATCTTGGTACTTGGGCACAATCTTCAACATCCTTGGCATGGTCTCTTGGGTCAAGGATGTCAGGCATCGAAGCTTCTCAGGCATCTCTGGCTGATCAGATCTCATGTCTTCAGAAAGACACCTCGGACATCAAATCAATGATGATTGAGATCTATCAGGCTTTCAAAGGTACTGCTACTCCAGTGACTCCAACTCTTGCTCTCACAATGGCTCAAGTAACAGTTGAGGGGGAGAAAGACACTGGAGTCTCAAGCCAACAACCTCCTTCTCACACTGAGGGGGAGATTCCTGAAGCCTCTTCCTCCCATCAAGATAAAGGCAAAGGCATCCTCACTGAACCTGAGCCTCAACCAGCACCGATCTCGGTTGCAAAGGATCCTGAATCACCACTCAGGATCCCATATGAAATTGATGGAGTTCTTCACCACTTCTCAGCTGATGAACTCAGTGCTTATCTTCAGGAAGAGGAAGCAAAGAAGAAGTTAAAGGAGGAAGAGAAAGCGAGCAAGCCTGCTATAATTAAGATTGTTCATGAAGAGGCTGAGAAAATTGGACTTGAGGCTAAGGACCTCTCAGGAAGAGAAGGTGGTATGACCTTTGTGAAAGCTCAGTCTGAGGAGATGACCACTCTCAGGAAGAAAAGAGAGGAAAGGAATAAACGGGCTGAAGAGATCAGGCAAAACAGGATTAAGAAATATCAGTGGTATATGACTAAAAGGTTGAAGCCAGAGCCAATCACTGATGTTCATATTCAAAGAAACACCAATCCTGCCGTTATCACTGTCTACAGAGGTGCTGACATGAGAAACTTTGATGTTCATAACCCTTTCAGATTCACTGACTTCGGGATCACTGAATTGGATGAGTTGGGTCCATTAATAGCAAAGAAATCAAATGTTGTGGTCCCTAATCTGATGAAGTCTTTGAGTCTGAGGTACGAAAGATTGGCAGCAGCACCTCAGGAACTTGGCATTCCATCTCTTCTTCCTGAATCTGCACAACCAGCTCCCTCTCAGTCTTCTTCAATGAAAAGAAAGAAAATAGAAGCTGAGCCTGAGATCAAGATTCCTGGTCTTGACTGCAATAGGGCTCTCCCTGAAGGTGTTCCTTTCAGGAACAATATGGTCATTGAACAGCCTGAAAGAGGTTTGTTCTTCATTGATGAGTTCGGTGACAAAGCCTTCCAAAGGTGGAGTGATATAGATTTGTCAGGGATTAAAGCAATGCTTGGCTTTCTAATGATGGCCTCTCCACTCAAGAGTCCTGAAAATATGAAGTTTTGTCAAGACCTAAAAAGAAAAATCAATGAACATCCTGACCAACAAGAGCTGTAGTTAAAGAAGCCCAAGCTTGAAGCCCTTGGAATCAAGTTGAACTGATGACCTGCCTGAATACCCACCAGTATCCCTTTTTTACTTAGTTTTGTTAGGACTTGTAAATGATATCAATAAGATGATGTTTTTATTATTTCAGTGTCCTTATTTACATTCTAGTACATTCAGTATGAGTAGAAGTCTTTAGCTCACTCATATCTGAACAAAACACTTAGGAATAATTTATATCCAAATAGGGGGAGATTGTTGGGTTATGAAAAACCCAAGAATGCTTCAAACATGATTTGGACACAAATTAACTAAGTGTTAACATAAACCGAGAACAATTCAAGTCACTGAGAGAACAGCCTCTCAGTGAGTCATCTTCAGGATGCTTAAGGCGAATTCAAGAAGAAGGATTCACTACTCAGGAAGGCGGTACTCCCTGAGTAGGACTTAAGCCAAAGAAGAAGATGATGGTTCAGTGAGTGTTGGACAAGAACTCACTGAACCCCAGTCTCCTCAACCAACAAAGTGATTGAATGACTGAGGAACCAACGCCTGAAGAAAAGGCGGGAACAATAGGGAAAAGATCTGAGAAGATAATAGTGTCAGCCCAACACTCTTCTCTTGTCAGATCCAACCTTCCCTATTGCGGCTAAAAGTCATGGAGTGTCAGCCAACAACTCCCAAAGTCTTATTAGCCCTTTCCTATTGGTTCTTGGAAATGACAATTACTATTTGTAATTGTCAGACACGCAACCTCAACAACTTGTATTATATTTAATCACTTATACTTAGATTACTTGTGTATAAATAGATCAGATGGGAGAGAAGTTAAAGTGTGCTTTGTATATTGAAAGTCTTGAACTTTTACAAAGGAACTTCTCTCCTACAAAGAGTATACAACTCACTGAGATAGCTCAGTGGGTATATTGTTACCACTCAAGCAAAACTTGAGTTTCGATAGGAGACACCCCATACCCTTGTCTATTCAATCCCAAGTGTTTGTTCCGCAAAACACTTGGGTATAGATTCTTGGAATTATTTCTAATAAGAATTTAAACGTTGAAAAATATTGTTGTTTTTATATTCACGTTTTATAACTGTTAGAATTAATCTTAAACATTGTATTAGTCATAAACACAAATAGATTAACTTTCTAGTTAACTCTAATAGTGTAAAGGGACCAACAGTATCAATTCTCACAGATAATATAATAAAACAAGTCAAATAAATAGGATAAATGATGGTAATAAAATATACTTATTTGAGTTCATCATAATCACGCTTCATGTCGTTCTTGTTGTCGGCGTAGCGCTTAGCGATATATGCATCGATGCCCTTCCGAATATTTTCCCAATCTTCACTGCGCATGTGGGGCTCCAAGTTAAAGAATTGCTGCAATCAAATATAGTTAATATTAATATAGAGATATAAATAAATAAACAAATTTAAATAAATATACACAATTAAACAAATTTAAATAAATGTACACATTCAAATAATTAAATATAGAGATATAATTAAAAGGAAAATAAAATAACTGACCCCGAGTCGGTTCATGACGGCAACCCTCTTCTCTTTCTCAATCTCGTGCCAGGAGGGATAGTGCAATGGCAAGGACCTAACCAGCTCGCCAACGTAGTTACTGAACCATGCGTGGTGGGGCCCGACATGAGTGTACGTCTTCTGATCTTTCCTCTCGAACTCGATCGACTGCGGGCCATTTCTTCCCACGGCTTTCTTGAGCGCTACATTCTTCGAGGCTTGACGGACCGGTGGCCTGCCGCCATCCCGACCTCCACCCCTGCCTCCACTTCTCGCCCTACCTCCTTGTCGAGGTAGTTGTGACGATCCTACAATTGAAGTGAGTGAAAACGTCGTAAAATAAAAGTAACAAAATTCAAATGATCAAGTTTAAGTTTCTTACCACTACGGTGACCGCTCTCAATCTGACGATTTAGGGGTGTTGGGTCATCGCCACCGTCACCACCGTGACCTCACGTTACTGATGTCATCTGTAAAAGTACAAGTTGAATAACATATAGAAATTCGGGAACAAATAAACATAAGCATGCACACATTCAAATACATACACATTCAACTCCCCAAATATGTGCATTAAAGACATATTCGTAGGAGTAAAGGAGAAACATTGTCGATATCATCTCAAATAGTAAATCAGTTATACGCATCCATATCCTAAATGAGACAAAACATTCAAAAAGCAGTCCCAAACAGGGGACTTTCCGAAATTAATTTCTAATAAATTAATTCCGGACAGGTTTTCTATAGGATGATTAATTCTGGACGTGGACTTTCCGAAATTAATCACTAAAATCCTAAAATCATTTACAAAAATCTAACAATAATACACAAATCGACTATTTTAAGTTAAACAATTAATAGCATATTTTAAGTTAAACAATTAATAGAATAATTGTTTGGTTTTCGGCTTATGTTTCATAAGCTTATTATACTTCTAACGCAATCAAATACCATTCAAACCGCTAATACTTAATATTCAAACCGCAATACATACTAACTAACAAAACCGCTAATACATACTAACTAACCAAACCACGAATACAACAAAGCATAAAAATGAAAAAACAATTTGGATATGTAAACAACATACTGAATCGGGCTGGGGTCACGGGCTGTGGTCACGGGCTGTGGTCACGGGCTGCGGTCTCGGGCTGTGGTCACGGGCTGCGGTCTCGGGCTGCGGTCACGGGCTCGGGCTATATAAAAAGAGAGCACATTAATATATCGGTTGCTTAAAAATAAAGAGGTAAAACTGTTGACGGCGACATGTCGTCGGGATACCAAAAGTTAATAAAAAAAATTAAAACGAGGTACATTACCTATATATGTCTTGGTTGTCTCGGCTCTCACTCTCGCTCTCACTCTCGGCTTCACAGACCAGACTGTATCATAAATAAATAAATAAATAAATAAATAAAAATAAAAAAAAAAAACAAAAATCAAAAAATTAACAATTAACATTTAATAATTAACAAAATCAAAAAATTAACAAATGATAATCAAAAATTAAAAATTACCGGCGTTAAACAAGAAATAGTGGGGAAGAAGAAAAGAAAGAATTAAACATGAGATGGGTTGAGGAAAGAATTAAACGGGAGAAAAGGAGGAAGAAATAGTGGTGTTGGTGGAGCTGTGGTGGATCTGTGGTGGTGTGAATTGGTGGTGTTGGTGGAGCTGTGGTGGAGACTGTGGTGGTTGAGTACAAGTGGTAGTGGTGGTGGTTCTGGTGGTGGTGGTCGTGAATTGGTGGTGTTGGTGGATTAATCGCCGGCGGGAGTGTAAAGTGGTAGTGTAAAGTTTTTTTTTTCTAAGTGTTAATAATTGAGACCAGATCTAGTTTTGTTTTTGCTGTTTGTCTTACCGTCGACTAGTGTAAAGTTATTTTTGTCGTTTGGCGGGACATATAAAAATTTGGTGAAAATTTTCGCGCTTATATTCCCGTCGACATGTCCACGGGACAAAAAAGTTAATCATAAACTTAGAAAATAACTAGTTAAATATTAATTACTTTTAATATAATTAAAAAAATTTATCTATTATAAATACTTTTATAAAATAAAAAAACAATATTAAAAAAATAGTTTTATAAAATTAAACGAACGAGCCGAGATGATATGGTTGTACACGAGATGTTAAACGAATGAGCCGAGATGATATGGTTGTACACGAGATGTTAAACGAACGAGCCGAGATGATATGGTTGTACACGAGATCTGCTCTTATATACTAACATCTTATCCACACAACGTCACAACCTCTTAAACTCAAAACCACTTAACCTCACAACCACAAACACACATTGTTATCATGGTGAAGATGGCGGAATTTGAAGCTTTTGCTTGTCCTTGTAAATGAGGAGACGTAATTCTGCGAGAATCGCATAAACCTTACTCCCGTGGTAAACAATACTATGCGTGTCCTTTATCAAAGGTGAACAATTACATACTTTTTTGTGTGTTATATAAATAATTTGGTTAGTTGTTAAAAATAATAGTTTTTACTCTTTAACAGGGTGGGACAAAGGAGTTTGGATGCGATTTTTTTTATGGAAGGAGGAACGACTCGCCAAAATGACCGGTTCTCTTGGAGCTTCAATGCCTCCAACTCATTCCGCAGGACCATCCATAACTCCAACTCGTTACACTGCAGAACCTTCAACATCGAGTCCTGGAAATACAGAGTGCTCAAACTGCATCAAACTGAATCACCAGATAATGGTACTCAATAAAATGCTAGAAGTGTATATGCATCCAAACAAACACACAATTGATTTAGCTGCCTTATTTCACGACCTTTATAATGACATGCTAGGTGATATGGGAAATCTTCGTATGTAGGTTGTTGTTGTTGCTGTTATTGTTGTAGTTGTTGTTGATGTTATTGTCGTCGTTGTTGTTTGTTGTGTTATTGTTGTTGTTTAATAAAATGTTGTTGTTGTTGTGAAAACTGATGTCGAACGTGCTTTATATTTTTAATTCGTACGCTTTAATGTTGGAGTAATACATATGTTTTAAATTACATATGCACAAAGAATGGAACTGAAGGAACAATATCACAACTAACAAACACGAAGGCAAACCGTTTATTTAAAACACACAAGAGTTCTCAACCACATACATTTCATACAGAATCAAACGAAATAACTCGACAAGCAAACGAAACAGATCAAACGAAAAACTCAACAACCAAACGAAACAACTCAAACTAAACAACTCGACAACCAAACGAAACAACTCAAACTAAACAACTCGACAACCAAACGAAACAGATCAAACGAAACAACCCGTTTAATTTTTTTTGCTGCTACTTCCCGCTTTGCTGGAACTCGCACCATTTTTCCCTTCCTTGCTCTCATTTCCTTCAAATTTGAAAACGTAGCTTCGAGATTTGTTACTCTATTTTCCAGATTACCAAATTCGGTGTCGAGGTCCAACGTGCTTTCAGCTTCATCGTCACCTCCAACAGCAGCAGCTTGAGCTTCAGCAGCACGTTGAGCTTCAGCAGCATCTAGCTCTTCCAAATACTCTCTATAGTACGGCTTTCTCCTCAACCATTCCAGAATCTTGTCTCTCTGCCACGGTGCACAGTTCGCATAAGAACCATATTCATCAAAAATTTCCCAGCCCCAATGAAGTATAATTTCATTGTACAGGAGCTCGTGTGATAAAGCCTTTGACCATTCCTGTTCCGGCATTAAACCATCCATTGTTATGTGTGTTTTTTGTGAGAATTTACGTGTTTTGTGATAATTTCATTATACGATATATATGTAAGTAAAAAATTGGCGGGGTAAATGGGAAATTTGGCGGGAAATATTCCCATCGACATGTCGACGATATAAAAGAGGATACAATAATTTTTTTTACTTAAATATTACCGTCGACATGTCGACGGGAATATAAGACTAAACACAACGTAATAAACGCTAACCAACGCTAATTATATGATTATTCGTGATTAATATTCTCCCGTCGACATGTCGACGGGAGAATATTGGCGGGATAAATTCGCGCCCAAGTTTTGGAAATTATTGAGGTTGAAAAGTTTGACCAATATTGTCCCGTCGACATGTCGACGGGAACCTATCAAACGAAAAAATTCAACGCGTTTGGCCTTGGTCAAGAGATTTTTTGTCGTTTTCTGTATGGTCCCGACGACATTGTGTCGACGGGATCGTCTCGTCGCCCGTTCTCCTGTTTCTTGTAGTAGGGTTGCATTTAAGCATGGCTGGTCATGTTTTGCCTGCTTTAAGTAGCTCACATAGTGCAACCCTTCCTCCCCCTACACGGTAACTTCATTACACACATACATACTTACTGGAGAAATTTCAAAAATCCTTTTATACAGCTAATGTTATATACACATGTACGACACATTCTTACCTCAATTATGACATCTAATAGATGTCCAAAAACGGGATGATAAAAAAAACAGTCAAAAGGTAGGTGAATATGCAGGTTGGTGAACAGCACAAGTTAAATTTAACTATTCTCATATACTTTGTCTAAACAGCTCATGGTTGATTTAATTTGTCATTACTACCGCTACACAAATATTATACTAAAAATTGTAGGACTTTACCCTAATAAATGGGAGTCCTTCCAGAAATTCTCGATGGCTAAGGCAAAACCAAAGCCAAGTAGGGGGTTTGGAAATAGTTTTCAACCAGCAATTGATGCTCCTTGTTTATTACCTCATTAGCTGCGTCATTGCCCCAAGCGCAAAGATGCCTAATCCCTTGCCCCAACCCCTTTATTTATACACCCCACTTACTCCTCCTTTTACATCCTCTGGTCGATGTGGGATCAATCACAAATACCAAGTTTCAAACAGTTGACATCCTCTCAATCCTTCTTAGCTAAAAAGGAATAAATGTGACCAACGACAAGTTTATATATGTAGTTAAAAAGGAGCCTAAATGATGCTTCTTTACTACACATTTTGACAATGACTAGATCAGGCGTGACCTGCATTGAGAAAGAGTACTTGATATTTAGTACTTTGACTACTTTTTGATATTATAATCAGCTTAAGGGGGCGAATTTATGGATAATTATACATACCAATCTATGTCTCTGCTTCTTCAAAAGATAACTAATGTCATCTTTCTGTTCCACTGTCAGTTCATGTTTGTACCTGCAGATTTTGCATTATTCATTAATATCTAAAATAGGTGACAATTCTAAAGTCATGGATATGTAAAGACTAGAAAGCTACACACACACTACTCTAACATACTCTACACCTTTATAACTTACCCATTGTCCACAAATGGGACTTGATCCCACAACCTATTAGGTGGATTGTTCACCTTGGTACGGCTCCTATAGAGTATAGACTATAAAGTTAACATGCAGCTTTGAGGATAAAGGCGAAACTAACCTTTGTGTAAATGCAAAAAGAGAAGTTTATGCAGGATAAATACAAGGTTGTTCACCTTAATCTCAGTTGATACATATTTTCACCTTTTGTAAATCTTTTGTAAACTAACCTTATACAATCATGTTTTTTTCTTCCAGTTGGATCATTTTCGTTCATATTAATTTCAATATACAGACCCTACCTTTTAATTAACAGGTGCTTAATCTCAGTTGTTATCAATAACGTAAAACTATAGTCACATTTTTGAACGTTAGGGTGTGTTTGTTTTTAAAAAAAAAAATCTTACTAGCCCTCTTACTCTTACTACTGTAGTAAGAGGTGGTCAGACGTTTTGCTTGTTTGTTTTTTTCTTTTGAGTCAGAACCAGTTAGACATATAACATCTTACTCAGTAAGAGGTGGGGGACTTCTTTTACCGCCTTTTACTCGATAAGAGATTGAAGACTCGTGTTAATATAATATATTTGATGGTTTATTAACTATGTTATATTTATGATAAAAAGTCTTGTTTCATATTTACATAAGTTACTTAAATAAATTGCAGAAACGAGCAATTAAAATCATTCGGACAATTATAGAAAACCAAACAACATTATTTCGTTCAAATTTAAACTTTCTAGCCACCTCTTACTGGTAAGATGTGGTAGTCAGATTCATACCTAAAGCATGTTAATGAAGTAAACACACCCTTAAATTCCTTAATAAGAGAACAGGATAACATGCCAATAAGCAAAACTATACTCTTCTCTTGCATTGACAATGACAAGATCAGATTTTTAAACATAAAACACTTGATAACTTGAACAAATAAGCTATGCAAAAATCAAACCAAAATGGCGTTATATCAGCAGTCCAATATTGTAATCAAACCTTAAGTAGTTTATTATAAACCGATATACATCACAATAAACCCTAACCACTAGTATACTTAGTAACAGCCTTAGTCCCTTCACTGACAGCATGCTTAGCCAGCTCCTTAGGCAACACAAGCCTTACAGTAGTCTGAATCTCTCTTGAAGACAAAGTGTTCTTCTTATTATATCTAGCCAACCTACTTGCTTCCTGAGCCAGTTTCTCAAAAATATCATTGATAAAACTGTTCATTATCCCCATTGCTTTTCTCGAAACTCCGATATCTGGATGAACTTGTTTCAACACTTTGAGGATGTACATCTTGTACGTCTCCACTGACTTCTTGTGCTTCTTCTTTTTCTTGTCTTGTAATGATGGTGCGTCTCTTTGGATCTTCTTTTCGGCTTTCGGTTTCGGGGCTGGGAATTTTTTCGGCTATTGGTTTCTTTCCTGCTGATGCTTTTGGTGCCATTGGGAATGTGTGTGTGTGTGTGTGAAGATAGGCGTTTTTAGTGTGTCAAGATGAAAATGCTTAGATGATGCGAGTGATTTGTTTATAAACTTTATATAGGGAGGTGAGGTGTTATGTGATTGGTGATCTGTGGCCGTTGGTTTTCTTGAGTGTAAATTGGATGGCGGATGAAAGGGGATTTAAAATTTTGAGATTTTTTTTGGGTTTGGCGCTGAAAGTTCTTCTTTTACCCTTTATTTAAACTAATTAAATCCAGTGTATGGACTTAGGCATTAACGAGTTGAGCTTCTAACGAACAACTCGAGCTCGAGCTTGTATATTTCGAGTCGAGCTTGATTATTTTCAAGCTCGAGTCGATCTCAAACAAAATGCAGAGCTCGTATAATTTCACGAGCCGGGCTTTTAAAACTAATATTTAGTTCGGCTCGTTCGAAATTTTGTTTAGTTATTCGATTCAAACGAGCTACTTGAACTAAACGATCCAAACGAGCTAAATATGTAGTTTCAAAATTTTTGATTTTAAAATTTTATTACTGTTAGTACTTAAACTTAAAACAAAAACTAACAGTATATTAACCTTCAATCACATCAGACATCTACACTTTATTTTAGAATAAACTACAAAAAATTCCTTGAGCGTATCCAAATTCGCAAGTTATGCCACTGAAAAGATAATTTTGCATATTATGCCACTATTGTGCATGTTTCGCTGAAAATTGTGTCCCTCGGCCTAACGATCATTAGAAAGTCTCGTTAGTTTGAGGACCACATCGGGGTATTTTAGTCATTTCACTTTTCCCGCCTTTATACCCCACCCACTTCGTCCCGGTTACATTCCCCAAAAACCCTTTATTCGAAACACAAGTACACCCGTACGATTTCATTTTACATCCTTATGGTTTCTAATCAGAGTTCTAAACCAATTAAATCCAACATGATTATGCCTCCTTCTTAGAAAATACGAGGGCACAATAAACCCATTGGTGATATTGAGGCTATTTACGATAAGATTTGTAATCCATTTGTAGAAAACTAGAAGGGGGTTGAATAGTTTTACCGATTAAAAACTATGTTTTAAAACTTTAGATCGACTTATTTCAATCTAGTTTACGTGTTGGATATTGATAATTAGAAAAGGAAAATAACTAAAGAGATAGAGATAGAAAGACACAACCATAACACGAGTGTTTATAGTGGTTCAACTACAGGGACTCTTTTTCCATGCCCTACTCCACTCCCCGAGTACCCAACTCGACAGTTCTAATCACACTACACAACATGCTCCATCAATTGGCGGAGAAACCTTCACAACGTCGCTTTTGCTTTATCCGGTACAAAGCTAAATATCGGGTTCTTCACACGAGGTAGAACCAAACCTATCACAACGTCACCTACACTTTATCCGGTACAAGGATAGATACCGGGTTCCATTACAAAGGAGGAACCACTACCCGACATAATGTCGTCTACCCTTTATCCGGTACTAGGCTAGATACCGGGTTTCATTACAATGAAGGAACCACTACCCGACACAACACAACTAGGAGACCCAATCTCCAATGTCATCAATGTATAAGACACAACATATGGGTGACCACTGTAACACCCCCAAAATTTAACAGTCGCGGAAGCATACAGAACTTGAGGGTGCTACTTGCGGATTGGAAATCACAACACAAGGTAAACAAAGAACGGAATACATACTCCGTTTTAAATAAATCAACATTTAGAGTTTACAAAAGATAATTCATCGTTTAGAAAAAAAATAGACCCATCAGTTTCAGTGGTCCCACATAAAAACAAGTCTTAATCATTTACCAATTCTTCTGAAAAGGGGCTATGACCCTTGCCTTGCCGTAACCTTGCCATAAACAATCAATTTACACACCAGAGAAAAACATGCTAAAAGTCAGCAAAAAGCTGGTGAGTTCATAGGTTTCAATTAAAACAATAAATAATGAATTTGGACCAATAGTTTTGTGTACGATCATTACAACGCATATAATGTCATACAAAATAGTCTATCGCGCTAGCTCTAAGTTCATGCAACCGAAGCTCGACAGTTTAGTGCGCTAATCTATAGCACATAAGTAATAGTCAAGGGGCCCTTAGCGAGTGTTTAACCCAATACACTCGTAGTCCGACTTGTTATACGCCCGCATTGACCAGTCTGGCCAACCGGACGGGGGAGTCACCCCAATAGATCTATCTTAAGCAATCACGCTTCCCAAAGGGAACTAACGGCTCATGAAAATGGGCATGATAGTGGGTTCTAGGGCTTAGGCTAACTATGCAATAGTTTTGAGAAAATTTAATAGTATTATGGTCCATAAAATAATTTGCATGTTTCTCACCCCATATTTGTAAAATAAGTATAAGTAAAATGGGGCTATAAACTCACCTTTAATGGTCTGAACAGTGAATGCTGTGAAATTAGGGAGTGTACGGCACCAACACGCAACCTAGATTAATAAATCATGTTTTAGTTTCGAGTACTAAATTAAGTTTTTACAGAATTTTAATTCAAATGTTTTTAAAGTGTTTATGTTGTTGTCACTTGTGTGGCAGCAAGTGAGGTTATGAATGGATTCCTAAGTAATGGTAGGTATTGGCTCTATGAAATACCTAAGTGTACGGAAATGAGGAAACGAGAGTCTTACAGGATGAAATGAATGATTTGAAAGCACGAATAGATATTATCGAGATGTGGTATATATTAAGGATGTGTAGTTTAAAAAAAATATATAATTAGTTGTATAGACTTTGAAATAAAACTAAGTGTAAGTGACGTTTAGTATTTAAGGGTTTAATGATTTGAGAAAATGTTATATAAGGTTGGTATAATAAAATTTTGGTTTACTTCGTTTATTTAAAATCTACTATGTTTATCATGTTATTAAAGACTAGTTGCGACCCGTGTTTGTAAATTATATGTTTAGAAAACATTTGATATTGTTATAATAATTTAAGTAAAGTTTTGTTAAACTTACATTTCTAATTCTTGTTAATGACGTGGGTACTTATTGGTCCAGTTTCAAAACAAAGTTTATAAATGATAAAAACGTGTATCTATTTATATGTAGTTTATTTCATATTCAATGAAAATTTATCGGTTATTAGTATAACATGTTTCATATCTTGGCGACTTGTTTTGTATATGGGTTTACATATTTAACACCGAAATTTAGTGTGCTATAATAATGTTTGGGACGAGTTACGAATCAAGTTCCAATATTATATTGCAGACGGGTTTTTAAATCATGTCAACACAACCTATACAATAGCATTTGATATGAAACCTTTCTTGTGTGTTCGGCTGTTTTAATTCGCGACTAATATATATACATACATCCAGATTATATACGGTCAACTCTTGTTAGGCTGCGGCCCAACTAAGTCAAAGGAGGAGGGGGGGAATCTTGGTGTTGGGATGGACTGAGGGTTTTTACCACCAACAGCCGCATGGGCCTGGTGGGCTTAGGTTAGCCACGATCCATGCGTCCTACATGGACTGGACTTGGGGCGCTATGATGGGTTGGGCTTCTAAATGAAATAATTTGGTTTGGCCTGGTAAAACACAAACGCACACACACATACAAGTCCAGGAGGACTTTGTGTGTATACTGATACTTTCGAATCTCCACTTCGACATCAACTAGTCTTGTGATTGACAAGGTTTGGTTCACCTTGAGATCGAGTACTACTCGACTTCTCAACATAGGAGTCTCAATGCAATGTGATGCGTTTAATTTTTGGCATAACCATTTTCGTTATTGACAAGAAATGACCCGATACTAGTTGTGGGACTTAACCTTAGGATGAGGGAAACACTTATCACCCACTTGTGATTTAGCCGAATGCTAATCAGCTAAGGACAATACATTAGGGTTCATATGGAGGCTGTTATTGATACCTATTGGGGTTCGAGTTGAACGGGTAAAGCCTCACCCCATTTGAGGTTCAACCTTTAGTTTAACCCATGGCTAGCTCACCCACCATGGTGGTTTCCTGGGTTGAGTTTGATTGGGCAAGAGACTCGACTCAAACCTCCCCTGTAGGGGTGGTTTTCCTCAACCAGAGATCACCACCACACACTGTGTTTGGGTGGTTTCTATTCGAACCAGTGGTGACCAAATTCTTCTTTTAGCTGAAACAATCCTCACTAGACCCTAAAGGGTTGGTCATTCGAAGGTTCTAACACAAAATTTCCGCCGCAGCCATTCTTCGGCACAATTCTATACATCAACCCTATGGACCTTTCAAATTTCTCGATTGAAACCATGGATTTAAATTAACCACCGTGACCAATGACATAACTAGCTAATGATTTCTAGAGTTCTTAAGGTTCTATGCCACAATGACAACAACAACAGTAATCCAACTGTTGATAACAACATAAATCAGACAACATAAATCATTTACTATTCGATCTACAATCAATAAAATTGATTTAAAATGACAAGAATGAATCTGAAAAAGGGTCAAATACAAAGTGTTCATACCCTTACAATGATTCGAATGAGAGGTGGTGAACTCAGAAGACTCGAACAAGATCCAAATCCGAATCCCCCAACTATCCCAATCAAACCTCAACCAAATCACTTGAAATCACTTG
Source organism: Artemisia tridentata subsp. tridentata (assembly GCA_021014915.2). NCBI lineage: Eukaryota > Viridiplantae > Streptophyta > Magnoliopsida > Asterales > Asteraceae > Artemisia > Artemisia tridentata. Next base: position 143,185,278 of record CP139504.1, on the reverse strand, counting down.
TTTTTCCTCCGAACCCTCTTGTCTACTCGGAATCTTTGATTGTAAGTGATGGTGTGAGGTCGATGTTGTCTGGAATAACGGCTTAAAAAGGGAATACTTGGGAGTAATTCTATCTTCACTTTCGGATTTGGGGGAGGGGGAACTTCCATTAACGTATAATCTCTTCTTCATATTCAGTTTTTCTATGGTTGACTTTGGGAAACCGATCCATGAGAGCGATGGTCACTTCCTAAATTGAAGAGAAGGTATACAGATGAGTTGGGATGGAGATGGTTCACGGGTTCTATTTCTAGGGTTGTGGAGTGGCGATGGCAGAGAAGAAAGAAGACAAGTATTTGGGACTTGGTGTGAGTGGAGTAATATAATAAGTTTTATACGGATTTGATTTAATTAAGGGATGGGTGAATTATACCCCGAGTCCCGCTGAGCTGAGTTGAATTCGGGTTTTCCCGGAACCGATATGAATATGGAAGAATTGATTTTTTGGGACGTTATTATAAAATTTAATGAACTTAGAGCTGGTTGATTCAACATAATTTCTGAGTTTTAAATTTGTTACTGATGTGATGTCGGTATGCGTGTGGTTTCGTTTTGAGTAGAAATGAGATAACCTCCCATTTTTACTACATTATAGTTTGTAAATGTGAGTATGAGGAAAATTCACTGTTCTTGGTTAGATTTAATAATTTTGGTGGGTTACTGTGTGACACAGTGTGCGGATTTGTTTTCCCATGATAGTTATGCACCCATGTAAATGCCTAGTTTAGTGATTTAGTCATAATAAATTGACAGTTATTAATTGAATATTAGTGAGAAAATTACCATTTGTCACATCCTCCCCGTCTTAGGAACGAAAACCGTCCTCGGTTTTCACCTAGGGTTACCCGATGGACTTGAGAAAAGATGCGGGTATCTACGCTTGATCTTGTCCTCCCGTTCCCACGTGTATTCGGGACCTCTTCGGGAGTTCCAACGAACTTTGACGATAGGGATACGGCTTTGCTTTAGCCGTTTGATTTCCCGATCCATTATTTCAACAGGTTCCTCAACGAAATTTAACCTTTCGTCAACCTGAATTTCTTCCAAAGGAATGGCAAGCGTCTTGTCGGAGAGATATTTCTTTAGATTGCTCACGTGAAACACGTTGTGTACGGAGCTGAGTTCTTGTGGTAACTCAAGTCGATAAGCTACCGGTCCAATTCTCGTGAGAATTTTGAAAGGCCCTATATATCGGGGGTTTAGCTTTCCACGCTTTCCAAAATGGATCACGCCTTTCCATGGAGATACTTTCAACATAACACGATCTCCAACTTGGAACTCAAGTGGTTTTCGTCGTTTGTCAGCATAGCTTTTCTGACGGTCTCGAGCCGCCTACATCCGGCCCTTGATCTGTACAATCTTTTCCGTAGTCTCTTGTACTAACTCGGAACCAGTGATCTGACTTTCTTCGACTTCAGCCCAGCATATTGGGGATCTGTACTTTCTGCCATACAGTGCCTCATAGGGTGCAGCTTTGATGCTGGTGTGATAACTATTATTGTAAGAAAATTTGGCCAACGGCAGATGTCTATCCCAGCCGTTCCCAAAGTCTATCACACATGCTCTCAGCATATCTTCTAAAGTTTTGATGGTTCTTTCACTTTGACCATCCGTCTGAGGATGATATGCGGTGCTCATATCAAGGTCGGTTCCTAAGGCATCTTGTAGAGATCTCCAAAATTTTGACGTAAAACGACTATCTCTATCGGAGATGATGGAAAGTGGGACTCCATGTCGAGCAACTATTTCCTTCACATATAGTCGCGCAAGCTTGTCCATGCTGTCGTTTTCCTTGATGGGTAGGAAGTGGGCGGATTTGGTAAGACGATCAACGATTACCCAAATGGTGTCATAACCGCTTGATGTCCTTGGTAACTTGGTGATGAAGTCCATTGTTATACGTTCCCACTTCCACTCGGGGATTTCAGGTTGTACGAGTAAACCTGACAGTCTCTGATGTTCAGCTTTGACTTTTGAACATGTTAGACATTTACTGACATAAGTTGCAATGTCAACTTTCATATTGGGCCACCAATATAGCTTTTTCAGATCAAGATACATCTTGTCGGCTCCTGGATGGATGGAATATTTTGATTTATGGGATTCGTGCATGATGTGGTCTCGTATACCACCATGGAGTGGGACCCTTCTTCTGTCCTTGTAACATAATGTTCCATCTGGTTTCTTCACGAACCCATTTTCGCTTTCAGGCATTCCATAAATTTTCTCGTTAGGTCTGTTTTCTTCATTAAGAGCCTCAGCTTGAGCTTCACGAATTCTCGATGGGAGTGGTGAGACAATTTTCATACCCAGTGATCACACTCTTAGGGGTTTCGGTCTCTCTTTTCGGTTAAGTGCATCCGCTACCACGTTTGCTTTGCCTGGGTGATATCGAATTTCACAGTCATAGTCACCGAGCAATTCTAACCAACGGCGTTGCCTCATATTGAGTTCCTTCTGATCAAGGATATGTTACAAACTTTTGTGGTCAGTGTAGACTACGCACTTGGTGCCGTAAAGATAGTGTCTCTAGATTCTGAGAGCAAACACTACTGACCCCAGCTCTAGGTCATGTGTAGTGTAATTATTCTCGTGGGTTTTCAATTGCCGTGAGGCGTAAGCTATCACCTTTTCTCGCTGCATCAAAACAGCTCCTAACCCTTTGTGTGAGGTGTCACAGTAGACTACAAAGTCCTTACTGCCTTCAGGTAGGGCTAAGATAGGTGCGCTACACAACTTATCCTTGAGAAGTTGAAAAGCTTCTTCCGCTTTTTCTCCCCAGTCAAATTTCTCATTTTTCTGGGTCAGCTTGGTCAAAGGCTTCGCTATTTTCGAGAATCCCTCAATAAATCTTCTGTAGTACCCTGCGAGTCCTAAGAATTGGCGTATTTCAGTGGGAGTTGTGGGTGTCACCCAATCCTTTATCGATTCAATCTTCGCAGGATCTACATGAATACCTTGTCTGTCGATCACGTGACCTAAGAATTGAACTGTTGGTATCCAAAACTCGCACTTGGAAAACTTGGCATATAACTCTTCCTTCTTCAGCAGTTTTAAGATTAGCCTAAGATGTTCTTCGTGCTCTTTTTCACTCTTAGAATATATCAATATGTCGTCGATGAAGACGATCACGAACTTGTCTAAGTATGGCTTACACACCCAATTCATGAGGTCCATGAACACTGCTGGTGCGTTGGTTAAGCCAAAAGGCATAACCTGAAACTCGTAGTGGCCGTAACGAGTTCTAAATGCCGTCTTCGGGATATCTTCTTCCCGTACTCTAAGTTGGTGGTAACCGGATCTCAAGTCAACTTTCGAATAGACGCACGATCCTTGAAGCTGATCGAACAGATCATCGATTCTAGGGAGTGGGTATCGGTTTTTGATAGTTAATTTGTTGAGTTCCTGGTAGTCGATGCACATTCGGAAAGATCCATCTTTCTTTTTGACAAACAGAACTGGAGCTCCCCAGGGCGAGGAACTTGGTCTGATGAATCCTTTCTCAGAGAGTTCTGAGAACTGTTCCGATAACTCCTGCAGTTCTGTTGGAGCTAATCGGTAAGGTGCTCGTGCCACGGGTGCGGCACCGGGCACTAGGTTGATCCAAAATTCGACCTGTCGTTTTGGCGGGAGTCCGGGTAAGTCTTCAGGGAAGACTTCTGGAAAATCTCTTACGATTGGCACATCTTCCAATCGTTTTCCTTCTGGCTCCTTTTCTTCTTTTCCGGAAACCTGTGCTAAGAAGAGAAGGCATCCTTTCTCAAGATGTTTCTGGACCTTCGTATAAGAGATAACGTTTAATCTCGAGGTACTTCGTCGGTCTCTTCTATCGCCTTTGACGATTAGACCTCGTCACAGAGAATAGTGGCATGGTATTTCGATAACCAATCCATGCCGACAATAACATCAAAACTACCCAATTCTACAGGCATTAGATCGATGTTGAATGGGTGGTTCAATAGGTTTAAGGTGCAACCTCTTACGATGGTGTCTACTCTTTCTACTTTTCCATTAGCCAACTCTACATTATATACATTGCCTAAGGTGGTCGGGGTTATACCAAGCAATGGGCTAAAGGCAGTAGAGACAAAACTTCTATCTGCTCCCGTATCAAACAGTATAGATGCATAGCGGTTATTTAAAAGGAACGTACCCGTTACCACATTCGGGTCTTCCTGGGCTTCCACTTTGCCCACCGCATAAACCCTGCCACGGGCTCCTCCATCATTTCCCCGGTTTCCTTGGGGCACAACAGCTACTTGGTTCATACCAGCTCCTGGATTTCTTTGGTTACCATGATTGCCTTGTTGACCTCTGTTGCCACCATTGCCCTGGTTCTTGGGCTTTCGGCATTCATTTCGATAATGCCCTTTTTCACCGCAGCCAAAACACGTGATCTCGGCCTTTGGGTTGTTTGCTGGTGCAACTTGTGCTGTTGCTAGAGGTCTTGCTCTGCAATCGCGGGTCATATGCCCTATCTTCTGACATTTATTGCATTTAACCGTGCACGGACCCTTATGGTGTAACTTGCATCGATTGCACAGTGGCAAGTTCCCTGCGTAGACCTTTCTCTCTGTCGGTCCTGCAGCATACACCTTTGCAACCTCTTGCCTTTTGTTCGGGTGGTTGTTATTTCGGGAATGGTCATCCCATTTCCTTTTGTTGTTCACACCCACTTCGATCGAATCTTCGATCACCTGATCCATCAGTTTGTTAGCTACCTCCATGGTCTCGTGGAGATCTGTAGCCTTGTAGGTAGTGACGTTTCCCTTAATAGATTGGGGTAATCCGCCAATATACCTCTCCAACAGTCGGGTCTCAGTTTGAACCATATCAGGACACAGTAAGGCAAGTTCCTGAAAATGTTGATTATACACCGCCATATTGGTGCCTTGTACCTTGAGATTCCAAAATTCTACCTCCAGCTTCTTCACCTCATTCTTAGGACAATATTTCTTAAGCACCATCTCTTTAAAGCTTTCCCATGACATGGCATATGCAGCGTCATGGCCAGATGATTTCAAGTAGTTGTTCTACCATGTTAAAGCTGCATCCAGAAAGGTAAACGATGCAAACTTAACTCTGTCTTCTTCCGAACAACCACAAATCCGGAACACCGTCTCCAGTCTTTCAATCCATCGGACAAACACAATTGCTCCTTCAGTACCACCAAAACCTCTAGTCATCACCTTCCGGAAGTCTTGATATGTACAACTACGAGCGTTGTTGGTTGTAGGCCTCGAGTTGCCAACATCTGTTGTAGAGTTGTTTGTTGCAGCCAGCGTTGCTGCCACCTGTTCTTCTACTAGTTGTTCGAGCATGGCTCGATTCACAGGTGGAGCCGCTACAGCAGCCCTAGTGGGGCCTTGGTTTGTAGGTTGTGCATGAGCGATTCTGGTTGTTTTCTTTGGAGGCATTTTGTTGTATCAGAAAGGTAGAGGAAATCAAGATTTGAAGAGTTCGCACAAGTGTAAAGTATATGAGTAAGATTAATTATAAGGACGATAACACAATGGAATAGTCAATCAAGCTCGTCATATATTAGGATCAAATCGTGTTCACAAAAATTACAAGCTCGAGATATACAAGAAAATAGCACAAGTTTTCGAATACAGATAAAGGACTACAACTACCACTAACTTACAACCACTCAGTTTAGTGGGGATGCATCTCAACTACTAGAACTAAAATCCATCACGCCCTATGCGTAGCTGCTCCAACTCCTGTGCCATCCGGGCTACAATGGTCTCCAGATGACCTACTCTAGTCTCCAGCTGCACAATGCGTCTTCTTGACGCCAACACCTCTCTACGGTCCTCATGCTCAGACCTCGTGATCCTAGCCATCACCGAATCTAACTCATGCATCCGATGCCAGTTAGTCCACTCAGCATCCCATGCCCTAGCCTGGTCTCTCCCTATGTCACCTAGTCTCTGACGAACTCCTACAAGTTCCCTGCCAACTTGCTCGTCTCGTCTTCCCAGTCTCTCTAACTGGTCAGAATGGACATCTAGCAAGTTTTCCTGTGCTCCCAACTGGACTAAGAACCTAGTAACATCATCTTCCTCCTCCTCTGCCATTGGTGAGACGGCAGGTTGAGGGGAAACCGGTATAGATGGAGATGGTGGCACAAATGAAGGTGATGATGGCTCATATGTAGGACTGCCAGTACCAGGTTGGGTGATGTGTATGCACTCAATATCTTTCCACACTTCACCGTTGATCTCACAAGTGGCTGGAGCCTCATCTCTAGCTCGTAACCCAACAGCTCTCAATCCTAACCCGAGAGGCATATCCATGTCACCTCCCATAATCTGAGCAACCCTGGAGCTCTGCCATATCTCAAATGTGCTAGGCACCTCTTCCATAATTCCCTTTCCATGCCGTGGCTCAGCTGGTACAACTTCTTCTGGGTAGGGTCTGCCACTGGCTCTTCCCCAGGATCGTCCTCTGGATCCTCTTCCGATTCTTCTTCTTCTTCAGCTGAGTATGAGTCATTGGCCCTCCTGAGCCTTTGACGAGGTGGTGACTGATCAGGGGATGTGGTAGGTGAAAGGGATAAGGGAGTGGTAGAGGTACCCGTATAGATAACTCTGGCTCTCTTCTGAGGTGATGATAGTAAATCTGAGTACCGCATCTGATATCCAGGAACACGCATGCGGGCAGTACGGTAGACTGAAAGAGTATGGACATATAGAGTAGGCTGTGTAGTAGGATTAGTAGTAGGGATAGGCTCGATGGAAGTATGGTCGGTAGTAGGTGTAGGTAATGCTGTAGTGAGTGTAGGCTCAAGTAGGTCGGGGTCTGGTGCATTGAAGGCCTGCAGTACTTGCATGTATTGATCGCCTGAGTCTGGCGAGATCAGAGGAACAAGATGGAAAGACATAGTCTGTGACAAAATAGCATATGTGTGTAAGTATATCGAAAGTACTCATAGTAATTAGTGTGGGTTAACTGTATATAGATATATACATATAATACTTATAGTACATGTAATTACGTAAATTTAATAAGTCACAAATTATAGCATGCAGTCAAGACAATAAACGGCAAGTAAAGTGGCAAGCAAGGCAATTGGCGGTCATAGGGACTTGTCTTTATAAAAATGGTTATAATTTAGGGTTTATATGTACCTAGTTCTCTATAACCTAGGCCCTGATGCCAATCTATAACACCCCCAAAATTTAACAATCGCGAAAGCATACAGAACTTGAGGGTGCTACTTGCGGATTGGAAATCACAACACAAGGTAAACAAAGAACGGAATACATACTCCGTTTTAAATAAATCAACATTTAGAGTTTAAAAAAGATAATTCATCTTTTAGAAAAAAAATAGACCCATTAGTTTCAGTGGTCCCACATAAAAAAAAGTCTTAATCATTTACCAATTCTTCTGAAAAGGGGCTATGACCCTTGCCGTAACCTTGCCATAAACAATCAATTTACACACCTGAGAAAAACATGCTAAAAGTCAGCAAAAAGCTGGTGAGTTCATAGGTTTCAATTAAAACAATAAATAATGAATTTGGACCAATAGTTTCGTGTACGATCATTACAACGCACATAAGTAATAGTCAAGGGGCCCTTAGCGAGTGTTTAACCCAATACACTCGTAGTCCGACTTGCTATACGCCCGCATTGACCTGTCTGGCCAACCGGACGGGGGATTCACCCCAATAGATCTATCTTAAGCAATCACGCTTCCCAAAGGGAACTAACGGCTCATGAAAATGGGCATGATAGTGGGTTCTAGGGCTTAGGCTAACTACGCAATAGTTTTGAGAAAATTTAATAGTATTATGGTCCATAAAATAATTTGCATGTTTCTCACCCCATATTTATAAAATAAGTATAAGTAATGGTAGTTATTGGCTCTACGAAATACCTAAGTGTACGGAAATGAGGAAACGAGAGTCTTACAGGATTTTGAGTGACGGGATTCGGAAGATGATGAAATGAATGATTTGAAAGCACGAATAGATATTATCGAGATGTGGTATATATTAAGGATGTGTAGTTTAAAAAGAAAATAATTAGTTGTATAGACTTTGAAATAAAACTAAGTGTAAGTGACGTTTAGTATTTAAGGGTTTAATGATTTGAGAAAATGTTATATAAGGTTGGTATAATAAAAATTTGGTTTACTTCGTTTATTTAAAATCTACTAAGTTTATCAAGTTATTAAAGACTAGTTGCGACCCGTGTTTGTTAATTATATGTTTAGAAAAACATTTGATATTGTTATAATAATTTAAGTAAAGTTTTGTTAAACTTACATTTCTAATTCTTGTTAATGACGTGGGTACTTATTGGTCCGGTTTCAAAACAAAGTTTATAAATGATAAAAACGTGTATCTATTTATATGTAGTTTATTTCATATTCAATGAAAATTTATCGGTTATTAGTATAACATGTTTCATATCTTGGCAACGTGTTTTGTATATGGGTTTACATATTTAACACCGAAATTTAGTGTGCTATGATAATGTTTGCGACGAGTTACGAATCAAGTTCCAATATTATATGGCAGACGGGTTTTTAAATCATGTCAACAGAACCTATACAATAGCATTTGATATGAAACCTTTCTTGTGTGTTCGGCTGTTTTAATTCACGACTAATATATATACATACATCCACATTATATACGGTCAACTCTTGTTGGGCTGTGGCCCAACTAAGTCAAAGGATGAGGGGGGAAATCTTGGTGTTGGGCTGGACTGAGGGCTTTTACCACCAACAGCCGCATGGGCCTGGTGGGCTTAGGTTAGCCACGATCCATGCGTCCTACATGGACTGGACTTGGGGCGCTATGATGGGTTGGGCTTCTAAATGAAATAATTTGGTTTGGCCTGGTAAAACACAAACGCACACACACATACAAGTCCAGGAGGACTTTGTGTGTATACTGATACTTTCGAATCTTCACTTCGACATCAACTAGTCTTGTGATTGACAAGGTTTGGTTCACCTTGAGATCGAGTACTACTCGAATTCTCAACATAGGAGTCTCAATGCAATGTGAAGCCTTTGATTTTTGGCATAACCATTTTCGTTATTGACAAGAAATGACCCGATACTAGTTGTGGGACTTAACCTTAGGACGAGGGAACCACTTATCACCCACTTGTGATTTGGCCGAATGCTAATCAGCCAAGGACAATACATTAGGGTTCGTATGGAGGCTGTAATTGATACCTATTGGGGTTCGAGTTGAACGGGTAAAGCCTCACCCCAATTGAGGTTCAACCTTTAGTTTAAACAAGGTGATTTCCTAGATTCGAACCAAACATACTTTGACCACTTTTCGCCAACAACCTTGACTCTACTTAAGTCAGAACGAGAGAGGGTTGAGAGGCAACTGCTTAGCCCCCTTTGAGGTCTAACCCATGGCTAGCTCACCCACCATGGTGGCTGCCTGGGTTGAGTTTGATTGGGCAAGAGACTCGACTCAAACCTCCCCTGTAGGGGTGTTTTCCCTCAGCCAGAGATAACCACCACACACTCTGTTTGGGTGGTTTCTATTTGAACCAGTAGTGACCAAATTCTTCTTTTAGCTGAAACAATCCTCACTCGAACCTAAAGGGTTGGTCATTCGAAGGTTCTAACACAAAATTTCCGCCGCAGCCATTCTTTGGCACAATTCTATACATCAACCCTATGGACCTTTCGAATTTCTCGACTGAAACCATGGATTTAGATTAACCACCATGACCAGTGACATAACTAGCTAATGATTTATAGAGTTCTTAAGGTTCTATGCCACAATGACAACAACAACAGTAATCCAACTCTTGATAACAACATAAATCAGACAACATAAATCATTTACTATTCGATCTACAATCAATAAAATTGATTTAAAATGACAAGAATGAATCTGAAAAAGGGTCGAATACAAAGTGTTCATACCCTTACAATGATTCGAATGAGAGGTGGTGAACTCAGAAGACTCGAACAAGATCCAAATCCGAAACCCCCAGCTATCCCAATCGAACCTCAACCAAATCACTTGAAATCACTTGTTTTTCCTCCGAACCCTCTTGTCTTCTCAGAATCTTTGATTGTGAGTGATGGTGTCTGGAATAGCGGCTTAAAAAGGGAATACTTGGGAGTAATTCCATCTTCACTTTCGGATTTGGGGGAGGGGGAACTTCCATTAACGTATAATCTCTTCTTCATATTCAGTTTTTCTATGGTTGACTTTGGGAAACCGATCCATGAGAGCGATGGTCACTTCCTAGATTGAAGAGAAAGGTATACAAACGAGTTGGGATGGAGATGGTTCACGGGTTCTATTTCTAGGGTTGTGGAGCGGCGATGGTAGAGAAGAAAGAAGACAAGTATTTGGGACTTGGTGTGAGTGGAGTAATATAATAAGTTTTATACGGTTTTGATTTAATTAAGGGATTGGTGAATTATACCCCGAGTCCCGCTGAGCTGAGTTGAATTCGGGTTTTCCCGAAACCGATATGAATATGGAAGAATTGATTTTTAGGGACGTTTTTATAAAACTTAATGAACTTAGAGTTGGTTGACTCAACATAATTTCTGAGTTTTAAATTTGTTACTGATGTGATGTCGGTATGCGTGTGGTTTCGTTTTGAGTAGAAATGAGATAACCTCCCGTTTTTACTACATTATAGATTGTAAATGTGAGTATGAGGAAAATTCACTGTTCTTGGTAAGATTTAATAATTTTGGTAGGTTACTGTGTGACACAGTGTGCGGGTTGTTTTCCCGTGATAGCTATGCACCCATGTAAATGCCTAGTTTAGTGATTTAGTCATAATAAATTGACAGTTATTAATTGAATATTAGTGAGAAAATTACCATTTGTCACAATCACCCCCGACTACACCAATGTACACAACAAACTTTGAGGCACCAAAGCTCGACTTCAATGTCTTGCACCAAGACAACCTTGAGGTATCAAACCTCGACTTCTAATATCTACACAAAGATCTTCACGAGCCACCACAACTCATCTTCATAATCTTGATCTACATAACTTGGAGAACCACTCTCCACTAGCATCAATCTTCACAACTTGACTTGGCGATCCAAGCTTCAACAACACAAAAGCACACACCATGTCTTGGATATACTTAAGATGAATCACCTACAAGAGTCACTTCTGTGATCTTGAGATGATGATGAAGTCTAGCATTCCATATCTTGGAGGTTGCACGACTTCTACTCTAAACTTAGTGATCTTACCTTTAGAAGGTACCTATAGAATCACTACACAAAAGACTGCAAGAAAGATCTAGGATTTGAGGTTAGTGAGAGAGAAACATAGAGAGAGGAAATGTATGAGAAGATGCAAAGAGCAAGAGAGAAATTACTAACTATTTATAGGCAAACTGACCACTGTTCACCCGGATCCGCCCAGTGTAATCCAAGGGATCCGGCCATTTGGTAGTACTAGTCCAGATTTTGGGTTATAATTCTGGGTTATGGGTTATGGATCAAGGTCCATGGGTTATGTGATGTCATGCATGATGTCAAAGACATCTTGGGTCAAGGGTTTTGGACCTTGGGTCATGGGTTATGGACTTTGGGTCATCGGTCATAGATATTACCCATTTGTGATGTCATGCATGATGTCAAACACATGGGTTATGGGTTGTGCTCCATGGATCATGGGTCATGGATATGGGTTTTAGGTTTGGATAGTCCAACTTCATTAACTAGCACATTGTTTTTTCAAAGCATGCAACTTGTAAGTAACCAACTTACATATAAGTATTTCATAGAAATGGCTTTGACAAACTTAATTTGCAAAATACGTTTCAGGATTTTAGTGAAATGAGTTAGTAAACTATTGGCTCAAAACTTTACGTATTTATTTATTACGTCAAAATGATTTTACGTTTGTTATCGACAAAATATTGAAAGATCATAAAATATAAATAAACATTTTTATGGCTTATTTGTATTAACACCATTGATTTTTATTATATTTTTTCTTCGATTTGGTTGTACTTTGCATGTTATTTAACTTTGTAAATCTGCTGCCGTTAACTTTGGACTTACTACCGCCATTATCGCCATTATTCATAAAATAAGGGTTATGGCCTTTTTTATAAAATTTAAGCATGAGGAATAATTTTGATGCGCGTGGCTTGTTATAATTTGGATATCAAACTAAACTGTAACAACCGTGGTTTGGTATTCGATCGTTATGTGTTTGTTGTGGTGTTGGATTCGGGGAAGTTCATTTTGTATACTTTTTGTGTCGTGGAAATGAGTTTTACGGTTTTGTGATTCGGGGTTTTTGCGTAGTAAGTTTTGTTCAAGTTTTTGAGCGTTAGTAAGTTACGTGGTGTTCGGTTTTAAGGGTTATATTAATGATAAGTGTGAAATTCTATTTTTGGAAACTTTGAAAATGATAATTATTCAGGTTGTCGTAAAATGAAGGTTTATCGCGTAAGTTGTTAGATTTCGGTATAGGCTTTTATAAAATAACAAAATACAAGGTTTTATGTGTAATATTAATAAAAAAAAATGTGTATGTATATACAAAAAAATTGGCCTAAAGGGTTTAATGGGGGAAAAAGGAAACAAATTTGAGTCTAAATATAATTCCTAATTAAAAGGGATATCTAGAATAATCTTAGGGTAGTATAAATACAAACCAAAACACCCTAAAAACGTTTTGTTGATTATATGGTCGAACCAAAGAGGGCAGAGAAGCAGAGGAAAATTAGGGTTTATTTTTGAAGCCTAAAAATCAAGATCAAGGTATAATTTTCAATACTTGTATGCAATTAATTATTATAATTCATGTAACAAGGATATGATGGATTAGGGTTTATCATTACTTCTGTAAATTATTGATATAAAACATGTTGGGATCAATAATTAGTAATATAATGATGATTGGTGAAGAGATTTGGGCATAAAACATGTTAGTTAATGAGTTAGGGTTTTCACAGATTCATAGTGCTGTAAAGATACGAAGATATTTAATAAATGGAGATGAGTTAATTGATGATTCTTGAGTCTAAATTGTATTTCAGAGAACGTGATTTCCAAAAAGTCCGGCCACGAGCGATTTCGAGGTGCGGAAGTCAGTCTAATGATTTTTGCGAGTAAAGGTGTCAAAGCTGTTAAACCGGGACAGATTTAGGTTAAAAGTATTGAGGTCAAAAGTGGTTTTAAAAGTGTAATTAGGGTTAGCCCTTCTGGAGAAATTGATTTCTATATTCCCTTTGACTTCCACGCGAAGGGTATATGTTAATAAGTTGTGAAAATATGTTGTTAGGTCAAAATATTTTGGTGTGCGTTCAGATCCGAATCTGGATAGTTTTCATGTTTGATTTTTCAAAGAGCACTTGTATGTGTTTTTAGTGCATGGCCTTCTGGGAGAAGCTTTTATGCTCATGAAAGACCATGGTGAATTTTTGGTGTGAGTTTTAGAGCTTATTTTGTTGTGATTTCATGTGGGTAGAAGTACCCTAAAAATCTGCGTATTCTGAAAAAGTGTATGCAAGGGATTTAGTGGGTGTAAGTGTTTGGTAGTGGTTAGTATGGAGTCTAGGTGACCTATGGTGATTTACATGAACCTTAGAAATCCATGATATGTGTGTTACATGGACTATATCTTTTAGCTTGGTTGCGTGTAATGTGATCTTATTTTGTTGTATAGATTTGTGATTGATAATTTGGAAGCTGCAAACTTTGAGGTGAGTTTCATAGTCCCATTTTTACTTTGTTTTAACTTGGGATGAGAATGATGCTTGTGTTGAAATATTTTTTTGAGTTACTGTGATTATGCGGTCGAAAATGCATGGACTTGTAAGTGTTATTATACGTGTACCGCATGTTATGAGATTATTGTGTGGTGATTATGTGTGGTCCATTTGGAGGGTAGCTATGCTCCCATTATCCAATTGGAGAGTAGTAGCTCTACTCACTATTATTCTGTGTGGTCTGATCAGAGGGTAACGATTACCCATTAGTGTGAACTTGGATCATGGGCGCGTTCCGTCCCAAATTGATGTTGGATATTGATATTTGGATCGTGGGCACGTTCCGTCCCTTATGTCCCGTTTGCTGGTTAGTTGGTTGCGATTACATGCTAGTTGTATAATAACTATTTTTACTGTCCTGCTATGTTTTATAATCACAGTGAACTGGTTGCCTGAGATATATTATGTGTCTTAAACCTATGAACCACACCAACATTATGTTGACGTTTTAAGAATCATTTTCAGGTGAGCATTCTAAGGCTAAGGTAGAGGGAAGCGACTAGACGAGACTTAGTTGCATTCGAGAATGAGTTATCTTTATGTTTTGATTTGAAAATGTTTGATTTTGATTGTGATACTTTAATGTCTTTCGACTAGTACTTTATGCTATATTGAAGATACCATTTGGAGAGTTGTTTCGGTTATTTTCTTTTGGGGTATTGTTACGACACTTCGTGTCTGTACTTTGCTCTATTTATGTGCATGTAGTAATTCTCTATTTAGACACCATGTGTTGTGATGATATCCATGAAGTTACACTCGCGTTTCCGCCTTGGCGAGGTGTGACATAAACCGTGTGATCACTTTCAATTATAGCATTTCAATCATATATGTCTTAAGTTCACGAAGTCTTTAATCATATAAGATAGTTTGTCAATCAAATTATATGACACAATAAGTCAATCATAAAACTTTTGAATATTGTTTGACGTTACGTGTTGGCGTATGTGTCCGGATGGCCAATCATGTTCGGTCATCCGAAGGACATGACGACCTCCGGATAAAGACCAAAAAGCACCTAACTCATCCGGCGGGGATAACCTCAAGCAATAGGACAAGTGGCATCACCTTTTGGACAGATGGCAGCTGCAGACACCGCTGCCGCCGCCACCGCCCCAGGATTTACTGGATTGTGTCTGCGACACATACCCGAAAAACCCGGTGCCGCCATTTCAGGTACCAAGGCTGGGTAGTATAAATACCCATCTCATTTACTACTCTCAACCAACTTTTAACCACCCACATTTACTCGCAATTACTGTTTAAGTCTTTCGGATTACCCAATACTTACTTTCACGCGGGAGCTTGGTCCTGGGATAACACCCGGGGCGAGCCTAACGCGTGCTTTTCTGTGTGCAGCTATCCGAAGGACCTTCAGAAGTCGAAGAGATTGATATACCAGTCTTTCGGGAGAACCTTCATGTAGTTCGTCCGAAAGACCTAATTCGTTTGTCTGAAGTGTTTACGGAAATTTACTTCAACAAATTGGCGCCATCCGTGGGACCTACTGTTCGATCTACCCGAAGTTCAGAATGGCTGGTCCTACCCCGACTACCCCAGTCCAAAACGCGGGGGGAGCTGAAGGATCCGGAGGGTCACATATCGGCTCTCAAAGAGTTACTCAAGGAACAAGGCAACCGCGACCTGATAAACCCTACGTTGTTAAACTTTGAAGATGATTTAACGGATACGGAAGATGAGTATATTGAAAAACCGCAGTACGATAAGGGGAAAACAGTGGTGGACGATTTGAGCAAACCATTCAAAGAAATAATAAAATGCCCATTTACGAGAAGGATTATAGAATTCTCAGCTCCTAAACATAAAATACCGACGAACCTTAAATTGTATGACGGGATGACTGATCCGGACGACCACATCAACCGTTTCACCAGAGCGGGAAATCATGAAGAATGGCCAATGCCCGTATGGTGTCGGATGTTCCAACAGACTTTGGACGGGAAGGCCAGAGGATGGTTCGATAAACTGCCAACCGGAAGCATAGACGGTTGGAACGAGCTCCAGAAGAAATTCTTAAATAGGTTCAGTATGCTAAGGGCGTGTGTCAAAGACCTTACGGAGATCAATAAGATCCATAGGAAGGCCAATGAGAGCCTCCCAGACTTTAAAGAACGGTGGGTAAGTGAGGCGAACTATTTTTCGGACGCCCCGGAAATAATGCAGATCTCTTCATTCATGAATGGCCACCATTGCCCAGAATTGGCGAAGAAATTCTCAGATAAGATTCCCAAAACAGTCGATGAGATGTTGGAGAGGTTCGATGATTTTGTTCGTTCGGAGGAAGCCTTCCGGAGTACTGAACTGCCGAAAGGAGAGAAAGCAGATGTCCTCCGAGAATACCGTCCCAGCCCATATAACAACAGGAGCGATCAATATGCCCCGAAGGTCCCTTTCGGAGGAGATCGCCGTCGGAACAACCCTAAGAATGAGTTCAGACCTCGTAGGAATGATTACTACGCTCCTTATGTTTCCCCAAGGAATGACAACGTTGGTAGAACCGATACCCGTCGTAACGACATCCGCCGATATGACACTAGACCGATAGATCTGAACTCTCTGACGAAGGCTCCAAAAGAGATCCTTGCCACTGAACATCAGTTAAAATTACCACAACCCCCTCCTTTGAAAAGAAAGCCCCTCAAAGAAAATTTGGACAAGTATTGTGACTACCACGGCGAGAAGGGACATCTCACCAATGATTGTTGGCTCCTTAAAGAGCAGATAAGAATGGCGTTGGACTCGGGTAAGTTGGACCATCTGTTGAAAGACGTTAGGCAAAGGGGAAGGGCACCTCAAGGAGGAGACAACCGTGCAAATAAGGGGAAGATCATTAACATGATCCGAAGTCCGGTGGCCATGGAAAAATGGGAGACGGCGGACACAGAAGAGGATTGGATGAACGCCCCAATCAGTTTCCCACCTGTCCTCCCGGAGGATGTGTCGGATGAACCTTTAATAGTGGAAGCCGAAGTGGAAGGTCACGCCGTACGAAGGATTTATGTGGACCCCGGCGCTTCGGTGGAAGTAATATATGAGCACTGTTTTGAGCACTTATGCCCCTCCGTCAAGGCCCGGCTGAAAGAAACCAACACGCCTTTGATAGGATTCACGGGGGAGTCCGTTAAGCCGTTGGGGAAGATAGAACTGGTGGTTTGTTTCGAAAGTCAAGGTTTGTCCCGTAAAACTGTGATAGAATTCGCTGTGGTGAAGACTCCCTCCCCATACGACATCATAATGGGACGCTCTGGATTAAAAAAGCTACGAGCCGTCCCCTCAACCATCCACTCGATGATGAAATTCCCTACTCCAAGAGGTATAGCGACGTTGATCGCTCGGTCAATAGTTATTCCGGAATGCCGCAAATTAGGAGAAAAGAAAATGATAGAGAGAGAGGCAGAGAATGAACCCTAGAATGTTGAGATGACAGGGGAATTAACCGGGAAGACAGAAGAGGTAATGGTACAGCCAGCCCACCCGGATCAACCGGTAATCATCGGAGGCAGACTCGGGAGGTATTTTGAGGCCCTTCCGATAAAGGTCATCACTGACCTACCGGTTAAGCAAGTACAAAACAAGGCGGAAGCGTCCGGGAGACTAGTTACGCATCCTACCCGATCGTGAAAGCCTACCAAGCCGGATCAGATAAGTTGTAGCATACCATCAGCCTTGGAAAATGTTTTTTGTAAATGCTTGGTTAATGTGTTTAATGTAACGTCCAAAAGGACTTGGTATTAACTATTTGAATGACAAATGCAGCTGTCCCTGCAGTTAAGGGGAAGCAGTTTTCTCTACATATCATATTCTTACACTACTTGTCACATTCTGAACATAAGTCGAAAATGACCCCTTCGGTAGGCTCGCGACCTCCGGAGATCAGTGGTCAATGTTCAAAGATGGTTCATACCCAAAAAGGGGTTGCCATATCTACAAGTAAGCCAAAAAGGCCAAACGGCGCATGTCGCCCAAAAATGGTTCATACCCAAAAATGGGTTGCCATATCTACAAGTAAGCCAAAAAGGACGAACGGCGTATGTCGCCCGAAAATGGTTCATACCCAAAAAGGAGTTGCCATATTTACAAGTAAGCCAAAAAGGCCGAATGGCGTATGTCACCCCGAAAACGTATAAGCTTGTACCTCCGGAGCTATATAAATAGTGAAGGTAATAAAAAACAAGTGTTGTACGTTTACAATCAAAACTTAAATCAAACGTTAGCTTGTACCTCCGGAGCTATGTAAGTAGCGACGGTAATATAAAAACAAGTGTTTGATATACGCTTGTGATTAAAATATAAATGATATAATGACACTTCATGAGCAATAACGATTATGGCGGAGAAGTTATGTTTTGTCTACGCAGGAAACAAAGGGATGGTAAAAAGGACATGTATGATTTTTGGCTTCAGGCTAAAGCCAACACTACAATCCGTAACCATTCAGAAGTGATTACACGAAACATAAATACAAGAACAAGAAAAAAAAAAGCCTTTTTATAGCATCATTGGCTATGTCAAACGTATGTGATTTGATAGACCCGATCCGACAGGACATCAAGTTGGAATGCCCGGATGAAAGGTCTGGCCGAATGGCGCATGATACCCAAAGACGGTTGACACCCAAAAAAGGGGTCGTCGCGCAACCAAAACAACAAGGCCGAAGGACCATATAGTCGCAAGTCGCTGTAGGGCACAAAACAAAGCGGCCTTGTCAACTTGAGGAATGAGTTGTTTCGGAGTAAAAATAATACGATATATATATATATATATATATATATATATATATATATATATATATATATATATATATATATATATATATATATATATATATATATATATATACAGACACGATACATTTCATAACTGATGAAGGCAATCATACGGACAAATATAAAGATAGACAAAAAAGCATACGAATCGTTCAAATTACAAATTATTACATTTATCCGAATCATGTCAATTGTCTCCAAACCTAATCCAACGGCCCGAAGGCCTTACATCTTCCAAATAACTTTTAAAGTAACAAGGTTAAAAAAGCTTCACAAGAAATCCGGAGTAACCTTTACCCGTAGTCAAAACAGAGGAACCTAGATTTCAATAACGATCAAGTCTTTCAGGGAGCGGATGCATCCTCTTCAGCTGTGGAGTCTCGGATGGGAGGGGCTTGGGTCTCAAGAACTCTGGAAACAGGACCGGTAGAAGCCTCGGCCTTGTCCGCCTTGGTCGGAAGAGGTGGTGCCGGATCAGGGAACATGTTCATTATTTCCGCAAGGGGCTTGTGATAAGCGTTGCTGATCTTCTCAACATAGGGATACTCCGCGGTGAACAACCCATCGTACAGAGGTTGAAACTTTTCATCGGCCTCCATATCCAAATTATCCACCTCTTCCAGAACTTTAGCCAAATTCTCCGGCGAACGATCCAAGGAGACACCCTCTAAAAATCCAGATTGGGAAGATAGGCTGAAGGGAACGGCCAAGCGTTGCTTATACTCATGACTATTCAGGAGCCGACGGACCATCTCCGGAATAAATTCTTTGACAACCTTGAAACGTTCCATTTCCGTTTGGCCCAACCTGGCGGTCAAATCCCTCTTCCCCTGACGAAGCCCTGAATTTTCTTTCTCCTCCTCGCTCAGTTTAGCCTGGATCTTCCCCAACTCAGCTTTCAAAGCACTGATCTGCTCGGCAGAAACCTTTCTCTCCTCATCCACCAACTTCTCCAACTCCGAGACCCGACCCATCAGCTCCGATTCTCTCACCATACAGTTAGTGTGCTCGTGCCTCAGTTTCTTAAGCTCTTCCCCTTCTTGCCCAACATTCCCACATTGCTGATGGGCCCGGTACAACTCACTGTGCTCATTGAGGAGGGACTCAAATCAGAACAGGAGGTCCGATTGAGCCGTGGCTCCCATGCCCAGCAGCTTCCAGGCCCTCTGAGCAGCCTCCGCATCGCCTAAGCTTTCCAAATATGACTCCTCCTAGGGAGTAGGCAGATTTAACATTAGGTCCCGACAGACTTTCCAATTGGTTAAACGGTCGTCCTTCCTGACCGACCACTCCGACACGAACAACGCTTCCGGATCATTGTCACCAAAAACCTTTTCCTTGCCGCGACCGGAAGAGGCACCAAAAGAACTCCCTGAAAAATGAACGGACAACACGATAGTTACCACCATAATAAAAAAAAAAGAGAGAAAGGGGGGGGGGAAGGAAAGGAAAATGCACACGTAAACACGTTTGAATGGCTTACCGGTGTCAGCAGCCCCAGACGTGAAGCCTGCGCCAATATCCTCATCACCCTCCGGCTGCTTCCTCGTCTCCTCCAAACGTAATGATCGGATGGGGGCAGGAGCAGGAATAGGCTGCTCCGAAGAATCTAGGTCCACCACGTCTATATCCTCATTCGGCCTGCTTCGCTTGACCGGGCGGACCACACCACTTCCCCCCTCTCCGCGCTGGATGCGAAATTTGGTCTTGCTGACCCTCCCTCCCTGCTGAGACTGAAGCGCTTGCCGGGCGGCAGCTTGCTCCTGTTTCCTCCGTTTGGCCTCTAGAACTTTTTCATCGGCCACCTCAACCCTCCTCTGTTCGGCCATTTTCTCAGGAATTTCAGTATTGGAAGGGGCCGGGGTGGTCACGTGTAGCTCATGGGATTGACCCTCACGGTATTGATCCCCCGTTTCCATAGATGCACCCTTTCGGATTTTTGGTTTGATCAAATATTCAGACATCGTTATAGATGCGGAAAAGTAAGAATGTAAGACAGTTAGAAATAAACATGCATAAATATATCAAAAAAAAAAAAAAAAAAAAAAAAAAAAAGGAAGAAAGAAGGGGGCAAAGGCTGTAAGGCTATACCCTTTCCCTCGGCATCCTTAAGTGCCGCCCGGTAACCGGGATGGTCCCAATGAGAAGTAAGCCCAACGGCATAGAGAAAACCCGGAGGAATTTGAATAAGATCGATCACATTCTTGGACAATCGATCGGCATCTTCAACGTTGAATTCCCCCTTCGGAAAGGGATCCGATATGTCCGAATCATGATGCCTCCAGGGCATAGCAAAGGGAATGGCCCGCCTATCTATCAGAAAAAAGTGATGTTTCCAACCTTTCAAACAAGTAAGAATTTCCCTGAAGCAGACCCTTTTTTCCCGGCCACCTCTTTTCTCAAAGGAAAACCAATGACCTTGCTTACTTAGCTTGTAGAAAGCCCGAAACAAAGGAGTAGTAGGGTTGATGTGCAAGCTCCGACAGTACACCTCAAAAAGGGTCGCACGGTGCAAACCCAACAGAACTTTGTAATATCTGATAACATCCAACAAAAAGGTAGAAAAAGGCACACTAAGGCCACCCTCGTAAAAATACTCCAAATACAAGCCGATCGCATCATCCGGTAACTCGTCCATTGTCATGCCCTTCGGAGGTAGCCTTGGGTGTAAATCTTCGGGTATACCGAATTCCATCGTTACCATATACACTGCCCCTTCATCCATCCGAGAAGTATATTTCTGAATATCAAACTTCGGTAGGAATTCCCCAACTTCCTGAGTATCCTCGTCATGAATTGAAATGGGAGAATCCGACATAGCCTAACCGAGGGAAAACGGGATATAGCCAGACAAGCAAGAGAATACAAAGTAAAATACAAAGTGTGGATGGTTCGGAACGTACCTTTTAAGTCGAATGAGTTATGTAGAAACTGCTCGGATTGATGCACAAATTTCGCTCGGAAAATATGATCGGAAGGCGTCTCAGAGAAAAGTGAAAGATTACGGTGGTAAAAAACGACACAAATGACACTATTTATAGGTGAAAAGAAAGGGTGTGAAACGTCGCGCCTTTCCAGGCGCTAACGTGGCAGCGTTTCACCCACGCGATGGACACGCGCACACGTGTCAACATCCTATGACTACAGTAAAAAATGCGGCGCTCCTTAAAACGAAACCTTAATGACTTTTGGCGGGTTGTGTTTAAATCTAGCGGATTAAGCCCCTCAGAATTGATAAAACGGGATTTCAAAATTTTCAGAGTATCACAATGTAGGTCACTAATATCTCAAACACACACACGTATAACTATAGTAAACACGTACAACTACTAAATAATAAGCTACGAATAAGGAAAATAAGCTATTAAGCAATAAGAGAAGAGAATAAGATAGAACGGAAGGCTTTCATATTCGATAGACTTAGTAACAAGGCTTGCGCAACAATACATGAAAAACCAACACCAAATGAGGCACCCCATGCCTTCTATTTATAGGCAACAATCTAGGGTTAAGCACATGGGGTGACCTTCTAGAAACTAATTACATTTTACTCTTCATTAGCCGGCCCATGGACTTCTAATGGACCGGGCTATAATTACAAACATAAAGTCCATGTAAGCAACATTTTATCGTATTTGAACAAGACTTGAAATATTACAAAATGTGTTCCTAACAATCTCCCCCTAAGTCTTGATCATCAATGTTGCTCGACGTCTTCTTTGCTTCTTAGGCTTCCGAAGTCTTTATAATCTTTGTTTCTTTGTTCTTGTTCTAAGATGATATGATGTTGTCTCGATCTGCCAATCTCCAATGTCTTCTTGTCTTCTCCATCATGCTCATATGTCTTTGACTTGTTTTCTGCAACATGTTCTCACTTTTCAATCTTTAACTTGAGAAAGGTTGAGATGCTTGAACTTTTGACTTTACTATATCATATGTTGAACTTTTGATGTTACTGAGTCTTTGAGAGAACATTTCTTCAAGATATGAACATGATGGAGTCTTGATGGTCGAACTCCAGCTCCTCAGCAGCAGCAGCAGCATCAGCACGAACCAACCGGTACTTACAGGCTCAGACTTGAGATCGTCAATAGCATAGTGTGTTCTCAAATCCTAACCCAGACCGTTCTGAACCGGATTCCCCCGAAAGGGATAACACGGACACACCGAAGTGCACCCACGATTCAGTGAGTCGCTGGAGATCACCCCACGACTGTAGACCGTTTGGAGCAAACACTAAGCGTAACCCACAAGGAGTTACCGAAGTGACCTGCTGTCAGAGTTGTTTGATGTTGCTCTGGCAGGATTTCCATTCAATCATTGATAATCATAATTGTGACTTCTCTCATGAATGTTCTCGGCAGATTGCTAAGATCTGCGAATGACACTTTCTTAATTTTACATCTGCTGCCCATGATGTAGAACAACAGAGTAATACTAAGTGTACCTAAGAGATCTGTTATGAATCTCAAGGCTCTAGACTCAATTAGTGCACATTTGTTTGGTCGTCGGAGGCGTGGAGCAGATTGCCTCCTTTTCAATATCAACACTCTCGTAATGAGAGGTCGATAGATTATGAAGGGTTCTCCGTGTGAATGAAACAAATATCTTTTGAGAGACACTTGAGTGGCTTAGAAGGTTTATTAGTGCGTCACTGGGTCTATGACGTCTTTAGTCTTCAATACCGGTGATGCTCATCAACCAGTAGATTATGAATTGAACCCGGTGTCTGCCCTAAGGTTGAGCAAATGGAGGGCTATTTCTTTTCACCCTTTTCTTTACTTTTCTTTTTAATTCTTCAACCCCTTCTTTCTCCGTTCATTCATTTTCTCCTTTTTATATCATACCTAGGACTTTCTAGTTCTAAACTATTGGTATTGTCCTTGGGTAGATCCCTCCGGCTCTGGCGGATCATAGGACGGTTTTCCCTAACCTTAGTCACCTTATAACTCCATGACTATCCTAATGATGCCATAAACCAAACCCATTGAAAATCTCTCAAAGTGTCGATAATTCTAAAGACATTTTGTTGACACCTTGAGAGTTTGATGATTTTCATAAATACTCCCCCTTAACATGTGCGCATAAGTAATAAATTTGAAATTTGCACATGCCGGAAAGAGTTGGCACTTTTGAATTGATTGACTTTCAATGAACCTGATCGTCGCGAGACACGCTTACATCACCAGTTAAACTGGCTTGAAATTATTACCCGTCCAGATCAGATTCAAAGATTATCGCTCGAAATCGGTACATTCTACTCAGACACGTCCTTTGAGAGACTAATGAAGCGAAAAGTGTACCGCTTTTAAGGGGTCATTTAAGCCCTAAATCGTATTTATTTGATCAAATATTGCCCTAAATCGTTCCTTTTGTCATTTTAGGTACTTTTGAGAAGAAATCTGGAAAAGGAAGCATTTTGGACGTTTTTGGAGCATAAAAGTGAAGAAAACGACAAAGTCTCAAAAATGTGCTGGAAAGTACCTTTGACGGCGTCAGAAATTCCTCCTGACGGCGTCATGGCTTGGCAAAAGTGGTGGATATGAAAATTACTCATGATAAGCCAGAGAAATTTGCATTGGAATTCTGACGGCGTCACCCTTTGGAGTGATCAAGGTCGTCACGGTTTAAGCTGAAGAATGACGGCGTCACCCTTTACCGTGACGGCGTCAAAGTATTCTTACACGAGAAGGAACCTTAGTGAAACCGCCACATGTTAATCAAGACAATCACAACTCGCGCGCGGAGTAGTTGTTACTGTTTTGGCCATAAAATCTTCATACGAACTCGGATTTTGGTGATTCAAGAGGCCACGGAATCGGGACGAAAAGATCTACAATTTGGTGAAAAAGGGGAGCTGACGCCGTCACTTGTTAAGGCTGACGCCGTCAGAACCCCTCGGACAGTAAACTGCCTATAAATACAACATCATAACTTCATTTTTTGTAAGCCCCAAACCCTAAGTCCGATTCTAGGGTGAGGGTAGGTGTTTTTCCAGCAACTTAGAGGGTCCTAATCATGCCATAAACATCTTGTAATGGTTTGTTTATCGATTCAATCTTATGTTATGTCTTCAATTATGATTATTGTTGATTGCTCTTCATTAATTATGCTTGGCTAAATCACCTTGTGTCTACTTATGATTGTGTGAAACTTGTGTATAACTAATTAGATCTTATTGATTTCTTGTTGATGTGTGTGTCCATCTCCATCAATTAGGGCGTGACAACTTCAATAGATCTAGTTGGTTTAGTTTATAATTCTTGTTTCCTATTGTCTCTTGTTTGATTGGGTGATATCGATGTTAGGCTTAAGAAAACTGGCTAACCTCCTATACGGTAACTTGCTTGAACGTCTTAAGAAACATGAACCAATGCGTACTAGGTTTATTTGGTTGTATTTAATGCATGAGCGAATTCTAGTGATCCCATGTTAGGAGCTTCTTAGCCGGCTCGACATAGGAGTGAAGTAGGAGCTTATAGAGTTGGGGAAGTACGTACGCCACCCCACGATTGGTATTAAGGAATACAACCCGTCAATTAAAACAAGGTGTGACAATTCAATAGGTAGAATTGGATAGCTAGCAAGGAGTAACATATCATAGGTAGACATGCTTCATTTCCCTTGTAGAACCCTAGTTTACTTTTCTTGCATATTAGTTTAATTAGTAGCTTTTGGGTTAGTTGATTAGCAACTAATTCCGCCCCTTCTTCCAAAACCAGAGATTTTTACTTGCTTTCCATAAAATATAAAAATACAAAAAGAATCATCCCTCACCTTTAGACCTAGTTAGATTAATTTCAATCCTAACGAACACTATTCTTTGAGTTGAACGATCAATCCCCGGTACTTGCCACTTCACTATACTACAACGGTCAGGTACACTGCCTGGTGGGGATTGCAAACTTCTCAAGATCCCTTGAGAGGTAAAACCTGTTGTAAGGTTGCAAAACCACGCATCAGAGACACGCTTACATCACCAGATAAACTGGCTTGAAATTATTACCCGTTCGGGACATGTCCTTTCGACTACTGACTTTTCCTATCGTCAATTCGAGGGTCAATTCTGAGTTTGAGCACAAGAGATTCCAGCAAATGAGACACCATATTTTAATCATCTTTTACTTCTCCCCCTCAAAAATAGCATACTCATGATGTTTTTGGAAAACGTTTATGATTAAAATATGCTGTTTTTGAGTTTTAGGAAAGAATTTCAAGAACATTTATATTTCCCTGAACAAAGATTATATTTTCAAATACTCCCCCTTAACAAGGGAATACTTGTCCTTATGAGCAGAATGTTTGAAAAACTTTAGAAAACATTCTGGTTTTAATTCTGCTCATAAGTAAGAAGCTTTCGCTCCTTTTTCAGGATTGAGGCACTGAAGCGTACCTCAGGGTCCTTTCTTTGGGGTCCGGGTTGTACACTGTTATGTGTGCACAAGCCGTAATGCATAGGCCAATATGGAAAGAATAATGATATAAGAATGATGAAATAAGAATTATGTAATATGAGAATATATTCTTACATCAACCGCCTCTGCCAAAAGTTGAGAATACTGGGTCTGTCCTCTGAAATAGTCTGATAGCGAATGGTGGACGACCCCCAACATAACTTTATAACCTACTTATCTGATCACGATGATATAACCTTTCTTCAATCTTTCGAATAAACTCCTTAACTTGTCGCACCTCCTTAGAATTCCATCCTCTTGATTTTCCTTACGCTGAATCTCGAACCCGATTAGCTAACCCATCACGAACACTCTTTAAGGTATCGTCACAGAACATATGAATTTCATTGAACGGCATGAAACGGTGGAAATCCGTTGTACTTCTGTAAACGAACCCAAAGACCGGACTGTGTAGTATGGTGTATTGAGGGTCTTTGTTGCTGTTGAGTAGGAATTGCGGTTCAACAAGGTTTAGCTTCGTCTGATAACTTTCGACACCTAGCTGGAGATCTTCTACTCGTTCTCTGATGATTGTTCTCCTGATGAAGTGACATAGAGAGGTGCTGAGTGCATATCGAAGCTCGTTTGTCAAATGTTGCAGTTTGCCTTGGACTTTCATTAGGTACATGTCTTCGATATCATTCAGGTTTAAATCAGGAAGATCAGCCTCAGAGAATTTGTAGAGATTGTTGTCAATTCTTTTTACCGTGATCTCTTCGAGAAATATATAATCACACCTTCTGGATCCGCTTACACTGACAACGGCCACTATTTTGAGATCACTGTAAACTGGTTCCCGTGATTTCTGGAGAGCAAGTTTGTACTTGTACCAGCTTTGTCGTTTCAGATACCAGTGATGAATCCCCAACTCTGCATCACGATCATATTTCACGAGTTCTTTAACAAACAGATGTCTGTTAATAGCTTCTTCCTCAATAGCTGACTGTGTATAGTGAGCAGCTGGTGTGAAAGTAATTGACGTAGCATACTTTGTCTTCCCTTGTGCTCCGTTCTTGAGAAGTTCCAGATCGTTGTTGAAGAAAGATTGGAAGGGAATTTCTGAGTGGTGAGATCTTTGTATCACGGGAAGCGGCTTAGTCCAATCAGTGATGTAAGGACGGTTCTTGCCAACTCCCCTAACTACGTCTGGATTAGCCCAGTCGAAGTCACTTGACATTACGCGTGCAATGTTTTCAAGATGATATTCAAGTTCGGCTGCACTGTTGGATTTATCTTTCAGAAGAATGAAGGCATCGTTCTTGATCCATCGAAGTTCCCGTTTGGTCATCTTCTTTACGTTAAGACTTCTTTTGATCTCTTGAGTAACAGCGAACGTGCTGTCTTCAACTTGGGAAGCTTCGTCAGTCGAAACCTAAGCACTTGCCAGATGATCAAACCATTCATTCCCTAGCTCATCTTTATCATTATCAAGCCAGGTAACAACAGCTGGTTCTTTAGATGACTTCTTACTGCGTGATGACTTGGATTTGGAGGGCTTTAGTTTTGTTGGTGACGGTGGTGAATGTGGTTGATCGTCTTGCGGCTGAAATTCCACATCTTCAGCCGTGAAATGCTCATTTTGATGTTCGGTTGCAGTAGGATCAGATGATTGATGTTTTGGAGGTAGAGATGTTGTTGTTTTTCCAGTTGGCTCCTGAATATGAATCCCAGACCCTCTTTTGTGTTTCTTATGTTCGGGGTTTGGTTCTTGATCTTCCTCGTCGTCCTCTCGAATACGTTTCCCTTTGTCAGCAGCTACCTTGCACGGTTTCTTCTCAATGTGTGCTTGAAGAGCCGCGATCAGGTTGATTTCTTCTTGAGAAGGAGAGGTGATAGCAAAGAGTCTGTCGAGAAGCACAAGCTCGATTTCTTCAGTGGTGAGATCTTGAATTGGTTTGGTTTGGAAAGAAGACGCGACGACTTCTTTGATTTTGTCTTCAAGTTGTGAATCAATGTGC
The DNA here is from genome assembly GCA_021014915.2 of Artemisia tridentata subsp. tridentata. NCBI lineage: Eukaryota > Viridiplantae > Streptophyta > Magnoliopsida > Asterales > Asteraceae > Artemisia > Artemisia tridentata. Next base: position 143,157,280 of record CP139504.1, on the reverse strand, counting down.
TCATTTATATTTTTCTGAAGATCAGTAAAATATTGCTTGACAAAATGCCTTGTCTTACGTGTGATATGATTTTTGATATTAAAACCTAGGAATTCATCTATCTTCTGCTTACTTTCCTGCATCTCCTCCACTTGCTGAGATAAGTTCTTGACTAAACTTTCCATTTCAGCCAATTTTGTTGTTGCTTGTTTGTCTCTCTGTGCTTGTGCTCTCTATACTGTTTGTTTAAGTTTCTTTGCTGCAGGAGACACAACTTCAGCTTTTGTGACATGGACAATTCTTCTTTTATTCTTTCCTTTGTAAGCCTTTTGAATTCTCTCAGACATAGATGCTTTTGCTTTGGTTGATGAAGATCTTGAAGATGATGGAGTAAGTGAAGGAATTGGTTAACCAGATTTAGTTGTTGAGTCCTTAGGAGATGAGGGTGGAGGTTTAGGATTCTCGGGAGGTGACCCAGGAGGTATTTTAGGTGATGAAACAGATGAGGGTTGAACTGGTGGTTGTTCCTGTTCCTGTTGAGGGTTACTAACAACCATAGCAAGTTCGGTTGGAGGAATTGATGGAGAACGTATGTAGCTATCTGATTCCAAGTCAGCTTGAGCATCCTCCTTACGTTTCCTTTCTACTTCCTCTTGTCTTGCCATTTCCTCAAGTTCCATTGCAGCTTTAGTTGTTTTATCTCCCAGAATGTCCCTTTCTTCTTCCATGTTCCAATCTTCTGTATCATTGTTACTTGGTTGTTCCCTTTGATAGTCGTCAAACATAGAATCAGAGATTTCCTTGTCAGATAAAACAATATTGCTTTCCAGATCCTTTTCCTTCTCCTCCTGAGTCTGTGCTCCCAAGTCGGGTTGATTAACCGAGCTTGGTTGCTGAGAGGAGACTGATTCAGCCTTATCGAGTTGATTAATCGTATCGGGCTGAACCTTGGTTGTTGCAGCTCCAAATCCTTCGGATTGATTAACCGGATTAACATGGGTCGAAACAGCTTCATGAACAGTTTCGGATCCCCCAACTCCATATGTTCTCTCATACTCCATCTGTTGCTCCAATTTTTTTCTTGCCCTTCGCTCTTCATCTTCCTTTAATGAATTGAGACTCTGCTTTTGTGCATTTTCCTCAGAGATCTTATTATGAAGTTCTGCCTCTTCAACAGTCATAAAGACAGGTTCTTCTTCTTCTGATTCAGATGATTCAGAATCAATATCTTCATCAACGATTCCAATCGGTTCAGGTTTTGGTTGGGGTTTGCTTGGTACTCTCCTCTTGATGACAGTAGTTCGGGGATGTCGTTTCTTTGGTTCGGAGACACTTGATGCACTACCCGTCTTAGACTTGCTTCGAGAACGAGTCTTAGAAGATCCTGATCCTTCAACCAACTTAGCAAGACCCACACGACGTTCACGGAATGCCATGTCGTAATCAAGATATGCTTTAGTTTCTTTTACCTCATCAGTCATAAAAAATTCTGGCAATCGTGCACCTTGTTTGCGCGTGCTTTCTTTTGGAAAGTAGACTTTGCTTAAGGTTTTATCCATTCTGTATTCATGAACCTCTTGATCAGTAGGACGCTTATCAAGGTCTTGATGTTGATCGAGTAGATAGCTAATGAGAACCTTGGTGTATCGTACAAATGGAATTTTCTTGAAGGTTTTCCGCATTAGGTACAGTATGTCTTCCTAAATGAGAGCAGCAAAGTCAATTGGTTCCTGGTTCATAAATCCCCATAAGACTTGAAGATGAGAAAGTCTTGGGTGCTCAAACCCACTATCTCCTCCAGATATGGAATGGGTTATAATGAAGAAGATAGTTCTCCAGGGTTGAGGAATGTTTTTTGCATTGACTTTGGAGATTGTGGTTAATGGTGTATCTGGTTGAACATCATAACCAATGTCTACAAGGAATTGCATGATTTCAGATTCTGAAGGTGTCGGGTGGAATTGGTTGGAAGTTTCAGGTGCATCTGGAAGTTTTAAGGCTTTACGGAGTGTGGCAGGTGTGACTCTGATTTTTTTATGATCCAGTGTACAAGTGAAATACTTGTCATCATTGCTTCTTGTGAAGGTATCCCATAGTTGATGAATGTATAGTTCTGGAACGGTGTCTGAGCTATCAAGAAGATCCCTGCACTTATGAACTTTGAGAATCTCCACTGCAATCTGGCAACTTGAGTCAGAGCACTTGATCTTGTCCAGTTCAACACGTGAATTGTTCTTTCCAATTTCCAGAGAATACCCGTGAGGAAAGACTTCATTTTTGGTGAGAGCAGGAAGAGGTTGTTGTTGTGAAGTTGCCATTGATGTGTTTCTGAATCAACAATCATATACGAATATACAGAATACATGTTTGTTAGAAATTGTTAGCTTTAGAAGCAACACATGGCACCCTATTGCATTTATGATTGGTTGTTTCATGCTTGGTCAAAGAATTTATCAAGAGTTAGCCAAATTCTATAAAATTTGATCCATTTCAATAAGTATAAAAGGATATAACTAAGGAAATTGATCAAATTCTATATCAGATCACAACTGCGATAATTATGTCAACTGCGATAATTATGTCAACTGCGATAAGTATGTCAATCAAGATAATTAAACCAATCAAGATAAGTATCCCAATCAAGATAAGTATCCCAACTGCGATAATTATCCCAACTGCGATAATTATGTCAATCAAGATAATTAACCAATCAAGATAAGTATCCCAACTGCGATAATCATCCCAACTGCGATAATTTGGGCAACTTCGATAAACTCTTGTACAAGAGTTTACGATAATATTGACGATGAACAACCACTCAGATTTTATCGTGATTCATTATAACTTATGATTTGTAACCATAGATTATCGCAAACAACTTTTGCTAGGATCCTGGACACACGATTAAGGTGGTTAAACCTTGTAACTTTGTGTGTATGATATGTTGTGTTAAAATGATTAAGTGCACGGAATTCACTCAACCAAACTTAGAAGGTTGTGTATGTTATGGAAATGGAATTGTTATGTTTGTTAGTTAGCAATGAACACATAAAGATTATCACCAAATGATTCAATATTATTAAAGATAATAATACGAGTGATCTTGAACTATCACTAGGGTTACAACCTTAAATCTTAAGTTTTTCTAACTTGTGATGTTTTTGTGTTTGTTCTTATCTAACAGTTATATGTTCTTACAATAACATATGCATGAACACTTTTTTAACTCTATGTCTAACACTAAATATCACTTGACTAAGATCTCTTTTATAGTCCAAAAGATCTTTACATATTGCTTAAAGTCTTAGCCGACTTACTTTGTTAACTTATCCTTTAGTGTCAGTACATAAGATACAACATGTATCTATGTATACAACTTGTTAACTAAGCACATGGAGTAAGATATTATCTACCGTATATTGTTGACCAAAATACAATAAATATCTTTTCGATCTTATCCTTTCATCAGCAGAATGTTCACTATCAGCAGCAACGAGTTATCGCTATCAGCAGGAACAAGTATCATTATCAGCAGAATGTTCACTATCAGCAGCAACGAGTTATCGCTATCAGCAGGAACAAGTATCATTATCAGCAGAATGCTAAGCCTATCAGCAGAATCATTTATCACTAACAGCAGAGTGAAATGTTCTATCAGCAGGAACAACATTAACAGCAGAAACCATTTGCACTAGCAGCAGAATTACACTTAGAGTATTTCTTGGATTAGAACCCGATATTAGACATCTTGAATATTTAATTCCCAACAATCCTCCCCTAAACATGTGAACCATTTCAACATGTTTCTGAATTAAATCTTGGATTGAAGATCTTTCAAACACTTATGTTTTTCAAGATTGAATATCTTCTCAGTAATTCATCTGCTTTGCTCTTCTTTGACTTTAACAATATCAAAACATATTGAACCAATCTTGGACTAAAAGATGGTGCAATTTCCTTGGATGGAGGAATTATAAGAGGCAATGATGCTGTGTATCTTGGATGCTTGTTTCAACAAGTGAAATCATCTAACCAGCATGTCTTTGAAGTGAAATTGAAACTTTTCTTCGTTTGATCTAGATAGAACTTTCTCCTTTGGAATGCTTCATCCCTTCTGAATATATATAATACTCCAGAATAAGCTCTATTCTTGTCATTTTCAACCTCCTCATCATCTTGTATGCTCTTGTCTTCTCCTTCCTTTTATTGGATTATCTTCCTTTTCTGGGCCATTATTTCCTCCCCTGAGATTGTTACCTCCCCTGAAGCAAATAACTTTTGTTTCCTCCCCTTGTTTGGAAGATCTCACTATGTACCAAAATATATCTTTCCTTATCATCTGATCCAGCATTTAGAACTTGTTGTCAGACAATGTTGTACATGAAGCCATCAATTCCTTAAGAGTTTAAGTTACTGCCCTCATCACTTCTAGGTGTGTTAACTCCTATGAGAGGTGAATCAGTGGACATTTTGATTCATGATCCATCAATGGATGGTTTTTGTGAATCCTTAAAAATCCTTTTAAGAAATCATTTGACTTAGTAGTATGTTCATGATTTTAGAATTGAAAAATCATACTACTTTCAACCATTTTGAAGGGATCAAGTGTATAACAGACACTTAATCAGCATTTCAGTTTAAAGCAACCTCTGGTTGTGTGAGAACCAATATTTTTCAGTTATAAATAACTGCCTGTGTAAAGATAAACCTATTCAAAAGGCTTTCTTGACAGGGTTTCCAGCTCATAGTAATTGTTGCCTCTAACACAAGTGTTAAATTCACTTTTACTAGTTGTTCTTTCTATCAGATGTCCTCAGACTTGCACATTAAACTTAAAAGTATAAAATGATAGAAAGTGAGTTGCATCAGTTACTATCTGATCAACTAAGTCATCAATTCAATGTGAAATATCATAACTAGATTTCAAGAAAGAAGTTTTAAGGAGGTTTGAATTCCCAAACTCAGTCCATCATAAACCTATTATGGTCAGTAGCTAATATCTCAATTCTGTTGTTTCCATTTCACTTGAAAACATCCTTTGTGTTTACATATTCATACCTGAAATTGTTAGTCTCAAACCAAAAGAATAAAATACAAAGTACTTGTCTTGTATTAGTATAATCATAAGACCAACTATATGAATAACACAATTTAAATTTGTACTATTAGCACAAACTTTTGTAATAACAGCAGTATTAGATAAATCATCAGCAACAACAAAAATTTATTTACAAAAACACATCATATTGAAAATTTAAAGATTAAGCATTCTAATACTTGCTACCAAGTACTGAAACCTTGAAACATCAAAAGCTTTTGTTAGCAGATCTGCAAAATTATGTTCTGAAGCAATTTTAAAAACTTGAATTAATCTTTTCTCATTGCAGTCTCTTATAAAGTGATGTCTAATTTCAATGTGTTTTGTTTTAGAATGTTGCACTAGATTTTTGATATTACAAATTGTACTACTGTTATCAATATGAATAACAGTGTTTAAGAAATTGTACCCATAATCAAGGAGTTGGTTTTGAAGCCATAGAACTTGACTAGAGTAACTTGCAGCAGCTATGTATTCAGCTTCAGTTGTTGAATTTGCCACACTTGTTTGCTTCTTACACTGCCATGAGACAAGTCTACACCCAAGGAATTGACATCCTCTAGTTGTTGACTTTCTGTCCAAGCTAGCACCAGCATAATCACTATCCGAATATGCTACCAAGTCAAAAGGAGATTCCCTAGAATACCATATACCCAACCTTGGTTGAACTTTGAGATATCTAAAAATTCTCTTGACTGCAGTTAAATGAGAAACCTTTGGAGTAACTTGAAATCTTGCACAAACACAAACAGGAAACATGATATCAGGTCTAGATGATGTAAGGTACATCAAAGAGCCTATCATAGATCTGTAAGTGTGTACATCTACACTCTCTCCATCTTCATCTTTTAAAAGGTGCTTCTCAGAGTCCATTGGTGTGCTTGCTATTTTTGAATCAGCAAATTGAAATTTTCTAAGTATCTCTGCAACATATTTGTCTTGACTAATAAATATGCCTTCAGATGATTGCTTAACTTGCAAACCCAAAAAGAATGTAAGTTCTCCCATAGAACTCATCTGAAACTTATCTTTCATAAGCTTCTCAAATTCTAAACACATATCTTTTCTAGTAGATCCAAAGATAATGTCATCCACATACACCTGCACTAACAGAAGATCCTTCTTGTGCTGTTTGATGAACAGTTTCTGATCAATCTTTCCTCGTTGAAATCCATTTTCTAATAAGTAGGAAGCTAGTGTTGCATACCAAGCTCTTGGTGCCTGATGAAGGCCATATAGAGCTTTCACTACTCTATACCCTTTGTTTGGATGTAATGGGTCAATGAAGCCTGGAGGTTGTGAAACATACACCTCTGGTTCAATTTTACCATATAAAAATGCACTCTTGACATCCATTTGGTAGACTGTGAAGCCTAAAAATGAAGCATACGCTAGAAATAGCCTAATTGCCTCAATCCTTGCTACTGGAGCATAAACCTCATCATAGTCTATCCCTTCTTCTTGTGTGTACCCTTGGGATACTAATCTAGCGTTATTCTTGATCACTATTCCTCTTTCATCCCTTTTGTTCTTAAAAACCCATCTAGTGCCTATTACCTTCACACCTGTAGGTAAATAAACTAGCACCCAAACCTTTTGAATCTTGAACTGAAGAAGCTCTTCTTGCATAGCCTCTAACCAGCTTGAATCATCTAGGGCTGTAAGAATTGTCTTTGGTTCAGCTTGTGAGAGAAAACATACAAACAAGCAAGAGTTTAAAAGCTCATGTTGTTTTGAAGCACAAAGGGCATCAAGAAGCCCTTGTTGGTCTGAAGACTTCAATTGTTGTCTTGTCTTCACACCTAACTGTATATCTCCAATCACATGTTCCAGGGAATGAACTTTGTGAATTCTTGTTTGTGGTGTAGTAGGAACTTGATAATTTGATGGAAGATTGTTGAAATCCACCTCATTATCTGAGAATTCTTCTTCCTTTGTTTCTGAAGGGCCAGCAGCAGAGTCATTTGACCGAACAACAGAATCAGTAAGCTTATCAGCAGAATCATCAGCAGAAACAGATACACTACCAGCAGCAACAGAAATACTACCAGCCGAAACACTTTGTTGTTCCTGAGTTCCATATTCTTTACTTTCATCTTCAACACCTTCTTTAGCTTTACTAGAAGAAGATTCATCAGTTGTCGAAGTTGATTCCACAATTGAACTTGACCATATTGGCATTAGCACATCATTTTGATCTTTCTCTACCTCTGCCTCATTTGTTGTATAAGAACCTGTAAAATCATTAGTTTCTGCAACAAAAGGCACATAATTCATTGAATTTGTTAGATACTCTAGATCAAATAGCCATTTTGGTCCTTGACCTTCTACATTGGATTTGTTTTCTAAAAACTCCACATGTAGATTTTCTTCTACTATTTCTTTTCTTGTGTTGTAAACTCTAAATGCTTTGCTATTAAGAGAATAACCAACAAAGAAACCTTCATCTGCCTTACCATCGAATTTTCCTAAATGGTCTAAGGTATTGAGAATTGTCACATGACATCCAAAAGGTCTAAGAAATCCTATTGCAGGAGTTCTACCATTAAAAAGTTTATATGATGTCTTATTGTGAGGCTGCACAACTAAAACTCTATTTTGAACATTGCAAGCAGTGTTGACTGCCTCTGCCCAAAAATTTATTGGTAGCTTAGAATCAGCTAACATTGTTCTAGCAGCTTCAATTAGTGTTCTATTCTTTCTTTCAGCTACACCATTCTGTTGTGGTGTTCTAGCAACACTAAATTCTCTCTTAATACCTTTTTCTTTGCAGAAGTCATCCATAACTCTATTCTTAAACTCTGTCCCATTATCACATCTAATGACTTTCACTTTCTTGCTTACTTGGTTTTCTATCTGTGTAATGAAGTCCTTAAGGATGCTTGATGTCTCATCCTTAGTGGCTAAAAAGAAAACCCATGTAAATCTACTATAGTCATCAGTAATAACTAGACAATATCTCTTATGCATTATGCTCATTACTGAAACAGGTCCAAATAAGTCCATATGTAGCATAAACAAAGACTGATTGAAAGAGTTAAAAATCTTGGGCTTACAAGTGGCTTTGTGTTGTTTGCCTTTTAGACAAGCAATGCATGTTTGATCATTTTCAAATCTTTTGTGAGGTAAACCTCTTACCAAACCATTCTTAACAATTTTATTTATGGTTTTGAAGTTAATATGACCAAGCCTTCTATGCCATTTCATTGATTCATCCAATGTGGCCTTTGCAACAAGACAAGTTAAATTCTTTTTAGGAATAATGTTCTTCATGTCTACACTGTGTACATGTTGCCCTTTCTAGGAATTCTAAGAAGTACTTGACTTTCATCACGCATCTTAAAATCAGGAGAAAGTACAAGACATTCAGTCTCACAGAAAAGAACATTATTCTTTTTGTCACACATTTGTGAGACACTAAAAAGATTATAATTTAGCTCTTTTACATAGTACACATCTTCAAAATCTAAATTTACGGTTTTGATTGTACCTTTACCAGAAATTTTGCCACGAACACCCCCTCCAAAGGTAACATATCCTCCATTAAAAGCTTCAAAATCTGAGAGATAAGACATGTTGCCTGTCATGTGCCTTGAACATCCACTATCTGAGTATCCTTGATCCTCTTCCTGATCATTTGAATGTTCCTGCACACAAATAAGAGTGTTAGTTTCTTTTGGGGATCCAAGCCATTACTGACTTGGATCTGCCTCTTGCATCAATATAATTGAATCTTTTAAGGATAGTTGATGCAACATTGGATTTAAGAATCCAACATGCTGAGGCCTTAACAGCATTTGCCCTTTTTCCCTTAGCAGCAGAATGAACCACACGCTTAGCAGCAGAATCTGCTAACTTTGTAGTTCTACCCTTTGGTTTCCAAACTTGTTTTTGGACCACTGCCTTTGTTTGAATGGGCCTTAGAACAGTTGTTGGTGCATGTTTGAAAAATGATTTTGCACCCTTAGCTGTTGATTTTGGGTTAATAGTCATAAATGGTCGAGCAGCAGGAACAAATTTTCTAGCAGCAGGATCATTTGGTCTATCAGCAGGATCAGATTTTGAGATAGACTTGTTTTTTACTACTCTGGGGTTTGATTTCTTAGAACTAGAGTGAAAGTGAGATTTAGGAGATTGCCTTTTGAGGTTCACTCTATGGTTTTCATACCCAGATACCCATTGGTTGCAGAAAGCTGCAAGATGGTCAAAACTACCACATGTATAACAAGCTTTATTATAAAAAGCAAAGTCATCACCTAATTGGTTAGACTTGAGGTTGTTCCAATTCCTTTGGTTACCTCTGGGCTTGTTGGTGGTTCTATATTGCTCACAATATCTAACTGGTTGCCTAACATGCTTAATGTTTGATTTAGGCCTATCAGTATTGTGTTTGACTACCTTAGAAACACTTGTTCCTACTTTCTTAACCAAAACAGGTTTAGACATAACCTGATCTTCTTCATCATCATCACTATCAGTTGTACAATCTTCAACAACTATAGTTTCTCCTTTCTTAGCAAAGGACACCTTGTACTGATAAAGTAAAGTTTTATCTAAACTTTTACTTATCTTTACTACCTTAAGACTCTCACTAGTCTTAGAACCATATTCCATGATTGGTTCTTGAAACTCAGCTAAACCTGTATGTGCTAGGTCAACACCTGGAGGTGAAGGAACACCTATATATGGTGGAGGGACAGTTTTGTAACCTACACCTGAATTAGCTTTATCAATTACCTGAGCTTCCCAAATTTTATTCATTCCTTCTGAGGCATGTGCTAAAGTATTTATAGTAACCTTAACATTTTCTTTTTCAGTTTTGACTTGAGATAACTATCTACTTTGATCATTAAGTAATTCATCTCTAAATGCTATTCCTCTTTTTAAAGCATTTAAGTCATCAGTAAAAGTAGATTCATTCTTTTTAAAATGTTGAATCTATTTTTCTAAAACTCCTACACACCTCTTATGATTAGCTAAATTATGAAGGGCATCAATTAACTCTTCTCTAAAAGCATCAAATCTTTTTTTAATGTCTTCATAATTGCTAAGATTAGGACATGAATTAGTACAAGTAGGAATGGTATCTACCTCTGAATCAGAAGAGACCATTAGAGCAATCTCATCGACAACAAGAGCAGCATTTGGTGGTGCATCCTCTTAAGTAGCCATAGAGCTCCAATCATATCCAATACCATCAATAGCCAGCATAGCCTTTGGCTCTTCCACCAGTACTTCCTTATTCCTCTCTTGTTTATACCAAGTGTTCCTATTATCCTGCTTCCTTGGGCTTCTACATTCTTTAGAAAAATGTCCCAACCTATGACAGTTAAAACATTCCACTTTCTTCTTATCGAACCCAGCAGTATCATTACCATTTATGGTAATTTGCTTTCCAGTTCTCTGCCAAAACTTTTTAGCTCTCATGCTAAGTAAAGCAACTTGCCACTTAATATCCATCTCTTCCAAATCATCACCATCTACCTGCTCAAGGTCTTCATGATTTAGAGGAGAACCACTAGCTTGACTGGTTATAAAGGCATAAAATGTTGGATCTCCAAGTCCAGTAATATCCTTTTGTAAACTAGTAGAAGGACCACCATAAGTAACATTAGAAACACTTTCAACTTCATCTACCTCTTCTGTATGACTAACACTAGAACTGATAAGAGTGCAGCATTCCCAGAACTAGTACCATAATTTCCACCTCTCTTTAGACTTTGTTCAACAATTTTAAAGTTGTTGAACAAATCATTAAGCTTCATTGTTTCAATTTCTGGTTTGTTCATCCAGACAATAACATGAGTATGGAAATCAACAGGTAGACTTTTCAAGAACTTCATGTTGAGATCTTCCTTCTCAGTCTTAACACCTAACACAGCTAACTGACTGACAAGCTTGTGTAGTCTTGAAAATAGTTTATCAAGAGACTCATTACTAAAAGCAGTAAAGTTTTCAAATTGGTGCTTTAGTAAAGTCTTCTGTGTCTTTTTGGTAGTTTCATTACCACCAAACCATGCACAAATCTCTTCAAAAAGAGTTTTTGCATCAAGATATTTGCTAAAAGATAGCATCTGCTCACCAGGAATGGTCATAAGCAACAAGTTTCTTGCTTTCTGATCATTTCTCTTCTGTATCTTTTCATCATTGGAAACTGGTCCAGTATTTCTTTTTCTAACTGTTTTCCCTTCAACAAGAACATCTGAATAGCCTAAACTGAAGGAATCACCATACTGAATTACGTCCCAAAGAGCATAATCTTGAACCATAAAATATTGCTCAACTCTCATCCTCCATAACTCAAACTCATTGGGTTTGATCATGGGCAACTTTGCAGCAACATTTGTTTGAACATCTTGTACATCCATTTCTTGTTTCTTCTAAAAACAACAATATCAACCTGTAGCTCTGATACCACTTGCTAGGATCCTGGACACACGATTAAGGTGGTTAAACCTTGTAACTTTGTGTGTATGATATGTTGTGTTAAAATGATTAAGTGCGCGGAATTCACTCAACCAAACTTAGAAGGTTGTGTATGTTATGGAAATGGAATTGTTATGTTTGTTAGTTAGAAATGAACACATAAAGATTATCACCAAACGATTCAATATTATTAAAGATAATAATACGAGTGATCTTGAACTATCACTAGGGTTACAACCTTGAATCTTAAGTTTTTCTAACTTGTGATGTTTTTGTGTTTGTTCTTATCTAATAGTTATATGTTCTTACAATAACATATGCATGAACACTTTTTTAACTCTATGTCTAACACTAAATATCACTTGACTAAGATCTCTTTTATAGTCCAAAAGATCTTTACATATTGCTTAAAGTCTTAGCCGACTTACTTTGTTAACTTATCCTTTAGTGTCAGTACATAAGATACAACATGTATCTATGTATACAACTTGTTAACTAAGCACATGGAGTAAGATATTATCTACCGTATATTGTTGACCAAAATATAATAAATATCTTTTCGATCTTATCCTTTCATCAGCAGAATGTTCACTATCAGCAGCAATGAGTTATCGCTATCAGCAGGAACAAGTATCATTATCAGCAGAATGTTCACTATCAGCAGCAACGAGTTATCGCTATCAGCAGGAACAAGTTTGTTTCATCAGTTTAGAAAAAGCGTTTGAATATTTTTTATTGGTTGAACCAAAAATAATATCATCCACATAAATTTGAACAATGAGAATGTCTTCCCCGTGTGTTTGTATAAATAAAGTCGGGTCAACAGTTCCAATGGTAAAATGATTAGCAAGGAGAAATGCAGACAGTTTATCGTACCACGCCCTCGGGGCTTGTTTAAGGCCGTATAGGGCTTTCTTAAGCCGATATACATGGTTAGGATGATCTGGGTCCACGAAGCCTTCTGGTTGTGACACGTACACCTCTTCTCGGAGTTGTCCATTGAGAAATGCTGTTTTCACATCCATCTGATAGACTGTGATGTTCTTGTGGGGCTGCATATGCCAGAAACATTCGAACTGCCTCAATCCTAGCCACTGGAGCAAACGATTCCTCGAAGTCAATACCCTCTTCTTGGCTATACCCTTTTGCTACCAGTCGGGACTTGTTACGAATCACTGTACCATCTGCATCCAGCTTGTTCTTCCAAATCCATTTCAATCCAACAACATAAACTTCATCTGGTCTTTCAACTAATTCCCAAACTTCCAAACGTTTGAATTGTTCCAGCTCTTCTTGCATGGATTCAATCCAGTTGTCATATGTAAGGGCTTCTTTGATGTTTTTAGGTTCAGATTGACAGACAGTGAGTGCATACATGCAGTGTTCACTATCTGAGTGAAGTTTTTGTCTTGTGATGACTGGATTGTTAGGATTTCTAATTATATTTACCAAGGGATGATCTCTTGTCCATTTGTGGGTGGATGGAAAATGTTGAATGTTGTTTTGGTGATATGACGGGTCCATATTGCTCGAGGATGATTCTCCTGGTTCTGGAATGGTTGGTAGTGGAGCAAATGGATTGAAGAATGCATTCCCGTTATAATCTGAAGGTGTGGGAACTTGGTTAGAAGTGGGGGAAGAATCTTCAACTGCAGGTGGAGGTGTTTGAACCATGGGTGATGAGGGTTCAGGTTGAGGTGCATTGTTATCAACTACTGTAGTAGTAGTTGCAGATTGATCAGGTGCTTGATTTTGGACATGTTGAGCAGCGGAACTGGTGGAAGCATCTGATGCACTACTAACACAGACTTCATCAAACATTGGTGCAAACAAATCTTCCAGATCTTTCCTGTTAAAGGGTAAAGGTGCAGCCGAAGATTCAGGGAAGTTTAGACGGTTATGTTCGGGTTCTAAGCGGTCTTGCTCAGAAGCCATTTCTGTGAGTTCATCAAAATTGGCGTGTATAGTCTCTTGAATTTCCCCGGTCCGACGATTCCAAATTCTATATACCTTAGAATTCTCACAGTAGCCAACGAATATCCCAATATCTGCTTTAGCCTTAAGTTTACCAAGATCATCTCTATCATTTTTCGGGTAACACAGTGCTCCAAAAACATGAAAGTAGTTGATGTTTGGTTTTCTGCCTTGAATAAGCTCATATGGAGTTTTGTTATGTCGTCTGTTGATCATGCCGCGGTTCTGGGTATAACATGCAGTATTAACAGCTTCAGCCCAAAGGTAGTCTGGTAATTGGGCATTGATCAACATTATTCTAGCTGCCTCCACAAGCGTACGGTTTCGTCTTTCAACTACACCATTCTGTTCGGGAGTGCGAGCAATTGAATATTGATGAGTAATCCCATGCTTCTCAGTGTATTCCCGAAGGGTTTGATTCTTAAATTCAGTGCCGTTGTCTGTACGAATAATCCTGACGGTGTTACGGACTTGAACTTGAATCTTTGTGAGAAACGTGATGACCATTGAAGGAACTTGATCTTTAGTCCGAAGAAAGTAGACCCATGTCCATCGTGAGTAGTCATCTACTATCACCAAAATGTACCTTTTCCCGTTTATAGTTTGAACCCGCATTGGACCACACAAATCCATATGTAGCAGCTGGAGGACATGATCTGTGCTGTGTTCTGTTTTGGGAGGAAAGTGAGCACGGTGACTTTTCCCTTGTTCACATGCAGAACACAAATGATCTTTGGCATATCTGAATTTGGGTAATCCGTCAACCAATTTATTCCTTGCAAGGTCAGTCATGGTTTTGAAATTGAGATGAGACAATCTTTTATGCCATAACCAAGCCTTTGTGGGATTAGCCTTGGAGAGTAAACAGATAGGAGATGAAGCTGTCATGCCTTCAAAGGATATGGTGTATAGACTGATTCCTCGATGTTCCCATTAACATAATCTCCATAGCCCATTATTGCTGCGAAGTGATCATTCCCGAACCTGACCGTTCCGATGAACTTTGCGATAAAGTTTGTGAGAAGCTTGAGGTTGCCGGTCATGTGTCGGGAACACCCGCTATCAACAATCCATAGGACAATTTGGATCACCTGCATCACAAATATTGGAAACAGGTGGAGAATTGGTAACGGTTGGACCCGTTGGGTTAGTAACACAAGATTTAATTATCTTAGGAACCCATTTAAAACTTGCAGTGTTTTGTAACCAACGTTGCCATGTCCAACTAGTCTCAGCCTTTTTCCTAATGAATGCACTAGGTGATTTGGTTGTCTTAGGTTTGGCTATGGGTGTTTCAACGGTTTGCTCAGAAACAACTAGTGGTGGTTTCCCTAAAATGGACTTGGCAACAGTTTTGAGTCTAGAGGAAGAGCCACTAGTTCGTTTCTTTTTCCGTTTTAACAGAGTTTTAGCAATGTAGTTTTGATGATCACCAGATAATATACTAGTATGACAAACAATACAACTAGCATCAATCATAACATCAACATTATCATTCATAGATTCAACATTTGTTACATCATTCCTAGAATTGGACTTAGCTAAGGTCGATTCTATTCCTGACATTACATCTGTGTTATTCAAACTACTTGCTTTAACTTCTGAAGACTTAGATGATCCATTCCTAGACTTCCTGACTCTACTCTTCTGTTGTTTCTTGGGAGTCTTGGAACTGTTAGCCTTAGAGATAGTATCTAGTCCTGTGGAAGTAGAAGTGTTTGCATTAGTGGTTGAGTCTGATGCTTGGGTAATTGCTTTGTCTACTACATACATCCCTGGGGCAATCTTATGAACGTTTGCTTTGCCATTGTCTAAAACTCTGATTTTCTTCTTCAGATCAACAATGATGTGTTGGAATTCTTGATTTTGTGAATCTAATTTTCTGTTGAGGCGGACTGTGTCATTTCTGTTTTGAAGAATTTCATCTAGTTCCTTTTCATTTTGAAACAGTTTAAGTCTTAAGAAAGCCTTTGTTTCCTTATTATTTTCAGGAACATGACTGTTTTGAAATGATAAAGACCTTATGAGATTTTGAAATTTTAGTTCAAATTCAGCACTTTGATTTTGACACCAATCAAGCCTTTTTTGAAGATTAAAAACTTTGTTTTCCACATCATTGTTGATTTGTCGAAGATCCTCATTCTCTTTGACCAAATTTTCTATCTCCATTTGCAACATCTCAACATTTACAGCATGATCATTCACAATCAATTCATTGCATGACTCATAAAGCGAATTCATAATCACAGAAACAACGTCATAACACAGAACTTTTTCTAAGAGTCGATCATTCTCGTTTTTCAAAGTTTTCTTTTGATGTTTTTGTTTTTGAAGTTTGTCGTCCTGTTCTTTGAAAATTCCTTTCATAGATGCAACTTCCGTGAATAATTCTTGTTCCCATTGTGTTGCATATTTCTTCAGATGTTTGACATGAGGCAGAATTTTCTTTTGAAGAATATCTCGCTTTTCTTTCGCGACAGGGGAAAGAAAAGTAGAGACTTCGATTTGAGAATTAAACTCAATTTCATTTTCCAAGAAAAATATGTCTTCCATAATTATATCAAAATATCAAAATAATTTACTTTCTGGTAATTTTGGATCAACATCTTCGTCCTCAGTCAAAGAATCCTTGATATGTGCAACATTTTTGGAAACAGGAAGTATTGTAGGAGAAGCATGTATGTTTGTGGTAACAAACGTTTGTTCTGTTTCGTCCTTTGAGGGGACAAATTTGATTTGACGTCTTGCATTATAATCATGATGAATTCTGGAAAAATCTTTGTCAGTTTTTGGTCGACTCTCAAGTTCTTTTTGACGTTTAAGAATTTCAACTTCTTCATCATTACCAAGCACAACAACTCTTTGAAAGGTATCATCAAGTAATAATTCTGCATTGTATAACTTGGGATTTTTGTTGAGTACTTTAGAAAGAAAATGTGGTTGGTCACTGCCAATAGCAAATCCAACTCCTTTCGGAACTGGTTTTACTAATAGCCTTTGAATTTGAGTTATGGATTCACCATTTTTGTAGACAATAGTTTGAAATTCTTTAAGTTTGGATTCCAAAGTGACAATTTCTTCAAGATATGAGTCGACACGTTTACTTGAGGCTTGCTTTTCTTCAAGAAGATTATTTTGAGATGCTGAAAGCTCAGATTGAGTTTTTAACAGCTCAGAATTTAAAGTATTAATTTGTTTTTTGAATTCAAATTGATCCTTTTCTTGTTGAGAGAGAAGCTCAGCCTTAGAAACGGTTAGCTCACGAACTTGATGTTCTAAATTTTGAACTTTGACATACTCTTTTTGGAAAGCAATCTCAAAACCTTTTTCACGTTTTTCTTGTTTTTGATATCCTGAAAGTTGTAGTTTATAGCACTCATTATCCTTTGTTAACAATGCAATTTTTTCTTTCAGATTTTGATTTATTTCATTGCATTTCTCAATTTGTGATTGGGTGGTCATTAACAAGGCCTGAAGCTCTGAATCTTGATCAGTCAAAGGATCATTTTGTTCAAGATGATTGATGCGTGGTTTTGCAACCTGACAACAGGTTTTACCTCTCGAGGGATCTCAAGAGGCTTACAACCCCACCAGGCAGTGTACCTGACCGATGTAGTATAGTGTAGTGGTAAGTACGGGGGATTGATCGTTCTCCACAGGGAATAGTGTTCGTTAGGTATGAAAAATTACTCTAATAGGTCTAAGGGTGAGAGAAGATTCTTTTTTATGTTTTTATAATTTTATGAAAGCAAGTAAAATCTCGGGTTTGAAAGAGTGGGCGGAATTAGTTGCTAGTCAACTAACCCAAATAACTACGAATGCAAATAAAATAAAATAACTGAAAATGAAAAGGTGGTAAAACTTATATAGAGAGAAATTGTTTTACTTAGATTTCCTTACTCCCTAACTATCTTTTACCGGTTGATTAGTGTGTATTAGTTGCGTGGATGACGGGTGTATTCCTTAATACCATTTGTGGGGTGGCGTACGTACTTCCCCAACTCTACAAGCTCCTACTTCACTCCTATGTCGAGCCGGCTAGGAAGCTCCTAACATGGGATCACTAGAATTCGCTTGTGCATTAAATACAACCATAAAAACCTTTAGTACTGATTGCGTGGTTTTGTAACCTTACAACAGGTTTTACCTCTCGAGGGATCTCAAGAGGCTTACAACCCCACCAGGCAGTGTACCTGACCGATGTAGTATAGTGTAGTGGTAAGTACGGGGGATTGATCGTTCTCCACAGGGAATAGTGTTCGTTAGGTATGAAAGGCTACTCTAATTAGGTCTAAGGGTTGAGGAAGATTCTTTTTATGTTTTTATAGTTTTTATGAAAGCAAGTAAAATCTCGGGTTTGAAGGAGTGGGCGGAATTAGTTGCTAGTCAACTAACCCAAAATTACTACGGATGCAAATAAAATAAAATAACAAAAATGAAATGTGGTGAGAAACTTATGTGTAGAGAAATGTGTTTACTTAGATTTCCTTACTCCCTAACTATCTTTTACCGGTTAATTAGTGTGTATTAGTTGCGTGGATGACGGGTGTATTCCTTAATACCATTCGTGGGGTGGCGTACTTACTTCCCCAACTCTACAAGCTCCTACTTCACTCCTATGTCGAGCCGGCTAGGAAGCTCCTAACATGGGATCACTAGAATTCGCTTGTGCATTAAATACAACCATAAAAACCTTTAGTACGCGTTTGGTTCATGTTTCTTAAGACGTTCAAGCAAGTTACCGAATAGGAAGTTAGCCAGTTTTCTTAAGCCTAACATAGATAAACAATCATCCAATACAACTAACAACACACTAACAACCAATAATCAATAGCTAGGTTTCATTAGATCTAAGCAAACACAAGATAAATTTAGCCTAACATGTTAAACAAAAGACAAGAATAAGATAGAATCAAACAACACATAGACATATTGAATGATTAATTGATAACTTATCTTTCAATGAAACATGGAAGATCTCAAGGCAAAAAGCCCTGAAAAAGTAGCTAAAATCGTCTTAGGGTTTTCTCCCAAAACTCCACACACTAAGCTCTCCCTAATGACAAAAAATTAGAAAACTATATATAGATTTTTGGATCTGACGGCGTCACCTTATGGAGTGTGACGCCGTCACCTCGCCGCTTTTAGGGTTCCCGGATGACCTTCTTGACGCCGTCCCTCTTTAGCTCTTCAAAAATCCATTCTGGCTTATCAAGGCTTGACGCCGTCTAACCATGAACGTGACGCCGTCCCCTTATGATTTAAGCCGTGACGCCCTCGATCAAGTTAAAGCGTGACGCCGTCAGAATTCACATGCTATTTTCACTGGCCCGTCATGAGTAAATTTCACGTCCAACTTTTCTTGCCAAGGCATGATGCCGTCTAGAGTAAATCTTGACGCCGTCAAGAGTAACTTTTAGCCGATTTTTGAGACTTTGCCGTTTTCTTCACTTTAATGCTCCAAAAACGTCCAAAATGCCTCCTTTTCCAGATTTCTCCTCAAAAGTACCTAAAATGACAAAAGGAACGATTTAGGGCAATATTTGATCAAATAAATACGATTTAAGGCTTAAATGACCCCTTAAAAGCGGTACACTTTTCGCTTCATCAACAACCATAAAAACCTTTAGTACGCATTGGTTCATGTTTCTTAAGACGTTCAAGCAAGTTACCGAATAGGAAGTTAGCCAGTTTTCTTAAGCCTAACATAGATGAACAATCATCCAATACAACTAACAACACACTAATAACCAATAATCAATAGCTAGGTTTCATTAGATCTAAGCAAACACAAGATAAATCTAGCCTAGCATGTTAAACAAAAGACAAGAACAAGATAGAATCAAACAACACATAGACATATTGAATGATTAATTGATAACTTATCTTCAATGTAACATGGAAGATCTCAAGGCAAAAAGCCTTGAAAAAGCTACCAAATTCGTCTTAGGGTTTTCACACACAAAGTTCCTCAATAAGTTCCACACTAATGACAAAAAATTGCAAAACTATATATAGACTTTCATATCTGATGGCGTCACGTTATGGAGTGTGACGCCGTCACCTCGCCGCTTTTAGGGTTCCCGGATGACCTTCTTGACGCCGTCCCTCTTTAGCTCTCCAAAATCCGTTCTGGCTTATCAGGGGTTGACGCCGTCAGAATTAGGGGTGACGCCGTCCCTCTTTAAATTAAGCCGTGACGACCTTGATCAGATTAAAGCGTGATGCCGTCAGAATTCCCATGCAAATTTCTCTGGCTTATCATGAGTAAATTTCACATCCACCTTTTCTTGCCAAGCCATGACGCCATCCAGGGATAATCTTGACGACGTCAAAGGTAACTTTTAGCATGATTTTGAGACTTTGTCATTTTCTTCACTTTTATGCTCCAAAAACGTTCAAAATGCCTCCTTTTCCAGATTTCTCCTCAAAAGTACCTAAAATGACAAAAGGAACGATTTAGGGCAATATTTGATCAAATAAATACGATTTAGGGCTTAAATGACCCCTTAAAAGCGGTACACTTTTCGCTTCATCAAATACCCTTACACTTGAGATTTGCTTGTCCTCAAGCAAATGCGCTTTTATTCTAATCAAAATACAAGTTAGGGGTCATTTGATGCTAACATAAAAGTAATTACAACAAATATTCGTTCCACTTTAATCATAATAAGCACGGAGATTACAAACTAGCACCTCACAAGTAGTGTTTAGATACTCACATCTCTCAAGTGTCATCAAAATAAATCTCATAAATGAAAACGGATAATATCTCTCACTACCTGTCATAGCAAATAGATTACCATAGGCTTGGGAAAGGATCGAAAACCTCCTCCACTAGGCGTAAGCACCTAAGATAAACTATCAAAGAGGGCTTTTAAATGGGTTATAACGTTAGGTGTAGAGAAAAGGAAAACACGGTTTTGTTGGATAAAGGATATTTTACTGGTGGCGAGTTAAAGATCTTGATTAATTACATGTACTATACAATGTTGCATAAGCCAAGACTCGACTCGATTTAAGCTAATGAAAGAAAATAACAAAAACATAAAACAAACATAAAATGAAACGGGATGGTAGTCCGTATGTTTTTTCTTTTTTTTTTTTTTTTTTTTTTTTTTTTTTTTTTTTTTGCATACACTTTTGCCCTACCATCCAAAATAATACATCATAGGGGCGTTGCATTCCCCTTACACTTGAACTTTTACATAACTTTACAAATAACTATTCTAATGACTCGAATTAAGATAATTGAAAAACTTGGAGTACTTTTAAAATATTTAGCACATATGGGGGTAATAAATGATGTTCTTCCCCATTACTCCATTACACTAGTACTTTACCCATGAGTCCCAATCGTCCCAAAACAATATGTACAAGGATATGACTCGACTTAGCAACCATGTAATCAATTAGATAATTAACTTGGGTTTAAACAAATGTTGACACAATAATGCACTAAAAATGAGTGCATACAAGGTAGGCTAAGGCGATTTGGGTGTACATTTTAGTGGGGTGTAAACAAATTCTTCCTTCAAGTAAAATGCTTAAAGGTTGAAACGAAAAGATAGGCTCTGAGGGGTGTACTAGGGGTATCGTGTACTAAAAATGAGTACAACGCAAAGGGTGTGGGAGAATTACTTGACCAATGTAGCCAACGTAATTATAACAAAAACACAGGTGTAAAACAATGGGTTAATCCTAATGCCTCTTATCATGTAGTAAATCTAACTACACGAATGTAGTCTCACTTGTGGCCTCGGAATGGTCCTAACGCAAGTTCTAGAATCTAAGTGCTACTGGTACACACATCATAGCATGAATGCTTTTCCTACCAATTCTAGGGGCGAACCTCACATATTTGGGGGTGGAAAATTTTTTAGTGGTACGGTTTTTGTGCTAGCCATATAACTCCTATCCGTGAGACGCTCATTAAGATCAAAGTTTCACTCCTAAATGTTGTAAAAAATTTTAAATTTGGCACTAAAATTGCCCTAACAGGTATTTATCTCAGTTTTATTACACATCTACTATTAAACAAACAAAAAATCAAGCGTAAGAGCATTCTCTAATCGTACTTTTACCCCCCCCCCCCTTACACTTAAGATGAACATTGTCCCCAATGTTCAAATAACAAGATGTAAAAGCATAAAGTAAAAGAATGAAATCAAATACTCCCCTGATTCGCTCGGTGGATAATGAAGTAACACGGTTAGATCTTCTTCCAAGGTAATGTTGAAGCTCCATGACTAATGCATCGTCAAAAGCTTGATTCCACATACATTTCCTTGTCCAAAATAACCTGTTAAACCTGAGAAAACAAACACGAAAACCTGCATAACTTTGGCGGGATAAAATCTATATATAAGGATATAATGCTTGTGGAATGATAATTTTGTAGATTCCTGGAGATTATAAGTTATAGATTTAATAAAAACTTTTTATGAAAACAAAACTTTTAAAAATTTTCAGAAAATTAAACCTGACGCCGTCAGGTTGTAAATCCTGACGCCGTCAGAAACAATCTGACAGAATTCTCATGTTAAGTTTCCGAAAAAAATTTTGGAAAAACCTATACCTTACTTCCTGGAAATCCTGCAAAACATCATTATGACTCGATACAAGCATTTGACTCAAACAAATACTAATATGTATGTTAATTTAATATTATTACGATTCATGTTCATTTGTGTTCTAATAAACCGATTTAGATTTCCCTTACACTTAACTTTTGCAAAATACCTTTATATGTAGTTAAGACGAAGTTAAAAACAAGATAAAGCATTTTCACAATTTAGTTTTGAACATGAATCAATAATAATAAAAATTAAACACACATACGGAAACAAATAAAATCAAACAAACAAACAAATAAACAAAATAAAGCAAATAAAGCTTGGGTTGCCTCCCAAGAAGCGCTTGTTTTTGTTCGAGTCATGAGCCTGACTCTACCCTTATTTAACGGAAATAGGGAAGGTTTTCCCTACACTTAGGATTAAGTGCGGGTGAAAGTAGCGATACACACCCTTAGGGTGGAAATATGCCACGTGAGGTGAAGGGGGTGAGTGAATGGCTTCCTTCATCCTAAAACTACCCGGATAATATTGGTTGATGGGTGGGTCGGTTCCTCTTTTGTCTCCTAGATGTAAATCTAAGGATGGAAAGTTGTGTAAAGGTTGAGGTTCCGGTTCATCAACACTAGGAAATTCCCTAGAACTAAGAGTAAGGTCATCACTAAAAGTGTTCAAACCTATATCCTCTAGTTGTGCTTGGTCCAAGGGTTCTACCTCTATTGGGGTTCCTATATTCCCTTCTACTTCTTCCGGGTAAGTCACGGGCGGTTTGTATGCCTCGAATGATGGTAGGACTTGTGGGGTACTTTGTAGGTTTGTGTTATTTACCTCATCCTTCCTTGTCTCTATATCAATTATATCCACATCATGTGTTTTAGTAGAATCTAACCCAAACATGTTCCTAAGTATCTCAAATCCTTCTCTAGCCATTTCAAGTTCTAAGTCCGATTCATAAGAATCTTCCCCGATAACTTGATTGCTATGTTCAATTTTCCTAAAGGATTCATCATGTGTTCCTTGAGATCCAAAGTCATTGATCATAAAACCTAGGTCTTTTTCCTCAATATGCTCATGTTCGGCTAAATCCTCCTCAATTGTTTCCTCAAGTTGTGATGTATACGAACCCATTAATTCATTAAACTTATGGTTCACGGTTAGGAGGCTTTCCTCAAAAAAATTTCAAAGGGTCTTATTAAAAGGAGTTAATCCTAACAATGATTGTTTAATAGAAGTCACACATGCACATAATTCATCAAACCTATCAAACTTTATACCCATCTCCTCTTGTATATATCTAAGATCACTTAAAAATTCATTGGAACAACAGGAAGCAAATCTATCCGTGTAAAGTAATTGTTCCTCTATTGTTAATGATCTAAATGGAATTTCATCCGCCATGGTGACAAATGAAAATGGTTTTACAAACAAAGGGCACAAAGAAAAAGATAGACTAAAGAAATCTAATAAAAAGTAAAATAAAAATCTCACAAGAAAGGAATCTAGTGAGTAGACCTAATAAAGTAAAAATTCAACCTAAACAATAACTATTCCCCGGCAACGGCGCCAAAAACTTGATGCGTGGTTTTGCAACCTTACAATAGGTTTTACCTCTCGAGGGATCTCAAGAGGCTTACAACCCCACCAGGCAGTGTACCTGACCGATGTAGTATAGTGTAGTGGTAAGTACGGGGGATTGATCGTTCTCCACAGGAATAGTGTTCGTTAGGTATGAAAAATTACTCTAATAGGTCTAAGGGTGAGAGAAGATTCTTTTTTATGTTTTTATAATTTTATGAAAGCAAGTAAAATCTCGGGTTTGAAAGAGTGGGCGGAATTAGTTGCTAGTCAACTAACCCAAATAACTACGAATGCAAATAAAATAAAATAACTGAAAATGAAAAGGTGGTAAAACTTATATAGGGAGAAATGTGTTTACTTAGATTTCCTTACTCCCTAACTATCTTTTACCGGTTGATTAGTGTGTATTAGTTGCGTGGATGACGGGTGTATTCCTTAATACCATTTGTGGGGTGGCGTACGTACTTCCCCAACTCTACAAGCTCCTACTTCACTCCTATGTCGAGCCGGCTAGGAAGCTCCTAACATGGGATCACTAGAATTCGCTTGTGCATTAAATACAACCATAAAAACCTTTAGTACACATTGGTTCATGTTTCTTAAGACGTTCAAGCAAGTTACCGAATAGGAAGTTAGCCAGTTTTCTTAAGCCTAACATAGATGAACAATCATCCAATACAACTAACAACACACTAATAACCAATAATCAATAGCTAGGTTTCATTAGATCTAAGCAAACACAAGATAAATCTAGCCTAGCATGTTAAACAAAAGACAAGAACAAGATAGAATCAAACAACACATAGACATATTGAATGATTAATTGATAACTTATCTTCAATGTAACATGGAAGATCTCAAGGCAAAAAGCCTTGAAAAAGCTGCCAAATTCGTCTTAGGGTTTTCACACACAAAGTTCCTCAATAAGTTCCACAATAATGACAAAAAATTGCAAAACTATATATAGACTTTCATATCTGACGGCGTCACGTTATGGAGTGTGACGCCGTCACCTCGCCGCTTTAGGGTTCCTGGATGACCTTCTTGACGTCGTCCCTCTTTAGCTCTCCAAAATCCGTTCTGGCTTATCAGGGGTTGACGCCGTCAGAATTAGGGGTGACGCCGTCCCTCTTTAAATTAAGCCGTGATGACCTTGATCAGATTAAAGCGTGACGCCGTCAGAATTCCCATGCAAATTTCTCTGGCTTATCATGAGTAAATTTCACATCCACCTTTTCTTGCCAAGCCATGACGCCGTCCAGGGATAATCCTGACGCCGTCAAAGGTAACTTTTAGCATGATTTTGAGACTTTGTCGTTTTCTTCACTTTTATGCTCCAAAAACGTCCAAAATGCCTCCTTTTCCAGATTTCTCCTCAAAAGTACCTAAAATGACAAAAGGAACGATTTAGGGCAATATTTGATCAAATAAATACGATTTAGGGCTTAAATGACCCCTTAAAAGCGGTACACTTTTCGCTTCATCAATGATCCAAATTTTCATCTTCAATAGGATCATCAAATGAAACGACAGTTTTATCATCATCAAATGATACAACAGTGTTTATTGGATCATCTGATGGGGATGAGAATGATGAATCATGTTGAACAAAATTGTCATTTGTAGATGAAGATGCAGATGGTGAAGCAATTTCATGTATAAGACATTGTGGATCAGGTACCTGAGATAGACCATCGGTGTCGTAAACCGGGCCTGTCTCGGACATGTTCATCTCTTGCATGTTTGCCATGAGCATTACTGCAGCATTTGCTTCAAGATCTTCCATCTCATCATCAGATGCAGCATTAGCCATGAAGCTTTGTTCATTCTGAGTTATCATTCCTGCTGCTTTTTCATCTTTGAGAGCCATTAGAAGAGCTTCCTTGTGATATGCACTGCCCATAGTATGAGGCTTTGGACACGCATTTGCCATGTGACCATTCCCACCACAGTTGTAGCATGTGATTGAAGTATTTGCAATGCCTTTCTGTGCATTCCCAGCCATCTGATTTCTGCTCTGAGTAGTTCCCACACTGTTCCTGTTACACCCTGCAGAATTGAACCTGTTCCCTCCTGACTGAAACCTCTGAGACCCATAGTTTCCACTGTTTCCTGAACCATATATGCCCGAAGACCGATTCTGAATTTCCACTCTGCCATCATTAATAACAGCTTGATTCCTGGTATTGGAAGATGAACAAAGACGATTTTTGGATTTGGTGAACTTGCCAAATGCCTTAGCAATTAATCCAAATGCTTCATTAAGAGAGTTGAATGCATCCTCTTCTTCATCATAATCAGCGTTTGAGTACAACATGGAATCAGAGTTGTTATATGGAACCATTTGGTTGTCAGAGTATTGTGATGGTGCTTCATATGGGATGATTTGGTTAGAAGGTTGTGGTTGAAAACTTGGTTGGAAAGATGATTGACCAAATTCCTGGTTTGGTAGTGGAAAGTTGGATTGAGCAACGAGAGCAAGTGAGTTAGGTGTTGGTGCTGGTATGAAACCGCCTCGTGCTGCAACTTCCTTATCTACCTCAGATTGATGTTGTTTCAGAAAGTCATACATTAGTCCATACTTGACTTCACCAATCTTCTTAGTTTTCCTGACAAATGTTGCATATTTCTGCCATTCTGGTCCAAGGCAACCCAGAAATTTTGAATTGATAGCAATCTTAGGTAACTTGATGTCATGAAGATCGAGGTCATTTACAACATTTGTGAAACGGTGGTAGTATGATTCAATTGTCTCCCCTGGTTCCATGATGAAATTATTGTATTCCATATAAAGCTTTGACTCAAGGTCTTCTTGATTTAACTCAGTCCCTTCCATTAGAAGATGCACATGTTCCCACATGTCTTTGGCAGTCTTTTGAGCATCAATACTTCGGTAAATAGGATTGGGAATCCCCTGAAGTATGTAAGACATTGCCAACTGATTTGCCTCTTGTTGCAGTGTTTGTTCAGTTGTGTAGTTAGCGACAGCAATGGGAGTTGATGTTTCTTCTCTTTCTGTAGTTCCTGGAACAACATTTACTGGAAGTGGAAAGGGTCCTTCTTCAATGGCTTGCTTAAGATATTTCCCATGGGGTTTACGGAGTTCAATGAATCTGAGAAATCTACTAGCCCACTGCACATAGTTACCCGGTGTCAGCATAGGTGGAGTGTCCTGATTCCCAGCTTCATGTCGGGATTGCTGACTGCTGATTGCCTCACACATCTTGTTAAACCAATGTGGTTCTTTGGAGTAGGATGGATTGTTCAGCATTTGATTCTGTTGCATGATTTGTTGTGGGGATACTTGTGGTGGAGAGAGAAATTGATGCTGTTGCACGAATGCTTGTTGTTGTTGATACTGAGGATGAAATTGCTGTTGTTGAGGATATTGCTGTAGCTGATAGTAGTAATTGAAGTGAGGTGGTTGAGACATGTCTGGATCTTAAAGATAATTAAGATATGTGTTGATGAGTTATGTTAAGTTGGTTTGGAAATCAGAAGATTTTGTCCAATTGCGATAAGTGTTGTTCACTGAAGTGCGATAAGTACAGTTCACCAAGTGCGATAAGTACAGTTCACCAAGTGCGATAAGCTTCAATAGCGATAATGATAGTAGAAAATGCGATAAAACTAGAAAGTGCGATAAACAATGACAATTTGAATATGTTATCTTAAAGTGCGATAAGTTATAGCGAAATGCGATAAAATATCAAACTGTGATAAGATAAGATAGCAAACTGCGATTATTTATGGCAATTGCGATAGTTTTATCTCAATTCCAAGTTCGATAATTCTCAACTCTTGTACAAGAGAAGAGAAGCAACCAAGTCGAAGTATTTACACTTTCTTATACAAGAAAGTACAATACTGAGTCCCAATGCCGATAACTGAAGATCTGCCAAATGCGATGAAACCCTAACTTATCTTGATTCGAACTGCGATGAAACCTTAACTTATCTTGATTCAAAATGCGATAAACCCTTAGTTGTCGAAGTTCACTCAGAAACCAAAAATCTCACTTTTCATCAACTTTTCCAAATCGCTAATAACACGGATTACACCAAATCGTCCAAATAACCAATAAACCCGATTGTTTTTTTACTTTAAACGATTAGTAATCACAAGATTTGATGAAGATTAAGCTCGTTAACGTATAGAAAATGAAATTCGATGAAAAAATTGTGAAATTTCAACGAGATCAAAGCTACTTTTCAACACGAACAAGAGTTTAACGTTAAGATTTGAACTAAAACCTTACGAAATCTATAAAACCAACGTAGTTAACGATACTAATGACTCAAAAACACGATCCTAACTATCCCTTGGCGAATGATACCACTTGTAGGTCGTTAATATCTCAAACACACACACGTATAACTAAAGTAAACACGTACAACTACTAACTAATAAGCTACGAATAAGGAAGATAAGCTATTAAGCAATAAGAGAAGAGAATAAAATAGAATGGAAGGCTTTCATATTCGATAGACTTAGTAACAAGGCTTTCGCAACAATACATGAATAACCAACACAAAATGAGGCACCCCATGCCTTCTATTTATAGGCAACGATCTAGGGTTAAGCACATGGGGTGACCTTCTAGAAACTAATTACATTTTACTCTTCATTAGCCGGCCCATGGACTTCTAATGGACCGGGCTATAATTACAAACATAAAGTCCATGTAAGCAACATTTTATCGCATTTGAACAAGACTTGAAATATTAAAAAATGTGTTCCTAACACACAATATCGGTAAAACCGATACTATGATACTGGGGGGGACATGTTGGCGTATGTGTCCGGACGGCCAATCTTTTCCGGTCGTCCGAACGACATGACGACCTCCGGATAAAGACCGAAAAGCACCAAACTCATCCGGCGGGGATAACCTCAAGCAATAGGACAAGTGGCATCACCTTTTAGACAGATGGCAGCAGCAGACACCGGCACCGCCGCCCCAGGATTTACGGGATTGTGTCTACGACACATACGCGGAAAACCCGGCGCCGCCATTTTAGGTACCAAGGCTGGGTAGTATAAATATCTAGCTCGTTTACTACTCTCAACCAACTTTTAACCACCCACATTTACTCGTTGTTGATGCAAATAATGTTCTAAAAACGTTATTTATATCTTTCGATTACTTCACGTTTTGAGGAAGACAAAATGTGAACTCACGTTACGTTAAAATTAACGTTAACAAGTTTTTAATCGGAAGATCCCGTTTCTACGCAAATCATTCTTGAACAAAGTTACAACTTGAACTAGTGATCTAAGAAGTGAATTCATGTTTTGAAAATTCACATTTTAAATGGGACAAAACATTTTTTCAAAAATACACATGACAAATTATTTTTGAAATATTAAGAAATGTTTTAATGAAAAAATAAGTTTGAAAATCACAACAGCTATTTTTCCCCCCAAAATCAGCTCCAACCTTCCCCAAATAAGTTTTCACCAGAAAAGACAAAATTTGGAGCGTCCTAGTCTACCACGGCTCCACGGTACCGTTAAATTTAACGGAGCTGTGGGTCATTTAATGGAGCCGTCCGTACCATTTTGAATTGTAACGTTCAGATTTTCTTTACCTATAAATACCCACCTCTTTCACAGTTTTAGGCACCCTTCACACACAGAAAAATCCCTTAGTCAAATCCTCTCACACATTTCACTTCTTAGGGTCATTTAGATTAGTTTTTCTTTGTTTCAAGAGTGATCCAATCATCCTTCAAGTGATCCTCTTCATACCTCTTCACTAGCAAGAGAAGAACACAAGTATCCAAGTTGATACAAGGTGTTGTCATCCCTCTTCATTAGCAAGAGAAGAACTCAAGTAATCAAGAAGATACTAGAGTTGTAGTTGATAGGTTTTTGTAACACTTGTTACAACCTTGTTGTGTCTTAGCATACATCAAGTATATTTCCTTTTTGTGAGTGAGAGTGAAGATCAAGTGTGATCTATAGAGATAGTGAACATCTCTTGAAGCCATTGGGCTTGTGTGATTGATCAAGAAGATCAAGGGTCATTAGGTTAGTGTTAGTTGAGTAGAGTGAAGTGAGTGTTGATCATTGTGATCGTGTTGAGATCTTGGTGATCTCTTGAAGCCATTGGGCTTGTGTGTTTGGTCACGTGGACCTTGGTAGATTGGTACTAGCTAAGATTAGCACTCGACATCTAGCTTAGTGTCGGTAATAGGATAAGCGACGTGTACGGTTTTCTCCGCCTTAAGGGAGGTTGTTGACATAGTGCTTGAAACTCTCGAGTGTGGTACTCGGGGAGTGGAGTAGGGCGAAGAAGAGCTTCGTAGCCGAACCACTATAAATCCTCTGTCTCGGTTTGATCTTTCCAACTCTACTCTTTACTTTTATTTCTTATTATTACTTAGCTTAGTGTGTAGTTCATATTGGTGTTGATTGATTACACATAGAGTTCAAATCAAAGTTTCCAATAACCAACTTTTAAAACAAGATTTTTAAAAGAAGTTTTTAAACCGGTAAACTATTCAACCCCCCCCCCCTTCTAGTTTCCCACAATTGGTATCAGGAGCCACGTCAGTCAAGTTTTTAAAGTATATTATATTTTAAAGCTTGAACCGATCAATGGATTCCGACAAATATCTAGATGGGCAATCTATGCAAAGACCACCACTTTTCGAAACCGATTGTTTTATTTATTGGAAAACAAGATTCGAAATGTATGTGAAATCAAAAGACTTTGATCTTTGGCATGTTATTACCGAGGGTGACTTTCTACCTATTCAAAAGAATCCGGAAACTAAAAAGGATGAAATAGTTTCTTATGATAAATAAAGTGATGAACTTAAAAGGAAATTAGCCAAAAATAATGAGGCTAAAATGATGATTTATAATGCTTTGCCTAAAAAGGAATTTGAAAGAATTTTTATGTGTAATACGGCAAAAGACATTTGGAAAACTTTGTTAGTCACTCACCAAGGTAATAACCAAGTCAAAGAGAACAAGATAGAACTTCTTGTTCAACAATATGAACAATTCTCCATTTCGGAGGATGAGTCAATAGATAATGCTTTTGCTAGATTTAATACTATTATCACTAGTCTTAAAGCTCTTGATGAAGGTTATTCTAGTAAGAACTATGTTAGGAAGTTTCTTAGAGCTCTACATCCTAAATGGAGAGAAAATGTCACCGCCATAGAAGAGTCAAAGGACTTGGCGGCATTGTCACTCGATGAACTTATAGGAAACTTGAAAGTTCACGAGATGATAATTAAGAAAGACTCCGACATAGTCAAAGGCAAAGGCGAGAGAGTTAGATCTCTAGCATTGAAAGCCAAGAAGGAGTCTAGTGATGAGGAATGTTCGAGTTCCGATAGTGAAGATGAGGAATATGCACTAGCGGTTAGGGATTTTAAAAAGTTCTTTAGGAGAAGAGGTAGGTTCGTTAGGCAACCTCGTGATGAGAAGAAGACATCACAAAAGAACCATGTTGAAAAGAAAGGGACAAGTGATAGGAAATGCTTTAGATGCGGAGATCCTAATCATCTCATAGGAGAGTGTCCCAAGCCACCGAAAGTCAACAACCAACGAGCTCTCATAGGAGGCGCCTGGAGTGATAGCGGTGATGATGAAGAAAAGAAGCCCAAGGACGAAACATGTCTAATGGCTCATGCTTCAAATGAGGTACGTTACGACTACCCTGATTTCATAGATGATAATTCGTCAATAGATGATAACAAACTAAATGACGAACATAATAATCTATGCAAAATTGTCTCAAAAATGTTAAGTAGAAACAAATTACTAAAATCAAAATTGCATGAACTAGAAGTGAAAATGTTAGAACTAAAGAGTCAAGTCAAAGGACTTGAAAGATATAAAGAATTTGACATAGGATGTGAGTCATGCATAAATCTTAAAGTAGAAAATGAAAAACTCAAGGAAAACAAAATTAGAATTACTAGCTTTGAAAAGGAAACAGAAAATGCTTTGACAGATAAAACTAATCAAGCAAAATCTGTTAAAATCTCAAACTCTGTCAAAAGTCCAGACGGCACCACTAAAGGTACCAACGGCTCCATTAAAGTTAATGGAACCGTGGTACCGTCCGACTCTGGAGACAGAACTGAGTCAAATTTCAAAAATAAATCAAGTCCTAAACCAACTCACATTGTTGTTAATGGTACAAAGGTCTCTATTGCTAGTATAGAGGAAGTTAAACGATTCTACAAACCTATGTCAAAACCCAAACCTAGATTTGTAAAATCTGACGCTAAGTCTAAGACTCCTCCACCTAGAAAAACAAACACTCCCAAACCTCGGTCAAGAACTCCTCTACCAAGACGTAACTTTAGAAGACAAAGCTTTCCAAGTGACTATCCCGTAACTTGGAATGACCGTCAACTACAAAGTTACTTGCCATGGGAAATTTGCCCACCATTTCAACATCCTAACCACATGCAAATGATGCATGGGATGTTTAATGCTAACCACTTTGGACCCATGAGATATTGGGGACCAAATGTTTGAATGTTTATCTTGTGCAATAGATATGCTTGGGAATCGACTTGGAGCCTGACGAATGGGTCAAGGATAGTGGATGCACTAACCACATGACGGGCAACCAAAGTCTATTCTCATCATACAAGGCATACAACGGAGGTAATGTCACTTTCGGTAGCAAACTTAAGGGCAACATTATTGGCAAAGGTACGATCACTCAAAACTCCCTCACTATTAGAAATGTTGAGCATGTAGATAACTTAGGATTTAATTTGCTTAGCATTAGTCAAATGGTAGATAATAAGTGTAGAGTTATATTCTCTGAAGAGGGTAGTGAGATCATTAAGGATGGTAAAACCATAGGCAAAGGAGTTAGAAGAAATGGCCTATTTGTTATGAAAATAGGAAATAAGCCTCAGGATAGGATATGCTTAGCAACCATAGATGATAAATCCACTCTATGGCATAGGAGATTAGGTCATGCCAATATGCGCTTGATACAATCATTGGCGTCTAAGGAACTAGTTAGAGATCTACCTAAGATTAAGTTTGATCAACACTTTTGTGACGCTTGTAAAGTTGGAAAACAAGCTCATTCTAGTCACAAAGCTAAGAATATAGTCTCGACCTCTAGATGCCTAGAACTCCTTCATATGGACTTATTCGGTCCATCCGCCGTACGGAGCTACGGAGGAAACTACTACACCTTAGTAATAGTTGATGACTACTCTAGGTACACTTGGACTAGATTTCTTAAGAATAAGACTAAAGCCTTTGAGGAATTCGAGGTTTTTAGTAAGAAAGTCCAAAATCAACTAGGATGTACTATAGTTTCAATTAGGACGGATCATGGTCGGGAATTTGATAATGAAGTGCAATTTGGAGTATATTGTGATGCTAATGGTATTACTCATAATTTCTCAGCTCCACGCACTCCACAATCAAATGGGGTAGTAGAGCGGAAAAATCGTACTCTACAAGAAATGAGTAGAACGATGTTGAATGAACAATCAACTCCGCAAAAGTTTTGGTGTAATGCGGTGGACACCTCAACTTACATACTTAATAGGATTTTAATTAGGCCTATCTTAGGAAAAACTCCATATGAAATCATGAAAGGTAGAAAACCTACTCTTGATTACTTTAGAGTGTTTGGAAGCAAGTGCTTCATACTAAACACTAAAGATTACCTCACCAAGTTTGACCCAAAGTCTTACGAAGGTGTCTTCCTAGGATACTCCCAAAATAGTAAAGCTTACATTGTCCTAAATAAGGAAACAATGAAAGTCGAAGAGTCACTCAACGTGACATTCGATGAAAGCCCTCCACCAACTAAGAAATCACCCTTGGTGGATGATGACTTAGATGAGGAACAAGCCATTAAGGTTAATGGCAAGAAAACCTTAGATGATGACATTGAGGATGAAATTGTTGAAGTTGACGAAATTGTCAATGTTAAGGAATCCAAGAACCATCCTATTGAAAATGTCATAGGAAACCTAAACCAAAGAACCCTTAGGTCACAAGCACAAAACAAAAGTAATTTCTTTTGTTTTATATCTACTGTAGAACCTAAGAATGTTGGTGAAGCGATTAAGGATGAAAGTTGGACACTTGCCATGCAAGAAGAACTTAATCAATTCACCGCCAACCAAGTTTGGGAGTTGGTACCTCCTCCTAGGAATCAAACCATCATAGGAACTAAGTGGGTGTTTAGGAATAAACTCGACGAAAATGGCGTCGTGACTAGGAATAAGGCAAGGTTGGTAGCACAAGGCTATAACCAACAAGAAGGAATAGATTATGATGAAACCTATGCACCTATAGCTAGATTAGAATCTATTAGAATACTCCTTGCCTATGCGTGTGCCTTAGACTTTAAATTATACCAAATGGACGTGAAAAGTGCATTCCTTAATGGTTATATCAACGAGGAGGTATATGTTGCTCAACCTCCGGGATTCGTTGATTTCGAATATCCGAATAATGTTTATAAACTCAAGAAAGCACTCTATGGTCTTAAGCAAGCTCCCAAAGCTTGGTATGATAGACTGAAAGCATTCTTGATTGAACATGAATATACCATGGGAGTGGTAGATAACACGCTTTTCACAAAGAAAAGAGATTCACATCTCATCATTGTTCAAATATATGTTGATGACATTATATTTGGCTCAACTTGTCCAGAACTGTGCAATGATTTTTCTAAAATCATGTGATGAAGCGAAAAGTGTACCACTTTTAGGGGGTCATTTAAGCCCTAAATCGTATTTATTTGATCAAATATTGCCCTAAATCGTTCCTTTTGTCATTTTAGGTACTTTTGAGAAGAAATCTGGAAAAGGAGGCATTTTGGACGTTTTTGGAGCATAAAAGTGAAGAAAACGTCAAAGTCTCAAAATTACGCTGGAAAGTACCTTTGACGGCGTCAGGAATTGGTCCAGACGGCGTCATGGCTTGGCAAAAGTGGTGGATATGAAAATTACTCATGATAAGCTAGAGAATTTAGCATGAAAAATCTGATGGCGTCACCCTTTAATGTGATCAAGGCCATCACGGCTTAAGCTAAAGAGGGACGGCGTCAAGCACTAATCTGACGGCGTCAAGCCTTGATAAGCCAGAGCGGATTTTGGAGGTCTAAAGAGGGACGGCGTCAGGAAGGCCATCCGGGAACCCTAAAAGCGGCGAGGTGACGGCGTCAGGATCTACAACGTAACGCCGTCAGCCCTTAAACTCTATATATAGTTTTGCAATTTTTTGTCATTAGTGTGGAGCTTTGTGTGTAACCTTTTGGGAGGAAACCCTAAGACGATTTTAGCAGCTTTTTCAAGGCTTTTTGCCTTGAGATCTTCCATGTTACATTGAAGATAAGTTATCAATTAATCATTCAATATGTCTATGTGTTGTTTGATTCTATCTTGTTCTTGTCTTTTGTTTAACATGCTAGGCTAGGTTTTCTTTGTGTTTGCTTAGATCTAATGAAACCTAACTATTGATTATTGATTATTAGTGTGTTATTAATTGTATTGGATGATTGTTCATCTATGTTAGGCTTAAGAAAACTGGCTAACTTCCTATTCGGTAACTTGCTTGAACGTCTTAAGAAACATGAACCAATGCGTACTAAGGTTTTTATGGTTGTATTTAATGCATGAGCGAATTCTAGTGATCCCATGTTAGGAGCTTCTTAGCCGGCTCGACATAGGAGTGAAGTAGGAGCTTATAGAGTTGGGGAAGTACGTACGCCACCCCACGATTGGTATTAAGGAATACACCCGTCATCCACGCGATTAATACACACTAATCAATCGGTAAAAGATAGTTAGGGAGTAAGGAAATCTAAGTAAACACATTTCTCTCCACATAAGTTTCATCAACCTTTTCATTTTCAGTTATTTTATTTTATTTGCATTCGTAGTTATTTGGGTTAGTTGACTAGCAACTAATTCCGCCCACTCTTTCAAACCCGAGATTTTACTTGCTTTCATAAAATTATAAAAACATAAAAAAGAATCTTCTCTCACCCCTAGACCTATTAGAGTAGTTTTTCAATCCTAACGACACTATTCCCTGTGGAGAACGATCAATCCCCCGTACTTACCACTACACTATACTACATCGGTCAGGTACACTGCCTGGTGGGGTTGTAAGCCTCTTGAGATCCCTCGAGAGGTAAAACCTGTTGTAAGGTCGCAAAACCACGCATCAAGTTTTTGGCGCCGCTGCCGGGGAATAGTTATTGTTTAGGTTGAATTTTTATTTTATAGGTCTACTCACTAGATTCCTTTCTAGTGAGATTTTTATTTTCTTTTTCTAGGTTTTCTTTAGTCTATCTTATTTCTTTGTATTTTTGTTTGTGACACCTTCCACCTGCCTCATGAGTAATAGTGATCGCTTGATCCCTGTTATTCGTATTTTCCGCCGTGCAAATTTCCAACTACCCGTTCCCGCCCCCCATCATAGAAAACAACAACCTTTCACCCGACCACCACTTTGGTAACAATTCTGAGATGGAGGAGTCTGACCATGAGAATGACTATGTTAGTCCGTTTTACTACTCAGACTCCGATGAGGATGCCGGTAATGGGGAAGTAGATAACGAGGAATGGGGAAAAGAGGAAATTGATCCCTTTAAGTATGTTGACCCTAGGAATAAGATCGAAAAGGATAGCCTCTTTAACATGCAATTTCCGTGTAAGATTGGTTATCATGATTTTTATGCCTATCTTAACTCATCTTTTCCTATGAACATTATCTCTCGCGCTAATTATAATAAAATCATGGTAGATGAGCTAGAATATCAAGGAGATAACATTGTTGCTAGGATTAAGCCACTACACGTATTCGTTGGAAGTTTTGTGTATTTGGTGGATTTTATGGTTATGGAGAACTTAGGAGAATTCATTGATAACAAATTAACCAAAGTCATTTTTGGAGAACCCTTCAAAAGGTTGACCAACCTTGACGAAAAAGTTGTGGACGGGTTAATTACATTCTCGGATGGGGATGAAGATTTTGTTTACCAAATGCCCCGATCACATCCTAGGTTTAAGAACTACTCCATTGAATCTTGCAATAGACTTGTGCCTCTTGATTTGTTAAGTGAGAATGATAAGAGGAAGGGGCTCAAATATCCACATGAGAAAAACAAGAGATACTATCATGGATGTTTGGAGCTGAATGATGAATACAAGAAAGATGAGGCAACAATTAGATGGCTCACACTCGGATACGTGAGCATAAGCGACACTAGATAGAGAGACTTTGAGTCTAGCTACAAGACTCGTTAATAAAGAAAAGCGCTTCTTGGGAGGCAACCCAAGCTTTATTTGCTTTGTGTGTTTATTTATTTGTTTGTTTGATTTTATTTGTTTCCGTATGTATGTTTAATTTTTATTATTATTGATTCATGTTAAAAACTAATTTGTGAAAATGCTTTATCTTGTCTTTAACTTCGTCTTAACTACATATAAAGGTATTTTGCAAAAGTTAAGTGTAAGGGAAATCTAAATCGGTTTATTAGAACACAAATGAACATGAATCGTAATAATATTAAATGAACCTACATATTAGTATTTGTTTGAGTCAAATGCTTGTATCGAGTCATAATGATGTTTTGCAGGAATTCCAGGAAGTAAGGTGTAGGTTTTTCCAAAACTTTTCCGGAAACTTAACATGAGAATTCTGTCAGACCATTTCTGACGGCGTCAGGCTTTACAACCTGACGGCGTCAGGTTTAATTTTCTGAAAATTTTTGAAAGTTTTGTTTTCATAAAAAGTTTTTTATTAAATCTCTAACTTATAATCTCCAGGAATCTGCAAAATTATCATTCCACAAGCATTATATCCTTATATATAGAGTTTATCCCGCCGATGTTATGCAGGTTTTCGTGTTTGTTTTCTCAGGTTTAACAGGTTATTTTGGACAAGGAAATGTTTGTTGGATCAAGCTTTTGGCGATGCATTAGTCGTAAAGCTTCTACATTCTCTTGGAAAAAGATCTAACCATGTTGTCACATTATCCACCGAGCGAATCAGGGGAGTATTTGATTTCATTCTTTTACTTTTATACTTTTACATTTGTTATTTGAACATTGGGGACAATGTTCATCTTAAGTGTAAGGGGGGGGGGGTAAAAATACGATACTTTAGAGAATACAATTGCACTTGATTTTTGTTTATTTAATAGTAGATGTGTAATAAAACTGAGATAAATACCTGTTAGGGCAATTTTAGTGCCAAATTTAAAATTTTTTACAACATTTAGGAGTGAAACTTTGATCTTAATGAGCGTCTCACGGATAGGAGTTATATGACTAGCACAAAAACCGTACCACTAAAAAATTTTCCACCCCAAATATGTGAGGTTCGCCCCTAGAATTGGTAGGAAAAGCATTTATGCTATGATGTGTGTACCGGTAGCACTTAGTTTCTAGAACTTGCGTTAGGACCATTCCGAGGCCACAAGTGAGACTACATTTGTGTAGTTAGATTTACTACATGATAAGAGGCATTAGGATTAACCCATTGTTTTACACCTGTGTTTTTGTTATAATTACATTGGCTACATTGGTCAAGTAATTCTCCCACACCCTTTGTGTTG
Organism: Artemisia tridentata subsp. tridentata; assembly: GCA_021014915.2. Taxonomy (NCBI): domain Eukaryota; kingdom Viridiplantae; phylum Streptophyta; class Magnoliopsida; order Asterales; family Asteraceae; genus Artemisia; species Artemisia tridentata. Next base: position 143,119,068 of record CP139504.1, on the reverse strand, counting down.
TACTCATTTTTAGTACACGATACCCCTAGTACACCCCTCAGAGCCTATCTTTTCGTTTCGACCTTTAAGCATTTTACTTAAAGGAAGAATTTGTTTACACCCCACTTAAATGTACACCCAAATCGCCTTAGCCCACCTTGTATGCACTCATTTTTAGTGCATTATTGTGACAACATTTGTTTAAACCCCAAGTTAATTATCTAATTGATTACATGGTTGCTAAGTCGAGTCATATCCTTGTACATATTGTTTTGGGACGATTGGGACTCATGGGTAAAGTACTAGTGAAATGGAGTAATGGGGAAGAACAACATTATTACCCCCATATGTGCTAAATGTTTTTAAAAAAAAAGTACTCCAAGTGTTTTGATTATCTTAATTCGAGTCATTAGAATAGTTATTTGTAAAGTTATGTAAAAGTTCAAGTGTAAGGGGAATGCAACGCCCCTATGATATATTATTTTAGATGGTAGGGCAAGAGTGTATGGAAAAAAAAAAAAAAATCAAGAAGAATACAAAAAAATGAGAAAAAGAAAAAAAAAAAAAAAAAAAAAAAAAAAAAAAAAAAAAACGGACGACCATCCCGTTTCATTTTATGTTTATTTTATGTTTTTGTTATTTTGTTTTTAGCTTAAGATTGAGTCGAGTCTTGGCTTAGCAACATTGTATAGTACATGTAATTAATCAAGATATTTAACTCGCCACCAGTAAAATATCCTTTATCCAACAAAACCGTGTTTATCATATCCCTACACCTAACGTTATAACCCATGTAAAAGCCCTCTTTGATAGTTTATCTTAGGTGCTTACGCCTAGTGGAGGAGGTTTTTAATCCTTTCCCAAGCCTATGGTAATCTATTTGCTATGACAGGTAGTGAGAGATAATATCCGTTTTCATTTATGAGATTTATTTTGATGACACTTGAGAGATGTGAGTATCTAAACACTACTTGTGAGGTGCTAGTATGTAATCTCCGTGCTTATTATGATTAAAGTGGAACGACTATTTGTTGTAATTACTTTTATATTAGCGTTAAATGACCCCTAACTTGTATTTTGATTAGAATAAAAGCGCATTTGCTTGAGGACAAGCAAATCTCAAGTGTAAGGGTATTTGATGAAGTGAAAAGTGTACCACTTTTAGGGGGTCATTTAAGCCCTAAATCGTATTTATTTGATCAAATATTGCCCTAAATCGTTCCTTTTTTCATTTTAGGTACTTTGGAGAAGAAATCTGGAAAAGGAAGCATTTTGGACGTTTTTGGAGCATAAAAGTGAAGAAAACGGCAAAGTCTCAAAATTACGCTGGAAAGTACCTTTGACGGCGTCAGGAATTGGTCCAGACGGCGTCATGGCTTGGCAAAAGTGGTGGATATGAAAATTACTCATGATAAGCCAGAGAATTTTGCATGAAAAATCTGACGGCGTCACCCTTTAATGTGATCAAGGCCATCACGGCTTAAGCTAAAGAGGGACGGCGTCAAGCACTAATCTGACGGCGTCAAGCCTTGATAAGCCAGAGCGGATTTTGGAGGTCTAAAGAGGGACGGCGTCAGGAAGGCCATCCGGGAACCCTAAAAGCGGCGAGGTGACGGCGTCAGGATCTACAACGTGACGCCGTCAGCCCTTAAACTCTATATATAGTTTTGCAATTTTTTGTCATTAGTGTGGAACTTTGTGTGTAACCTTTTGGGAGAAAACCCTAAGACGATTTTAGCAGCTTTTTCAAGGCTTTTTTCCTTGAGATCTTCCATGTTACATTGAAGATAAGTTATCAATTAATCATTCAATATGTCTATGTGTTGTTTGATTCTATCTTGTTCTTGTCTTTTGTTTAACATGCTAGGCTAGGTTTTCTTTGTGTTTGCTTAGATCTAATGAAACCTAACTATTGATTATTGATTATTAGTGTGTTATTAATTGTATTGGATGATTGTTCATCTATGTTAGGCTTAAGAAAACTGGCTAACTTCCTATTCGGTAACTTGCTTGAACGTCTTAAGAAACATGAACCAATGCGTACTAAGGTTTTTATGGTTGTATTTAATGCATGAGCGTATTCTAGTGATCCCATGTTAGGAGCTTCTTAGCCGGCTCGACATAGGAGTGAAGTAGGAGCTTATAGAGTTGGGGAAGTACGTACGCCACCCCACGATTGGTATTAAGGAATACACCCGTCATCCACGCGATTAATACACACTAATCAACCGGTAAAAGATAGTTAGGGAGTAAGGAAATCTAAGTAAACACATTTCTCTCCACATAAGTTTCATCAACCTTTTCATTTTCAGTTATTTTATTTTATTTGCATTCGTAGTTATTTGGGTTAGTTGACTAGCAACTAATTCCGCCCACTCTTTCAAACCCGAGATTTTACTTGCTTTCATAAAATTATAAAAACATAAAAAAGAATCTTCTCTCACCCCTAGACCTATTAGAGTAGTTTTTCAATCCTAACGACACTATTCCCTGTGGAGAACGATCAATCCCCCGTACTTACCACTACACTATACTACATCGGTCAGGTACACTGACTGGTGGGGTTGTAAGCCTCTTGAGATCCCTCGAGAGGTAAAACCTGTTGTAAGTCGTAAAAAAGGAACTGCCTGGTGAGGCACTAACCCACCGTGCAGCCTCAAAGGCGAGTAAACCCCAACATTAAGGAAGTCGTAAAAAAGGAAGACATTAAGCTCCTAGATGCAGGGCTAATTTACCCAATTTCCGACAGTCCATGGGTAAGTCCTGTACAGGTTGTACCAAAAAAGGGAGGAATGACGGTAGTAAAGAACGATAAGGATGAGTTAGTGCCTCAACGAACTGTAACTGGATGGCGTGTGTGCATCGATTATAGGAAGTTGAATGATGCAACCCGAAAAGATCATTTCCCTCTCCCATTTATCGACCAAATGTTGGAAAGGTTAGCAGGGCATGAGTACTACTGCTTCCTAGATGGGTTCTCAGGGTATTTCCAAATCCCTATCGCTCCTGAGGACCAAGAAAAGACTACGTTTACATGCCCTTATGGGACCTTCGCCTATAAGCGAATGCCCTTTGGACTATGTAACGCCCCCGCCACTTTCCAGCGCTGCATGACGGCAATCTTCCATGAGTTAATGGAAGACAGCATGGAGGTTTTCATGGATGATTTTTCGGTTTTTGGAAACTCTTTTGATCGCTGTCTTGCTAACCTTGAGAAAATGCTCAAACGATGTGAGGAGACTAACTTGGTACTAAACTGGGAAAAGTGCCACTTTATGGTAAAAGAAGGGATTGTGCTAGGGCACAAAATTTCAGGAAGTGGAATTGAAGTAGACCGGGCAAAAATTGAAGCTATATCCAAACTTCCCTATCCAACAACTGTCAAGGCAATCCGTAGCTTTTTGGGTCATGCTGGCTTCTATAGGAGATTCATTAAAGATTTCTCAAAGGTAGCTAAACCAATGACTCAGTTGCTCATGAAGGATGCCCCGTTCGACTTCTCTCAAGAGTGCAAGGATGCATTCGATCGATTGAAGCAGGAACTTACCCAAGCCCCAATTATGGTCACCCCTAACTGGGAGTTACCCTTTGAAATCATGTGCGATGCTAGCGATTATGCTGTTGGAGCAGTATTAGGCCAAAGGCTTAACAAACACTTTCAGCCAATATACTACGCTAGCAAAAGCATGAATCCTGCTCAAGAAAACTACACTACCACTGAAAAGGAATTACTGGCCGTGGTATTTGCTTTTGATAAGTTTCGCCAGTATCTCGTCCTTTCTAAAACGGTTGTTTTTACGGATCATTCAGCTATTCGATATCTTTTCGCTAAACAGGATGCTAAACCACGGTTACTTCGTTGGATCCTACTATTGCAAGAGTTCGATGTTGAGATTCGTGATAAGAAAGGAGCAGAGAATCTTGCGGCTGATCATATCTCTCGTCTCGAAAACCCCAGCCTCGCTGAATCTGACAAGAGTGAGATTCGGGAGTCATTTCCTGAAGAGCAGCTCATGTCAATAAACGATTCTGAACCTTGGTATGCGGATTATGCTAACTACCTGGCAAGTAGAGTCATTCCTGAGCATATGAGCAGGCATGAAAAAAAGAGGTTCTTCAATCAATTAAAGTACTACTTTTGGGATGAACCTTTCTTGTTCCGAAGATGTCCGGATCAGGTAATCAGGCGTTGTGTTTCGGAAAAGGAGGCTGTCAGAATTATGAAAGAATGTCATGCAGGTCCATCGGGAGGACATCATGGAATGAACACTACTACACGAAAGGTCTTCGACGCGGGATTCTATTGGCCTACAATATTTCGTGATGTGAAGGGTATGATACAGACTTGTGACGCGTGTCAAAGAGCTGGGAATATCTCTAGGAGGGATGAAGCCCCACAGAATTATATACAAGTTTGCTAGGTTTTCGATGTTTGGGGAATTGATTTCATGGGAACCTTCCCATCTTCAGGAGGGAATGAATACATCTTAGTGGCCATTGATTATGTTTCGAAATGGGTGGAAGCACAAGCCCTTAGGACTAACGACGCTAGGGTAGTCATTCATTTCTTAAAAAAATTGTTCGCTAGGTTCGGAATTCCGAAGGCTCTTATTAGCGACAGGGGAACCCATTTTTGCAATTCGCAAATGGAGAAAGTTATGAAAAGATATGGAGTCTCTCACCGATTCTCCACCGCTTACCATCCTCAAACCAACGGTCAAGTCGAAAACACTAATAGAGCCATAAAGAGAATATTAGAGAAAACGGTCAATCAAAACAGAAAAGATTGGTCTTTTAAGCTCGATGAAGCTTTGTGGGCATTTCGAACCGCTTATAAGACACCAATCGGGACAACCCCGTTCCGTTTGGTATATGGCAAGGCATGCCACCTTCCAGTAGAACTGGAACACAAGGCATATTGGGCACTTAAGGCTTGTAATTTGGATTATACGGTTGCGGGAACAAATAGATTCTTACAGCTCCAAGAGCTCGATGAATTGAGATTAGAGGCTTATGAATCTTCCATTACATACAAAGAAAGGGCAAAAAGATGGCATGACCAACGGATTAAGAGACCCAAGGAGTTTTCGGAAGGAGACAAGGTATTATTATATAATTCTCGCTTAAGGCTATTTCCGGGAAAACTTAAATCTAGATGGTATGGACCTTTTACCGTAAGGAGCTCCTCTAAAACCGGAGCCGTTGTGTTGATTGACGACGAAGACAGAGAATTCACTGTGAATATACAACGAGTCAAGCATTATCAAGAGAATGGTAATGAAATGATCAATGAGGAAGATATAACTTTTGATGAAGAAATCACGTAATGTACGTGACTTTGAGTCTAGCTACAAGACTCGTTAATAAAGAAAATCGCTTCTTGGGAGGCAACCCAAGCTTTATTTGCTTTGTGTGTTTATTTCTTTATTTGTTTGATTTTATTTGTTTCCGTATGTGTGTTTAATTTTTATTATTATTGATCCATGTTCAAAACTAAATTGTGAAAATGCTTTATTTTGTTCTTAACTTCGTCTTAACTACATATAAATGTATTTTGCAAAAGTTAAGTGTAAGGGAAATCTAAATCGGTTTATTAGAACACAAATGAACATGAATCGTAATAATAATAAATTAACATACATATTAGTATTTGTTTGAGTCAAATGCTTGTATCGAGTCATAATGATGTTTTGCAGGAATTCCAGGAAGTAAGGTATAGGTTTTTCCAAAAATTTTCCGGAAACTTAACATGAGAATTCTGTCAGATTGTTTCTGACGGCGTCAGGCTTTACAACCTGACGGCGTCAGGTTTAATTTTCTGAAAATTTTTGAAAGTTTTGTTTTCATAAAAAGTTTTTATTAAATCTCTAACTTATAATCTCCAGGAATCTGCAAAATTATCATTCCACAAGCATTATATCCTTATATATAGAGTTTATCCCGCCGATGTTATGCAGGTTTTCGTGTTTGTTTTCTCAGGTTTAACAGGTTATTTTGGACAAGGAAATGTTTGTGGAATCAAGCTTTTGGCGATGCATTAGTCGTAAAGCTTCAACATTCTCTTGGAAGAAGATCTAACCATGTTGCCACATTATCCACCGAGCGAATCAGGGGAGTATTTGATTTCATTCTTTTACTTTTTTACTTTTACATTTGTTATTTGAACATTGGGGACAATGTTCATCTTAAGTGTAAGGGGGGGGGGGGGTAAAAATACGATACTTTAGAGAATACAATTGCACTTGATTTTTGTTTATTTAATAGTAGATGTGTAATAAAACTGAGATAAATACCTGTTAGGGCAATTTTAGTGCCAAATTTAAAATTTTTTACAACATTTAGGAGTGAAACTTTGATCTTAATGAGCGTCTCACGGATAGGAGTTATATGACTAGCACAAAAACCGTACCACTAAAAAATTTTCCACCCCCAAATATGTGAGGTTCGCCCCTAGAATTGGTAGGAAAAGCATTTATGCTATGATGTGTGTACCGGTAGCACTTAGATTCTAGAACTTGCGTTAGGACCATTCCGAGGCCACAAGTGAGACTACATTTGTGTAGTTAGATTTACTACATGATAAGAGGCATTAGGATTAACCCATTGTTTTACACCTGTGTTTTTGTTATAATTACATTGGCTACATTGGTCAAGTAATTCTCCCACACCCTTTGCGTTGTACTCATTTTTAGTACACGATACCCCTAGTACACCCCTCAGAGCCTATCTTTTCGTTTCGACCTTTAAGCATTTTACTTAAAGGAAGAATTTGTTACACCCCACTTAAATGTACACCCAAATCGCCTTAGCCTACCTTGTATGCACTCATTTTTTAGTGCATTATTGTGACAACATTTGTTTAAACCCCAAGTTAATTATCTAATTGATTACATGGTTGCTAAGTCGAGTTATATCCTTGTACATATTGTTTTGGGACGATTGGGACTCATGGGTAAAGTACTAGTGTAATGGAGTAATGGGGAAGAACAACATTATTACCCCCATATGTGCTAAATATTTTAAAAGTACTCCAAGTTTTTCAATTATCTTAATTCGAGTCATTAGAATAGTTATTTGTAAAGTTATGTAAAAGTTCAAGTGTAAGGGGAATGCAACGCCCCTATGATGTATTATTTTGGATGGTAGGGCAAGAGTGTATGAAAAAAAAAATCAAGAAGAATACAAAAAAAAATGAGAAAAAGAAAAATAGAAAAAAAAACATACGGACTACCATCCCGTTTTATTTTATGTTTATTTTATGTTTTTGTTATTTTGTTTTTAGCTTAAGATTGAGTCGAGTCTTGGCTTAGCAACATTGTATAGTACATGTAATTAATCAAGATATTTAACTCGCCACCAGTAAAATATCCTTTATCCAACAAAACCGTGTTTATCATATCCCCACACCTAACGTTATAACCCGTTTAAAAGCCCTCTTTGATAGTTTATCTTAGGTGCTTACGCCTAGTGGAGGAGGTTTTTGATCCTTTTCCAAGCCTATGGTAATCTATTTGCTATGACAGGTAGTGAGAGATAATATCCGTTTTCATTTATGAGATTTATTTTGATGACACTTGAGAGATGTGAGTATCTAAACACTACTTGTGAGGTGCTAGTATGTAATCTCCGTGCTTATTATGATTAAAGTGGAACGACTATTTGTTGTAATTACTTTTATATTAGCATTAAATGACCCCTAACTTGTATTTTGATTAGAATAAAAGCGCATTTGCTTGAGGACAAGAAAATCTCAAGTGTAAGGGTATTTGATGAAGCGAAAAGTGTACCGCTTTTAGGGGGTCATTTAAGCCCTAAATCGTATTTATTTGATCAAATATTGCCCTAAATCGTTCCTTTTGTCATTTTAGGTACTTTGGAGAAGAAATCTGGAAAAGGAAGCATTTTGGACGTTTTTGGAGCACAAAAGTGAAGAAAACGGCAAAGTCTCAAATTTATGCTGGAAACTACCTTTGACGGCGTCAAGGATTGGCCCAGACGGCGTCATGGCTTGGCAAAAGAGGTGGATGTGGAAATTACTCATGATAATCCAGAGAATTTTGCATGAAAAATCTGACGGCGTCACCCTTTAATGTGATCAAGGTCGTCACGGCTTAAGCTAAAGAGGGACGGCGTCAAGCACTAATCTGACGGCGTCAAGCCTTGATAAGCCAGAGCGGATTTTGGAGGTCTAAAGAGGGACGGCGTCAGGAAGGCCATCCGGGAACCCTAAAAGCGGCGAGGTGACGGCGTCAGGATCTACAACGTGACGCCGTCAGCCCTTAAACTCTATATATAGTTTTGCAATTTTTTGTCATTAGTGTGGAACTTTGTGTGTAACCTTTTGGGAGGAAACCCTAAGACGATTTTAGCAGCTTTTTCAAGGCTTTTGCCTTGAGATCTTCCATGTTACATTAAAGATAAGTTATCAATTAATCATTCAATATGTCTATGTGTTGTTTGATTCTATCTTGTTCTTGTCTTTTGTTTAACATGCTAGGCTAGGTTTTCTTTGTGTTTGCTTAGATATAATGAAACCTAACTATTGATTATTGATTATTAGTGTGTTATTAATTGTATTGGATGATTGTTCATCTATGTTAGGCTTAAGAAAACTGGCTAACTTCCTATTCGGTAACTTGCTTGAACGTCTTAAGAAACATGAACCAATGCGTACTAAGGTTTTTATGGTTGTATTTAATGCATGAGCGAATTCTAGTGATCCCATGTTAGGAGCTTCTTAGCCGGCTCGACATAGGAGTGAAGTAGGAGCTTATAGAGTTGGGGAAGTACGTACGCCACCCCACGATTGGTATTAAGGAATACACCCGTCATCCACGTGATTAATACACACTAATCAACCGGTAAAAGATAGTTAGGGAGTAAGGAAATCTAAGTAAACACATTTCTCTCCACATAAGTTTCATCAACCTTTTCATTTTCAGTTATTTTATTTTATTTGCATTCGTAGTTATTTGGGTTAGTTGATTAGAAACTAATTCCGCCCACTCTTTCAAACCCGAGATTTTACATGCTTTCATAAAATTATAAAAACGTAAAAAAAAGAATCTTCTCTCAACCCTAGACCTATTAGAGTAGTTTTTCAATCCTAACGACACTATTCCCTGTGGAGAACGATCAATCCCCCGTACTTACCACTACACTATACTACATCGGTCAGGTACACTGCCTGGTGGGGTTGTAAGCCTCTTGAGATCCCTCGAGAGGTAAAACCTGTTGTAAGGTCGCAAAACCACGCATCAAGTTTTTGGCATGATGGGCGAATTAAATTTCTTCCTTGGTCTACAAATTAAGCAAATGGAAGATGGTATCTTCTTTAATCAATCTAAGTATAGTAAGGAAATGCTTAAGAAGTTTAGTTTAGAAGAGTCTAAGCCCATGAAAACTCCCATGTCCACGGAAATAAAACTCACGAAAGATGAAGAAGGTGAGTCCGTGGATAACACTAAGTATAGAGGTATGATAGGTAGTTTACTATACCTCACAGCAAGTAGGCCCGACATCATGTTTAGTGTCTGCCTTTGTGCTCGCTTCCAAGAGGATCCCAAAACCTCTCACCTTGAAGCGGTTATGCGTATCTTCCGATACATTAAAGGCACTATACACTTGGGATTATTTTATCCCAAGGGGACCGGTATAGAAACTGTTGTCTATGCCGACTCTGATCATGCGGGAGATTACGTGGATCGAAAAAGCACGAGTGGCGTTTGTACCTTCATGGGTTGTTGTCTAACTTCTTGGTTCTCCAAGAAACAAACGGCTCTTGCCATCTCCACTACCGAAGCCGAGTACGTAAGCGCTGGAAAGGCATGTCAGCAAGCACTATGGATGAAACAAGCCCTTAACGACTATAGCATATACTTAGATGATGTTCCCAATATGTGCGACAATAAAGGTGCTATTGACTTGAGCAAAAACCCTGTCCAACACTCCCGTACTAAACACATTGAAATTCGACACCACTTCCTTCGCGATAATGTTCAGAAAGGAAACATTTCCATTGAGAAAGTTCCTTCTCAAGATAACATCGCTGACATACTAACCAAACCTCTCAAACGAGAATCCTTTAACTACCTCCGTCTAGGTCTAGGAATGATGGAACATATTCCATAAATCTCATGACTCTTGAAGTCATCCCGTGTATCTCGTCTAGTCAAGTTTAGGAACCCCTAGTCATAAGAATTTGTTAGGTACAAATTCTTTCCTTGTGTCATAAGATCTCACTAAAACAGCGAGACTTATTCGTCAAAAATCAAAATGGGACAGAAAACAGTCCCAGCAGATCACGGCTCCACTAAATTTGGCACGGCACCGTTAAATTTAACGGTACCGTGGAACCGTGCATCTGGAACATTTCGTATTTCAGTCCCCTTTTCCCACATTACTCATTCAAAACCCTCACAACCTCAGCAATTGCTGTCATAACCTAACCTCACAACCCAAAACTCAATTACACCTCTTTAAGATCATATTCAAGACATTGATTTCAAGATCCTAAATCATTTTACCCTTTTCAACATAATTTGTAAGTTTTCTCACTCTAATCTATCTCTAATTTTGAGTCTAGGGTTTGTTCATTGATGAAAATTGAATTGGGGATTTTCACCTTTTTCTAGGAATGTTTCAAAATTAGAAGTCATCAACACTAAAACACCCCAATTCCATCAATTTTAAAATCTCACAAAATTAGGATCATGAAATTATTCTTTTTCATGCATTGTTGATGCAAACTAAAAACACTTTCTCATGCATTCATGATCTCACAAATATTATTCGAATTACATAATCAATATGTACTCTTCGACATATTTGTTTGAGCTAAAGTGAAATCAGGAGTGTTTGGGTAATCTCATTATTTTTCTTTTGAGTCGAGATTACCGCACCTCCACATAGTCTGCATATAGGCACACACTAGGCACGTGTTGTATGCAACTGGTTTTTATTCTAAATTTTTCTTAATATTTTCTTATAGGACACAAAAATATCTCATGAATATGATTTTGATCATCTCCTAACCGATACCTATACACCCGAAATCTCACGTGAACCCACTACACCCAGTAACCACATTCGTGCCTATGTCAATCTTGAAACCCGTCGGTTTCATGAAGGCCGTGTTGTTGATCCATCCCTAGTTTACCACCGGGACATCAACACTTCCTTTAGAGCTATAGGATTCGATTGTCTACTCCACATTAACGAGTACATTTGTCCTCGCTTTGTGTTGGAGTTCTTCCGACAAGTTGAACTCGTACGTAACGAGGATCAATCCTTGTCACTTTGGTTTTGGGTCAAAAACTTCAAATACGTTCTGACTCTTGAGCAATTTGCTCAAATCCTTAGAATACCCAATCATGGGCAATGTGCCTATACTGAAGATTGGTGTCTTGAGTCTCTCTTTCACTATCGTGAGGAGAATAGTCCGTACTGTTCGTACATACCCTCTCCAATCGAACTAACCAAAATCATCCGTACTCACCCTCACCCACATCCAACGAAAATTCGTTTGAAAGAAGTGCATCATGAACTACTTTCTTGGGCAGTCATCCTGCGAGAAAATGTTCTAAGTCTCACAGGAAATCGTGAGCAACTCCCGGCGTGTTTTGCTCATATGATTTACTGTCTCTTAACCCAACAACCTTACAATCTTGCTTACTTCTTCGCTAAGCGAATTGTACATCTCAATGGTAACAAGAATAAATTGATACCTTATGGGATGTTCCTAACCCGTCTCTATAATCACTTCATGACCTTTCACCCTTACCTTCATGGTCCTCAATACTCCCTGTTCACACCTGTCATGAAACCCATAACCGAGTCATATGTCTCAACCATCCTCACTTCCGAATTCACCACCCACTATGCACCCTTTGATGATCCTATTCATGAGAATGAGACAAATACTCAAGACAAGAGTGTGACAAGAAGGGGGAATGCTCAAGTCATAAGTAGTTAGAAAGAGATTTATGTCTCTCACTAGGGTTTATTACTAATAGATAATATTAGGAATTAATGCTCAAATTATCTAGCATGCTTACATAAATGTTCTATTTAATATTTGGATGATATCTTATCTTGTTCTTTATGCTTGCATGCTTATGATTCTTTAAGTATAATGCATGATCATCTTTATGTGCTAGATGTAGCATTGTATGGATATATTAGGAAAATAAGTACCTAGTGAGTTGAGGCACTCTCATTTCCAGGAATTAGTTTCCCTAGAAAATTCCCCCTAGCTGCCCAAAACTAGCCTGCAAAGAAATTTTCGTGCCAACAGTGTCACGGCACCACTAAATAGGTACGGCACCGTTAAATTTAACGGTACCGTGGGGTATTTAACGGAACCGTGACCCTGTGTAACGGATTTTTCCTAATGCTCCTACTTCCCTATCACCCTAACCTCAAACCTGCAAACCTTGCACCCTCACATTCACCCTAGGATTCCCCTCCTACACCATAGGATCAACTTTAATTCAAATTTCACACCCAACTTGCCTATTTAAGGCCTCACCCTTGCAAGCCTATCTTGCACTTCACCTTCAACCTCCCATCACATAAACACCATGTCCTCCACACATGGTTCAACCTCTCAAATCTCCAAGAAACCTAGGATAACCGTAAAACCACCCTCAAAACCACTCTTTGTGGATCTCACAAGAGATGATGAAGCTATGACACCACCTTCCCAAGTCACTCCATACTCACCATCACCACCTTATGCACCATCTAAAACATCATCTACCTACACAACATCTTCATCATCCTATTACACTACATCATCAATGGAATACACACCATCTCCCTTCACCCCATTAGACAATGCCATGCCAATTTCACCTCCAACAACCCTACCACAATCACCATCTCCTATCATGGCACAACCCAACCAACCACATCCCTTTGAGTTACATAGTGCTAATTGCCTATGTTGTCTCCATAACCGTAATCTCATCTACTTCTTAAGAGACGAGATTCATTTCATGTTCTACTTTATAGAACATCTCTTGACACCTCCACCACCTCAAATGGGGCCCCAATCTCCACCACATCCTAACCAAAACAACTAAACACTTGCTTGTTTAGTCCTCCATAATAAATTCTTAGGACCCCTCTTGGAAATGAAGCTTGTCTCTAGTCATTAGGAATTTAGGCTTCTTGTTATCTTTCTTAGTGCTTTCTATGTAGTCATACATTACTATGACACTTGTTTGTTTTATGAATGAATGTTTTTATGTGGAGGTTTTTCCTTTTAAGGGATTGGTTATTTGTCACAAATGTGCTACTTGTTAGATATTGTATATTTGTCGTCTAACTTTGTTTTGTAGCACGATCCATTGCTCGATTCCTTTGTGTTCTCCAAATGAGGGGGAGTACACATCAAGGGGGAGCCTTAACCACCTTTTTGATTTGACAAAAAGGGGGAGAATGGGAGTAAACTCATTAAAAACTTGTTAAAACTAATTTTAACCTAAAATGAGTTTATATTTTGTCATCATCAAAAAGGGGGAGATTGTTGATGCAAATAATGTTCTAAAAACGTTATTTATATCTTTTGATTACTTCACGTTTTGAGGATGACAAAATGTGAACTCACGTTACGTTAAAATTAACGTTAACAAGTTTTTAATCGGAAGATCCCGATTCTACGCAAATCATTCTTGAACAAAGTTACAACTTGAACTAGTGATCTAAGAAGTGAATTCATGTTTTGAAAATTCACATTTTAAATGGGACAAAACATTTTTTCAAAAATACACATGACAAATTATTTTTGAAATATTAAGAAATGTTTTAATGGAAAAATAAGTTTGAAAATCACAACAGCTATTTTTCCCCCCAAAATCAGCTCCAACCTTCCCCAAATAAGTTTTCACCAGAAAAGACAAAATTTGGAGCGTCCTAGTCTACCACGGCTCCACGGTACCGTTAAATTTTACGAAGCCGTGGGTCATTTAATGGAGCCGTCCGTACCATTTTGAATTGTAACGTTCAGATTTTCTTTGCCTATAAATACCCACCTCTTTCATAGTTTTAGGCACCCTTCACACACAGAAAAATCCCTTAGTCAAATCCTCTCACACATTTCACTTCTTAGGGTCATTTAGATTAGTTTTTCTTTGTTTCAAGAGTGATCCAATCATCCTTCAAGTGATCCTCTTCATACCTCTTCACTAGCAAGAGAAGAACACAAGTATCCAAGTTGATACAAGGTGTTATCATCCCTCTTCATTAGCAAGAGAAGAACTCAAGTAATCAAGAAGATACTAGAGTTGTAGTTGATAGGTTTTTGTAACACTTGTTACAACCTTGTTGTGTCTTAGCATACATCAAGTATATTTCCTTTTTGTGAGTGAGAGTGAAGATCAAGTGTGATCTATAGAGATAGTGAACATCTCTTGAAGTCATTGGGCTTGTGTGATTGATCAAGAAGATCAAGGGTCATTAGGTTAGTGTTAGTTGAGTAGAGTGAAGTGAGTGTTGATCATTGTGATCGTGTTGAGATCTTGGTGATCTCTTGAAGCCATTGGGCTTGTGTGTTTGGTCACGTGGACCTTGGTAGATTGGTGCTAGCTAAGATTAGCACTCGACATCTAGCTTAGTGTCGGTAATAGGATAAGCGACGTGTACGGTTTTCTCCGCCTTAAGGGAGGTTGTTGACATAGTGCTTGAAACTCTCGAGTGTGGTACTCGGGGAGTGGAGTAGGGCGAAGAAGAGCTTCGTAGCCGAACCACTATAAATCCTCTGTCTCGGTTTGATCTTTCCAACTCTACTCTTTACTTTTATTTCTTATTATTACTTAGCTTAGTGTGTAGTTCATATCGGTGTTGATTGATTACACATAGAGTTCGAATCAAAGTTTCCAATAACCAACTTTTAAAACAAGATTTTTAAAAGAAGTTTTTAAACCGGTAAACTATTCAACCCCCCCTTCTAGTTTCCCACATTTACTCGCAATTACTGTTTAAGTCTTTCGGATTACCCAATACTTACTTTTACGCCGTAGCTTGGTCCTGGGATAACACCCGGGGTGAGTCTAACGCGTACTTTTCTGTGTGCAGCTATCCAAAGTACCTTCAAAAGTCGAAGAGATTGATATACCAATCTTTCGAGAGAACCTTCATGTAGTTCGTCCGAAAGACCTAATTCGTTTGTCTGAAGTGTTTACGGAAATTTACTTCAACATTGTGCTTGAAATGAGCACCACCAACTGAAACTCTATTGTTTTAAGTTATTCACCAAAGGTTGTATGATTGGTAACTTAACTATGAAAGTCATGTTTACCCCTTGACCCTGAAAGGGATGCAATTTGACACTTGCTATTTGTCCTTGAGTTTCAAGCTATTTATAACGAGTGTGAACTCCGCACTTTTATACTCGTCTTAAGCTATACTTGTATAAACCATTTGATTTGAGGTAAAACACAATCATTTAAAATAGTTTATGACACTCAAAATACCAACATTTCTCCACCACTTCACATATTCTTGACTAAAAAACTCAAAAGCGAGTAATGTTAAATCCCTAAAATACTCTTTCAAATTTAATTTTCTGTGAATAAACTCAAATAATGTTTCCTTAATGAAGTAGTCTTTTAGCAATTCCCACCAAATTAAAAAAAAAATGAACAACAACTTAATTTTGACAGCTTTTAATAATGTAATTAAAAAAAAGAGATTTTTATTTATTCCCAACACTAATAATTTCTAGAAATTCATTCACAAATTCTATTATTTAAGTCACCATGTTACAACTTCTTTTTTATTGTTATGTTAATTCATAGTTGATGAAAATAAATATTCACGCAACTATAAAAGTTTGCCGCTATAAAATCTCATTGCTATACACGGCTATTCATCTATTGTGTAACAAAATATACCAAACTAACTAAACACGTGCATAAATGAATCTGTCACCATGGATTAGATTTCACTTGAGTGTATTACACATTTTCGAAATTCAAAAATTAAAGTCTTCTTGATACTCACGAGAGCTAAACCGTCAATGTGTATGATCAATTCCTCAAGATTAGGGGTGTTAATCGGGTCGAGTTGGTCGGGTTCAGGTCAAACTGGTCGGGTCCAAATCGGATCGATGCTAAAAATAACATACCCGAAACCGGCCCTATTTGAACTCGGGTTAGTCGGGTTCGGGTCTAGTCGGGTCGGGTCAAGTCGGGTTCGGGTATGTGCCATTTACAAAATCACATAATTTGATATCTTAAACTTAGTTGTTAAAATAACATATTTTTGTTGCTGCATAAGTTGTATACGTAGTATTACCTATAAGTATACGTAGTCTTTTTACTTCTAGTAATGCTTATAGAAGATGATGTGCTAATAATGAGAAATCAAATCAATGATTTTATCCAAGATGAATTTGTTAACAGTTAACAAATTGCAAGTTGCAACATCGATAGGCAAAACTAAAACAACATACAATACTTGGAAAATATGATACTGAAAACAACATTAGTTGGCTACTTGGCTACATATAATAAAGTTATGTAATAAACGCTAACAACATGTATTAAAGTCATCCATATTATTAAACCATGCAACATCAGTAGACACCAAAAATTGGATGGGAAATGGTCCAAGTTTACCATTTAATTTAACTTGGGCTTTAAATAAAGATTAAGAAAAATTATTAAAAAAAAAAAGAAAAAAAAAAAACTCGGGTTAGTCGGGTTGACCCGAACCCGAATAGGCAAAGTATTTTGAACCCGATACCCGACCCTAGTTCGTATTCGGGTTAGTCGGGTTGACCCGATTGACCCGAGTTAGATTTTGAACCCGAGTAACCCGACCCGACTATCCTTATTCGGGTTCGGGTCCGGGTCGGGTCCGGGTTGGGTCGAGATTTATGACACCCCTACTCAATATAATATAGACATAGGGTAAAAGCAAAAAATGACTAACGTGGTTTTCAATTTGTGCTAATATGAATAACATACTTTCAAAAGATCCATTATGACTATTCTACTTTCAAATTTTAACCAATATGACTAACCACTTGACACCACCAATCACCACTACTACTTACCACCATGTGGTGGTGGTGGGTGGTGGTGGGTGGTGGTGGTGAGTGGTGGTGGTAGGTGGTGGTGGTGGGTGGTGATGGTGGGTGGTGGTGGTAAGTGGTAAGTGGTGGTGGGTGGTGGTGACTGGTGGTGGTGGTGTATGGTGGTGGTGGTGGCAGTGGGTGGCGGTGGTGTTGGTGGTATGTGGTGGTGGTTATGTATTTGGGACTAATTGGGGGTTATGTATTGAGGACCAATGGTGCAGTTGTTTATGTATTTGAGACTAACTGAGGTTATCTATTGGGGACTGACGGTGCAATTGATTAATGTATTGGGGACTAACGGTTAATTACCATGTCAAGTCGTTTGTCATATCGGTTAAAATTTGAAAGTAGAGTAGTCATAGTGGACTTTTCGAAAGTATGTTAGTCAAGGTTGTAAAAATCGTAAATCGGTAGTCGGGCGGTAGACCACCTTGTAGCTTGTAATCGGTTTAGGCGGGATTAATCAGTGATTAATCGGATTTGCATTTCAGGCAAATTTTGGGTATTTCCGGCAAGTTTTTTGTATTTCCGGCGAGTTTTAGGTATTTCCGGCAAGATATTTTTATAAAAAACAACTTGTAATAGATTTAATGTAACCACCGGTAAATTGCACATTGTATTAAATTAATATAATATTTTAATGAAAGAATATTTATCCATTTTCTGGCTCTATTTTTTTTTAGATTAAACGTTATCAGTTTATTTTATCACAACAATAAACTAATGTGACATAACTCATAAGCGTGCTCATACCAAAATGTCTTAATAAACATTTCTATATGTCAAGTATAAAAGTCTTCCAACTTTTATTTACTACTTTACGTTATTTCGTTAACATTCGATTATTAACCGTTCAAAATAAACATTTGCCATTTATTAAAGCTTTCACAAAACCCTAATTTATTATATTTATGATTTTATATATTTAAGTCATAAACACTAAAGTACAACACTTTAAAGCTAGAGTACAAGTCTTTAAAGTACAGAAACTCTAACTTTATTTATTTTACAATACAAGCCCTATATAACAACCTTTAACGCAAACCATGGGCGGAGCCATGTGTAAGCCAGGGGTAGCGGTCGCTACCCCTGAACTTTTACCCGGTAGTGGAATTTTTGGCCATTTTTTTCGTTTTTTTTGGCAATTTTTGGCGATTTTTGGCTATTTTTTGGCGATTTCGCTACCCCTGAAACAAATTTTCGCTACCCCTAAACAAATTTTCGTATTTCGCTACCACTGAATTTGTCTCCTGGCTCCGCCACTGACGCAAACGTTACAAGCCTTCTTAGGTTTATATATATAGTGAAAATGTATGAAATAAGTCTTATAAAAGTATTTTATATACTTTAACGTGATAATTGTACATGATGAGAGCTTATGTACTTTTCATAAAACAACGTCATTTTTACTTAAATGACTATAACTTGACATTCGACTCGATATTTCATCACTTAAGGTAAATTGTATACATTGAATTAGCTAGACATATTTTGTAACAAGTAGCTGTACGTAAACATCACTTGTAATATCATGGTATTGTTTTTCTTTCTTTTAGAATCTATAAGATTCACTAATATATTTCAATACTAAATAAACTCTAAATCTTCTGAAACAAAATACCTGCGATTCGAAGCACTGAATAATTTTTTATTTATTTTTTTTTTTTCCTTTTTTTACCTATGCAACTCTCGTGTAACCGCACAAACCAAAACCTAATGAATACCCACATAATAAAATCATATAAACTACACAAAACCCATAAGATCATAACAAAAAAAAGGCCTAAAACTCAAACCTTATTTTTATTTTTTGATAAGAACGATGATGCTAGCTTCTGGATCTGGATATGGATACAAGTATTTTGTAATGTGTTTGTCTGAATACACGTGTTGTTTGCGTAATGATATATCTCCGGACATTATTCTGAGCAGTAGGCTAAAATAAATTGATGGGCTGAGTAAACGGGCTTCAGGTTTATTAATTTTTTATTGATTAAAATAGTATCACCGACATTAAGAAATAACATATACAGTAATAACTTAATTTAAAGCACTTGTATTTTTAACAGTGTAGGTACCCATATTTTGTCATAAACTTTAACACGATTAGGGTGTAAGTTGCCAATTAGTTAAACTTCAAGGTCAATAATAACATCTATAAAATTTTAAGGGGTTTTTTTCGAAAATAGTTTAAATGGCCACATGATTTCCATACACGTTAAACGTGAATTTGTGTAGATATGTAGTATCTTGACATTTAATCTTTTATTCATTTTATTTTCCTCCTTCTTTTTCGAGTACCATAATCAGAATCCAAAACCATGAACCATGCAGATTCACGACAACATTTATTAATAGAACTACACGAAAGATACCAGATATATATTTACTTTAGACATGGCCATGAATGAATGTGACAAACGGTAATTTTTCACTAATATTTTAATAATAAATGTCTATTTATTAATATATGACTGTTAGATTAAGTATTTATGTGCTTACGTAACTATTACGGGAAGCAAACCCGCACGCTGTAGCATACAGTAACTTACCAAAACTATTTGATTTTATCATAAAAGGTGAATTTTTTATTTTATAACATTTACAGACACCAACATAACAAAAATGAGAGGTTATCTCGTTTTTTCTGAAAAACGACACCACACGAGTACCGACACCACATTAGTAATGGTTTAATTTTATAATTCATTTTCGGAGTCAATAAACTTTACTTGATGCCAGTTTTACAAAAACGACTCCAGATTTATGTTTTTCACATTTATGTGAAACCGGGGTACCACGATTGCACCTCAGCTCAACAGAACACGGGGTACACAAAATACAATCAATATAATAAAACACACCCACACACACATGTGACTCCTTATCTTTTCTTCTTGGTATTATCCCCACCAACCGTCCCTTTTATCTCTTTGACTTCTTCTGGTGCTCTCTCCCAAATACCACCATCGACCTCACCCATCACCATCTAAATCCCTGGATTTTTATGCTTTCGATTCTTCCAATGGGTTTGTCGTCTCTTAAATCCCTTCCCCAGAAGTCAACCACGCCTGTAGATCGAGGAAGGATGGGGAAAGAAGCTAGATATAGTGGAATCTTATCCTTTAATGATCAAAAGGGAACCGAGAGCTTTCCCATTATTCTCCTTTTTGTACCCACAGAGTTCCAGCAATGAGCCTCACAGTCACACCTCACAACCAAAATTCTCTCAAGGTTCGAAGGGCGAGAGGCAATCAGTGGCGTATGGAATTGCTTGGAAGATCGGGATTGGGTTTTGTTGGTGAGTATTGTAAATCGACATCTTGATTGTTTGTAAGGTTTAACCCTTTTATCATCATTAAATATTGATTTGATGTGGTCGTTAATTACTCGAATCAATATGTTTCTTTTTCCTATCTTGTTGTTGATATGATTTTTGTGGGAACATGATCTGTCGACATGCTGTTGTGTGGTTGTGTGGTGTGGTAGAACTTGAAAATCGAAAATCTAAAACAAGAATTAAAACTAGTATTGGCTCAAAGATTTGGTGGTGTATGTTATAGATATTGTGTTTGGATTGTTGCTCATTTCTTTTTTATCGAGTTAGTAAGTAGTTAAGGAGTTAATTGAATAGATAATGAGAATTTTGTCTTCATATTTATACTCGAATCCTGTGTTGTGTGATGCTCGAATTTTTGTTGGTGTTTACATTCGAATGGAGTATGCTCAGAAGGTGTTTGAACATATGTCCGCATAGTGTTGTATTGATGCTCAAAATTTAGTGCTTGTGTCTAGATTGGTTTGTGCTTATGCTTGGTATTTTGTTTGTGTTTGTGCTCAGTTCGAGTTGGTGTTAAGGTTCAAATTGTGTTGTGTTTATGATGCAAGTGTGCTTGTATTTGGATTTTAGTGGTGGTTATGCTTAGTTTGTGTTGATTTGTCTCGAGTCATAGGTGTATCACTCCTTGGTCTTGTGTTGAAACTAGTAACCACTAGTATAAACTCGACCCTCCTAGTGTGTCTCGGCTGTGATGTGAGCCGAGAGGCCATGGACTTAGGTCATTTGAGCTCAACCCGAGTCGTTGACTAGGTTCTCTTGTCCTTGGATTTGACTACATTGGTCATCAAAACACCCATGGGATGTTATTCTTGCTCGTTCAAACAAAGGGTCTCACACCCCTATAATAAGGGCATGTTTGAGTTGTGTCCTGATCGAGTCATGTTTTCGAGTCCCTCCCTCACTCGTTCTGCACAACCCCTTATAACACAAGGGACAAACACTTGTGCTTGTGTATTTGTCCAAATTGTGGGTTACTGGATTTTCTTTTGCTTTCTTAGGATGGATCAAAACTTTTAAAACTCAAAGGAGTGTTTGCATTACTGGTTGTAAATTTGTGTATACTGGAGATGCGTGAGTCTTTTAAACCTCAAAGGAAATGGTCGTATTAATTTGTTTTAAGCGTTATGTACTAGATTTCTAGTTGGCTATGTTGGGCCGAGCCCATTGAAACTCAAAGGATTTTTGGTGGGGCTCATTCATGTTGTACCAGGCTAAAGCCCCCACATCAAACGAATAGAGTCTGTTAGCTTTTAGCAGTCCAATCTCGAGTCGAGATCACTGTTCCAAGTTCCGCCACAGCCCAGCTCGCCAAAATCTTAACATAAGAGTGGAATTTGAATAAACTATTTCGGAACACGAGTTGTTGTCACCATCGTCCATGTGAAGCATTGCCGATTTATTTCAAACTTTATATTTTACGGCTTAAAAACAGCTCGACTTGTTATCGACTCGTTACACTTCACGAAAACCTAAAATCTCGATATATATATATATATATATATATATATATATATATATATATATATATATATATATATATATATATATATATATATATATATATATATATATATATATATATATATTTAGATCATACGGAATATTTAGGAATTCAATATGATATTTTTTATAAGTAATAAATCAACTTAACTTATCGACCAAGTTAGTTTACTATACTCAAACAACTAATAACTCTTTCACACATTTAACGACTATATGAACAAACTAAAAACTAAACTTATAAAGTTAAACTCGTTCATTAATTCGATTGCATATAAACTTGAATTGTTTTATCAAAACTCATATAGATTTATTAGATTATGAAACGATTATTTGAACGCCAACCTTATAACTTTGTTAGCACGAGAATTGCCTATTAACAAAGAGTATATACTTAGCTTACTGATTTTTCGTTAATGTCATAAACAATGATGAGGAATTTTCAAACGTAACATCATCTTTACAAAAACTATAAATATATATATATATATATATATATATATATATATATATATATATATATATATATACACACACACACACACACACCATCCTTCTCGTACACACACTTACACATGTAATATATATACACGCACTTAGTAATATGTGCTCACTTAACGACAACGTTTCCATATGTCGTCAACGTCTAATATGTGATAGTAATTGTTTTTCGTACATAGTCCTTCGGTAACTGTCAAACCGGAGACTTATTCGCCTTGATATTTTTCTAATACACTTATGCACTTCCAAGAGCCAATACCTCCAAATGCTAGGAAATTGTTTTAAACTTAAATGCTGCCACACCAGCAACAATAACATAAACTCTTTAAAACTTCTGAAGTTATTAAATTTAGACTGTGAACTAAAACAAACCTTACTAATCTAGGTCGCGTGTTGGTGCTGAACACTATCTGAAACTATTGTATTATCTTACTGCTATTTACGAAGGTGAGTTTATAGCCCTACTCTATTTAAACTTGTTTTACAATTGGGGTGAGAAACATGCAAAACTCTTTTATGGACCAACTATTGTCTATGCTATTACGTGGATTAGCCTAAGCCCTGTTATGTCCCATTATGCCCAACTCATGAACCGTCAATTCCTGCTGGGAAGCGCGAATGTTATAAATAGATCTATTAGGAGTAACGTCCCCGTTCGGATTGACCGGATAAGCAAACGAACATATACCATGTCGAAACACAAGTGTCTGGGATAAAAACTTGCCGGGCCTTTATATTTAACATGCTTATAGAGCATGCACACTGTTATAGCTTCGGTTGCATGAACTTAGTGCTAACGTAATAGACTACATTTTTATATGGCATTACATGGGTTGTAATGTTCATATACCCAACTCATGGTCCAACTGTTGATTTAACTGCTTATTGATAAACCTATGAACTCACTAGCTTTTTGCTGACTTTTAGTATGTTTTTCTCAGGTGTTTAAGCTTATTGATTATGACAAGGTTGTGGCATGACAAGAGTCATAGAATACTGTCTGAAGTACTGTGGCATTTTAACTATGACTTATTTTTTACTGGGACAACTGAATTTATGGGCCTTATTTTATGAACTCAAACTATATTGTAAACTTATTTAACTTGGTTGAATGTATTAAAACGGAGTATGTATTCCGTTCTTTGTTACCTTGTGTTGTGATTTTCAATTTAGTAGCACCCCATGACCCGAATGCTTCCGCAATACCAGATTTTGGGGGTGTTACAGATTGGCATCAGAGCCTAGGTTATAGAGAACTAGGTACATATAAACCCTAAACTACAACCGCTTTTTACAAAAACAAGTCCCTATGACCGCCACTTGCCTGCCCGCCTTGCTTGTTGTTTATTTGCTGGTTACTTGTTTTAACTGTATGTTACCGTTTGTTGATTTTGCTTAACTACATGTACTATAAGTATTATATGTATACTT
This sequence comes from Artemisia tridentata subsp. tridentata, assembly GCA_021014915.2. Taxonomy (NCBI): domain Eukaryota; kingdom Viridiplantae; phylum Streptophyta; class Magnoliopsida; order Asterales; family Asteraceae; genus Artemisia; species Artemisia tridentata. Next base: position 143,095,234 of record CP139504.1, on the reverse strand, counting down.
ATACATACTTAACTTACACTATTTACTACGAGTATTTTCGATATACTTACACACATATACCATTTTTGTCACAGACCATGTCTTCCCACAACATCTCTCCGATCTCGCCGGGCTCAAATGACCTGTACATGCAGGTGCTACAGGCTTTCAATGCACCAGACCCCGACCTCATTGAGCCCACACCCACCTCAGCACTGCCTACATCCACTACTGATCATGCTCTCATCCAGCCTACCTCTATTACTAATACTGCCATACAGCCTACCCCATATATTCATACTCTCCCTATTCGTCGCACCACCCGTATGCGAGTCCCAGGATATCGACTACGGTACTTAGACTTACCATCCCAATCCCAAAAGAGGACCCGAGCCATTTACATGGGTACCTCTACCACTCCACTATCTCTCACGCCCGCTTTATCTCCTGATCAGTCACCACTCCGTCGGAGGCTCAGAAGGGCCGATGACTCTTATTCAGCTGGAGATAAGGAAGAATCAGAGGAAGATCCAGAGGAAGAATCAGAGGAGGATTTAGAAGAAGAGCCAGAGGAGGATCCAGAAGAGGAGCCGGTAGCAGACCCTACACTTGAGGAGACTATACCAGCAGAGCCACGACATGGAAAGGCGATTATGGAGGAGGTGCCGAGTACTTTTGAGACAGGACTGAGTTCTAGAGCTGCTCAGATGATAGGAGGAGACATGGATACACCTCTGGGATTGGGACAGAGAGCTGCTATGTTACGAGCTAGAGAAGAGGGTCTGAATGTTCCTACTACTTATGAGATCAATGGTGAAATATGGAGGGACATCAAGTGCATTCACAACACTCAACCTCATGCTGATAGTCCCACGTATGAACCATCCTCACCATCTTTTGTGCCACCATCTCCATTGGTACCAGCTTCCCCTCCACCCGTTGTCTCACCCATGGTGGAGGAGGAAGAGGATGATGTTACGAGGTTCTTGATTCAGTTGGGGGCACAGGCGAGCCTACTAGATGTTCACTCCGATCAGTTAGAGAGACTTGGGAGACATGATGAGCGAGTTGGTAGAGAGCTGGAAGGTGTGCATCAGAGGATGGATGATATTGGGAGGGATCAGGCGAGAGCATGGGATGCAGAATCGACCAACTGGCACAGGATGCACGAGTTGGAGTCAGTGATTGCCGGGGTTATGAGGTCAGAGCAGGAGGACCGTAGGGAGGTTTTTGCATCGAGGAGATGCATCGCACAGCTGGAGTCTACGGTAGGACGATTGGAGTCTACTATAGCATGGATAGCAGTAGAGTTGGAGCAGTTATGCCTTGGGCATGATTGATTTTAGTTCTTTTTAGTAGTTGTGATGTATTTTCTATTAAAATGAGTAGTCATCAGTTAGTGGCAGTTGTATTCGAAACTTGTGCTTCCCTCCTATGTATTTTAAGCTTGTAATTTGTAAACATATATTGATCCTAATCTATGACAAGCTTGGTTGATTACTCTATTGTGTCATTTTCTCTATGATTGATTCTTGTTCATATACCCTACCTATGGTGACTTTACACTTGTGCGATAACAAACTTTCTGAAACTCAATTTCTCTATCTTTTGTTGTTATGCAGCAAAATGCCTCCAAAAAGAAAGAAAAACAAATCTACTCGTGCGCAACCAGCTAACCCAGGCCAGCTAGGGCTACTGCAGCAGCTCCACCAGTAAACCGAACAATGCTCGATCAGTTAGTTGAAGAATGAGTGGCAGCAGCACTGGCCGCCGCAAACAACTCAACTACTGATGTTGGGAATTCAAGACCAACAAACAACAACACTCGCGGTTGCACCTACCAAGAATTCCGGAAGACCATGACCGGAGGTTTTGGAGGAACCGAGGGAGCAGTTGTCTTAGTTCGATGGATTGAAAGGTTGGAGACTGTATTCCGCATATGTAGTTGTGCTGATGAGGACCGAGTTAAGTTCGCATCATTTACTTTCTTAGATGCTGCCTTAACTTGGTGGAACTATTATCTAAAATCGGCTGGCTATGACACTGCTTACGCAATGTCATGGGAAAACTTCAAAGAAATGGTACTCAAGAAGTATTGCCCTCGCAACGAGGTCAAGAAATTAGAGGTCGAGTTTTGGAACCTCAAAGTGCAGGGTACTAACATGGCTGCATACAATCAGCATTTCCAAGAGCTTGCTTTGCTATGCCCTGATATGGTCCAGACTGAAACTCGATTGCTGGAAAGGTACATTAGAGGATTACCCCCATCCATCAAGGGTAATGTTACAACTTACAAGGCTGCTGACATCCATGAAACTATGGAAGTGGCCAACAAGTTAATGGACCAAGTGATCGAGGATTCGGCTGAAACGGTTGTGACCAACAAGAGGAAATGGGATGATCATTCCCGAAACAATAACAACAACCATCATCCAAACAAGAAACAAGAAGTTGTTAAGGTCTACGCTTCGGGGCCGACGGAGAAGAAGGGGTATGCAGCTGGACCAGCTGAAAAGAAAGGTTATGCCGGGAAACACCCGCTGTGCAATCGCTGTAAGCTCCACCACAGCAGACTATGCACAGTAAAGTGCCGCAACTGTCAGAAGGTTGGGCATATGGCCAGGGACTGTAGGTCAAGAACTCTCGCAATGTGTCACAACTCGTAATTTCAGGTCATTTTCCAAACCTCGACAAATTACTATTCATGAGTTACTATTCATAAAACACTATTCACCTATCACTATTCATCATTTCACTATTCATCATTTTTGAATCCAGTTTGAGACTTTGAGAAGTCGTCAAAATTTTTACTATTCACATGACACTATTCATTCCCGGAGGAAAATCACTGTTCATGCCCATAAATAGTGCATCATTCATCATGTCGTAAACTAGGTTTACGAGGATTCAAATGCGCGTAACCAGTTAGGTTTAGCTGCGTATTCATGCATCATCAGTAAGGACACATCATACAGACTAGAGTAGTCTGCATATCATCAGTAATATCAGTTCATGCATGTGTCTGTGTGATTTTCATTAACGTATGCATAATTGTTTAATTAACGTTACCACTCAGTCATTTCTACCAACAGTAAATCAAATACTCCAGACAATGATCCTAATACATTTTCAAGTTAATAATAATGATATAGAGATTATATTATTACTTTACCCGGTGTTTTTAAACCAATCGTTACATTTTTCATTTGACGCTTATAACTCCGTCGGTTTACGAAATTTCAATCCGATTATCATTCTAACACCCGATTCTTGCAAAGAACATGATTTTACAATTTTTACAACTTCGTCGTATCTCATTTCACCTCGTCACGAGTTATTTCTAGTTAACTCGGTACCCGATAACACTCAATGTATACACAAATTAGCTAAACACTTACACTAAGTGGGACACTTGGCACAATTACAACAAACCCTTCCATTTTACCCCATGTGTGCCACCCCCCCCCCCCCTAAACCCCCATGTAGCTAATCCATCCAAATTGCATTAATTGAATTTCCCTTCATTTATTTAGAAAGCCACTAACACCAACACATACAACATAACCATCTTTGTGAAATAAAGATCAAACTCTCTCCATTTTCATCACCCCATTCGGCCAACATCAAGAACACACCAAAAATCCATCACTTTTTCAAGAACAATTCATAAACATACTCCATTTACCTTCCTAGTTAAAGCCTTGTGATCAAAACCTCAAGTTATTGCACCTTTCTCATCAAATCACTCCAAGATTGTAAGTAAACTTCAAGAACATCATTTTGATCTTTTCATTCCTTTATTTACTTCATATGATCATGTATTTTCAAGATTATGCTAGTTACTTTTGCAAGTTACTTATGTTTTGATACCATTTTGTTTATAAACTATCACAAACACTAGATCTATAAGTTTCACTAATAACCACATGAGATCCACCAAGATTGGTGATGTTTAGGACCCCATGACACCCTAAGAAGGTGTATGGTAGGATTTGCGAACTTGTGGAGTTGATTTGAGGTTGTATGATCAAGATTAGAACCATATAAATGAGTTTTTAAAACATATATATACCTACTGTCCAAAATCGTGTAAACTGGAAAACTCAGTAATTTTTGGCATATTTTGGCCTTCATATTCAGAAAGTGCTTTCAAAAACGAAACCGTGGCCGCAAGAATCACTAAAATCCGACTTATAACGAAGGAGATATGATCGTTCGAAGTTAGACGACGAAAACTAATTTTCTGAAAATAAGCGTGCTGTTAGCCGAACTTTAAAGGACCAAACGAGGCGTTAGACGTGATCTAGATGACCCGACCCATTGAGATTATGTTAGTTCATGTTATGACGAATCCGTGGATATAAAGAACGTAGAAAACGAGCTTATAACGACCAAGATATACACGTTCAAAGCCGACGAACTCTATTATATTTTTCAGCCCTAATAGGAAGTATTTTAATAAGTATATACGTTAACATTTTTACAAACCATTACATTGATAGCCGGTTTTCTATCTATTCAAGACGCGTATGATCAAAAGTCCAATAACACGACACGGAAAACTTGAAACAACGTTTTATTTTCAAGGAAGTCAAATTTATTCACAACACTTAACGTGCACTAATTCGCGACTAGTTTTGCGAGGCCGTTTTGGATATATTTTCACAAGTATGAAAAGTATTGTTTTGCAACGAAAACATTACATGTGCCAATAGAACACCAAAAAAGGATCATGGAGTGTAGTTTTAACATATTTACGCGAAATGTGGTTTATAACTTAACAAGACGTCAAAATGTATCTTTCGACGATAAACATTGTTTTCAAAACTTTCGAGTGGTATCGATAACATACGTGTTTGCATGAGTAACATCATTTCATTTGCTTACCTTAGATCATATCATTCATGATAGGTCGTGGTTAGAGACCGAGCTTTGTTTCATCATATCCATTGTGATCATTGTTGCTTTATCATATCAGGTGAGTTTTCATAGCCCCGTTTTAAATTGTTTATTGATTTCTAAACTCTCGGGGGAGAATACATTGCACCATTTTTATATGCAGACCAAAGTATACAAACTCATTACATTGCTTAAGTTACATCATTGCCCAGATTAAAGTCCCCTTATATTATCATGAACCGTTAATTGTTAGTAAGCGAGAGTGAGTGGATAGATCTATTAAGGGTGACTCCTCCGTTCGGGTTGGTAGCACCAACTGGTCAAACGAACGCATTTCATTTCTGTCATATTTGAGTGATTGGCAAACACTCGGTTGGGGCATTTCATTCAGTCTAGCTTTGGGGTCATGAGCTTAGAGCTAATGTATCATTTTTATGTGGCATGGATTTGTCATACACTTTATACTTGTGGTTTCCATACAATCATTCATTTACATAAACCTATGATCTCACCAACATTTTTGTTGACCATTTTTAGCAATGTATTTTCAGGTAATTAAGGTATCGCATGTTGGCTTGCATATGGACATCATGGAGTCGCGGAGTCGACGCGTCTCACTTTATATTTTATGCACTTATCCATCGTTTGAATTGTATGAACTTGTTTTCTGAAAACTTGTTTCACCTTTTGGGACCTAGCTTTATAACTCTGAATGTTTTTAAATAATCAAACGATGTATTTTCTAAACGAAACTTTAGGTCGTTCAATATAACTACAACTTTGGTGCTATGACCAGTCATGCCCCTGAATGACTTATTCCGCTGCAAGTCACGAAATTTGGGGGTGTGACAAATTGGTACCAGAGCAAAGGTTATAGCGAACTAGGTTATTCATTATACCCTAGACTATAGCTGCACCATCATAGCATCTCATCATTGTGGCATAAGTGCATATTCATTATATCACATGTAGTGATTGCGATTTCATACATATATCATTTCATCATAACCCACATTGTGTAAATGTTTATTTACTTTTATTTCACATCTGTTGTTTCAGTGATGTCTTCGGATTCACACCCTATTGTTATCTCGTCTGACTCTAAGTCAGCGGACGATACTTCTTCACTACCCTCTATCATACTAGAGTCAGTTTCATCACCATCACTACCCACTATCATTTTATCATCAGTGGAGCCTACTCCACAGTCTTCACCAGTTATGTCAGAGGCCGAGACAGAACCCTTTGAGGAGGGGGAAGTCGTGCCTACACCACCAGTTTCACCTGTGATCCGTCGTGGTCCCAGAGTTGTTCCGGTCATTCAGCCGGGGGAGCAGATACCCTATGGTCGAGTTTACCGCACATATCCAGGTGGGCCGCGCATGAAGCGTACTGTTGCTAAGCGGGTTCATCGTCTCACAGTCAGATCACCAGCTGCATTTGTATCTTTACCACCACCATTATCACCTTTACCATCCTTATCATCATTGTCTCCACCATTGCCATCCCTATCAGCACCACAGATGCCATCAGCACCAGCTCACATCAGAGATCCTACTCCTACGTCAGACCTACCGCTCAAAAAGCGGGCTCGTCTTGATATCTCATCTCCAGATACTTCAGATGCCACAGAGACAGCACCACCCAGCAGATTCGAGGTTGGTGAGAGCTCGAGGGTTGCTGCTGACAGATTGACTACTGCTGCTACATTTGACTCACGACTAGATCAGCTTCAGGCAGAGATTGAGAGGGCATTGTCTCATCTAGACGAGACTCCAGTGAGCCGTATTGAGGCCATTGAGGAGGAGGTCGAGGGATTGATCCAGGGCAGGGTTGCCATTGATGTTTCACACCAGGGTTTAGAGGCTCGTCAGTTGGAGAGTTCAGAGCATATCACTCAGCTTAGGCAGGAGGTGCCGGGGTTAGTTGACAGAGCACAGAGGTTCCAGGATGAGCGTCATGGCCTGGTCGATGAGTTATCTTCAGTTCAGGCTAGGTTGTCTGCATCAGAGACTAGAGAGACAGACCTTCAGACTCGAGTTCAGCACCTAGAGGAGATCGTTGTTGCGATGTCTAGGGATATTCAGAGGATTTTCCGCAGGTTAGATGGAGCACCCGGAGGAGGTACCTAGTGTTAAACTGTTATCATATAGCTTGTACATTATTATCCTAGTCCCGGGGTGTGGGACATAGTTAGTACTTGTTGTCTTTTGCTTGTAGTACAAACAAATATATCAAGTGTGACTCTACTATGCAGGATTTTTGTTGTGCTATTTTATGATATCGGTCTGCGTAACCGAAATTTTCATGTATTATATTCATGTGCGCTGTGATTATACTTATGATGTTTCGTTGTTGTTTCATTGTATTTATACATGTTGTGGTTGTATTTATACGTATTGTGGATGTATATACATGTTGTGGTTGTGTATATTGTGTATGATGATCGTTTCCATTGTGAGTTCTCATTGTTGTATTCTTTGTGATTGTGAAGAATCATGCCACCCAAAAGAGCTACTCCTGCTATGACACCCGCCCAGATCAAGAGACTTGTTTCCGACAGTATTGAGGCAGGATTGGTAACTGAAAGAGCTGCCGTAGTTGCAGCTGCTGCTGAAGCCGCTTCGCGGGCAGAAACCGCGAAAGCCGCAGGAACAGATACTAATGGAACAAATGGCCGTAAATGTACGTACAAAGATTTCAAGAGTGGTGATCCAGAAAAATTCAAAGGCACTGAAGGAGCCACTGCCATGATCCGATGGTTTGAAAAGACAGAATCAGTATTCCTTCTATGCAACTGTCCGGAAGACAGCAAGGTTAATTTTGCTACTAGTACACTCGTTGGGAAGCTATGTCATGGTGGAATTCGTATGCAAAGCCCATGGGAATGGAGAATGATCACAAGCTTACATGGGATGAATTCAAGAAGTTGCTGACAAAGAAGTTTTGCCCACAAACAGAAGTGAAAAAGATGGAAACAGAGTTTTATGAGCTAGTGACAGCAGGTAATGATATTGAGGCTTATATCAGAAGATTCCAGGAATTGGCAGCATTATGTCCGATGATGGTTCCGGATACTGAGAAGCTATTGGAGAATTTTATTAGAGGACTACCTCACAACATCCGTGGTGATGTGATTTCTTTTGACCCACAAACGTTGGATGAAGCAATCAGAATGTCTCATAAACTCATGGCTCAGATAGTGAAGAAAGGAACTGCTTCAGACAACAACAACACCAACAATAACCGTAACTACAACAACCGTAACTCCAACAACAACTACCGAAACAACAACTATAACAGCAACCGAAACAATTCCAATAACAATAACAACAAAAGAAATCGGGACAATAGCCAGAGCAACAATGTTACTCAACCACCACCCAAGAGACAGGAAACTGCAAAGGCTTATGTTGCAGGTTAAACTGAGAAACGAGGTTACAGTGGTACTTTATGTAACACCCCGACCCGCCAAGGTCAAGATATCACATTATGGTGTCATACAAAGCATACATAAACGCAAGCGGAAGTCTTTAATAAATAACTAGGCCTTGAACATCAAGTCTAGTATCAAAGATAATCCCAACGCATAATGGGTTAACCATACAAAACCAAAGTAAAATAATATTCGAAGTGCGGAAATAATGAAATGTCCGAAACAATGGACTACAAATGATAAACAAAATGGGTCTCTCAATAATCTACTCTCTCATCCCCATGCCCGTCGCCCTGCTTATTACCTGCCGCATAAGAAAGAAAACATGCGGCTGAGCTTAAAAAGCCCAGTGAACAGATATATATACAAAGCATAACATAAAGGTAAATAAGCATAAGCAACGAAGGGATAAGAATAACAAACGAAAAGCATAGTCATAAACGTCATACAAATCAAAGATAACTGAAAGTCAAGAGTGCATGAGAACTGAATAAGTAATGAATCAAGAATGGAATGAAAATAATGAGAAGGGTCATATAAAGATGTGCCATAAGAACTCCATACAAAAATCCGTCAAATCATATCATATCATATCATAAAAGTGCACGAAGAGGGGAGACCTCTAAGTACCAAAAGTGTGAGAAGGAGTGTAAGGCACACACCACCTGGTCACCATAATCATACATACACATAAATCCTAGGATGCATCCATACGCTCCCATCAAAAGTATGTATGCCAGTACTAGACTGGTCACACACACGCATAAATGGCCAATAGTGATCACAAATAATACATACACATAAGGGGGAACGCCGTAGATCTATCACACCTCTACGGGAGTGTCATGCCTAGGGTGCCATCCTAGACATGGTCCTGGTACCTCCAGAACTAGTTAAGCTCAGGCACGGATCTATCATAGCATACATAATCATAATCTAACGAGCATAGCAAAAGAAACAGATCGTATCTCAAATAAGCATGGCAAACATAAGCATAACATAGCAGAGACATTTATACTAAATGTCAGAATGAATCATATAGGATTGGCAGTCATACAATGAGAGCCAAGAATCAAACAAAAGGGAATCATAGCAGTCATCGGATCATAAGAAATATCCCTAGTGAAAAGGGAAAGCATATATGTACGAAGCAAAGTGTCTTAGAGTAAGACAGAATATCCGTACCTTAACGAAATACGCAAGCAAAGAAATGAAAAGCAAATCAAGTAGGAGATCACTCCCTCTTCACCCGATCTACAAATAATCACAAGTTCTCTTATAAGTTCATATAATCATAGGGTTTCATTTTAGTTCTCCTTCCATGTTAAGTAACTTTGATTATTAACATTCTCGTATGTCAAATTAAAGTATTATAGACGATCATATTCGTAGTTTAAGGTTCATAATGTCTTTTACAAAAATTTAGGGTTCGTAATGTAGTTTCCATGCCTTTAGGGTTTATTATGTAATTATCACAAGTTTAGGGATTAATATGCAATTCTCATAACTTTAGGGTGTAAAGTGTAATTACTATAAAGTTACAGGTGTTCACAAGTTAGGTCCATTAGTTTTAGCAATTAACCATTTAAACCCTTTAGTTTATAAAATAAACACAAAACACCTTTTAATTTCCTTTTTAACCTTTTTATAATTTCTCATAGTTTTATATACGAAATTATTAGGTTTTCAATAAATTGTAAACCATATAAGAACTCAGTAATAAAATTCCCAAAAATTCCCAGAGATGCTCAAATGTCTATAGTATTTTATCAAATTTTTCCAGATTTTATTAAGTAGCATAGGTACGTATTAAAAATCCATTTTCTCAACATGTTCTAAAATCGTATCTGATGGAACACTCGACAATTTCATACCTTTTTACCCATACAAATAAATTCAAAAAAATCTATAAAAATTTCAGGAAGTAATAGACATCCTAAAGATTACCCAGTTCAAAGGAAACCTCCTAATTCGACACGGTTTGGAAATTAAAATTCAAAAACCAGGACTGATTTTCCAGACTCACAAATCCGATCAGACACATAATTTTCTAAAAATCAAAAAGTAACCTTCCAGGCCTCTAAAAATTACAAACTAAATTTTTCCAGGTAGCCATTTCATTGAACTTAGTTTTAGACTCTTAAAAAACCAAAATATACGTTCACATCATTTAGTTATAGCCGGTTAAAGTCGAATAAAAATCCAGCTCAGAAGCAGTTATCACAGAACCATGTTTATCTTAGGGTTTTCTCATTTTATTTCATTACTTCTTAACAAACAATGATTATAGGTTGATCCAACACATATTTAGGTCGATTAAAATAGGTCTTAACGTTATCAAAATGAATTAAAACCATCACACACACCAGGATCGAATTGCATATCATAGATTTTAGGGTTTTATGATTGTGATTTCATGCAGCCAAAATTATCATCTTAAGTGACATCAAACTTGACAAAAAACACCAGAATTGAACAATGATTAACAAGGAGTGATACAATACCCTTGTAGACCAACGGAAAACACGAACAACAACAAGATTAAATCACCACACGAAGCTCTCTTCTTCCTTTCTGATTCGTACAGCAGCAACATACACACAAAAACACATTGTTTGGTTAATTTTTGATCAAGAATTCATATAGATTAATTTAGTATTACATGGTTACCTTGTTGATGATGTGAAGGACAAAAGAACAAGATCAAAAGCTCTTCTTTTTGATGGTTTTGGATCGACACAGCAGCAAGAAAGAGGAACAGCCGACAGTTTTTTTGGGTGGAGAGAATTAGGGTTTGTTTGATTGTTTCGGTTATATGAAAAGAAAAGAGGAAACCGTGTTTTATTTTTTTTTTGTAATTAGGGAAATGGTTAAATTTTATTAATGGCTAATTACTCATTGGTCAATCAAGAACTTGGACCATATTGTGGTCAGGGGGGGGGGGGGGCGGCATATAAGGTATAGTTTTCTCTTCTTTTTTTTTTTTTTTTTGTATAAACATTATAATGTAATGTTTTATTTTTATATGAACTTAGGTTAGTGTTACTTAGTTCATATTCGTAAGTTCTCAAAAATTTAAATTCGAGGGTATTTTTGTCATTTCATAGTATGTTAAGTTTCAGGGTTTTACACTTTACCTAAGTGCAACAAATGTCAATCCCATCATAATCCTGTAAATTGTCCGAATCCGTGTGGAAACTGTAAGAAAGTTGGTCATTCAACCAGGGATTGCAAAGCTCCGATTGTGGTTGATAATCAGAAGCCCCCAGTAACATGCTTTGGATGTGGAGAAGTTGGACACTTCAAGAAGGAATGTCCAAAAGGAAAGAATCAGGGAAACAATAACCAAAGAGGAACAGCTAGGGGAAGAGCTTATGTCCTTGGAGGAGAAGATGCCAGGGAGGACCCGAGTGTCATTACGGGTACGTTCCTTATTAATAATCGTTATGCATCCATACTATTTGATTCAGGAGCCGATAGAAGTTTTGTTTCTACTGCATTTGCACCATTACTCAACATTGAACCAACCACATTAGATACTCCTTATCACATTGAACTAGCTAACGGTAGTTTAGTTGGCACCGACACGATCATTCGTGGTTGCACTCTTAATTTTCTCAATTACCCATTCAATATAGACCTCATGCCAGTAGAACTTGGAAGTTTCGATATTGTCATCGGTATGGATTGGTTATCTTAACATCATGCCAGAATCATCTGTGATGAAAAAGTTGTTCATCTTCCTTATGATGGTGAAACATTGGTCGCTCACGGAGAACGCAGTGGGACTAGATTCAGCATCATCTCGTGCATTAAAACAGAGAAATACATAAAGAAGGGTTGTTATGCATTCTTGGCTCATATCACAGAAAAGAAGTCGGAAGAGAAGCGACTTGAGGATGTGCCAACAGTTAAAGATTTTCCAGAAGTTTTTCCAGAAGACTTACCAGGACTGCCACCTACTCGCCAAGTCGAATTTCAGATTGAATTAGTACCGAGAGCCGCACCGATTGCGCGAGCACCTTATCGACTTGCACCTTCAGAAATGCAAGAGTTGTCGAACCAATTGCAAGAGCTCTTGGATAAAGGATTCATTAGGCCGAGTTCATCGCCTTGGGGAGCACCAGTGTTGTTTGTAAAGAAGAAAGATGGATCTTTCAGAATGAGCATTGATTATCGAGAGCTAAACAAATTAACGGTGAAGAATCGTTATCCACTTCCCAGGATCGACGATTTATTTGATCAGTTGCAAGGTTCCAGTTATTACTCCAAGATCGATTTGAGATCGGGTTACCATCAGCTTAAGGTTCGGGAGGAGGATATCCCGAAGACAGCGTTCAGAACACGCTATGGTCATTATGAATTTCAGTTAATGCCGTTCGGATTAACCAACGCACCAGCTGTGTTCATGGATCTCATGAACAGGGTGTGCAAGCCATATCTAGATAAGTTTGTGATCGTATTCATTGACGATATCTTGATCTACTCAAAGAGCGAAGAAGAGCACCAAGAACACCTCAGAACAATCTTAGAACTGCTCAAGAAAGAGAAACTGTATGCCAAATTTTCAAAGTGTGATTTTTGGATCAGAAGAGTACAATTTCTTGGTCACGTCATTGATAGTCAAGGACTACAGGTTGATCCAGCAAAGATTGAGGCAGTTAAAGATTGGGCAACGCCAAAAACTCCCACAGAAATTTGTCAATTCTTAGGACTTGCCGGATATTACAGAAGGTTCATTGAAGGGTTTTCCAAAATAGCTAAGCCACTGACCAAGTTGACACAAAAGAACCAGAAGTACGATTGGGGAGAAAAGCAAGAGGCCGCTTTTCAGTTGTTGAAACAGAAACTTTGTAGCACGCCAATTTTATCATTGCCAGAAGGGATTGAAAACTTCGTGGTATATTGCGATGCTTCACACAAAGGACTTAGGGCAGTGTTAATGCAAAACGAGAAGGTGATAGCTTATGCATCTCGTCAGCTTAAGAAGCATGAGAAGAACTACACTACTCACGATTTAGAGTTGGGTGCCGTGGTTTTCGCACTCAAGATTTGGAGGCATTATCTTTATGGAACAAAGTGTGTAGTATTTACAGACCACAAAAGTCTACAGTACATTCTTGATCAGAAGGAACTTAACATGAGGCAACGTCGTTGGTTGGAACTACTTAGTGATTACGACTGCGAAATCAGATATCACCCAGGAAAAGCCAATGTTGTGGCAGATGCACTCAGTCGAAAAGAGAGACTCAAGCCTTTGAGAGTCAGATCGTTGGGAATGACAATCATTTCACCACTACCATCAAAGATCCTAGAGGCTCAGGTAGAAGCACTCAAGGAAGAAAACCTACCAAGTGAAACACTCAAAGGAATGCAAGATAATGTAAACGTTTTAGTAAGGAGATCAGATGGAACATTATGCTTCAAGGATAGAAGTTGGATACCTCTCTATGGTGGAATACGAGAGTTGATCATGCACGAATCACATAAGTCGAAGTACTCTATTCATCCAGGTTCTGATAAGATGTATCAGGATCTCAAGAAGCTTTATTGGTGGCCCAATATGAAAGCAGAGATAGCTACGTATGTCAGTAAATGCCTTACTTGTGCTAAAGTGAAAGCCGAGTACCAGAAGCCATCAGGATTACTTCAACATCCAAAGATTCCCTAGTGGAAGTGGGAACGCATTACAATGGACTTTGTCACTAAACTTCCCAAAACATCAGGAGGTTTCGATGCTATTTGGGTAATAGTTGATCGTCTCACCAAGTCAGCTCATTTCATTCCAATCAAAGAGACTTACACTATGGATCAGCTAGCCAGACTTTACGTCAAGGAAATTGTCTCAAGGCACGGTGCACCAATTTCCATCATTTCCGACAGGGATAGTCGCTTTACTTCAAATTTTTGGGAATCATTGCAAGACTCATTTGGATCTAAGCTAGATATGAGTACCGCCTATCATCCTCAGACCAATGGTCAGAGCGAGAGAACAATTCAGACATTGGAAGACATGCTCAGGGCATGTGTCATTGACTTTGGAAATGGTTGGGCTAACCATTTGCCATTGATCGAGTTCTCTTACAATAACAGTTATCATACGAGCATAAAAGCTGCACCATTCGAGGCACTCTACGGTCGTAAGTGCAGGTCCCCAGTTTGTTGGGCCGAAGTTGGTGATGTACAGCTAACAGGTCCAGAGTTGGTCAGGGAGACAACAGAAAAGATAATTCAGATTCGAGAAAGACTCCAAACAGCCAGAAGTCGACAGAAAAGTTACGCCGATGTTCGACGCAAACCATTAGAATTTCAAGTTGGAGACAAAGTCATGTTGAAAGTCTCGCCTTGGAAGGGCGTGATACGATTCGGGAAGCGCGGTAAGTTGAACCCGAGATACATAGGACCATTCGAGATTCTGGAAAAGGTTTGTCCGGTAGCATACAGGCTTGAGCTTTCGTCAGAGCTCAGCAATGTACATAACACGTTTCATGTCTCAAACCTCAAGAAATGTCTTTCAGACGAAACACTCGTAATTCCATTGGAAGAAATTCAGATCGATGATAAGCTTAACTTTGTGGAAGAACCAGCAGAAATCATGGACCGGGAGGTCAAACAGCTGAAGCAAAGCTGAATTCCGATCGTCAAAGTTCGCTGGAATTCTCGCAGAGGTCCTGAGTTTACTTGGGAACGGGAAGACCAGATGCGACTCAAATACCCACATCTTTTCACCGAGACCACTCCAGAGAACAACATCAGCTGAATTCAGGGACTGAATTCCTTTTAGGGTGGTCGACTGTCACAACTCGTAATTTCAGGTCATTTTCCAAACCTCGACAAATTACTATTTATGCGTTACTATTCATAAAACACTATTCACCAATCACTATTCATCATTTCACTATTCATCATTTTTGAATCCAGTTTGAGACTTTGAGAAGTTGTCAAAAATTTTACTATTCACATGACACTATTCATTCCCGGAGGAAAATCACTGTTCATGCCAATAAATAGTGCATCATTCATCATATCGTAAACTAGGTTTACGAGGATTCAAATGCGCGTAACCAGTTAGGTTTAGCTGCGTATTCATGCATCATCAGTAAGGACACATCCTACAGACTAGAGTAGTCTGCATATCATCAGTAATATCAGTTCCATATCAATTCATGCATGTGTCTATGTGATTTTTATTAATGTATGCATAATTGTTTAATTAACATTACCACTCAGTCATTTCTACCAACAGTAAACCAAATACTCCAGACAATGATCCTAATACATTTTCAAGTTAATAATAATGATATAGAGATTATATTATTACTTTACCCGGTGTTTTTAAACCAATCGTTACATTTTTCATTTGACGCTTATAACTCCGTCGGTTTACGAAATTTCAATCCGATTATCATTCTAACACCCGATTCTTGCAAAGAACATGATTTTACAATTTTTACAACTTCGTCATATCTCATTTCACCTCGTCACGAGTTATTTCTAGTTAACTCGGTACCCGATAACACTCAATGTATACACAAATTAGCTAAACACTTACACTAAGTGGGACACTTGGCACAATTACAACAAACCCTTCCATTTTACCCCATGTGTGCCCCCCCCCCAAACCCCCATGTAGCTAATTCATCCAAATTGCATTAATTGAATTTCCCTTCATTTATTTAGAAAACCACTAACACCAACACATACAACATAACCATCTTTGTGAAATAAAGATCAAACCCTCTCCATCTTCATCACCCCATTCGGCCAACATCAAGAACACACCAAAAATCCATCACTTTTTCAAGAACAATTCATAAACACACTCCATTTACCTTCCTAGTTAAAGCCTTGTGATCAAAACCTCAAGTTATTGCACCTTTCTCATCAAATCACTCCAAGATTGTAAGTAAACTTCAAGAACATCATTTTGATCTTTTCATTCTTTTATTTACTTCATATGATCATGTATTTTCAAGATTATGCTAGTTACTTTTGCAAGTTACTTATGTTTTGATACCATTTTGTTTATAAACTATCACAAAAACTAGATCTATAAGTTTCACTAATAACCACATGAGATCCACCAAGATTGGTGATGGTTAGGATCCCATGACACCCTAAGAAGGTGTATGGTATAATTTGCGAACTTGTGGAGTTGATTTGAGGTTGTATGATCAAGATTAGAACCATATAAATGAGTTTTTAAAACATATATATACCTACTGTCCAAAATCGTGTAAAATGGAAAACTCAGTAATTTTTGGCATATTTTGGCCTTCATATTCAGAAATTTCTTTCAAAAACGAAACCGTGGCCGCAAGAATCTCTAAAATCCGACTTATAACGAAGGAGATATGATCGTTCGAAGTTAGACGACGAAAACTAATTTTCTGAAAATAAGCGTGCTGTTAGCCGAACTTTAAAGGACCAAACAAGGCGTTAGACGTGATCTAGACGACCCGACCCATTGATATTATGTTAATTCATGTTATGACGAATCCGTGGATATAAAGAACGTTGAAAACGAGCTTATAACGACCAAGATATACACGTTCAAAGCCGACGAACTCTATTATATTTTTCAGCCCTAATAGGAAGTATTTTTCTAAGTATATACGTTAACATTTTTACAAGCCATTACATTGATAGCCGGTTTTCTATCTATTCAAGACGCGTATGATCAAAAGTCCAATAACACGACACGAAAAACTTGTAACAACGTTTTATTTTCAAGGAAGTCAAATTCATTCACAACACTTAACGTGCACTAATTCGCGACTAGTTTTGCGAGGCCGTTTTGGATATATTTTCACAATTATGAAAAGTATTGTTTTGGAACGAAAACATTACATGTGCCAATAGAACACCAAACAAGGATCATGGAGTGTAGTTTTAACATATTTACGCGAAATGTGGTTTATAACTTAACAAGACGTCAAAATGTATCTTTAGACGATAAACATTGTTTTCAAAACTTTCGAGTGGTATCGATAACATACGTGTTTGCATGAGTAACATCATTTCATTTGCTTACCTTAGATCATATCATTCATGATAGGTCGTGGTTAGAGACCGAGCTTTGTTTCATCATATCCATTGTGATCATTGTTGCTTTATCATATCAGGTGAGTTTTTATAGCCCCGTTTTAAATTGTTTATTGATTTCTAAACTCTCGGGGGAGAATACATTGCACCATTTTTATATGCGGACCAAAGTATATAAACTCATTACATTGCTTAAGTTACATCATTGCCCAGATTAAAGTCCCCTTATATTATCATGAACCGTTAATTGTTAGAAAGCGAGAGTGAGTGGATAGATCTATTGAGGGTGACTCCTCCGTTCGGGTTAGTAGCACCAACTGGTCAAACGAATGCATTTCATTTCTGTCATATTTGAGTGATTAGCAAACACTCGGTTAGGGCATTTCATTCAGTCTAGCTTCGGGGTCATGAGCTTAGAGCTAATGTATCATTTTTATGTGGCATGGATTTGTCATACACTTTATACTTGTGGTTTCCGTACAATCATTCATTTACATAAACCTATGATCTCACCAACATTTTTGTTGACCATTTTTAGCAATGTATTTTCAGGTAATTAAGGTATCGCATGTTGGCTTGCATATGGACATCATGGAGTCACGGAGTCGACACGTCTCACTTTATATTTTATGCACTTATCCATCGTTTGAATTGTATGAACTTGTTTTCTGAAAACTTGTTTCACCTTTTGGGACCTAGCTTTATAACTCTGAATGTTTTTTAAATAATCAAACGATGTATTTTCTAAACGACACTTTAGGTCGTTCAATATAACTACAACTTTGGTGCTATGACCAGTCGTGCCCCTAAATGACTTATTCCACTGCAAGTCACGAAATTTGGGGGTGTGACACAATGGCACAGACAGCACCGGGGCAAAACCCGAAAGCTAACTTGACTTGTTTTGGGTGCGGGAAAAAGGGGCACTACAAAAATGAGTGCCGTGAACCAAGGAACCAATTTGCTGGGGGAAATCAAGTAGCTGTTGGACAACAGGGGAATCGAGGCAACGATGGAGGAGCCCACGGAAGGGTCTATGCAGTGGGCAAAGTGGAAGCCCAAGATGACCCGAACGTTGTGACGGGTACGTTCCTTTTAAATAACCACTACGCATCCATATTGTTTGATACGGGGGAAGATAGGAGTTTTGTTTCAACTGCATTTAGTACATTACTTGGTATTGCCCTGACCACTCTAGACAACGTATACAATGTGGAGTTAGCTAATGGGAACGTAGAAATGGTAGAAACTATCATAAGGGGCTGTACTTTAAATCTGTTAAATCACCCATTCAACATCGATCTCATGCCGGTAGAATTGGGTAGTTTTGACGTCAATATCGGTATGGACTAGTTGTCGAAGTATCATGCCACCATTATTTGCGACGAGAAAATCGTTCGACTGCCATATGGGAACGAAGTCTTAATTGTAGAGGGCGACAGAAGAGACAGAAGAAACGCGTCAAGACTAAACGTCATCTCTTGCACAAAGGTTCAGAAATACCTCGAGAAATGATGCCTTCTTTTTCTAGCACAAGTCTCTGAAAAGAAAGAGAAGGAGCCGGAGGAAAAACGTTTGGAGGATGTACCAATCGTGAGAGACTTTCCGGAAGTCTTCCCCGAAGACTTACCTGGACTCCCGCCAACATGACAGGTCGAATTTCGAATCGACCTAGTACCTGGTGCTGCACCCGTGGCACGAGCACCTTATCGGTTAGCTCCGATGGAACTACATGAACTATCAAACCAATTGTCGGAACTCTCGGAGAAAGGATTCATCAGGCCGAGTTCTTCGCCTTGGGGGAGCTCCAGTTCTATTTGTCAAAAAGAAAGATGGATCTTTCAGAATGTGCATCGACTACCGTGAGCTAAACAAAATAACCATTAAAAACCGTTACTCACTCCCGAGAATCGATGATCTATTCGACCAACTCCAAGGTTCGTGTGTTTACTCCAAAATCGACTTGAGATCCGGATACCACCAACTTAGGGTTCGGGAAGAGGATATCCCAAAAACGGCATTCAGAACTCGTTACGGTCACTACGAGTTCCAGGTTATGCCATTTGGCTTAACAAACGCACCGCCAGTATTCATGGATCTTATGAATCGGGTGTGCAAGCCGTATCTGGACAAATTCGTGATCGTCTTTATCGACGACATCTTGATATACTCCAAGAGAGAGAAGGAGAACGGGGAACACCTCAGGCTAATCCTAGAACTACTGAAGAAAGAGGAATTATATGCTAAGTTCTCAAAGTGCGAATTTTGGATACCAACTTTTCAATTTCTAGGACACGTGATTGATAGTCAAGGCATTCATGTAGATCCTGCAAAGATCGAGTCAATAAAGGATTGGGCGACACCCACAATACCCACCGAAATACGCCAATTCTTAGGACTTGCAGGGTACTATAGGAGGTTTATCGAGGGGTTCTCGAAGATGGCCAAGCTCTTGACTAAATTAACTCAAAAGAATGTAAGGTTCGACTGGAGCCTTCCAACTCCTTAAGGATAAGTTGTGCAGCGCACCTATCTTAGCCCTACCTGAAGGCAGTGAAGAATTTGTGGTTTATTGCGACGCCTCACACAAAGGGCTAGGAGCCGTCTTGATGCAACGAGAGAAGGTGATAGCCTATGCCTCTCGACAGCTTAAAACACACGAGAAGAACTATACTACACACGACTTGGAATTGGGGTCAGTAGTGTTTGCACTCAGAATTTGGAGACATTACCTCTATGGCATCAAGTATGTAGTTTACACCGACCACAAAAGTTTGCAACATATCCTTGACCAAAAGGAGCTCAATATGAGACAACGCCGTTGGTTAGAATTGCTCAGCGATTATGACTGTGAAATTCGATACCACCCAGGCAAAGCAAACGTGGTAGCAGATGCTCTTAGCCGAAAAGAACGACCAAAACCCCTTAGAGTACGATCGTTGGGTATGACAATCGTCTCACCTCTCCCATCGAAAATCCTTGAGGCTCAGGCCGAGGCACTCAAGGAAGAAAACAGACCCAATGAAAAGATCTATGGAATGCCCGAGAGCGAAAACGGATTCGTGAAAAGAGCCGATGGGACATTGTGTTTCAAAGACAGAAGTTGGGTCCCACTCTGTGGAGGGATACGTGACCTCATCATGCACGAATCCCATAAGTCTAAATACTCCATCCACCCAGGAGCCGACAAAATGTATCTCAATCTGAAGAAATTATACTGGTGGCCCAATATGAAGGCTGACATTGCAACATATGTAAGTCAATGCTTAACGTGCTCGAAATTCAAAGCTGAACATCAGCGGCCATCGGGTTTACTTGTACAACCCGAGATTCCCGAATGGAAGTGGGAACGCATAACGATTGACTTCATTACCAAACTGCCAAGGACATCAAGCGGTTACGACACCATTTGGGTAATCGTTGATCGTCTCACCAAGTACGTCCACTTCTTACCGATCAAGGAAAACGACAGCATGGATAAACTTGCACGGTTATACGTAAAAGAAATAGTTGCACGACATGGAGTCCCGATTTCTATCATCTCCAACATAGACAGTCGTTTCATGTCAAACTTTTGGAGATCATTACAAGATGCTTTGGGAACCGATCTTGATATGAGCACCGCATACCATCCTCAAACAGATGGTCAAAGTGAAAGAACCATTCAAACCTTAGAGGACATGCTGCGAGCGTGTGTGATAGACTCTGGAAACGGTTGGGATAGGTACCTGCCGTTAGCCGAGTTTTCTTACAATAATAGCTATCACACGAGCATCAAAGCTGCACCCTACGAGGCACTTTATGGTCGAAAGTGCAGATCACCTATATGCTGGGCTGAAGTCAGAGAAAGTCAGCTCACTGGTCCTGAACTAGTACATGAGACTACTGAAAAGATTGTGCAAATCAGACAAGAGACAAAAACCACTTGAGTTTCAAGTTGGTGATCAAGTTATGTTAAAAGTCTCGCCGTGGAAAGGCGTGATTCATTTTGGAAAACGTGAGAAATTAAATCCCCGATACATTAAACCTTTCAAAATTCTCACCAGAATCGGGCCGGTAGCCTACCGACTCGAATTACCACAAGAACTCAGCTCTGTGCACAATGTGTTTCACGTGAGCAACCTGAAGAAATGTCTCTCAAACGAAACACTGGCCATACCTCTAGAAGAAATCCAGGTTGACGAGAGACTGAATTTCATTAAAGAACCTGTCGAAATAATGGATCGGGAAATCAAACGGCTTAATCAAAGCCGCATTCCTATTGTTAAAGTTTGTTGGAACTCTCGAAGAGGTCCCGAATACACGTGGGAGCGTGAGGACGAGATCAAGCGTAAATACCCACACCTTTTCTCAAATTCATCGGGTAACTCTAAGTGAAAATCGAGGACGGTTTTCCTTCTAAGGCGGGAAGGATGTGACAAACAGTAATTTTCCCACTAATATTTTAATAATAAATGTCTATTTAATATTACATGACTGTTAGATTAAGCATTTATGTGCTTACGTAACTATTACGGGAAGCAAACCCGCACGCTGTAGCATACAGTAACTCACCAAAACTATTTCATTTTATCAGAAAAGGTGAATTTTTCAGTTTTTGACATTTACAGACACCAACGTAACAAAAACGAGAGGTTATCTCTTTTTTCCTGAAAAATGAGACCACACGCGTACCGACACCACATTAGTAATGGTTTAATTTTATAATTCATTTTCGGAGTCAATAAATTTTACTTGATGACAGTTTTACAAAAACGACTCCAGATTTATGTTTTTCACATTTATGTGGAAACCGGGGTACCACGATTGCACCTCAGCTCAACAGAACATGGGGTACACAAAATACAATTAATATAATAAAACACACCCACACACACACGTGACTCCTTATCTTTTCTTCTTGATATTATCCCCACCAACCGTCCCTTTTATCTCTTTGACTTCTTCTGGTGCTCTCTCCCAAATACCACCATCGACCTCACCCATCACCATCTAAATCCCTGGATTTTTATGCTTTCGATTCTTCCAATGGGGTTGTCGTCTCTTAAATCCCTTCCCCAAAAGTCAACCACACTTGGAGATCGAGGAAGGATGGGGAAAGAAGCTAGATATAGTGGAATCTTATCCTCTAATGATCAAAAGGGAACCAAGAGCTTTCCCATTATTCTCCTTTTTATACGTACCAAGTTCCAGCAAAGAGCTACCCAGTCACACCTCACAACAAAAATTCTCTCAAGGTTTGAAGGGCGAGAGGCAGTCAGTGGCATGTGGAATTGCTTGGAAGATCGGGATTGGGTTTTGGGGATGACTATTGAAAATCGACATCTTGATTGTTTGTATGGTTTAACCCGTTTATCATCTTTAAATTTTGATTTGATGTGGTCTTTAATTACTCGAATCGGTATGTTCCTTTTTCCTCTCTTGTTGTTGTTATGATTTTTGTGGGAACATGATCTGTCGACATGCTGTTGTGTGGTGTGGTAGAACTTGAAAACCGAAAATCTAAAACAAGAATTAAAACAAGTATTGGCTCAAAGATTTGGCGATGTATGTTATAGATGTTGTGTTTGGATTGTTGCTCATTTCTTTTTGATCGAGTTAGTAAGCAGTTAAAGAGTTAATTGAATATATAATGAGAATTTTTGGTTCATATTTATACTCGAATCCTGTGTTGTGTGATGCTCGAAATTCTGTTGGTGTTTACATTCAAATGGAGTATGCTTAGAAGGTGTTTGAACTTATGTCCGAATAGTGTTGTATTGATGCTCAAAATTTAGTGCTTGTGTCCGGATTGGTTTGTGCTCAGTTTGAGTTGGTGTTAAGGTTCAAATTGTGTTGTGTTTATGATGCAAATGTGCTTGTATTCGGATTTTAGTGGTGGTTATGCTTAGTTTGTGTTGATTTGTCTCGAGCCTTAGTTGTATCACTCATTGGTCTTGTGTTGAAACTAGTAATGACTAGTATAAACTCGACCCTCCTAGTGTGTTTCGGCTGTGGTGTAAGCCGAGAGGCCAGTAACTTAGGTTATTTGAGCTCAAACCGAGTCGTTGACTGGGTTCTATTGTCCTTGGATTTGATCACATTGGTCATCAAAACACCCATTGGGTGTTATTCTTGCTCGTTCAAACAAAGGGTCTCACACCCCTATAATACGGGCATGTTTGAGTTGTGTCCTGGTTGAGTCATGTGTTCGAGTCCCTCCCTCACTCGTTCTGCACAACCCCTTATAAAACAAGGGACAAACACTTGTGCTTGTGTATTTGTCCAAATTGTGGTTTACTGGATTTTCTTTTGCTTTCTTAGGATGGATTGAAACTTTTAAAACTCAAAGGAGTGTTTGCATTACTGGTTGTAAATTTGTGTATACTGGAGATGCGTGAGTCTTTTAAACCTCAAAGGAAATGGTTGTGTTAATTTGTTTTAAGCGTTATGTATTGGATTTCTAGTTGGCTATGTTGGGCCGAGCCCATTGAAACTCAAAGGAGTTTTGGTGGGGCTCATTCATGTTGTACCAGGCTAAAGCCCACACATCAAACGAATAGATTCTGTTAGCTTTTAGCAGTCCAATCTCGAGTCGAGATCACTGTTCCAAGTTGGGCCACAGCCCAGCTCGCCAAAATCTTAACATAAGAGTGGAATTTGAATAATCTATTTCGGAACACGAATTGTTGTCACCATCATCCAAGTGAATCATTCCCGATTTATTTCAAACTTTATATTTTACGGCTTAAAAACAACTCAACTTGTTATCGACTCGTTACACTTCACGAAAACCTAAAATCTCGATATATATATATATATATATATATATATATATATATATATATATATATATATATATTTAGATCATACGGCATATTTAGAAATTCAACAAAATTTTTTTTTTTTATTTAGTTTTATATAATAATCGACTTAACTTATTGACCAAGTTAGTTTACTATACTCGTACAGCTAAAAACTCTTTCACACATTTAACGACTATATGAACAAAGTAAAAACTAAACTTATAAAGTTAAACTCGTTCATTAATTCGATTGCATATAAACTTGAAGTGTTTTATCAAAACTCATATAGATTTATTAGATTATGAAACGATTATTTTAACGCCAAGGTTATAACTTTGGTAGCACAAGAATTGCCTATTAACAAAGAGTATATACTTAGCTTAATAATTTTTCGTTAATGTCATAAACAATGATGAGGAATTTTCAAACGTAACATCATCTTTACAAAAACTATATATATACAAATATATATATACAAACACCATCCTTCTCATACACACACTTACATATGTAATATATATACACACACTTAGTAATATGTGCTCACTTAACGACAACGTTTCCATATGTCGTCAACGTCTAATATGTGATAGTAATTGTTTTCCGTACATAGTCCTTCGGTAACTGTCAAACCGGAGACTTTTTTGCCTTGATATTTTTCTAATACACTTATGCACTTCCAAGAGCCAATACCTCCAAATGCTAGGAAATTGTTTTAAACTTAAATGTTGCCACACCAGCAACAATAACATAAACTCTTTAAAACTTCTGAAGTTCTTAAATTTAGACTGTGAACAAAAACAAACCTTACTAATCTAGGTCGCGTGTTGGTGTTGAACACTATCTGAAACTATTGTATTATCTGACTGCTATTTACCAAGGTGAGTTTATAGCCCCACTCTATTTAAACTTGTTTTACAATTGGGGTGAGGAACATGCAAAACTCTTTTATGGACCAACTATTGTCTATGCTATTACGTGGTTTAGCCTAAGCCCTGTTATATCCCATTATGCCCAACTCATGAACCGTCAATTCCTGCTGGAAAGCGCAAATGTTATAAATAGATCTATTGGGAGTAACGTCCCCGTTCGGATTGACCGGATAGGCAAACGAACGTATACCATGTCGAAACACAAGTGTCTGGGATAAACACTTGCCGGGCCTTTATATTTAACATGCTTCTAGAGCATGCACACTGTTATAGCTTCGGTTGCATGAACTTAGTGCTAACGTAATAGACTACATTTTTATATGGCATTACAAGGGTTGTAATGTTCATATACCCAACTCATTGTCCAACTATTGATTTAATTGCTTATTGATAAACCTATGAACTCGCCAGCTTTTTGCTGACTTTTAGCATATTTTTATCAGGTGTTTAAGCTGATTGATTATGACAAGGTTTTGGCATGGCAAGGGTCATAGACTACTGTCTGAAGTACTGTGGCATTTTAACTATGACATATTTTTTACTAGGACAACTGAATTTATGGGCCTTATTTTATGAACTCAAACTATATTATAAACTTATTTAACTTGGTTGAATGTATTAAAACGGAGTATGTATTCCGTTCTTTGTTACCTTGTATTGTGATTTTCAATTTAGTAGCACCCCATGACCCGAATGCTTCCGCAATACCAGATTTTGGGGGTGTTACAATGAACCAACCAAACTAGAACCTTAAATTGTTCAAATCCAACTAAACTTAATCTAGACTAAATGTGAACACAAACTAGCCATAATCCTATCCCTTCCACCATGTCCCTTTGATCTTCAACAATCTAGTCAAATATGTCAAGCCTCCATGTGATTTTGTTCCATATCAATCGAACCAACCCATATATATATGAAACTCTATCTCATCCCTTCTTTGTTGTCCCTTATCATGTTAACAATACCCATACAAGTTACTAACCACAAGTACCACTTAATATAGCTCATTGTACCATTTGTTCGAGCCTAGAATCAAAATTCACCTTTCTATATATTTCCTTTGGCTCGACGTAAAACAAAAACAAACTAAACCAAGCGTAACCTAGTTAAACTAAGTGAGAACACTATCTACACTAAACCTAATCCTATTACACATTGTCCCTTTGATAATGTACCAACTAGTCAAAGTTATCAAGCTTTTCACATGTCTTGGTCTTGAATCATTCGAACAAAGCAACTGATTCACATGAACCTTCCCTAAACTATATCTTATCCTATCTTTAATGTCCCATATCATCAGTACATTTTCTTACAAGGGCCACATGCAACTCTAATACTTGTGGCTATATAAATGATCAAGCATATAACACTTTCATACCATTCTTTGCTTTCAAACACAAACCTATATTCTATTTACTGAAAACGAGCAATAGAAAAGGAAAAAGAGAAGATTTTAACCAAGTTTTGAAGTTTGAAAGATCTTGGTTCACAATTTGGGAAATCGATTTGGTCATTTTGTGTCTAGCCGAGCTTAACAAAATTCTATAAGGCTTTGTAAGTTTCCAAACTCTTTTCAATCTCTTTTTATATTTTCGAGCATCTTTTACATGTCTTATGAAACATCTAGCAGGTTCAAAACAAAAACAAAAAAATGATTCCCTTTCTTTTTCTTTTTCTTTTTACCGAGAACAAGCCAAACACACCCTTCTATTCGGATCTTAAAACCCATAAGCTAAAGGCTAAAAGCTGAAGGTTTAAGCTATCTTAATAAGCTCATATTCTAGTTTACAAAGCCCCAAAACCTTAGCCAAAAACCCAAGAGGCCACGGTTTATTTTCTTTCTTTTTCTTTTGTGTCGCAACATAAAAACTAAACGCACTCTTTTATTGGGCTCAAGGCCCATAAGCCCTTTTATAAGCTAAAGAGCCCTCCACAGCTTATCCTTAAGCTTAATATAACTTATATTAATAAGCCATAACATGCCACACCCTTTTCTAAACCAAAAACGCAAACATGCATGGGGGTTAAAATTGTAAACTGGAGTTTCTTGGGCCAAAACTGTAAATTTAGTTAATAATATAGAATAAGGACTATGCATGTAAATCGCAAAATGCATGGAGGGCCTGTTTTGCCAAATTTCTAAAACTATGTATAAAAAGGTTTAAATTTAAAAACTAAATAATGCTTGGGGATAAAAAGTGTAATTATGAATTAATAAGTTATAAAAAGGACTCCGGTGCAAATTATATTTAACCAAGGGGTATAAAGTGTCACTTTTGAAACTCCAGGGTAGAAACTGTCATTTCACTAAAGTTCAAGAGTATAAACTGTCAATACTTAAAACTGTAAGGGCATAAAGTGTACTACTTTATATTATTACAGGAATATACTCTTAATAAGTATCGACTCGGTTTCTTTTTAATAAAAATCATTAAACAAAGTAATTCTCTTTCGTTAACAATCGAACAAACTTTAAAAATGAAATATGATAAAAATTATCATCAACTAACTTTTGAAGAAACTTCAAGATCATAAATCCTATCATTTGTACTTCTCTCGTCTAACCATACGCGTTATACTAAATTCACCCAAAGGTGCACATATAAATATCGACAATACACTTGTTATACACATGCTAAATACTATCACGCTTTATTTAAAGGCTTGAACATAAACAAACATACTGAGACTTGACATATCCACTTAGGCTGCATGTCGGAGCAGTTTTTTCTCAAAACTTTATTAGTTTTCCAACCAAGACTACTATATCACCAAGGTGAGTCATAACCCCTCTTTTACTTATTTTGAACTCCTTGGGGGGAGATACATGCTCGTTTTACTTACATATTTTACTCGTTTGGTTTAAACATTTTACTCAGTTGATAAAACACTCTATTTGTTTATTGAAACATATTACATGTTACAAACTTGAACACAAGTATATTTTGCATGCTATCCTGATTAATATTGCCTAAGTTACACACTATTGCCACTAAAAGTCCTCATGTCATGAGTCATTAATTACTTGCGAGTGAACGCGAATATAGTGAATAGATCTATTGGCAGTTGACGCCCCATTTGTGTTGCTGGATAAGTAGCCAAATGCACTTTATTTGAGATTAAACAGGAAGTTGACAAGCTCCTGCCCGAGGGCCTTGTTACTTACATTTTTATAATGTCAGTAACTTACGTCATTATTATGATGTCCATCTGTTAAGGTTTGCGTGTCATGAGACTTAGAGCAATATACTGTACTGCAATATTACTGTTTTACTATAATTGTATTTATATACAATTATCCAACTTGAAACTTGTGTTCAACGGATTATTATACAAATACTATGGGTGTAAAACAACGTAGCACACTATTCATTTTATTGATATTTGTAATTATTACAATTATCGCCCAAACTTGAAACTATTGAAATCAACTGTTTTACTTATAAACTCTATGAACTCACCAACCTTTGTGTTGACACTTTTAACATGTTTATCTCAGGTCCATAATGAACAAGGATGGCGCGGAAGGGCACGAATACTGATAGAAGGCTAAAATCTTATTATCATTCAAAAACTTATTTAATTAACTGTAAAACTACTGGACCTCATTTTGTAAACTCTAATATTCGAAAGATAAAACTTTTAAAACGACCCAATTAGAGATCGTTTTCTATTATTATAACTGTTGTGCCGTCGAGTAACACACAGTTTGAATTTTGCTGCGTATCACGAAATTGGGGGTGTTACATTTAGCCAGTTACTATAAGTGATAAAAAAAAGTTTATGGTGAGTTTTGGGTACTTTCGGCAATATTTGCAGGTTTTCGGCAAGTTTGACCACCATTGATCGCCGTTGAGCACGGTTGACCTATTTGTTTGACCCAGTTACATAAATCGGCAAGGTTGGTGGCCTTGTAGCGCCTAGGAGGCGATTAATCGGCCTTGTAGATTTTTTTTTTGGCAATATTGATGTTAGTCATATTAGCACAAATTGAAAAGCACATTTGTCACTTTTGGCTTTTACCCTATAGACATAAGTTAGTAAATTACCACTATATAGTTTATATACTTGATACTATTAATTATAAAATCATATATGTGTCCATATATTAGATAAGCATTCCAAGTCGCTTTTAAAAATCGACAAAAAGTGATAGGCAAGGAAAGCTAATAAAATTTGGTTGAGTTTGAATTAATTTATATATATCGGGGTTGAAACCAACATTAAAGAAGTCGAGAGGCTAGAATGGATAAAAGTAATTAGATTGAGTTATGGACTTGTTAGCTTCTTACTCACGAGAATTTCTGTAATAATGAGTTTAAATACAACCATATTCTCCCATTCGATTAATTCAAAAACAAATTAAAACCTGAAAACCAAAAGAGTTTTCGTGAGGTAAGTTTTTCTTCCAAAATTTCGATTATATATTGGCTTAGTTTGTAATAATGTTACCTAAACTTTTGATTTAAAACAAGTAATAAGGTCGTCCTGAGGTGACAAACTTTTGATTTAAAACAAGTCAAAATAACAAGTTGATCTTAACTTCTAAGGATCATAATCCAAAACTCGATCTCACCTACGGATTATATTTTCTAATTTCAGAACAAAACGGAGATGAGGATTTCAAGAACGAAGATGACGATGTTAATTTTGCTATCACTTTGCCTAATTGCCGATATCAATGCATCATCTAATGGCGACAACTATTTCGTCTTTGCAAGGCTGAAAGAGCAGTAGGTTATAAACCAAATTGGTGTAAGTTGTGGCAGCAACGGTATTATTCGTGGATCACGTGGAACAAGCAGAGTAGGTACCAGTAAAAGTCGTCCAGTCGGAGGAGGAAGAGATATTTTTCCCCGGGGTGGTATGCATTAACTGTTGCGCAAAATATTCCTCACACTACTAAACAAACTGGTTTTTCCCACGGTAGAATCCGTGGGAAACCCCGTGGGTAAGGGCCCTTTTCCACGGATTTCACACGGAATCATTCCGTGTGTAAAACCCTTGTGGGTAAATATTTTCCCACTGATTTTCCCACCGAGCATTGACTTTTTTCCCACGGATATTACTGTGGATAATCCGTGGTTTTAATTTCCCACAACTTTCTCACAAACATTTTCCCACAGTTTCTGCATCCATTTTTTCATATATATCAGTGGTTTTTTTTGCCACAGATTTCCGACAAACATTTTCCCACTGATTTCCCACATTTTTAGCATCCATTTTTCACATAAATTAGTCGTTTTTTTGCCACAGATTTCCAACAATTCTTTCCCACAGTTTTCTCACTACAACCTACGACGGTTTTATCACAGATTTCCCACGGAAAAATAAATTTCCTCGAATAATTCTGTGGGAATTTTGTGATTAATTAGTGGGAAATATGTGGCTAAATTCCGTGGTATTTCGGATTTTTCAGAACCTGAAAATACGAAAAACCAATATTTGAAACAATAAAAGCAATTGACAAATTACCAAAATAAACAAATCCATTACCCAAAATGCATTAATGTGTCGCCCAATGCACATAAATTTGTAATCCAAAAGACATAAGTTAGTAAAGTGTTATCGGACGATGCACCATCGAAATTGTTTCCGACCTACTACAACCTAATAGTTCGAACACAAAAACTAAAGCCTAATGCTAAATCAAACTAGCTAGGTCCAGGATCCGATTCAGTAGGTCGCTCAGTTCGGGGAGGATAATTTTGAGCAAAAGACTCAAACCTATCATTGAGTGTTTTATGCCAAGCCAACGTGTCCGCTGCTCTTTGAGCCTCCGCAACTACCCTTTCATCTTCCATCTTTTTTTTCAAATCATCGTTTTGCTTTTTCAGAATTCGTATCTCCTGTTATATCCAATTACACATTACTTCATTAGAACAACAACAATAAGAGATGATAAGGTAAAAGCTACATCAACAGTCAAAACATCTTCAAAACAGAAGCGGGGCCAATGGGCATGTTGAAATATAATTCCAAACAAGTTTTTGTAACTACTGTGACAAAAATACTTATTTTACTTAATAACACAGAAGCGAAATTTTATATTTTTCATAGAAACCATACGGAAGTTTAACATACGAGTCACCGACAAACAAAAAAAAAATAATAAATAAATAAATAAAAAATAAAAATCTGCTTACATTCATAAGGAGCTAGGAGAACTAGATCAACAAAAGGACAAGAATGTTCTGTTTGTGTAAGTTCCTCTAAAGGCACGAAATTTTCGTATAATTTAATCTTGAATGTTTTTCCTCTACAAACGAGCTTTTGTTATACTACGATGTGTTTTCAGTATCCCAATTTGGTATGTTAGCAGTAGCTTCATTCACCATCTTTACAAGAGTTACCTGTATCATACATATAAAGAGAATCTGAGTGTGCATCTGTAGTTTTACTAGTGATAATTGGCTGGATGTAGAAGTGACTCATTTTTTTCTATGTCATGGACGAGAAAGAAACTATAGCAGAGATGGAAGGGGTTAGATGTGTCTAATGGGCTATTAGCTAACAGTGCTCAAGAAGTTAGATTTTCTAGTATTACTTGTTTTTGAATCTTATTATATGGTGTCTAACTGTCATTGAATTATCGATAAATCATAGAAAATTTCGTGTTGATATGCTTACCACACTTTCAGGAACACCAGGAGGAGGCAAAGGCAAATTTTTTGGCGGAGGTCCCTGTAGATGTGATCTCTTGTCGAATCGCCATTCTCCAATCTTTCCATTTGTTAGCTCACCCTACAATATCAACAACTTATCTATATGTCTATATCCCAGCAGAGAAAGACCAAACGGAGGTGGCAGCTTCAACTAATTTACTTATCAGCCAGTCAATTCAGGTTATGCTTCATCTCTAACAGGTCAAAGTGTCAAACGGGTAAAGTAGAAAAAAGCTTACTAAGGTAAGGCGAACGAAGGCCAGAGTGTACTTCTAATGCTTTAAATCTCATAAATCATTTTACTTTAGAATATATGTTATTATTTGAATTAAATTAGTTTTTGTAATCATATCTTACACAATAATTTTATATAAAACAGTTATGAAATATAACAAAAAAGTAATTTGGGCCAACCCAGGCAATTTTGACCTATACAATAAAAACTAACCATTTTGACCGGTTACCTAACCTGTCCTTTTTGCCACCTCTAACTAAAACTGACAATTTGAAGCGGAAGTTGTAAATATCCAGGCAGATGAATACGAGGGGAGAGGAGCAAATTACCTTCATGTTGTAGTCACATCCATAAGTGTAATGAATGATAAACCTTTTGCCTGTTTCCAAGTCCCATGGGGGCTGATAGAGTGATGTCAAAGTTATAAAAACACAATTAGTTCTATTATAATTTGTTAACTCAGACTTTTGATTAATCCAGAATTATCAGAAAATATGTTCATATACCTGGAGCATAAAATCTTTCCGAAGGATGTGCTGGACACCATGCAAAGCAGAGGCCACAGCATATGCATACCTGACACAAAATCAAAATCGATAAAGTCATAATGTTGACTAATCGAACAATACGCAAAGGGTCGAGTTTTCCTCTTAGAAAAATCAACTCACATTTCTAGCACCCATCCAAAAGTTTTATCAGTCTCAGGATCATCTTTCATTCTTAAAGAAACATTCATCCATGTGGGAGCAATTTTTTCGAGTAGATCCTGTATTAAGTAAGTTCAGTCATTCAGTACATTCTTTCAAAGTTACATGCCCTTCGATAGTTTAATAAAAAGATTGTTTAAAGATGTTTCAAAGGTATGTGAAGTCTATGAAAACAATTTTAATAGTACCTTTCTTATAATAACAGGAGAATTACCAATTGGATCAACATTAGTTACTGGCTCGCTCTCCTTAGGATAATATTTCCTGATAATCTTTTCATTTTCTTCAGGTTTAATGTAGAAAAATGGGAATCCAGCAGGAAATTCTCCACGAGCCAAATTAGGGAGTGGATTTACAAAAATGTGATCAGGCTCCGCCATCAATATATAACTGCAAAGGGCAAACAGTAATTAAACTTTGTTGAACAATACGTGATTAGGAATATTTAGAACCAGCATAAGAATGCTCACTCCTCTTCAATAGTAGCCCTCTCCAACCATTGCACAAAGGCCCACGGTCTATTTAAAACTATGTACCCCTGTGTACCAAATGAAATCCACGTTATAAAAGCAAAAGAATACAACTTTTATGTAAATTGTGATAAAAGCTATAATTTGCAAAAAATAAAATAAAATTGAAGGGTCATTTATCTGAGACAATGGAAACTTGGAGTGAGCACAAATAAGCATCCGTCAAGAGGAAAAAATAAAATAAAAATAATAAAAATAATTGCACGTCAAAGGACTAAACGACTAATTGATCAGAGCCACACTAAATCATATGAAACCTATATAGGCATGACATCCAAAAGTATACTACAAACACATAACCATCGAACCTAGAAATATATTGGGTGAAAGGCATATAGACATGATTTCAAGGAATGCCTGAACAACCTCAATATCATACCCGTATACCATGTTTGAAACTCTCATGAGTCCAACCCGACTCTACTCACAACAAATAAACAAATCTCAAACTCATACCGAGACCAAATCGGGTCGTATAGCTGTGACCCGACCCGAGAGCGACATAACAATAAACAACGCTACGTTTTCTTACCACACGAAATAACAACAAAAATCAAAACGTTTAAATCCGGTTTTTACATCATCAAACCAAAACACAAACAGAAACCTAAATGCTATTAACCGATACTTTCGCCAATCAATTATACACAAAGCAGATTGTTAGCAAAAAATAACTTTGAATGAAATAATAATTTACCTTTTAACAGCTGGTGGTGGTGGCTAGGTCGGCGACGGCAGTGGCACTGTGGTGGTCGGGGACGGCACTTAAACACAACAATAAATAAACAAAAATTAACAAAATACAAAAATAAACTAATAAAAATTAACAAAACATACATAAAAAAAAATTAAATGCATACCTTTTATAAAGATGAAAGAAAGGGGAAGATAGAAAGAAAGAAAGAAAGAGAGAAAAATTGAAATAGAGGAAGAGAAGGTGGTGCTAGTGTGGTGGAGCAGCCGGCGGTGGTGTGAGACGGGATGGAACAGCGGCGGTGGTGTGGTGGTTTTTGGTAGCAGATTAAATGAGAGGAAGATAGAAAGAGCAAATGAGATAAAGTGTTAAGTGTAGATCTGGGTTTTGGTAAGGAAAGCCAAATAAATGGCGGGCTTATTTGACTTTTGGTGAAATTTTTGGTAAATGAAAATTTTGTGGAGGATTTAATATAAATACTTTTATTTAATATATAATTAAAATTATAATTAAATACTTTTAAAAAATTAACTAATTTAATTTAATATAAATACTTTTATTTAATATATCATTAAAATTAAATACTTGTATAAAATTAATTAATTTAATTTAATATATATATTTTATTTAATATATAATTAAAATTAAAATTAAATAGTTTTAAAAAATTAACTAATTTAATTTATGGTTGTACACGAGATGTTTAGCGAATGATAGCACTTTTAAGCATTTGAGGTGTCCCAAAAGAATTCTTTTTGAAATTACTAAAAGAAACATTAGAAGATACTTAAAGAATATGTCTTGATCAACGAGATGTTTAGCGAATGATCCGAGATGATATGGTTCTACACCTGTAACACCCCAACCCGGCAAGGGTAGAAGTGTCACGAAAATGGTGACATATCAAAGGCAAGCATAACATACGACTTACATAATACAAATGGTTTACAATATTACAAAGGAAAAATATACCAAATCTACGTAGTCATACATAAATGAATACTAAAACTAAGGTATCATCTTCAAAAGCTAATCTCTCATCCCAAAGCAAACCCAAGCTCCTGGCTTCCTACTAAAACCTGCCGCAGGAAAAGAAATGCGGCTGAGCTTAAAAAGCCCAGTGAACAGATATATAGAGAACGGAAACAAAAGCAAATGAAAATGAACAGACATATCATAATAAATGAGATATAGGAAACGGAAATAAAGAGTAAGGTTTAGGACAGTCATCCACCACGAGCCCATATCATAACATATCTCATATCATATCATATCATATCTTCATAATCATATAGAGGGGAGACCTCTCAGATAATCAGATAATATGAGGGGTGTCCTCATTCTTCAAATGGAGTAGCTAGCTCCCATATTTTGTGAAAGGAGTGGATTGCACCCAGCCCCAGTCACCATATCATATCATATCAAAACATATCATATCAGAACATATCTAGGATGCATCCATACGCCCCCCAAACAAATCATATTGGCCATAACAAATCATAAAGCGCGCATAACATATCATAATGGGGACGGTGTGCAACATCACTCGAGCACACTAGAGTCATGCCATTGGTGCATCAATGACACGGCCATGTTACCTTCATGGCTAGGAAACATATTTTGGCTCGGGTATCAAACTGGGGTCAAAGGTCAAAGGATCATATCAAAGCAAAGGTTCATATGGTCATAATCATAGTCCAAATCTCAAGGTTCATATCAAAGGTTCATATGTCAAAGGTTCAAATGCCAAAGGTTCAAATCATAGGTTCAAATCAGAAATCAAGAGACCGAAGGCACCTTATTAAAAAGGGCAGAATATCTGTACCTTAACGAATACGCAAGCAAAAGAAATGAAAGTCAAATCAACTAGGAGATCACTCCTTCTTCAACCGATCTACAAATAATCATAAGTTCTCTTAAGTTTCATATCATCGAAAGGTTTCATGTTTGTTCTCATTTCATATTAGATAACCTTAAGTTATATCTTTCTCATATGCCAATTCAAAGTATTACCAAATGATCATATTCATAGTTCAATTATCACAACTTTAGGGATTAGTATGTAATTATCATAATTTAGGTTGTATTATGAAAGTATCCTCACGTTACAGATTTTACCAGTTAAGACCTTTGGTTTTAGCAAAATATCCATTTATACCCTTTAGGTTACACAGTAAACACATAGCACCCTTTAGTTTACAATTTAACCCTTTTATAACATCACACAGTTTTAAGTACGAATTTGTCAGGTTTTCCATAAATTATAAATCATATAAGAACTCAGTATTAAAATTCCCAAAAATTCCCAGAGATGCTCATATGTCTAAAGTATTTTACCAAATTTTTCCAGATTTTATTATGTAGTATAGGTATGTGCTAAAAATCCATTTTCTCAACTCGTCCAGATTTCTGAGTAATTTTACTATACGAAAAGTTATCAATTAGAAACCTTTAAGAAAAATTCACAAAAATCTAGTAAAATTCCAGGAAGTAGAATACATCTTATAGATTACCCAGTTAAAAGGACTCTTCCTAACTCAACACGGTTTGAAAATTAAAAATCAAAAACCCGGACTGATTTTCCAGACTCACAAATCCGACCAGACACATAATTTTCTAAAAATCAAAAAGTAACCTTCTAGGCCTCTAAAAATTACAAACTAAATTTTCCCAGGTAGCTATTTCAATGAACTTAGTTTTGGGATTTTAAAAAACTCAAAAACTCGATTCCATCATAAATTTACAGCCATTCAAAGTCGACCAAAAATCTCACTCAGAATCAGACATCACAGCAACTTAACCAATTTAGGGTTTTTAATATCCAAATCATAAGTTTTTCACTCCAAACGATTTTGGTTGAGTCCATAACATATTTTGGTCATTCTATAATATATTTAACATAATCACAACTAATTATTTCACCACAAATATGCAGCCAATTCATATATACGATTTTAGGGTTTGTAAATTTTATGATTTCATGTGATTGTTTTGTGCATATATTCGATTAGAACCAAAAGAAAAAAAACAAGAATTATTGATTGAACATAGAGGGTGATACAATACCCTCGTAGCGTGATCGAAGAACACAAGAACACAAGATTAATCACCACACGAATCACCAATTCCTCCTCTCTTCTTCTTGATCGCACGAACAGCCCACAAACCGAAGAAAGAACATGGTTTTTGTTAGTTTTTGATGCGTAAAATTCGTATGGAATCATCATAGATGTTAGGGACTTACCTTGTGATGATTAAACAAGAGTTAGAACAAGATTTCGAAGCTTCTTGGATAGGATTTGAGGCGTGGCAGCAGCAAGGTTGAAGACAGCCGATTGTTTGTTTTTTTGTTTAGGGTTTCTTTGCTTTCCAAATTGAAGATCGGTATTTGATAAAAGGAGGAACCGACAATTGTGTTTTAAGGTAATTTAGGAATGATTAAATCACATTAAAAGGCTTAACATACATAGTGAAATCATGCATTTGGCCTTGATTATGGCCTGGGGGGCGGCACCATACATAGGTTCTCTTTTTTTTTTTTTTTTTTTTTTTTTTTTTTTTTTTTTGTACAACTTATAACATAAGTTTTTTTTTTTTTTTTTTTTTTTGATTTGCTTAAATATTGGAAGCTTAGAATATACATATGTTACTTATGTGATCTTTCGTAGGTTCTCAAAATTTTAATTTCGAGGGTATTTTTGTCTTTTCATCTTATGTTAATTTGCGGGTTTTACACGAGATGTTTAATGAATGAGACGAGATGATATGGTTCTACACGAGATGTTTAACGAATGAGACGAGATGACATGGTTCTACACGAGATGTTAAACGAATGAGCCAAGCAATTATGGAACTCGCGCTCAACAACAAAGTTCCAGCTTATCTTATTCTAGTTTGAAAGTTGCAATTCCTAACTATGGGCCAATGGTTAACAACAATGTCTCACCAGGCGTAAAGCAGTTTATTAACTCGCCTGTTTCGTTTAACGAATGAGCCGAGTTGACATGGTTCTACATGAGATGTTTAACGAATGAGCTGAGATGACATGCTTCTAAATGAGATGTTTAACGAATGAGCCGAGATGATATGGTTCTACACGAGATGTTTAGCGAATGATCCAAGATGGTATGGTTCTACACGAGATGTTAAACAAATGAGCTGAGATGATATGGTTCTACACGAGATGTTCAGCGAATGATCCGAGATGGTATGGTTCTACACGAGATGTTTAACGAATTATCCGAGATGATATGGTTCTACACGAGATATTTAACGAATGAGCCGAGATGATATGGTTCTACACGATATGTTTAACGAATGAACCGAGATGATATGGTTCTACACGATATGTTTAACAAAGACTTTGATAGCACTTTTAAGCATTTGAGGTGTACCAAAAGAATTCTTTTTGAAATTAAGAAAAGAAACATTCGAAGATACTCAAAGAGTATGTCTTGATCAACGAGATATTAAACGAATGAGCCGAGTTGACATGGTTCTACATGAGATGTTAAGCGAATGATCCGAGATGGTATGGTTCTACACGAGATGTTTAGCGAATGAGCCGAGATGGTATGGTTCTACACGAGATGTTTAACGAATGATCCGAGATGGTATGGTTCTACGCGAGATGTTTAACGAATGATCCGAGATGATATGGTTCTACACGAGATGTTTAACGAATGATCCGAGATGATATGGTTCTACACGAGATGTTTAACGAATGAGACGAGATGACATGGTTCTAAACGAGATGTTAAACGAATGAGCCAAGCAGTTATGGAACTTGCCCTCAACAACAAAGTTCCAGCTTATCTTGTTCTAGTTTGAAAGATGCAATTCCTAATTATGGGCCAAGGGTTAACAACAATGTCTCACCAGGCGTAAAGCAGTTTATTAACTCGCCTGTTTCGTTTAGCGAATGATCCGAGATGATATGGTTCTACATGAGATGTTAAGCGAATGATCCGAGATGATATGGTTCTACAAGAGATGTTAAACGAATGAGCCGAGATGGTATGGTTCTACATGAGATGTTTAGCAAATGATCCGAGATGGTATGGTTCTACACGAGATGTTTAACGAATTATCCGAGATGATATGGTTCTACACGAGATGTTTAATGAATGATCCGAGATGATATGGTTCTACACGAGATGTTTAACGAATGAGACGAGATGACATGGTTCTACACGAGATGTTAAACGAATGAGCCAAGCAATTATGGAACTCGCGCTCAACAACAAAGTTCCAGCTTATCTTATTCTAGTTTGAAAGTTGCAATTTCTAACTATGGGCCAATGGTTAACAACAATGTCTCACCAGGCGTAAAGCAGTTTATTAACTCGCCTGTTTCGTTTAACGAATGAGCCGAGTTGACATGGTTCTACATGAGATGTTTAACGAATGAGCCGAGATAAAATGGTTCTACATGAGATGTTTAACGAATGAGCCGAGATGATATGGTTCTACACGAGATGTTTAGCGAATGATCCGAGATGGTATGGTTCTACACGAGATGTTAAACGAATGAGCTGAGATGATATGGTTCTACACGAGATGTTTAGCGAATGATCCGAGATGGTATGGTTCTACACGAGATGTTTAACGAATTATCCGAGATGATATGGTTCTACACGAGATATTTAACGAATGAGCCGAGATGATATGGTTCTACAAAATATGTTTAACGAATGAGCCGAGATGATATGGTTCTACACGATATGTTTAACAAAGACTTTGATAGCACTTTTAAGCATTTGAGGTGTCCCAAAAGAATTCTTTTTGAAATTACGAAAAGAAACATTAGAAGATACTCAAAGAGTATGTCTTGATCAACGAGATGTTAAACGAATGAGCCGAGTTGACATGGTTCTACATGAGATGTTAAGCGAATGATCCGAGATGGTATGGTTCTACACGAGATGTTTAGCGAATGAGCCGAGATGGTATGGTTCTACACGAGATGTTTAACGAATGATCCGAGATGGTATGGTTCTACACGAGATGTTTAACGAATGATCCGAGATGATATGGTTCTACACGAGATGTTTAACGAATGATCCGAGATGATATGGTTCTACACGAGATGTTTAACGAATGAGACGAGATGACATGGTTCTAAACGAGATGTTAAACGAATGAGCCAAGCAGTTATGGAACTTGCCCTCAACAACAAAGTTCCAGCTTATCTTGTTCTAGTTTGAAAGATGCAATTCCTAATTATGGGCCAAGGGTTAACAACAATGTCTCACCAGGCGTAAAGCAGTTTATTAACTCGCCTGTTTCGTTTAGCGAATGATCCGAGATGATATGGTTCTACATGAGATGTTAAGCGAATGATCCGAGATGATATGGTTCTACAAGAGATGTTAAACGAATGAGCCGAGATGGTATGGTTCTACACGAGATGTTTAGCTGTTAGGAATATAAATATTCATATGAAGGTTCTATCACCCCGAGCATCTAATTAGCATTTATATAGCTCGTAGGCTTATATATATTCGTTTAGTATTATTAGTAATATTAGTTTTATTAGATTAGTCGTATCTATATTTGTGGAGTGGGTCTGGGCTTTCCCCACTGTCAGCTCACTCCACAGCCCACTAGGGGCACCAATATGTAGAAGTATAAATACCCCTTCCCACACTTGGGAAGGGTTGGAACTCTTGTCACATTGAATCTAACATTACCAGATTTTCTCTCAAAGAGTCTCCCACTCTCTCTCTCTAACATCTCACTAACTCACCATGGAAATCTTGATCTTTCATGAACCAAGACCACCCGAATAGATCCACACAATCAAGAAGGTTATTTCCTACAATTGGTATCAAGAGCCATGGTTAGGTCCGGATTGATTGTGTGTTGGTTTTATTTCTTTGGGGTTCGAATCATCCTTACTAAACTGCCTTGCTCATCTGCTTTTCGTATGTCATCATTTGCATGTTTTGTGTTTTTTTTTGTATTGGGCTTCACTGGTCTAGTATGAATTTCATAAGTCCATATGGGTGTTAGTCTTGTGACTTTTGCAAATGTGTCTAACAATAATCTCTTTTGTGCTATCATTCGGTGGTAATATTTTTTTTGGTCGCTTAATATTTTTTTGGGGCTTTGATTGTTTTATCATTATGCGGCTTCATGTTTTATTACTAGAGCCTTGAATGTTTTATCTTCTCACTGGCTGAATGTTTTAAGATAAAGATGTTTGTGTTGGACTAGAACCTTGAATGGTCACGTTGTGCTTATTTTGGATGTGTTGTGAAGATTGTACTCTTCTAATCTGGGTTCATTCAAGTTTTTATGATGGAGTTCTTGTATGCTGTTTGTGTCAAATGTGGTCAAGTGTGGGTATATCTAATTGTTAGTTTATGCTTATGTGTGGTCAAGACTGCTGCTGGTGTTTAAAGATGTTCTTGAATGCGGTTTGTATGAAAGAGATAAACACAGATCCGTTTTTTAAGGAAAGTACGAAAGTGACAGCTTTGACCGGTCAAAGTTGCAATTTGTTTCCAATGCGGTTTGTCTGCTTGTTTAACTTGGTTTGTCTATTTGTCATGAACTCGGTTTGTGTATATAAAGTATACTCGGTTTGTCTGTTTAACCACGGACTCGATTTGTCTGTTTAACCACGGACTCGGTTTGTCTGATTAACCACGAACTCGGTTTGTCTGTCACTAGGTATAACGGTCAAACTATCTACTTTGGTCAACAAGTTATCAAATGTCAAAATGAAAGATTAAAAGGAGAGAAGCAGTTAAGCAGACCCAGACCAAACAAACACAACTTCATTCGAAACAACAAATCCAATTATTTACAACCACTGACTTCACAATCATCAACACCATAGTCTACATCATTAACAAAAACAAATCCAACAACTAATCCCATCCTCATGGTTCATCACCTAAACTCTACGACTCGAACAGAATGGTTAAACAATCAGACGATCTTAGCCATTTTTTTTCGTGTGTCAATAAATAGTATTCAGCTTTCAAAGCTCAATAAACACGAAAAATTTATCATCATTGATCCTTAAACTCAAACGAAATGAACAAACATATAAAGAAAGCATCTCATCATCGATCAATTTTTTATTGAAAGCTAAGCCTCATTCGTTCTATATCCGACACAAAAGAGAAATTAGATAACAACTGTGTTATCCACTTCTCTTCGTTCGTTCATAAACAGAATCAATAACGAAAAATGATACTCATTCACACCTACCCGAGACATGTTATCAGATCTTGAAACGTTAAACTTGAGTCTTTCGGTACACCATGAAGAAAGAAGTGCTCGTTTTGGCTCTTGTATGGTCTTGTTCGTGTAACAAAATCATTTAAGGTGTGTGCTTTGATTGTCAGTCGTATCGTTAAAGAGATATTAGGGCGGATTGTTTGATGTTTATGATTAGGAGTGTTGGTGACTGCAGAGAAAAATTATGAAAGGGGGCGGATTTATTAGATGATATTAGGGATTTGATGTGATTAGGGTTTGATAGAGATAGGATGAGGATGGGGGCGGTATGTTTGATGTGGGTGTATTAGGGTTATGTTAAGTGTGTTTTAGCTTATTAATACCCGAATGAGTAGGTTAAACGAGTTCTTTGGGCTTTTGGTTTAAATTAGATTGGATTGGGCTTCTACCGAATTTATCCTTGGCCCAAATTATTGTGAACTGAGTGTGCTAGCTTGATAACACACGGACGTTCCCCTATTTTTTGACCAATTACTCGTGGACTAGCCAATGTATTATCTTTCTGTGTGCCGTGGATAATTTACACATGAGCGTAATTTTGTTGGTTTAGTTCTTAGTTTTGGTGAATATGGTTGGATTGTTATCCCAAGTACGAATTGTGTGGGCATTGTTTGGCAAAGTACCTCGAGTAATAAGTCTGGACCACGGTTACAATGATGCTTCGTTATCCGTAATTGGGTATTATTCTGGGATTGGTTTTCTGGATATAACTACGGGATGCCATTATCGGATTCGTGTAAAACGTCACGACTTGTATTTGGGTTCTTGAATGTCAATGTGATTACAGAGTTGTGGATTTGGCTGCATTGTCTTATTGGTGCCTACGACTAGAGTGAGCCTGCAATTTGATCTTTGCAATTTGAGTTACATTTGACTAATTGCGATTTGGTTGATTGCAACTTGACAAGTTGCTACTTGACTTGTTGCGACTTGACTGATTGCGATTTGACCAGTTGCGATTGGACGTTGCGAGTTGATTCTTGCGATTTGACTAATTGTGACTTGGTTGATTGCAATCTGACTTGTTGCAATTTGACAATCTGTGACTCGACTTGTTGCGATCTGATCAAGTTGTGATTTGACTTCTGTGACTTGAATTTCGAAGATTGGTATTGCACCTTACTCTTGGGTATTCTGGTTGATTTCACGGTTTCTCTTGTAGTTTTTAGAAAATCCCGCGAAAGATTCGATTTCTCGGTTTAAATCTCAAGAGCTGTAAAATCCCGTGAAATTAATTTTTGGACAAGTAGGCTGGACTTGGATTTAGACATAATTAAAATTACGGGGTTTGACTATTTTTTTTGGGATAAGTTTGTGCTTCAAGATCAGCAGGAATTGGGTAATTATGGTAACTTGGTTGGTTTGTTAATTCACGGGTTGGTGTACTTAGTGTCACAAGCATCTCGGGGTGGATGGATGCATGATGTTTGTTGACCCTTGCTCAAGCGTATTTAAGGTGATTAGACCTGGATGTTCAAGAAGTGGATATATACAATAAAGGATGGAAGGTTGGGTATATATCACTACCTATATTTAAAGGAGTTACGTTGTTGTGCTCAATATAGGTTCTAAATCACAATTTGCAATTTAAGGTGATTAGACTTGGATGTTCATGAAGTGGATATATACAATTAAGGATGGAAGGTTGGGTATATATCACTACCTATATTTAAAGGAGTTACGTTGTTGTGCTCAATATAGGTTCTAATTCATAATTTAGTGCAAGTTTAAGTCACGGACTTGTTCTTTATCAAGCTTCATCAAGTGATTGTTGTTTCTCAAGCTTCTAATGGGATTGTTGTTCAAGATCTTCTCAAGAGGTAGTCAGGCTTAAAGACAAGAGGTGATTTGTTTGGAGACATGTTTTAACCTTTTACTCACTTTAAAGTCATATGCATTTCATCAAGCGGTTTTGGCATATTACGAGCTTCAATGAATTGTTAATCTACTAAACCATTGATGATGAGGAAAGCAAGGGGTTACTACAAGAGAGTCTTAATCACCATCTTC
The DNA here is from genome assembly GCA_021014915.2 of Artemisia tridentata subsp. tridentata. Classification (NCBI taxonomy): domain Eukaryota; kingdom Viridiplantae; phylum Streptophyta; class Magnoliopsida; order Asterales; family Asteraceae; genus Artemisia; species Artemisia tridentata. The sequence continues at coordinate 143,051,061 of CP139504.1, read as the reverse complement.
GTTGCAGTAGTTTCATTTGTCTCTTTCCATGTTTTGTGCCTGACAAATTCACAAACATCACGGACTCTCAGCTTTGGCAAAAAGGTCATTTCATGTCCTTTTTGAGGGGGAGAATTATCGCAAGTTTCCTAGAAGTTCCGTCTCCAGCGATGTGAATTTTAGCGGTTCCGGTTGCAGCGGGTCAGATCGTATCGGGTCAGTCTCCAGCGGTTTGAATCTTAGCAGTGTCGGTTACAGCGGGTCAGATCGTAGCGATTCAGGATTCAGTGGTTCAGTCTACAGCAGTTTGAAGCTTACTGTTGTGCAGTTAGTTCTTGAATTTATTTCTCAGATAAATCTCAAGAACTGTAAAATCCTGTACACATTACGACATCTATTTCGCATCCAAGTAGCTGGATCAGACAGCTTTGTTTGATAGGACTGACTATGAGTCATGGGCACTTCTAAGAATTTGCGCATGTTTCTTCTCTTTTTGGCTAGTCAACAGCACAAGATGATCACGAAGTTAATCAGGTATTCTTTATTTGTGATTGAAGTCGAATTTCACGAAGGCGTCTACTTATTTTATCTTGAAGTCGGGGTTGGTTGGATGCATGACCTTCAATGATAACTTGCTCGTTAAAATTTTAAGTTGAAGACTTGGGTTATCTAGTTACCAGCAGTCGGGGTAACTATCACTTAAGAGTCATGGGAGTACTCAGTGTCACACGTCAATGACGATGTCGATAATCGCAAGAGGTGTTAATGTCTCATACTTTGGTTAGGTATGGAGCTCTTAGAGATTTGCTTGGAGCATTAATTCTCAACACCGTTCTTCCAACATTAGTGCAAGCTTAAGTAACAAATTTGGGGTCTTCTACTTCAGTTTTCAGTATTGGTATATCGGGTTCTCTTCATCGTGTGGTCACTAATCTATGTTCAAGGTTGGTTAGTTGGCCAAAGGTTTTAAAAAGTTGAGATGTGATCTGTAATTCTCACAAGATATTCTTAACCCAAACTGATGTTCTCCAAATCCAAATCAGTCATGCCACATTCAATCGGGTACTGTCTCACGGTTTCTTCTTGGTTTTGTAAAATCCCGCGAAAGAACTTATTTCTCGGTTTAAACCATAGAGTTGTAAAATTCCGTGATGATGGGCTATGCGCTCTTGACCAGGATCGGGTTAAAACCATTATCAAAGTTCAGTCGACACATCACAAAGGGCTAGATTTGGGCATTAACCACAAGAAGTGACTACGGCGTTAATTCATTATTATTTATTTGAGGCTGAAGTGAAATTTCATGGGTGAGTGTACTTAGCATCTGAAGATATCGGGGAGGTTGGATGAAGATTCTTCGAGATCCTTGGTCGAGCATTCAATACAATGACGAGGACTTGGATATCTAGTTATTTTGTCTTTCTCTCTATTACAAAATAACTATCACTTTAAGGAGTCACGTTGAAGTGCTCAGTGTCACACGAAGTTGTAGATATCCAAGAGGTGATGTGCGTCTTATACTCGATGGTTGGTTGGTTGAAGAGTATAGAGTACTTAGGGATTCGATGTTGCACGAAGTCTCTACACCGCTCTTTGTCACGCATTAGTACAAGTTTAAGTCACAAGTTCGGGTTATATTACTTCAGTATCAAGTTCATCATATTGGGTTTTTCTCCATCAGTGGTCACGACATCAAGCCGACAGAATGATAATGGGGTTGGTAACGAGTTAGATGAGAGAAGAAGTAAAGAGAGAGATATGACGTCTGTACAAGTCAGTGCAGGCCTCGTTCTTCATCAGTATGACGTTTGAACACAGCAGTTCAAGCCTCGTTCTTCATCAAATGACGTCTGTACACATCAGTGCAGGCCTCGTTCTTCATCATATGACGTCTGTACAAGTCAGTGCAGGCCTCGTTCTTCATCATTATGACGTCTGTACAAGTCAGTGCAGGCCTCGCTCTTCAACATGATGACGTCTGAATACATCAGTTCAGGCCTCGTTCATCAAAGAAAAGAAAAGTGTACGCTTGAGTGCACTTTATCTTCAAAAGAAGAGGAGTCTTCTTATTTATGGCCATTCTCATCAACAAGTTTCATGCTCTTTCCGTGCTTATTCAGTCTTCAAGTGGATCGGCGCACATTGGAGTATATTCTTATTCACTTGTTCAACCAAAAATTGCAGTTGACAAGCATATGCAATTTTTGAGGGGGGGAAAGGGTGAATAAACAACATGTCAGTCGTCAAGAACCGTCAAGAGGAGCTACTTACCGTTGATGGTATTCATATTCACTAGTTCAATCATCAAAAATTGCAGTTGGAAGGCATATGCAATTTTTGAGGGGGGGAAAGGGTGAATATGATTCAACATGTTGGTTGATGATTGAGAAATGGTCATACGACTCCTGAATACGTCAGTTCAGGAGTCGTGCAAACCATGTTTCTCCAACGCTACTTCTTCCGTCTATTAAGGTGTTGAAGAACATGGTCATGGAATGCTAATCTACATATTCTCACGGGCTGGTTCAATCAGCAACAAAGGGTTTCTAGTCAATGCTTCATGCATACGTCATCAGGCTACATGTACACATCATGATGATGATTCCGATTAATCGTAACCATCATGGGGGAGAGAAATGTGTACACCAAGGACGCACAACAGGTTCACGTGATCAGGGCTTAATATCCAGGATGGATAAATACTGTAGATGATCAGTGGTTCAACTTGTTACCTTGGTATTATCGTTTCACTGCTACGTTATGTGCTGATTAATCGTAACCATCAGGGGAGAGAGAATGTGTACATCAAGGACGCACAACAGGTTCACGTGATCAGGGCTTAATATCCAAATATGGATACATTCTATAGATGATCAGTGGTTCAACTTGTTACTTTGGTGTTATACTAAAGACTGAAGAAGGTCGAGTCGTCAGTCTATTCTTCATTCTCTGTTGGGAGTTATCTTCTCATGTGTATGCTGCGGGCTGATGGGTTACATGTAAGGTTACTGGAAGGCATTTGGTGAGATAAAGATGATTGGTATTCTGTTCCTCCACATTGGGCAATCTTGAAGAAGGTCAAGTCTTCAGTCTTCTCCACAGTCAAAAAATGTTGAGCTCTTTTCTTACAACTTGATTTTTAACTTAATCCCATGACAGTTCTTGTTTGATGAGTTGTGGAGTTAAGTTAGGGTCAAGTTGTTCTGTAGTTTAAGGTTTGGTTCAACTTGATTTTAACCTAATCTCATGACAGTTCTTGTTTGATGAGTTGTGAGGTTAAGCTGAAATCAAGTTGTTTCTGGGCTTAAATTTGTGGTTTAACTTAACCTCATGACAGTTCTTGTTTGATGAGTTATGAGGTTAAGCTAGATTTCAATTGAGGCTCAACTTAAACTACCGAAAAGTTGCCTAAGGTTTTTGACGAAGTCACTCTAGGACGGGAGTGTTAGAAGATTAAAGACGGCATGCATTTGGTTATCAAAAGACTTCTTCATATTATGGGCGTTCATCCAAAGTCTTCTTCCAATTATGGGTGTTCGTCAGAGGTTGTCAGATTGGGGGAGAGCACTAATTAGGGGAGAGTGTTGAGCCAGAATCATTCCCTGATTGAAAGTGCTCACATTGCTCTTCAGCAAGTCAAGTGATGAATGCGGAGAAGATTCAGAATGCTGAGGAGTAATGATTTCTGGTTCGTATCCTTGTATATATATACTTGTTCATATCTTATACCTGCTTGTAAATAGTTATATAGAAATCTTGCTAATTGTAAATAGAGAAACGTAAAACCAGAAAAACCATAAAAATTTAAAAATAGAAAATACCAAAAATAGTTTCACCTAGGCATGTCTTCTGTTTATCGATAACATTTACGGACTTAGAAATGTCATTCAATAATGGCACGGGTCTTTAAATGAAGCTCGAGCAGAAGTTAAAATGGATTGTTAAAACATGTCTAAATGGCTTGCTATTACTTTAGATAGCAACCCGCGCTTCATATTGGGGAAAGCACGTCGCCAAAAAGACGGCTGTTCCTCCAACTGGGTGATGTTCACCTGGGCATGGATTACTTCATATCCATGTTTCCTGATTTGATGTACGTTTCAGTGCATCATTTCTTGTAAAAGAAGAGAAGTCTTCTTTGTATACAAATAGTTTTCATTCTATGATTCTTCTGAAAATTATTTGTAAGACACTTGGTGAATATGTGTTGTATGAAATTTGTTTATACTTGGATTATGCATAAAATTTGTCACTCAATCAACGACGACAAAACCTCATGACAGTTCTTGTTTGATGAGTTGTGGGGTTAAGCGTGATTTTAGTTGAGGTTCAACTAGAATACGGGTCATTGATTGAGGGGGAGAGTGAATTCAAATTTTATATCATCAAACGGATTTATTGGTTAAATCATAATTGTTAGAAATGGTTTTGTAGTTAATGGGGAATTAGTTGAAGAGGATCTTGCTTAAATATATCAAATGACCAAGTGTGTTAGTTGCTAGAAAGTTTAGGACATTATGTGCAATTTGCTTATAGTTTCCTAGCTTCATGTATCTAGAAGGTTCATTTGTGTTACTTTGGAATCCTCGTATAATCCCCAAAATGCTTTAAGACTCAAAACCTAAAAGATGTTAGAAAACCAGTTGTGTTTGATGTTTTTGAATACTCCACTGGCAGTTGTATGATCTAAATGAATGAGTTTCAAATGTTGTTTGTCTCTGCTGCTTAATGGTTGTTGATATTGTGCATATGTTCTCAGGATTCGCTTAGGTAGATTGCTATTATGTTAGAATCATGTTCCTAAAGATCCTGAATTGAATATTGAAATCCGTGTGAATTGCCATGTTCATGATTGCTATTTGCTCTTCATGCTAGATAGTGGTTTGATGTAGTTCCTGATTATGGTTTGATTATAAGATGAACTTGGTTTTTATAATGTGGCAAGCTGCTGAAGGGTAGCTATTAAGGCATAGTGTATCTGTATGTATGCATATCTGTGTTGATAGTCTTATGCAGATTCCATAGCCAGAATGAATGTGCCAGTTCCCATTCTAACCATTTGATCAGACGTTCAAACTCTATTGATTGGCTCGAAATTCACCACGACAACAACATCGGCAGCAACAACAACAACAACACCTTCACCTCCACCACCATCATTTCAACAAAGAAGTACTTACTCAGATCTCGCCAAGAGGGGATTGACAATACTTGAGAAGATTTGTTGGTGGATGGATAATCGATGTTGACCACTGACTTACTCAGAAAAGCGGATAATTACATCGTCTGCACAAAAAGGTCAATATTGTTTGTGTCATAAATGTTATCTTGTGCAAAATGAGCAGTGAATCTCCCTCTTAGATTAAGGGGGAGCAAAGTATGTTTCATCATCAGAACATGTTAAACCTGACCACATTTTCTCCCATGTTTTTCTAAATTATTTAAATCAATTGGGATCACAAATCTCAAAAGGTTTGAAATTTTTGATCGGGGGAGAGAATGTGATTTAAATATGAAACCTGATGAAAATGTGATGTTTTGGATTTAAGTGTAAGCTCTCCCATATGTGCTAAACTCTTTTGTACACCAAAGCACATATTGAGGGGGAGCAAAATGTTTTGGATGTGTAAGTAAGCTCTCCAGTAAGTGCTAAACTCTTTTGTATACCAATGCACTTATTGAGGGGGAGCAAAGGATTTGGCATGCATCTTATGTGAGCAAGGCTCAGACTTCACCAATGAATTGACGATAGCTAAAGTCAGTAGTCGAAAGGACATGTCCTGGACGGGTAATAACTTCAAGCCAGTTTATCTGGTGATGTAAGCGTGTCTCGCAAAGGACGTGTCTGAGTAGAATGTACCGATTTCGAGCGATCTTCCTTGAATGTGATCTGGACGGGTAATAATTTCAAGCTAGTTTACTAGTGATGTAAGCGTGTCTCGCGATGATCATGTTCTTGGAAAATCAATCAATTCAAAAGTGCGAGCTTCACCTGACATGTGCAAATTTATAAAACAATCATTCGAGCACATGTTGAGGGGGAGCATTTGAAAAATATAAAACTCTCAAGTGTTTGCAAAAATGTGTTTCAGAATCATGAACACTTTGAGAGATTTTTCAGAGATTTGGTTTGGCAATTGTGGAAGAACACACAAAGACCGACCATTGTATTTTATATAATGGAGTTATAAGGATGATAAGGTTAGGTACAAGTTCCCACGATCCCGCCAGAGCCGGAGGGATCTACCCAGGGACAATCCACTAGTTAGTGTAGAAGTCCTTAGGTATGATTAAAAAGGAGAAAAGTGAATGAGGGAATAGTGCCGACTGAAATGGAGCTAAGACTGGAATAAACCCAACAAGGTGTTAGTTATGAAGTCTCGGTAAGCACTGAAGGGGTTGAAGAATGAAAAAGAATTGTAAAGAGAAAGGGTGAAAAGAATTAGCCCTCCTTACAACTTAGGCAGAAACCGGGTCAATACATATGCTGTCAGAATCACTTAGTTGATTGCTGGCATTGAAGAAAAAGTATCATGGACCCAGTGATACGCTGCACAACCCTCCCTAGCCACTCAAGGTCCCTCAAAGGATTCTTGTTTCAATTGTCACGGAGTTCAATACATTCCTATCGTCTCTCTCACTCCGAGTTAGATGATATTGAATAGGTGGCAGTCCTCTCCAGCCTCCGCTCACTAAATCAAAACGCACTATCGAGTCTAGAGCCACGAGATGCATAATAAGATCTCTTAGGGACACGAATTACTTCTACATTGGTAGTTCAACATTAAGAACACCAGATGTAAACTTATGAGTCCTACGCAGATCTTAGCAATCTGCCAGAACATTTATGAGAGAATTTACAAATGTAATTCTCAATGATTGAATGGAAATTCCTGCCAGGGTCAACATCAAGCAGCCCTGAAAGCAGGTCACTTCGGTAGTTCTTTATGGATTACGCTTAGTGGTCGCGGCGGTTTCTAACGGTCTACAGTCGTGGAGTGATCTCCAGCGACTCACCTAATCGTTGATGTGCTACGGTTCGATCTTAAAAAGCCCTCTGTGGGTTTTCGATTAGGAACGGTCTTGGTAAGGATTAGAGAGAGTTTTCACACTATGCTGTTAACAATCTCGAAGTCCGAACTTGTAAGTACCGGACGTTTTATTGCTAACTGTCGTATGCAGGAACATCTGGCGGTTGATGCTGATTGCTGCTGCAGCTGTTTGCGGTTGTAGCTGATTGAGGTTGCAGCTGAATGCGGTTGTAGCTGGTTGCAGTAAAGATGCCAATCCTCTACCACATGTTCACACTACATCATCATTGTAACTCAAGAATGTCATGATCAACCGAAAAGACCTTTTACACGGCTTCTGCAAACTCTGATGCTAAAGATCATGACACCAAATAGTGTGAGCATGTCGGCTCAAAGATATATACATCACATGGAAACATACTCCTGAAAGATGACTTGGAAACAAATGTTGGATGATAAAGTCGAAGAATACTCAAAGATCATCCAAGACAAAGAAAGGTCATCACAAGATCACTGCTGAAAGCACAAAGATACAAGACTTTGAAGAATCAAAGACTACGAGCTATAAAGACAAGTTCAGAAGAAAGAATGCTAGAATTCAAATTATTATTTCCGGGGTGACCTCCCTTAGGGGGAGATTGTTAGGAATATAAATATTCATATGAAGGTTCTGTCACCCCGAGCATCTAATTAGCATTTATATAGCTCGTAGGCTTATATATATTCGTTTAGTATTATTAGTAATATTAGTTTTATTAGATTAGTCGTATCTATATTTGTGGAGTGGGTCGGGGCTTTCCCCACTGTCAGCTCACTCCACAGCCCACTAGGGGCACCAATATGTAGAAGTATAAATACCCCTTCCCACACTTGGGAAGGGTTGGAACTCTTGTCACATTGAATCTAACATTACCAGATTTTCTCTCAAAGAGTCTCCCACTCTCTCTCTCTAACATCTCACTAACTCACCATGGAAATCTTGATCTTTCATGAACCAAGACCACCCGAATAGATCCACACAATCAAGAAGGTTATTTCCTACATTAGCAAATGATCCGAGATGGTATGGTTCTACACGAGATGTTTAACGAATTATCCGAGATGATATGGTTCTACACGAGATGTTTAATGAATGATCCGAGATGATATGGTTCTACACGAGATGTTTAACGAATGAGACGAGATGATATGGTTCTACACGAGATGTTAAACGAATTAGCCAAGCAATTATGGAACTCGCGCTCAACAAAAAAGTTCCAGCTTATCTTATTCTAGTTTGAAAGTTGCAATTCCTAACTATGGGCCAATGGTTAACAACAATGTCTCACCAGGCGTAAAGCAGTTTATTAACTCGCCTGTTTCGTTTAATGAATGAGCCGAGTTGACATGGTTCTACATGAGATGTTTAACGAATGAGCCGAGATAACATGGTTCTACACGAGATGTTTAACGAATGAGCCGAGATGATATGGTTCTACACGAGATGTTTAACGAATGAGCCGAGATGATATGGTTCTACACGAGATGTTAAACGAATGAGCCGAGATGTTTTGAGGATAAAAGTGTATAATATGTTTGGGAATAAAATCCTGTCGACATGTCGTCGGCGTCATAAAGGCGGGAAAAAACCCAGCCCAACTGTTCGCTATTATTCACACGCGGGGAAAGTTAAAATTTTGACCCTAAGTAAATACCGACGACATGTCGTCGGTAAAATAACAGTAACGGCAAAATAATTTTTAATCAATCGCTAATCACACGCTAATCACAATTATTTTTTTGTTTATATGGTGCCGACGCCATGTCGTCGACATAATATTGGCGGGTCAAACTCCCGCCCAAGTTTTCACCAGGTTTTGAAACGTCAAACGTTGGTATAATTATACTGACGACATGTCGTCGGTATTTTATTATCAAAACAATTCAACGCAAGCTTGGCTTGGTCAAGCATGTTTTTTGTCATTTAGTGTTTGATGCCGACGACATTATATCGTCGGCGTGGTCTTCGTCGCCCATTCTATGTTTTCTTGTAGTGATAGTTACACGTTCACGCATGTACATGTCCGTATACCTACATACAAAACATCTATATACACACAGAAGATCATAAACGGGCATACGGAACATATACGTGTAGATATCCACAGATATACAATGATTTGTTACACATATATGTTATACCTAAACTTAGACATACACTTGTGATACTAGCATAAATAGTTACATTAATAAACAATCACATAAAATATTAAACTACAAACACATATGAAGCCATACTAAGTAATGTGGGAGTGTGTAAGCATACACAAACATCAAAACGGTATTTTTGTGGGAAATTCGTGGGTATTTACACACATATTTCCCACGGATTTAACACATTTGTGGATAATCGGTGGGAAATTACCGACAACTTTCCCACGGGCATAATCATTTTCTTTTACTTTTTAATATAGGTACACGTATACACGTCCGTATACCTACATACAAAACATCTAAAGATACAATGAAGGTCGTAAACGGACATACGAAACATACATGTGTAGATATTCATACATATGCAATGGTTTGTTACATAAATAAGTGATACTCGCATAAATAGTTACATTAATAAATAGACACATATAATATGAAACTACAAATACATATGAATACATACTAACTAATGTGAGAATGTGTAAGTGCACACAAACATAAAAATGATATTTTGTGGGAAATCCGAAGGTATTTACACGCTTATTTCCCACGGATTTTTCACATTGGTATTTACACACATAGACCGTGTGAAATCTGTGAGTAATGTAGCTAAAATTTGCCACGGACTTTTGGCCGTGGCTAATATGTGTGAAATCTGCGACAAGTTTCCCACTGAAGTTTAATCAACACAAATAGTGTGAATATTGTTGCAAATCTGTGGGAAATTTGCGACGGATTTGCCACAAAAACTTGGTCAACAATTTAGTGTGTAAATAGTGGGAAATCCGTGGGAAAATTACGACATATTTCCCACGGAAATTTGGTCAATAATTTAGTGTGTAATTTGTGTGTATTCCGTGTGAAATTTCCCACAAATTTTTTTCCGTGTGTAAAGTTTGTGGGTAAAACCAGTTTGTGTAGTAGTGCAAAATATTCCTCAGGAGCAGGCTCATGGGAGTGGCTACCTACACACAGCTGCTATACCCTATCACTTCGACTTTCTTGGTCATTTTCGTTATTTTATCACGCCTGTAACAGAAGGAGGTTATAAATATTGGTATTAGTGTGTAATAATCAAATATTTCTTGGATAATTCTTGAATCGTGTAAAAGTCCACTTTCCCAATACAATATTTCTACCATACTAATTGCCTTATTTTATTTTATTTTATTTTATATACCTGGGTTTGAACTCGACATTGCGAGCCGAGTGATCCCAAGGTGACTAACCTTTCGGATAGCCCGGAGTCGTCGCGGGCTATTAATTGCTTGGGTTACAAGAAATTTGTATAAGGATAAGACAAGAATAAACACTCAATGTCTAGGCAAAAGAAAGAGAGCAAAACATGAAGAATTTGATGTATGAGTTGTTATGATTATTCATCATATAATGAAAGACCAAACTTGTGTTTATAAATAATAAACAAAGAGACTTTTGGTGAAAAGTCACATCCATTCATAAATGGTCACACCTTTGGTGTAAGTAACTAACTTTCAAATAGATTTTAGCAACCATTATTAGTGATAGTTTTTCTGTTACTATTTACAACAGTCACATCTATTGAATGGTAACAACATCCTAGTGACAAATATCCTGTCACAAACTTTGTCATTTATTGTATCTGAAATCAAATTAATTCGTTTATACAAGTGTGCACTCCGCACCTCCTAACTTGTATTATAACTTTAACTTGAAATCCATTTCTCGATTACACAAAAATGCTTGATGACACTAAAATCACCAACAATCCTCCGCCTTTTTCGTGTAATCCTTGATATCCCTTCCCAGCTAATCAAAACAAACCAAACTCATGCATAAATGAAAATGTCTTGCGATTGAATTTTCATCTTAGTATACTACACATTTCAAATATTCGAGAATCGGGGTGTCGTAACGATTGAACCCGTCAACCCATTTGAATACCTGAAGATAATATGCACATAAGTTTCTACATCTCTCCGATGTTTGTACTTGACGCTTTATAAGTCATGCGTCCTTATCCATTCATGAGTATATAGGAAGCCAAGTCCAAGCTTCTTGAAGCGGCAAAACTTCATACTCGCATAGGTAATTCTTTTAATCTTGCGTTGCATTGCAATTTTTCAAAAGAACTATTAGGAAGATAAACTTCAACCTCTTCATCTTGCAGGTCTGAACACATACCTTGGGAAAGTATAACATGTGTTCCAATCTCTAAGTGTGAGCTTTTCGTATTGAATTTAGCCTCAAACGTTGTATTAAGGGGGAGTTGGGTATCTCACAATTAAAAGATTTATTGGACTTTTCATTTATTCACTAAATCCTTAGCAAACCTCTTCGTCAAGTGGTAAGCTATTGATATTTTCACTATCATAACGTAATGAACATGGTAATATTGACTTTAATACATAATACCATATGTTTATTAGCAAGCCCTTTAACCATTATAATTCTTTAAACATGAAAACAATGAATCATGATGCAATAGTTAAATATGTTGCCACTTATTTCCTTGATTCCAAGACATTACATCTAAACCAAGTGTAAAATCCAACACTTACAGATGCAATCTGTTAGTTTTATGGACAAAATATTAATAGATGTATGTTATGATCGAACTCAAGATCACGGGATTGCACACTTTACGTATGAAGAGTTAACGAATAATAATTAATATATAAAACGTTATATTTAATTATTAAATACACAAAACAATTAACGATCGTTAAGTAATTAATGATAATTGACTAACGGTTAAAGAAAAAGGACTAGAGTGAAATTAGGAAGTCAAGAAGGATCCGGAAGCCCCCTCTTGGGCTTGGCCGGTCGTGGAGAAGGATTGGATACCCAATCCTTATCCAACTTGTTCTCCAAGTTTCACATAGTATATATACAAACTCAATGGTCATTGTTTTGGTACCTTTTGTGCACACATAATACCAAAAACCCTAAAGTTTTCTTCTCCTTTTTGGTTTTTCTTTAAGGACAATCGGTTATAACCCTTTTCTAGGGTTGATCGATTTTTGTTAAACAAATTGTTTTTTTGTTTTAGTTTTGTGATTTAATTACTAGCATAACGTTAACTTGGTATTAGTACGTGTGTACAAGAACGTGATTCAAACACACTATTGTTTGAATCTTGGATTGAATTACAAAACGGTAAGGGGTAATTCTTATTATCCACATAAACCCTAATTAGGGTTCATCTTGTTGATTATTGAAGAATTGATTCTTGTTTTGCTAGAATAAAAAAAGGTACAAATATACTTTTATATTCGGTTAACTAATTACAATTATATAATCCTTACGCTTCCGCACTTGCTTTGATGTTTTATGTGTTTAATTTATGATTTCTCATGTTATTAAATTCCAACAGTGGCATCACGAGCCGTTATATTATGTAATTAATTACCGATACACGTAAAAAACGAATATTGTATTGTGTTTGCATGCTTTAAGGTTTCTTGGATTTAATTTTTTGAAACCCTAAATTTTTTTTGTTACTGTTCATCGGTACTGTTCATCCGAGAACACTATTCATCCGATAATTAAAAAAAAAATTTGGGTTTGTAAAAAATTGTAGAAACCCTAGGTTGCATGCAATATTTTTTTATGTGGTTTAATTCATGAATAATTGTTATGTGACATGGAATAATATGCGTATCATGGGTACTTGATTAATTGTTAATAAGTTTATATGGATCCATGATGAACGTGCATGTTTGATCATGGATAAATTGGTTATTATGTAGTAATTGTTACGTGTTTTATAATTACATGCTTATTGTGCGATAATAATTAATTGAGGATGACCTCATATTTATCGTTTTATTTATTAACTATGTGTATTTATTGTATGTATTTAGTATAAGACTTACATTACCAATTGTTGGTACATGGTCCGTTGGGTACCTAGCTCGAAAATCAATGGGAGTTTTATATTATATATATACATATATATGTTAGTTGATTTATTTAGCATGTTCATTATTGTAGTTCTTTATTTTTATTAATTGCTTATTTGTTTATATATTGTTTTGACATGATTGTAAGCAAAGGGTAATTTTATAAATAGAAAATAAACTGGACTAAATAATGGTGAAATTGGATTTGTTTTTAAGAGTTAAATTTTCAAGGTTTAATTAAGTGATGATTATTGTACTAATAGTGTGAAAGGCTCATCCAATTTTGACAAACTGTGTGAGTGATTTAGAGAGGGTACGCATTTAATTGTGACCTAAAAGAAATGGGTACTTAATTAGCTGTATGTTAAACCTTAGTTTCTCCACCACTTTGTGTGTCAAATTGGAGTTACCTAGTTTGACTATTTTTATGTACAAAGTTATCTTAAGGGTGAATTGACCTTTAATTCCACGCACCACTTTGTGGTAATTATCCGAAACACTAAGTCTTTTGACTTATGCAAAAGTACGATATAGTGGACGATAATTGAAGGTAATTCTTTGATTGGTGAACCCAGTACCTCAATTTAAACTTTGTTAATTTAATCTTAGTGAAATTGGTTAATAAAAAGTTTTTTTATTAAAACTTATGGTATGAAGTTGTATGCATGCTTCTTCATACATATTTTTGATTTATCACATCAAAAACTAGTACCCTTAAAATTTAAGTTAATGCCATCTAGTTAAAAGAACACTTGAAGTTGCAATTTACGTCATGTGAGAGCTTGGCTAGATTGTAATGGAAAGGTAAATCTTCACGTTGTGTGAGAGCTCAACTAGACACATTTGCAGTTCTTTAAATTGGACAACTTAATTGAGTAATTAGTGAGAGCTAGAACTCAAGGCGTTAGATGGGGATGAAACATGCTTACATTGCAACTTGGTTGGCAATTGTAAATCCCATAATGATCTAGGAATTGGAAAATGTTTGCCAATTATTGTTCGACAATTACCTTGTTGAATACTTTCATTACTAGCAGATCAACTGATGTAATGGAACTATGTCAATTTGGGTCCTAGCTTTAAGAAAATTCTATGGCTTTTATGAATATTAACCAATGGATATTTAATTTTCTTAGAGATTTAATTATCGAAAATACTAAAATTGAATTTTGTTAATTCGTTTAAATGTATTAATGCAACATTAAACCGTAAACATAGTTTGGAATTTGGTAAATTAATCTAGTTCTGTTTCCAAACAAATGTTTGATCAAGAAAATTTTACTGAAAAGACAAACATAGTCTCTTTTCCATGAAAGAAGAGTGAGACTTAATCCTATTCCTTTTCATGATTGAGAAAGGTAATGATAGGAACATTAGATTTGTCTAAATTCTAATATATAACTCATAGCAAACTTTAATAGTTAAGAGTATTGCACATTTTATGAGTTATTAAATTAGAATCTAGACTAATTACCGCAAAATTGATAAAAGGTAAACTATTATATTGTATCTAGTTGTTTTGTTTTGACCATTTAAAGGTACTACATACCATTGTAGGGATGGTACACCTTTTAAGAAAGAAATTGCATGCCCAATTTTTCAAGTTAATAGCATTGATGGATAGTCCATCATTTACAGAGTAGAATACACTCTTTTAATGCATAAGTAATTGTTACATATGAACATTCAAAGGTGTAGGAAAGTTATCTTAGCACCTTAGTATTCGAACATTTCCTGAACTTATTTGAACTTGAGAAATGCGAGATATCTTGAGAAACGTGAACCTTATTCCTTTATTATGTCAGCACAACCTAGAAAGCACGAAACAAATCGAATTTGCCAAATAAATTAATTTCGAGAAAGTTATGCATATTTATACTCATTTTTATTAGAAAAATTATTTTAAGAACAATGGCGCAAGGTTCATAATTTTTCGAGTTCATTTGGTACGTCAAATGGATCCCACAGTGATTATTATAAAGTTTTACCAAGTTGACACTTATAACCCCGACCACTAATTTACACCGCACACCCCTCTATTTATTTTTGTCCACCTTTAGTCCCTGTGCTAGTATATAAGCCATTTTCTTAATATTTTAATCACATAAAACTTACACACACTCACTCATATTCTCTCTTTCTCCCACCCTCTCGTCTGACCACCACCGCCACCTCCGGCCACCACCGTTGCCGGAAAATTTTTTGGCCAACCATCAAATCATACCAAAACATAGATCAGGCTCCCCTGATCATATCTGGAAAGTTTGAAGACCCAAGGATTCCGTTTGACCTGTGTTCGAAGCACCACCGCCACTACCACCGTCACGCCACCACCCACCGCCGCAACCCTACCACCTTATCTTTTCTTTTTGGTAACCCACGTGCCCTATACCCTTTATTTCTTTTAGATCCGAAAACCCCAAACCCTAATTTATATACATAAACGTTTTTATTAATAAAAACTTGTTAAACCTTTTTGTTTTAGTTAAAAATCGTGTGGATCTACGTTTATACGTCACAACTCGCCACGACTCGTCACTGAGTCGCACGACTCGTTTGATTCAACTCACGAGTTGAGTTGACTCGGCGTGTTTCTTTATTATTTTGATGTATTAGTATTTGAATAAGCTTATTCTCGTTGTTTGTTGCATTGATTGGTGTTTGGCTCGAGTTGGTCTAAGGTTTGTCTAAGCCGAGAGCCATATGGCTCGTATGGGGTCAAACCATGACTCAAGTGAGTCACTGTAACACCCCGACCCGACAAGGGCAAAGATATCACAATAATATGGTTTCACATCAGAACAAGCAATACTAAAACAGCGGAAGTCTTTAACATTAAACCAAAAGATAATAAGCCAACGAGACTTATATCAAGTTCAACAAGACAGATGAAAAGAAATAAATGAAGTACTTAACAATTCAAGAGCCAATCAAGGCATAACAAGTCTAAAATTTAAATGGTAGAACTAAGATACTAAGGTCCATGCTTCACTCAAAGTTGCTCTCATCCCAAAGCAAAACCCAGCTTCCTAGATTAAATACCTGCCGCAGGAAAAGAAAATGCGGCTGAGCTACGAGAGCTCAGTGAACAGATATAACGATAACAAGCAGTAATAAAGGTTTACGAAAAGCAAATGTAATAAAGGTTATCAAGAGTAAAGGCATAGGAAACAAATAAGGAAGAATGTACAAGTGAAAAAGGTAAGGTAAACAGAAAGATAAACAGATACAGCAATCCTCTACGAGCCCATAACATATCATATCAAGTCAAGTAAACAAGTATACATGTATACGGAGGGGTGACCTCGGTATGACAAGTATAATATGAGGGGATACCTCCAAGGGTTGGAGTCGCGGGCTCCCAAGAGTGAATGACGTGTATCGCACACACCCATCATGTCACTAACAATACAAGTAATCAAGTCAAATCAAGTACAAATCCAAATCCAAATCTAGGATGCATCCATGCGCCCCTGTAGGCTGCCACAATGTCTTCATCTACGTGTACAATTCAATTATCAAGTCATGGCAGGGACGGGATAGGTTATCACTTTCCTACCCAAAAGTCAAGTCATTGGTGCATCAATGACAAGGACATGAAACCCTCATGCCTAGTATGGCTCGTAGTCTCAAACTGTGGTCAAGGTCAAGGTCAAGTATCAAGTGTACAAGTCAAGTTCAAGTTTCAAGTTACATATCCATGGGTTCAATTCACATGGTCAAGACAAGAGATCGTAGCAAATGTTCATAGTAAAGGTTTAATCTAAAAGTTCTTTTGAAAACAATCCTTTAAAATAGTTTCCATAAAATAATCTTTTAAAATGGTTTTCATAAAAATAGTCTTTAAAATAGTTTTCAATAAGATAGTTTTAAAAAATGGTCTTCTTAAAACATTTTCATAAATAAATAAAAAGGTTTTCTCATCCAATTACAATATCAAGCATATTAGGGTTCAAATCAAGGTTTTATGGAAAAGTTCATATCAAGGTTCATAGTGGTTCAAGGCAAAGATCAAGGCAAGGGTTCAAAACAAAGATTCAAGTCTAAGGTTCACAAAACAAGGGTACATAGCAATGGTTTGAGGAATCCTAACGAATCAAAACAAGAGATCAAGAGAAACGAAGGCACCTTACAGGAAGGGCAGAATATCTGTACCTTATTAGCAGAAACAAGAATAGCAAAGGATAAGGATCAAATCACTCCTTCCTCGAACCTAAGGGAGTAGAAGACAAGAGTTCAAGAATTCTTAGTTATCTTTACATTTTAAGTAACTCTAGGTTAAATCATTAATCATTATGGGTTAGGGTTTATTTTAATCCAATAGTTATCATAAGTATAATTTCGATCCTTTATCTTTAACAAATTTACAAGTTCAACCCTTATAGTTTATTACATTACATTTTAATCCTTTTAATATTCATATTTACATATTAAACCCATAAATATCCAAAATTACGTTTTACCTCCCTAACAATATTATTTACTCGAAAAGACCTCAAGTTTCCTGAATTTACACTTTTAGTCCATCTAATTAATTTAATTACAATTCGAGCCATATAATTACAATAATTACCAATCAACCCTCTAACTTACAAAATTTACCCATGGGACCCTTATACAATATTTTACACCGATTACCCTAGACCTAATTAACATTATAAAAATAACCCTTAAGTTCCAAAGTTGGCAAAACAAGCCCTTATGATTTTATAACCAAATCGATATGCTTTTATATTACCCAAACTAAACCCTAATTCTTCCAATCATTGAACCATCATTACACTATCATTAAT
Organism: Artemisia tridentata subsp. tridentata; assembly: GCA_021014915.2. NCBI lineage: Eukaryota > Viridiplantae > Streptophyta > Magnoliopsida > Asterales > Asteraceae > Artemisia > Artemisia tridentata. Next base: position 143,033,181 of record CP139504.1, on the reverse strand, counting down.
ATGCATTAATTAATCAGATTTTATCAAGAAAACCTAACCCTAATACACGTTTCTATTTTTACTCCTTAAAACCCTTTTCTTTAAAATCCGATTACAGACTAATTCGAGATAACATGATTCAAGCTTCCACAACTCAAGTAGCTATTTTTCTAGACTTATATGATTATCAAAGAACACAAGAAAATTATGAACACACCTTAGAAAATTTGGATCGCTATATTTGGTAATTAAGTGTGTTTTAGCTATCATAAATTCATACGACTATTGTAGCTTGCATGGTTCATGTTTATCAATTTATATGAGTTATATTCGACCTAAGTAACCTCAGAAAAATACAAACTTGATTGTAGAATGATCGCATGAGCTTACAGAAATTATTACCTCTCGGTATTGAGTTGCGAGCAAGGAAAATTCACAACGATCGAATAGGGCTTCTGAACAACGACACACTATTTTTCCAGACTTCTTAGGATTAGGAAGACACCACGAAAAATACTCTCAAGGCTCCAGAACTTGTTGATCGATCGAAAGGGATTTTAGGGTTTCTATGCGATCGGATTTAGGGTTTAAAAGAAAATCGAGTAGAATAAAATAAGAGGCCGAATATATTATGGAGGGGAGGGCATGAAAATTCGGTTTAGGTGTTTGTGATAAGGTAAAAATTGTGTTTCCTAATTATCCCTTATTAATCTTGTATTTATCTTATTTTATATTCTTTATAATTTTCGGTATTAAAACTATATACATAATTAAATACAAACCGACATTATTAATATAATATAAATGTTACAAATATTTTTATATCATGTAAAATGTTAAAATGTTCAAGTATAAATTATTTTACTTCGTATGGTATTCGTTTCCAAGCATTTGGGATTAATTCGGTGCTTTAATTAATTAATACGTAAATTTTAATTTCAAGGGTAATTTGGTAAATTTGCATGATTCAAAAATGTGGGTTTTACAGTCACGGCGTGGTCTAGGTATAGGATTAGTTTAGTTGTTGTGAAAGATCTTGGAGTTGGATTTGGATATTGTTGTGTTGGATTGCGGATAGGATTAGGTTAGAGTTAAGGTTGCCGAGAGCCCAATTAGCTCGAGTAGGCTCCAGCCGTGACTCAAGTGAGTCACGGCATAGCCTAGTTGGTTTGTTTGTGTTGAGGATTGGACTTGGTTTGGTTTGTGATTAAGCCGAGAGTTCCAAAGGCTCGGGTAAAGTCGAGCTGTGACTCAAGGAGTCACGGCCAAGGGTTTGATGATTAATTGGTCGAGTTTGGGTTGTAGCCGTGTGTTTTGAATAAATGTTGGTTAGTTTTAGTGTCGAGTAACATGAGCCGTGACTCAATAGGGCCACGACTTGTTGGAATTAAGTTTAGCCGAGACCCTTCAAGGTCTTGGTGTCGAATGAGTCGAGTCAAGACTCAATGGAGTCTCGGCCGTGTAAGACTCGAGGTTAGAATACCTCGAGTTAGTATCGAGTCGGTTTTGGACTTGGAAAAGTCCTTAAATGGGTCGAGTATTATTAAATTTGGGCCTAAAAGCCCAAAGAGAGTCCATTAGAGTGTGAGTTAGGTATTGGGCCAAAGCACAATACACTTGGGCCAAATTGTCTCTTATTTTATTATTTTGTCACTTGTTATTTATTCGTTTGTCAATATGGTGTTTCGGATAATTATTTGGATAATATGGAATATGATTTGGACATCAGACTTGGATACTTGTTATAACCTATGCTTGGATGAGAATTGGACGTTATTGGATTTACGATATTAGCCGATGGACCTTATGGACGATTTTGGTAATTGAGACGGAAGAGTATGTTAGACTCATAAGAGCTTAACATATTTGGAACCGAACATACACAAAATGGTCGATAAACTTGACAACTAATATATACAAGGTTGCAAAAATCGCGAATCGATAGTCGGGCGGTCGACCACCTTATAGCTTGTAATCGGTCTAGGCGGGATTAATCGGTGATTAATCAGATTGGCATTACTGACAAATTTTAGTTATTTCCGGCAAGTTTTGTGTATTTCCAGTGAGTCTTAGGTATTTACGGCAATGTATTTTCTAAAAAACAACTTGTAATAGACTTAAACAGTTACTATAAGTGATCAAAATAAGTTTACAGTGAGTTTTGGGTACTTCCGGCAAGATTTATAGGTTTCCGGCAAGTTTGACCAGCATTGACCGCCGTTGATCGCCGTTGACCACGGTTGACCTATTTGTTTGACCCAGTTACATAAATCGGCAAGGTTGGTGGTCTTGTAGCACCTAATCGGCGATTAATCGGCCTTGTAGACCTTTTTTTGCAACACTGAATATATACGCGAATGATAGTGTCCAATTATATATATTTAACTTGTAAAATGTGGCAATAAAACTTATATTCAAGAGTCGTAACGACTTGGAAATGCTTTATAAACGGACACATCATGCCCAAATTTTGATAAAATCTTTTATAACTTAATCGTTTATGGTTACTCAATATCCTAAAAACCTTTTCGAAACATATATGTTTTCTTCCAAAATCATGATGATTTATCAACTATTTGGGAAATGGGTAAAACACAAAACAACCTATTGATGTTTTTCCTTCTTGTCTTTATTATTTTATTCTTCTTCTTAATCTTAGTTATTCCCTCTCTCCGTTATTCTTTCTTCGTATCCGTTTGTGTTGCCGTCTTTTATTATCTTAACATCTCGAATCCACATGGGTCTTAAATGTTTATTTCTCTCAAACGCCATTGAAACAAAACCTTTTCATTTCAAATACGAGTGTTATTTTATAAATCACTTTAAGGTTTATTGCTGAGACATATTATTCACATATTAGGTTGTGCTGAGGTTCATTTGCCGAGTTATCCCAACTAATTATATTGTGATATCTTATTTCGTCTGCTACTAAGGTGTGATTTGTAGCCCCACTTTATTTTTAAATTGTTTATAAACCCATGGGGGAGATACATGCTATTTACTTATTTTTATGAGCACAATTGTTTATTGGTATGCTATTCCTGGCTGAAATGATAATGCTAAGTACCTTCCTTGCCCAAAAGCAAGTCCCTCGATCATGAACCATTAATCACTTGCGAGTGAGCGCGATTGTAGTTTATAGGCCTATAGGAATTGACCTTCCCGCCATGTGGACTAAGGTCGGTCCACATGTGATGAACTATATTCGAGTATTACTAGGTATCTGGCAAAGTACCTAGCTTTGGGGGCAACTATTATATTATGAAATTCCGCGGTTACTGTCGACTTACGCAAAGGGTTATTGGTGCCGGTTAAAGCTTTGTGTGTCATGAGCTTAGCAAAAAGAATTATTTGACGCTTACCCGATATTTGTATTTGTTACACATATCTTTCAGACTTAAAATCTTGTGCTCAACTATTATTTACTAAACCTATGGATTACACTCAACCTTTGTGTTGACTTTTTAGCATGTTTTATCTCAGGTAATTGATGCATGTTGTGAGCACCAGGAGTGGCTGAAGGTTGATGATGGCTATCATGGGCTTTACTATCTACCCCTACTATCTTATCATTCGAATAATCTTTTAAAACAGTGTCTTTTATTTCCGCTGCAAACTATCTTTGATTTCCACTGCAAACCATGTTTTATTTCCGCTGCAATTTATGTTGAGAGTCTTTTGACTCTAAATGCTTAATTTTTGTATTCGAATGATATATTTTTTCTAAAACGTGTCGCTATGAGATTGTTTTCTATAGATGTAACTGTCTTACCCCTCACGTAGAACCCCAAGCTCAGTTCTGCTGCCATATTCCGAATTGGGGGTGTTACAGAATGGTATCAGAGCCAGTATTTATAGAGAACGAGGTCATACTCGACTATAAACATTTTTGTGTGTGTCAAAACATTTTCGAAATCGATAGCCATCAGCCCTCCGTGCCACTTCGCTATTTGATTGCTTCACTTAAACTTTTATTTGTGCATGTTTTTGCACTATCATATGTTTAGATTTTCCGCTGCTATCTCACTGCATAATAAACTATTTTTATTAACATTTGTGTTAGTGCAAGCAGTCTCGTTGGGGAGATTGTTAGTGCAAGCAATCTCGTTTGTTTTGATAGATGACAAACATGTAACTTTATACATAACGTAAAATGTACAAGTTACATGTAATCTTATTTTGTCTCAACATACATTCAACACCTCTCGAGTCCTCGTATGATACAACACAGGTTCGTACATGTTTGTTATGTGACATTATGATCAAATCCTTAACAAACCATTTAGAATGTTTAAAATACGGCTAGTTCATTAAGTATTTTAAAAAGACTAATCATTCTACTTAGAACCTCATTTCACATTTTGCATACACATGTACTTTTACTTGTACATCATGTTTTCTAGGGTTAATAGGATAAGTACACTTTAGGTGTCAAACTAACATGATACATATTGGTAAACATATATTAGTTAAGCTAGTATATACATAGGACATACATATATACATTTACATTATTTACATTTTAAATCTTAAAATGGAAATATATACATGACATCATGGCATACATCATTTATAAATCTTGTAGATTTAGAAAGATATTTTGGAAAGATCTTGAAGCAATGTAGTTGACTTTGCAAGATCTTGGTTAGATATGGAAAGATATTTGGAGATTTTTTGTCAGACACCCGTGGATCCAAATGGTATAAAGGACGGATCCCTTTATTTGGATCCGCCAAATCCACGGGGCAAAATTCCTGTTGGCTATAAATAGCAGCCTATTGTTTACCCATTATTTATGCCACTTGAACACACATTCCCCCTACCCTTTGCATACATTTAGATCATTAGTAAATCATGTAGAAACACACATTAATCACCCTTTACATAATGATCATAATGTTAATAACTTTCATTATGTTGTAAGCATATACTCGTAATGATCCTGTGAAGCTAGCTCAGAGATCGTGAGTCATCATCATGGCATACTTCCTAATCCACCAAGAAGGTTAGATGACCTTGAAGTCATTATCCACCATAGCATACCAACATATGAACATTCAAGGGCACTTGACATCGTCAATGTTTGAAGACTTCTTATTCATGAAGTTCATGTAGATTCCACATGCATATATGAAGATCCATCACAACAAGTTTAGCTTGTAATTTTCATCCATTAAAGGCTTCCTATCAATGGAAGATCATTTAGATTTGTTGGGTTATAAGATGCTGCTGCTTCAGATTGTATAGTATTGCTCATGGTTCTTAACGGAAAATACACTAAGTATTATTCTGCTGCTAGGGTTAATTATTCTACTGCTAGTGTATTCATTCTACTGCTGGAGTTTCTGTGAAGATCAAGGAAATAAGCTAAGTATGATACTCCTGCTAGGCATCGAAGATTCTACTGCTAGAGTTATTATTCTGCTGCTTATTGGATATCTATGTATAGTATGTTAGATAATCATGGAATAGATACGAATAGATATTATCTTGTATAGAAAGCTGTTGTAACCGACTAGGACTCCTTAGTCTATAAAAGGATGATCTAGGGTTAGAGATTAGTACTTATTATTTTGTTAAGTTGATTCACTTCAAGGTTTTTGTAACCTTGTTACTTTTGAGTAACCATATTAATATATTGAAGTGTTTATTGAGAATTCGTTTGTGTTCATTAATAATTCTTCTTAAGATTAAGTATTAGATTCCGCATAATACTTAATAATCATTCAAGAACAGTTTCTAAACCTATTGTCTTTGATCCTTAGTCTATAAAAGGAGGATCTAGGGTTAGAGATTAGTACGTATTGTTTTGTTAAGTTGATTCACTTTAAGGTTTTTGTAACCCTGTTACTTTTGAGTAACCGTATTAATATGTTGAAGTGTTTATTGAGAATTCGTTTGTGTTCATTAATAATTCTTCTTAAGATTAAGTATTAGATTCTGCATAATACTTAATAATCATTCAAGAACAGTTTCTATACCTATTGTCTTAGATCTGTATCTAAGATAATTAACAAGATCGTTAGCTCAACTGGGATCAACAAGATTACCCATTCATGTACATGACCTATATATGTCATGGATCATCAATGTAATCTATTCATACTAGATTAGGTGGTTTATGTGTTTGTGCCATAAAACACAAGGTTTCTATGTTGGGCCATAAAACATAGCGGAAGTGGCTGTACCCTTGTAAAGAACTCGGTATCTAGCTAAGTACCGAAAAAAGGTTAAGCGACAACGGGAGTGGTTGTACCCATGTACAAGAACTCGACATCTATCTTAGTATCAGAAATTGTATAGGCGACGTTAGGTTGGTTCTACCTCGAACTAGAACCCGGTATTTAGCTTTGTACCGGAAAAAGTGTAAGCGACGCGTGTAAGGTTTTCTCCGCCGAGAAGGGAGCTTGTTGATCTAGTGAAGTAACTCTCGAGTTGGATACTCGGGGAGTGGAGTAGGGCGGAGAGGAGCTCCGTGACCGAACCACTATAAATCATCGTGTTCGGTTTGCGCTTTCTTTACTCTTTACTTTTATGTTTGCACTATATGATTGCTTGTGTTGTGTCTTGATGATCATACTTAGATGACAACGTGTTTAGTATATGCTAGTCATAAACTTCAATAAACATCTTTCATATTAGAACAAGCTTAAAAGGATATTTGATACAACAAGTTTTAAGTTTTTAAAACGGTAACGTATTCACCCCTCCTACGATTTTCACAATTGGTATTAGAGCCACGTGGCTCTTATTTTCAAAACAAATGATTTTTAAAATGGAGTACGATCCATGTATCAAATTACCAGTGAAGCGGAATATAATATGAAAAATATTTCGCTAAGTATACTTAGAAATTTTGTTGTTAGATGTTACTTTGTATACAAGCTTGAAGATATCCTTGAAAAGTAAAAGAAAAGATTTCTTAAAAGGATTGAGTGTCAAATTCTGTGCGTAAAGCTAGTTTACGAAAAACACGGGTTTTAAAGGAGCGTTTGAGATAACTATTAATTTAGTTGAAAAATCTCTTCGTAAATGTTTAGATAAGTCACATTAGTAGAAATAATGTTAAATAAGTATATTGTAAGTTTACTATCTAATCTAGTAAGTCCCACACATTTTCTCTATGTCAAAATACTAGTTTTGTTGAATCTAGTACAGATACCCGCGGAACCAAATCACATAAAGGATGGACCCCTTGATTTGGTTCCGCCAAATCCGTCTGTATAGTATGCAGTTTTTGTCCAACTTAAAAAATTCATAACTAATTAACTGTAAGTCCGTAGGAGTCGCGCCACCTATCATTTTGAAGGGAATTAAGTCTACTTTCATTTAAAAATAATCTCATGTCCTAAATCTAAATTGAAGTAGGAAAAAAAAATCAAATACTACAACATGTTCAAAATATTAAGTTTCATTTTGACACAGCCACTTAAACTTTTGAGTCGGGTAATGTAAGTTGGTATCCTTTGAATATTGATATGATTTCTTTTGAAACTAAAGAATTTGGTTTATGTAAAGGAAACAAATCAAGCTTGGTATACATCGTCATATTTAAACACAAAGTTACTAAAAGTATATTTTTTATGCTATGTGACTACTTGTTCTAGTTGTTTACATACATGTTGTTGGCTTGTTGATAGGTGTGATTGTTCTTGTTTATTTGCAATACATAAGTGTCTTGCCATGATACTTATTTACTTGTTTATCAATTGCTTGTTTTATGCATAATAGGACATTTGCTACACATTGTGCAATAAGTTGATAAACTCTGTGTAGGTCGCTAATATCTCAAAACACACATGATATGAAAGCTAAAATACGTTCTACTACTATGTAATAAGCTACGATTAAGAAGATAAGTAAATAAGCAAATAAGCTAAAGAGAATAAGATGAGAATAAGAGAAAATGGGAGGCTTTCACTATTCGAATGATTAAGCAACAAGGCTTTCGCCACTTACATGAAAAACCAACATGAAATATGATGCCCCATGCCTTCTATTTATAGGCTTTGGGTTAGGGCAACATTTACTAAATAGATTCTAGAAGGTTTAGTGCTAAGATGGGCGGTCCATGGGCTTCTAATGGACCGCACCATAAATACAAGTATAAAGCCCATATCGTGCAACATTTTAACTTAAATGAACAAGACTTGTAAATTAATAAAACGTGTTCCTAACACTCTGTTTGTCTAATGGACCGGGCTATAATTACAAACATAAAGTCCATGTAAGCAACATTTTATCGTATTTGAACAAGACTTGAAATATTACAAAATGTGTTCCTAACAATCTCCCCCTAAGTCTTGATCATCAATGTTGCTCGACGTCTTCTTTGCTTCTTAGGCTTCCGACGTCTTTATAATCTTTGTTTCTTTGTTCTTGTTCTAAGATGATATGATGTTGTCTCGAACTGCCAATCTCCAACGTCTTCTTGTCTTCTCCATCATGCTCATTATGTCTTTGACTTGTTTTCTGCAACATGTTCTCACTTTTCAATCTTAAACTTGAGAAAGGTTGAGATGCTTGAACTTTTGACTTTACTATATCATATGTTGAACTTTTGATGTTACTGAGTCTTTGAGAGAACATTTCTTCAAGATATGAACATGATGGAGTCTTGATGGTCGAACTCCAGCTCCTCAGCAGCAGCAGCAGCAACAACAGCATCAGCACGAACCAACCGGTACTTACAGGCTCAGACTTGAGATCGTCAACAGCATAGTGTGAAGACTTTCTCAAATCCTAACCTAGACCGTTCTGAACCGGATTCCCCTGAAAGGGATAACACGGACACACCTAAGTGCACCCACGATTCAGTGAGTCGCTGGAGATCACCCCACGACTGTAGACCGTTTGGAGCAAACACTAAGCGTAACCCACAAGGAGTTACTGAAGTGACCTGCTGTCAGAGTTGTTTGATGTTGTTCTGGCAGGATTTCCATTCAATCATTGATAATCACAATTGTGACTTCTCTCATGAATGTTCTTGGCAGATTGCTAAGATCTGCGAAGGACACTTTCCTATGTTACAACTGATGCCCATGATGTAGAACACCAGAGTAATTCTAAGTGTACCTAAGAGATCTTTTATGAATCTCATGGCTCTAGACTCAATTAATGCACATTTGTTTGGTCATCGGAGGCGTGGAACAGATTGCCTCCTTTTCAATATCAACACTCTCGTAATGAGAGGTCGATAGATTATGAAGGGTTCTCCGTGTGAATGAAACAAATGTCTTTTGAGAGACACTTGAGTGGCTTAGAAGGTTTATTAGTGCATCACTGGGTCCATGACGTCTTTTAGTCTTCAATACCGGTGATGCTCATCAACCAGTAGATTATGAATTGAACCCGGTGTCTACCCTAAGGTTGAACAAATGGAGGGCTATTTCTTTTCACCATTTTCTTTGCTTTTCTTTTTAATTCTTTAACCCCTTCTTTCTCCGTTCATTCATTTTCTCCTTTTTATATCATACCTAGGACTTTCTAGTTCTAAACTATTGGTATTGTCCTTGGGTAGATCCCTCCGGTTCTGGCGGATCATAGGACGGTTTTCCCTAACCTTAGTCACCTTATAACTCCATGACTATCCTAATGATGCCATAAAACCAAAACCATTGAAAATCTATCAAAGTGTCGATAATTTGTAAAGACATTTTGTTGCCACCTTGAGAGTTTGATGATTTTCAGAAAGACTCCCCTTAACATATGCGCATAGGTAATAAATTTGAAATTTGCACATGCCGGAAAGAGTAGGCACTTTTGAACTGATTGACTTTCAATGAACCTGATCGTTGCGAGACACGCTTACATCACCAGTTAAACTGGTTTGAAATTATTACCCGTCCAGATCAGATTCAAAGATTATTGCTCGAAATCGGTACATTCTACTCAGACACGTCCTTGGCGAGACACACTTACATCACCAGTTAAACTGGCTTGAAATTATTACCCGTCCGGGACATGTCCTTTCGACTACTGACTTTTCCTATCGTCAATTCGAGGGTCAATTATGAGTTTGAGCACACGAGATTCCAGCAAATGAGACATCATATTTTAATCATCTTTTACTTCTCCCCCTCAAAAATAGCATACTCATGATGTTTCTGGAAAAAACGTTTATGATTAAAATATGCTGTTTTTGAGTTTTAGGGAAGAATTTCAAGAACTTTTATATTTTTCTGAACAAAGATTATATTTTCAAATACTCCCCCTTAACAAGGGAATACTTGTCCTTATGAGCAGAATGTTTGAAAAAACTTTAGAAAACATTCTGGTTTTAATTCTGCTCATAAGTAAGAAGCTTTCGCTCCTTTTTCAGGATTGAGGCACTGAAGCGTACCTCAGGGTCCTTTCTTTGAGGTCCGGGTTGTACACTATTATGTGTGCACAAGCCGTAATGCATAGGCCAATATGGAAAGAATAATGATATAAGAATTATGTAATATGAGACTATATTCTTACATCAACCGCCTCTGCCAAAAGTTGAGAATACTGGGTCAGTCCGCTGAAATAGTCTGATAGCGAAAGGTGGACGACCCCCAACATAACTTTCTAACCTCCGTATCTGATCACGATGATATAACCTTTCTTCAATCTTCCGAACAAACTCCTTAACTTGTCGCACCTCCTTAGAATTCCATCTTCTTGATTTTCCTAATGCTGAATCTCGAACCCGATTAGCTAACCCATCACGTACACTCTTTAAGGTATCGTCACAGAACTTATGAATTTCATTGAATGCCATGAAACGGTGGAAATCCGTTGTACTTCTGTAAACGAACCCAAAGACCGGACTATGTAGCATGGTGTATTGAGGGTCCTTTTTGCTGTTGAGTAGGAATTGCGGTTCAACAAGGTTTAGCTTCGTCTGATAACTTTCGACACCTAGCTGGAGATCCTCTACTCGTTCTTTGATGATTGTTCTCCTGATGTAGTGACATAGAGAGGTACTGAGTGCATATCGAAGCTCGTTTGTCAGATGTTGCAGTTTGCCTTGGACTTTCATCAGATACATGTCTTCGATATCATTCAGGTTCAAATCAGGAAGATCAGCCTCAGAGAATGTGTAGAGATTGTTGTCAATTCTTTTTACCGTGATCTCTTCGAGAAATATATAATCACACCTTCTGGATCCGCTCACACTGGTAACGGCCACTATTTTGAGATCACTGTAAACTGGTTCCCGTGATTTCTGGAGAGCAAGTTTGTACTTGTACCAGCTTTGTCGTTTAGAATACCAGTGATGAATCCCCAACTCTGCATCACGATCATATTTCACGAGCTCTTTAACAAACAGATGTCTGTTAATAGCTTCTTCTTCAATAGCTGACTGTGTGTAGTGAGCAGCTGGTGTGAAAGTAATTGACGTAGCATACTTTGTCTTCCCTTGTGCTCCGTTCTTGAGAAGTTCCAGATCGTTGTTGAAGAAAACTTGGAAGGGAATTTCTGAGTGGTGAGATCTTCATATCACGGGAAGCGGCTTAGTCCAATCAGTGATGTAAGGACCGTTCTTGCCAACTCCCCTGACTATGTCTGGATTAGCCCAGTCGAAGTCACTTGACATTGCGCGTACAATGTTTTCAAGATGATATTCAAGTTCGACTGCACTGTTGGATTTATCTTTCAGAAGAATGAAGGCATCGTTCTTGATCCGTCGAAGTTCCCGTTTGGTCATCTTCTTTACGTTAAGACTTCTTTTGATCTCTTGAGTAACAACAAACGTGTTGTCTTCAACTCGGGAAGCTTCGTCAGTTGGAACCTGAGCACTTGCCAGATGATCAAACCATTCATTCCCTAGCTCATCCTTATCATTATCAAGACAGGTGACAACAGCTGGTTCATTAGATGACTTCTTACTGCGTGATGACTTAGATTTGGAGGGCTTTGGTTTTGGTGGTGACGGTGGTGAATGCTGTTGATCGTCTTGCGGCTGAAATTCCACATCTTCAGCCGTGAAATGCTCATATTGATGTTCGGTTTCATTAGGACCAGATGATTGATGTTTTGGAGGTAGAGATGATGTTGTTTTTCCAGTTGGCTCCTGAATATGAATCCCAGACCCGCTTTTGTGTTTCTTATGTTCGGGGTTCGGGTCTTGATCTTCCTCGTCATCCTCTCGAATACGTTTCCCTTTGTCAGCAGCTACCTTGCACGGTTTCTTCTCAATGTGTGCTTGAAGAGCCGCGATCAGGTTGATTTCTTCTTGAGAAGGAGAGGTAATATCAAAGAGTCTGTCGAGAAGCACAAGCTCGATTTCTTCAGTGGTGAGATCTTGAAGTGGTTTGGTTTGGGAAGAAGATGAGACGGCTTCTTTGATTTTGTCTTCAAGTTGTGAATCAATGTGCTCATTTATATTTTGCTGAAGATCAGGAAAAAATTGCTTGACAAAATGCCTTGTCTTACGTGTGATATGATCTTTGATGTTAAAACCTAGGAATTCATCTATCTTCTTCTTACTTTCCTGCATCTCCTCCACTTGCTGAGACAAGTTCTTGACTAAACTTTCCATTTCAGCCAATTTTGTTGTTGCTTGTTTGTCTCTTTGTGCTTGTGCTCTCTTTACTGCTTGTTTAAGTTTCTTTGCGGCAGGAGACACAACTTCAACTTTTGTGACATGGACAATTCTTCTTTTACTCTTTCCTTTGTAAGCCTTTTGAATACTCTTAGAAATAGTTGCTTTTTCTTTGGGTGATGAAGATTTTGAAGATGATGGAGTTAGTGAAGGAATTGAATCATCAGATTTTGATATGTCCTTTGGAGGGGAAGAAGGAGGTGTTAGAGTGTGAGGAGGTGATTCAGGAGGTGTCTTAGGTGATGAAACAGGTGAGGGCTGAACTGGTGGTTGTTCCTGTTGCTGTTGCGGGTTACTAACAACCATAGCAAGTTTAGTTGGAGGGGAAGAAGGAGGTGTTGGAGTGTGAGAACGTATGTAGCTATCTGCTTCCAAGTCAGCTTGAGCATCCTCCTTACGTTTCCTTTCTACTTCCTCTTGTCTTGCCTGTTCCTCAAGATCCATGGCAGCTTTAGTTGTTTTATCTCCCAGAATGTCCCTTTCTTCTTCCATGTTCCAATCTTCTGTATCATCATTACGTGGTTGTTCCCCTTGTTTGTCGTCAAACATAGAATCAGAGATTTCCTTGTCAGATAAAACAATATTGCTTTCCAGATCCTTTTCCTTCTCCTCTGAGTCTGTGCTCCCAAGTCGGGTTGATTAACCGAGCTTGTTTGCTGAGAAGAGACCGATTCAGCCTTATCGAGTTGATTAATCGTATCGGGCTGAACCTTGGTTGTTGCAGCTCCAGATCCTCCGGGTTGATTAACCGGATTAACTTGGGTCGAAGCAGCTTCATGAACAGTTTCGGATCCTCCAACTCCATGTGTTCTCTCATACTCCATCTGTTGCTCCAATACTTTCCTTGCCCTTCGCTCTTCATCTTCCTTTAATGACTTGAGACTCTGCTTTTGTGCATTTTCCTGAGAGATCTTATTATGAATTTCTGCCTCTTCAACAGTCATAAAGACAGGTTCTTCTTCAGATTCAGATGATTCAGAGGTAGACTCAGTATCTTCATCAATGATTCCACTCGGTTCAGGTTTTGGTTGGGGTTTGCTTGGTACTCTCCTCTTGATGACAGTAGTTCGGGGATGTCATTTCTTTGGTTCAGAGACACTTGATGCACTACCCGTCTTAGTCTTTCTTCGAGAACGAGTCTTAGAAGATCCTGATTCTTCAACCAACTTAGCAAGACCCACATGACGTTCACGAAATGCCTTGTCGTAATCAAGATATGCTTTAGTTTCTTTTACCTCATTAGTCATCAGAAATTCTGGCAATCGTGCACCTTGTTTGTGCGTGCTTTCTTTTGGAAAGTAGACTTTGCTTAAGGTTTTATCCATTCTGTACTCATGAACCTCTTGATCAGTAGGACGCTTATCAAGGTCTTGATGTTGATCAAGTAGATAGCTAATGAGAACCTTGGTGTATCGTACAAATGGAATTTTCTTGAAGGTTTTTCGCATTAGGTACATTATGTCTTCCCAAATGAGAGCAGCAAAGTCAATTGGTTCCTGGTTCACAAATCCCCATAAGACTTGAAGATGAGAAAGTCTTGGATGCTCAAACCCACTATCTCTTCCAGATATGGAATGGGTTATGATGAAGAAGATAGAAAGTCTTGGATGCTCATAACCATAACCTATGTCTACCAGGAATTGCATGATTTCAGATTCTGAAGGTGTCGGGTGGAATTGGTTAGAAGTTTCAGGTGCATCTGGAAGTTTTAAGGCTTTACGGAGTGTGGCAGGTGTGACTCTGATTTTTTTACGATCCAGTGTACAAGTGAAATACTTGTCATCATTGCTTCTTGTGAAGGTATCCCAGAGTTGATGAATGTATAGTTCTGGAATGGTGTCCGAGCTATCAAGAAGATCCCTGCACTTATGAACTTTGAGAATCTCCACTGCAATCTGGCAACTTGAGTCAGAGCACTTGATCTTGTCCAGTTCTACACGTGAATTGTTCTTTCCAATTTCCAGAGAATACCCGTGAGGAAAGACTTCATTTTTGGTGAGAGCAGGAAGAGGTTGTTGTTGTGAAGTTGCCATTGATGTGTTTCTGGATCAACAATCATATACAAATATACAGAATGCATGTTTGTTAGAAATTGTTAGCTTTAGAAGCAACACAAGGCACCCTATTGCATTTATGACTGGTTGTTTCATACTTGGTCAAAGAATTTATCAAGAGTTAGCCAAATTCTATAAAATTTGATTAATTTCAATAAGTATAAAAAGATATAACTAAGGAAATTGATCAAATTCTATATCAGATCACAACTGCGATAATTATGTCAACTGCGATAATTATGTTAACTGCGATAATTATGCAACTGCGATAATTACGTCAACTGCGATAATTATGTCAACTGCGATAATTATCCAATCAAGATAAGTATCCCAATCAAGATAAGTATCCCAACTGCGATATTTATCCAACTGCGATAATCATCCCAACTGCGATAATTATCCAACTGCGATAATCATCCCAACTGCGATAATTATGTCAATCAAGATAAGTATCCAACTGCGATAATTTTGGCCAACTTCGATAAACTCTTGTACAAGAGTTTACGATGATATTGTCGATGAACAGTCACTCAGATCTTATCGTGATTCATTATAACTTATGATTTGTATCCACAGATTATCACAAACAACTTTTATGACTATTTTGAGCATTCTGGCTAAGTTATAACACAAACGAACCACAAAAACGCAAAAATCAAACTGCTCGAGTTCGTGTTCTTCATAAACCCTTAAACTTAATAAATTCACTTATTGTGTTTCTGGGTACAATCCAAGCATGCCATTGATCAATTAAACATCAAATAACAACCTTCCAATAAACAAATTACACAATAACGCATAAACAAAGTTTTCCCCAAATTGACGCATAAACCCTAAAATCCAATTAGAACAATTTGTATTTACTGGGAGTAATTAAGCATGCAATATAGGTTTATAAACAATGTATAAGCATTATCGTACAATAGTTTTCAACACAAACACTCTTAATCATAAATCCCCAATTTTACGCAAAACCCTAGAACTAAACATTACAATTCTGATCGTTCTAGCCGTTGGATCATGATTCTGTTCAAAACCATCTTTAATAGTGACATATTAAGCACAAAAACACTCACAAAGTTCAAAGATCTTGATCGGATTATGCAGAATGAATGTCGTCCGTTGATGATGGTGGGTGAGATATTTAATTTGTTAGGTGAAATGAGTCAGAGTAATAACTGCGGTTATTTCTTTGATTTTTTATATCTAATTCTTTTTACTTTGCAACTTTGACACATATAGTCCCCTAACTTTGATGACTTTGAATGCTAAGTCCTAAACCACCATCATGTGACTAACTCTAAGTCTCAAATATTTCATTTAAGGCACATAACTTTTCCATCTTGAAATCTTATCACCAAACTTTGTGAAGCAACAATTTCTGAAAGTATGCAAGTACAATTTTTAAAAAAAATTGTGGTAAAAGTTATCTCCCCCTCAACACGTGTTCAAAAATAATTTGTGACATTTTGAAATAAACAACGTGTTGGATAAGGGATTGTACTTGCATTTTTTTTAATATATATATTTACAAAGATAGTTTGGATGTTTGACTTGGTTAATTGTTTTTAAGAAACTTTTCCAAATCATTTGGCATCAAACATCTCATACCAATCCGGTGAACTAGATCCACAAATCTTGCATGAGGCAAGGCTTTTGTGAACAGATCCGCCAGTTGGTGTTCAGTTCCCACAAAATATAATTCAACAGTACCCTTTTCCACGTGTTCCTTGATAAAATGGTACCGGAGATCAATATACTTTGATTTGGAATGCTGCACGGTGTTGCATGAAATAGCGATGGCACTCTTGGAATCACAGTACATAGGAATCTTGTTGAATATGTATCCGTAGTCCATCAGTTGTGATCTCATCCAGATGACTTAAGCACAACAGGCAGACATGGCTACATATTCGGATTTTGTTGAAGACAGTGAGGTGCAGTCTTGTTTCTTTGATTGCCAAGAGACGAGCTTGTCACCCAAGAATTGAACTCCCCCTGATGTACTCTTGCGTGTGTCTAAACATCCTGCATGGTCAGCGTCTGAAAATGCAACAAGTTCAAACCCAGAATCCTTTGGATACCAGATTCCCAAATTAATGGTTCCCTTTATGTATCTAAGGATTCTTTTAACGGCTGAAAAAAGCCGTTCAGTCGGTCTAGACTGATATCGGGAGCAAAGATGTGTGGAAAATACAACATCCGGTCTGCTAGCCGTGAGATACATGATCGAGCTAATCATACTACGATACTTCGTAGGATCAATGGGTGTCCCATGTATGTCAGCATCTAGCTTCGGGGATGAGGAGGACATTGGGGTATTATAGGTGTCACAGCTGGTCATACCATGCTTTTTCAGGATTTCCTGAGCATATTTTGACTGACTTAGAAATATACCACGGGGTGACTGATGAACTTGCAATCCTAGAAAGAATTTAAGTTCACCCATCATAGACATCTCAAAGTTTTGTTTCATCAATTTAGAAAAAGCGTTCGAATATTTTTTATTGGTTGAACCAAAAATAATATCATCTACGTAAATTTGAACAATGAGAATGTCTTCCCCGTGTGTCTGTATAAATAAAGTTGGGTCAACAGTTCCAATGGTAAAATGATTAGCAAGGAGAAATGCAGACAGTTTATCATACCACGCCCTCGGGGCTTGTTTAAGGCCGTATAGGGCTTTCTTAAGCCGATATACATGGTTAGGATGATCTAGGTCCACGAAGCCTTCTGGTTGTGACACGTACACCTCTTCGCGGAGTTGTCCATTGAGAAATGTCGTTTTCACATCCATCTGATAGACTGTGATGTTCTTGTGGGCTGCATATGCCAAAAACATTTGAACTGCCTCAATCCGAGCCACTAGAGCAAACGATTCCTCGAAGTCAATACCCTCTTCTTGGCTATACCCTTTTGCTACCAATCAGGACTTGTTACGAATCACTGTACCATCTGCATCCAGCTTGTTCTTCCAAATCCATTTCAATCCAACAACATAAACTCCATCTGGTCGTTCAACTAATTCCCAAACTTCCAAACGTTTGAATTGTTCCAGCTCTTCTTGCACGGATTCAATCCAGTTGTCATATGTAAGGGCTTCTTTGATGTTTTTAGGTTCAGATTGACAGACAGTGAGTGCATACATGCAGTGTTCACTATCTGAGTGAAGTTTTTGTCTTGTGATGACTGGATTGTTAGGATTTCCAATTATATTTACCAAAGGATGATCTCTTGTCCATTTGTGGGTGGAAGGAAAATGTTGAATGTTGTTTTGGTGAGATGACGGGTCCATGTTGCTCGAGGATGATTCTCCTATTTCTGGAATGGTTGGTGGTGGAGCAAATGGATTGAAAAATGCATTCCCGTCATAATCTGAAGGTGTGGGAACTTGGTTAGAAGTGGGGGAAGAATCTTCAACTGCAGGTGGAGGTGTTTGAACCATGGGTGATGAGGGTTCAGGTTGAGGTGCATCGTTATCAACTGCTGTAGTAGTAGTTGCAGATTGATCAGGTGCTTGATTTGGGACTTGTTGAGCAGCGGAACTGGTGGAAGCATCTGATGCACTATTAACACGAACTTCATCAAACATTGGTGCAAACAAATCTTCCAGATCTTTCCTGTTAAAAGGTAAAGGTGCAGCCGAAGATTCAGGGAAGTTTAGACGGTTATGTTCGGGTTCTAAGCGGTCTTGCTCAGAAGCCATTTCCGTGAGTTCATCAAAATTTGCGTGTATAGTCTCTTGAATTTCCCCGGTCCGACGATTCCAAATTCTATATCCCTTAGAATTCTCACAGTAGCCAACGAATATCCCGATGTCTGCTTTAGCCTTTAATTTACCAAGATCATCTCTATCATTTTTCGGGTAACACAGTGCTCCAAAAACATGAAAGTAGTTGATGTTTGGTTTTCTGCCTTGAATCAGCTCATATGGAGTTTTGTTGTGTCGTCTGTTGATCATGCCGCGGTTCTGAGTATAACAAGCAGTATTAACAGCTTCAGCCCAAAGGTAGTCTGGTAATTGAGCATTGATCAACATTGTTCTAGCTGCTTCCACAAGCGTACGGTTTCGTCTTTCAACTACACCATTCTGTTCAGGAGTGCGAGCAATTGAATATTGATGAACAATCACATGCTTCTCAGTGTATTCCCGAAGGGTTTGATTCTTAAATTCAGTGCCATTGTCTGTTCGAATAATTCTGACGGTGTTACGGACTTGAACTTGAATCTTCGTGAGAAACGTGATGACCATTGAGGGAACTTGATCTTTTGTCCGAAGAAAGTAGACCCATGTCCATCTTGAGTAGTCATCAACTATTACCAAAATATACCTTTTCCTGTTTATAGTTTGAATCCGCATTGAACCACACAAATCCATATGTAGCAGCTGGAGGACATGATCTGTGCTATGTTCTGTTTTGGGAGGAAAGTGAGCACGGTAACTTTTCCCTTGTTCGCATGCAGAACACAAATGATCTTTGGCATATCTGAATTTGGGTAATCCGTCAACCAATTTATGTCTTGCAAGGTCAGTCATGGTTTTGAAATTGAGATGAGACAATCTTTTATGCCATAACCAAGCCTTTGTGGGATTAGCTTTGGAGAGTAAACAGATAGGAGATGAAGCTGTCATGCCTTCAAAGGATATGGTGTATAGACTGGTTCCGCGTCTCCCTTTCATCAAATCATTTCCTTGAAGATCATGAATGAAGCAAGTCTTCTCCCTAAATGCTACTTCTAAATCTCCATCACAGAATTGTCCCACTGAGAATAAATTGTGACCAAGGCCTTCAATATAGTATACACGACTGATCTCGATGTTCCCATTAACATAATCTCCATAGCCCATTATTGCTGCGAAGTGATCATTCCCGAACCTGACCGTTCCGATGAACTTTGCGATAAAGTTTGTGAGAAGCTTGAGGTTGCCGGTCATGTGTCAGGAACACCCGCTATCAACAATCCATTGGACAATTTGAATCACCTGCATCACAAACATTGGAAACAGGTGGAGAATTGATAACGGTTGGACCCGTTGGGTTAGAAACACAAGATTTAATTATTTTAGGAACCCATTTAAAGCTTGCAGTGTTTTGTAACCAACGTTGCCATGTCCAACTAGTCTCAGCCTTTTTCCTTATGAATGCACTAGGTGATTTAGTTGTCTTGGGTTTGGCTATGGGTGTTTCAACGGTTTGCTCAGAAACAACTAGTGGTGGTTTCCCTAAAATGGACTTGGCAACAGTTTTGAGCCTAGAGGAAGAGCCACTAGTTCATTTCTTTTTACGTTTCAACAGAGTTTTAGCAATGCAGTTTTGATGATCACCAGATAATATACTAGCATGACAAACAATACAACTAGCATCAACCAACACATCAACATTATCATTCATAGATTCAACATTTGTTACATCATTCCTAGAATTAGACTTAGCTAAGGTCGATTCTATTCCTGACATTACATCTGTGTTATTCAAACTACTTTCTTGAACTTCTGAAGACTTAGATGATCCATTCCTAGACTTCCTGACTCTACTCTTCTGTTGTTTCTTGGGAGTCTTGTAACTGCTAGCCTTAGAGATAGTATCTAGTCCTGTGGAAGTAGAAGTGTTTGCATTAGTGGTGGAGTCTGATGCTTGGGTTATTGCTTTGTCTACTACATACATCCCTAGGGCAATCTTATGAACATTTGCTTTGCCTTTGTCTAAAACTCTGATTTTCTTCTTTAGATCAACAATGATGTGTTGGAATTCTTGATTTTGTGAATCTAATTTTCTGTTGAGGCGGAATGTGTCATTTCTATTTTGAAGAATTTCATCCAGTTCCTTTTCATTTTCAAACAGTTTAAGTCTTAAGAAAGCCTTTGTTTCCTTGTGATTTTCAGGAATATGACTGTTTTGAAATGATAAAGATCCTATAAGATTTTGAAATTTTAGTTCAAATTCAGCACTTTGATTTTGACACCAATCAAGCCTTTGTTGAAGATTAAAAACTTTGTTTTCCACATCATTGTTGATTTGTCGAAGATCCTCATTCTCTTTGACCAAATTTTCTATTTCCATTTGCAACATCTCAACATTTACAGCATGATCATTCACAAGTAATTCATTGCATGACTCATAAAGCGAATTCATAATCACAGAAACAACGTCATAACACAGAACTTTTTCTAAGAGTCGATCATTTTCGTTTTTCAAAGTTTTCTTTTGATGTTTTTGTTTTTGAATTTTGTCGTCCTGTTCTTTGAAAATGCCATTCATAGATTCAACTTCCGTGAAAAATTCTTGTTCCCATTGTGTTGCATATTTCTTCAGATGTTTGACATGAGGCAGAATTTTCTTTTGAAGAATATCTCCCTTTTCTTTCGCGACTGGGGAAAGAAAAGTAGAGACTTCGATTTGAGAATTAAACTCAATTTCATTTTCCAAGAAAAATATGTCTTCCATAATTGTATCAAAATATCGAAATAATTTACTTTCTGGTAATTTTGGATCAACATCATCGTCCTCAGTCAAAGAATCCTTAAAATGTGCAACATTTTTGGAAACAGGAAGTATTGTAGGAGAAGCATGTATGTTTGTGTTAACAAACGTTTGTTCTGTTTGGTCCTTTGAGGGGACAAATTTGATTTGACGTCTTGCATTATAATCATGATGAACTCTGGAAAAATCTTTTTCAGTTTTTGGTCGACTCTCAAGTTCTTTTTGACGTTCAAGAATTTCAATTTCTTCATCATTACCAAGCACAACAACTCTTTGAAAGGTATCATCAAGTAATAAATCTGCATTGTATAACATGGGATTTTTGTTGTGTACTTTTGAAAGAAAACGTGGTTGATCACTGCCAATAGCAAATCCAACTCCTTTCGGAACTGGTTTTACCGAAAGCCTTTGAATTTGAGTTATGGATTCACCATTTTTGTAGACAATAGTTTGAAACTCTTTAAGTTTGGATTCCAAAGTGACAATTTCTTCAAGATATGAGTCGACACGTTTACTTGAGGCTTGCTTTTCTTCAAGAAGATTATTTTGAGATGTTGAAAGCTCAGATTGAGTTTTTAACAACTCAGAATTTAAAGCATTAATTTGTAATTTGAATTCAAATTGATCCTTTTCTTGTTGAGAGAGAAGCTCAGCCTTAGAAACGGTTAACTCACGAACTTGATGTTCTAAATTTTGAACTTTGACGTACTCTTTTTGGAAAGCAATCTCAAAACCTTTTTCACGTTTTTCTTGTTTTTGATATCCTGACAGTTGTAGTTTATAGCACTCATTGTCCTTCGTTAACAATGCAATCGTTTCTTTCAGATTTTTATTGATTTCATTGCATTTTTCAATTTGTGATTGGGTGGTCATTAACAAAGCCTGAACCTCTGAATCTTGATCAGTCAAAGGATCATTTTGTTCAAGATGATCCAAATTTTCATCGTCAATCGAATCATCAAATGAAACGACGGTTTTATCATCATCAAATGATACAACAGTGTTTATTTGATCATCTGATGGAGATGAGAATGATGAATCATGTTGAACAGAATTGTCATTTGTAAATGAAGATGCAGAAGGTGAAGCAAGTTTATGTATAAGACATTGTGGATCTGGTACCTGAGATAGACCATCGGTGTCATAAACTGGGCCTGTCTCGGACATGTTCATCTCTTGCATGTTTGCCATGAGCATTACTGCAGCATTTGCCTCAAGATCTTCCATCTCATCATCAGATGCAGCATTTGCCATGAAGCTTTGCTCATTCTGTGTCACCATTCCTGCTGCCTTTTCATCTTTAAGAGCCATCAAGAGAGCTTCCTTGTGATATGCACTGCCCATAGTACGAGGCTTTGGACATGCATTTGCCATGTGACCATTCAAACTACAGTTGTAGCATGTGATTGAAGTATTTGCAATGCCTTTCTGTGTATTCCCAGCCATCTGATTTCTGCTCTGTGTAGTTCCCACACTGTTCCTATTACCCCCTGCAGAATTAAATCTGTTCCCTCCTGACTGAAACCTCTGAGACCCATAGTTGCCACTGTTTCCTGAGCCATATCTTCCTGAAGATCGATGTTCAATTTCCACTCTGCCATCGTTAATAATAGCTTGATTCCTGGTGTTGGAAGATGAACGAAGACGATTGTTGGATTTAGTGAACTTGCCAAATGCCTTAGCAATTAATCCAAATGCTTCATTAAGAGAGTTGAATGCATCCTCCTCTTCATCATAATCAGCGTTTGAGTACAACATGGAATCTGAGTTGTTATATGGAATCATTTGGTTGTCAGAGTATTGTGATGGTGCTTCATATGGGATGATTTGGTTAGAAGGTTGTGGTTGAAAACTTGGTTGAAAAGATGATTGTCCAAATTCCTGGTTTGGTAGTGGGAAGTTGGATTGAGCAACAAGAGCAAGTGAGTTAGGTGTTGGTGCTGGTATGAAACCGCCTCGTGCTGCAACTTCCTTATCTACCTCAGATTGATGTTGTTTCAGAAAGTCATACATTAGTCCATACTTGACTTCACCAATCTTCTTAGTTTGCCTGACAAATGTTGCATATTTCTGCCATTCTGGTCCAAGGCAACCCATAAATTTTGAATTGATAGCAATCTTAGGTAACTTGATGTCATGACGATCGAGGTCATTTACAACATTTGTGAAACGGTGGTAGTGTGATTCAATTGTCTCCCCTGGTTCCATGATGAAATTGTTGTATTCCATGTAAAGCTTTGACTCAAGGTCTTCTTGATTTAACTCAGTCCCTTCCATGAGAAGATGCACATGTTCCCACATGTCTTTGGCAGTCTTTTGAGCATCAATACTTCGGTAAATAGGATTAGGAATCCCTTGAAGTATGTAAGACATTGCCAACTGATTTGCCTCTTGTTGCAGTGTTTGTTCATTTGTGTAGTTAGCGACAGCAATCGGAGTTGATGTTTCTTCTCTTTCTGTAGTTCCTGGAACAACATTTACTGGAAGTGGAAAGGGTCCTTCTTCAATGGCTTGCTTAAGTTATTTCCCATGGGGTTTACGGAGTTCAATGAATCTGAGAAATCTACTAGCCCACTGCACATAGTTACCAGGTGTCAGCATAGGTGGAGTATCCTGATTCCCAGCTTCATGTCGGGATTGCTGACTGCTGATTGCCTCACACATCTTGTTAAACCAATGTGGCTCTCTGTAACACCCCAACCCGACAAGGGTAAAGATATCACAACAATGGTGGCATATCAGAAGTCACAGAACATTCAATAAATAAAACCTCATAAGTCTTAACATTAAATCCAAAATAAGTCAACATGACTTAAATCAAAATGCAAGACAAAATAGCTTAAGTACAAAAATCCAATATTTAAATGCCTAACAATGGCATATCAAAATAAATAGAAGTTCATATGGTAAAGCTAAATAACTAAGGTCGACTCCGAAATAGATCGCTCTCATCCCAAAGCTAAACCCAGCTCCTAGCTTAAGTACCTGCCGCAGGAAAAGAAATGCGGCTGAGCTTCAAAAGCCCAGTGAACAGATATATAGATAACGGGAACAAATAACAGGTAGCAAATACAAAAGCAAATCAGGAATACAAGATCACACCGATACGAAGTCAAAATGAAAGGAATGAGAAATGAATCATGAATGAAAGAAAAGAACAAAGTGAAATAAGATTTAAGAAAAAGAAACACAACAATTCATCACGAGCCCAGACTACTTACGATACCATAGCATACTAATATAATAAAACATACCTGTGTAGAGTGATCAGCTCTCAGACAAAAGTGAAAGACGTGTATCGCACACACAATCAGTCACCAGATATAATAACATATAACATATACAGATAACAGGTCAAATCTAGAGTGCACCCATACGCCCCACAGACAAATCAATAATCATAATTATAATGGCCATAACAAATAATAAATAAGGGACGGAATAGGTCATCACTCTCCTGCCCTAGAGTCATGTCAGAGGTGCGTCAATGACATGGACATGAAACCCTCATGTCTAGTGATTGGCTCGTAATATTAAACTGTAGAACAAAGGTCGGGCGTACTATCAATTAATCAAAATATTATCTTAAGGGTACATGGCAAAAGATTCAAATCAAAGATCACATCGAAAGTTCACAACAAAAGGGAACATAGCAATGGTATAGGGAATCCTAATAAGGAAATGAATTCTGAAAGAAAAAGAACTGAAAAGCCCTTACTGAAAGGACGGAATATCTGTACCTTATTAGCTCAACAGAAAGGAAACAAACACGAAGCTGAGATTAGGGTTTCTCCTTCTTCACACCTAAGAAGTAGAAGACAGAATTATGAATTATTCAAACTCAGACTATTGCTTTAAGTTTTACTTTTCCATTTTGTAACTTTCCAGATTTAGTAAGATGTCAATATTCCAGGTTAAGTTAAGTCCTTATTTCAAGATCATTATGGACTTAAGGTACTTTCTATAAAGTTACAAAAGTTTAGGGTTTTAATTTCAAATTCATTAGATTCAAAGGTTTAAAGTGAAAATACTTTAAGTTACTGATTTAATCCCTATGATACATGTATTTACCAAACAAGTACTTTATTTTACAAATTTACAGAACTTCACCTCAGAATTATATGAAGTACGAATTAGACCCTCAAATTTTAGTAATTACACAATTGTCCCTTAACTTTACAAAACTTACAATTTAAATCATAATTTATTTATAATTACATATCAATCCCACAAAAACTCAAATTTACCCATTACACCCTGAATGACATTATTTACTCAAAATAACTTCAAGTTTCCCAAATTTACACTTTTAGTCCTTCTATTTTAATTAATTGCAAATCGACACTTATAAATATAGTTAATTCATTTTCTTGCACATTTATACTTAGGACCCTCAAGTTATATTTTTCTCACATTTCTACTGACTTATATGACATTACAAAAATATCCCAGAAGTTTCAAAGTTGACAAAACAAGCCCTTATACTTTTAAAAACAAACCGTATAGCCTTTTATTTTACCAAAACAAACCCTAGTTTTATCCAATCATTATATTATCATTATACAATCATTAATTACATTAATTACATCAGATTTATTCATATAAAACCTAACCCTAATGCATTCTAGGGTTTTCTTCTTATTTTCTTTATTTTTCGTATAAACCGATTATGAACAATAATTCGCATCAATTATTTTAAGCTTCTATAAATCATGTGGTTATTTTTCTAAGCTTATATTATCAGTATAGGACATGTAAAAATTATAGTTACACCTCAAAAAAATCGTATGACATTATTTGGAATTCATGTGTATTTTAACTCTTACAAATTCGTACGCCTTGTTTAACTTGCATGATCCATGTTCGACATTTTTACTGAGTTATATACAATATATAGATCATTATAAAAATGCTAGATCAATTATAGAACGTAAGGATTAGGCGTGGGATTTTTATACCTATCGAGCGAGTGAAATCGAACAAACAAAAGCACCACAATCAAACGAAAGCTTCCACGACCCAACTCTTATTTTTCCTAGCTTGCTTACACCTTGATCAACTCTAGAAAATTGCTAGATCACGTCCAGAAGGTCGAATGGATTTTTGGTCGATTTTTGGTTTAGGCGATTTAGGGTTTCGGTATTTAGGGTTTTGTAAAATAGAATGGTTTAATTTTGTATATAATATTAGCCGACTAGGAGGGGGGATATACTCAGAATTTTCGGCCCAAATAGCTTGCTTAAAATCACACTTTGATTTGGTGTACAATTCCCATATTTATTTTGTAATTATCTAATTAAAATGATTTTGCAAAATATATATAAAGTTTATTTAATTAAATTTTCGGACCATGTATATGTATATATGTGATTTTGTAATTTTTGTACATTCAAAGTAATGTAATGTTATCCCAGAATTTTAATTACTTGATATGTAGTTCGTTTTCAGAAGTTTGGAATTAATTCAGAATTGTTATAAGTGATTTTATTAAGTGTTATGGCTTCAGGGGTAATTTGGTCATTTTATAGGTTATCTGAATTTCAGGTATTACACTCTTTGGAGTAGGATGGATTGTTCAGCATTTGATTCTGTTGCATGATTTGTTGTGGGGATACTTGTGGTGGAGAGAGAAATTGATGCTGTTGCACGAATGCTTGTTGTTGTTGTTGTTGTTGTTGTTGTTGATACTGAGGATGAAATTGCTGTTGTTGAGGATATTACTGTAGCTGATAGTAGTAATTGAAGTGAGGTGGATGAGACATGTCTGGATCTTAAAGATAATTAAGATATGTGTTGATGAGTTATGTTAAGTTGGTTTGGAAATCAGAAGATTTTGTTCAATTGCGATAAGTACTGTTCACTGAAGTGCGATAAGGACAGTTCACCAAGTGCGATAAGTACAGTTCACCAAGTGCGATAAGTACAGTTCACCAAGTGCGATAAGTACAGTTCACCAAGTGCGATAAGCTTCAATAGCGATATCGATAGTAGAAAATGCGATAAAAACTAGAAAGTGCGATAAACAATGACAATTTGGATATGTTATCTTAAAGTGCGATAAGTTATAGCAAAATGCGATAAAATATCAAACTGCGATAAGATAATATAGCAAACTGCGATAATTTATGGAAATTGCGATAGTTTTATCTCAATTCCAAGTTCGATAATTCTCAACTCTTGTACAAGAGAAAAGAAGCAACCAAGTCGAAGTATTTTCACTTTCTTATACAAGAAAGTACAATACTGAGTCCCAATGCCGATAACTGAAGATCTGCCAAATGCGATGAAACCCTAACTTATCTTGATTCGAACTGCGATAAAACCCTAACTTATCTTAATTCGAACTGCGATAACACCCTTAGTTGTCGAAGTTCACTCAGAAACCAAAATTTTCACTTTTCATCAACTTTTCCAATTCGCTAATAATACGGATTACACCAAATCGTCCAAATAACCAATAAAACCCGATTGTTTTTTACTTTAAACGATTAGTAATCACAAGATTTGATGAAGATTAAGCTCGTTAACGTATAAAAAATGAAATTTGATGAAGATTTGTGAAATTTCAACGAGATCAAAGCTACTTTTCAACACGAACAAGAGTTTAACGTTTGAACAAAAAAACCTTATGAAATCTATAAAACCCAACGTAGTTAATGATACTAATGACTCAAAAAACACGATCCTAATTATCCCTAGGCGAATGATACCACTTGTAGGTCGCTAATATCTCAAACACACACACGATATGAAAGCTAAAATATGATCTACTACTATGTAATAAGCTACGATTAAGAAGATAAGTAAATAAGAAAATAAGCTAAAGAGAATAAGATGAGAATAAGAGAGAATGGGAGGCTTTCACTATTCGAATGATTAAGCAACAAGGCTTTCACCACTTACATGAAAAACCAACATGAAATATGATGCCCCATGCCTTCTATTTATAGGCTTTGGGTTAGGGCAACATTTACTAAATAGATTCTAGAAGGTTTAGTGCTAAGATGGGCGGTCCATGGGCTTCTAATGGACAGCACCATAAATACAAGTATAAAGCCCATATCGTGCAACATTTTAACTTAAATGAACAAGACTTGTAAATTAATAAAACGTGTTCCTAACACTCTGTTTGTCTCACTTATAGACTTAGATATTTTTGTTTGCATATGTTATGTGAAAACCTTGCATAACTTACTTAGGAATGAGAACTAAGTGAAACTAGTTTAGTGTCTTGAAAAGTATTGTCTTGCACAAACTTTAGCTCAAGTGTTAAAATGTGTAAATATGTAGTATCTTTGAAAAAGGTGTTTGGTTCATTTGCTTCTAATCATGATTTTTAATGTATTTGTCTTTTCATAGGATAGAAACTTATCTTTGAATGATCATGTGAACTAACCGTGACAATGCAGGACGATAACATTTTGATGTTATCAAGTTTCCGTGTTTAAGCCACTGTTTGGCTTAACATCCATTTATGGTAAGTTATTATCATCAGATTGATCTATGTGCAAACGTGTGTTAGAACCTGTGTTTTTGGTTTTAATCAATCACAAATAAGTAGTTGCATATGTTTTAGGACAATCTTCAGGAATTGAACGGGTATCGGGGATTTTGACATGTCCTCTGTTAAGAATTTCTATTTGGTGGAAATGGCGGAACCAAATTTATGGTTCCGTCTGTTGAGATCTTTGGCTCCGCCTAAAATCAACTCATGAATTCCGCGGAACCAAAAACTGGGCTCCGCCTTTGTTATAACTTGGTTCCGCCAGAACTAACAACTAGTTTTTCAAATTTTCGTTTAATCCCTCACTCGAGATCACTCACTTATATCACTAGGATTATGTTCACTGATGTTCACTCAAATTAGGATTAGGATATCTCACTTGCAACTATAGGATAATCATCTCTAACCATACTTTCAAATTTCACAAAAAGGATCCAAGATACCTTTCTCCGTAAAGGAATCCGGAAATTTATTCCTTGCAGTCCGTAGACCACTGATCATTTATGATCATTACACACATTCAATGCATCCATCTGTCCTTTACTTGTCCATTAACTTGATTTGTAAATTGACAATTCCCTAACTAATCCAGACTCACTATTGGCAAAAATATCATTGATCACAAGTTTTACTTATGACTATAGATATTGCCTTGCATCCACATGTGTTACCTTACTTGGCTAACATGTCATTCTTCAAGACAATTAAGATTTACATCGAGTCATAACTCACACTTAAATTATAGATGTATTATCAAGTCTTGCTATCCTTGAATGCTATCAAATCTAAACAAAGTAGGATTGACAACTTAAGTATTTCATCCGAAATATTCAAGTAAATTTGACTTACAATCATAGTCATTAAAAGTCACATCCGAAAGAATCAACACTCAAGTATTTTAACAACATATGTTGAAACACTTATCCTATCACCCAAGTACACTTGTACTTTCACCATCACCCCATCACATTCACATCTGTCTCAGGCCCTAAGCCTCAAATCACATCACCCACCAGTCGTACCAACCAAAGGATCACAAGAATTAGTCTTTGTTGTCTTTAACATCCATGAAAACCTAAGTACTCCCATAGCACAACAAACCCCTCAACTCCACAATCCTTACCATCATTTGAATCCATTGAGTGTATTGCTCAAAAAGCCCTTTGTCCAAACACTCGTATCAAATCAAGTGTGCGTTAAACAAATTCAACCATACTTTATCACCTATAGGATTAGAACCTTCACCATCAAATGAGCATGATGCTCACATTCAGTGTTTATCATTGTTCACTAGGTTTAAGTTGTACAACTGTCACAAGTTATCAAAGTATTGGTAATACTTTGTCATTAAACTTCTGCGTAAGATTCATTAAACCTTAAATCAATATTTTAACAACATATGCTAAAATACAAATTTCAAAGACAACCTCATCCAAAGTGACAATGAATCTTGAGGAGTATACATAAGAAACTCAAGTGAATTCCTCTTGTCTTCATCCAGTAAATGTAGGATAGGTCGATACAACTCAAACTCTTTGAGTTCACATCTTTATTTAGGAAAACATGATGCCTAAGAAATCATGTGTTTAGTATCTTGTTAAAAGGATAATGTATATCCTATGCATCATTCTCTCCTTGCAACATGAACGGTTGTGTTACAAAAGATTTCATTACACCTCATTGGGTAAATGATCTTAAACAAACATCTGCAAGTTCTATGAACTAGAGCTTCCCCATCATCGTGTCATACTTGTTTTCATAAGCATGATAATCTTACTTGTTGAAAGATACTTTATGTATCTATCTCCTTTCAAGTATATGTCATAACCAAGCCTTGCTCAAATCTTGCGCACACACAAGATCTATTAAAGTTGGTAACTTTACTTAGATTCTTGTTCCAAAGAACTTTCTTGAGAACGTTCCCAATTTAACATATTCCATTATCACACGTAAACACAGTTCTTGGTCTTAGATGATCAAATCACTTTCATAACACATACTCAACATAAAAGATGTTATCCATTAGATCATGCTATAACCTTAGATTCCAAACACAAGATTAAAATATGTTAACACATATTCTCGTGTAAAACATGACATTTTCATCACCTTAGTTTTAATAGATATAGTTGAGTCTCATTAAGTCATGTCTTGGTGAATTATCACCTTTTTATACTTTGATGGGCAAAAATAGGAATTCCTATCTTTCAGAAATGAGAATGACTACTGGAGAACCTATTGCACTAGAAACTCAATTTAACCTAACGGTTAAATTGCTTCCAGCAGAGAAGTTGGGTATGTGGAATCACCCGTAAAAATGGTCGTGTTTAGCCTGAATTGAGCACCGCTAGTGATAGTCTCATATTCATTCTCCAACTTGAAAAATCTTTATTCCTATACTTGCCTAAAGTAAGTATTAAAAGATGATATTTTATCTTGTCTTAGAAATATTAATCAAACAAGGAGTAGATGTGATTTTTCATTAGTTTATTTAGAATCACTTGCTTTTCACATACATGTGTTGATTATATGTTATTTGTTTGATATAATTAGGTATCTTGACATAATCATGATAACTAATTGATTGATAATCAAATGAGTAAACCTTAGAAAGGTTTTGTCTGCATGCTTATATGCTTCATGTTAACATGATTTATATGATATTTTCATTCCTTCGTTATATGCTGTTTCGCATGATTAACGTATTTCTTGTTAACTCACGATATGTCATTTTTAATACATGGTGTTAGATAGCTTTTGTCTTTAGTTGACATTCATTGAGCTTTTTCGTAGGATAGTCTAAAATGATGCATGTTTCTGAAATGTTAGAATTGTTTGCATGAATCTGTCGTTTTACTTCTTTTGTGACTTTGTCACACTATTTATTTGCGATGTGTGTACCTATAACATGTCTTAGTATTTTTGGTATGATAAACATTTAGAAGTCATTAATGGGTAAGTATGCTTAAGTAACTAAAGCTAACTTCAAAACAATTTCACAATGTAGTATCTTAAACAATGTCATGCTATGATTATTTGTCTTGATACTATGTGGTAACTTTTAGTCTAGTAGTTAAATATGGTGTTTTGTTTAACATCTTTGTCTTATAGGTTGATAACAAATTATTTGTTATCGTACTTTGCTATGCTTATTTTGTATAATTGATACTTAGATTAGTATTATGATTATGGGATCCTTTCACTTGCATATAGTGTTTAAAGCTAATAGGATTAAGCTTTAGAGGTTTGAAATTTGTGTTTGGGTATCTTTCAATATACCTCTCTCCAAATCGTATTGTTGCTTCCGCTTTCCTAACAACATTTCCATCATCTTTTATTTAACAAAACATACCTCCCATAAGGAAACCACATACCTCATCATGCGATCATCTCGCATTGATAGAGAAGAGCTACGTAACTTCAAGGATGAAGTTCTTTGTATGCTAACCAACATCAGCAAAAACATTGCTAACATTCATCGTTATTCCTCATTCGATACATCACACATTATGTTGGATGTCCACCGATTAAGGGGGAGAGAAATTCATTCACATAATTGTCTTTTCGCATTAAAGAACATGTAGTCATGTTTCTTACATCCCTAAATACCGACATGTAGGTTCAAACCATTCAGTTAAAACCAGTTCATAAAACCAAAAGTTAGTCAAACCTTCTTAGCTCAACATCACAGTACATCGTCAAGTGAAAAACACATCATGTGTTTGACAAACCTCTTAAACGAGAAGCATTAAGTCTCATTAGACTTTGACTAGGATTAGTGAAACCAAATCAGTAGCTATAAGTAAATAAACCTTAGCTTGAACCTTCGTTTGATCAAAAAATGACAAAATGTGACCAAATCAACTCTGGTCTCACGGCACCCTTCGATAAGAAGGACGGAACCAAAAATTTGGTTCCGCCCAATCCGTGGGTACCTGGTCAGCTTTTAACCATTCTGAAATCAAACAACCTTCTCGTAACCAACGAGTCTAGGATTTTCACCTTAATCTCACAACTGAATTGTCTAGAACATCTTCAGTGTCTAGAACACCATCATAGGATCTCATCCTTTTCATTCTTGATACATATCAAGCACGTCATTGTCAGTGCAAACAGAACCATCACTCTCAACACGTTGGTCCAACCAACACTCTCATCATATGATGTCATTTTCATCCGCATATAGGTGTCTAGTATTTTTTAATTGTTGCATATGGAATTTCTATTCCTAAGTGATCATTGTCGTCACTTCCTCTTATTTCCATTCGAGCATTTAATATGGCACGATTCATCATCTTTGGTAGATGATAATATGATAACCTTAACCATCTTCAATACTCTTATAGCATTTGCTATACATTAGAGTTTCTGAATTCATTGCTTTCATTATAACCACCACCTTTCATCACCTCTTTCACTAATCATCAACCCCATGGATTAGCGAAAAACCTACTTGCATCAACTTTTAGTTATCACTAGTAAACTAACACCAACACTAGCATCACTCACTTTAACTCCACTTCATATCCTCCTTATAGGCATCGTTTTGTAGAATTTTATCATATTATATTCTTGTGATTGTAATTCTTATTAGAAGATTACACACTTTATAACATGGTTTACTAGATAATCACAATATCACAATTGGTATGACATGGTTTGCCAAATAATCATAAGTTCTCTGACTTAAGTTACTTGCGATTAGATTATTGATATGTTGCATCATATTTTTCTTTGAGATAAAATATATTGCACTAACCATTTCATTGTAGGTTCATCAACATATACGCTCGATCGTATATAGCATACTCATCTAAGGATGAAGTTTGCATCGATTAAATGTCGTCTTTTATTGTAGGTGCTTCTTAACGTCCTCAAACCAGGAGGAATATCTATCAAGCACTATTATCGCATCGTCTATACACTTGGTCGTATATGACACATATGTCTTAAGACATAATCTCTATTGTGCTAATTTTTGTTTTGTAGGTTTACCTTGACGCTCTAAAGCAAGGGGAGCTTTCGTCAAGCATTTATAGAATACATCATATACACGCATTGTTGTATATCACATACTCTAACCTTTATTTTGTAGGATTCTTCATCCTTGGATCATATACGTTGGTACCCTAGCAACGGGGAGTATTGATCAAGGGGGATCATATCATGTACTAATCCTTGTTTTGTAGCATTCATAATCCTTACATCATATACGTTGGTACCCTAGCAACGGGGAGTATTGATTAAGGGGGAGCTACAGTCAAGGGGGAGCATGCTCGCATTCTTAAGAATTCTCATTCTTCGACACACTTTTGTGTTTCAAAAAAAAGGAGAAGATAGTCCAACATGGCTTATCCATGTGTATCATTGGCTATATGCATTTCATTCATCATGCATTTTTCATATATCTTTTTATGTTGCACACCACTAACCTTGATGTAGGCTAAGGATCTAAATTTGATCCATGGATCCGCTAACAACCTAGGAGATTGGAGTAGTCTATTTAACTTCACTAGGGATGATGCAAGCTCGCCATTTCGGGGAGAAATGAAGTTAACTCCAAGGACACACCCTTTTTGCTTCGACAAAAGGGGGAGAAAGGTGTAAACGGAGAAAGTAAGTAATTACGGACACGAGGAGAAAAAGGAGAAAGGTGTAAACAGAGAAACGGACACAAGGAGAAAGTAAGTAATTACGGACACAAGTAACTTTTTACATTTTACTTTCTATCACGTTTACATATTTTGTCATCATCAAAAAGGGGGAGATTGTTAGTGCAAGCAGTCTCGTTGGGAAGATTGTTAGTGCAAGCAATCTCGTTTGTTTTGATTGATGACAAACATGTAACTTGATACATAACGTAAAATGTACAAGTTACTTGTAATCTTATTTTGTCTCAACATACATTCAACACCTCTCGAGTCCTCGTATGATACAACACAGGTTCGTACATGTTTGTTATGTGGCATTATGATCAAATCCTTAACAAACCATTTAGAATGTTTAAAATACGGCTAGGTCATTAAGTATTTTAAAAAGACTAACCATTCTACTTAGAACCTCATTTCACATTTTGCATATACAAGTACTTTTACTTGTACATCATGTTTCCTAAGATTAATAGGATAAGTACACTTTAGGTGTCAAACTAACATGATACATATTGGTAAACATATATTAGTTAAGCTAGTATATACATAGGACATACATATATACATTTACATTATTTACATTTTAAATCTTAAAATGGAAATATATACATGACATCATGGCATACATCATTTATAAATCTTGTAGATTTAGAAAGATATTTTGAAAAGATCTTGAAGCAATGTAGTTGACTTTGCAAGATCTTGGTTAGATATGGAAAGATATTTGGAGATTTTTTGTCAGACACCAGCGGATCCAAATGGTATAAAGGACGGATCCCTTTATTTGGATCCGCCAAATCCGCGGGGCAAAATTCCTATTGGCTATAAATAGCAGCCCATTGTTTACCCATTGTTTATGCCACTTGAACACACATTCCCCCTACCCTTTGCATACATTTAGATCATTAGTAAATCATGTAGAAACACACATTAATCACCCTTTACATAATGATCATAATGTTACTAACTTTCATTATGTTGTAAGCATATACTCGTAATGATCCTGTGAAGCTAGCTCAGAGATCGTGAGTCATCATCATAGCATACTTCCTGATCCACCAAGAAGGTTAGAAGATCTTGAAGTCATTATCCACCATAGCATACCAACATATGAAGATTCAAGGGCACTTGACATCGTCAATGTTTGAAGACTTCTTATTCAAGAAGTTCATGTAGATTCCACATGCATATATGAAGATCCATCACAACAAGTTTAGCTTGTGATCTGCATCCATTGAAGGCTTCCTATCAATGGAAGTTCATTTAGATTAGCCATTCATGTCTATGACCTATTTATGTCATGGATCATCATTGTAATCTATCCATACTAGATTAGGTGGTTTATGTGTTTGTGCCATAAAACACAAGGTTTCTATGTTGGGCTATAAAACATAGCGGGAGTGGTTGTACCCTTGTATAAAAAACTCGGTATCTAGCTTAGTACCGGAAATAGGTTAAGCAACGACGGGAGTGGTTGTACCCATGTAAAAGAACTCGACATCTAGCTTAGTGTCGGAAATTGTATAGGCGACGTTAGGTTGGTTCTACCTCGAACTAGAACCCGGTATTTAGCTTTGTACCGGAAAAAGTGTAAGCGACGTGTGTAAGGTTTTCTCCGCCGAGAAGGGAGCTTGTTGATCTAGTGAAGTAACTCTCGAGTTGGGTACTCGGGGAGTGGAGTAGGGCGGAGAGGAGCTCCTTGACCGAACCACTATAAATCATCGTGTTCGGTTTGCGCTTTCTTTACTCTTTACTTTTATGTTTGCACTATATGATTGCTTGTGTTGTGTCTTGATGATCATGCTTAGATGACAACGTGTTTAGTACATGCTAGTCATAAACTTCAATAAACATATTTCATATTAGAACAAGCTTAAAAGGATATTTGATACAAAAAGTTTTAAGTTTTTAAAATGGTAACGTATTCACCCCCCCCCCCCTCTACGATTTTCACAATTTGGATGGAATTTTTATACTTTTCTCGATACTCCATGTAGAGTATTATGCCTACATCAGTCTCTACCAGTCAGTTATCAGATGCACCCGTTGATCACCACCGAGTTCAGAGGAGGACCCACACCCTATTGATGTACCTCACCCGGAGGAGAATGAGATGGACGATGATGATTAGATGGAAGATGATGAGGAGATGGAAGATGATGATGTGCTGGATGATGATGAGGAGATGGAGGATGATGATGATGATGACGATGATGATGACGAGGAGCCGTTGGAGGAGGAGCAGGAGGCTCTCCCCATGCCACCTTCCCTAGCAGTGTCGGACATTACTTATGAGTCTGATACTTCAGATGCATTAGGTCATGCTCTGGCTACAAAGGTGACGTCTACGTTTGAGATCGGCGAGTCTTCGATTGCACAGCGAGTTGCCCCTACCGAGCTCAGAGCCGAGCTGAGTCATTTGAGGCAGGACATCTCTTGGTGCCAGGGCCATTATATGGCGATGTCTAGGCGATTGTGTACGCGACAGTCTAAAGTTTTAGAATTGAAGAAGGAGATTAAGGGAGATATGAGAGCTACAGGTGATTTATATGTGGAGTTGTATGAGCAGGCTGCGAGGTTGAGTTCTACAAAGACGGCAGATACAGAGATTCGGGAGCGCTTGGCGTCGTTAGAGCAGAGGATGACAGAGGTCGAGAAGATTATGGGGAGGTTAGATCTTGGAGTGACGTTCACTGATATCGATAGTATTCAGGAGTTAAGGGATGAGATCCATGCCATGCAGTGGCAGGCGTACTATGATAGGATGACGCATTTTCGTTTTGATGACAGTGTTGATGTCTTGGCTGCATACGGAGGAGACCGTTAGT
Organism: Artemisia tridentata subsp. tridentata; assembly: GCA_021014915.2. Lineage (NCBI taxonomy): Eukaryota > Viridiplantae > Streptophyta > Magnoliopsida > Asterales > Asteraceae > Artemisia > Artemisia tridentata. Next base: position 142,996,109 of record CP139504.1, on the reverse strand, counting down.
AGAGATTAGTGATCATCTTTATTATGGCAGTTTAGTATTGTAGTAGTAGTTTACCTTGTACGTAATAAACTAACTAGTTTCAGTTAGTAGATTTTGATAAGAAACTTGTAGTCGTTTTGCATATCTTGTAAGACTTATGACAAGTATCGAATCTATGATGTATTTTGGTGATGTACTATTTATGATGTTGAATGTACGCTATATTATGATGTATCATTGTGTTGTTTCCTTTGTGATATGATTCTGTTACGTTAATCAAATACTTACAGTGTTGTACATTTGTAATGATTGATAGAATTATGCCACCTAGGAAGATGACCCCAGCTGTGATCCAGAAGTTGATTGACGACATCATAGCTGCGGCGCTTGCCGGGCGAGCAGGTGCTGGCAACCAGAATATTAGACAAGCAGGAGTGCAAGCTGCCAATGAGAACCATTTCTGAACTTACAAGGAGTTCATGAATTGCAAGCCTACTACCTTCAAAGGAACTAAATGAGCTGTCGGTCTAACTCAATGGTGTGAGAAAATGGAGTCGGTGTTTCTAAGGAGTAACTGTTCTGAGGATTGCAAGGTCAAGTATGCGACAGGTACCTTGGTGGAGCATGCATTGTCCCGGTGGACTGCTTATGCTAAGGATATTGGGTTTGGGAATGCTTATAATGCTTCGTGGGAAGAGTTCAAGAAGGAAATGGTCAAGAAGTATTGCTCTCGTAGTGATATGAGGAAGTTGGATACCGAGTTCTACTATTTGGCTGTGAAGGGCGTTGATCTTATCACTTATGTTCGACGATTTCAAGGATTGAAGGTTTTCTGTGCTCACATGGTGTCAGATAATGAGAAATTACTGGAGAAGTTCATTGGTGGTCTACCTTCCAGTATTGAAAGGCACGTGACATCTTACAACTCTAAGACTCTGGATGATGCTATACGCATTTCTGAACGACTTATGGATCAAGTGGTTAAGCATAACACTGTTCAAAAGGGTAACAACTATGACAACAAACGAAAGTGGGAGGACAATAGGAGAAACAACAACTACAACAACTTCAACAACCGCAACAACAAGAGTTACCCTCACCATAACCATCACCACAACAACAACAACCAGTACCGTAACAACAATCATCATCACCAGCAAAACAGAAGACAAGAGACTGTCAGGGCTTATGTGGCTGCACCAGCACAAGTTGGAGGGTATGATGGGAATCACCCGTTCTGTGATAACTGTAATCTGCATCATACTGGACCATGCACTGCTAAGTGTCAGAAATGTTATAAGGTTGGACATGTTGCTAAGAATTGTAAGGGCAAAGCTGTGGCTAATGGGAGTAACGCACAGCCAGTGGTAACTTGTTTTGGATGTGGGGAGCGTGGTCACTACAAGAGTCATTGCCCAAAGAACACTGGTCGGAGAACTGAAGGCGCTCGTGGTAGAGCATATGTGATGGGCAATGGGGAGCAGCAGCAGGATCCGAATGTGGTCACCGATACGTTCCTACTCAACAATCTTTGTGTTAAAGTTTTATTCGATTCTGGTGCCGATATGAGTTTTGTATCTTCTACGATTTCACCACTACTTAACCTCACCCCTACCTCCCTAGACACCAGCTATAGTATTGAACTAGCTAATGGCAACTTAGTTAACACTTGCACTGTAATCCGAGACTGTACCCTAAACCTTCTAGATCACCCGTTTAGTATCGATCTCATGCCCATTGAACTCGGAAGCTTCAACGTAGTGGTTGGTATGGATTGGCTATCCAAACATCAAGCGAGTATCGTTTGTGGTGAACGAGTTGTTCATATCCCTCTCAATGGCGAAACCTTAGTTGTCCGCGGAGACCGTAGCAGAACCCCTTTGAGTATCATATCTTGTATTAAGACCCTGAAGTACATCGAGAAAGGATGTCATGCATTCCTAGCACATGTGTCCAAGAAAGAGTCGGGAGAGAAGCGACTCGAGGACGTTCCAATTGTGTGTGATTTTCCTGAAGTATTTCCTGAAGATCTGCCTAGACTTCCACCGGTTCGACAAGTGGAATTTCTGATTGACCTAGTTCCGGGAGCTGCACCCGTGGCACGTGCACCGTATCGACTAGATCCGACGGAAATGCAAGAGTTGTCTAAGCAGTTGCAAGAATTGTTGGATAAAGGATTTATTCGACCTAGTTCCTCACCCTGGGGAGCACCTGTGTTATTCGTGAAGAAGAAGGACGGATCATTTAGAATGTGTATTGACTACCGTGAACTGAACAAGCTAACAGTGAAGAATCGCTACCCGTTACCTAGAATTGACGATTTGTTCGACCAGCTACAAGGATCAGATTTCCACTCCAAGATAGATTTGCGGTCAGGTTGTCATCAACTCAGAGTCCAGGAAGAGGATATTCCAAAGTCGGCGTTCAGGACTCGCTATGGCTACTATGAGTTTCAAGTGATGCCCTTTGGTTTGACAAACGCACCGGCTGTATTCATGGACCTCATGAACCGAGTGTGTAAACCATATTTGGACAAGTTTGTCATAGTTTTCATCGACGACATTTTGATCTACTCCAAGAGTGAAGAAGAACACAAGCAACACCTGATGATGATTCTTAAGTTACTCAAGGAAGAGCAATTGTACGCAAAGTTCTCTAAGTGTGAATTTTGGATTCGCAAGGTACAATTTCTTGGTCATATGATTGACAGCGAAGGGTTACATGTGGATCCCGCAAAGATCGAAGCTATTGAGAACTGGCCAACGCCTTCTAACGCCACAGAAATCCGTCAATTTCTGGGATTGGCTGGATATTAGAAGAGATTCATCGAGGGATTCTCCAAAATATCTAAACCGTTAACTACGTTAACATAGAAGGATAAGAAGTATGAATGAGGAAAGGACGAAGAACAAGCATTTCAAACCCTGAAGCAAAAACTTTGTAGTGCACCGATTTTAGCATTACCAGATGGGGTGAAAGATTTCGTGGTTTATTGTGATGCATCATATCACGGGTTAGGAGCAGTTTTGATACAACGAGGGAAGGTCATGGCATATGCTTCCCGACAACTTAGGACTCATGAAGAGAAGTATACCACACATGATTTGGAGTTAGGAGCAGTAGTTTTTGCACTCAAGATGTGGAGGCACTACTTATACGGAACGAAGTGTGTTGTCTTTACCGATTACAAGAGTCTTCAACATATTTTGGATCAGAAGGAGTTGAATATGAGGTAACGACAATGGTTGGAAAACTTAAGCGACTATGACTGTGAAATCCGATACCACCCGGGAAAAGCGAACGTCGTGGCTGATGCCTTGAGCCGTAAGGAACGGTTGAAGCCGCTGTGAGTTCGAGCTTTGGTTTTGACTATCAATTCAAACCTTCCCGCCCAGATTCTCCATGCTCAAGAAGAAGCCGTGAAACAAGAAGATCACAAGAGTGAGAATCTTTATGTGATGATACAGAAGAAGTTTGAGAAGCGTTCCAATGGAACTTTGTGTTTTAAGGGAAGAAGTTGGGTGCCGCGTTTTGGGGGACTGCGAGACTTAATCATGCTCGAATCTCATAAGTCAAAGTATTCTATACACCCAGGATCCGACAAGATGTATCATGATCTCAAGAAGTTATATTGGTGGCCGAACATGAAAGCCGACGTTGCCAATTACGTTCGAAGGTATCTTACGTGCGCGAAAGTTAAAGCTGAACATCAGAAACTGTCTGGTCTCCTACAGCAACCTGAGATTCCTGAATGGAAATGGGAACGGATTACTATGGACTTCATCACTAAACTTCCAAGGACTGCAACTGGTTTTGACGCTATTTGGGTTATTGATGTTTGGTTTTGCGACCTTACAACAGGTTTTACCTCTCGAGGGATCTCAAGAGGCTTGCAATCCCCACCAGGCAGTGTACCTGACCGATGTAGTATAGTGAAGTGGCAAGTACCGGGGGATTGATCATTCTCTAGGGGAATAGTGTCGTTAGGATTGAAAAACTATTCTAATAGGTCTAAGGGTGAGGGAAGATTCTTTTTGTATTTTTATATTTTTATGAAAGCAAGTAAAATCTCGGGTTTGAATGAGTGGGCGGAATTAGTTGCTAGTCAACTAACCCAAATTACTACAAATGCAAATAAAATAAAATAACTGAAAATGAAAAGGTTGTGAAACTTATATGGAGAGAAATGTGTTTACTTAGATTTCCTTACTCCCTAACTATCTTTTACCGGTTGATTAGTGTGTATTAATTGCGTGGATGACGGGTGTATTCCTTAATTCCAATCGTGGGGTGGCGTACGTACTTCCCCAACTCTACAAGCTCCTACTTCACTCCTATGTCGAGCCGGCTAAGAAGCTCCTAACATGGGATCACTAGAATTCGCTCATGCATTAAATACAACCATATAAACCTAGTACGCATTGGTTCATGTTTCTTAAGACGTTCAAGCAAGTTACCGTATAGGAAGTTAGCCAGTTTTCTTAAGCCTAAGATCGATAAACAATCGTCCAATACAATTAATAACACACTAACAACTAATAATCAATAGTTAGGTTTCATTAGATCTAAGCAAACACAAGATAAATCTAGCCTAGCATGTTAATCAAAAGACAAGAACAAGATATAATCAAACAACACATAGACATATTGATTGATTAAGTGATTACTTATCTTCAATTAAACATGGGAGATCCAAGGGTATGAAAACCCTTAAAAATGGCAGAAATTCGTCTTAGGGTTTCTCCTCACAAAGTTGCACACTAATGACAAAAAATTGCAAAACTATATATAGAACTTAGTAGCTGACGGCGTCACGTTGTAGATCTTGACGCCGTCACCTTGCTGTGTCTAGGGTTCCCGGATGGTCTTCCTGACGCCGTCCCTTTTTAATCCTCCAAAATCATCCCTGGCTTATCAAGGGCTGACGCCGTCAGAATAGGGCTTGACGCCGTCTCTCTTTAAGTTAAACCGTGATGGCCTTGATCACCTTAAAGGGTGACGCCGTCAGACTTTCCATTGCAAAACTCTCTGGCGCGTCACGTGTATTTTTCATATCCACCTCTTTTGCCAAGCCATGACGCCGTCTGGAACAATCCCTGACGCTGTCAAAGGTACTTTTCCAGCCGATTTTGAGACTTTGTCGTTTTCTTCACTTTTATGCTCCAAAAACGTCCAAAATGCTTCCTTTTCCAGATTTCTTCTCCAAAGTACCTAAAATGACAAAAGGAATGATTTAGGGAAATATTTGATCAAATAAATACGATTTAGGGCTTAAATGACCCCCTAAAAGCGGTACACTTTTCGCTTCATCAAATACCCTTACACTTGAGATTTGCTTGTCCTCAAGCAAATGCGCTTTTATTCTAATCAAAATACAAGTTAGGGGTCATTTAATGCTAATATAAAAGTAATTACAATAAATAGTCGTTCCACTTTAATCATAATAAGCACGGAGATTACAAACTAGCACCTCACAAGTAGTGTTTAGATACTCACATCTCTCAGGTGTCATCAAAATAAATCTCATAAATGAAAACGGATAATATCTCTCACTACCTGTCATAGCAAATAGATTACCATAGGCTTGGGAAAGGATCGAAAACCTTCTCCACTAGGCATAAGCACCTAAGATAAACTATCAAAGAGGGCTTTTAAACGGGTTATAACGTTAGGTGTAGGGATATGATAAACACGGTTTTGTTGGATAAGGGATATTTTACTGGTGGCGAGTTAAAGATCTTGATTAATTTCATGTACAATATGGCGTTGCTAAGCCAAGACTAGACTCGGCTTAAGCTAAAAACAAAATAACAAAAACATAAAATGAAACGGGATGGTAGTCCGTATGTTTTTTTTACTTTTCTTTTTCTCTTTATTTTTTTTGTATTTTTCTTAATTTTTTTTTTTTTTTTTTTTTTTTTTTTTTTTTTTTTTTCATACACTCTTGCCCTACCATCCAAAATAATACATCATAGGGGCGTTGCATTCCCCTTACACTTGAACTTTTACATAACTTTACAATTAACTATTCTAATGACTCGAATTAAGATAATCGAAACACTTGGAGTACTTTTAAAAATATTTAGCACATATGGGGGTAATAATGTTGTTCTTCCCCATTACTCCATTACACTAGTACTTTACCCATGAGTCCCAATCGTCCCAAAAAAATATGTACAAGGATATGACTCGACTTAGCAACCATGTAATCAATTAGATAATTAACTTGGGGTTTAAACAAATGTTGTCACAATAATGCACTAAAAATGAGTGCATACAAGGTAGGCTAAGGCGATTTGGGTGTACATTTAAGTGGGGTGTAAACAAATTCTTCCTTTAAGTAAAATGCTTAAAGGTCGAAACGAAAAGATAGGCTCTGAGGGGTGTACTAGGGGTATCGTGTACTAAAAATGAGTACAACGCAAAGGGTGTGGGAGAATTACTTGACCAATGTAGCCAAAGTAATTATAACAAAAACACAGGTGTAAAACAATGGGTTAATCCTAATGCCTCTTATCATGTAGTAAATCTAACTACACGAATGTAGTCTCACTTGTGGCCTCGGAATGGTCCTAACGCAAGTTCTAGAATCTAAGTGCTACCGGTACACACATCATAGCATAAATGCTTTTCCTACCAATTCTAGGGGCGAACCTCACATATTTGAGGTTGGAAAATTTTTTAGTGGTACGGTTTTGTGCTAGTCATATAACTCCTATCCATGAGACGCTCATTAAGATCAAAGTTTCACTCCTAAATGTTGTAAAAAATTTTAAATTTGGCACTAAAATTGCCCTAACATGTATTTATCTCAGTTTTATTACACATCTACCATTAAACAAACGAAAAATCAAGTGCAATAGCATTCTCTAAGGTATCGTACTTTACCCCCCCTTACACTTAAGATGAACATTGTCCCCAATGTTCAAATAACAAGATGTAAAAGTAAATAAGGTAAAAGAATGAAATCAAATACTCCCCTGATTCGCTCGGTGGATAAAGTGGTAACATGGTTAGATCTTCTTCCAAGAGAATGTAGAAGCTCCAAGACTAATGCATCGCCAAAAGCTTGATTCCAAATACATCTCCTTGTCCAAAATAACCTGTTAAACCTGAGAAAACAAACACGAAAACCTGCATAACATCGGCGGGATAAATTCTATATAAGGATATAATGCTTGTGGAATGATAATTTTGCAGATTCCTGGAGTTTATAAGTTAGAGATTTAATAAAAACTTTTTATGAAAACAAAACTTTCAAAAATTTCAGAAAATTAAAACCTGACGTCGTCAGGTTGTAAGGCCTGACGCCGTCAGAAATGATCTGACAGAATTCTCATGTTAAGTTTCCGGAAAATTTCTGGAAAAACCTATACCTTACTTCCTGGAAATCCTGCAAAACATCATTATGACTCGATACAAGCATTTGACTCAAGCAAATACTAATATGTATGTTAATTTAAAATTATTACGATTCATGTTCATTTGTGTTATAATAAACCGATTTGGATTTCCCTTACACTTATCTTTTGCAAAATACCTTTATATGTAGTTAAGACGAAGTTAAAAACAAGATAAAGCATTTTCACAATTTAGTTTTGAACATGAATCAATAATAATAAAAATTAAACATACATACGAAAGCAAATAAAATCAAACAAACAAATAAATAAACACACAAAGCAAATAAAGCTTGGGTTGCCTCCCAAGAAGCGCTTTTCTTTATTAACGAGTCTTGTAGCTAGACTCAAAGTCACGTACATTACGTGACTCCATCATTGGTCACGGTTCCTAGGCCATTCTCCTTTGATTCTCTATCAGAATCACTTTCATAGTAAAGGTATTTCGGGTCCTCGAGATCAAAAGGATTGTTTTGGTATTTAGAACTAAGCTCCTTATCATGCCTAAAGAATCCACTTGACAGGTCAAAAGTGTCCTTACATCCCTTTCTCACATCATCATCACATAACACGAGTTGGGAACTTAACCCATCGAGCCCTCCATAATCAATCTCCTTGAATTCTCTCATCTTGTAAGGCGTTTGGTATGAGATTTCCCTAATCCCATCGGTGAAAGTCATGATCCCATTGAGCTCGTCCACAACCAAGCTTGTGGCCTTGCAAAAAGGGGCCCCAAAAACAACTTGTGATAACCTGGGATCGATGTACTTTTCGATATTATCGACGATTGCGAAGCTCATAGTGAATGTCATATTTCCTACAAACACCTGTACATCATCATCTATGCCAATGTCATCCTTCCCTTTATGAATCATTCCCCATCTGCAAATGTTGTTATAATGAAACAAGGACATCACATTTTTGGGTAAACATGTGTCAATGTAAACATTATAAAAATGCTTGTGACCAATCATGCAAGGTATTTTGAGATTATTCGGATCACGTCGTTTAATTCGGCCAGGCCTTCTACCGTGTAGCCCCCATGTGTTGCAAATTGCTGATGGTCGATACTCATACACTTCTTCACAGCCATCCCGAAAAATCACTTTCCTGACACCATCGGTAAATAATGCACTACGATCATCCTCATCGAGTATTACTCCCGTTGCTTTTATGAATGGTTTGCCTAGAACAAGGCTAGTTAAGGATGGGCTGATGATCGAGTTCATGTTATTAAATACAGTTAGCTCGATATGAAAGAGGAACTTCTCTATCACAATTGGTACCCTCCTTATTACCCCAATGATATTAAACCCTTCATATTTGACCTGTTTGGCGAAGGCTTCGTTATATAGAGAAAGGGATATTGCATTCATAGAAGAGTTGGGGTTTATGTAGGCATCTTTTATAAACTTTTCCCTAGTGGTGCAAGATATCTTAAAGACCCTGGGAGCGCCATCCTCTATTCTCTCTCCAAATCCCATAGGTAGCTTTGCTATGCCCCTCTCAAGTTCCTCTACCAGGGGGCGGTCTAGCAGTCCTGGGAGCCCATGAGGCATTTCGGATTTCTCATCCGAGCCCTCCTCATCATTTAACTCTCTTGTACTAGAGTTCTTTGCTGAGTCTAGATAGACGCCGGGCGCCTCGGTGTTCTTTTCGGGAACTTCACCCTCCATTTCATTGTCCACATTCTCGGTTGATTGTTGGTCCAGGTGGGGTTTAGGAGTAGGCATTGTTGTAATGGTGTTCACGAAGTGGAGTGGTTTTGAAGGGGTATGAGTATCTCTAATTTCTTTTCTGTTTTGTGATATGTGTTTGAAAAGTTTACTAGGGTGCTTGATTTTTACAGGAGGGGGTGTTTGGTGAGTCACCGTGACAGATTTTATCTCATTGACTCGTGCCAACTCACAAGTTGACCTGCCAGCAATGCGATCATTGATAACCTTTAACAGGTTATCAACCTTGTTGTTCATATCAACCTGATGTTGTCTGAATTGATTCTCAAGTTTGGAGAGCTGTGTTTCTTGAGAGAGAATGAATTTTTGCAGTGATTCCTCGCGATTTTGTTGTTTATGCGTGTGCTGATGAGGATAATGTTCAGACCAGGTGAGTGGGGGAGAGTCATTGAATGATACGCTTCGAGTTTGGTTCCAACTAAAATTTGGCTTACTCTTCCATGCCTCATACCTATCTTCGGAATTCATGGGTCCATAATTAGTGGTGAGCCACTTATCTCCCGCCTTATCGATTTGCGAGGATGCGAATTCTTTGAAAGCCTGTTTGGGGAGTTCCATGCAATCATGAGTGTCGTGGGGACCACTACATAATTTACACGAAGAAGTGATTTTGTTTACTTGGCCTGAAGGTTTAGGAGCCTCGTAGGATTTCATAAGAAACTTGACTTGGTCTTCAAGTTCTATGATCCTACGGTCGGAAGTGCTTGAATTGTTCGAAGGCAAAGATATTGCCTTGACCGTTTTATTCAAATCACGGGGATTACTCCAACTTTCGTTGTCATAAAGAGCAAGATCTTCAAGGAGAGCCCATGATTGTTCCGCACTTAGATCACGTAGCTTACCACCGGCCGATTGGTCAATGGTTTGCCTCGTGGAGAGATTGATATGGTCATAGAAGATTTGGACTTGGAGCCAAAGTTCTATGCCATGGTGAGGGACTTTTTGGAGTAAGTCCTTGAATCGAGTCCATGCCTCGTAGAGGGTTTCGCCTTGACGTTGTTGGAACATCAAGATATCATTCCTTAGCTTGGTAGTTCTTCCTGGTGGGAAAAACTGAGCGAGGAAACGAGTGGTGAGATTATCCCAAGAGGTGATGGATCCTGCGGGTAGACGCTCTAGCCATTGACTAGCTTGGTCCCGCAGAGAGAATTGAAAGAGAAGCAGTCGGGTCGTCTCTCGAGTGGCAACATCAAGGTCTATAAAATCAACGATTTTGAGAAAGTCCTTGAGATGTTGATTAGGATCTTCGGAACGAAGTCCATGGAATGCGCATCCGCTTTGCACCAACCGGATGGTGTCGGATTGCAAGGGAGTGACATTGGCTCCTTGAGTGAGCTCAATGGTGTTTCGATAGCCATGGTGGCTAGGACGAGAGTAGTCTCCTAAGGTACGGGCTCTAGGAGGTGGGTGTTGTTGTGGTGGTGGGTTGTAACACCCCAACCCGGCAAGGGTAAAGATGTCACAACGATGGTTCCATATCAGAACAAACATAAGCATTAGACATAAATAATACAATAGAAATTCAAGGGTTACAATGGAAACTCTGAAACTACAAGGTTACAATACAATAACTCTAAATCTGAATATAAATTCTTCTAATAATCTTCCATAGCTAGTAGGGTCTTCTAAATCCCAAGTACTCTCCACTCATACCCAGCATCCAAACTAAAACCTGCCGCAGGAAAAGAAATGCGGCTGAGCTACGAAAGCTCAGTGAACAGATATAACGGTACAAAGCAGTAACAAAGGGAAAGTGAAGTACAGGAGATAATACAAGGTGTAACAATAGTAGGAAGGAAATGAAAAAGGTTATCAAGAAATGTTTACAATGGCTAAGTGTAAAGTAAACCGTAACCCACCACCAGCCCAAGTCGAATCAAGTCAAGTCCAGTATCAATTCATAGGGTAACATAAACAGTAATCCACTACGAGCCCAGAACATATCAAATCAAGTAAACAAGTATACATGTATACGGAGGGGTGACCTCGGTATGCCAAGTATAATATGAGGGGATACCTCCAAGTGTTGGAGTAGCTAACTCCCAAGAGTGAATGACGTGTATCGCACACACCCATCATGTCACTAAGTATAACCAGTAAACAAGTCAAGTCAAGTCAAGTACAAATCTAGGATGCATCCATGCGCCCTTGTAGGCTGCCACAATGTCTTCATCTACGCGTACAAGTCAAATATCAAGTCATGGCAGGGACGGGATAGGTAATCACTTTCCTACCCAAAAGTCAAGCCATTGGTGCATCAATGACAAGGACATGAAACCCTCATGCCTAGTATGGCTCGTAATCTCAAACTGTGGGTCAAGGTCAAGGTCAAGTGTACAAGTCAAATTCAAGTCTCAAGTTCATGTTTCAAATTCAAGTTCAAGTTTTATCAATGGGTTCAAGTCAAGTCATATATCAAGGGTTTCATATCAATGTATCAAGGTTCAATTCAAATGGTCAAGACAAGAGATCGTAGCAAATGTTCATATTAAAGGTTCAATCTAAAAGTTCATTTGAAAACAATCCTTTTTAAAATAGTTTTCATAAAATAATCTTTTAAAACGGCTTTTCATAAAAATAGTATTTTAAAATGGTTTTCTTAAAACATTTCCATAAACAATTTAAAAAGGTTTCCTCATTACGCTAAAATCTCAAGTATATCAAGGTTCAAGGCTAAAAGGTTCAAGACAAAGGTTCAAATGGAAAGGTTCAATACTAAGGTTCAAGCGAAGATCAAGGCAAGATTTCAAAATACAAGGGAACATAGCAATGGCTTTGGGGAATCCTAAACGAATTAAAACAAAAGATCAAGAGAAACGAAGGCTCCTTACAAGAAGGGCAGAATATCTGTACCTTAGCGAATGAAATGGAAGCAAACAAATGGATGGACACAAGGAAACACTGTCACACCTCTTCAACGAATCTACATAGATTAGGATTCATAATATACTTATTAGCTCATTTAATTTCATAACGGATTTTAAATACTTGTTATTAATCACATTCTTATAGTTAGGGTTTATTAAGTAATTATAAGTAGTTTTGGGATTATAGTGAAACTATCGTAAGATTAGGGTATGAAACATAAATATCATAAAGTTACATGTTTTAACAAGTTAAACCCTTTTAGTTTGAATAATGATAAGTTCCACCCTTAAGTTACACAATTAATCCTTATTTAGCCCTAATTAACTTCTTATCAGCTTTTAACCCTAAACAGACCACACTTGATCGAATTTATGAACCATATTATAACTCAGAGATAAAATCCACAAAAATTCCCAGAGCTACCTCAATGTCTTGAAAACCCACACTAATTTTCCCAGAATTTATTAATTAGTTTAACCCCACATGAAAAATACCACAACTCGGACTACTCAGAAAACATGTCTGCTGTAACACTCAGAAAGTAACCACTTCATTTACCCACCAATACCTCCAGGAAAAATCTAAAAAAATTCATGACACTACTAAACATATTGAAGTCACATACTGGAGAATTTCATGACCTAACTCCTCATGGTTTGAAAATGAAAAATCGTCAAAACGGACTGATTTCCAGACATCCGAATTCAGGTTTGACATACGAATTTCTAAAATCAAAAAGTTGCCTTCCCGATCTCTAAAAATTACAAGGCTAATTTTCCTAGAAAGATATTTCCTTGAACTTAATTTTAGACTCAAGAATCACAAAAAAATACGTCACTACCATCAAAATCCGACCCAATCAATTTGACCTAAAATTCTGACAGCAAACTAGGTTCTTATTTTATGTAGATGTTAGTTTTCAGTTCATGCAGTTTTTCTGTTATGATTTATGTACAATAAGGTCGACAAGAACATCGAGAAACAAACAAGAATTAACATGAAGAGTGTGTTGAATAAGGTTAGATACGAGTTACCCTTGTAGCGATGATAAGAAGAACAAAAGAACAACAAGATTGGACCAGCAAAAGTCCAGCCGAACACCTTATATATACTCCCTTCGACAGCCCTATGTAACCCATGATCGAAACACACTTGAACCAGAAACAATCACACGCCTAGAACACCAATTAAAGACCACAAGAGAACCCCTTTTTTCTGCTGTGTTGGATTGAGCAGCAGGAAGGAAAGAGCAGCAGCAGAAGGTCGACAAGTTGGAGGAGAGTATTTAGGGTTTTACAACTCTTCCCCTCTAAAAAAAAATTTCGTCCTCGAAAATTGAAGTTGCAAGGTTAGACGAAGTCGTAGCAAGTCGCAGAAGATCGTCACGAACATTCTCACGCCCAGAGAGGTTCTTCCAAAAAGAAAGCTCATATGGAAATACGAACAATATTTCAGATCAAATTAATTGTGTCAACAGTAGGGAGCTCTACAAGAGTTCAAGATTTATAACTGAAATCAACAGAACGCAAAACGAGAGTCTAAACTTATCCAGGTATCTAATGAACAAGGGCAGAGTGTACGAACATGTAGGATGAACCTAAAGTCTCTCTAATCACGGATAATCCAACAGGAATCAAGTTCTAAACTTCTTAGGTACTTCCCAAGACATCCTATGGCCACAATGAGGGCACGTTATATGGTGTAAGTATTATCACGTTCATAATACCAGCACCACATAAATATGCCTTCATGATGATCATACTTTATCTCGAGTCGTAAGCAGAACAATCTATCTTAATCCACCTAGTATTTCTATAGTCTCGGAGGTCATCAAGATTAAATGTCATAACAAGGCACGAATCAGAGTGATGCGGAAACAATGATACCTAAATGCCTTATAGTCTACCCATTCCTCACCGGTAAAAACTTAAATTCATACCAGGGAATCCTAAAGCAAGTCCTCAAGGTATTCTCCTATGTTCTTACAGTGGAAGCCAAATGGTCCTAAACTCACAGGACAGGGTAAATGTATTACAAGTCGTCAGCCCGTTTCTCTGATACCATAAATTGTAACACCCCAACCCGGTAAGGGTAAAGATGTCACAACGATGGTTCCATATCAGAACAAACATAAGCATTAGACATAAATAATACAATAGAAATTCAAGGGTTACAATGGAAACTCTGAAACTACAAGGTTACAATACAATAACTCTAAATCTGAATATAAATTCTTCTAATAATCTTCCATAGCTAGTAGGGTCTTCTAAATCCCAAGTACTCTCCACTCATACCCAGCATCCAAACTAAAACCTGCCGCAGGAAAAGAAATGCGGCTGAGCTACGAAAGCTCAGTGAACAGATATAACGGTACAAAGCAGTAACAAAGGGAAAGTGAAGTACAGGAGATAATACAAGGTGTAACAATAGTAGGAAGGAAATGAAAAAGGTTATCAAGAAATGTTTACAAGGGCTAAGTGTAAAGTAAACCGTAACCCACCACCAGCCCAAGTCGAATCAAGTCAAGTCCAGTATCAATTCATAGGGTAACATAAACAGTAATCCACTACGAGCCCAGAACATATCAAATCAAGTAAACAAGTATACATGTATACGGAGGGGTGACCTCGGTATGCCAAGTATAATATGAGGGGATACCTCCAAGTGTTGGAGTAGCTAACTCCCAAGAGTGAATGACGTGTATCGCACACACCCATCATGTCACTAAGTATAACCAGTAAACAAGTCAAGTCAAGTCAAGTACAAATCTAGGATGCATCCATGCGCCCCTGTAGGCTGCCACAATGTCTTCATCTACGCGTACAAGTCAAATATCAAGTCATGGCAGGGACGGGATAGGTAATCACTTTCCTACCCAAAAGTCAAGCCATTGGTGCATCAATGACAAGGACATGAAACCCTCATGCCTAGTATGGCTCGTAATCTCAAATTGTGGGTCAAGGTCAAGGTCAAGTGTACAAGTCAAATTCAAGTCTCAAGTTCATGTTTCAAATTCAAGTTCAAGTTTTATCAATGGGTTCAAGTCAAGTCATATATTAAGGGTTTCATATCAATGTATCAAGGTTCAAGTCAAATGGTCAAGACAAGAGATCGTAGCAAATGTTCATATTAAAGGTTCAATCTAAAATTTCATTTGAAAACAATCCTTTTTAAAATAGTTTTCATAAAATAATCTTTTAAAACGGCTTTTCATAAAAATAGTATTTTAAAATGGTTTTCTTAAAACATTTCCATAAACAATTTAAAAAGGTTTCCTCATTCCGCTAAAATCTCAAGTATATCAAGGTTCAAGGCAAAAAGGTTCAAGACAAAGGTTCAAATGGAAAGGTTCAATACTAAGGTTCAAGCGAAGATCAAGGCAAGAGTTCAAAATACGAGGGAACATAGCAATGGATTTGGGGAATCCTAAACGAATTAAAAAAAAAAAGATCAAGAGAAACGAAGGCTCCTTACAAGAAGGGCAGAATATCTGTACCTTAGCGAATGAAATGGAAGCAAATAAATGGATGGACACAAGGAAACACTGTCACACCTCTTCAACGAATCTACATAGATTAGGATTCATAATATACTTATTAGCTCATTTAATTTCATAACGGATTTTAAATACTTGTTATTAATCACATTCTTATAGTTAGGGTTTATTAAGTAATTATAAGTAGTTTTGGGATTATAGTGAAACTATCGTAAGATTAGGGTATGAAACATAAATATCATAAAGTTACATGTTTTAACAAGTTAAACCCTTTTAGTTTGAATAATGATAAGTTCCACCCTTAAGTTACACAATTAATCCTTATTTAGCCCTAATTAACTTCTTATCAGCTTTTAACCCTAAACAGACCACACTTGATCGAATTTATGAACCATATTATAACTCAGAGATAAAATCCAAACAAATTCCCAGAGCTACCAAAATGTCTTGAAAACCCACACTAATTTTCCCAGAATTTATTAATTAGTTTAACCCCACATGAAAAATACCACAACTCGGACTACTCAGAAAACATGTCTGCTGTAACACTCAGAAAGTAACCACTTCATTTACCCACCAATACCTCCAGGAAAAATCTACAAAAATTCATGACACTACTAAACATATTGAAGTCACATACTGGAGAATTTCATGATCTAACTCCTCATGGTTTGAAAATGAAAAATCATCAAAACGGACTGATTTCCAGACATCCGAATTCAGGTTTGACACACGAATTTCTAAAAATCAAAAAGTTGCCTTCCCGACCTCTAAAAATTACAAGGCTAATTTTCCCAGAAAGATATTTCCTTGAACTTAATTTTAGACTCAATAATCACAAAAAAATACGTCACTATCATCAAAATCCGACCCAATCAATTTGACCTAAAATTCTGACAGCAAACTGGGTTCTTATTTTATGTAGATGTTAGTTTTCAGTACATGCAGTTTTTCTGTTATGATTTATGTACAATAAGGTCGACAAGAACATCGAGAAACAAACAAGAATTAACATGAAGAGTGTGTTGAATAAGGTTAGATACGAGTTACCCTTGTAGCGATGATAAGAAGAACAAAAGAACAACAAGATTGGACCACCAAAAGTCCAGCCGAACACCTTATATATACTCCCTTCGACAGCCCCATGTAACCCATGATCGAAACACACTTGAACCAGAAACAATCACACGCCTAGAACACCAATTAAAGACCACAAGAGAACCCCTTTTTTCTGCTGTGTTGGATCGAGCAGCAGGAAAGAAAGAGCAGCAGCAGAAGGTCGACAAGTTGGAGGAGAGTATTTAGGGCTTTACAAGGTGGGTGTTGTTGTGGTGGTGGGTTGTTGGGATCGAGGATATTACCACCTTCCATGATGTCGGATGGTAATGGTTACGAACAAAGAAACGAAGAAAAAAAGATAGACTAAAGAAAATCTAGAAAAAAAAAATCTCACTAGAAAGGAATCTAGTGAGTAGACCTAATAAAATAAAAATTCAACCTAAACAATAACTATTCCCCGGCAGCGGCGCCAAAAACTTGATGCGTGGTTTTGCGACCTTACAACAGGTTTTACCTCTCGAGGGATCTCAAGAGGCTTGCAATCCCCACCAGGCAGTGTACCTGACCGATGTAGTATAGTGAAGTGGCAAGTACCGGGGGATTGATCGTTCTCTAGGGGAATAGTGTCGTTAGGATTGAAAAACTATTCTAATAGGTCTAAGGGTGAGGGAAGATTCTTTTTGTATTTTTATATTTTTATGAAAGCAAGTAAAATCTCGGGTTTGAATGAGTGGGCGGAATTAGTTGCTAGTCAACTAACCCAAATTACTACAAATGCAAATAAAATAAAATAACTGAAAATGAAAAGGTTGTGAAACTTATATGGAGAGAAATGTGTTTACTTAGATTTCCTTACTCCCTAACTATCTTTTACCGGTTGCTTAGTGTGTATTAATTGCGTGGATGACGGGTGTATTCCTTAATACCAATCGTGGGGTGGCATACGTACTTCCCCAACTCTACAAGCTCCTACTTCACTCCTATGTCGAGCCGACTAAGAAGCTCCTAACATGGGATCACTAGAATTCGCTCATGCATTAAATACAACCATATAAACCTAGTACGCATTGGTTCATGTTTCTTAAGACGTTCAAGCAAGTTACCGTATAGGAAGTTAGCCAGTTTTCTTAAGCCTAAGATCGATAAACAATCATCCAATACAATTAATAACACACTAACAACTAATAATCAATAGTTAGGTTTCATTAGATCTAAGCAAACTCAAGATAAATCTAGCCTAGCATGTTAATCAAAAGACAAGAACAAGATATAATCAAACAACACATAGACATATTGATTGATTAAGTGATTACTTATCTTCAATTAAACATGGGAGATCCAAGGGTATGAAAACCCTTAAAAATGGTAGAAATTCGTCTTAGGGTTTCTCCTCACAAAGTTGCACACTAATGACAAAAAATTGCAAAACTATATATAGAACTTAGTAGCTGACGGCGTCACGTTGTAGATCTTGACGCCGTCACCTCGCCGTGTCTAGGGTTCCCGGATGGTCTTCCTGACGCCGTCCCTTTTTAATCCTCCAAAATCCTCCCTGGCTTATCAAGGGCTGACGCCGTCAGAATAGGGCTTGACGCCGTCTCTCTTTAAGTTAAACCGTGATGGCCTTGATCACCTTAAAGGGTGACGCCGTCAGACTTTCCATTGCAAAACTCTCTGGCGCGTCACGTGTATTTTTCATATCCACCTCTTTTGCCAAGCCATGACGCCGTCTGGAACAATCCCTGACGCCGTCAAAGGTACTTTTCCAGCCGATTTTGAGACTTTGTCGTTTTCTTCACTTTTATGCTCCAAAAATGTCCAAAATGCTTCCTTTTTTAGATTTCTTCTCCAAAGTACCTAAAATGACAAAAGGAACGATTTAGGGCAATATTTGATCAAATAAATACGATTTAGGGCTTAAATGACCCCCTAAAAGCGGTACACTTTTCGCTTCATCAGTTATAGTCTATCGACTAACGAAATCAGCACATTTTCTACCCATCAAAGAAAACTACAGTATGGACAAGTTGACTAGACTTTACGTGAAGGAAATAGTATCGAGACATGGAGCACCAATATCTATCATCTCTGACCGAGACAGTAGATTCACTTCTAACTTTTGGCAATCACTTCAGGATGCCTTTGGAATGAACCTCGACATGAGTACTGCATACCACCCGCAAACCGATGACCAAAGTGAAAGTGTTAGGAATTAGTATATTTAGTTTTATTTCATTACTGTTTGTAGTGTAGTAGTGGTTCCTGCTGGCAGGTATGTAGTTCCTGCTGGTATGGTTCCTGCTGTTAGTAGGATATAGTTCCTGCTGCTAGTATTGTTACTGCGGGTAATAGTTAATAGTTAACCCGTATATTTAGAAGTTTGTTAGAGATTACGATATGCATGAGATATATTAGGAATAGATATTGCATATCTCTTTTACACGTTTTGTAGTGAATGCCGAATTAGGGTTTCTTGGAGTATAAAAGAAACTCACGGCTATGAACATTGTACGACTTGAAAAACAATATTATTAGTTAATATAGATCCATAGAGGATCAAAGTGTTTATTAGTATTTTCTTCTTTAACTCTTGTGTTTATATTCCGCGTAAACATAAGTTTATAGTTAGAGATTCTCTTGTAGTTTGTTTGTGATTACATAAGCATTCTACCGATTCCCTAAGGCTCAAAGATCTATCAAATCTCTTAAACCCTCATACAATGACTTCATCCGAAACAGATGATTCTGGTGTCAACAATGAAAAACCTGAAACTCAAAGTGTTCAACAAATTGTAACAACCACTGTGTCAAGCAATAATGCCAAGTTTCCTTACCTTAAGAAGGATGAGTATGAGATATGGGCGATGAAGATGGAATACTGGATCACAAATAGTGATTACAACCTCTGGCATGTCATTCAGAATGGTAACAGCAGGAAGAAAACTGGAAGAGATTCTAAAGGCAACATCATAATTCTTCCTCCTGTTTCTGCTGATGAACATATTGCAGTTCAGAGGGAGACCAAGGCAAGAACTATATTGCTTCAGTCTCTCCCAGAAGACCATATGGGTGATTTTCATCATCTTGATGATGCTAGGGAAATCTGGTTGGCTATTAAAGCCAGATTTGGAGGTAATGATGAATCTAAGAAGATGAGGAAGTCCATGCTGAAACAGGAGTTCCAAGAATTTAAGATCTCTGAAGAAGAAGGATTGCATAAAGGCTATGATAGGTTCCAGAAGATTTTGAGCCAACTTAATCAGCTGCAGGCGAGGCCAGATAATGAAGATTGCAATACCAAGTTCTTGAGAGCATTGCCTTCCTCCTGGTCACAGGTATCAATCACTCTCAAAACAAAGGGTGGTCTTGATTATTTAAGCTTTAATTACCTGTACAATAAGCTCAAGTCACTTGAGATTGATATCAAGGGAGGTTCAAGCTACAATTCCTCTTCTCCAACTCACTCAGCATTTGTTAGTACTACCAGCACTAACAAGAAGCATACATATGCTGATAGCCCAACCTCATCATCATCAACCTCATATACCCCTGCTACACCAAGAACACATTCAAATTCTGGAAATGTAATTGAAGATGTGCTTCATTCTTTTGTTGCTGAAAGTGAACCACAACAGCAGCTTGCATATGAAGACTTTGACCAGATTCATAAGTTGGACTTGGAAGAATTGGATATCAAGTGGCAGATGGCTATGCTTTCAGTAAAGGTGAACAGATTTGAAAAGAAGGCTGGCAGGAAGATCCAATTTAATAGGAAGGATGGAGCAAGGTTTGATAAAAGGAAGGCTAGATGTTACAAATGCTCACAATTGGGTCACTTTGCAAGAGAATGCAAAGAAAAGAAGGCAGATGATAAGACCAGATACTCTGCATTCAAGATCAAAGAATTAGACTCAGAGGTGCCTAAAGCCTTGCTATTTGTTGATTCCATGGTGGATTGGTCACAACATGAGGTAGATGATGAGGAAAGAGGTGCTGCTCAAGTTTATGGAATGCTTGCTGGATGTGAGATAGAAGATGAGGCAGATGTGGCTGAGGAATTTTCTTTGATGGGTATCTCATCTCAGGTACAAACTTGTCCTTTTGGTTGTCATGATAAATATGTTGAACTTAAGAAAGATTTTGATGATGTAGAGTCTCAATATAAAGAATTGTTTGTTCAAGTTCAAGCATATAAAAGTACACTTAAAACTTTAGAAAAACAAAAGGCTTGGTACCAAACTAATCAGTTGGCATTTGAAGAAAAGATTAGGGTTTTAAAAAGAGATTTGGAAAATACAACTAATTTGTTAAAATATTCTGAAAGTGAAAATGCTAAGGTGAATGTAGAGAAACAGGACTTGCAGGCTAAGTTAGATAGTGAAGTGGCCAGGTGTAATAAATGGCAAGAATCATCTAAACACCTAGCTAAGTTGAATAATAGCTCTCAGTCTGTAAGGTCTAAGAGAGGGTTGGGGTATGGAGATTATATTGACCCAGATGAAGTGTATGACCCTAATGAGCCAAGTATTTTTGACCCTACCCCTGAACCTGTAAATTATCAAATTCCTGTTAAATATGTTAAAGAAGGAGGAATGAATGCTGTTTCTCCACCTATAACAGGAGTATTTAAGCCTACCTCTACCCACACAGACTTTGATGAATCACATATGACCTATGGCAAAAATTCCAATGACTTGCCTGATTCTGACTATGAATCTAATGACTTTGTCTCTTGTTCTAACAGTGACAAGTCCTCAGAACCCAAGACCAATGACTTTGCCTCATGTGATTCAAGTGACAAGTCTCCCACACCCAAGTCTGATGACTTCTCCTCAAGAGTAGCTGATGATGAATCCAATTCAAAGACAGCTTCTTTTGAAGACATTTCTTTTCATTTTGTTAAAAACAATTCTATTTCTAGTTTTGGTTGTGATAAGTTTGTGTGTAATAAGAGAAGTCATGTTAAGAACAAATCTTTTAGAAATAAATCATGCTTTGTTTGTGGTAGTTATTCTCATCTTATTAAAGATTGTGAATTTTTATGAGAATAGAATGGGTGTGTGTGCTGGGCAACAGCAATCTAGATCATTGTGGAATAATGTTGAAAATATACCCCATTTGTTCCTCAAGCAGCACAAATGAGCTCTGGCAGAGCTACATTTCCTGCTGGTAAACAAGTTCCTGCTGGTAAGCCAGTTAATGCTGGTAAGCCATTTCCTGCTAGAAAACCCGTTCCAGCTGGTAAACCTATTCCTGCTGGTTGGAAAAGTAATGCTGCTAGACCATTCATCAGACCTACAAGCTCTTACTTTCAGAATGATTATAGGCCTGTTTATTATGACCCAATGCAAAAAGGGGGGGAAAGATGGGAAACTGCTGTTAAGTCCTCAGCAGGTTGTTCTTGGAGACATAATGGCCAATATTTGAGAATGGGGTCCAAGAACAATGGTGGATCTCATCAATCTACATGGTTTAAATCTTTCTGATCCACAAGGCAGGCCCAAGTCAGTTATGACTTGGGTCTCCCATTGTAACTAATGCTATTGTATTTTCTTTTGTTATAGGAAAATCCTCATAGAAGTAAAGACTTAGGTATTGTTGATAGTGGGTGTTCTAGAAGCATTACAGGAAACAAAGAAAGATTGCATGATTTTGTATCCATTAAGGGAGGCACTGTGACTTTTGGAGGAGGGGATGGCAAGATAACAGGGAAAGGAACTATTAGGACTTCCAAGCTGGATTTTGAAAATGTCTATTATGTGAAAGAACTCCAGAACTGTAACTTGTTCTCTGTCTCACAAATTTGTGACAAGAAGAACAATGTTCTTTTCACTGAGACTGACTGTCTTGTGCTGTCCAAAGACTTCAAGTTGCCTGATGAGAGTCAGGTTGTACTTAAAGTTCCAAGAAGACACAACCTTTACAGCTTCAATTTAAATGATGTCTAGCCTGAAGGTGATTTAGCTTGCTTGGTGGCAAAAGCATCTTTGGATGAATCTACCAAATGGCATAGGGGGATGGCACATGTGAACTTCAAAACCATCAACAAGTTGGCAAAGAATGGATCGGTAAAAGGGCTTCCTCTTAAAACCTTCACAAATGAACATAATTGTGTTGCCTGCAAAAAGGGAAAGTAACACAAAGCTTCTTACAAGGCCATCACAGCTGTGAGCACCATCACTGAGCCTCTCCAGTTACTTCATATGGATCTTTTTGGTCCTACTTCCATCAGAAGTATTGACCATAAGTACTATTGCCTGGTGATTACAGATGACTTTAGCAGGTTTTGTTGGACTTTCTTCTTAGGTACTAAGGATGAAACCTTTCATGTGATTAGGGACTTTCTTGCCTTAATTGAAAACCAGCTAAATAAAAAGGTTAAGACTTTAAGGTGTGACAATGGAACAGAGTTTAAAAATTCTAACTTAATTGAACTCTGTGGGAAAAAGGAGATTAAAAGGGACTATAGTAATGCCAGAACCCCACAACAAAATGGGGTTGCTGAAAGAAAGAATAGAACCCTTATAGAAGCAGCTAGATCAATGCTGGGTGACTCTAAGCTACCTACCATGTTTTGGACTGAAGCAGTTAGCACTGCTTGTTATGTTTTAAACAGGGTTTTGATCACTAATCCTCACAACAAAACACCTTATGAACTTTTGTGTGGGAAAGTTCCCAACATCAATCACTTTAAACCTTTTGGATGTCATGTGACTATTTTAAACACCAGTGACCATTTAGGTAAATTTGAAGAGAAAGCTGATGAGGGATTTATAGTTGGGTACTCTGCACATAGCAAGGCTTATAGAGTTTATAACTTATCTGCCAAAAAGATAGAAGAAACTCTAAACCTGAGATATCTTGAGGATAAACCTAACATTCAGGGTGCAGGTCATGAGTGGTATTTTGACCTGGAATATCTAACTGATACTTTAGGATGTACTCGTTTCAAAGCTAATCAATCTGCAGGTTCTCAGGAATCTCCTACTAACAATGCAAGTTCCCCAGATGATAATTCGGAATCTGAATGTGATGAACAAACCATTGTTGTTCCTTCTTTTCCTTCTAACCACTTTGCAGGTTCTGAAGTTAAAGATACTTCTGGCATGGATGAAGGTGATTCAAGTTTTGCAGAAGATCTTGCAAGGCTTCAAAGACAAGAACATGATGCCAAGGAAGCAGCTGAAAAGTTTGGTTTTGAATTCACAAAATAAACAGAGGAGCTCTTAAGACAAGCCGCAGTTGAAGCCCGCAGGAATATGGATTCTGCTGGTAGTTCTTCGATTCCTGCTGGTAGTGTTACTGTTGCTGCTGTCAATTCTGCTGATAGCTCTAATGTTCCTGCTGGTGTCTCCACTCTTGCTGCTCCTTTGTCCACTCCTTCTCATCATTCATTGGGCTTTCCTGAACCTCTCACAAGATATCCAAGTCCATCTGATCTTGGTAACTCACTCTCTTCAAGCTCTGAGTTGGAAGATATTCATCATCATCCAAGTACTGGCATTTTTACCTCCTCCTCATATGATGATGATATTAGTCCTGATGTCAATAATCTAGCACCCACAGTAGAAGTCAATCATGTTCCTACTAAGAGGATCAATACCATTCATCCTCAATCCTTGATTCTTGGTGATCCTACCTCAGCTGTTCAGACAAGAAATAAGGTGAAACAAATAAAGTTTGGTGAAAGTGCCTTTGTTAGTTATGTTCATAATCAGCAAAGGAACAATCACACAGACTTTCTACATTGTCTCTTTGCTTGTTTCCTTTCACAAGTTGAACCAAGCAGTGTATCACAAGCTCTTGAAGATCCAGCTTGGGTGGAGGCTATGCAAGAAGAAATGCAACAATTCTTTAATCAAAATGTATGGAAGCTTGTGCCTTTACCTGAAGGAAAGAATGCAATTGGGACAAAATGGATTCTAAAGAACAAGAGAGATGCTAGAGGTATTGTGGTAAGGAATAAAGCAAGGTTAGTAGCTCAAGGTCACAGGCAAGAGGAGGGTATTAATTATGATGAGGTATTTGCTCCAGTGGCAAGAGTTGAGGCCATTAGGCTATTTTTAGCCTTTGCCTCATATATGGGATTTATGGTCTACCAAATGGATGTAAAAAGTGCTTTTCTCTATGAAGAGATTGAGGAAGAGGTTTATGTGACTCAACCCAAAGGATTTGAGGACCCTCAGAATCCAAAATGGGTCTACAAGGTGGTGAAAGCACTCTATGGACTTCATCAAGCACTAAGGGCTTGGTATGCAAGATTGTC
This sequence comes from Artemisia tridentata subsp. tridentata, assembly GCA_021014915.2. Classification (NCBI taxonomy): domain Eukaryota; kingdom Viridiplantae; phylum Streptophyta; class Magnoliopsida; order Asterales; family Asteraceae; genus Artemisia; species Artemisia tridentata. The sequence goes on along the minus strand of CP139504.1, from coordinate 142,971,305 downwards.
TACTTTTCTGTTGAAGCATGGATACCAAAGAGGTACCATTGACAAGACACTTTTCACTAAGAAGAACTCAAGAGATATTATCCTAGTTCAGGTCTATGTGGATGACATCATCTTTGGTTCTACAAAGGAGGCTTGGTGTAGGGAATTTGAAGAATTGATTAAGGGTGAATTTGAGATGAGTGCTATGGGTGAGCTTACATTCTTCTTGGGATTACAGGTCAAACAAAAGCCTGATGGGATTTTTATCAGCCAAGAAAAGTATGTGCAAGACATACTTAAGAAGTTTGATTTGGAAAGTGTGAGGACTGCAACAACTCCTTATGAAGCTCCAAAGCCAAAATCCAACAATGAACCTGATGATACTGTTAATGTTCATCTCTACAGATCAATGATAGGTTCACTTATGTATTTGACAGCTTCTAGACCTGATATAATGTTTGCAGTCAGTGCTTGTTCAAGACATCAAGTTACACCTTTGACTTCCAACCTGAATGCAGTCAAGAAAATCTTTAAGTATCTTAAAGGCCAACCTAAGTTGGGCCTCTGGTATCCTAGAGATTCTCCATTTATGTTGGAAGCCTATAGTGATGGTGATTATGCTGGTGCTAACTTTGATAGGAAGTCTACTACTGGGGGTTGTCAGTTTCTGGGAAGAAGATTGATCTCTTGGCAATGCAAGAAGCAGACCATTGTGGCTACTTCATCTACTGAAGCAGAGTATGTTGCTGCTGCTAATTGTTGTGGTCAGGTACTTTGGATACAAAATCAGTTGTTAGACTATGGGTTCAATTTTATGAACACCAAAATTTTTATTGATAACCAAAGCACAATTTGCATTGTTAAAAACCCAGTTTTTCACCAAAGAACAAAGCACATTGAGATTAGGCACCATTTTATAAGAGATGCTAATGAAAAACATCTAATTCAAGTGCTTAAAATCCACACAGATGAAAATGTGGCTGATTTGTTAACAAAAGCTTTTGATGGACCTAGATTTAACTATTTGGTGGTTCATATTGGGATGATTAATCCCTGATTGCTGTGATTGAGGGGAGGCTTAATGTTGTATATTTTGTATAATTATGTATACTTTGTATATTGTGTCTACTAACCATTTTGCAAGAATTAAACGCACACATCATCAGCAAACAATCACATGTACACAAGGACCATAAAGTTTATTCATTATAAACAGGTGCATTCAGAGATGCACCACTACAAAAGCAGGGTTCTGTTACAATCCAGGATTCAAAGTCAACACAACCAACAACCAAGCTTACTCACAACACACAAACCTAACACCTACACCACTACTCCAGCTTCCTTTTCCCTTTGTCCTTGAAGTCAGGCATGGACTTGTGGACTCCTTTGTCCTTGATTGAACTCCAAACCTTCGGACTAGGGAGTCCTAGCACTTGTTTTCCTGGCTTTAGACGAGGCAACGAGATCCTACTCATTCCTGACACAGCCTTTTCAATTTCCCTTGTTAGTAAGACTGATAGTGGAGGTGGCTGTGTTTGCTCATCATCATCATCAGAGGAGGATGAATCATCAACATAAGATGGAGGAGTTGGAAGGTCATCAGACGATACTTTTTCAGCCTGTGGATTTGGGTTCTTGATGGTCAGATTAGAGTAGTTTGGTGGAAAGTAATTTTTCCATCCTTCACTTCCTGAATCAGAAGATGAATCCGAAGATATCTCTACAATGTTCGGGTTAGAGGAACTCATTGTCTCTGGGTAGTTGTGTTCTGGGTTGATGTATGTGATGGGTTTGTGGTGACAATTCAAGGTCTTTTATAGAACCAATGGAGGTTTAAAGCCATTGAATGTTGGGTTGGTATTAGGAATTAATTCTTTGCAGGAATAAGTTTAATTATGGTGATTTTTGAGGAGTTGACCAAATTCGATGTATAATTATGAATTTTGGTCAAGGGTACTTTGTTCCTGCTGGTTGACCAACTGTTCCTGCTGGTTGACTGGTGGTTGCTGCTGGTCTTGATATAATTGGGTATTTATTTTGGGTAATCGTATAAGTAACCTAACTTGTACATCCCACGCCCAAAAAGAACGATTTTCCTCATAAACCTCCTCATTTTAGCAACTCATTCGCTGATTCTTCACAATGGCGGCACTTCAATACAAAGAAGATCATAACAAAGTCGCGTATTTGGAAACATCTAAACGCAGTGTAGGGTATGATGAAATACTTACCTTCTTACGGGGGTCCCCAATTAGGTATTCTTTGACCCATTGTCCGACTGTTGTTTATGACTCCTTAGTTAAACAATTTTGGGCTACTGCCACTTCCCGAACTCTTGAGGGTAGCCCCCAGGAGATTGTGTCTACCATTGATGGACATGAGTATGTCACACTAAGTCCTCCATTAGGACTCATCTTCAATTGCATAATGAGGCTGGTTTATATGGTTTTTCTGAACAAGACATTCTGGATGGTATGGCCACAATTGGTTATCCAGTTGATGGCTCATTTACCTTTTATAAGAATAGGCTCTCTCCTCAATGGAGATTTCTAGTCCACACCCTGCTACAATGTCTTAGTCCCAAGACAGGAGGATGGGATCAATTCTCAAGCCCTCTTGCTTCTGGACTCATTTGTCTATCTGATGGGAGGGTTTATAACTGGTCTAGGTTTATTTTTGATGGTATGGTTAGGAACCTAGGGAATGCTAAACATAAATTTCTCATGTACCCTAGGTTTTTGCAAATGATATTAGGTGTTCAGACTACTGACCATACACCTAGGAACATGGTTAGGCTTACTGCTAAACTTTTTGCCACCATGAGGATGAACTTTGCAGGGGCACATCTGCCTCTTTTGCCGGCTATGTTGCCAAATGGCAATGATTCTGCTGGTGCAAATGATGCTGCTGGTGGTAATATACCACCTACACCTGATATTACTGGTACCAGTGCACCAATTGCTGCTGGTGTTGGGCCTTCTGATGCTGCTGGTGCAAGTGCATCAGTTGCTGCTGATGCCCAATTACCCACATCTCCTAGACCTTCCACACCACCATCCCCAAGGTCTACAACCTCTGGTGCTGAGCCATTTATTGAGCCAGTCACCACCACTGTTGACCATAATGTTGTCCCTCCACCCTTTATGAGGCAACCCACTCCTAGTCCACCTAGGCAGCCTTTTAATGATGATGTCCATATCAGTGGAGATTTTTATGTTTCTCCACCCAGATCCTATGAGGCTCCCAACACCTCAGGTAATCCTGCTGGTGGAGTTGAGGATCCTGATGCTCTCACCCCTATCTCTACTTTGCTTCACAGGTATATGAAAAAGGTGGATGTTTTGGAGGCAGAGCTCATGGACACCAAACAGACTCTTGGTGGTGTTATCCTTAAGTTAGTTGGCAAAGTTGAACATTTGGAAGCTCAACTACAGACAAGGAAAAGCAAGGTTGTGGTTTCTGACTCAGAGGATGCGGAGATTGATTTGGATGCACTCCATGTCTTGGCTAGTGCTTCAATGGCCAGTGTCCACACAGAGCAGGATACTTTTTCTGGGTCTGAGTATCAAACATCTATTAGGTTCCAAGCTTTCAGTCGGAAAAGGAACAAGCAGCTTTCAGCCACATCAGCTTTTGAGAAGTTTAAATCAAATGTTGCAGCTGGTAGTGAAGCTATTCCTGCTGGTACTCCTTCTACTGTTGCTGTTGCTACTCCTTCTGGTGACAAGGACATTTCTGCTGACACTATATTTGATTCTGTGGCAATGATGGTGTTTCTGCTGTTCCTACGTCTTTTGGTGTTCCTGCTGATAGTACTTTCATTGCTCCTGGTAGTGATACCATTGCTTCTGCTAGTCAAGCTATTCCTGCTGTTCCAGATCCTGCTGATATTTCTACTGGTGGTGACATTCCTTCTAGTGGTTCTCCTGGTCCCATTCATGTTGCAGTTGGTGTTTCATCTGGTCCTAATGTTTCAGATCCTGCTGTTACTCCTGATGTTTCCTCTGTTCTTATCAACAAAGGGAAAGAACCAATGGTGGAAGAGGATCTTTCCTCTCTTGTCTCTGAGCAGGAAAGGGCTGACCAAGCAAGACTACTTAAAAATATTGAAGATGAAAGAAGAGGAGAAGAATTGGCAAAGAAGGTACACGCAGAGTTTGCTGCAGACTTTGCTAGGCAAAATACACCATTTACAACAACTTTACCTCCTCAAAGACAACAAGAGTTGGATGCTGCTTCTCTATGATTTTCTGACACTGATTGGATGAATATTCAGTCTCACATAGCTGCCAATCCTACCCTTGCCAAGGACCTCTTAGGGGATGATATGACAGGTGATGATTTTGCTCCAAGAATGGTTGCTATGATGAAACAGAGAAGGCAGGCTGCTGCAGAGAGGATAGCCAAGGAGAAATGGGAAAGACCTATGACACAAGCTCAACAAAGAGAATATATGACACATGTTGTCAAGAATCAGAGTACTGTTCTCTATACTACTGGATGGAGTTTGGCACAGGTTAAGAGGTTCTCTGATGAGGAGTTAAAGGGTTACTATGACAAGATTATGACCTCCATTAACAAGTCTTTGCCCATATCTCAACCTGCTTTAGAAGAACCTTCTTCTAAGTGGCTTAAGTCTGTTTCTCATGAGGACACCTCTCAGGAAGCATCTGTTCTAGTTGAGGAGCCCACAACACCCCCTGACACAACACCCTTGGACACAACAACTAAGGATTCATCAGTTCCTTCTGCGGACACACTCAAGGAATTTACTGTTCCTACTGACACACCAGTGGATTCTGCTGGTGTACCATCTTCTGTTCCTGCTGATCCATCCAATGCTGCTGCTAACATCATTGGTGCTTCTTCACCTTCTTCTACTCCAGGCAACAGGAAGAATAGTGTTGCTAAAAAGCGTGCTTCTAGGCCTCTTACGGAATTGGAAGATCAGGAGTTAATTCAGTTTGATTCGGAGAGTGAACCTGAAGATGATTTTCATCCTTGGGCTGCTATTGCTGGTTAGGAGGTTCTTTCTATGCCTCTAGGGGAAATCAATGCCTTGTACCGAGTTGATTATGTCACCAAGTATTATACTTTTCTTCGAGAAATTTTGCATATGGTGGATAGGCAAGTCCTGATTCAACTTTATGGTATGGTGGTTCAACATTATGCATCTCATAAGGCTACTGGGGTTGGTCTTCATCTTTGGGGTGATTTGAAGGTGTTGATGGATTCTGCTGAAGGTGGAGATGGTTATTCAGTATGGGCTAATCAACAGTCTTGGCAAGTGCGAAGTTGGAGATTGTATACACCTTCCAATGTTCATGTGTTGGAGACCATGACTGGAGAGGTGTTATACATGTTTGTGGATGTGCCATATCCTTTATCTGTCCAGCTCATGGAAAGAATGCTCAGGCATAAGTTGGAGCTTGGAAAGACTGTGGTGGGAAATGACTTGACTACTGCTGAGCAATTGGTTAGGTTCATCAAAAACCAACTTATTGCTGCTCAGGTTCCTACTGCTCATTGATGGTATATCCTATCTATTGTTGTATATTGTTCTTAATTTTCTTTCTTTCTTTCTTTATTAGTAAAAAAAAAAAAAAAAAAAAAAAAAAAAAATCTTGTGTATAGTTTGTCTACTAACTTGTATATTTGAGTACATCATTTTCAGGTTTGAGTGTTGGTTAATTACCACACAACAAATGGTAATCAACTCACCATGTCTCACAGACAAGAAAGAGTTGACTCACCATGAGGGTACGGCTCTGGTGTGATTCTCAAATCCGTTGATAGTTGATGATTTACTCAAAATCATATGGTTATCAATGTACCATGGTCTTGCACACCAAAACATTGGCTACTCCAGTAGTTAATGGCTATTGGTAAAGAGACATCAAATCCATTAATTTTCAATGATTCACCTCTCCCAAGAGTTCACACACCTGGAAGTGATGAGACTAGTCTGAAACTTACACAGAATTGATGTACAAGTAGTCATGGATGGCAATTTACCAAAAATTGTATGGTCATTAATTCACCGTGGATGTTACCCTTTGGGGTTCCAAATAATTGGCTAGCCCACAAGAGTATGGTTTGTGGTAAAGGCAGTGGAAAACCATATTTGGTAATCAATTCACCAAGGTCATGTAATGAACCAAGAATTGGCTAGTCCTAAGCAAACGGCTATAGGTAAAAACATTTCAAATCCATTTATGGCTGTGATGATTTGCCAAAAATCATTCGGGTCTTCCCACACACCATTGATTCACGTTCTAAGTGTTGGACTGGTTACTAGTTCACCAGGGTGATGTCATGATTCCACCAAAGGACTAGCTAGCCCAAGAGTGAGTAGCTACTTGGTAAAGGCTCATCAAATCTACTCATGTTGCTGCTAGTTCCTGTTGCTGCTGATACTTCGGAGTTGCTGCTGGATCCTTGGTCTATACTGCTGGTTACTTGTTGCTGCTGGTTACCTACTGATGCTGCTAAAGCTCAATCCTCATCCTTTGGACGTCAAAGATCTATCTAGAAACTTGAAGTTAACCTAGTCAAATTCAAGTTTAGGGGAGGATTGTTAGGAATTAGTATATTTAGTTTTATTTCATTACTGCTGGTAGTGTAGTAGTGGTTCCTGGTGGCAGGTATGTTGTAAAACCCCAAATTTAATAGGGATAATTATTAAAATGCCCCGGTTGCCCAAGTGCTAAGACTATCCGCCCCGGTTTCACAAAATTCTCCCCTTAGACCAGGGCAACTGATCCGACGGACCACAGGATGCCACGTCACCGACCAAAATACCTCTACTACTGTTGCTACGATGTACATGGGACGTATTGTTTTTTGGGCAACTTTTGATTTTTGGGCAACAAATACATGAACAAAAGGATATATTGGTCATTTTACGCCTATATTCAACTCATATAAACCATCTGATCTCACAACCCTTCACAACATTCAAATCATATAAACCATCTCACCACCCGACGCCACCACCATCCGACGCCACCACCACCTGACGCCACCTCCACCGGACTCCTTGAATGGGTGAATGGCACATTATACCAGAAGAAGTTATTAAAAGAAGTCTTAATCCTGAAGCAGCAACTACTAGCAGGGATGGTCTAGCTAAGACATTATATTCCCGCTTATTTGACTGGTACTCAAGCCTTTTTTCATAGTATGTTTATCAGTGGGAATTTATTATTGCAACTTCAATCACTATTGTGGTCTTGAATGTGCATGAATATTTTATATCTGTAGGCTAGTAAATAAAATTAATATGTCTATTGGGCAAGATCCGAATTCAAAATCTCTGATTGGTGTTCTTGACATATATGGGTTCGAGAGCTTTAAGCTGAATAGGTAAAATCTGATATAATAGAACAGTTACTATTCTTAGAGCTTCTTGAGTCACTTGATTGTAATGATCAACAAGAGTTGTCTATGCAGTTTTGAACAATTTTGTATTAATTTCACTAATGAGAAGCTGCAACAACATTTCAATTAGGTGCGACTTCAGGAGTTTATGACACAAATGGTTATTATTCATTTTATCAACCTATCACTTATTTTTTATTTTTTTTTCCTTTTTAATATCATACATCATGTGTTCAAGATGGAGCAAGAGGAATATACCAAAGAGCAAATTGACTGGAGCTACATAGAATTTGTAGATAATAAAGATGTCCTAGAACTTATTGAAAAGGTTGATACAAATTTCTCATTTTTTTGATATGGTTATTCTTTTTTGCTAACCATCTAACAGTAGTGTTGGTTTATAACATATATATGGCTGCAAGTACATAATATATTAGTGGTTTCAAGATGAAATATTATAATTTGGAAATTGACCACTTTTCCCTTAGTTTACATGTAACAAAACAGTAGACTCATTCTCCATTAAGTACAAAACAGTAGACTCATTCTCCCTTAGCTGCCTTTAGTGTTCCTCTTGACCAAAGTGATGATGAGATAGTAATAGCTCAATGTCCGGAAGGCTTTCGATCTGCTATCCATGTTACAGCAGCAATGTCCATGAAGACTCAGCGAGATGCTTTCTTAACATCACTGACAAAGTTTACTTCCCTTCATTCACCAGCTGATATAAATAGAAGAACATAGAAGCTATCAAGGTTTGTGTCTATGTTCCAAAGCTATTATTATACACATAATTAATGTATAAGATTTTTATATTTTTTGCAATGTGTTTTATGCATCAACTATTGCTTTACGGAAAGGAGATCCCTTCTAACAGAAGTGGTAGGAAAGAATCTTAAATGTTGAACATACGAGAAGCTAGAAAGATCCCTGCTAACAGAAGAAGTTATTGTTTTGATTTAAACTGTCATCTGAATGTCATTTTCATTTTAACTTGTGAAATATGATATTTTCTCCATTGTTTCACAGGCAATATATTCTTACTATTTTTTTTATTGATTCACAGGCAATAGTTACCATTGCAGATGAAGATGGTAACTATCTACAGGAGGCATGGGAGCATATCCTGACATGTGTTTCTCGTTTTGAGCATCTGCATCTGTTGGGAGCAGGGGCTCCTTCAGATGCAACCTTTTTTTCTGTTAATCAGAATGAATCTGAAAAATTGAAACATACAAAGTCAAATATCCTTCCAGTTCTCAAAAAGAAGGGAGCTGGTAGGATTTAGCAAACAGCTGCAGGAAAGAGAAGAGGTTCATATGATAGTGCTGGCATTGGTGGAAATACTTCTGTAGGTATCACAGCAGAGCAGGCTAATCATTTGGTCTCTAAGTTGAACATATTGGAACAAGTTGGCGAAATGAACCGTGTATTCACAAGGAGTCAGAAACTTAACAGCGAGGCAGTAGTTGACTTTTTTAAGGCACTTTGCAAGGTTTATATGGAGGAACTAGGATCGACATCTGATCCACGAGTGTTCAGCCTAACTAAAATAGTTGAAATTGCGTACGTTACTTCCACATCTGTCTCACTCAGTTACTTGACCGGTAGTTATACTTATAGGTCTTATAGTGTGTATCAGAGTTGGCAAGATGGGCAGGGTAACAGATCAAAACATATCAATTTAGTCCAGGTCGGGTTGACCTTTCAACACTATTTTGTCCTTTCTGAAGTAATTTAAATATGATATAAAAACTTATTGCTACATTGGTAATATATTATATTTTGAATAAAATGAAGATGAGGCAGTTGTATGCTGAAAATGACTTTACATGAATTTCAACCTGTTTGAGCGGTCGCCTTTTATATTTGATCCCCTATTTGACCCCCTTTGCGATAATATTCAACCCAAATCGACCCATCATAATTCATAAGTAAATAGAGGTAATTTTTACACCATCAAATTCACCGCGCACACCTGAAAGTAGAGTTTTAAAATTTATAAGCATGTGCTTTATTTGTTTTACTGTGTTGTTCTCGTATCATCATGTATGCGTTTGCTGTTTTCTCTGCTGCTGAATTGTAACTTAAATGAGGATACATAGTTATATATTGAGCAATGCACTTATTGTATTATGTTTATCAGTTCACGTAGCTGTCACATGAGTGCTCGATCATTATTTTGTAATAATCATTTTTGTTTTCGGACTGCGTATATTAATATTTGTCTTTGATGTGCAGGGTTTCGGGTATGCCATTCTCTAGGAGGTGGTACAGTTTCTGGTATGGGTACACTATTGATTTCAAATATCAGGGAAGAATACCCCGACCGAATGATGATGACCTTCTCTGTTTTCCCATCACCCAAGGTTTCAGACACTGTTGTTGAGCCTTACAACGCCACATTGTCTGTTCACCAGCTTGTGGAAAATGCCGATGAGTGTATGGTTGTTGATAACGAAGCTTTGTATGATATTTGCTTCAGAACCCTCAAGCTCACAACCCCTAGCTGTAAGTTTACTATTCTGCTGTCACACTTTTATATTATTTGTTAATTGGCGTTATCCAAGAAGTTTAACCTAACTAATGTTGTTTTTTTCAATGAACTAACCAAACATGAGCTGATTAAATGAGTTTAAAAATCGGCTCAAGGCAGAAATATGTGGGTTTGGTAGCATTTAAGGTCGTGTCTTGGTTTGGCTTTTCATTTTTCTTCCATCAACTTGCAATATTTAGACATTTGGATAGTTTGATCGTGCGTTATAAGGTCGGTTTCTACCGTTTTGTACTAGCTAACCAGGGCAGGAGCATGTAGCGTGGCCGATGAACAGCGGAGTCTTGTTTACACTTGCACGTTTGTATATGATAGAACAGTGGAGTTCATGTAACCAGTGGCGAAGCTAGAAAAAATTTTATTGGAGCACGGAAACAAATATTTTTCGGGAATAACAAGTTCCTTATATTTTAACAACTCCATGGTCAGTAAGGTATAAAATTGCTAAAGGAATTGCTGAGGCTGTGAGGTATTTGCATAACGGAATAGAAAGATGTGTGGTTCATAGAGACATTAAGCCTTCAAACATTCTTCTTTCTTCAAGAAAATCACCTAAGGTGAGGAATAAATTTGTTTTAACGTTATCATATGTATACCCTGATCTGAAGGTGTCATTGAGAGTTAATGATTTTTTATCTATCTGGGTTGCAGCTATGTGATTTTGGATTAGCCACATGGACTTCTGCCCCGTCGGTTCCCTTTCTTTGCAAAACTGTCAAAGGAACATTCGGGTGAGATTTTGATCAAGATTTTGCATAAACTTTTGGTTTTGGTTGGTGGGAATGACTAAAAATGATTTCTTTTTATAGGTATTTGGCTCCTGAATATTTCCAACATGGGAAAGTATCTGATAAAACCGATGTTTATGCCTTTGGGGTGGTTCTTTTAGAACTTATAACAGGACGCAAGCCGATTGAAACACGAAGAGGCGCAGGAGAAGAGAACTTGGTTTTGTGGGTGAGTCATTCCTATCATTCTGCTTTTTAGCAGAGTATGTATTTTAAACGATCAAAACTGTCATTTTCAGACTCAACTAGTTGGGGTCAAAACAATCAGATAGGTAGTCACACCATTGCTGCTGGTGATCCTGCTGGTCGCTCATTCATTGCTGCTGGTAGTGACACCATTGCTGCTGCATTCATTATTCTGCTGCTCTCGGTAAAAAAAAAAAAAAAAAAAAAAAAAAAAAAAAAAAAAAAAAAAAAAAAAAAAAAACTTGTTGTAAATTTTTCATCTTTTTCATTTTCTTTCTTTATTTTATTTTTATTTAGTTAAAAAAAAAAAAAAAAAAAAAAAAAAAAAAAAAAAAAAAAAAAAGGCACCCGGGGTCATCATGGTGGTTCCGATGGGGGGGCTCATTATTGGTCGTGGTTCTTCTAATGCTTACGCCTCTTCGGAAGTTGATGGCGCCACTCTTAACCCGGATATCCCTCTTCTTACTTATGGTCAAGAGGTAGTAATTCTATCACATTTTATAACTCTCAGGTAATATGCCGTTTTTCTTAACCCAATCCGCTCTTTTTTTAGTAATTCATCATTAATAGGTAACAAACTGATGCATTGATATATTTTCTTCTTTGTTGTTTTCTTGAATCAAACATATGCACAGAGCTGCCTTTCCGTTGCCTTCATTTGTCAAGAGGGAAGTGAACTTTCTTTGAAGATTATTAATTATTTTGCGTGAGCGCCGATTATTATGTTGAGGTGTAGTTATGTTAGACTTTACTGATATGGATTCTCGGGTAAAACTAATGTTATCTATTGGAGTTTGGTTATTTGTCTATGTACATGATAGTGAATCTTTGCTATGTACTACAGCAATAATATAGCTTGAGAAATGCATTCTGGTTGTTTTACAAGTTAATATGTTTACTCGAATTACATGTCAAAGTCAAATATTTGCATGGTGATTTTGGACTTTGGACAGTAGAAAGCAAGAAAGCAAAACTTGGAGTACGCAATATTTATTTGTTTTGTATTTTTGGGCAACTTTTTCAAACTAAACAAAAGTTGCCCAAAGAATACAAAAGTTATTTGGCAACTTTTGTATTTTTTGGGCAACTTTTCCAAAAAATACAAAAGTTGCCCAACTATACCAGCAGGAACCATACCAGCAGGAACTACATACCTGCCAGCAGGAACCAACTATACTAACAGCAGAAATGAAATAACTTCTATTTTATACTTGGGCAACTTTTGTATTTTTTGGGCAACTTTTCCAAAAAATACAAAATTACAAAAGTTGCCCAACTCTACCAGCAGCAGGAACCAACTATACTAACAGGAGAAATGAAATAACTTCTATTTTAATAATTCATGTGGGTATACTTGGGCAACTTTTGTATTTTTTGGGCAACTTTTCCAAAAAATACAAAAGTTGCCCAACTATACCAGCAGGAACCATACCAGCAGGAACTACATACCCGCCAGCAGGAACCAACTATACTAACAGCAGAAATGAAATAACTTCTATTTTAATAATTCCTAACACACATAGACATGACCCGCTTAAAAAAAAGCACAGGGATAAGATCTGTAAAAATCGGCAAACCTCAAGGACGATTTATGTAATTAACTCACAATTTAATGTAAGCCTAGTGTGAAAAATATAACATTTTGGAGTTTATATACCAAGATTAACACACAAAAATTTGGTTTCATAATATCAAGTATCTACAACACATGTTCATTACAACTTGAGTTGAATCAATACAAGCTTATATATAGTCTGGTCAATACAAATCTAGGGACTCAAGGACCCTGCGAGCTTGGATGTGAAGAGCCGTGAGTCTTTGCTCAGGATCAAGAGTCGAACCAAATTGACTGGCAGCCCATATTAAGGAAGCTGATTTCTCACCTAGGAGACGCCTTATGTCCTCATGTATGGCTGCCATCAGTGCTCCTTCCTTCCCGTTTACATGCCCAATCAGTAACAACAAGAACTCTCCATAGATAAACAAGGTTGGCCACGATACGCCGCGTTGCGGCGGAGCAATGATGCAAGCAAAGAAATAATGACAATTATGCTCTTAAGTGTACAGGCAAGTGACTAACTTAAGTTCTTGATAAGAGGAAAAAACAATCCAATTCAGAAAAGAAAATTACTTTACTGGTAAAAATAATATAAAGAACTTACATGAACTTCCAGATTTTTTCTTGCCACTCTTTGGCAACAAATTGGTTGCAATACTAATACACTTTGAATGATATGGAGCAGGATAACCATCACAACATATTAAGTTATCGTTGATGTAGAAAGTTATAAGAAGGTATAAATAGTTATGCTTTTTACATAAAACACAACCAAAAAAAATCACAGGCTCAAGTGCGAACATAATAGACAGCGAAAAGACCATCTAGATTCACATTCTCTGTCGGCGGTGGGAACTCCAGTTACTGTAAGTTGATGCTCTGAAACCACACTTATAAATGGAGAAACATTATTATATTTTATGGGTTTCAAATCATGTTTCTAGGCAAAAAGTATAGGTAAAAGTCTAAAGATCTGATTTTGTTAACAATAAAATGAAACTATTTTTAGAAAAATTAAGCAAAAGGCATGTACTAAATAAAGTAAAGGAAAAAAATGTAATCGAGATTTGAACCTGTAAATCTTCTATTGATGCATAGGCTTACTAATCTGAGTAGTGAGTCAAAGCATCAACAAACAATAAGTATTTATTAATGATGTTTATCTACTTTTTGTATACTGATGCAACACACATGAAAATAAGTTTTATGAATAACGTAATGCTACTACGTACTGTTTACCTAAATGCTTACTGGTGGTGGTCTGCCAGTTAATGGTGCGGAGGTTTAAGGCGATTCCATTAGGGATTTCTACCTTAGTAGATGGAAGACCAACCAAATCTCAATTTCTAAAGATAGAACTTACTTCTTTGCTGGCTAAACCTAGGAACAGCAATAAACAGAATAGCAAATAAATTAATCAAGTATAAGCAAGGTTATTTGTATGATTGAGGAGTAAAGAGACGACCTTAACAGCAAAAAGGATAATTCCCAAAATTGCAGCTGCAAACAATTGACTTGTGCCTTCTGGATCTCTTTATGAGAACCGGCTTGAGCAAACAACCAAGCCAAATGAACCACTTGAGCTTTTTGTATTCCCATCCTAATTCTCATCTGAGGCCTCAGCCAGTCAATAAACAAAAAACCAAACAGATTTGCAAACATATGGTGCCGACTGTGGCACAATCACTACACTCGCATACCCCTGCCCAACTTGATTATGACTAACTTCATTTTTTAATCACTTTGCTTTGATTTGATTCCCGCTCTAAAAACATTTTTAATTTAATCCTATATTAGATCTCAACTTTTTCCCATGGATTTTGACTTTTCTTGGTCAAAGTCAAAGGGTTTATTTTTCATCTCAAGTGATCTCAGCTCCATTTGTGTTTCATCAAACTTAAAAGTCCATTGCTTTATGCAGTATGAATAATCTAAAAAATATTAGTAAAAGCTAACAAAAAAACTTTTGAAATTATCTTATGCAATTAAACAGCCTAACAATTGAACCAAAAATTGCTTCTTGTCAAAAAGAAAAAAATGACTTATCAATTCTACGTACGGCTTTTCTTTTGGGTTTCATGATTATTAAGCGAATAAGCTAAAAGTGAAGAAAGAAAGCCGGCTACTAAAAAATTGGCAAACGCATAATACAAAAGAACATGTCAATAACAACAATTAACAGATAATTCACATAATTAACACTAAAGAGAACTAATAAACATCAATAGCAAAGCAAGCAAACAATTAAACATCAATAGTAAAGCAATAATAAACGTACCAACAACGATCAAGTAAAGGCAGCAACAAAAGAAACAGATACTAGCAAAGAAGTGAATCAGATTATTTTCAATTGGAATCACGAAACGAAGGAGAAGACCGAACAAGCGACCACCTAAAATAAAGCAACAACATATTACATACTTTATAATCAAAACCTACACGAGAAATGATAGATACCCACAGGAACGAGAATGAACTCACAAACAGAACAATGGTGGCACTGCGACGGTGGAGGGTTACGATGATGGTGGGGATTCGGTGGTGATGGGGTTTCGGCTATGGAGGGATTCCGGTGGGGAGGGAGTTGTGGTAGTGTTAGATCTGAAATGGATCTGTGTGTTTGTGTTATAAAGATAGAGAGGTATAGATAAACAGTGCATAAGTATAATATGTAAAATGACTAAAAAACCATCTGCTCAATATACGATTGCCCAATAAATAGAAAGTTGCCCAAAAAACACTACAGACACGTGTCACCTTCTGATGCAAGCCGCCGTATTATACGAGTTGCCCTGGTCTAAGGGGAGAATTTTGTGAGATCGGGTCGGATAGTCTTAGCACTTGGGCAACCGGGGTATTTTAGTAATTATCCCAATTTAATACAATCCGAAATGAGAAAAATGCCCTCAAATTTAAAATTTTGAGAACTTATGAATATCCTATAAGTAACATTTATTATACTTAACCTAAAATGATTATGACTTATGTTACGTAATGAATTAAACTACCAATAAAACTTTACATTATAAGGTTATGTACAAAAAAATAAAATCCTTTGTGTCTTGTTAGCCCATGTCGATCCATGTTATGTACCCACCTCAAATTTTCGGCCCAAGTATGTAAAGAGATAAGAATGCATTTTAAACCAAATTGATCCTAGCCCATTATGAAAATCAATCATACCTTAATTACCCTCAATCAAGAAACACGGCATTCTTTTTTTTGTAAATACCGATCCATCAATAATCCCTAAACTATCTCAAAAAAAAAAAAAAAAAAAAAAAAAAAAAAAAAAAAAAAAAAACATCGGTTCTCTCCCTCTTGTTTCCCTAGTCGATCCATTGCAAGCTCCAAGGAAGAAGAGATCTTAATCTTGTTCTTGTTCATTCACATCACAAGGTAATTGTATACACAAACATCTAATCCATTCGATTTACAAAACCCTAATCGACCCTTTTCCTTTTTGTGTTGATCGACCACCAAAAGAAAGGAGAAGGAAGGAGAAGTTGGTGATTCGTGTGGTGTTCTTGTGTTTTGATCACGCTTCAAGGGTATTTGTATCATCCCTTTCTCATTCAATCTTTGTTGTTTTTGCTAAAATAAAACCACATATGATCATATAAGAATCACATGAAATCATGAATCTTTCACATGAAATAATGATGTAGAAACCCTAATATGTATAATCGCTCCATATGAAAATTGTATGAATATGATGAATTTAATTGTTATGAACATGTTAAAACCTTGTAAGAATCAACCTTTATGTGTTTTGAGTTATATATGAAGGATAGGTGTTAATGGGTGAGTTTTTGAATGAATGATCACATAAAATAATGAAGCAGTTTTCTGATCTGGAAATTAATCCGACTTTGATCGCGTGTATTTTGATGACTAGCAGGGTACCCGCGCATTGCGGCGGCGGGTACCCTGAAATAAAATTTTCCGGTGAATCATATATTTTAGTTTATTATGTTTTTTTTTACAATACATTTACGGATATCAAGAATTTCGTTTAGCTCGTGCCCGTTCGGGCTTGAGCCCGTCGGCTCGTGTTCGTTCGGGCTCGAGCCCGTTTGGCCCGTGCCCGTTCGGGTTCGAGCCCATTTGGCTCGTTGCCCGTTCGGGCTTCAATATTTGTATCATGTGCTTTATTATTTGTATTAGTGACATTTAATGCAAGAATTGTGTTTAAGTTGGTTGTACAATATGCTTGATAATTTGTATTTCATATGTAAGGGGTGTTTTAATTATTTAATAACTGCATTAATTGTTTTTATTGACCCGTTAATTAATTGTATTTAATGTACATAATGATTTATTTATTGTATTTAATGTTACTATTTCTATTTTAATTAGTTGTACTTTGAGCTTAAGAACTTGTAAATGTTAGAAAATGTGTTTTAATTACTTGTACTTTTAGCTTTATAACTTGTATTACTTAATTTTAAGTATTTCTATTAATAGTAGGCCTTTGTGCATTATAAGATAGTTAGATAACGAAGGCTATTTGGGTGTTTCTGGAGTCTAAAACTAAATTCAAGAAAATTACTTTCTGTAGAAATTAACCTTGTAATTTTTAGAGGTTGGGAAGGCAACTTTTTGATTTTTGGAAAATTAAGTGTCAGTCGGAATTCGTATGTCTGGAAAATCCGTACGTGTTTTTGATTTTTAGTTTGCAAAGCGTGTCGAATTAGAAGAAGCCCTTTGAACTGGGTAATATTTCATACGTCTATTAATTACTTGAATTTTTGTAGATTTTTCTGAATTTTTCTAAAGGGGTTACTAATTACAAACTTTTCGTATGTTAAAACTGATCAGAAATCTGAACGAGTCGGCTGAAGTGATTTTTAGACTATAGTTATGCTAGCTAATAAAATATGGAAAAATTAATGTAAGTTCTTAAGACATATACGTACGTGTGTGAATTTTTGGGAATTTTATTTCTGAGTTCTTATATGGTTAATAAATTCGACTAAACAGGACCAGTTCGTATATAAAATCTGTTAAAAGTGAAAAAGGGATTAAAAAGGTATTAGGTGTTTATTTTCTAAACTAAAGGGTTTAAATTGTCATTTTTCCAAACTAAGGGGCTTAACTTGTGAAACCATGAAACCTTATAATATTTATATTTTATACCCTCATTCTACAACAATTGCATAATTAACCCTAAACTTGTTATAATTGCATAATAAACCCTAAACTTATATAATCGACATTATGAACCTTAAACCATTATCATTGTCACATTTGAATACTTAACCTTGAATATTCTTAATATGGAATCCTACTAATTCTAGAAACTTACTAATTCGGGAAACTTGCTAAATATAGAAAGTTGATATTTTTGGAAAGTTATTAAAAATGGAAAGTTACCTAAAATGGAAAGATAAACTAAAATTAGTAATCTGAGTTATAGGAACCACTTGTAATTCTGTCTTCTACTCCTTTAGGTGTGAAGAAGGAGTGTGTAACACCCCAACCCGATAAGGGTAAAGATATCACAATAATGGTTTCATATCAGATCAAAACAAAGCATACATCTATAGTAATACAAGAATTCTCAAAGGTTACAAATGAAGTACAGAAACTACAAGGTTACAAATGAAACTTCCGATAAACTCTAATTCTAACAGAATAATAACTTCTAGTTATTTCTAATCCAGAATTCTAAGTCCAAGGTACTCTCCACTCCTTCCCAACTTCCTACTAAAACCTGCCGCAGGAAAAGAAATGCGGCTGAGCTACGAGAGCTCAGTGAACAGATATAATGATAACAAAGCAGTAGTGGAGAAAAGTACAACGTAACAGAAATAAAGGTCATGCAGATGTAATATGGGTTAAGGAATAAGTAAAGGAATAAGAGTAAAGGAAAAAGAAAAAGGAACAGTAATCCACCACGAGCCCAGAACAGATAATATAATAACCATGTAGCCATATCAGTAATCCAGAGGGGATGCCTCTTCAAGTAACCAGATAATATGAGGGGTGTCCTCATGTATCAAATGGAGTAGCTAGCTCCCAGATATGTGAAAGACGTGTATCGCACACACCATCAGTCACCAGATATATATAACAGATAAACAGATACAGATAACAGAAATCAGATCAGATCTAGGATGCATCCATACGCCCCAGGTGGCCAGAGTCTACCAATACACACCAGATAAAATAAAGTCAGGGACGGAACAGGTCATCACTCTCCTGCCCTAGAGTCATGCCATCGGTGCATCAATGACATGGACATGAAACCCTCATGCCTAGTGAAACAGATAGTGGCTCGGGTATCAAACCGTAGGTCAAGGTCAAATACCATGTCATAATCAGAGTGTCATAACAAAAGGTTCAATATCAGAGGGTTCAATATCAGAGGGTCAATATCAGAAGGTCAATATCAGAAGGTCAATATCAGAGTTTCATAGCAACAGTTCATTTAAAAAGGTTTCTATTAAAAGTCCATTTGAAGCAAACTTTCAATAATGGTGCTCATAAAAATGATCTTACAAAATAGTCTTCATAAAAATGGTCTTTCAAAACGGTTTTCATAAAGATAGTCTTAAAAATAGTTTTCTTAAAAATTGTTTGAATTTCATATAAAAGTAGTATCGTATCGTACTCAAAACATCATTTTAAACAATTGATTTTTCTCAAAACATTTCCAGGTCATAATTAAAAGGTTTCCACATCATAGATTTATATCAGAGGTCATAACAAAGGGAATCATAGGATAGGTTCAAAGCAAAGAGGATTATAATAAGGACATCAACTCAGAAGTAAAACAGATCAGAACATGAGAGAGATCATAGAAGGCTCACAAAACAAAGAGATCACATGAAAGGTTCACAAACAGAAGGGAACATAGCAATGGTATGGGGAATCCTAATATGGAACAAGATTAAATCAGAAAGAAGGGAGAGAAAACACCCTTACTGAAAAAGGGCAGAATATCTGTACCTTATTAGCAAAGCAGAATAAGCAAAACAGACACGGAACAGACATCAGGACTTCTCCTTCTTCACACCTAAAGAAGTAGAAGACGGAATTACTACAGATTCTAGTTCAGATTATTACTTTTAGTTTACCTATCCATTTTAAGTAACTTTCTATTTTTGGTAACTTTCCAGATTTAGTAACTTTCTATTTTTAGCAGGTTTTCAGAATTAACAGATTTCCATATTTAACCAGATATTAATATCTCAGATTATGTTAAGTCCTTATTTAAGGCTTATTATGGTATTAAGGTATCTTTTAGCAGGTTACAAAAGTTTAGGGTTTATTATGACAGATTTTCATAGTTCAGGGTTTTAATTGTAAATTCATCTAATTCAAAGGCATAAAGTGAAAATACTTTAAGTTACTGACTTAAATACTTATTTTTATTCAGAATGACATCTTAATCCTTTTAGTTTCACAATTTACAGATTATACCCCTCTAGTTACCATATTTACAAAACAAACCCTAGATTTACATAATTTACAAATTAAACCCTACAATATCCATATTTACCAAACAAGCATCTTATTTTACATAATTACAGAATGTAACATCAGAATTAAGTATATTACAGATCAGATCCCTCAGAATTCAGAATTTACATAAATGGTCCTTTAAGTTTACAAAACTTATAAATTAAATCATAATTTCATAACAATTACATATTAAGCCCATAAATCCTCAAAATTACACATTACAATTTTAATATCAGTATTTACTCAGAATAACATCAAGATTCCAGAATTTACACTTTTAGTCCTTCTATTTTATTTAATTACAAATCGTACCTTATAAATACCATTAATTCCTTTTCTTGCAATATTTACACTTAGGACCCTCAAGTTATATTTTTCCTACATTCCTACAGACTTATATAACATTACAAAAATATCCCAGAAGTTTCAAAGTTGGCAAAACATACCCTTATAATTATTTAAACCAATCGGATTTACTTTTTAGATTGCAAAACCAAACCCTAATTTTATCCCATCATTAAACCATCATGACACAATCATTGTAACATTAAATTAATCAGATTCATATCATAAAAACCTAACCCTAATTCGTTCTAGGGTTTTTCTCAATTTTTCTTTATTTTTTTATTAAATCCGATACATTCAAAGTTCCAAATCAATTCGAATAAGCTTCTAAAAATCACATGGCTATTTTTATAGGCTTATATTATCATCATAGAACATGTAAAAATTATGGTTACAACCCAGAAAATTCGTATAACAATATTTACAAATTAAGTGTGTTTTAGCTATATATTTTTCGTGCGCCATATTAAGCTTGCATGATTCATGTTTCTTATTTTTCCTGAGTTGTATTCGACCTAAGGATCACTAGAAGAATGCTAGATAAATTTTAGAACGTAAGGATTTTTTGTGAAGATTATGTACCTTGCGTACGCAATAAACCGAACAAACAAATGTACCACGATCAAACGAAGGCTTCAATATTCCAACTCCTATTTTTCTTAGCTCCCTTACACCTCAATGAACTCCAAAAAATTGCTTGATCACGTCCAGAAATCGTATGGAAGGTTTGGTCGATTTTGTTTAGGCGATTTAGGGTTTTGGCGATAAAGGGGTTAATAAAATAATTTGATTTGCATATATAATTAACAAACCGACATAGGAGGGGGCATGGGATCAGATTTTTGGTTTTAGAATCCCACACAAATTAGGATTGTATTTTTATAATATTTTCCTAATTTATTTTTATAAATATCTTAATTAAAATGATTTTATAAATATATTAAATTTTATTTATTATTTTCGGAATATATATATATGTGTATGTGAATTAATAATTTTTGGGCATTCAGAAATAATATAATGTTGTCCCAGAAATTAATTCGTTTCATATATAGTTCGTTTTCAGAAGTTTGGAATCGTTTCAGAATTTTATAAGTGATTTTATTATGTTTTATGATTTCAGGGGCAATTTGGTAATTTTACAGGTTATCTGAATTTCAGGTATTACAACTTCTTCCCCACTAACAAAAAATTTCGTCCTCGAAATTTGCAGAAAGGAAATAGGACGGAAACTAAACAAAGATATACCAGACCTAATAGATGATAATTGGATTTTCTCGGAAGAGACGTAAGAATTACACAGGATTTTGACGGATATGCCGTCCACATAATTTGAATTGACAGATCAGATTAGAACGTACAGAAATAGGTTATCGATCACATCAATTGGAAGAAGTTTGATAACAGAACCTAAGATTATTATCAGAAGTTCAGAGGTCAGCAGAATGCGTGACTAGAATCCAGACGTATCAATTCACAGAACGGTGGAAGCAGATTACGCGTACAGTCAGAATGAACTTACAGTCTCACTAATGCAGATAATCTCAAACAGTTATCAGAATTTCTAAAGTTCTAAGGCACTTCTCGAAATATCTTATGCCCACAACAAGTGCACGTTATATGATGTAAGTATTATCACGTTGGTCAGACGTCATAATACTGGCATCATATAATATGCCCTCATGATGGTCATACTTTATCTCAAGTCGTGAACAAAATCACTTATCTTAATCCACCTAATCTTTCTACAGTCTCAGAGGTCATCAAAATCAAATACCATAACTAAGAGGAGAACGAACTACTCGAAAGAGTTAACGGAACAGATCTATAATGTTTATCAGGATTAAATACGTCGCCAATAGCGTCAATCCTTCATCACTCACCAGAATCAACCCAGGCAATATTAGTGGTTGCTTCAAAATTCTCATAACAAACCATCATCCAACATACGCAAAATCTACACAAAACGGAATTACTAGTAGGGGAAACAAAATCTTTTAGAGGATCTTATTATCAGGTAACGGAAATTTAAGTAGGTCAAGGGAAAAATGAATTACGTCATCCATAGCTTCATTCTTCACAGAATCGACTCTTCCATACACAAACTTTCGCTTCAGAAATATCATACATTCAATACATGATTTCAAATTCCAAGTAGTCTGTCTACGTCTGTCCATATGATCACAGAGTGGAAAGGAAATATAAACTTGAGTCTGGTCCCTCAAGCCTTCAGCACTTCTTCTGGACACTGTGGTGTGGAACGTGAATCTCTAACATGGTCACTGTGCATATTTCATTCGCGAGTCTGCTTCTGCTCTCAATTCATCTTAGTGCAACTAAAATAAATAGAGAAGCAAGACTGTGCATCTTAGCCAGGTCTTCCAACACAGTTCAAAATTCGCCAACTCAAACTGCTGTCATCACAGGATACGTGGTAGTGTTGTCTGCTACAATCTCTGGACGCCAATCGAATCTACTCTTCCAGAACAAGGGACATTTTACAAGATGATCTACATGTTCCTCGTTCATCTCTGAGTACAAACACACTGTCATACTATGACAATTGTCCAATTACTCGCGAAAACATGATCCTATTAGCCAATACAATTGGCATTATTTAAAACTTATAGTGGTCACAACGAGTACGAAAACAGCTTCATGAATCGTTTCAGGGAAAACTTCATATCTACTTCACATCACCAATCTCCCTCTTCATGCATAAACCGAAATGCTTCACGGATGTTACTCTCAGTTAGTCATCTCCCTTCTTAGAAGTTCTTGTGGTTGCTTCTTCAGTCCTTCAAACATTAAATGAGGCCGTCTGATACGGAATTTACAAAGATAGAACAAATCAATCATTGACATGCGGAAATGAAAAAATGATTACGGGTAGTGATACGGTTAGGTTTACGATAGTTGATACGCTGACGCAGAATTTTCTCTTTCTTCTTCATAAACTAATAGGGGTATTCAAAGTAAACACTGAGGTGAACAAGGTCATATTCCATCAGCTTCTTCAATCTCTCAACTTCTATAGCATCATGGTTCGTCAAATGAGATCAGTTCAAAGTCAATTCCACTTCTCAAGCAGGAGGGAAACCCATGAGTTTCATCAGAAACACCAGAAAATTTGTACAACAAAACTTCCAATGCCAAAGCTTTCTAAGGGGTGGATATTAATAGGTGTCAGGAGAAATTTGACAATCAAATGAGATCGAGGTAACTGTTTAGGATGCAAATAGATTTCTGAAGTCACATATTAGATACGGTAATCCTTGGCAGCTTATGAGGGCCAGCCAATCCATAACTTAAAGACCTCAAAATCGATTGTATCAAAAGTAAACGGATTCGTAGGATGAGCACGGTCGCCAAGCCAGACGGATAGCTCATATATCAAGGTCAAGTACATGGTTCATCAGAGTATGGAAATAGATAAGCGAACAATTCAAGGTGTTGGAGTCTTGTTTAGCTATTTAGCATAAGTGGCAGGTAGGTTGTGAATCATCGGTAATACGAATATCGTATAACTGTCAAAAGTGAGGCATATAGAAGCTCAGTTAACAATTTCATATCGAGACAAAATTATCGTCATGTCCTTCCAAAGGAAACTAGTTGACGGCAAGATTCATTATTCAAAGGGAGGGAATAAACTTCTATATCCATGGTTAATAACCACCAGAGTTTTCATAGGAGTAGTAATGGATTTGCAAGACAGAGTAGTATCAGGTGATACATTTATATTCAGCACGGGTAATTGAATTCATAGAATGTGTCAAACACATTAAGGTTAAATGACCTTCGGGATAATTGGAGAAGTATCAAACTGTTTATCAAACAGATCAGAAGTGAAGATCAAAACAGGTAGTGGTAGCAAAAGTTTAATAATCGGAAGTCATGGTAGGGAGTTCAAAATTGTTTCAAACGTCAAAGGTGAGACATAGGAGGATAGTTGTCAATATTGAATGATCAATCAACCAATTCTTTATCAGAATAAAATCAAAGTTAACTATCCAAGGAAAAAACAGATCGACAAGCAAGTCTTATCGTTCAAAAGCGAAAGGAAAACATTCTTACACTCGTGGTTAAACACCACAAGGCTTCTCATGGGAACAGAGATGGTTAAGACGAAATCAATTTGTGTCAAAAAATTCATAGATGATTATCAAAAGCAAGAGAGAAATAACAGAATATATCAAGTATATCATCGTCATGGAGATTCTCAGAATGCCCGAAGAGGCATCAGAATGATTAACAAAAGGTTCAGAGGTTGGAGTCGGAATCTGAAGACAAGGATCAGATATTGTCAGGCAATTACTATGCAATTCTCAATGCTTTCAAGATTTAATTGGGTTTCAAATCTTAGGTGGTGTAAGGCATAAGCTTTCAATTTCCAAAAGTGATCTCAACAAGCTTTAACCAAAAGTAAGGCACGAATCAGAGTGATGCGGAAGCAATGCTACTTAAACAAATGCCTTATAGTCTACCCATTCCTCACCGGCCAGAATCTTAAGTTCCTATAGGGAAATCCTAAAGCAATTTCTTACAGGTTATCTTATGAGCACCTACAGTGGAAACTTAGTGGTCCAAACTTCACAGGCCAAGGGCAAATGTATTACAAGTCGCAGCCTGTCTCTCTGATACCATAAATTGTAACACCCCAACCCGATAAGGGTAAAGATATCACAATAATGGTTTCATATCAGATCAAAACAAAGCATACATCTATAGTAATACAAGAATTCTCAAAGATTACAAATGAAGTACAGAAACTACAAGGTTACAAATGAAACTTCCGATAAACTCTAATTCTAACAGAATAATAACTTCTAGTTATTTCTAATCCAGAATAGCTATCACGTCTTCTAAGTCCAAGGTACTCTCCACTCCTTCCCAGCTTCCTACTAAAACCTGCCGCAGGAAAAGAAATGCGGCTGAGCTACGATAGCTCAGTGAACATATATAACGATGACAAAGCAGTAGTGGAGAAAAGTACAACGTAACAGAAATAAAGGTCATGCAGATGTAATATGGGTTAAGGAATAAGTAAAGGAATAAGAGTAAAGGAAAAAGAAAAAGGAACAGTAATCCACCACGAGCCCAGAACAAATAATATAATAACTATGTAGCCATATCAGTAATCCAGAGGGGATGCCTCTTCAAGTAACCAGATAATATGAGGGGTGTCCTCATGTATCAAATGGAGTAGCTAGCTCCCAGATATGTGAAAGACGTGTATCGCACACACCATCAGTCACCAGATATATATAACAGATAAACAGATATAGATAACAGAATCAGATCAGATCTAGGATGCATCCATACGCCCCAGGTGGCCAGAGTCTACCAATACACACCAGATAAAATAAAGTCAGGGACGGAACAGGTCATCACTCTCCTGCCCTAGAGTCATGCCATCGGTGCATCAATGACATGGACATGAAACCCTCATGCTTAGTGAAACAGATAGTGGCTCGGGTATCAAACCGTGGGTCAAGGTCAAATACCATGTCATAATCAGAGTGTCATAACAAAAGGTTCAATATCAGAGGGTTCAATATCAGAGGGTCAATATCAGAAGGTCAATATCAGAAGGTCAATATCAGAGTTTCATAGCAACAGTTCATTTAAAAAGGTTTCTATTAAAAGTCCATTTGAAGCAAACTTTCAATAATGGTGCTCATAAAAATGATCTTACAAAATAGTCTTCATAAAAATGGTCTTTCAAAACGGTTTTCATAAAGATAGTCTTAAAAATAGTTTTCTTAAAAATTGGTAGAATTTCATATAAAAGTAGTATCGTATCGTACTCAAAACATCATTTTAAACAATTGATTTTTCTCAAAACATTTCCAGGTCATAATTAAAAGGTTTCCACATCATAGATTTATATCAGAGGTCATAACAAAGGGAATCATAGGATAGGTTCAAAGCAAAGAGGATTATAATAAGGACATCAACTCAGAAGTAAAACAGATCAGAACATGAGAGAGATCATAGAAGGCTCACAAAACAAAGAGATCACATGAAAGGTTCACAAACAGAAGGGAACATAGCAATGGTATGGGGAATCCTAATATGGAACAATATTAAATCAGAAAGAAGGGAGGGAAAACACCCTTACTGAAAAAGGGCAGAATATCTGTACCTTATTAGCAAAGCAGAATAAGCAAAACAGACACGGAACAGACATCAGGACTTCTCCTTCTTCACACCTAAAGAAGTAGAAGACGGAATTACTACAGATTCTAGTTCAGATTATTACTTTTAGTTTACCTATCCATTTTAAGTAACTTTCTATTTTTGGTAACTTTCCAGATTTAGTAACTTTCTATTTTTAGCAGGTTTTCAGAATTAACAGATTTCCATATTTAACCAGATATTAATATCTCAGATTATGTTAAGTCCTTATTTAAGGCTTATTATGGTATTAAGGTATCTTTTAGCAGGTTACAAAAGTTTAGGGTTTATTATGACAGATTTTCATAGTTCAGGGTTTTAATTGTAAATTCATCTAATTCAAAGGCATAAAGTGAAAATACTTTAAGTTACTGACTTAAATACTTATTTTATTCAGAATGACATCTTAATCCTTTTTGTTTCACAATTTACAGATTATACCCCTCTAGTTACCATATTTACAAAACAAACCCTAGATTTACATAATTTACAAATTAAACCCTACAATATCCATATTTACCAAACAAGCATCTTATTTTACATAATTATAGAATGTAACATCAGAATTAAGTATATTACAGATCAGATCCCTCAGAATTCAGAATTTACATAAATGGTCCTTTAAGTTTACAAAACTTATAAATTAAATCATAATTTCATAACAATTACATATTAAGCCCATAAATCCTCAAAATTACACATTACAATTTTAATATCAGTATTTACTCAGAATAACATCAAGATTCCAGAATTTACACTTTTAGTCCCTCTATTTTATTTAATTACAAATCGTACCTTATAAATACCATTAATTCCTTTTTTTGCAATATTTACACTTAGGACCCTCAAGTTATATTTTTCCTACATTCCTATAGACTTATATAACATTACAAAAATATCCCAGAAGTTTCAAAGTTGGCAAAACATACCCTTATAATTATTTAAACCAATCGGATTTACTTTTTAGATTGCAAAACCAAACCCTAATTTTATCCCATCATTAAACCATCATGACACAATCATTGTAACATTAAATTAATCAGATTCATATCATAAAAACCTAACCCTAATTCGTTCTAGGGTTTTTCTCAATTTTTCTTTATTTTTTTATTAAATCCGATACATTCAAAGTTCCAAATCAATTCGAATAAGCTTCTAAAAATCACATGGCTATTTTTATAGGCTTATATTATCATCATAGAACATGTAAAAATTATGGTTACAACCCAGAAAATTCGTATAACAATATTTACAAATTAAGTGTGTTTTAGCTATATATTTTTCGTGCGCCATATTAAGCTTGCATGATTCATGTTTCTTATTTTTCCTGAGTTGTATTCGAACTAAGGATCACTAGAAGAATTCTAGATAAATTTTAGAACGTAAGGATTTGTCGTGAAGATTATGTACCTTGCGTACGCAATAAACCGAACAAACAAATGTACCACGATCAAATGATGGCTTCAATATTCCAACTCCTATTTTTCTTAGCTCCCTTACACCTCAATGAACTCCATAAAATTGCTTGATCACGTCCAGAAATCGTATGGAAGGTTTGGTCGATTTTGTTTAGGCGATTTAGGGTTTTGGCGATAAAGGGGGTTAATAAAATAATTTGATTTGCATATATAATTAACAAACCGACATAGGAGGGGGCATGGGATCAGATTTTCGGTTTTAGAATCCCACACAAATTAGGATTGTATTTTTATAATATTTTCCTAATTTATTTTTATAAATATCTTAATTAAAATGATTTTATAAATATATTAAATTTTATTTATTATTTTTGGATTATATATATATATATATATATATATATATATATATATATATATATATATATATATATATATATATATGTGTGTGTGTGTGTGTGTGTGTGTGTGTGTGTGTGTGTGTGTATGTGAATTAATAATTTTTGGACATTCAGAAATAATATAATGTTGTCCCAAAAATTAATTCGTTTCATATATAGTTCGTTTTCAGAAGTTTGGAATCGTTTCAGAATTTTATAAGTGATTTTATTATGTTTTATGATTTCAGGGGCAATTTGGTAATTTTACAGGTTATCTGAATTTCAGGTATTACAGAGGAGTGATCTGATTCTTTTCAGTGTTTGCTATCTTGTGTTTGTTTGCGTTTCGAATAAGGTACAGATATTCTGACCTTCTCACAGGTTTCTCATGAACTCTTTCTCTTTTATATCTTGTTTCCCTTGAACCTTGCTATGCTTCCCTTGTTCTGTGAACCCTGCTATGTTTCCCTGGATTTATGAACCTTGCTATGTTCCCTTTTGTATTGTGAACCTTTGATATGATCCACTTGATTTGAACCTTATTATGAACCCTTGCTATGATCTCTTGTTCTGAACCTTGAATTGAACCTCTGTTATAAACCTTGATCTGATATACTTGAAATGGAAACTTGACTCGAACATTGATATAAACTTTGATCTGATATACTTGAAACGGAAACTTGATCTGAACCACTTGATATGAAACTTGAACTTGAACATCTGATACTTGATACTTGACCCTTGACCCACAGTTTGATACTACGAGCCACTACTTGTTTCACTAGGCATGAGGGTTTCATGTCCTTGTCATTGATGCACCGATGACTTGACTCTAGGGTAGGAGAGTGATGACCTATCCCGTCCCTGACCTGACTAGACTTGTTACGTAGAGGAAGAATCTGGCCTACTGGGGCGTATGGATGCATCCTAGATATGATCTATTTCTGTTTCTGTTTCTGTTTCTGTTTATCTGTTATATATCTGGTGACTGATGGTGTGTGCGATACACGTCTTTCACATATCTGGGAGTTGATCACTCCATTTGGTTACTGAGGCCACCCCTCATATTATCTGGTTATACAAGAGGTCTCCCCTCTATATGCTTATATGGTTACATTATTATGATATGATCTGTTCTGGGCTCGTGGTGGATTACTGTTCCCTTTACTCTTATCTATTTAATTATTCCTTAACTCTTATTATACCTTGCATTGTTCCTTTCCTTCACTATTCCATTATTACTGCTTGTTACCTCTATATCTGTTCACTGGGCTTTTTAAGCTCAGCCGCATTTCTTTTCCTGCGGCAGGTTTTAGTTTGGAAGCTGGGTATGAGTGGAGAGTACCTTGGACTTAGAAGACCTTACTAGCTATTCTGGATTAGAGATGATTAGAACAATTGCAAATTATAGAACTTAGAATTTATTATTATTTCCTTTGTAACCTTGTATCTTCAGATTTTTCCCTTGTAACCCTTGAAGTTATTTTGTATTAATTAGTCATATGCTTGTGTTTGCTTTGATATGTCACCATAATGTGGCACTTTTACCCTTGTCGGGTTGGGGTGTTACAATTTGTGGTATCAGAGAGACAGGCTGCGACTCGTAATACATTTACCCTTGGCCTGTGTAAGTTTGGACCACTAAGTTTCCACTGTAGGCGCTCATAAGACAACCTTTGAGAATTTGCTTTAGGATCTCCCCATAGGAACATAAGTTGACCGGTGAGGAATGGGTAGACTAGGACATCTGTGTAAGTAGCATTGCTTCCGCATCACTCTGATTCGTGCCTCTGCCTTTAGATATGCCTTGTAAGAACATTTGTTTCAGAAGATAGAAAGTTTTGCAACTTAAGCTTTGTAACCAAGTAAGTTTGGAATTCCTCGAGAACTACATGAATATCTTGCACCATTTAAGTTTCACTTCCTGATTTTGATCTCCACTTTCGATCTGTTTGATAAACAGTTTGATACCTTTCCGACCATCCCGAAGGTCATTTAACCATAATGTGTTTGACACATTTTATGAATTCATTACTCATGCCGGATATGAAATGTATCATCTGGTACTACATGGATCTGCATAATCTATCACTACTCCTATGAGAACTCTGGTATTTGTTAACCACATATATAGGAAGATTTGTTCCCTTCCTACGAATAATGAATTTTGTCTGCCAATCAGTCCCTTCGAAAGAATATGATGTTATTACTATCTCAGTATGGATTTGTAACTAAGCATGATGATGCTGACAACTGATATCCCATACGTCTCACTTTTGACAACCTTACGATGTTCGTATTACCGATGATACTCACTCTTCCTGTCATTTTGCTAAAGAGCTAAGCAAGACTACCGTATCTGAAATGTGGCTTTTAACAATCTGCTTCCCTCTACTTTTGTTATGATGACTCTTAACCGCTTAAATCTGTTAAGATTAATGTTGTTATGGTAGCACATACTCCGATCTCTTTATATTGTCAAGTCCTCCTGACACCTATTAGTATCCACCTTTAGAAAGCCCTGGCAATGGAAGTATTTTGTTATACGAAATTTTTTTGATATTCTCTGATGAACCTCTTGGGATCCCCTCCTGCTTGGGAGGTAGAGTTAGCACTAAATTGATCTCAGTTGACGAAACCACGATACCATAAAATGGAGAAATTAAAGAAACTGATGAAATATGATTTTCTTCACCCAAGTGGTTATCTTGGGATTTTCCTGTTGGCTCAGGAAGAAGGAAGAGAGAAGTATGAGGCGGCGTATCAACTATAGTAAACTCAACCGCATCACTATCATAATCATTATCCATTTCCCGTATAAATGATTCATTTGACCTACTTTTGAAAACTCCGTATCAGACGGCCTCATCTAAATTTGAAGGACTGAAGAAGCAACCACAAGAACTTCTAAGAAGGGAATTGACTAACTGAGAGTAACCCCGCGAAGCATTTCAGTTTTATTCGTAAAGAGGAAGTTTGGTGATGTGAAGTAGATATGAAGTTTCCCTAAGATGATTCCTGAAGCTGTTTTCGTACACGTTGTGATCATTATGAGTTTTAGATGATGCCAATTGTATTGGCTAATAGAACCATGTTTTTCGCGAGTAGTTGGACAATTGCCATAGTATGACAGTGTATTTGTGCTCGGAGACGAACGAGGAACACGTAGATCATCTTTGTATTAAGTAGAATGACCCCTTGTTCTGGAAGATTAGATTTGATTGGCGTTCAAAGATTGTAGCAGACCACACTACCAGGTATCTGGTGATGTCAGCAGTTGAGTTGGCGAATTTTGAACTGTGCTAGAAGACCTGTCAAAGACGCACAGTCTTGCTTCTCTATTCATTTTAGTTGTACTAAGATGAATTGAGAGCAGAAGCAGACTCGCGAATGGAAAATGCACGGTGATCATGTCAGAGATTCACGTTACCACACCGTAGTGTCCAAAAGAAGTGTCGAAGGCTTGAGGGACCAGACTCAAGATTATAACTCCTTTCCACCCTATGATCATATGGACAGATGTAGACAGACTACTTGGAATTGGAAGAGATTTGAAATCATGTATTTGAATGGATGAGTTTTGAAGCGAACGTTTGTGTTTGGAAGGTTTGAGTCTGTGAAAAATGAAGCTATTGATGACGCAATTCACTTCCTCTCAAACCACATAAGTTTCTGTTACCTGATGATAAGATCCTTTGAATGAGTTATGTTCCCTATTAGAAATTCCGTTCTGTGTTCGTTATGCGTTTGTTGGATGATGGTCTTGTTATGAGCACTATGATGAATTGTGGAAAATCTGACGTTTTGACGACGAACTTCATTTGATGCTTACTAATTCCGTTACGCTATTTGTACGTTCTGTTTCTTCGATTTTGGATTCGTAATGTTGATCGATTCGGACCAACCCTAGGAGGTAGAAGGACTGGTAGGTGGTTAAGATAAGTTGTTTTGTTCACGACTTGAGATAAAGTATGACCATCATGAGGGCATATTTATATGATGCCAGTATTATGACGTCTGGCCAACGTGATAATACTTACCTCATATAACGTACACTCATTGTGATCATAGGATATTTCGAGGAGTGCGTTAGGAGCCTTAGAATTTGTATAAGCTGTGAGAAGATTGTTGCGTTAGTAAGACTTTAGGTTCATTCTACCTATGCGCGTAATCTGCCTTCACCGTTATGCGATTCGATACGTTCGGATTCTCGACACGCGTTTTGCTGACCTCTGTACTTCCATTAAGAACCTTAGGTACTGTCGTAGAGCTTTCTACCGGTTGATGTTATCGACAATCTGTTTTCTGTACGTTCTCATCTGATTTGTCTAATCAAATTCTATGGACGGCGTATCCGTCAAAATCATACGTATTCCCTGTATCTCTCCCAAGAGAATGCGATTATCATCTGTTAAGTTGAGTATATTATTCTTTTGATCTGGATTCAGTATGGTATGTCCTTTCTGAAGAAACCGAAACTATTTTGATCATCGAGATAGAGTCATGAGAAACAAGTATCCGCATTCTGTTCACTGTCCGTTATGTTCTCCGTTTCGTTTCATTTCAATTTTCGAGGACGAAAATTTTCTTTTAGAGGGGAAGAGTTGTAAAACCCCAAATTTAATACAATCCGAAATGACAAAAATGCCCTCAAATTTAAAATTTTGAGAACTTATGAATATCCTATAAGTAACATTTATTATACTTAACCTAAAATGATTATGACTTATGTTACGTAATGAATTAAACTACCAATAAAACTTTACATTATAAGGTTATGTACAAAAAAATAAAATCCTTTGTGTCTTGTTAGCCCATGTCGATCCATGTTATGTACCCACCTCAAATTTTCGGCCCAAGTATGTAAAGAGATAAGAATGCATTTTAAACCAAATTGATCCTAGCCCATTATGAAAATCAATCATACCTTAATTACCCTCAATCAAGAAACACGGCATTCTTTTTTTTGTAAATACCGATCCATCAATAATCCCTAAACTATCTCAAAAAAAAAAACATCGGTTCTCTCCCTCTTGTTTCCCTAGTCGATCCATTGCAAGCTCCAAGGAAGAAGAGATCTTAATCTTGTTCTTGTTCATTCACATCACAAGGTAATTGTATACACAAACATCTAATCCATTCGATTTACAAAACCCTAATCGACCCTTTTCCTTTTTGTGTTGATCGACCACCAAAAGAAAGGAGAAGGAAGGAGAAGTTGGTGATTCGTGTGGTGTTCTTGTGTTTTGATCACGCTTCAAGGGTATTTGTATCATCCCTTTCTCATTCAATCTTTGTTGTTTTTTCTAAAATAAAACCACATATGATCATATAAGAATCACATGAAATCATGAATCTTTCACATGAAATAATGATGTAGAAACCCTAATATGTATAATCGCTCCATATGAAAATTGTATGAATATGATGAATTTAATTGTTATGAACATGTTAAAACCTTGTAAGAATCAACCTTTATGTGTTTTGAGTTATATATGAAGGATAGGTGTTAATGGGTGAGTTTTTGAATGAATGATCACATAAAATAATGATGCAGTTTTCTGATCTGGAAATTAATCCGACTTTGATCACGTGTATTTTGATGATAACGAAGGGTATTTGGGTGTTTCTAGAGTCTAAAACTAAATTCAAGAAAATATATTTCTGTAGAAATTAACCTTTTAATTTTTAGAGGTCGGGAAGGTAACTTTTTTATTTTTGGAAAATTAAGTGTCATTCGGAATTCGTATGTCTGGAAAATCCGTCTGTGTTTTTGATTTTTAGTTTGAAAACCGTGTCGAATTAGAAGAAGCCCTTGGAACTGGGTAATATTTCATACGTCTATTAATTACTTGAATTTTTGTAGATTTTTCTGAATTTTTCTAAAGGGGTTACTAATTACAAACTTTTCGTATGTTAAAACTGATCAGAAATCTGAACGAGTCGGCTTAAGTGATTTTTAGACTATAGTTATGCTAGCTAATAAAATCTGGAAAAATTAATGTAAGTTCTTAAGACATATAGGTACGTGTGTGAATTTTTGGGAATTTTATTTCTGAGTTCTTATATGGTTAATAAATTCGACTAAATAGGACCAGTTCGTATATAAAATCTGTTAAAAGTGAAAAAGGGATTAAAAAGGTATTAGGTGTTTATTTTCTAAACTAAAGGGTTTAAATTGTCATTTTTCCAAACTAAGGGGCTTAACTTGTGAAACCATGAAACCTTATAATATTTATATTTTATACCCTCATTTTACAACAATTGCATAATTAACCCTAAACTTGTTATAATTGCATAATAAACCCTAAACTTATATAATCGACATTATGAACCTTAAACCATTATCATTGTCACATTTGAATACTTAACCTTGAATATTCTTAATATGGAATCCTACTAATTCTAGAAACTTACTAATTCGGGAAACTTGCTAAATATAGAAAGTTGCTATTTTTGGAAAGTTATTAAAAATGGAAAGTTACCTAAAATGGAAAGATAAACTAAAATTAGTAATCTGAGTTATAGGAACCACTTGTAATTCTGTCTTCTACTCCTTTAGGTGTGAAGAAGGAGTGATCTGATTTTTTTCAGTGTTTGCTCTATCTTGTGTTTGTTTGCGTTTCGAATAAGGTACATATATTCTGACCTTCTCACAGGTTTCTCATGAACTCTTTCTCTTTTATATATTGTTTCCCTTGAACCTTGCTATGCTTCCCTTGTTCTGTGAACCCTGCTATGTTTCCCTGGATTTATGAACCTTGCTATGTTCCCTTTTGTATTGTGAACCTTTGATATGATCCACTTGATTTGAACCTTATTATGAACCCTTGCTATGATCTCTTGTTCTGAACCTTGAATTGAACCACTCTTATAAACCTTGATCTGATATACTTGAAATGGAAACTTGACTCGAACATTGATATAAACTTTGATCTGATATACTTGAAACGGAAACTTGATCTGAACCACTTGATATGAAACTTGAACTTGAACATCTGATACTTGATACTTGACCCTTGACCCACAGTTTGATACTACGAGCCACTACTTGTTTCACTAGGCATGAGGGTTTCATGTCCTTGTCATTGATGCACCGATAACTAGACTCTAGGGTAGGAGAGTGATGACCTATCCCGTCTCTGACCTGACTTGACTTGTTACGTAGAGGAAGAATCTGGCCTACTGAGGCGTATGGATGCATCCTAGATTTGATCTGTTTCTGTTTCTGTTTATCTGTTATATATCTGGTGACTGATGGTGTGTGCGATACACGTCTTTCACATATCTGGGAGTTGATCACTCCATTTGGTTACTGAGGCCACCCCTCATATTATCTGGTTATACAAGAGGTCTCCCCTCTATATGCTTATATGGTTACATTATTATGATATGATCTGTTCTGGGCTCGTGGTGGATTACTGTTCCCTTTACTCTTATCTATTTAATTATTCCTTAACTCTTATTATACCTTGCATTGTTCCTTTACTTCACTATTCCATTATTACTGCTTGTTACCTCTATATCTGTTCACTGGGCTTTTTAAGCTCAGCCGCATTTCTTTTCCTGCGGCAGGTTTTAGTTTGGAAGCTGGGTATGAGTGGAGAGTACCTTGGACTTAGAAGACCTTACTAGCTATTCTGGATTAGAGATGTTTAGAACAATTGCAAATTATAGAACCTAGAATTTATTATTATTTCCTTTGTAACCTTGTATCTTCAGACTTTTCCCTTGTAACCCTTGAAGTTATTTTGTATTAATTAGTCATATTCTTGTGTTTGCTGTGATATGTCACCATAATGTGGCACTTCTACCCTTGTCGGGTTGAGGTGTTACATATGTAGTTCCTGCTGGTATGGTTCCTGCTGTTAGTAGGATATAGTTCCTGCTGCTAGTATTGTTACTTCGGGTAATAGTTAATAGTTTACCCGTATATTTAGAAGTTTGTTAGAGATTACGATATGCATGAGATATATTAGGAATAGATATTGCATATCTCTTTTACACGTTTTGTAGTGAATGCCGAATTAGGGTTTCTTGGAGTATAAAAGAAACTCACGACTATGAACATTGTACGACTTGAAAAACAATATTATTAGTTAATATAGATCCATAGAGGATCAAAGTGTTTATTAGTATTTTCTTCTTTAACTCTTGTGTTTATATTCCGCGTAAACATAAGTTTATAGTTAGAGATTCTCTTGTAGTTTGTTTGTTATTACATAAGCATTCTACCGATTCCCTAAGGCTCAAAGATCTATCTAGGGCTGATCCTACAGAAAGGACGATTCAAACTTTAGAAGACATGCTTCGAGCATGTGTAATTGATTTTGGAAATGGGTGGGATACCCATTTACCTTTGGTTGAGTTTTCGTACAACAATAGTTATCACGCGAGCTTTAAGGTTGCACCGTTTGAAGCATTGTATGGTCGAAAGTGCCGATCACCTATCTGTTGGGCTGAGGTAGGAGAAGCATAGCTCATTGGGCCGGATATTTTTCGTGAGACTACCGAGAAGATTGTGCAAATTAAGAACCGATTGAAAACCGCAAGAGATTGCCAGAAGAGTTACGCAGATGTGAGACGTAAACCACTAGAGTTTCAAGTTGGAGATAAAGTTATGTTGAAAGTCTCACCATGGAAAGGCTTGATACGGTTCGGTAAGCGAGAAAAGCTGAACCCGAGGTACATTGGACCGTTCAAGATTTTGAACAGGGTTGGTCCTGTAGCCTACAGACTGGAACTACCTCCCGAGCTTAGTAGAGTACACCCCACCTTCCACGTGTCAAATTTGAAGAAGTGTTTATCCGACGAGACAGCCGTAATTCCACTTGATGAGATTTAAGTTGATGAACAATTGAACTTTATTGAGGAGCCCGTAGAGATTATGGAACGTGAGATCAAACGACTAAAGAGGAGCCATATTCCCATTGTGAAAGTCCACTGGAATTCCAAGAGAGGACCCGAATTCAATAGGGAACGCGAAGACGAGTTCAAGCGCAAGTACCCTCACCTTTTTGAAACCAGAACTGATAAGTTAAACTAAAATCCGGGACGGATTTCCCAATATGATGTATGTGCCGTAACATCCGGTAATTTTCCAAACCATTTTCACTAGCCAAATATTTATTTTTGCATCACCTTAATATTTGAACATTTCCTGAACTTATTTGAACTTGAGAAATGCGAGATATCTTGAGAAACACGAGATATCTTGAGAAACATGAACCTTATTCCTTTATATGTCAGCACAACCTAGAAAGCACGAAACGAATCGAATTTGCCAAATAAATTAATTTCGAGAAAGTTAAGCATATTTATACTCTTTTTTATCAAAAAAATTATTTCGAGAACAATGGCGCATTTCATAATTTTTCGAGTCCGTTTGGTGTGTCAAATGGATCCCACAGTGATTATTATAAAAGTTTTAACAAGTTGACACTTATAACCCCGCCCATTAATTTACACCGCACACCCCTTGTTGAGAATTAAACCAATAGTTGGTACTGCTTATGTATAAATTAGTACCGCTGAAGATCGTTCAAGAATACACTATCAGTACTAATCCAGTTAGTACTGTTGGAACAAGAAGTTAGTACTGTTTATAAGATAAAGATGAAAGTCGTGTGAAGATATATATGGAAAATATGCAATGTATATCTTATTAATATATATTTATATGGTAGATGGTTTACTTGTAAAGGACTCCTTGTCCTATAAAAGTTGATCCTAGGTTAAGTTTTAGGTACATGCATTATTGATAGAGCTTCACGATTTCATTGTAATTCTTGTGATATTCCAAAATCACTCGTAATATATTGAAGCTATAATCATTTGGTTAAACTGTGTGTTATTATTCTTACTGTTACATTCATACAATCACATACAATCACCAAACACTAAATCTTCTAAGTACTTGGTAGTAAATTCCGCGTGCTACTAAGTATACACTCAAAGTATCTTCAACACATCCGTGTGTTTAGATCCGGTCAAGTGGTATCAGAGCCAGGTTTCTGATACTTTGATTTAGAAGATCCAGAAGTACTTACTCTCTTGCAACCAAGAAGATGGACATGGAGACACCTCAAACCTCAATCCTTGCTAAACTCCCCATGCTGAAACAGAATGAATACGATTTATGGCGGCTCAGAATAGAGCAATATTTCATGGTGCAAGACTATGCATTATGGGATATCATAATCAATGGTGATTCCTTCAAACCAACTACTTCTGAGGAAACACGTGCGGATGGTTCCAAGACCACAAAGCTCAACACTGAGCCAGTCACAAACGATGAAAGAGTCAAAAAGAAGAATGATCAGAAGGCTAGGAATTTGTTACTCATGGCAATTCCTAATGATCAAGTGTTAAACTTTAGCCACTATGAGACTGCTAAGACACTTTTTGAAGCAGTTGTGGAGAGATTTGGTGGAAGGCACAGAAAACCCTACTTAAGCAGAGTTATGAGAACTTTAGTGCCTCAAACTCTGAATCACTTGATCATATCTTTAATAGACTTCAAAAGATTGTCAGCCAGCTAAATGTTCTAAAAATTGTGATTCCACAAGAAGATCTCAATATGAAGTTTCTCAATAGTCTACCTGCTGAGTGGAACACCTATGTGGTTGTCTGGAGCAATAAGCCAGAACTGGAAAAGATGTCACTGAATGAATTGTACAACAATCTCAAGATTGTTGAACAAAAGGTGAAGAAAGGAGGAAGCACTAGTTCTAGTTCTGGAAACACAACATTCTTATCATCTTCCAACAATAACAGTTCTGATGATGTTGAAGCAGTTGGTACTGCTAGCCCTAAAGTTAGCACTGCTAGTGTAAAAACTAGTACTGCTGGCTTGACTGAGGAGACCATATATGCATTTGTGTCAGAACAATCTGGTGGGTCTCAAATCTTCAATGAAGACCTTCTTCAGATTGCTGAAGATGATTTGGAAGCTATGGATTTAAAGTGGCATTTGGCCTTGATAAGTATTAGGGCTAAGAAGTATTATAAAAGAACTGGGAACAAGATTACCTTCAATGGAAGAGATGTAGTTGGGTATGATAAGTCCAAGGTGGAGTGCTATAATTGTCACAAGATGGGGCACTTTGCCAGGGAATGTAGAAGTCCCAGACAACAGAGCAATGGGAATGGAAACAAGAGTAAGAATAGGAGGACAGTGAATGTGGAAGAAACTTCTTCCTCAAAGGCAATGGTTGCTGTGGATGGAGCTGGTTTTGATTGGAGCTTTATGGAAGAGGAAGTGAAACCAGCCAACATTGCATTGATGGCCTTTTCAGACTCTGAGGTACATATAGTTCAAAAATGCTCAAACACTTGTCATGCTTTAAAAGATTATGAAACTCTTAAGAAACAGTATGATGATCTTAGAGTAGAATTTAATCAAGTAAATTTTAGTCTGTCTAATCACAAAAGAGGACTAGCTGTTTTGGAAGAACAACTTGATTTTTATAGAAAGAATGAGTCTAACTTTAATGATGATATAGCTGTGTTAAAGAGAGATTTGCAACTGAAAGATGACAAGATGAGTGGACTTGTATATGAACTAGAGACACTTAAGAAAGAAAAACAAAATATAAAGTTAAGTGTTGACACTCTAGAGTACACATCAAAAGGGGTATAGAAAATAGTAGAGAGTCAAATACTTAATAAAGCTAAATCTGGTTTAGGTTACAAGTCTGTTGCACCCCCAAATAGAGGAATGTTTGTCTCTCCAGGAATTGATTTGGCTCATACAGGTTTAGAAGAGTTTAAGGATATGGATTTTCCTGGATATGGTACTAAAATTAGTGAGAATCCTGTTAAATTTGTTAAGGCTGAGGATTCCTATGTTAGTGCAAGTGATAAATCTCTCTCTGAGGAAAAGATGTCTTCTGGTAGGAACTCAAATGCACCAACCATAGAGGATTGGACATCTGATGATGAGGATGATCAGGTTAAGGTTAAACCTGATGTTGTTAAAGTAGAAGTTAAACATGCTCCTAAGGTGGTTAAAACTGAAAACATAAAACCAGTTAGGAAAAATGTCAAGTATGCTGAGATGTATAGAACTAAGAACAGATCACCAGTTTCTAAAGATAATCAGAGGAATTGGAACCACTCAAAATCTAAGCAATTGGATGATGAGTTTGTTATGATTAGGAAAGTATGCTTTGTATGTGGAAGTTTTGACCATTTGGCTGCTTATTGTGACTCAAACCCATGGAAAAAGAGGGTTTTTGGGAATTCAAGGGTGAATAGGAATAACAATGCTAGGGTAACTCAAAATAGTCCAAAAAGGTTGACTGACCCTAATGTGAATCATAAAATGTCACCCAGAGCAGTTATGTTAAGGTCTGGCATCAAAGC
This sequence comes from Artemisia tridentata subsp. tridentata, assembly GCA_021014915.2. Lineage (NCBI taxonomy): Eukaryota > Viridiplantae > Streptophyta > Magnoliopsida > Asterales > Asteraceae > Artemisia > Artemisia tridentata. The sequence continues at coordinate 142,930,701 of CP139504.1, read as the reverse complement.
AGTTTCAACTGCTAGACCAAACAAATGGTTTAAGAACAAACAAACTGTTACCAGTGCAAAACAATTTTCAAATCATGCACAAACAGTTAAAAGGCATTTTTATAAGAAAACAGCAATGACCAATCAAAAATGGGTGCCTAAAGTTAAACCAGCAGTTCCAACTGCTAGGCCAGCAGTTCCAACTGCTAGATCAGCAGTTCCTACTGCTAGGAATTTTAATGCTGTTAAGGGTAAATGGGGCAATGCTGTCAAGGCCTCAGCACATTGGGTTAGAAAATCTACCAAACCCAATGGTGCATCAATGACTCACAATAAACTTTCTCATATTGATGCACAAGGCAGATCCAAGCCAGTGATAGTTTGGGTCCCCAAAAGGCATTAAAACTTTTATTTTGTGTGCAGGAACATCCTTCAAATGGTGAAGAAGACAGAGGCTACTCAGATAGTGGATGTTCCAGGCACATGACTGGTAACATGTCATACCTTTCAGACTTCATTGCTCTGGATGGAGGACTTGTTATCTTTGGAGGTGGTGTTAGAGGAAGGATTACTGGTAAAGGTGTAATTAAAATTGGTAATCTTGATTTTGAGAATGCGTATTTTGTACCAGAGTTAAAGTACAACCTCTTTAGTGTGTCACAGATATGTGATAAAAAGAATAAGGTTCTTTTTACTGATACTGACTGCCTTATTCTTTCTCCTGATTTCAAGCTGCCTGATGAAAATCAAGTTTTGCTTAAAATTCCCAGAAAGGGTAATACATACAGTATTAAGATGAACAACCTTGTTCCTAAAGAAGGTCTTACTTGCCTTGTTGCAAAAGCCACATTAGAGGAATCAATGTTATGGCATAGAAGGCTAGGTCATGTTAATTTTAAAACCATTAACAAAATTGCTAAAAATGGATTGGTAAGAGGATTACCAAATAAGATTTTTCAAAATGACCAAACCTGTGTTTCTTGCCTTAAGGGTAAACAACACAGAGCCTCTTGTAAGCCCAAGGTTCATAACTCAAATTCTCAAGCTTTATATATGCTGCATATGGACTTGTTTGGTCCTACTTCTATGAATAGCTTAAATTTTAAAAGATATTGTTTGGTTATTACTGATGATTATTCCAGGTTTTCTTGGGTTTTCTTTCTGAGAACTAAGGATGAGACTAGTGAAATCCTTAAGTCGTTTATTGTTGAGGTAGAAAACCTAGCTGATAAGAAAGTCAAAATAATCAGATGTGATAATGGAACAGAATTTAAGAATAGGGTTATGGATGAGTTTTGCAGAGAAAAAGGTATTAAGAGGGAATTTAGTGTGGCTAGAACCCCCCAGCAAAATGGAGTAGCTGAAAGGAAAAATAGGACCCTAATAGAGGCTGCTAGAACAATGTTAGCAGATTCTAAGTTACCTATTTCATTTTGGGCTGAAGCAGTTAGCACTGCTTGTTATGTTCAGAATAGGGTTCTGGTAGTGCAACCTTACAATAAGACTCCTTATGAGCTTTTTAGAGGTAGAACCCTTGCCTTAGGCTTTATGAGACCTTTTGGTTGCCATGTCACTATCTTGAATACCAAAGACCAACTAGGAAAGTTTGATGGGAAATCTGATGAGGGTTTCTTTGTTGGTTATTCTCTGAACAATAAGGCTTTTAGGGTGTACAATAAAAGCACTAAACATGTTGAGGAGAATCTGCACATAGAATTTCAGGAGAATATTCCTAATGTTGCAGGTGGTGGTCCTGATTGGCTGTTTGATCTTGATATGCTGTCAGATTCTATGAATTATGTGCCTGTTACAGGTACAAATACTAACCATGATGCAGGTTCAGAAGAAGATGATGAAGAGTATATTTTGATGCCAATTGTGGAGGATAGTCCAGTGTCTGATTCTTCCTCAAAGGATGCTAATGGAGAGAAGAATGATTCTGCTAACAATGGACAAGCTGGAAAAGAAACAGATATTCCTGAGAGCAGTACAAATGGAGTTAGTACTGCTGAGCCAGATAATCATACTGCTGAGCCAAATGTCTCTACTGCTGAACCAAGTCAACCTATTCTTGCTTCACCAGTTACTACTGCTCAACAAGTTGATGATATTGATTTCTTTGGAGATGGTCTGCACAATATGCCTATCACATATGAGGCTCCTTCTACTCCCCAAACAATAGTTCACAGAAATCATCCACTTACCAATGTCATTGGAGATGTACAATCTGGAGTAAAGACTAGAAGGCAGATTCAAGATCCAGATCATCATGGCTTTCTCAGTGTTGTTTATGAGGAAAAACATCATGAAGATGAGCATGAGTGTATGTTTGTATGTTTCCTATCTCAGATAGAACCCAAGAATGTGCTAAAGGCTTTAGAAGAATCAAGTTGGGTTGAGGCAATGCAAGAAGAACTGCTTCAATTCAAAATTCAGAAAGTTTGGGTTCTGGTTGATCTACCAAAGGGAATGAGAGTGATTGGTACTAAGTGGGTATTCAGGAACAAGAAGGATGAGAGGGGTATTGTGATAAAGAACAAAGCAAGACTGGTTGCTCAAGGCTATACTCAGGAAGAAGGGATTGATTATGAGGAGGTTTTTGCTCCTGTTGCCAGGATTGAAGCAATAAGGCTATTTCTTGCTTACGCTTCCTTTATGGGTTTTATGGTCTATCAAATGGATGTGAAGAGTGCCTTTCTCTATGGTACTATTGATGAGGAGGTTTATGTTTCTCAACCTCCAGGTTTTATAGACCCAGACCATCCTGACAAAGTTTATAAGGTGGTTAAAGCCCTTTATGGATTGCATCAAGCTCCAAGAGCTTGGTATGGGACTCTTGCTACTTATCTGTTGAAGAATGGGTTCCATAGGGGTAAAATTGATCAAACTCTGTTTATTAAAAAGGACAAAGGTGATATTCTATTGGTTCAGGTTTATGTAGATGACATCATCTTTGGTTCTACAAAGAAAGAAATGTGCACAGAGTTTGAGCAATTAATGAAAGATCAGTTTGATATGAGCTCTATGGGTGAGCTTACTTTCTTTCTTGGACTTCAAGTACAGCAGAAGTCAGATGGAATATTTATCTCTCAAGATAAATATGTTGGTGAAATTTTGAGAAAATTTCAATTCACATATGCCAAAGTTGCTAGTACACCTGTTGATAAGGAGACACATTTGCTATTAAAAGATCACAGTGGTGAAGATGTGGATGTGCACATGTATAGATCTATGATTGGGTCTTTGATGTATCTCACATCATCCAGGCCTGACATTATGTTTGCAGTTTGTGCTTGTGCAAGATTCCAAGTCAATCCTAAGGTGTCTCATCTAACAGCTGTTAAGAGAATCTTTAGATACCTTAAAGGTCAACCTAACTTAGGTCTATGGTATCCTAAAGAGTCTGCATTTGATCTGGTAGCATTCTCAGATTCTAATTATGCTGGTGCTAGCATGGATAGAAAATCTACAACAGGTGGTTGTCAATTCTTGGGTTGTAGATTGATCTCTTGGCAGTGTAAGAAGCAGACTATGGTGGCCACTTCTACTAATGAAGCAGAATATGTAGCAGCATCAAGTTGTTGTGCTCAGGTTCTTTGGATTCAGAATCAGTTGCTTGATTATGGGTACAATTTCTTGAACACAATTATTTATATTGACAACAGCAGTACAATGTGTATCATTAAAAATCTTGTTCAACATTCAAAAACTAAACATATTGAAATTAGACATCATTTTATCAGGGATTGTAATGAAAAGAAGTTAGTTCAAGTTGTTAAAATTCCTTCTGATATCAACTTTGCTGACTTATTAACAAAAGGTTTTGATGTGGGAAGATTTCAATACTTGGTCACAGGTATTGGAATGCTTAACCCTTCCAATTAAGTGTCTATGTGTTTAAGTTTTCAAAAGGATTTGATACTGCTGGTTGTGTCAGTTAACACTGCTTGTTGTAATAGTTTATACTGTTTGCGTAATTTTTAGGTACTGCTTATGGAAATTTGTTAGTCATTTGTGATAACTGTTAAAAGAAAATATTGTGTATTGTGTTTTCTTTGGTTTTGGACTAACATTTCAGGTTAAGAATGCTTTTTCATATGGATTGTGCTTTGGAAAGTATGGTGGTTTGCAATGTCACGTGTGAAAGCTTGTCACACAACAAATGGTAATTGGTTCACCATGTCTAATCCACATAAGAATCAACTAGTCCAGATCAAACGGTTTCTGGTAAAGACTACTCAAATCCGTTTATGGTTGACAATTTGCCAAAAAATTGTATGGTAATCAACTCACCATATCTTAAAGTGAAGAGTTGACTAGTCCAAAGCAAACGGCTATTGGTAAAGACATATCAAATCCGTTGATAGATGATAGTTTGCTAAAAACTATAAGTGGACAAAAATGTTTTCATCTCCACATTGAGTTTATCCTAATCTCTGAAACTTTTTGCTAAACAGTTTGTACTGCTAGTTTCAACTAGTTTGTACTGATGGTTTAAACTTGGTTTCATACTGAGTTTATGCTCTATGATTCACCTCTCTCAGAAGGTTACACATCTGGAAGTGTTAAGAGCAGTTTGAAACTACACAACTGAATTGATGGAACCTTGTACATATTGTCATATTGGAAGCTGAGCTTGAATGTCATATGTTCCAGTTAATGTGATGGTGAAGATTCTTCCAAACAGGGGAGGAATTCAAGTTTGTTCAAAGTTTGTTCAGTTGCTGTTACAGATGATTATGTAACTCAGGGGAGGAAATCAATTCAATATGAAGAAAAGATTGAAGTTTATATTGGAGTGCTTAATGTTATGGTTTCTTCAAAAGCTTATATGTGAAGAAAATTCTCAAGTGATTCAAGATTGAAGATAAGTGTTTGAAAGAATCCACCCCATCATCAACATTGGAGTTTAATTCGAAAAACTTAATGATTTACACAGAAATCATAAGTTTAGGGGAGGATTGTTGGGAATTAAACCAACAGTTGGTACTGCTCATGCATAAATTAGTACTGCTGAAGATCGTTCAAGAATACACTATCAGTACTAAGCCAGTTAGTACTGTTGGAACAAGAAGTTAGTACTGTTTATAAGATAAAGATGAAAGTCGTGTGAAGATATATATGGAAAAGATGTAATGTATATCTTATTAATATAGATTTATACGGTAGATGGTTTACTTGTAAAGGACTCCTTGTCCTATAAAAGGAGATCCTAGGTTAAGTTTTAGGTACATGCATTATTGATAGAGCTTCACGATTTCATTGTAATTGTTGTGATATTCCAAGATCACTCGTAATATATTGAAGCTATAATCGTTTGGTTAAACTGTGTGTTATTATTCTTACTGTTACATTCATACAATCACATACAATCACCAAACACTAAATCTTCTAAGTACTTGGTAGTAAATTCTGCGTGCTACTAAGTATACACTCAAAGTATCTTCAACACAATCCGTGTGTTTAGATCCGGTCACCCCTCTATTTATTTATGTCCACCTTTAGTCCCTGAGCTAGTATATAAGCCATTTTCTTAATATATTAATCACATAAAACACACACACACTCACTCATATTCTCTCTTTCTCCCACCCTCTCGTCCGACCACCACCGCCACCTCCGGCCACCATCGTTGTCGGAAAATTTTCTGGCCAACCACCAAATCACACCAAAACATAGATCAGGCTTCCCTGATCATATCTGGAAAGTTTGAAGACCCACGGAGTCCGTTTGATCCGTGTTCGAAGCGCCACCACCACTACCACCATCACGCCACCACCCACCGCCGCAACCCTACCACATTATCTCTTCTTTTTGGTAACCCACGCGCCCTATACCCTTCATTTCTTTGAGATCCGAAAACCCCAAACCCTAATTTATATATATAAACATTTTTATTAATAAAAACTTGTGAAACCATTTTGTTTTAGTTAAAAATCGTGTACGAAGGAGTCACGGCCAAGGCTTGGTTTGGTTTGTGATTAAGCCGACATCTCCAAAGGCTCGGGTAAAGTCGAGCCGTGACTCAAGGAGTCACAGCCAAGGCTTTGATGATTAATTGGTCGAGTTTGGGTTGTAGCCGTATGTTTTGAATAAGCGTTGGTTAGTTTTAGTGTCGAGTAACATGAGCTGTGACCCAAGAGGGCCACGACTTGTTGGAATTAAGTTTAGCCAAGACCCTTCAAGGTCTTGGTGTCGAATGAGTCAAGTCGGGACTCAAGGGAGTCTCAGCCATGTAAGACTCGAGATTCGAAAACCTCGAGTTAGTATCGAGTCGGTTTTGGATTTGGGTAAGTCCTTAAATGGGTCGAGTATTATTAACTTTGGGCCCAAAAGCCCAAAGAGATCCATTAGAGTGTGAGTTAGGTATTAGGCCAAAGCCCAATACACTTGAGCCAAATTGTCTCTTATTTTATTATTTTGTCACTTGTTATTTATTCGTTTGTCAATATGGTGTTTCGGATAATTATTTGGATAATATGGGATATGATTTGGACATCATACTTGGATACTTGTTATAACCTATGCTTGGATGAGAATTGGACGTTATTGGATTTATGATATTAGCCGATGGACCTTATGGACGATTTTGGTAATTGAGACGGAAGAGTATATTAGACTCATAAGAGCTTAACATATTTGGACCCGAACATACACAAAATGGTCGATAAACTTGACAACTAATATATACGCGAATGATAGTGTCCAATTATATATATTTAACTTGTAAAATGTGGCAATAAAACTTATATTCAAGAGTCGTAACGACTTGGAAATGCTTTATAAACGGACGCATTATGCCCAAATTTTGATAAAATCTTTTATAACTTAATCGTTTATGATTACTCAACATCCTAAAAACCTTTTCAAAACTTATACGTTTTCTTCCAAAATCATGATGATTTATCAACTATTTGGGAAATGGGTAAAACACCGAAACAACCTATTGATGTTTTTCCTTCTTGTCTTTATTATTTTATTCTTCTTCTTAATCTTAGTTCTTCACTTTCTTCATTATTATTTCTTCGTATCCGTTTGTGTTGCCGACTTTTATTATCTTAACTTCTCAAATCCACACGAGTCTTAAACGTTTATTTCTCTCAAACGCCATTGAAACAAAACCTTTTCATTTCGAATACGAGTGTTATTTTATAAATCACTTTAAGGTTTATTGCTGAGACATATTATTCACATATTAGGTTGTGCTGAGGTTTATTTTCCGGGTTATCCCATCTGATCATATTGTGATATCTTATTTCGTCTGCTGCTAAGGTGTGATTCGTAGCCCCACTTTATTTTTAAATTGTTTATAAACCCATGGGGGAGATACATGCTATTTACTTATTTTTATGAGCACAATTGTTTATTGGTATGCTATTCCTGACTGAAATGATAATGCTAAGTACCTTCCTTGCCCAAAAGCAAGTCCCTCGATCATGAACCATTAATCACTTGCGAGTGAGCGCGGTTGTAGTTTATAGGCCTATAGGAATTGACCTTCCCACCATGTGGACTAAGGTCAGTCCACATGTGATGAACTATATTCGAGTATTACTAGGTATCTGGCAAAGTACCTAGCTTTGGGGGCAACTATTATATTATGAAATTCCGCGGTTATTGTCGACTTACGCCAAGGTTATTGGTGCCGATTAACGCTTTGTGTGTCATGAGCTTAGCAAAAAGAATTATTTGACGCTTACCCGATATTTTTATTTGTTACATATATCTTCCAGACTTAAAATCTTGTGCTCAACTATTATTTACTAAACCTATGGATTACACTTAACCTTTGTGTTAACTTTTTAGCATGTTTTATCTCAGGTAATTGATACATGTTGTAAGCACTAGGAGTGGCTGAAGGTTGATGATAGCTATCATGGGCTTTACTATCTACCCCTACTATCTTATCATTCGAATAATCTTTTAAAACTGTGTCTTTTATTTCCGCTGCAAACTATCTTTGATTTCCGCTGAAAACCATGTTTTATTTCCGCTGCAATTTATGTTGAGAGTCTTTTGACTCTAAATGCTTAATTTTTGCATTCGAATGATATATTTTTGCTAAAACGTCTCGCTATGAGATCGTTTTTTATGGATGTGACTGTCTTACCCCTCACTTAGCACCCCAAGCTTAGTTCCGCTGCCATATTCCGAGTTGGGTGTCTTACAGATCTTTTAATGCATCATTTACGTAGTAGAATACACTCTTTTAATGCATAAGTAATTGTTACATATGGACATTCAAAGGTGTAGGAAAGTTAAAAGCTCAATATTTTCTTTCACTAGCAAATGAAACACTTACAATGTTGTCAAATCTAGTGTGAGGATTGTATTCTTATTATTGAATAATGAATTATTGTAATGATCTCTAATTCAGTGGGAGCTACAAGCTTTGTCATCTTGGTAGTAATCTACATTATATCTAGAATGTCTCAAGATAATCACTATCCGAATGTAGACACTCATACTTTTAAGGATAGTATTGTACGTTTCCTTACTAGACATTGTTGTCCTACATCTACTTGTTATGCTAATATCTATGACACAATCATATTGATCACATAAGCAAACGTGTGTCGTGTTGTGTATCTGCTATATGAGGTTGTTCCATGCACAAGTGGGAGAAATCTTTAATTGTGTGCAAGAAACAACTCATAAAGATATGATTTAAAGGATTCTCTTGACTGCAAGGTAAGAGACTAACGTTCTAATATGGCTTATACACATCTAATTCAAGAAACACTTGGTGTTGCAATTTATGTTATGTGAGAGCTTAGCTAGATTGTAACAACAAGGTAAATCTCAATGATTACGTGAGACCGTACATGGATAATTTGCAGTTTCTAAATTAGACACCTATTAGAACATGTGTCAATATGATAACAAGACTACTTCAATTTGAATATTTATGAATTCTTGGAATGACATAAATGAATGAAGTAATCTAATGCTACTTCAATCTAAATATTTATGTGTTATTGGAATGACATAAATAAATAAAGAAATAATGTAGTCCTACATTATTGTGAAGGAATAAATTAACTTGAAATTACTAATGAAACCAAATTGGTGGTGTTCATGAATACTTTAGTGAAATATGTTTATGTTTTACTGTAAAGTCACAAACATTAAGTCTTTTAACTGTTACAAGATTTATAATAAAGTATGATGTTAACTTGTTATGTTTTTAATCAAGACATATACAAGAAGTCATTGAGTTGATCAATAATTTATAACGTATAGTGGGATTATAACAGTTTATATCTTCTTGTTGAGACATGGACATGAAGTGACTTAGTCAAAAGGACTTGTGTCATAAGGCATGCAATTGGCTTGGAAATTCTATTATATCATTAAGATGACTTAGTTGGTAAATAGATAAACCAAAAGGAATATGGTTATCTTAAATATTGTTAGATTGTCTTACAATATTAATCCTAATGAAATACCAGATGTTTATGGTATGTTCAGTTAGGAAAATCAAACTCTTGTTATATTGTTCGATTAAAGATAACTATGACTTTTTTTCTTCCAAAAGTTATCAAGGTTAGAAAATTGAGTATGGATTGGATATACTCAATAAGACTCCAATCTAGAAGATTAATAAGACACCATTTTGTTATGGAATGTAATGTATCACATTAAGTCTTAAAATGAAGTTCTGAATTTGTTAAACTGCTTATGAGTAGGTTATTAACAAACTTAATTCAGGAACTGTCATTGTGTTTTGTAATGTCCCAAAAGAGAATGTTGTATTGTTACTCTATTTGCTAAGTATTTATAGATAGTCTTTTACTAAAAGCAAGTAGGAGTTTTGATCTTGAAAAGATAAAATTACAAGATACATAATCTTCTGAAATACACTAGTAAATATCATTATGAGACTAGACATGTAAATGTTAAACCTCAAGATGATGGAATTCTCATTCATAGATCTGCAAGGATATCTCAGATATTTGATTAATATGCTGAGGGTTATGAGTTACAGGATTATGGTAAACCTGATAATCATTATGATACGTTACCAAATATTGAATTGGGTAAAGTACTCATGCTGTGAATGTTAAAGAAGTTGTCCAAAAGATAATCAATTTTTAGAAACTTGATTTATCTTAATAGTTAGACTAGAAAATGAAGATGAGTTTCTGTAAAGATAAGATAACCCTAGTGGTTTAAATCTTTGTTCATAAATCATATTGACAATATTGTACACATATTTAATGCATGTCTTATGACAAGATTATTGATCACACTTAAGCAATTAACTGTGATTGAATATTATTTCCTAAACACATTAAATATATAAAGATTATGATTGTCATATTTAATGAAATTGACAATGGAATATAAAAACTCTTTCTTGAAGAGATTACTTGTGCGAGGACGGTAAGTAATCAAAACGAGTTTATAAATTCAAATAATCTTTGGTAGTGTACAAAGTGCAATAATCCATGAATGGATAAATATATGCATCTAGGAGATTATTCTTATGTTTAATTACTAAATCCAAATTTTAATTTATAATTGAAATAAGATAATTTCTAAGTATTCCTGAAAGCTAGTGGGAGTATTATGTTTATTTTCTTAAATCATATATGTTGCATAACATATAAGAAGTAACATTCCATATAAGTTAAATGTTAAGTCTTAGTTTGGAATGAAACTTTACTTGAAAGATTTAAGAAGTAAAACATACAACCTTGAAATGTACGTTTATTAATTTAAACATGTTCAGTAAATGTATCTAATAGAACATGATATATCATTTAGAAAGTCTAAATGGATATATAGAACATGAATGAAACCTAAGTCTGATTTGAGGATTTTTCATGTATATCATGTTATTAAATTGTTGTATCATTCTAGATTGTAGGATGATTAACATTGATATCTAATTGAAAGTTATTAGATAGCTTGTGTAATGAATATTCTAATGGAATATGTTTGGACTTAGAATTACATTCCTTAGCCTGGAATTGCTCCTAGATTCTAAGTATGAACAATATGTCAATTGTTGTGCAAATTATCATAGCCAACAAACTTGAAAGTTTGGTAGGTATCAAATATTACATAATAGATATTAAAGTTTACCAAGTTTTAAAGAGCATATTGTTGTTTGTATACAATGATGTTGGTTTAATTGAGATGACACTCAATACTAGTCATGGTAGGATATCATCCTTGTTAATGGCTATGTAAACTAGTTATGCTCACTAAGAGCATATTTGCATAATACGTTAAAGAATATAATACTTTAAACTTTAAAATGTTTGGAAGTTTGATTATCATAAATTGGTGGTAGAGGATGTCACACACTTTATGAAGTATTATGTGGCAATATCAAATTATTTGAATGCACACATACAAGAACTTCACTAGTTGAATTCTTGAAATAAGTATTCTTAAAATTCTGATAGATCAAAGTTGGTTGATTTATGCCTTGTCAAGAAGTATGATGATCATTACTTAAGGCATAATTCATCAACTAGAGTTATCATGCATTGATCTATTTAGTATTTGGATAAAGGATGTTAAACATTTATTATTTGTAATGAATTTAAGTACTTGGTACGTTTATTTTCATTAATAATAAATTGTGTCCTATATTTGCATGTTTAATCCATGAATAATTTAGTTATTCTAAATAGTCCATTGTCAATTAATGATATGGGAATATCATTAAATTATGACAAATCTGAGTATTGGTATAATATACTTAGAAGTATATTGATGCATTGACATGCCAATTTCACATGATATTCAATGAATTGAATATAGGACTTATCCCAAACTACATGATTGTACTTTATGGATCTAGTCATTAAGTAAATCATGAATAGTTATCCTCAGACTTGAGATACCAGAAAACTGTCGTGCATGTAGTGCATTTCTGTGGAACAATTGAACGCTATACGTAACTGGTAGTCATAAGGATTGTTTTCAGAAGTGTTACAAAATGTATGGGTTTTGCTTGTAGTCAATACAGAATTTGTTCATTCAAATTCGTTTTGAAGTTTATTACTGTTGGGCCCCTCGTAGGATTGACAAGATGTTTGCATGCGCACGCCCAAGATCTATCTGGAATACGTTCAGATAATTTGGTAATCTTGCTCAATCATATACAACGAGAAATAAAATAGTTAAATTGTAACACCCCAACCCGGCAAGGGTAGAAGTATCACATTAATGGTTTCATATCAGATCAAAACAAAGCATACATTCAATAGTAATACAAGGATTCTCAAAGGTTACAAATGAATTGCTGAATATACAAGGTTACAAATGAAAATTTTCAATAACTACTAATTCTAAATACAATAACTTCTAGTCATCTATACTCCAGAGTAGCTATCAAGGTCTTCTAAGTCCAAGGTTCTCTTCACCCATACCCAGCTTCCAAACTAAAACCTGCCGCGGGAAAGAAACGCGGCTGAGCTTAAAAAGCCCAGTGAACAGATATATAATAAACGGAAACGAAAGTAAACGGAAATGAACAGAAGTAGCATAATGAATAAGATATAAGTAAAGGTACAAGAGTAAAGGTTAGGACAGTCATCCACCACGAGCCCACATATATCACATCACATAAGCCTGCATAATCTAGAGGGGATACCTCTTAGTAACCAGATAATATGAGGGGTGTCCTCATGTATCCAATGGAGTGATCAGCTCCCACATTTTGTGAAAGACGTGGATTGCACCCATCATCAGTCACCACATAGCACATATCATATCACATATCACATATCACAACGTACCTAGGATGCATCCATACGCCCCCCACATATCACATTGGCCATAATAATAATAATCGCATGCATATCACAAATCACAATGGGGACGGTGTGGCTAATCACTCGAACCACACACGAGTCATGCCAGTGGTGCATCAAAGGCATGGCCATGTTACCTTCATGGCTAGGAAACACATTTGGCTCGGGTATCAAACTGGGGTTAAGGGTCAAAGGTTCATATCAAAACAAAGGTTCACATGGTCATAATCACAGTCCAAATGTCAAAGCTCATAACACAGGGTTCATATCAAAAGGTTCACAAATCGAAAGGATCACATCAAGTGTAGGGAACATAGCAATGGCATAGGGAAACCCTAATACGAATCAAGTAGAGACCGAAGGCTCCTTATACAAAGAGCAGAATATCTGTACCTTATTCAGAAAGACAAACGGATAAAAAGGCGGATGACACAGAACGGAAGATCGCTCCTTCTTCACCAAACCTATACAATTTAATAATCACATGTTACTTATGGGGTCATTTAATTAGGTGACATGACTTAGGTTTCTTTTCTATTTTTAGAAACTTTCTATATTAGTAACCTTCTTGAATTAATAACTTCCCATAATTTGTAAGTTTTCCTGAAATAGTAATTTAATACTTTAAGGTTAAGATCGACAATTAAATAATATTTTAGGGTTAAAAGTATCATTTAGTATGGTTCATGGTCTAAAGTGTAAATTACCCAATTATTAGAAATTCTTATACCGATGTAGTACTCTAAACATTCATTAAATATGCTTCAATGCAACAGACCATATTTTTCTTTTGCTTGCCCATGTAGCGACACACACATGATCACACATTCTTGCTAAAATAACAAACCCATTTGACCATACTCCCGCCCACTTTAACGAGACCACAATCAACCATATAACCTATTATAACGTCTCCTCACATTGACATAAACTCACACTTTTGGAACCTGTTCGACCCAACCTCCTCGCTCATTTAACTCGACACTAACGCACCTATAAACCACCCGTATAAAGATCCCAACAACCCATTTTAACATGCTTAAACTCCCCTTTGATTTCAGTCCGCGACACACAACACCACACACCATGACGATCACATAAAATCACCCCGTATGGAGCTCGACACACAACCATAAACGACCCTATGTTTACCCACACGACATGATGTCCCAGCCCAGACTCACGCTAACAAATAACGTAACGCAACTTTGATCACATGTTGACACCAAAACTTCACACACAACAAGTATGTTAACATATCAATCGTAAGATTTATAAACAACAATTTTCTTACTGCAATGAGAAAATGACAAGTACGATTTGTTTATAACACATTCAAAGTTTCTTTACTACATATCATTGACTGATATTCATGTTTAAGAAATATTAATTTATGAAAGTTAACTTTTGATGTTTTAGGCAACTCGTGCAAGATTTTTGTGCCATCATCTTAGCCACATGAACTAAGGCATTTCAATATTTGGATATCAAATTTCATACTCATATATTGACGTTAAGATCGTGTGTATTCATGTACTTCAAAATATTCGCTTTCTCATAAAATCAACATGTTCTAATGTCGCAAGTTACTAGTTCATGATCACTAATAGTAATTGTGATTCTTGGTCTGTTGTTTTATTATATACCATGCATGCTATTTTATAATCTATACGTTACCAGGATGCATAGAAGAAACCCGAAACTAACTCGAAAACACACGCGAATACATGCACAAGTACCACACCCGTTTTCGAATACTAATTAATGACAGGGATAAATGGTCACGACGTAACCCACATCCCACATGCGTACGAGTCGATGGACAAAAGTCAGCCCCTATCACGAACCAACGAACCGATATCTTTAACCCGATCTATATATATGTTTACCTCGACATCATAGAACATGCAAGACCATGACTTAATAGTTTTTAGTTTCATAATTTAATAATCTGTTTGCACTCCCTTCAATCAAATCTACATCAGGCTCTTCTATTATGATTATGCATATTAATATACTTTGTATAATTCTTATATGAACGAGGCACAAGATTTGATTAAGGTTACCTTTAGGCCGACTGAAAAGAGGATCAAAAAGGAAGAACCAAGAAAAACCTAAATTCCAACGTTCATCCAAGATGCTACTATCCTCGTCCTTGACTTCTTGGTAACGAGAAAGAGATTTTGGGACTTGTTGTTGTGTTATCACTCGTATGGAGAGAGATGGGAAGGATATGATATACGGTTTTCTTTGACGAGAAGAAAGCGTGTGAGGTTATAAAAGAACGTTGTATATTTTATATTATAGCAAGATATGATACTATTGTTAACAAGATGCACCTTCATGCTTATCTTAAACAAACGTGTAAGCAATTAAGGCAATAGGGAATTTTTGTTTTATCTTGTTGGGAAAAAAAAAGAAACGTGTGAAACTAATAAGCAAAATGGACTATTATTCTTATCACAAAACGTATGGAACAAAATGATAAAAGGTGTGTGTCGTTCGCTTGTTAGATTAGAATAAGATTTAGTGAACTTTGTGACTTTTATTTTATGCTAAGCTTTATTAATTTGAATTATTTGGTGATTTAATTATTAAATACATTAGATTAAGTTCAATTTATATTTAAATGTTCTACTTTGTAAATTCTTTAAAAAAAATAAAAATAAAATAAATTAGAGGGGTATTTTAGTCAGTTCGGATTACGCAAATTTTAGGGTCTTAGTACGAGAAATAAAATAGTTAAATAAAGGAATGACTTAGATCCATATCCTTATTTAATATGGTATTAGAAACAAAAGGATAATAATGATGATGAATCATCAGAAGGTTTTTCCAGGAGACCTTACTCGAGTTGTACTAGAGGCATCGGCGTGTTGCTAGACGCTAACCGATGTGATTACACTATTAAGATATGTCCAAGTGGGAGCTGTTAGTTTTATAGACAAAATATTAATAGATGTATGTTAGGATCGAACTCGAGATCACGGGATTACATACTTTACATATGAGAATTAAAGTTTAATAATTAAATATAAACCACTAGGGTTACCTTATCTTTGAAGAAACTCATCTTCATTCTCTAGTCTAACTATTAAGAAATAAGATAAACCAATTTTTCAAAAATTGATTATCTTTATGGACAACATCTTTAACATTCATAGTATGAGTAATTTACCCAATTCAATATTTGGTAATGCATCATAATATAATCCTCAGCATATTAATCAAATATCTGAGATATTGCGGATCTATGAATGAGAATTCCATCTTCTTGAGGTCTATCATTTACATGTTTACCTCATCATGATTTTCACTAGTGTGTTTTAGAAGATTATGTATCTTGTAATTTTATCTTTTCAAGATAAACTCCCACTTTCTTTTTGTAATTTATAGACTATCTATAAATACTTAGCAAATAAAGCAACAATACAATGTTCTCTTTTTGGGATATTACAAATACATATTGATAGTTTCTGACATTTAGTTTGTTAATAACCTACTCATAAGTAGTTTAACAAATTCAGAACTTCATTTTAAGACTTAATGTGATTCATCACATTCCATAACAAAATGGTGTCTCATTAATCTTCTAGATTGGAGTCTTATTGAGTATATCCAATCCATACTCAATTTTCTAACCTTGATAACTTTTGGAAGAAAAGAAGTCATCGTTATCTTTAATCAAACAATATAACAAGGATTTGATTTTTCTAACTGAACATACCATAAACATTTGGTATTTCATTAGGATGAATATTGTATGACAATCTTACAATATGTAAGATAAATATATTTCGTTTGGCTTATCTATTCACCAACTAAGTCAACTTAATGGTATAATAGAATTTCCAAGGCAATTGCATGCTATATAACATAAGTACTTTTTGACCAAGTCACTTCATGTCCATGTCTCAACAAGAAGACATAAACTGTTATAATCTCACTATACGTTATAAATCATTGATCAATTCAATGACTTCTTGTATATGTCTTAATTAAAAAACATAACAAGTTAACGTCTTACTTTATTATAAGTCTTGTAACAATTAAAAGACTTCATGTTTATATTTTTACAATGAAACATAAACATGTTTAACTAAAATAATTATGAACACCATCTCTTGGTTTTAATAGTAATTTCAAGTTAATTTATTACTTCACTTATTTTATGTCATTCCAAAATTACATAAATATTCAAATTGAAGTAGTATTAGATTACTTCATTTATTTATGTCATTTCAATAATACATAAATATTTAGTTTGAAGTAGTCTTATTATCATATTGACACTTTTTATAATAGGTATATAATTTAGAAACTGCAAATTTTCCAGATACGATCTCACGTAACATAGATATTTACCTTGTTGTTGCAATCTAGCTAAGCTCTCACATAATGTAAATTGCAATACCAAGTGTTTCTTAGATTAGATGGGGTAGAACGTTAGTCTCTTACCTTGCAGTAAATAGAATCCTTTAAATCATATTCGTATGTGTTGTACTTTGCACACAATAAATATTTCTCCCACTTGTGCATGGAACAACATCATGTATCAGATAAACAACACGTCACTCGTTTGTTTATGTGATCAATATGATTGTGTCATAGATATTAGCATAATTAGTACATGTAGAACCACCTTATTGTCTAGTAAGAAAATGCACATGACTATCCTTAAAAACATAAGTGTATACAATTGGAAAGTAATTATCTCAAGACATTCTAGAGATAATCTGGGTTACTACCAAGATGACAAAGCTTGTAACTCCCATTGAATTACAGATCATTAAAATAATTCATTATTCATTAATTACAACACAATGCTCCTATTGGATTTGACAACATTGTAAGTGTTTTATAACCAGTAAAAGCAAATAGTGTGCTACTTACTTTTCTACACCTTTGTGAACACCCATACGTAACAATTACTTAGGTACTAAAATAATGTATTCTACTTTGTAAATGATGGACTATCCATCAATACAATTAACTTGAAAAATTGGGCGTGCAATTTCTTCCTTAATAGGTCTACCATCCCCACAATGGTATGTAACACCTTTAAATGGTCAAAACAAAACAACTAGATAAAATATACTAGTTTGTCTTTTACCATTTTGCGGTAATTAGTTTAGCTTCTAATTTAATAACTCATAAAAGGTTACGTATGTTTTCCAGTTAACTAAATGTCATATTTGATATATGAGAATTCAATTACCGTAAGTGGGTAATGAAATCTCTATGAAAAATGTGCAATTCTCTTAACTATTAAAGGTTGCTATGAGTTATGTATTTAGAATTTAGACAATTCTAATTTTCTTATCATATCTTTCTCATTTATGAAAAAGAATAGAATTAAGTCTCACGCTTCTCTCATGGAAAGGAGACTAGGTTTATCATTTTAGTAAAATTGACTCTAGCCAAAACCCCGTATGGGTGTAGATCAATTTACTAATAAAAGAATATCCCACGTTTACGGTTTAATGTTGCATTAATACATTAAAAGAATTTACAAAATTCAATTTTAGTATTTTCAATAATACAATCTTTAAGAAAATTAAATACCCATTGGTTTATATTCATATGAACCATAGAATTTTCTTAAAGCTATGATCCTAATTGACATAATTCTATTACATCAATTGATCTGCTAGTAATGAAAATATTCAATATGGTAATTGTCGAACAATAATTGGCAACAATTTCCAATTTCTAGATCTTTATTGGATTTATATTGGCAAACAATTTCCAATATAAGCATGTTTTATCCTCATCTTATGCCATGAGTCTAAGCTCTCACTTACAACTCAATTTAAGTCTTCTAATTAAAAAACTGTAAATTAACATAGTTCCATTTCATCAGTTGATCTGCTAGTAATGAAAGTATGAAATTTACCTTTCCATTGTAATCTAGTCCAAGCTCTCACATGACGTAAATTACAACTTCAAGTGTTCTTTTAATTAGATGGCATTAACTTAATTTTTAAGGGTACTAGTTTTTTATGTTTATAATCAAAATATGTACGAAGAAGCGTGTATACATCTTTGTATCATAAGTTTAATAAAACCCTTTTATTTATCAATTCATTAAGATCAAATTTACAAACGTTTTCAATTGAGGTATTGGGTTTATTAATCAAAGAATTTACCTTTAATTATCGTCCATTATATCGTACTTTTGCATAAGTCTAAAGACTTAGTGTTTCGGATAATTACCACAAAGTGGTGCATGGAATTAAAGCTAATTCACCCTTAAGGTGATTTTGTACATAAAATAGTCGTACTTGGTAGCTCCAATTTGACGCACAAAGGAGCGTAGAAACAAAGGTCAGTGCGAAGCTTATTAAAAACCCATTCCTACTTATACCCCTCTTATAGTTTGTCACAATTGGGTGAGCTGTTCGTACTATTGGTACAAAACTCAACAATCAATTAAAACACTTTGAAAATTTAACTCTTCGAAGACAATTCATTGTTTCACCATTATTTAGTCCATATTATTTTTCTATTCAAAATTAACTTTTTTTTCGTTTATAAACATGTCTTTACAATAAATAAACAAAAAACAAGTAATACAAATAAAAAATAAAGCAACTAAATAAACTTACATAACATAACAATTAATTATGTAAAGTGTGTATATGTTAGGAATATAAATATTCATATGAAGGTTCGGTCACCCCGAGCATCTAATTAGCATTTATATAGCTCGTAGGCTTATATATATTAGTTTAGTATTATTAGTAATATTAGTATTAGCTTAGTCGTATTTATATTTGTGGAGTGGGTCGGGGCTTTCCCCACTGTCAGCTCACTCCACAGCCCACTAGGGGCACCAAATAGTAGAAGTATAAATACCCCTTCCCACACTTGGGAAGGGGTGGAACTCTTCACACATTGAATCTAACATACCAGATTTTCTCTCAAAGAGTTTCCCTCTCTCTCTAAAACTTCTCTCTACAAACTAACTCTATGGAGTTCTTGATCTTTCATGAATCAAGACCACCTGAATCAACCACACAATCAATATGGTTATTTCCTACAATTGGTATCAAGAGCCATGGTTTCATCTTGGTCAGATCTGTGGTCCATGGTTAGATCCGGTTTGATTGTGTGTTGATATTATCATTTTTGTTGTTCGTACCAATTTTCTCTACACAAACTGTTTTACTCATTTTTTTTGTTCGAATCACTTGACTTTTGTGTTTTTTGTGGGCTTCACTTGTTTAGTAATATTGTTGAAATTGTCATCTGTGGTCAACACTGTTATTACCCTTGTGGGCTGCAAATATGGATCTGGGTTCAAATCATTGTGTGGTTCAAATCATTGTTATAGATTGTACATGGTTCAAATCATTGTGTTAATTGTAGTAGATTGTACATGGTTCAAATCATTGTGTGGGCTGCAAATATGGATCTGGGTTTGCTTCTAGTTCATGTGGGTCGAACATCTCTTGTGAAAATTAGTCCACCAAAAATGAGTGTTATTGTTTTACAATACGCATGATAGTCGAATATGGATCTGGGTTTGCTTCTAGTTCATATGGGTCGAACATCTCTTGTGAAAATTAGTTCACTAAATATGAGTGTTTTTGTTTTACAATACGCATGATAGTCGATTGTGGTTCGAACATCTCTTGGGTTTTAAATGGTCTGGCCATGAGTCGAAGTTGTGTTGTTTCGTGTTTAAGTTTTTATGGTGTTCATTATTGAGAAGAGATTAGATGGGTTAAGTTTCGATTTGGATGATGTAATGTGAAACAGATCTGGGTTTAAAGAATGGTGTTCTTGGATGCGGTTTGTGTCTAAAGTGGTGTTCTATAACTCGGCTTGTGTCTTCTTGGGAGTAAAGTTTGGACTGTTACCAAAAATGGATAATGAGGACAAAAAGTACGAAAGTGACAGGTTTGACTGGTCAAAAACGCGGTTTGTCTATTGGCTTATAGACTCGGTTTGTCTGTTTAACCCTGGACTCGGTTTGTCCATCTCATCACGAACTCGGTTTGTGTACATAAAGTGTACTCGGTTTGTATGTTTAACCACGAACTCGGTTTGTGTGTATAATCACGCACTCGGTTTGTGTATGTAAAGTATACTCGGTTTGTCCACTCAAACACGAACTCGGTTTGTCTATTTTTCACGGACTCGGTTTGTCTGTTTAACAATGGACTCGGTTTGTGTATATAAGACGACGCGGTTTGTCTGTGTGGTTGTCTAACATTTCATCGACTCGGTTTGTTTGCTACTCGTTCAAACGGTCATATTTGGACAACGAAGTTATCAAATAACAAAATGAAATGGAGATGAAACAAAAACGACCAGACCACTACGAACACAACCATTGACACTCAATCTAACTTCGGTCAACCACAACCATTAATAAACTCTAACCTACATCAGTTCCCCTACATCATCAGTCCAAGATTAAAACAAAGTGAAAATGACCAGCCACCACAAACCAAATTACTACACAATCACTACACCAAGCTCACTATCTATTTTAATCCTAAATCTTAATCAGTACCACTTCCACACTACCCAAACCGAAAAGTATAATAAAACAAACAAGATCTCAGTTTCTTTTGTTCGTGGCGTATGATATAATTCAAGATCTTTAAAAGACCCAACACACGAAATAAGAAATCATCATCAATCACTATTGAAGCTTTGCTTCTTTTTTCATTTACGAATTTAAAGAAGACAATAACTATCATGTTATCATCTTTCTTTGATTCGCTCAAGACCAAACAACATAATGAAACTAAAATCATTAATTAATCCTACCTTAGACCTCTTTCACGAGACCTTGAGACCTCGTACTGTGATCGAAAAAAAAAAAAATTATTATTTAACCTTGAAAGACGTCTGGTGGTCGTGTGGGGTGTTGGTGTTTGCATTTGTTGTTTGTATCTGTGATGATGATGGAGAGATAAGTTGGATTGATAGACTGCGTTCATCATGTGATTAGGGTTTGCCTGATTTGGGATTAGGGCTTGTGATGTTGGCATGAGTGAATTGAAGAAGAGAAGGGGCGGATTAATAAGGGATTAGGGTTAAAGTTGTGTGTAAAAGTGAGTATTAAATACCGAATGATTAGGTTAAACGAGTTCTTTGGGCTTGTGGTTTAAATTAGTTTGGATTGGGTCTCATGATTGATTGAATGGGCTGGACAAGTTGATTGGTTTGGACCGGACTTTCCAAAGAGCTAGGTGGGCCGAAACTTAGTTAGCCGAAATTTGCTTCTAAATGGCTGTGTGAACTTAAAGTTTGGATTTGGATCTTTGGATTGGGATGTAGAGTTTATCCAAATCAATTTAACAATTGTGGCTTTTGATGGCTTTTGAAATATAATTAACAAATGTACTCTTCATACATTGTGTTAATTTATTTCTGTTACAATTGATTGCAAAAAGGAGTGGAATTTCGGTTATTATTGTCACATGGTCTCACACGTCACGGCTAGTATTTGGGCTCATGAATATCAATGTGATTGCAGAATAGTGGATTTGGCTGCACGGTCCTATTAATGTCTACGATTTAAGTGAGTCTGCAATTTGATGTTTACGAGTTGAGTTACAGTTGACAAATTGCAATGTGATTAATTGTGACTTGTCAAGTTGCGTGTTTGACTTATTGCGACTTGACGGATTGCTATTTGACCAGTTACGATATGACGTTGCGAGTCATCACTTGCGATTCGACTTATTGTGATTTGGTTGATTGCAATCTGTCTTGGTGCAATTTGGCAATCTGTGACTTGGCCTGTTGCGATTTGATCAAGTTGTGATTTGACTTCTGTGACTTGAATTTCGAAGATTGGTATTGCACCTCACTCTTGGGTATTCAGGTTGATTTCACGGTTTCTCTTGTAGATTTTAGAAAATCCCGCGAAAGATTCGATTTCTCGGTTTAAATCTCAAGAGCTGTAAAATCCCGTGAAATTAATATTGGACAAGTAGGCTAGACTTGAATGTAGACATTATGAAACTTACGGGGTTTGACTGCTTTTTCGGAATAAGTTTGTGCTTCAAGATCAGCAGGAATTGGGAAATTATGGTAACTTGGTTGGTTTGTTAATTCACGGGTTGGTGTACTTAGTGTCACAAACATCTCGGGGTGGATGGATGCACGATGTTTGTTGACCCTTGCTCGAGCGTATTTAAGGTGGTTAGACCTGGATATTCAAGAAGTGGATATATACAATAAAGGATGGAAGGTTGGGTATATATCACTACCTATATTTAAAGGAGTTACGTTGTTGTGCTCAATATAGGTTCTAAATCACAATATGCAATTTAAGGTGATTAGACTTGGATGTTCATGAAGTGGATATATACAATTAAGGATGGAAGGTTGGGTATATATCACTACCTATATTTAAAGGAGTTACGTTGTTGTACTCAATATAGGTTCTAATTCATAATTTAGTGCAAGTTTAAGTCGCGGACTTGTTCTTTATCAAGCTTCATCAAGTGATTGTTGTTTCTCAAGCTTCTAATGGGATTGTTGTTCAAGATCTTCTCAAGAGGTAGTCAGGCTTAAAGACAAGAGGTGATTTGTTTGGAGACATGTTTTAACCTTTTACTCACTTTAAAGTCATATGCATTTCATCAAGCGGTTTTGGCATATTTCGAGCTTCAATGAATTGTTAATCTACTAAACCATTGATGATGAGGAAAGCAAGGGGTTACTACAAGAGAGTCTTAATCACCATCTTCGTTGCAGTAGTTTCAGTTGTCTCTTTCCATGTTTTGCACCTGACAAATTCACAAACATCACGGACTCTCAGCTTTGGCAAAAAGGTCATTTCATGTCCTTTTTGAGGGGGAGAATTATCGCAAGTTTCCTAGAAGTTCCGTCTCCAGCGATGTGAACTTTAGCGGTTCCGGTTACAGCGGGTCAGATCGTATCGGTTCAGTCTCCAGCGGTTTGAATCTTAGCAGTTTCGGTTACAGCGGGTCAGATCGTAGTGATTCAGGATTCAGTGGCTCAGTCTACAGCAGTTTGATACTTACTGGTGTACAGTTAGTTCTTGAATTTATTTCTCAGATAAATCTCAAGAACTGTAAAATCCTGTACACAGTACGACAACTATTCCACATCCAAGTTGCTGGGTCAGACAGCTTTGTTTGATAGGACTGACTATGAGTCATGGGCACTTCTAAGAATTAGCGCATGTTTCTTCTCTTTTTGGCTAGTCAACAACACAAGATGATCACGAAGTTAATCTGGTATTCTTTATTTGTGATTGAAGTTGAATTTCACGAAGGCGTCTACTTATCTTATCTTGAAGTCGGGGTTGGTTGGATGCATGACTTTCAATGATAACTTGCTCGTGCGAAAAATTTAAGTTGAAGACTTGGGTTATCTAGTTACCAGCAGTCGGGGTAACTATCACTTAAGAGTTACTGGAGTACTCAGTGTCACACGTCATTGACGTTGTCGATAATCGCAAGAGGTGTTAATGTCTCATACTTTGGTTGGGTATTGAGCACTTAGAGATCTGCTTGGAGCATTAATTCTCTACACCGTTCTTCCAACATTAGTGCAAGCTTAAGTTACAAATTTGGGAATTTCTTCTTCTGGTTTCAGTATTGGTATATCGGGTTTCCTTCATCAAGTGGTCTCTAATCTGGGTTCAAGGTTGGTTAGTTGGCCAAAGGTTAAAAAGGTTGTGATGTGATCTGTAATTCTCACGAAATATTCTTAACCCAAACTGATGTTCACCAAAACCAAATCAGTCACGCCACATTCAATCGGTTACTGTCTCACGGTTTCTTCTTGGTTTTGTAAAATCCCGCGAAAGAACTTATTTCTCGGTTTAAACCATAGATTTGTAAAATTCCGTGATGATGGGCTATGCGCTCTTGACCAGGATCGGGTTAAAACCATTATCGAAGTTCAGTTATAACATCACAAATGGCTGGATCGAGGCTTTTAATTGACAAGATGTGACTACGGGGTTAGTTCAGTATTATTTATTTGAGGCTGAAGTGAAATTTCATGGGTGCGTGTACTTAGCATCTGAAGATATCGGGGAGGTTGGATGAAGATTCTTCGAGATCCTTGTTCGAGCTTTCAATACAATGACAAGGACTTGGATATCTAGTTATTTTTTCTTTCTCCCTATTACAAAATAACTATCACTTTAAGGGGTCACGTTGTAGTGCTCAGTGTCACACGAAGTTGTGGATATCCAAGAGGTGATGTACGTCTCATACTTGATGGTTGGTTGGTTGAAGAGTATAGAGTACTTAGGGATTCGATGTTGCACGAAGTCTCTACACCGCTCTTTGTCACGCATTAGTACAAGTTTAAGTCACAAGTTCGGGTTATATTACTTCAGTATCAAGTTCATCATATTGGGGTTTTCTCCATCAGTGGTCACGACATCAAGCCGACAGAATGATAATGGGGTTGGTAACGAGTTAGATGAGAGAAGAAGTAAAGAGAGAGATAATGACGTTTGAACACAGCAGTTCAAGCCTCGTTCTTCATCAAATGACGTCTGTACACTTCAGTGCAGGCCTCGTTCTTCAACATTATGACGTCTGAATACCTCAGTTCAGGCCTCGTTCTTCAAATAAAAGAAAAGTGTACGCTTGAGTGCACTTTATCTTCAAAAGAAGAGGAGTCTTCTTATTAATGGCCATTCTCATCAACAAGATTCATGCCCTTTCCGTGCTTATTCAATCTTCAAGTGAATCGGCGCATATTGGAGTATTTTTTTATTCACGTATTGATGAGGCGAAAAGTGTACCGCTTTTAAGGGGTCATTTAAGCCTTAAATCGTATTTATTTGATCAAATATTGCCCTAAATCGTTCCTTTTGTCATTTTAGGTACTTTTGAGGAGAAATCTGGAAAAGGAGGCATTTTGGACGTTTTTGGAGCATTAAAGTGAAGAAAACGGCAAAGTCTCAAGAATCGGCTAAAAGTTACTCTTGACGGCGTCACAATTAACATGGGACGGCGTCATGCCTTGGCAAGAAAAGTTGGATGTGAAATTTACTCATGACGGGCCAGTGAGTTTGCATGAGAATTCTGACGGCGTCACGCTTTAACTAAATCAAGGGCGTCACGGCTTAAATCATAAGGGGACGGCGTCACGTTCATGATCCGACGGCGTCAAGCCTTGATAAGCCAGAATGGATTTTTGAAGAGCTAAAGAGGGACGGCGTCAAGATGGTCATCCGGGAACCCTAAAAGCGGCGAGGTGACGGCGTCACAATGCATAAGGTGACGCCGTCAGATGTCAAAGTCTATATATAGTTTTCTAATTTTTTGTCATGAGAGAGAGCTTAGTGTGTGGAATTTTGGGATAAAACCCTAAGACGATTTTAGCTACTTTTTCAGGGCTTTTTGCCTTGAGATCTTCCATGTTTCATTGAAAGATAAGTTATCAATTAATCATTCAATATGTCTATGTGTTGTTTGATTCTATCTTATGCTTGTCTTTTGTTTAACATGTTAGGCTAATTTTATCTTGTGTTTGCTTAGATCTAATGAAACCTAGCTATTGATTATTGGTTGTTGGTGTGTTATTAGTTGTATTGGATGATTGTTTATCTATGTTAGGCTTAAGAAAACTGGCTAACTTCCTATTCGGTAACTTGCTTGAACGTCTTAAGAAACATGAACCAAACGCGTACTAAAGGTTTTTATGGTTGTATTTAATGCACAAGCGAATTCTAGTGATCCCATGTTAGGAGCTTCCTAGCCGGCTCGACATAGGAGTGAAGTAGGAGCTTGTAGAGTTTGGGGAAGTAAGTACGCCACCCCACGAATGGTATTAAGGAATACACCCGTCATCCACGCGACTAATACACACTAATTAACCGGTAAAAGATAGTTAGGGAGTAAGGAAATCTAAGTAAACACATTTCTCTACACATAAGTTTCTCACCACTTTTCATTTTTGTTATTTTATTTTATTTGCATTTGTAGTAATTTGGGTTAGTTGACTAGCAACTAATTCCGCCCACTCCTTCAAAACCCGAGATTTTACTTGCTTTTATAAAATATAAAAACATAAAAAGAATCTTCCTCAACCCTTAGACCTAATTAGAGTAGCCTTTCACACCTAACGAACACTATTCCCTGTGGAGAACGATCAATCCCCCGTACTTACCACTACACTATACTACATCGGTCAGGTACACTGCCTGGTGGGGTTGTAAGCCTCTTGAGATCCCTCGAGAGGTAAAACCTGTTGTAAGGTTGCAAAACCCACGCATCAAGTTTTTGGCGCCGTCGCCGGGGAATAGTTATTGTTTAGGTTGAATTTTTATTTCTATTAGGTCTACTCACTAGATTCCTTTCTAGTGAGATTTTTATTTTATTTTTCTAGGTTTTCTTTAGTCTATCTATTTTCTTCGTGTCTTTGTTCGTAACCATTACCATCCGACATCATGGAAGATGGTAATATCCTTAACCCCCACAACCCACCACCACCTCCTAGAACCCGCACTTTAGGAGGATATTCCCTAAGTTTGGATGATGACCCCCCTAATCTTAGAATCACTAGGAGCCGAAGCTCGATAAAGACTCTTGCCACACCCTATGCTGAACCCGAAAGGGAAATGCATAAATTAAGGCGACTCCACCAAGCGGCTGAACCATCCACGATCAATTTTGATGATGCCCTCTCCGAGGAAGAATCCAATCATCATTCTACACCTCCTAGCCCTCAACCCAATCACGATATGGAAGTTCCCGAAATCCCAATCCCCAAATGTCTCAAGGACTACTCTTCTCCCACCCCTCGTGGTTTTTCCAATGCTATCGTTTTTCCAAATGAACACACGGATGGGGTCTTGCGTGCAACTGATATTTGGCTGGTCCAAAGTGTATGCAAGTTTCACGGATTGAAAACTGAAGATCCAATCCAACACATCAAGGACTTCCTGAAAATAGTGGATACCCTCCACACGGACGGAGCCACTAGAGATACCTCCCGGTTGCGATTCTTTCCCCTTACCCTTCATGAAAGAGCCGGAGACTGGTATAACCAACTTCCTTCCGAATCCATCTTCACATGGGAATAGCTTATCTCAAAATTCTATGAGAAATTCTTTCCCATAGGAAGAACTTCAAAGTTGAGAGACGAAATCCTCCGCTTCCATGTTGGACCAGCAGAACCTATTCACAAATCTTGGGTTAGATTCAAGGATCTAATTAGACAGGTCCCTCATCATGGCATTGAACTCTGGCTTCTTGTCCAAATCTATTATGACAGTGTCTCCAAAAATGACCAATTGGGCATTAATAATTCATCAAAAGGAAAAATAGCCAAATTAAGCGTTGAGGAAGGATGGAATAGAATTGAGGAATACGCGAATGATCAAGACGATACCTGGGATGAACCCGATTCGATCATGAGCGTTTCCAAGATCATGAAAGAGCCTCCTTTTGCTAGCCGGGTGAGTAGATTGAATGATCAGGTATCTTATCTAGACAAGTCGCAACCAACTAAGCGGTTATCAAACCCATACTTGATCTGTGATCAATGTGGTGGCCCGCATGAAGTAGAGGAATGCGAGGATGATACCACCACCGAACAAGCATGCTTGTCAAGCCACGACATCTTCGATGATCCTTCACTCTTAACTTTCTACCAAAACAATGATTTCACCCCCTGGGGAAATCTTGTGAGAGAAGAGGGAGGAGGAGAATATCCTAACTACAAGGTTAGGAGCACTTTTGAGGATGATCTTGGGCACTTCACGTTTGAGAAGAATCTGCAACTAAATGGTCTCGACAACCTCGTCACTAGCCAACAAAACGACGTGAAGGCCAAATTCGCAGAACTCAACACCATTCTCGACGGCCTTGGCGAACCACAAAGAGATCCTTTACTTGCCATCACCACTCGTGCTGGAACAACTACTAAGGATCCACCCTACCCAGCTCAACCATCTAACGCCATGGAACCCAACACCCCTCATGAGGAGAACGATAATGTGAACGACGAAAATCCCGAGCAAACCCCACCGGTAACTCCATCCCCACCTACTCCTGCCAAACAGCCCCTTAAAGTCCCATACCCATCTCGCCTCAAGAATCAAAAGGTCGAAAGTGATAATAAAAGATTCTTGTCATATTTAAAGAATTCGGTCGTCACCATACCCCTTCTTGATGCATGTTATCATATGCCCAAATATAGTACATACTTCAAGAGGCTGCTCACCAACAGGAAAGGGCTCGAGGGTCTTGTAACCTTAGGAGAAGAATGTTCTGTGGTGACTCAACGAGGGCTACCAAAGAAGGTGGACGACCCAGGTAGTTTCACCTTGCCCTGTTCAATTGGATCTCTTTCAGTCAAAAATGCCTTAGCCGACTTAGGAGCAAGCATCAATCTTATGCCGCATTCCCTGTTCCGCAAGCTAGGGTATTCTGGGTTGAAACCAACCCGTATGAGCATCCAACTGGCCGATAGATCAGTCAAATACCCCTTAGGAATATGCGAGAATGTGCTGGTTAAGGTAGGGAAGTTTAAATTTCCAGTTGACTTCGTCATCCTAGAAATGGAAGAAGATGATCTTGTGCCCATCATTCTAGGAAGACCCTTCCTTGCAACTTCTCGTGCTGTTATTGATGTTCATGACGGCAAACTAACCTTACGAGTGGGGGCCGATAGCTTAACCTTCGACATCAAGGACACAATGAATCTTTCTCTCGAAGCAGATAATCAACTGTATTTCATCGAAGAAATCGATGAACTATCCGACGAGATTGATAATTGTGTAGATGAACAGGTGGAAGCCGGTTGGTTGCGAGATGAAGCTTTCTTACACATCTTAGAGGAGGAGAAGGCTATGGATGTGAATGCAGTCTCCTTCTATCCCAGACAAGAAATCGAACAGCTTGAGCTTCGTAAACCCGAGAACAAACTTAAACCTTCCATCATCAAGCCACCTGCGGTAGAACTCAAGGAACTCCCAACCAACCTTGAATATGCTTTCCTCCAAGGGGAAGATCAACTTCCGGTAATCATAAGCTCTTCTTTGAAAAGTGAACAAAAGGATCAACTCTTGGGAGTTTTAAAAAAATATAAAGGAGTTATAGCATGGAGTGTAGCCGATATCAAGGGTATTGACTCTACCTTTTGTACACATAAAATTCTCATGGAGGAGGATTATAAACCCAGCGTGCAACCTCAAAGGCGAGTAAATCCCAACATAAAGGAAGTCGTAAAGAAGGAAGTCATTAAGCTCCTAGACGCAGGACTAATTTACCCGATTTCGGACAGTCCATGGGTAAGTCCTGTACAGGTTGTACCAAAAAAGGGAGGAATGACGGTGGTGAAGAACGATAAGGATGAGTTAGTACCTCAACGAACAGTAACTGGATGGCGTGTGTGCATCGATTATAGGAAGTTGAATGATGCAACCCGAAAAGATCATTTCCCTCTCCCATTTATCGACCAGATGTTGGAAAGGTTAGCAGGGCATGAGTACTACTGCTTCCTAGATGGGTTCTCAGGGTATTTCCAAATCCCTATCGCTCCTGAGGACCAAGAAAAGACCACGTTTACATGCCCTTATGGCACCTTCGCCTACAAGCGAATGCCCTTTGGACTATGTAACGCCCCCGCCACTTTCCAGCGCTGCATGACGGCAATCTTCCATGAGTTAATGGAAGACAGCATGGAGGTCTTTATGGATGATTTTTCAGTCTTTGGGAACTCTTTTGATCGCTGTCTTGCTAACCTTGAGAAAATGCTCAAACGTTGTGAGGAGACCAACTTGGTACTAAACTGGGAAAAGTGCCACTTTATGGTAAAAGAAGGGATTGTGCTGGGGCACAAAATTTCAGGAAGTGGAATCGAAGTAGACCGGGCAAAAATTGAAGCTATATCTAAACTTCCCTATCCAACAACTGTCAAGGCAATCCGTAGTTTTTTGGGTCATGCTGGCTTCTATAGGAGATTCATTAAGGATTTCTCAAAGGTAGCCAAACCGATGACTCAGTTACTCATGAAGGATGCCCCGTTCGACTTCTCTCAAGAGTGCAAGGACGCATTCGATCTATTGAAGCAGGAACTTACCCAAGCTCCAATTATGGTTACCCCTAACTGGGAGTTACCCTTTGAAATCATGTGCGATGCTAGTGATTATGCTGTGGGAGCAGTATTAGGCCAAAGGCTTAACAAACACTTTCAGCCAATATACTACGCTAGCAAAACCATGAATCCTGCTCAAGAAAACTACACTACCACTGAAAAGGAATTACTAGCCGTGGTATTCGCTTTTGATAAATTTCGCCAGTATCTTGTCCTTTCTAAAACGGTTGTTTTTACGGATCATTCAGCTATTCGATATCTTTTCGCTAAACAGGATGCTAAACCACGGTTACTTCGTTGGATCCTATTATTGCAAGAGTTCGATGTTGAAATTCGTGATAAGAAAGGAGCAGAGAATCTTGCGGCTGATCATCTCTCTCGTCTCGAAAACCCCAGCCTCGCTGAATCTGACAAGAGTGAGATTCGGGAAACATTTCCTGAAGAGCAGCTCATGTTAATAAATGATTCTGAACCTTGGTATGCGGATTATGCTAACTACCTGGCAAGTAGAGTAATCCCTGAGCATATGAGCAGGCATGAAAAAAAGAGGTTCTTTAATCAATTAAAGTACTACTTTTGGGATGAACCCTTCTTATTTCGAAGATGTCCAGATCAGGTAATCAGGCGTTGTGTTTCGGAAAGAGAGGCTGTCAGAATTATGAAAGAATGTCATGCGGGTCCATCTGGAGGACATCACGGAATAAGCACTACTGCACGAAAGGTCTTCGACGCGGGATTCTATTGGCCTACAATATTTCGTGATGTGAAGGGAATGATACAAACGTGTGACGCATGTCAAAGAGTTGGGAATATCTCTAGGAGGGATGAAGCCCCACAGAATTATATACAAGTTTGTGAGGTTTTTGATGTCTGGGGAATTGATTTCATGGGACCATTCCCATCTTCTGGAGGGAATGAATACATCTTGGTGGCCATTGATTATGTTTCGAAATGGGTGGAAGCACAAGCCCTTAGGACTAACGACGCTAGGGTAGTCATTCATTTCTTAAAGAAATTGTTCGCTAGGTTCGGAATTCCGAAGGCTCTTATTAGTGACAGGGGAACCCATTTTTGCAATTCACAAATGGAGAAAGTCATGAAAAGATATGGAGTCTCTCACCGATTCTCCACCGCTTACCATCCTCAAACCAACGGTCAAGTCGAAAACACTAATAGAGCCATAAAAAGAATATTAGAGAAAACAGTTAATCAAAACAGAAAAGATTGGTCTTTTAAGCTCGATGAGGCTTTGTGGGCATTTCGAACCGCCTATAAGACGCCAATCGGGACAACCCCGTTCCGTATGGTATATGGCAAGGCATGCCACCTTCCAGTAGAACTGGAACACAAAGCATATTGGGCACTTAAGGCTTGTAATTTGGATTATACAGTTGCGGGAACAAATAGATTCTTACAGCTCCAAGAGCTTGATGAGTTGAGATTAGAGGCTTATGAATCTTCCATCACATACAAAGAGAGGGCGAAAAGATGGCATGACCAACGGATTAAGAGACCCAAGGAGTTTTCAGAAGGAGACAAGGTCTTATTATATAATTCTCGCTTAAGGCTATTTCCTGGGAAACTTAAATCTAGATGGTATGGACCTTTTACCGTAAGGAGCTCCTCTAAAACCGGAGCCGTTGTATTAATTGACGACGAGGATAGAGAATTCACTGTGAACATTCAACGAATCAAGCATTATCAAGAGAATGGTAATGAAATGATCAATGAGGAAGACATTACTTTTGATGAAGAAGTCACGTAATGTACGTGACTTTGAGTCTAGCTACAAGACTCGTTAATAAAGAAAAGCGCTTCTTGGGAGGCAACCCAAGCTTTATTTGTTTTATTTGCTTTGTGTGTTTATTTATTTGTTTGTTTGTTTTTATTTGTTTCCGTATGTGTGTTTAATTTTTATTATTTTGATTCATGTTCAAAACTAATTTGTGAAAATGCTTTATTTTGTTTTTAACTTCGTCTTAACTACATATAAAGGTATTTTGCAAAAGATAAGTGTAAGGGAAATCTAAATCGGTTTATTAGAACAAATGAACATGAATCATAATAATATTAAATTAACATACATATTAGTATTTGTTTGAGTCAAATGCTTGTATCGAGTCATAATGATATTTTGCAGGATTTCCAGGAAATGAGGTATAGGTTTTTCCAGAAATTTTCCGGAAACTTAACATGAGAATTCTGTCAGATCATTTCTGACGGCGTCAGGAATTACAACCTGACGGCGTCAGGTTTTAATTTTCTGAAATTTTTGAAAGTTTTGTTTTCATAAAAAGTTTTTATTAAATCTCTAACTTATAAACTCCAGGAACCTGCAAAACATTCATTCCGCAAGCATTATATCTTTTATTGTTTTATTTCTAAGTCTGGAATTACACCTAGTTGTGAGTTGTCTTTGTTCGGTTTGATGCTTTGGTTTTTCTTGTTTGTTTTCTCAGGATTAACAGGTTATTTTGGACAAGGAGATGTATGTGGAATCTAGCTTTTGGCGATGCATTAGTCTTGAAGCTTCAACATTACCTTGGAAGAAGATCTAACCATGTTACTTCATTATCCACCGAGCGAATCAGGGGAGTATTTGATTTCATTCTTTTACCTTTTTACTTTTACATCTTGTCATTTGAACATTGGGGACAATGTTCATCTTAAGTGTAAGGGGAGGGTAAAAGTACGATTTTTGAAGAATACAATTGCGCTTGATTTTTGTTTGTTTGATGGTAGATGTGTAATAAAACTGAGAGAAATACTTGTTAAGGTAATTTTAGTGCCAAATTTAAAATTTTTTACAACATATAGGAGTGAAACTTTGATCTTAATGAGCGTCTCATGGATAGGAGTTATATGACTAGCACAAAAACCGTACCACTAAAAAATTTTCCACCCCAAATATGTGAGGTTCGCCCCTAGAATTGGTAGGAAAAGCATTTATGCTATGATGTGTGTACCGGTAGCACTTAGATTCTAGAACTTGCGTTAGGACCATTCCGAGGCCACAAGTGAGACTACATTCGTGTAGTTAGATTTACTACATGATAAGAGGCATTAGGATTAACCCATGTTTTACACCTGTGTTTTTGTTATAATTACATTGGCTACATTGGTCAAGTAATTCTCCCACACCCTTTGCGTTGTACTCATTTTTAGTACACGATACCCCTAGTACACCCCTCAGAGCCTATCTTTTCGTTTCGACCTTTAAGCATTTTACTTAAAGGAAGAATTTGTTACACCCCACTAAAATGTACACCCAAATCGCCTTAGCCTACCTTGTATGCACTCATCTTTAGTGCATTATTGTTACAATATTTGTTTAAACCCAAGTTAATTATCTAGTTGATTACATGGTTGCTAAGTCAAGTCATATCCTTGTACATATTGTTTTGGGACGATTGGGACTCATGGGTAAAGTACTAGTATAATGGAGTAATGGGGAAGAACATCATTTATTACCCCCATATGTGCTAAATGTTTTAAAAGTACTCCAAGTTTTTCAATTATCTTAATTCGAGTCATTAGATTAGTATTTGTAAAGTTATGTAAAAGTTTAAGTGTAAGGGGGATGCAATGCCCCTATGATGTATTATTTTGGATGGTAGGGCAAGAATGTATGTTAAAAAAAAAAAAAAAAAAAAAAAAAAAAAAAAAAAAAAAAAAAAATCGAAAAAAATCAAGAAAAATACAAAAAAAAATGAGAAAATGAAAAATAGAAAAAAAACATACGGACTACCATCCCGTTTCATTTTATGTTTATCTTTATGTTTTTGTTATTTTGTTATTTCGTTTTTAGCTTAAGATCGAGTCGAGTCTTGGCTTAGCAACATTATATAGTACATGTAATTGATCAAGATCTTTAACTAGCCACCAGTAAAATATCCTTTATCCAACAAAACCGTGTTTTCCTTTTCCCTACACCTAACGTTATAACCCATTTAAAAGCCCTCTTTGATAGTTTATCTTAGGTGCTTACGCCTAGTGGAGGAGGTTTTCGATCCTTTCCCAAGCCTATGGTAATCTATTTGCTATGACAGGTAGTGAGAGATATTTTCCGTTTTCATTTATGAGATTTATTTTGATGACACTTGAGAGATGTGAGTATCTAAACACTACTTGTGAGGTGCTAGTATGTAATCTCCGTGCTTATTATGATTGAAGTGGAACGAATATTTGTTGTAATTACTTTTATGTTTGCATTAAATGACCCCTAACTTGTATTTTGATTAGAATAAAAGCGCATTTGCTTGAGGACAAGCAAATCTCAAGTGTAAGGGTATTTGATGAGGCGAAAAGTGTACCGCTTTTAAGGGGTCATTTAAGCCCGAAATCGTATTTATTTGATCAAATATTGCCCTAAATCGTTCCTTTTGTCATTTTAGGTACTTTTGAGGAGAAATCTGGAAAAGGAGGCATTTTGGACGTTTTTGGAGCATTAAAGTGAAGAATACGACAAAGTCTCAAAATCGGCTGAAATTTACCTTTGACGGCGTCAGAATCATCTCTTGACGGCGTCATGCCTTGGCAAGAAAAGTGGATGTGAAATTTACTCATGACGGGCCAGTGAGTTAGCATGTGAATTCTGACGGCGTCACGCTTTAACTAAATCAAGGGCGTCACGGCTTAAATCATAAGGGGACGGCGTCACGTTCAGGGTTAGACGGCGTCAAGCCTTGATAAGCCAGAATGGATTTTTGAAGAGCTAAAGAGGGACGGCGTCAAGAAGGTCACCCGGGAACCCTAAAAGCGGCGAGGTGACGGCGTCACAATGCATAAGGTGACGCCGTCAGATCCAAAAATCTATATATAGTTTTTTAATCTTTTGTCATAAAAAGAGAGCTTAGTGTGTGGAATTTTGGGATAAAACCCTAAGACGATTTTAGCTACTTTTTCAGGGCTTTTTGCCTTGAGATCTTCCATGTTTCATTGAAAGATAAGTTATCAATTAATCATTCAATATGTCTATGTGTTGTTTGATTCTATCTTATGCTTGTCTTTTGTTTAACATGTTAGGCTAATTTTATCTTGTGTTTGCTTAGATCTAATGAAACCTAGCTATTGATTATTGGTTGTTAGTGTGTTATTAGTTGTATTGGATGATTGTTTATCTATGTTAGGCTTAAGAAAACTGGCTAACTTCCTATTCGGTAACTTGCTTGAACGTCTTAAGAAACATGAACCAAACGCGTACTAAAGGTTTTTATGGTTGTATTTAATGCACAAGCGAATTCTAGTGATCCCATGTTAGGAGCTTCCTAGCCGGCTCGACATAGGAGTGAAGTAGGAGCTTGTAGAGTTTGGGGAAGTAAGTACGCCACCCCACGAATGGTATTAAGGAATACACCCGTCATCCACGCGACTAATACACACTAATTAACCGGTAAAAGATAGTTAGGGAGTAAGGAAATCTAAGTAAACACATTTCTCTACACATAAGTTTCTCACCACTTTTCATTTTTGTTATTTTATTTTATTTGCATTCGTAGTAAATTGGGTTAGTTGACTAGCAACTAATTCCGCCCACTCCTTCAAAACCGAGATTTTACTTGCTTTCATAAAAATATAAAAACATAAAAAGAATCTTCCTCAACCCTTAGACCTAATTAGAGTAGCCTTTCATACCTAACGAACACTATTCCCTGTGGAGAACGATCAATCCCCCGTACTTACCACTACACTATACTACATCGGTCAGGTACACTGCCTGGTGGGGTTGTAAGCCTCTTGAGATCCCTCGAGAGGTAAAACCTGTTGTAAGGTTACAAAACCACGCAATCAGTTTTCAGTATTGGTATATCGGGTTTTCTTCATCAAGTGGTCACTGATCTGTGTACAAGGTTGGTTAGTTGGCCAAAGGTTATAAAAGTTGTGATGTAATCTGTAATTCTCACAAGATCTTTTTAACCCAAACGGATGTTCTCCAATATCAAATCAGTCATGCCACATTCAATCTGTTACTGCCTCACGGTTTCTTCTTGATTTTGTAAAATCCCGAGAAAGAACTTATTTTTCGGTTTAAATCATAGATTTGTAAAATCCCGTGATGATGGACTATGCGCTCTTAACCATGATCGGGTTAAAACCATTATCAACGTTCAGTTAAAGCATCATGAAGGGCTAGATTTGGGCATTAACCACAAGACGTGACTACGGCGTTGATTCATTATTATTTATTTGAGGCTGAAGTGAAATTTCATGGGTGCGTGTACTTAGCATCTGAAGATATCGGGGAGGTTGGATGAAGATTCTTCGAGATCCTTGTTCAAGCTTTCAATACAATGACAAGGACTTGGATATCTAGTTATTTTTTCTCTCTCCCTACTACAAAATAACTATCACTTTAAGGAGTCACGTTGTAGTGCTCAGTGTCACACGCAGTTGTGGATATCCAAGAGGTGATGTACGTCTTATACTTGATGGTTGGTTGGTTGAAGAGTATAGAGTACTTAGGGACTCGATGTTGCACGAAGTCTCTACACCGCTCTTTGTCACGCATTAGTACAAGTTTAAGTCACAAGTTCGGGTTATTTTACTTCAGTATCAAGTTCATCATATTGGGTTTTCTCCATCAGTGGTCACGACATCAAGCCGATAGAATGATAATGGGGTTGGTGACGAGTTAGATGAGAGAAGAAGT
This sequence comes from Artemisia tridentata subsp. tridentata, assembly GCA_021014915.2. Classification (NCBI taxonomy): domain Eukaryota; kingdom Viridiplantae; phylum Streptophyta; class Magnoliopsida; order Asterales; family Asteraceae; genus Artemisia; species Artemisia tridentata. The sequence continues at coordinate 142,893,237 of CP139504.1, read as the reverse complement.
AAAGAGAGAGATAATGACGTTTGAACACAGCAGTTCAAGCCTCGTTCTTCATCATTATGACGTCTGTACAAGTCAGTGCAGGCCTCGTTCTTCATCAAATGACGTCTGTACATATCAGTTCAGGCCTCGTTCATCAAAGAAAAGAAAAGTGTACGCTTGAGTGCACTTTATCTTCAAAAGAAGAGGAGTCTTCTTATTTATGGCCATTCTCATCAACAAGGTTTCACGTCTTTCCCATCAATTCTCTTCAAGTGGATCGGCGCATATTGGAGTACATTTTTATTCACGTATTCAACCAAAAATTGCAGTTGACAGGCATATGCAATTTTTGAGGGGGGGAAAGGGTGAATAAACAACATGTTAGTCTTTAAGAACCGTCAAGTGGAGCTACTTACCGTTGATGGTATTCATATTCACTAGTTCAATCATCAAAAATTGCAGTTGGAAGGCATATGCAATTTTTGAGGGGGGGAAAGGGTGAATATTAATCTACATGTTGGTTGATGATTGAGAAATGGTCATACGACTCCTGAATACGTCAGTTCAGGAGTCGTGCAAACCATGGTTCTCCAACACTACTTCTTTTGTCTATCAAGGTGTTGAAGAACATGGTCATGGAATGCTAATCTACATATTCTCACGGGCTGGTACAATCAGCAACAATGGGTTTCTAGTCAATGCTTCAAGTACACGTCATCAGGCTACATGTACACATCATGATGATGATTCCGATTAATCGTAACCATCATGGGGGAGAGAAATGTGTACACCAAGGACGCACAACAGGTTCACGTGATCAGGGCTTAATATCCAGAATGGATAAATACTGTAGATGATCAGTGGTTCAACTTGTTACCTGGGTATTATCGTTTCACTGCTACGTTATGTGCTGATTAATCGTAACCATCAGGGGAGAGAGAATGTGTACATCAAGGACGCACAACAGGTTCACGTGATCAGGGCTTAATATCCAAATATGGATACATTCTATAGATGATCAGTGGTTCAACTTGTTACTTTGGTGTTATACTAAAGACTGAAGAAGGTCGAGTCGTCAGTCTATTCTTCATTCTCTGTTGGGAGTTATCTTCTCATGTGTATGCTGCGGGCTGATGGTTATATGTAAGGTTACTGGAAGGACATTTGGTGAGATGAAAATGATTGGTATTCTATTCCTCCACATTGGGCAATCTTGAAGAAGGTCGAGTCTTCAGTCTTCTCTACATTCAAGAATGTTGAGCTCTTTTCTTACAACTTGATATTTAACTTAATCCCATGACAGTTCTTGTTTGATGAGTTGTGGAGTTAAGTTAGGTTCAAGTTTGTTCCGTAGTTTTAGGTTAAGTCCAACTTGATGTTAACCTAACCTCATGACAGTTCTTGTTTGATGAGTTGTGAGGTTAAGCTAGATTTCAGTTGTGGCTCAACTTAAACTACCGAAAAGTTGCTAAGGTTTTTGACGGAGTCACTCTAGGACGGGAGTGTTAGAAGATTAAAGACGGCATGCATTTGGTTATCAAAAGACTTCTTCATATTTCGGGCGTTCATCCAAAGTCTTCTTCCTATTATGGGTGATCGTCAGAGGTTGTCAGATTGGGGGAGTGCACTAATTAGGGGAGAGTGAAAAGCCAGAATCATTCCCTGATTGAAAGTGCTCACATTGCTCTTCAGCAAGTCAAGTGATGAATGCGGAGAAGATTCAGAATGCTGAGGAGTAATGGTTTCTGGTTCGTATCCTTGTATATATATACTTTTCATATCTTATTACCATCTTGTAAATAGATTTATAGAAATCTTGCTAATTGTAAATAGAGAAACTTAAAATCAGAAAAACCCATAAAAAATTAAAAATTAGAAAATACCAAAAAAATAGTTTCACCTAGGCATGTCTTCTATTTATCGATAACATTTACGGACTTAGAAATGTCATTCAATAATGGCACGGGTCTTTAAATGAAGCTCGAGCAGAAGTTATACTAATCGGTTAAAACATGTCTAAATGGCTTGCTATTACTTTAGATAGCAACCCGCGCTTCAAATTGGGGAAAGCACGTCGCCAAAAAGACGGCTGTTCCTCCAACTGGGTGATGTTCACCTGGGCATGGATTACTTCATATCCATGTTTCCTGATTTGATGTACGTTTCAGTGCATCATTTCTTGAAAAGAAGAGAAGTCTTCTTTGCATACAAATAGTTTTCATTCTATGATTCTTCTGAAAATTATTTGTGAGACACTTGGTGAATATGTGTTGTATGAAATTTGTTTAAACTTGGATTATGCATAAAATTTGTCACTCAATCAACGACTACAAAACCTCACGACAGTTCTTGTTTGATGAGTTGTGGGGTTAAGCGTGATTTTAGTTGAGGTTCAACTAGAATACGGGTCATTGATTGAGGGGGAGAGTGAATTCAAATTTTATATCATCAAACGGATTTATTGGTTTAAATCATACTTGTTAGAAATGGTTTTGTAGTTAATGGGGAATTAGTTGAAGAGGATCTTGCTTAAATATATCAAATGACCAAGTGTGTTAGCTGCTAGAAAGTTTAGGACATTATGTGCAATTTGCTTATAGTTTCCTAGCTTTATGTATCTAGAAGGTTCATTTGTGTTACTTTGGAATCCTCGTATAATCCCCAAAATGCTTTAAGACTCAAAACCTAAAAGAAGTTAGAAAACCAGTTGTGTTTGATGTTTTTGAATACTCCACTGGCATTTGTATGATCTAAATGAATGATTTCAAATGTTGTTTGTCTCTGCTGCTTAATGGTTGTTGATATTGTGCATATGTTCTCAGGATTCGCTTAGATAGATTGCTATTATGTTAGAATCATATTCCTAAGATCCTGAATTAAATATTGAAATTCGTGTGAATTGCCATGTTCATGATTGCTATTTGCTCTTCATGCTAGATAGTGGTTTGACGTAGTTCCTGATTGGGGTTTGATTATAAGATGAACTTGGTATTATAATGTGGCAAGCTGCTGAAGGGTAGCTATTTAGGAATAGTGTATCTGTATGTATGTATATCTGTGTTGATATTCTTATGCAGATTCCATAGCCAAAATGAATGTACCAGTTCCCATTCTAACCATTTGATCAGACGTTCAAACTCTATTGATTGGCTCAAAATTCACCTCAACAACAACGTCGGCAACATCAACAACAACACTTTCACCACCACCACCCATTTCACTATTTTGGTCTCGCCAAGTGGGGATCAACGACATTTGCGAAAGATTTGTTGGTGGTTGGATAATTGATGTTGACTACTAACTCAGAAAAGCGGGTGATTACATCATCTGCGCAAAAAGGTCAATATCATTTGTGTCATAATTGTCGAATTGTGCAAAATAAGCAGTGAATCTCCCTCTTAGATTAAGGGGGAGCATAGTATGTTCCATTATCAGAATATATTAAATCGGACACATTTTCTCCCACATTTTTCCAACTTATTTAAATCAATTGGGATCACAAATCTCAAATGGTTTGAAATTTTTGATCGGGGGAGAGAATGTGATTTAAATATGAAATCTGATAAAATGTGATGTTCTGGACTTAAATGTAAGCTCTCCCATATGTGCTAAACTCTTTCGTATATCGATGCACATATTGAGGGGGAGCGAATGGACATAAAGGATTTGGCATGCATCTTATGTGAGCACGGCTCAGACTTCACAAAAGAATTGACGAAACATAACTGTCATCTATCGAAAGGACATATCCTGGCCGGGTAATAATTTCAAGCTGGTCTAACCAGTGATGTAAGCGTGTCTCGAAAAGGATGTGTCTGAGTAGAGTGTACCGTTTCGAGAAACTTTCTGTGGACTTGACCAGGCCGGGTAATAATTTCAAGCTAGTCTAACTAGTGATGTAAGCGTGTCTCGAATCGGTCATGTTCACTGAAAGTTGATCAATTCAAAAAAAGTGCGAGCTCTACCTAACATGTGCAAATTTATAAAACAATCAACCGAGCACATGTTGAGGGGGAGCATTTGAAAAATATAAAACTCTCAAGTGTTTGCAAAAATGTGTTTCAGAATCATGAACACTTTGAGAGATTTTTCAAAGATTTGGTTTGGCAATCGTGGATGAATACCAAAGACCGACCATCTTAATTAATGCATGGAGTTATAAGGATGGTTAGGTTAGGCTCAAGTTCCCACGATCCCGCCAGAGCCGGAGGGATCTACCCAGGGACAATCCACTAGTTAGTGTAGAAGTCCTTAGGTATGATTAAAAAGGAGAAAAGTGTGATTAAGGGAAGAGTGCCGACTGAGATGGAGCTAACACTGGAACAAACCCAACAAGGTGTTAGTTATGAAGTCTTGGTTTGCACTGAAGGGGTTGAAGAATGAAAAAGAATTGTAAAGATAAAGGGTGAAAAGAAATAGCCCTCCTTACAACTTAGGCAGAAACCGGGTCAATACATATGCTGTCAGAATCACATAGTTGATTGCTGGCATTGAAGACAAAGTATCATGGACCCAGTGATACGCTGCACAACCCTCCCTAGCCACTAAAGGTCCCTCAAAGGATTCTTGTTTCAATTGTCACGGAGTTCAATACATTCCTATCGTCTCTCTCACTCCGAGTTAGATGATATTGAATAGGTGGCAGTTCTCTCCAGCCTCCGCTCACTAAATCAAAACGCACTATAGAGTCTAGAGCCACGAGATGCATAATAAGATCTCATAGGGACACGAATTATTTCTACACTGGTTGTTCAACATTAAGGACACCAGTTGTAAACTTATGAGTCCTACGCAGATCTTAGCAATCTGCCAGAACATTTATGAGGGAATTTACAAATGTAATTCTCAATGATTGAATGGAAATTCCTGCCAGGGTCAACATCAAGCAGCCCTGAAAGTAGGTCACTTCGGTAATTCTTTATGGATTACGCTTAGTGGTCACGGCAGTTTCTAACGGTCTACAGTCGTGGAGTGATCTCCAGTGACTCACCTAATCGTTGATGTGCTACGGTTCGATCTTAAAAAGCCCTCTGTGGGTTTTCGATTAGGAACGGTCTTGGTAAGGATTAGAGAGAGTTTTCACACTATGCTGTTAACAATCTCGAAGTCCGAACCTGTAAGTACCGGATGTTTTATTGCTAACTGTCGTATGCAGGAACTTCTGGCGATTGTAGCTGATTGCTGTTGCAGCTGTTTGCGGTTGTAGCTGATTGAAGTTGCAGCTGAATGCGGTTGTAGCTGGTTGCAGTAAAGATGCCAATCCTCTACCACATGTTCACACTACATCAACATTGTAACTCAACAAAGTCATGATCAACCTAAAAGACCTTTAACACGGCTTCTGCAAACTCTGATGCTAAAGATCATGACATCAGAATAGTGTGAGCATGTCGGCTCAAAGAATAACACATCACATGGAAACATACTGCTGAAAGATGACTTGGAAACAAATGTTGGATGATAAAGTCGAAGAATACTCAAAGATCATCTAAGACAATCAATCAGTCATCAAATCATTACTGCTGAAGGCACAAAGACTAAAGACATTGAAGAATCAAAGACTACGAGCTATAAAGACAAGTTCAGAAGAAATAATGCTAGAATTCAAATTATTATTTCCGGGGTGACCTCCCTTAGGGGGAGATTGTTAGGAATATAAATATTCATATGAAGGTTCGGTCACCCCGAGCATCTAATTAGCATTTATATAGCTCGTAGGCTTATATATATTAGTTTAGTATTATTAGTAATATTAGTATTATCTTAGTCGTATTTATATTTGTGGAGTGGGTCGGGGCTTTCCCCATTGTCAGCTCACTCCACAGCCCACTAGGGGCACCAATATGTAGTAGTATATAAGCCCCTTCCCACACTTGGGAAGGGTTGGAACTCTACACACAATTAATCTAACATACCAGATTTTCTCTCAAAGAGTTTCCCTCTCTCTCTAAAACTTCTCTCTACAAACTAACTCTATGGAGTTCTTGATCTTTCATGAATCAAGACCACCTGAATCAACCACACAATCAATATGGTTATTTCCTACAGTATATAATTAAACATATAGCCACATGCAAACTTAATTCGATAAAACCTATTAATAATCAATTCTAGGTTTATATTGTATATATTTAACTAAGACTATCACTTAAAAAGGTAAGTGAGCCACATGCATCGACGTATCGATTGCGTTAGTTATAATTAAATATACACCACATAGCACGCAATTGATTACTTAATATATTGGAGTCTACCCCAATTCGACATCTATCAATTAAATTACATGTGTAAAACTTAACCATTAATTCATATAAAAAATTTAAACAATTTAAATGATCACAACAATAAATCCATGCCAAACATGCACGTTTTCATGGATTCCACATAACTATTATCAAGTTGCCACAAGATCGCATACTAACGCATAAACATGTTAATCTAGGGTTTCTAATCAAATTAAAATTAAAACCCAAAACTTAAAATTAATTATAGGTAATCGACCTCCCTAAAAAAATTAGGGTTTAATTTTATACCCCTAAAAAATTGACTAACAATATAAAACACAATTCAAAATTCGTTTTTTATGCGTTTTGGTAATTAATTACACATTATCCAAAGCTCTTGATGCCACTGTTGGAATTATATAACATGACAAACTCATAAATATAAACAATAAACATCAAATGCACATGTAGAAGCGTAAAGAACATATAACATGTAAATTAATTAACCAAACGTAAATAGTATGCGTATCTTAAGATTCTAGCCAAACAAGAATCTAATTCCAAGCAATCGACTTTAAGAACCCTAATTAGGGTTTATATGGATTATTGGAATTACCCCTTGCCCTTTTGTAATTCAATCCAAGATGTAAACAATAGTGTGTTTACACCATGTTCTTGTACACACGTATTATTAACGAATTAAAGTAAATGCTAGTTTAGTAAACACAATAATTAAACCAAAACAATTTTGTTTATAAAAATTGAAACCGAAAAACCCTAAGGGTTTGTATATTCGGTCGATCACCAAAGAGGAAGAGAAAACAAGAGCTTTAGGGTTTTGTGTGTGTACAAGATTACCCAAACAATGACCCCTTACCTTTGTTTATATATGATGACAAAACTTAGGGAACAAGCTATAGATTGGGTTGGGTAAACCCTATGGCCGATCGGATCTATTAACCCATAAGGGTTTCTAGATATTTCTTGTTCTCTATTTTTCATCTCTAGTCATTCCTTTTATTATTTAACGTCCGTTAGTCAATTACCGTTAATTACCTAACGCTCGTTAGTCGTTATTGTGTATATAATAATTAAATACAACATTTTATATTTAATTATTAGACTTTAATTCTCATATGTAAAGTGTGCAATCCCGTGATCTCGAGTTCGATTCTAATACACAACCACTAAATTATGTCCACAAAACTAACAACCAGGACATATTTAACTTGATGCCATAAAACTATGAGTTATGTTTAAATAATCATTTCAAATTAACCGTAGTAGTTTAATCACTTAACAAATAATCATCAGTCAAGCGGATTTTAATTACTCTTGGAATTTACGAGCAAAGAATATGAAAACACGGATGATATGTGATTTAGTAAAAGTAATTAAATACACCATTGATGGCCAAATAATGATTTTACAACTTTTATTTCCAAAATCACATATCTATCAAACACATATAATATGAAGATGGTATTCTTGATACCAATGTTTGATACTAATTCCGTAAAAACCGGACCGGACCGGCCGGTTTTTAAATCCTAGTTTTTTATAAGTCCCATTTACTGTAGCGAACTGGCCGGTTTTTTCCGGTTTTGGCCGGTTTTTCCGGTTCAACCGGTTTTGACTTTTTTTTTTTTTTTTTTTTTTTTTTTGATTTTTTTTGTTGGGCGGTTCGGCCGGTTCGATCGGTGACGGAAGCATGGCCGGTTCGACTAAAAAACCGGTTTTTAAAACATTGAATATGAAGATGGTATTCTTGATACTAATTCCGTAAATCCTCAACATAAAAAGACAAGTATAAATTCATACTAGTGTGTATGGTACAAGATAAATTGGATTTGCTACCAATTCCGTAATCCAACAAATATTGTCTTTATTAATCAAAATCCACAATGAAACATGAAGTCAAGATAACTAAAATTTATCCAACCGATAATTTCATGTCATACTAGTACCCACTTTCGATTTTCCCTTTCATATCCATTAAATCAAGAATCCGAATTATTCAAATTCTCATAATTTCCGGATCATAATCATGTACACAACTTAACCAATAACCATGATGTCATTTCATGCATATATTAACATCCAAGTCATATTGCAGGATCATTCGTATCCTTACCTTAGGCAATACTAAGGATTATCAATTTATTATTACAAACCATGCAAACATGCAATTCATGAACCTAATTACTTTGGCCTTATGAAAATTTATTATTGCATATGTTTAATAGCATCACAATACATCACACATGTGGCCGCCGTATCAATGTATTATACAACATTTAGATTTGCAACCTTTAATTCTTGATTTCTGTTATCACAGTGGATACAAAATTTACAATATGTATCAACATGTCAAAGTTAAGTTCCCCATCAGTTTTGTGGATATTCTTTTAGCGGGAAAGATAACTGCCAAATTATGGTTACCGCCAAATTAAACTACTTTTACCGACCTTGGTTTCGTCAAGAAATAAAACAAACAATGGTGATTGTTGTCACTAAATGTTGCTTGCATGTCATGGCCAGACACTTGCATGGCACTACAAGAAAACATAGCACGGGCGACGAGCACCACGCCGACGACACAATGTCGTCGGCACCATACGCTAAAAGACAAAAAAATGGCTTGACCCAGCCAAGGCTGCGTTGAATTTTTATATCCTTATTATGTCGACGACTTTTCGTCGGTACAATAATTCTAATGTTTGATTTGGTAAAAGCCTGGGCGGGAATTTGACCGCCAAAACGATGTCGACGTCATGTCGTCGGCAAGGTATAAACCAAAAAAATAATTGTGATTAGCGCGGGATTAGCGGATGATTAAGGGTTGTTTTGCCTTTAGTTTAATTACGCCGACGACATGACGTCGGAACCTATTTAAGTCAAATTTTTTGACTTTTCCCTCTTGTGAATAATAGCGAATAATTGGGCGGGGGTTTTCCCACCTTTATTATACCGACGACATGTCGTCGGTGATATTTCCCGCCAAAATTTCCCTCCACCCCGCCAATTTTTTACTTATATATACATCATATAATAAAGTTATCACAAAACACGTAAATTCTCACACATAACAATGGATGGTTTAACGCCGGAACAAGAATGGTCGAAGGCTTTATCACACGAGCTCCTGTATAATGAAATTATACTTCATTGGGGCTGGGAAATTTTTGATGAATATGGTTCTTATGAGAACTGTGCACCGTGGCAGAGGGACAAGATTCTGGAATGGTTGAGGAGAAAGCCGTACTATAGAGAGTATTTGGAAGAGCTAGATGCTGCTGAAGCTCAACGTGCTGCTGAAGCTCAAGCTGCTGCTGTTGGAGGTGACGATGAAGCTGAAAGCACGTTGGACCTCAACACCGAATTTGGTAATCTGGAAAATAGAGTAACAAATCTCGAAGCTACATTTGCACGTATCAAGGAAATGAGAGCAAGGAAAGGAAAAGATGGTGCGAGTTCCAGCAAAGCGGGAAGTAGCCGCAAAAAAAAATAAACGGGTCGTTTCGTTTGATCTGTTTCGTTTGGTTGTCGAGTTGTTTAGTTTGAGTTGTTTCGTTTGGTTGTCGAGTTGTTTAGTTTGGTTTTCGAGTTTTTCGTTTGAGAACTCTTGCGTGTTTTAAATAAAATGTGTGCATTCGTGTTTGTTAATTGTGATGTTGTTTCTTCAAATAAGGTCATAAACCAAAACACCCTTTTGGTGCAGGAAATAAGCAATCCCAAACACCCCTGTTTGGACAGCATAAACCAAACGGCTCTTGTGGGCTGTTGTTAAGAAAACAACATAAACCAAACGGCCCTGTTTGGACATCATAAACCAAACGACCCCTTATGGTTGAATCTTGATGGATACTTAAGTTTTCACAACGCCTCCAACATTAAAGCGTACAAATTAAAAATATAAAGCACGTTCGACATCAGTTTTCACAACAACAACAACATTTTATTAAACAACAACAATAACACAACGAACAACGACAACGACAATAACAGCAACAACAACAACAATAACAGCAACAACAACAACCTACATACGAAGATTTCCCATATCACCTACCATGTCATTATAAAGGTCGTGAAGTAAGGCAGCTGAATCAGTTGTGTGTTTGTTTGGATGCATATACACTTCTAGCATTTTATTGAGTACCATTATCTGGTGATTCAGTTTGATGCAGTTTGAGCACTCTGTATTTCCAGGACTTGATGTTGAAGGTCCTGCAGTGTATCGAGTTGGAGTTGTGGATGGTCTTGCGGAATGAGTTGGAGGCGTTGAAGCTCCAACAGAAGCGGTCATTTTGGCTAGTCGTTCATCCTTCCATAAAAAAAAAATCGCATCCATACTCCTTTGTCCCACCCTGTTAAAGAGTAAAAACTATAATTTTTAACGACTAACCAAATTATTTAAATAACACACAAAAAAATATGTAATTGTTAACCTTGGATAAAGGACACGCATAGTATTGTTTACCACGGGAGTGAGGTCGATGCGATTGTCGCAGAATTACGTCTCCTCGTCCACAAAGACAAGCAAAAGCTTCAAATTCCGCCATCTTCACCATGATAACAATGTGTGTTTGTGGTTGTGAGGATTTGAGAGTGTATAATGTGTTTGTGTGGTTAAGAGCAGATCTGCTAACTATTATATATAGTAAAAAAAAATAGATCTTTTGGAGGGAAGTTTTGGCGCCATAACATCTCGTGTATTGCAAACGGTACCGACGAAAGGGCTCGTTCGTTAAACATCTCGTGTAAAACCATAACATCTCGGCTCGTTCGTTAAACATCTCGTGTATAACCATAACATCTCGGCTCGTTCGTTAAACATCTCGTGTATAACCATAACATCTCGGCTCGTTCGTTAATCATCTCGTGTAAAACCATAACATCTCGGCTCGTTCGTTAAACATCTCGTGTATAACCATAACATCTCGGCTCGTTCGTTAAACATCTCGTGTATAACCATAACATCTCGGCTCGTTCGTTAATCATCTCGTGTAAAACCATAACATCTCGGCTCGTTCGTTAAACATCTCGTGTATAACCATAACATCTCGACTCGTTCGTTAAACATCTCGTGTATAACCATAACATCTCGGCTCGTTCGTTAAACATCTCGTGTAAAACCATAACATCTCGGCTCGTTCGTTAAACATCTCGTGTATAACCATAACATCTCGGCTCGTTCGTTAAACATCTCATGTATAACCATAACATCTCGGCTCGTTCGTTAATCATCTCGTGTAAAACCATAACATCTCGGCTCGTTCGTTAAACATCTCGTGTATAACCATAACATCTCGGCTCGTTCGTTAAACATCTCGTGTATAACCATAACATCTCGGCTCGTTCGTTAATCATCTCGTGTAAAACCATAACATCTCGGCTCGTTCGTTAAACATCTCGTGTATAACCATAACATCTCGGCTCGTTCGTTAAACATCTCGTGTAAAACCATAACATCTCGGCTCGTTCGTTAATCATCTCGTGTAAAACCATAACATCTCGGCTCGTTCGTTAAACATCTCGTGTATAACCATAACATCTCGGCTCGTTCGTTAAACATCTCGTGTATAACCATAACATCTCGGCTCGTTCGTTAAACATCTCGTGTATAACCATAACATCTCGGCTCGTTCGTTAATCATCTCGTGTAAAACCATAACATCTCGGCTCGTTCGTTAAACATCTCGTGTATAACCATAACATCTCGGCTCGTTCGTTAAACATCTCGTGTATAACCATAACATCTCGGCTCGTTCGTTAATCATCTCGTGTAAAACCATAACATCTCGGCTCGTTCGTTAAACATCTCGTGTATAACCATAACATCTCGGCTCGTTCGTTAAACATCTCGTGTAAAACCATAACATCTCGGCTCGTTCGTTAATCATCTCGTGTAAAACCATAACATCTCGGCTCGTTCGTTAAACATCTCGTGTATAACCATAACATCTCGGCTCGTTCGTTAAACATCTCGTGTATAACCATAACATATCGGCTCGTTCGTTAAACATCTCGTGTAAAACCATAACATCTCGGCTCGTTCGTTAAACATCTCGTGTAGAACCAAAACTATTTTCATGATGAACGATACGTACATGCCATGCATTCTTATAGTCACGACCGTTTATTATCCTTGTACAAGAATGGGTCATAAGTCGCTGTAGTCTATGACATTCAGGAGGTACACATCAAGGGCCACAATCTTAACTTATCTAAATAATGTAAGGTGGTTTTCTTGATTTTAGGGCTTCTTAATATAAAGATCCTAAAGTTGCATGGCTGATAATTTGTTTTCCTGAATTTTTTTTTTAATTTTATAAAAGTATTTATAATAAATAAAAAATTTATAAAACTATTTTTTTTAATTTTATAAAAGTATTTATAATATTACCGACGACATGACGTCGGTAATATAACCGCCAAAATTTTCGCCAATTTTTTATATGTCCCGCCAAACTAGAAACGACAAATTTCTATTACCTTACCGACGACATGACGTCGGTAACATTAAAAGTGATAACAAAACTACATCTGGTCAACACTTAGAAAAAAAAAAAAACGTATTAACTTTTTCCTCTCAATTATTGAAGACGACCACCGGCGATTCACTCACCACCATCACCTCCGACACCACTACCACTACTCCACCACTACCACAGCTCCACCATCACTACACCCACCACCTCCGACACAACAGCTCCACCTCCGACACCACCGCAGCTCCACCACAGCTCCACCACAACTACTCGAGCACCACTGTGCACCTCCTCCTCCTCTCATGTTTAATTCACTCCTCAACCCCTCATTTGTTTAATTCTTCTTCTTCCCCACTTCTTCTTCTTCGATCTACAAAACAGGTAATTTTGATTTTTGTTAATTTTGATTTTTGTTAATTTTGTTTATTGTTAATTTTGTTTAATCTTAGTGTTAATGTTTGTTAATTTTGTTTTTTGTTAATTTTGTTTTATTTTCTTTATTTATTTTATACAGCCGACACCGCAGCTCCACCTCCGACACCACCACAGCTCCACCAAGACAGCCGAGAGCGAGAGTCGAGAGCTGAGACAGCCGAGACAGAGGTAATGTGGTCCCCTTTCTTTTTTTTTAAAAAACTTTTGGTATCCCGACGACATGTCGCCGACAACAGTTTTTTTTAAAAACTTCTTATATATTAATGTGCTCACTTTTAATATAGCCCGAGCCCAAGCCCGAGACCGCAGCCCGAGACTGCAGCCCGAGCTGCAGCCTGAGACCACAGTCGAGAGCCACAGACCACAGCCGATATAGTATGTTGTTATTTTTTTCATATCCGTATTATTTTTTACATATCGGTATGTTTGTGAATGTTGCGTGACGGATTAAGTGTAATTTGATTGTTTAAAACCGTGTTTAAGAACCGGCCTAGTTTAGTAGCAGTGTATACCTTTAGTAGCAGTGTATTATGTTTTAGGATTTTAGTGATTAATTTCGGAAAGTCCCCGTCCGAAGTTAATCATCCTATAGAAAACCCGTCCGGAATTAATTTATTAGAAATTAATTTCGGAAAGTCCCCTGTTTGGGACTGCTTTTTGAATGTTTTGTCTCATTTAGGATATGGATGCGTATAACTGATTTACTATTTGAGATTATTTCGACAGTGTTTCTCCTTTACTCCTACGAATATGTCCTTAATGCACATATTTGGGGAGTTGAGGGGAAATGCTGCCGAAATTTTCTCAAATAGTAAATCAGTTATACGCATTCATATATGGGACGAATCATTCAAAGAGTGGGTTAGGATTGCCTTCCATAGTTGCGCTAGGTGAACAAAACAACTCGTAATCATTAATTAAGTGCATATAATAACCGATTGCATCATAAAAATGCAGTTATGATAATTGATAAGAGTTGGACCCGTATAGAGCATCGTGGTTCAAAAGAATTTCTTGATGGTCTTGCCGCTTTCCTCGATCATTGCAAACCGTTATTGAATAGTTCCGGAAACATAAAATGTCCGTGTCGTCGTTGTCGTAATGTTCCATGGGTATCTCTCGAAGCTCTTAAATACCACATAGGCCACAATGGGTGGGACCCAACTTATACACAATGGAAGGATCACGGTGAACCGGATCCTCCGAATAATGATCAATATGATATTCTTGATAACACAACACAACGTGAGATGAGTGACATGGGTGCGTGCCTTAATGATATTCTTGATATTCCTCCGAATAATGATCAAAATGATATTCTTGATATTCCGTCGAATAATGAGCCGACTCATGGAAATATTGGCGAGACAAGTAACGAGCCTACTCAAGCAGCGACACCTCCTCTGCGTAACGAGTATGAAGAGTTACTTGCAAGTTCCAACCAGCCTCTGTACCCGGGTTGTGACTTTATGACAACATTGGATTTTATGGCAAAGTTTACACATCTCAAGGTCAGCGGTAAATGGAGTGATACTTCATTTAACAATACGCTAAAATTTCTCCAGGAGGTATTTCCGCCCAGGTTAGGTTACAATCTCCCACCGTCATACTATCATATAAAGAAGACATTTAAAAAGGTCGGGTTAGGGTACGAGTCGATACATGCTTGTGAAAATGATTGCTTTCTATATCGGGGGGATGATGGCGAAGATTTGGAGTATTGTCCGGTTTGCAAAACGAGTAGATGGAAAGACAATAAAACAACGGGGAAGAAAGTTCCTAACAAGGTGTTGCGTTACTTTCCTATCATTCCTAGACTACAACGTTTGTACAAGTCTATTCACACTGCAAAACATATGACTTGGCATGCTACTGGAAAGTCTACGGACGGTAAGATGCAACACCCGGTTGATGGTAAAGCATGGCAGAAGTTTGACAATAAATATTCGGATTTTGCTATAGAACCAAGAAACGTTCGATTAGGGTTGGCTGCTGATGGTTTCAATCCGTTCGGAAACCTTAGTCAGACTTACAGCATGTGGCCGGTTATATTAACAACATACAACTTGCCTCCGTGGTTATGCATGAAAGAGACTTCTTTGATGCTGACGTTGTTGATTCCTGGCCCTAAATCACCGGCGAAGGACATCGATGTTTACTTGAAGCCCTTGATTGATGACCTTGTGGAATTATGGAAAAAACCAGGTATCTTGACTATGGACGCTGCTACAGGCACTCAATTCCACATGAGAGCGATGCTTTTATGGACCATCAATGACTTTCCTGCTCGAAGTAGTTTGTCTGGTTGGCAAGGGCAAGGTTACTACGCTTGCCCTACATGCAAAGTAGACACTCCGGCTACGCGTGTGATAAGCAAAACAGCTTATGTTGGTCATAGAAGATTCTTAAAAAAAAACCATAAATGGAGGAGGGACTGTACGACATTCAATGGTGAACCCGATTATAGAGATCCTCCTAGAAAAGATATTAGGGCTGATATCTTGACTCAACTTGCGAAATTGCCCACATGTGTGCCGGGGAAACATCCGGATTATGGGGGTGGGAAGATAAAACGTAATCATACAGTCGAGCTGAACTGGACTAAACGGTCTATCTTCTACGATCTTGAATATTGGTCTTTTCTTTCTCTACCACACAATTTAGATGTCATGCATATCGAAAAAAATGTGTTGGAGAGTATCTTGAACACCTTGTTAATGAATGACAAATCTAAAGACACCGCGAAGGCAAGACAAGATTTGCAAGCTCTGGGCATTCGACAGGAGTTGTGGCTCGGAAACAAACAAAACGGGAAGTGCTCGAAGCCTCATGCAAAGTACTCCTTCACACCCGATAAAAGAAAACTCTTCTGTCAATACATCAAAACAGTTAAACTACCAGATGGCTTCGGATCCAAGTTCAAGTCAAAAGTGACCAAAGATGATAACAGTATAACGGGCATGAAGTCTCATGACTGTCATATAATGATGCAACGGTTACTTCCTTATGGACTTCAACAATACTTGGACGCACAGACTTATACACCATTGATCGAGCTTTGTTTCTTCTTTAAGCAAATTTGCGCCTGAAATTTGATGGTGAAAGACATGGTGAAAGCTAAAGACCAGTTGATCAATATTTTGTGCAGTCTCGAGCAAATATATCCTCCTGCTTTTTTTGACATTATGATTAACTTGGTTATGCATTTACCTGAAGAGGCTATTGAAGGCGGGCCTGTTTCATTCCGGTGGATGTATCCATTTGAAAGATACATGAAGAAGCTTAAAAACTATGTCCGAAATAAAGCTAAGCCGGAGGGTTCAATAGCGGAGGGTTATGTTGCAGATGAAGCATTAACTTTCTGTTCTCGTTATTTTCGTGGTGTTGGGACAAAATTTAATCATCCCGCTGCATCTCAGGACCGTCCTCGCCCAACAAGTGATTTCCAGGTGTTCCGATCACTATGTACCAATTCTGGTAAAGAGACATTGATTAAGTTAGGTCTCCAAGAAATGAAGAGAGTGATATGGTATGTACTTCACAACAGTCCTGAGATCGACAATTACATGGACGAGTTCGAGAGGTATGCGTTTATATTTTGAAATTTCTGTTTCCCAAGTTATCTTTTCGATTTATTCTAATATCATGAACATTTTCAGGGAATTTCCTTATATCGACATGCAACAAGCATTTCCGAGCTGGTTTGAGACGAAGGTAAACTTATTGTATGTATTTCCATGTATAAATAACGACTATTACTCATCTCCATCTATTCTTATCTTTTTTCATAGATCCGTAAACTTTACATAGCCGATGACCCAAGCTGTACTCCCGACTTATTCGCTTTGGCTTGTGGACCATCACCGACCCCAATCTCAGTCAACTCTTGCGTAGTCAATGGTGTGAGGTTTGTCGTACACAGCCGCGATATAAAACGTACAACTCAGAACAGCGGAATTTGTTCACCTGGTGAGAAGGAGGGAGAAATGTATTATGGTCAGCTAGAAGAAATTCTGGAGTTCGCATATTCCCAGTTCAAAGTTGTGTTGTTTCGAGTTAAGTGGTTCGACTTAAGCAACAAAAACCGTAGAGTCCAACGTTTTACCACTAGAAACAACATGACACAAATTTTGGCATGTAGCTATGCGTTCGAAGATCAACCTTACATTCTCGCAACACAAGCAAAACAAGTCTTCTACCTTGAAGATCCTGCCAGACGACCACTCCATTGGAAGGTCGTCCAAGAAGTAAATCACAACACAACCTGGGATGTCATCGTGGTAGAAGACGATGATGATGTGATACATGGCAACAACTCATCCGATCTCCAACTGTCTGCTAATTTGAATGATTTGGAACTTGAAACCTTAAATATCGATGGTGAATCAACGTTAGTTGAGGCACCACCACCAATCATTCCTGTTGATGACGACGATGATTTTATTGATGATGAAGACGACGATCCTTATGATTTAGTAGATTCTGATAATGAAGTCGCAAACAATTCTGATGATGAAGTTGATGCGACTAATGTTGTTTATGATAGTGATTGTGATTGTGCAGATTGATCTTAAAATGTAACTTGTAAAACGACACTTATTTTAATGAAATTGTTATGGATTGTTTAAAAGTGTATATTTCTTTTGAATGTGTATGTATTTGAATGTGTGCATGCTTATGTTAATTTGTTCCCGAATTTCTATATGTTACTCAACTTGTACTTTTACAGATGGCAGCAGCAGTCGCGCGTGGTCACGGTGGTGACGGTGCCGATGACCCACCTTCCCCTCCCCGTCAGATTGAGGGCGGGCACCGTGCTGGTGGTAAGAATTTCTAGATTACATATATATATGTATATATATACACATATTATGTATATATATAGATATATTGTTATATATACATATAGTATACACATATATGTGTATATATATATACATTATATCATATATATGTATATATATATATATATATATATATATATATATATATATATATATATATATATATATATATATATATATATATATATATATTATATATGTATATACATACATATACATATATCTATATAAGTTACTTTATGACGTTTCCACTCACTCCAATTGCAGGATCAGGGCGACCCCGCCGAGGAGGTCGGGCCAGGGGGGGAGGCAGGGGTAGGGGAGATCAGGGTAGGCAGCGCCCACGCGAAGAAAATAAGAATGTCAAGCTCTAGAACGCCGTGAGAGATGGTGGCCCACAGTCGATTGAGTTTGAGATTGGTGATAAGGGGACTTACACTCATGTAGGCCAGCACGCGGCATGGTTTAGCAATTATGTCGGCGAGCTCATTCGGCGGCTGCCGCTCTCCTATGCCTCCTGGTACGATATAGAGCCGGAGAAGACGGCTGACTTCCTTCCACAGCTCGGGGTCAGTTATTTCATTTTCCTTTTATATATATTGTTATGTTATCGTGTTTATTTATTTAAATGTGCATATTTATTTAAATTTGTTTATTTATTTATATCTCTATATTTAATTATTTGAATGTGTACATTTATTAAAATTTGTTTATTTATTTATAACTTTATATTAATTTTAACTATATTTGATTGCAGCTTATGTTCGATTTGGAGCGCCACAGGAGCAGACCAGACTGGGATACCATTCGCTCGGCGCTCACATCGTATTTCGCTGGTCGATACCGTGACAATAAATATGATATGAAACTTCATTATTTTACAAAAAAGGGTGGGGCTGCTAGAGTGGAAGAGATAAGAAGAAATCCTCCTCCGAGCTTGGAGATGTCTGAGTGGAACAAGTATGTCGATTTGTACATGTCGGAGGCGGCCCAGAAAAGATCAGCTGTGAACAAAGAGAATCGAAAGAAGAACACGATTCTCAGCCGCCACGGTTCGAAGTCATTTGCGGCATCTCGACACGAATATGTAAGACACATTTTATTTTTATAAGATTATTTAATTTTAATAATATATTGATTAAAATTATTTATACTAAGTAAAATATATATGGTGTTTGATTTGTCATTTTAATTTGTTTCATCCTATATGCATGTGTATATATTTATACAGTTTGAGAGGAGCCAGGACCACCAGTATCCGTCCATGTTCGATACATATCTTGACACCCACTTCAAGAATGGTGCATGGTTGCAGGATGAGGCTAGAGCTCGGTTTGTAAGTATCGTTTTTTATTTATTTATTTTTTCCAAACACGCACTTAGTGATTTATTGAAACATAATCTAGTAATTAACCCGACTAATATATTAATTTTCTCATTTTTTTTCAACTACACAGGAAGAGATGGTCCGGCTGAGGCAGCCTAGATCTGATATGCCGGCAGACGAGCCGTGCCTCACGGAGGAGGAGATATTTTCTCGGGTGATCGGGGGAAAGCAGCGTGGTCATATACCCGGCGTCGGCAAGATGGTGCCCTACTTGAAGAGGCCACGGGTAGACATGCCGCCTCCAGCTCCAGAAGGTATGTACAGTTGGATAATATTAAATGACGCATCTTATATATGTATTGAAATGACCGTTTTTAAATTTTGATTATTTCGTTTATAGGTACGTCCGAGCTTAAAGGGAAGCTTGCTGAAGCTACGGGGCAGATTGATGAATTTAAAAAGAGTCTGGCTGAGGCTGAGAAAAAGAGGAAAAAAGAGAAGAAGAAAGCCAAGAAAAATGAGAAGAAGCTCGAGCTTTTGACACGTTATATCTCGAGGAACCCAGACTGGGACTCGTTTCTTACCACGGTTGGTTCTCGAGGTGAAGCTGGAGGCTGCAGTGGGAGCGGCGCGGGAGGGAGCGGCGCGGGAGGGAGCGGCTCAGGCGCTCTCCCGAGTGGCTTAGGCGGCGCGAGTGGCTCTAGCAGCGCGAGTGGCTCTAGGAGCGGGAGGGATGATGATGACGAGGATGACGACGATGGGCTGGACATGTAGAGGTATTATTTTGTGTTGTTTTGTCTCTGGAACTATATTTTTGACGACCCCAATCTTATTATCTTTGAACACTTAGGATATTGCAACATTTGTACATATAGTAGCTAGGTTTAGCGATTATAACACCCATTTTGTAAACTTTATGATGTATTTTGAGGGTGTTATAATGTTTATGGCCGTTTTGTAAAGTTTATGGCCGTTTTGTAAAGTTTATTAAGTGTTTAGTGGTTATATATAGCCGTTTTAGCCGTTATAAACTTTATAGCCGTTTTAGCCGTTGTTTGTATTGGAATGTGGTTTATAAGAGCAGGTGTTGGAAACTGGAATTGGTAGATTTTTGCTGCACATTTTTGCGGCAAAAATCTGGGTAGTGCAGCTGCGCAGCTGCAATATAACTTCCATACCGACGCCATGTCGTCTCTACAATATATACATGCATACGATACCGACAAAATGTCGTCGACAGAATAATGAAAATGTTTACATTTTAAACCGTACCGACCATATGACGTCGGCACCATTTTTCAATTTTTTGACTTTTGTTGACTATTTCAAACGGTACCGACGAAGACGCGTCGGCAACAA
Organism: Artemisia tridentata subsp. tridentata; assembly: GCA_021014915.2. NCBI lineage: Eukaryota > Viridiplantae > Streptophyta > Magnoliopsida > Asterales > Asteraceae > Artemisia > Artemisia tridentata. The sequence continues at coordinate 142,872,575 of CP139504.1, read as the reverse complement.
TTTTCAATTTTTTTGACTTTTTTTGACTTTTCATACCGTACCGACGAATCGTCGTCGGTGTGGTTTACGTTAATATTTGACTTTCGTTGACTTTAATTATCTAATCTAATTAAGTTATTAAATATTTATTATGTTACCGACGACTAGGCGTCGGTAACAAATTGTCGAGCAAAAACAAAAGTTTGACCGAAAATCATGTGGGTCCCGCTCTGTCATCGGCGTTATTCGTCGGTACGAACGTTGCCGACGTGGCTCTGTCGACTATTCGTGCCGACGACGTGACGTCGATAAGTTATGGTGCCGACGTCATGACGTCGGCACGGTTGAAAAATAGTCGTCGCCGGAGGTGTCGATTGTACTAGTGTGGATAGTTTGCATGAAAATTTATGCTAAACCTGAATATGGCCTTTTAAGTGGTTACTAAAGTAATAATCATCAGTGATTCATATGCACGTACATATATTATATGATATTCCCCCATGATTTGCATACATACGATTTCAATCATGCATACAAAATCCATAAAAGTTATAAACACTAGATGACTAACTCGTGAGTTCAAGTGCATCATTTAAATCTGATCATGTTTTCAGACTTATCTTAGAAAGTAACTAACACAAAAACAAAACGTACCAGATATATTCCAGTTTCCAAACGTCTATAACATACCAGACGTACTATCCGCAACTTCGTCTTCTTCAAACTTCTCATGTTTCCCAGATTTGGTTTTTACGTCCTGTAATTATCATCGAACCAAGTGTGTTCTAGAGTTTGAATACCCTTCCATCAAAATTGCAATCATTTCCGGATTGCAAAATCTCCATTTAACAATACCAGATGCGCACCAATATTGTATTTACCAAATTTGAGTTTCACGTTTAAAAAAGATTCGAAGATATTGCACGATTCACCAACCATGATTATCACTTGGAAAATATTGTATGAGTTTGTTGGTATTAGGGGTGTGATAATCAAAGATTACTTGGATAATTCTTGAATCGTGTAAAAGTCCACTTTTCTGATACAATATTTCTACCCTATTAATTGCCTTGGGTTACAAGAAATTTGTATAGATAAGACAAGAATAAACCCTCAATGTCTAGGCAAAAGAAAGAGAGCAAAACATGAAGAATTTGATGTATGTGTTGTTATGATTATTTACCATATAATGAAAGACCAAACTTGTGTTTGTATATAATAAAAAAAAGTGACTTTGGTGAAAAGTCGCATCCCTTCATGAATGGTCACACATTTGGTGTAAGTAATTAACTTTGAAATAGATTTTAGCAATAATTATTAGTGACAGTTTTTTCTGTTACTATTTAAAACAGTAACATCTATTGAATGGTAGCAACGTCCTAGTGATGAATTTTCTGTCACAAACTTTGTCATTCATCGTATCCGAAATCAAGTTAATTAGTTTATACAAATGTTCACTCCGCACCTCCTAACTTGTATTATAACTTTAACTTGAAATCCATTTGATCTTGGGTAATCCCGATTACACAAAAATGCTTGATGACACTAAAATCACCAACAATAAAAGGGGAGGATCAAAATATCATGGTGGTGGTGCAGTGGAGGAGGTGTTATTGCTGCGAGTTAGCTGGGTGGTATTGCTGCAAGTCATGGCTGGGGTAGTACGTAGTGGATCACAAGGTACAATTGGGGGAGATATTGGCGCAAACGCTAACGTTATTATTGGTGGATCACGTGGAACAAGCGGATGTGGTAGCAGACTAGCAGTGGAGGACGTTCAAGCGGAGGAGGATATTCTTTAGCGTTTTAAAGAGTGTTTCGATTTATGTTGAAAACCTAATATGTGGTTGTCTATCTAATCATGATATCCATTATACATTACATGTCATTGTTACTCATTATATTGTTACTTGAACAATTGCAAAAAAAAAAAAAAAAATATTCATTATATCATTTTCAGTTAAGAAATGATTATGGTGCAGTGGTATGAATGCCAATATGTTAGAGATAGTAATAGCAAGGGTGTACACTCATTCTTGATCAAGTTATGTCCCATAAGCTCGTAATTTCATATTTCTTTATTCCAAAACTACAGTGATCGATATTTTCAAAAACAGCACTGCGGCTATTTCTTAGCCAAGAGAGTAATTAAGCATGGTTTTCTTTTTCAATTTCTTCCTTGTTTTTCATTTGCTAGTTCCTTTTTCTCATCTCTTAGGAACCTTCTAATGATGCCCTGAAATCAATATAGCCAAGAACCTTTTTCGCAAATTGATAAGAAAATTAATCATCAAGAAGCACAGCCTCATACGTAACCATCTGTTAGGATCATAAAACATTACTACTTAAAAGCTAACCTTTGTGAATAACCATCTGAAACATTAAAAGACAACCAATATTACTAAATGATAAGTACTGGCAAAAGAAAATTACATGATGGTGATCTAGTATGCACCCACAGTTACTAAATAATCAAGTCTAGTGTGATTGCACCCTTTCCTACTGTTTTCAACTTTCACTAATAATAAAACTAGCAAATTAGGCTATTCATTTTTTTCTCTGTTAAATTTTGGCCTTTAAGGTTCAGGTTATTCATATAGACCATGGCAACGAGTATTAAAAAATAAGCTTGTTTCTGAGTTTTGGACTTTCACTAATAATAAAACTAGCAAATCAACAAGACAGGACAAAGTATGAGACTAGAAATAAAAATTATTTTCTTTTTTAGTTATTTAAGGGTAACCTTTAATATTCGATAAACTTTGTTGGGAATAATATTACAACAATATCAAATAATACAACAGCGTAATTGAGGCCTGTGAATGCAGTGTCTTTAAACAGAAATCCGTCATATCTAGTATGACTGTTTAGATGATACAATAATCAATTCAAGTATTAAAAATTGAATCTAACAAATCTGATATGTTTTCATGATTGAAATGGATGAGGTTTTTGTGTTTTTGATAATCCAAAAGTGACAAATTCGTACTCTATATATAGGTACACGGTGACCCTTCAAAACAGTCACAATACCCCTTCAAATGGCCTTAGAGACACTTCTTTTCGTAACAGTCACAATTATTCACAAAAAACTGCTCTTAGGGAAGCTTTAGCGACGACCTAGTAACAGAATAACCGTCGCTAACTGAAACTGATTCAAACAGTTGCGTTGGTTCGCTTAATGATGCGTTTTCAACTGATATAACCGCCACCATTTCGAATAGACACGTCTTTATGATGGTGATGGTTCATTAGAGACGGCTTTGTGACGGTTTAGTGACAAAAAAACTGTCACTAATCTCCATTTCGTAGCAAACACTAAAAACAACAAAATCATTAATAAGTAATGTTCCAACAATACCCCACATTTTCTATTCAAACACCAATAATACCCCACATTTGAATTGAAAATAAGACAATTACTTATTATTCTATTTCCATCAAATGTAATATGACATGTATCAGATTAGGTGTCTTTTGGACTTGAACCTATCCTAGTAAGTACATATCGGATCTACTTTGTGGATAGTGAACATAAGTCTTGAACTAGCCACGCTTTGTAGTAAATCGAGACAATAAGTATCACACATATCATATTTATGCAATAATAGATTCTTACCGTTGTGTTCATTTCGGTCGTGAACATATCCTTATTCATTAGAATTTTAGAGAACTTAGCCATCTGGTTCTCAAAGATGCGACCACACATCAATCTCGTATAGGTAATGCCAATCAAGAATATTCCGTAGTATTCCACTGTAAAAGCCATTAGCATTATTAAGAATTAAAATTCAGCCCTTAATCATCAATGGAAAAAACACACAAAATTCATCTTAGGAATGGGCATACCTGTGTGTTAGTACTTTTGAGTTTTTCTCAACTAGTTTTCCTATTGAACCTAGACCATGGGATCTCCAATTTTGCTAGGTTAGGTTTCCGTCGAGTAGTCACTCATTGTGTTGGCTTTAAGCCCATACCCCTTGATGTAAATATGACTTGTTCTCTACAAAGGCCTTTTGTCAAAGGATCAACTATATTTTCCTTTGACTTTACGTAGTCGATGGAAATGATTCCATTTCTCAACAAGTCCTTTATCGTATTGTGGCGACGTCTTATATGTCTTGACTTGCCGTTATAGATATGATTCTTTGCTCTAGTGAGAGCAACCATACTATCACAATGTATACACACAGCAGTCACAGGTTTTGGCCACAAGGGAATACCCTCTAGAAAGCTTCTAAGCCATTCTGCTTCTTCAGCAGCTTTGTCTAAGGCTACAAATTCTGCTTCCATAGTTGATCTGGTATTCACAGTTTGCTTAGACGATTTCCATGATACAGCAGCCCCTCTAAGTGTAAATACATAGCCACTTGTGGACTTTCCTTCATTATGGTTAGAAATCCAATTGGCATCACAAAATCCTTCTAATACAGGAGGATATTTAATGTAATGTAACCCATAAGTCATTGTATGCTTAAGATATTGAAGCACTCTTACTAGTGCATCCCAATGATCTCTCCCAGTGTTGTGTGAATATCGACTAAGTCGAATTACACTATATGCCAAATCTGGTCGTGTACAATTCATTATATACATCAAGCTTCCTAGTACTTGTGTATATTGTAACTGAGATACATTTTGTCCTTTGTTCTTCTTTAGTTGAACCTTAGGATCAAAGGGAGTAACAACCGGTCTATCATCATAGTGCCCAAATTTCTTAAGGGTCTTTTCAATATAATGAGATTGGGTAAGGATATATCCATTAGAATTCTTTTGAATTCTTATACCAAGAATGACATCAGCTTCTCCCATGTCTTTCATATCGAATGAAGAATGAAGCATTTTCTTGGTTTGGTTAATTACATTCATATTTGTTCCCATAATCAACATGTCATCCACATATAAAAATATAATGACAAATGCGTTTTTGTATTGTTTAACATAAACACATTTATCACACTCGTTTATTTGATAGCCGTTTGATAATAGAGTATTATCAAACATCTCATGCCATTGCTTTGGAGCTTGTTTAAGGCCGTAAAGAGATTTAACCAATTTACATACCTTATGCTCTTGACCTTTGACAACAAACCCCTCGGTTTGTTGCATATAGATTTCTTCATCTAATTCACCATTTAAGAACGCAGTTTTCACATCCATTTGATGTATAATCAGGTTGTGAATTGCTGCTATAGCCATTAACGTTCTTATAGAGGTTATCCTTGTAACCGGTGAATAAGTGTCAAAGAAATCTTGACCTTCTTTTTGATGGTATCCTTTGGCTACTAAACGAGCCTTATACTTTTCTATGGTATTATCTGGTCTTAGTTTCTTTTTGAAGATCCACTTATGGCCTATTGGTTTGTGTCCCGAAGGTAGATCAACCAATTTCCATGTATTGTTATGCACAATTGAGTCTATTTCGCTTTGAATAGCCTCTTTCCAATAAGGTGCTTCTGATGATTCCATAGCAACCTTATATGTTTGTGGTTCTTCATTAACAATATAGGTCATATAATCTGGTCCAAAGTCTTTAGAGACTTTTGCACGCTTACTTCTTCTAGGTTCATCATTCTCTTGTTGAACCTCATAATTGTTGTCTCTTTGACCTTGAGACAATTGATCATCAAATACTCTTTTCCTTGGATTTGATATTTGTTTCTCTTTATCCTTATAAGGAAAGATATTTTCAAAGAAATCTGCTTCAACAAATTCTATAATTGTGTTGTTGCTTATGTCCTCTACATTGGATTTGTAAACCAGGAACCTATAAGCAGCACTATTCTTTGCTGGACCGAGATAAACACAATCAACTGTTTTTAGTCCAAGTTTGGTTCTCTTTGGTAAAGGTATTTGAACCTTTGCCAAACAACCTCACTTTTTCATCCTTTTATAAGAAGGTTGCTTTCCTTTCCATAATTGATATGGAGATTTGTCACTCTTCTTATGAGGAATTTTATTCAACACTGTATTTGCAGCAAGACATGCTTCACCCCATAGACTATGAGGAGCCCCTGAAGTAATTAACATTGAATTAATCATGTTCTTCAATGTTCTATTCTTACGTTCAGCCATGCCATTTTGTTGTGGGGTGTATGGGGCTGTTGTTTGGTGTACAATACCATAAGTAGAACAAAATTCAGCAAAGTCATTGGATTCATATTCTCCTCCTCTATCAGACCTTATAATTTTGATCTTTTTGTCTAGTTGATTTTCAACTTCTGCCTTATATGTCTTAAACATATTCAAGGCTTCATCTTTGGTATTTATTAAGTACACATAACAAAATTTGATGCAATCATCAATGAAAGTAATATAATAATTCTTTCCTCCTTGATGGTGTTGCTTTGAAATCACATAAATCTGTATGGATTAAACCAAGTATTTCATTTGATTTTTCTACAGATTTGTGTGAATGACTTGTGTATTTAGATTCAACACATATCTCACACTTGGATATTTTATCCATTGTGCATTTTGGCAACATGCCTAAGTTTATCATTCTTTGCAAGGAACGGAAATTAACATGGCCTAATCTAGAATGCTATAAGAAAGAAGGATCAATCATGTACACAGAAGCGGTGCTAGTGCCCGCGTTATTATTATTAATAACATTGTTATCAGTTACAACACTTAGTTTAAAGAGTCCCTAATTAAGGTAACCCTTTCCTACATACACACCACCCTTGGTGATTACAAATTTATCTGATTCAAATACAAGTTTAAATCCCTTATTACTAAGAATAGGGCCAGAAATCAGATTCTTGGTGATGTTAGGCACATGCAACACGTTTGAGAGCACAAGATCTTTTCCAGAAGTCAACTTCAATATGACTTTGCCTTTTCCTTCAATCTTTGAAGAAGTTCCATTCCCCATGAACATTGGTTCAGTTTCATTCACCTTTTGGTAAGATACAAACATCCTTCTTAAATTACATATGTGCTTTGTTGCACTAGTATCAAACCACCAACCAACATCATTTGTGGTCAAGAAGGCTTCAATTACTCCAGCAAATTCTGTTGGAGATTCCACATGGTTTTCTTGGTTGGAATTTCCTCCAGAATTTCCCCCTCCATGTTCTTTCTTGTGGCGACAATCCTTGGCTTTATGACCAGGTTTCCCACAGACCCAACAATGATAAACTTTCTTGAAGTTGTTATTCTTTTGTTGGGTGTAATCATTCTTTTTATCCTTGGAAGAATTCTGTCCAGAACCACCACCCTTCTTGCCTTTGTTTTTATGGTAGTTCTTTGATTTGGAAGAGCTTTCTCCAACCATGTTTGCATTTGGTTCTATTGAAATTGCATCAGCGTTTTCCTGCATCCTATTATCTTCCTCAACACGAATTTTGAGAACAAGTTGCTCAAAACTCATATCGTCAGTCAAATGTTTAAGATATAACTTAAGATTTTTCCAGGATTGAGGCAATTTTTCAATAATAGAACCAACAAGAAAGTTAGAGTTTATACCTATGCCTTCTACTTCCAATTCATGGACTATGATTTGGAGTTCTTCCACTTGCTTCATAACAGGCTTTGCATCATTCATCTTGAAGTTCAAGAATTTGCCAACAACAAACTTCTTGGAACATGCAACTTCAGTCCTGTATTTCTTTTTCAACGATATCCGTATGTCCCTTGCATTTGCAAAGGTAGAATAAATATCATACAAGGAATCATCGAAAGCATTCAGAAGATAATTTCTGCAATTATATTCATTATGATTCCATTGTGAGGCGGCCCTTTCATATTCTGCCACTTGTGCCTCAGTAGGAACATTATGTCCTTCCACATACGGATCTGTTGGTTCAGGATCCGTGAGAACATTTGACACATGCAACGTTGTCAAATAAAAAACATCTTTTGTTGCCAACGACGAAAATCAGTTCCTTTGAACTTTTCAGGTTTTTCAACATGCGGTTTCTGCATCGCTTGATCCATCTTTGAAATTTCTGTTTAAGATTGTTGGGAATAATATTACAACAATATCAAATAATACAACAGCGTAATTGAGGCCTGCGAATGCAGTGTCCTTAAACAGAAATTCGTCCTATCTAGTACGACTGTTTAGAGGATACAACAATCAATTCAAGTATTAAAACTTGAATCTAACGAATCTGATATGTTTTCATGATGGAAATGGATGAGGTTTTTGTGTTTTTGATGATCCAAAAGTGACAAATTCGTCCTCTATATATAGGTACATGGTGACCCTTCAAAACAGTCACAATACCCCTTCAAATGGCCTTAGAGACACTTCTTTCCGTAACAACCACAATGGTTCACAAAAAACTGCTCTTAGCAACGCTTTAGCGACGACCTAGTAACAGAATAACCGTTGCTAACTGAAACTGATTCAAACAGTCGCATTGGTTCGTTTAGTGATTCCTTTTCAATAGATATAACCGCCACCATTTCGAATAAACACGTCTTTATGATGGTGATGATTCATTAGAGACGGGTTTTGTGACTATTTAGTGACAGAAAAACTGTCACTAATCTCCATTTCCTAGCAAACACTAAAAACAACAAAACCATTAATAAGTAATGTTCCAACAAACTTGAATGGATTATAGAGGTAAAAAAAATTTCTCTTGACATCTACAATTAGTAAAGCATATATAAACAGTAATCAAATGAATTTCAGAACCTGGAATTGTTAGAGTGTAATGGAAAAATATTAATCGTGTATGACTAGAATCGAACCCGGGACCAAGGGATTGCACACTTTACGTATGAATGACTAACATAAATAATTAATATATATAATTGTTATGTATTTAATTATTTGGATACGAAATGATAACTAATGGACGTTAAGTAGTTAACGGAATTGTTTTGGTTAATCGTGTCCAATTGCTAGCACCATTCGTTAGTTGCTTATAGTACGTGTGTACAAGAGCTTGGATATAACTTACTTTAGTTATATATCTTGGATTGTGAAACAAAACGGTAAGGGGTTTCACGGTAATCCTATTTGTTGATCAAGTAAAGTGAAGAGAAGATCGATCCTTGTTCTTGCTAGGATCTTAACGGTACGTTAACTATTTATTATTCGGTAATACTTTATACGTGTTAAATAAAGATCCTTGCTTCCGCTATATGTGCTTTGATGTATTATTTATTTATTTGAATGTCAAGTTATTTAAATTCCAACAGTGGCATCACGAGCCAATTTAACATGTAATTGTTATTACCTAAACGCATAATAAAAATCGAATCTTGATTTGGATTTACATGTTAATCGATTTGTGTTAAGTTTAGAACATAAAAATATAAATCGTACATAATTTAGGGGGGGTTCGACCCTTCTTTTATTAAAAAGTTAGTTTTGTAACCCTAAATTAGGACATGTTATGTTTATGTGTTTATTTGAATAAAGGGTTACGTTCCTGGTTAATCCATGATGCTTCATGCAAGGTATTCATGGATTAGGGTTTGTTTTATATGCTACATGTTTTAGATAAATCTAAAATTAGGGAAGACCTAATATATTAATTAATGAATCAGTTATGTGCAACGTGGTATATAATTATTAAAGCTTACGCGGCCAATTGTTGGTGTCTGTGGTCCATTGGGTACAATGCGCTCGAAAACCAATGGGAGTTTTATTAATTATATGCATAATAAATTCACATAGATATTATTAATAGGATTTATCAAAAGGTTTACATGTGGCTATATGATTTAATAGTTAAGATTATATATGCGTTATTATGTGTTTATTTATTTTTTGTTAAAATTACTTGTTCTTTTTTTGTTTAAATTGTTCTTGAATTGTAAGCAAAAAGAGGGTAATTTTTTGTATAAAAATAAATTGACCTAATAACTATGAAACCTTGATGTGGTAAATTATTTATTGCCAAGTCTTATGTGCCGACAGTGGTTCGCTTCGCACGGTAATTTGCTCCCAGGCGAGACTAGCAATTTAATAATTTACAACATATTTTTATAAGACTTAGAATCATAAACTTTTAATTTGATTGATGAGTTTTTGCACCAATAGTTGAATGGCGGACCCAATGTTGACAAACTATAAGGTTGGTTTCGCATTAAATTGTGGCCTTAAAGAGACTACATTCTGTCTCTCCGCTTGCTTGTGCGTCAAATTGGACTTACCAAGTACCACTATTAATTTTATGCAAAATCATCTTAAGGGTGAATTGACCTCAATTCCACGCGCCACTTTTGTGGTAATTATCCGAATAACTTGAGTCTTTTGACTCATGCAGTAGTAGGATATAGTGGGCGATAATTGTAGGTAATTCTTTGATTGGTGAACCCAATACCTCAAAATTAAAACTTTGTTGATTTAACTCTTAGTGAATTGGTAATTAAAATGGTTTTGAAAACTTATGATACGAAGATGAGTGCATGCTTCTTTGTACATATTTTGATTATAACATCAAAATAAATACCCTAAAAATTTAAGTCCATGCTATCTAATTATAAGAGACACTTGGAATTAATATCTAGTGTAACTGAGACCTTGACACAAATATTAATGACAAGGTAAATTACATACTTTCATTGCTAGCAGATCAACTGAATGCAATGAAACTATGTAGATTTGCAAGTTTCTAAATTAGACGACTTAATTAAGTTATAAGTGAGACCTTGAGACTTAAAGCATGAGATGGGAAGAAACATGCTTACATTGCAAAATTATTTGGCAAATGTAATTCCCATAAATTTAGGAGTCGGAAATTGTTTCGCGATTATTGTACGACAAGTTACCATCTTTTGTACTTCCACTGCTAGCAGATCAACTGATGTAGTGGAACTATGGAAAGTTGGATCCTAGTTTTCAAGAAAATTAAATGGTTATATTGTATTTCCTAGGTAGTTTTCTTTTCTTGAAATTTGTATTATTGAAAATACTAATATTTGAACTTTTTCTGTAGAAATGGCTCTACCCGATAACACTCAACTTGGTTTTGCTTTCAAAACTTTCTTTGAGAGGGAAAAACTGACTGGCTCTAACTTCAATGATTGGCATTGGTCCTTAAGGATTGTCCTGCGAGTGACCAAGAAGCTAGATTATTTGACAAAGCCTTGCCCACAGCAGCCTGCTGAGACTGAATCTGATCAGGTCAAAGCAGACTGGCAAAAGGAGTATGATGCGCAAAATGATGTGGCATTCCTTATGCTCGGGAGTATGATCCCCAAGTTGCAAAAGCAATTTGAGCATCATTTTTCTAAGGATATGCTAGAGGAACTCCAGAAAACCTATGAAAAACCTACAACTGTCGAACTGTATGATTTGATCGATCAATTCCCACACTGTAGGCAAAAGGAAGATCAACCCGTGTGAGAACATGTGTTGGAGATGAAAGATCACATCGATCGTCTCCAAACAATGGGTTATGTCTTAGCCGAGAATGTTAATGTGAACTTGATCAATAGGTCCCTTAACAAGGACTTTAGTGGTTTTGTTTAAAATTACAACATGCATTGCTCGGGGAAGACAATAATGGAATTGCTCGCAATGCTCGTTGATTATGAAAAGGGTTTACCTAGCAAGGATAAGGCACCTACTCCACAAGTACTAGCAATACAAAGGGGTAGGGTTCAGAAACCAAAACCGCAAGGGAATAAGGGGAAAGGTAAAGCTGATAAGGGTAAAGCAGTTATGACCTGTTGGGTTTAAAGATGCTGTTGATTATACTGCTCATGGTTCTTAAAGGAAAATACACTAAGTATGATTCTACTGCTAGGCTAAATAATTCTACTGCTGGTGTATTTATTCTACTGCTGGAGTTTACTGAAGAAGATCAAGAAATAAGCTAAGTATGATACTACTGCTGGGCAACGAAGATTCTACTGCTAGAGTTATCATTCTACTGCTTATTGGATATTGATGTATAGTATGTAAGATATATATGGAATAGATACGAATAGATATTATCTTGTATAGAAAGTCATTGTAACCGACTAGGACTCCTTAAGTCTATAAAAGGAGGATCTAGGGTTAGGTTAGCATACGTATTGTTTGTTAGTTCGATTCACTTCAAGGTTATTGTAACCCTGTTACTTTTGAGTAACCGTATTAATATATTGAGGTGATTGTTGAGAGAATTCTATTGTGTTCGATTCATAATTCTTCTTAAGATTAAGTATTAGATTCCGCATAATACTTAATAGATCATTCAAGAACAGTTTCTATACCTATTGTCTTAGATCTACATCTAAGATAATTAACAAGATCGTTAGCTCAACTGGGATCAACAAGTGGTATCAGAGCTTGTGATCTAGAGACTGCTATCAAGAAGAATTTCGTAAACTTAGATATGTTCATCATCTACATAAGCAATGGATTCTGAATCTACTCATATGGTGACTACTTCAAAGGTACCAATGCTCAAGGCCGGTGAGTATGAGCTGTGGAAGATGAGGATTGAGCAGTACATGAAGATGCTTGACTACTCCATGTGGGAAGTCATTCAGAATGGAGATACTCTACCTGCTAAGGGTGCTGATGGGACACCTTTACCCATTAAAACTAATGAGGAGAAGGCACAAAGGAGATTGGAAATCAAAACTCACAATATTCTTTTGATGGGTATACCGAATGAATATCAATTGAGTTTTAGTAACACTCAGACTGCTAAGGAGTTGATGGATGCTGTTGAACTCAGATTTGGTGGGAATGAGGCCACCAAAAAGTCTAGGAAGAATCTGCTCAAGCATCAATTTGAAACATTTACTACTTTAAGTTCAGAAAACATTGATGCTACCTATGATAGACTTCAGAGGTTGGTAAGTCAATTACAACTTATGAAGGTCTCAGTGCCTCAAGAAGACATTAATCTCAAGTTTCTGAGGAGTTTACCATCTGAATGGAATACTCATACAGTGGTCTGGAGGAACAAGACTGATTTTGAGAAGATGACTTTGGATGATTTATACAATAATCTAAAGGTATATGAATCTGAAGTCAAGGGTATATCAAGCTCATCTTCTAGTGCAAACAACCTAGCTTTTATGTCTTCAAATAACAAGGGATTTGGAAGCTCTCAAGAAAACCATTCTGCTGCTGGTCATGTTGTTTCTGCTATTGGCACATCTAGTTCTGCTGCTAGTTCAAACACTGATAACATCAGTGATGCAGCTATTTGTGCCTTTTTGTTTGATCTCACCACAAGTACTTCGGTTACTGATCAGGATTTGGAACAAATAGATCCTGGTGATCTAGAGGAGATTGATTTAAAGTGGTAGATGGCCATGCTTACTATGAGGGCTAGGAGATTTCTGAAGAAAACTAGAAGAGCACTCAAGTACAGACAAACCAATGTGGGGTTTGACAAGGCCAAGGTTGAGTGTTATAATTGTCAGAGAAAGAGGCATTTTGCTAGGGAGTGCAGAGCACCAAAGAAGAACAAAGAGACTACAAGGATTGTTCCTATTGAAGAAACCAAGACTACTGCTGCTCTGGTTTCATGTGATGGCTTGGGAGAGTATGACTGGAGTGACCAAGCAGAGGAAGGACCCAATGCTGCTTTCATGGCTGAGGAAGAACAGAAGGGACACAATTTTGCTCTAATGGCCTATGCTTCTTCATCCTCTGGTTCAGACTCTGAGGTATCTAATGAGTCTACTTGTTCTTTTAAATCATGCATAGATACTGTTGAGGAATTAAAGTCTAGGAATGAGAGTTTAAGAATGGAAGTAGAAAAGTTAAAATTTGATAATTTAGGTTATGTATATGGCCTAAAATTAGTAGAAGAAAAACTTGACTTTCTAAGACAGAATGAAGTAGAGTATGTTGATAAGATTAATGGACTAGAAGTTGAAATTATTAAGAAAAATTGTGAAATTAATGTTCTTAATAAAAGAGTAGAGGAGGCTGAAAAAGCTAGAGATGTAGCTTTATCTGAGAAAGAGAAACATGTTGTTAGAGTAGAAAAACAACAATTTGCATCAAATAGTGTCAATAAGGCAATTGAAAGTCAATTAATGAGAAAAGGAAGTGACTTAGGTTACAATGAAGTACCACCCCCAGTCAAAAGTTCCTTTGCACCTCCTAGGAAGGAATTGTCTTTCATAACTGAGATAGATGCAAAACCTGTAGGTGAAACATGTGAAACAAATAATGAAAAACTTGATAGAACTAATGCACCTAAGGTTGAGATGAAGTCTGATACCTTGATCATTGAAGATTGGGTGTCAGATAGTGAGGATGATGAGATTGACTCAACACCTAAGGCTAAAAGGGAAGAAATTCCTAAATCAGTTGAAACTAAAGCTAAACATGTTGAGTTTGAAAAGCCTGTGTTTGGAAGTAGGATCTTTAGGAAAATGGCTGAATTTGATGAGAAACCTAGAGAATATCCTAGGAAATCTAATAACTTGCCTAGAGGAAACCAAAGAAATTGGAACAGCCTAATTTCACATAAGTTAGGTAGTGATTTTGAACTGGTTAAGAAGGCATGTTACAGTTGTGGTAGTTTTGAGCATTTAGAGGAAGATGGTTACTACTACAAACCTGTTAGAACTTATGCTCAAAAACCTGTATGGAACCAACACACTAGGGTGAACCATAGGAATTTTGCTAGAAAGACTCACCCTCACCCCAATAGAAACATGGTTCCCAGGGAAGTTTTGCTGAGAAATGGTGCTACTAGGACAATTACTACTGCTGCACCAAAAAGGCCCATTCAAAAGAAAACAGAGTTTTCTACTGCTAAGGCAAAAGCAGTTTCTACTGCTGAGCCTAAAGTAGTAACAGACACTGTTGTGGGCAATCACTTTTATGCCGTTAAGGCCTCAGCTTGCTGGGTTTGGAAACCTAAAATTAAGGTTTTAGATCATGTGCTCAGATGCAGCAGTTCTCAGACACAGCAGTGCATCAATGGACTTGAAGAAATTTGATTACTTTGATGCACAAGGCAGATCCAAGTCAGTAATGGCTTGGGTCCCAAAGAGAAACTAATTCTCTTACTTTATGTGCAGGGAAATCTACAGGATGAGCTAAAGGATAAATGCATTTTTGATAGTGGATGCTCTGGACATATGACTGGAGACCAAAGCAACCTGGATGACTTTGAAGCTATGGATGGTGGCTATGTTGCTTTTGGTAATGATCCCAAAGGTGGAAAAATTGTTGGTAAAGGTACTATTAGAACAGGCAATTTGGATTTTGAAAAAGTGTACTTGGTAAATGGACTTAAGTTCAATCTTTTTAGTGTCTCACAAATGTGTGACAAAAAGAATTTTGTTCTTTTTACAGACACTGAGTGTCTTGTCTTATCCCCTGACTATAAGTTGTCTGATGATAAATCTGTGCTACTTAGAGTCCCTAGAACAGACAATATATATAGTGTGGACATAAAGAACATAATTCCTAAAAGAGATTTAACTTGTCTGTTTGCCAAAGCCATAATTGATGAATCCAAACTTTGGCATAGAAGGATTGGACACTTGAATTTCAAAACAATAAACAAATTGGTTAAGGGAAACCTTGTGAGAGGTTTACCTTCAAAACTTTTTGAAAAACCTAAAACCTGTGTTGCTTGTCAGATGGGAAAGCAACATAGAGTTTCTTGTAAGTCCAAAGTGGTGAACTCTATTTCTGAACCCTTATACATGTTGCATATGGATCTTTTTGGGCCAACTTATGTGAAAAGTTTGAATAAGAAAATGTATTGCCTAGTTGTCACAGATGACTATAGTAGGTTTACTTGGGTTTTCTTTCTAGCAACTAAGGATGAGACTTCTGATATCCTTAAGGCTTTCATAACAAGAGTAGAAAACCTAGTTAATCACAAAGTTAAGATAATCAGATGTGACAATGGAACTGAATTTAAGAATAATGTGATGAATCAGTTCTGTGTTGAAAAAGGTATCTTAAGACAGTTTAGTGTGGCTAGAACTCCTCAAAAAAATGGTGTTGCTGAGAGGAGGAATAGGACATTAATTGAGGCTGCTCGGACAATGTTGTCAGAGTCAAAATTACCCACTACTTTTTGGGCTGAAGCAGTTAACACTGCTTGCTTTGTGTAAAATAGGAGTAAGGTAGTGAAGCCTCATAACAAGACCGCTTATGAATTATTTCATGGTAGGAAACCTATGATAGATTTCTTAAAACCATTTGGGTGTCCTGTTACTATCTTAAATACCTTTGATAACCTAGGCAAATTTGATGAGAAGGCAGACCAAGGTTTCTTTGTTGGATACTCCACTAATAGTAAGGCTTTTAGGGTATTCAATCAAAGAACTAGGCATGTGGAAGAAAACTTACATGTTAGGTTTAGTGAAACCACACCTAGTGTTGCTGGAAGTGGACCTGAATGGCTGTTTGACATAGATTCATTAACCAAAAGTATGAATTATGTGCCAGTAAATGCAGGTACAACTAACATGTCTGCAGGAACACAAGATAATTCTAATGTAGGTACACAAGCCAAGGCCAATGAATCTGCAAAGGAATTTGTCTTAATTGAGAAGTGGAAGCTTGATCAACTTTTCACACCCAAAGAGAAGGAGGACAAGAGTTCACAAGGTGATGTTGTTCTTAAAGATGTAGAAGGTGGGGATGAACCTTCTAATGTTGAAAAGGTGGTTAATGAAGAACCACATGTTGCTGATAAAGTGGATCTTGGTGAAAACAGAGGATATAACACAAGCAGTAGTATTCCTGATTCTACTGCTAGGCCAAAAGTTTCTGCTGCTCAGCCTAGTAGTTCTACTGCTATACCAAGATTTTCTACTGCTGATGAAGATGGGAGATCCTTTGATGATGTTAACTATCCAAATGATCCTAATATGCCTGGATTAGTTAATGTCTATGCAGACACTGATGATGAAGTTGTTGAAGGGCTTGGTGCAGAGGCTGACTTAAACAACATGGAGAATGCAATTCCAGTCAGTCCTATTCCAACCACCAGAATACACAAGGATCATCCTAAGGAGCAAATTATTGGAGATGTTCATTGATCCGTGCTAAATAGTGTATATAAATATTATGCAGACGGATACACGTGAATAAATACAAATCACCCCTTTGTGAAAAAGGATACTTGCAAAAACTCACGTTTGTGTGTGTGTGATACCAGGTAAGTGATTACCCGGGTCGTTTCCCAACGAGGAGTGAATGGGCAATATCGTTAGAGGTTTGGATTAGAGTGACTGATGATTAGGATATGGATTTTTTTTTTTTTTTATCTAATTAACAAATGAGAAACAAATATACAAAAGAAAATTAAACGCAAATTAAATAAACTAAAAACGCAAAACGGGAAATCTAAATACGGGATTAAAAAGTGAAATATCTAAAAATTAATCCTACAAGTGTATTACTATTTTTCTTAAATCCTAAATAATAAAATAAAATTTTAGAAAAAAGATTTATATTTTTCTGATTTTTATTTTATTTAATATGAATTAAAAACTATTAGAAACTAATTAAAAGGATTAAAAATAGTAAATGACTTAGGAAAAATCTGAAAAATTCAGGTTAAGTCTAAAATAATATTTGAAAACTAGGAAAAATAAAAGTAGAGCTTATCTAAACCTAATAAGCAGTTTTGGGCAAATAAGCAGTTTGCAAATAAGCCAAAAATAAGCTAAAAAGCTAGAAAATTTACCAAAAGCTCAGAACTGGTTTAAACAACTTATTGAAACATAAAACAACCAATTAATCATAAATAAGTACAAGAGATAAGCCAATTAAGCACTTGGGCAGTTTCACTTTTTATGCAGAAATGACAGTTGAGACCCCAATTTGCAGAGCAAAATAAGCACTTAAAATAAGCTGATAAGTGGGAATTTATGGGGGCAAAACCTTGCTAGTACTACTGGCTATACAAAAACACTAAAAGCCCTAATTCTAATAAGCCAATTGAACTCAAATTTGTCCCTAGATCAGATGATCTACAAACCAAAAATTTATTGCAGGCCTGAATAAGTTATTATGGGGAAATTGCAGACCAAAATTAAGCAGGGAAATAAGCTATAAATGGGAATCCAAGCACAGAATTATAGAACCAATATTACTAACTAAAAGCAAACCAAAATTCAGGAAGTGAGCATAAGTAAATAAGCAGATAAACAGCTGAGATTAGCAGCTTAAAAAGCTCAAACTGCTCTGTGTATACTGAGTATGCATAAGTTGTGCAGAGGAATGGAGGCTTAACTAGGCTATCTGGTTATTACTATATGGACCTAATAGAACTTAGAAATGCCAATGAAAAGGTCAGAATAAGCTTGTGGCTTATTATGGCTTAACTGGACTTTTTGAAGGCTGAAATTCCCACAGGGTATATAAAACTAGCTTACCTATCTATATGGTCTATCAGGACTTGTAAACAGCTTATATTAGTCAAAATAAGCTAGGTTGAAGTTGAGATTATGGCCAATGTACAGTAACACACAGGTTTGACTAGTTGACTTGCTAAAACCAAACACCCCTTAAATTGGTCTGTCTTGGTTTTTAATTAGCACAGGCAATATTAAGCTAAGAAATTGAAGAACAGAGGAACAACTAACTATAATAAGCAATAAAAATCAATTTCTAACAGAATCAAGCTATAAAATAAGCAGTACTTATTTTAAGCTATTTTTGGTTTTTGTGAGTGATTTTAAGCAAAATAAGAAAAAGCCTTTTAAAACTGATAAAACAGACCAAATACACTTAAAAACTATTGATAAGCATAAAATTACTTCAATAAGCTGAAAATAAGCAGAGGAACAGTAAACTAGAAAATAATGAAAAATTATAGAAAATGGCTTACAACTGTGAGGCAATGAGAAAGGATGAACTAGATCAGAACTACCCTTGGTTTGTCACTTACCAAGCTTAGACTCCACTCAGCTTATCCCAGAACAGCTGATCACACCTGAATTGCTTATTTGGCTTATTGTTGACTTTTGTTGACTTTTCTCATTTTTCTTGGAACAGAACTAATTAAACTAGAACAGGCTCACACCAAGCTATATTAAGCTTGTATGAGCTTATTCATACAGTAAATAAGCTTTTTGATTAACACATGACTTGATTCGAACTAAACAGAAAACTTGGAAACTTGAATTTCATTAACTTGGAACTTTAGCACAATACAGAAGAAATTTAAGACATATGACTTGAAAAAAACTGGAATTGACAATAAACACTTAACTTGAAACTGAAAATGACAATAAATTAAATCTACACTACGAAGGGTCTAAAACTAGTGACAACTAATTCATTGAGTCTTCATTTCTTTTTATAGCACTCTCAGAAGCTTCTGTGATCAAAACCGATTAAATCCCACCATTGAATTAGCTTTGAATCAATCTCATTCGTTCAATGGAATTTTTGGCGGGAAAACTGACAAGTGGTTATTTGGCTTCTTCTGAGCACATGGGGTTGGGTACTGTGTAGGTATCTCATTGGAGGAGGGGGAAGGTAGATGGTGGATGTGTCAGGGGTGATTTTGCAGAGCAATGTTGTGGGTGAGGGGTGGTATTTGGCGGGCAAGTGGGGAAGAAGAGAAGTTTGACTTCTCTGGGTTTTGTTTGACCCCGATATTAGTTAAGGGAAAAGTGGGTCGGGTTAAATGTTTATGGTTGGGCTTGGGTTTAGCAAATGGGCTGGGTTGTTTAGTTGGTTTGGCTGGGTTTATTTGTGTGGGTTTTATTTTATTGCTGGGTTTAGTGATTTAGGATTTAAATTGGATTTTAGGTAAACCTTAGGGACCATTGTTGTACCATGCTGAAAATCCAAGGACCAAAGTTGCCAAAAGTGAAAACTAATTCCAAGGACTAATAGTGAACATATTTGATTTCCCAAGGACTCATGTTGACTTATCTTCCAAATTAAACCTTCAGGGACTAATTCTGCCAATTTATGAAACTTCAGGGACTGAAACTGTCAATTTTGTAAACTTAGCTCGTTTTTTACCTGTTTTCAATCCTTTTGTACCTGAATCATATAAAAACACATTCTATGGATATTTGTAGCATTATGTGACTTTTCAAAGTGTTTTTGGCTGTTTTTGCAGTTTAAATGGGAATAAAATGATGAGTATTAAGACACTCATCATTCATTCTGCTGTTAAAACAAGAAGTAAAACTAAAGGTTTCAGTAATTTGTTTGATCAAGGATTATTTGCTCAGTCACTTCATCAAAGAAAGAGCCACAAGGATTTACAGAATTGTATGTTTGCATGTTTCCTATCTCAAGTGGAACCCAAAAATGCCTACAAAGCTTTACAAGATGAAAGTTGGGTTGAAGCTATGCAATAGGAGTTATTGCAGTTCAAGCTTTAGGAAGTCTGGACATTGGTTGATTTGCCTTAAGGAAAAAGGGCAATTGGTACTAAATGGGTGTTCAGATGCAAGAGAGATGAAAGAGGAATAGTAATCAGAAACAAGGCAAGATTGGTGGCTCAAGGATACACTCAGGAAGAGGGCATTGACTATGATGAAGTATTTGCACCTGTAGCAAGAGTAGAGGCAATCAGACTATTCTTGGCATTTGCTTCATTCAAGAACTTCACTGTGTATCAGATGGATGTGAAAAGTGCTTTCTTGTATGGAAATATTGATGAAGAAGTGTATGTGATGCAACCACCAGGTTTTGAAGACCCTAATTATCCTGATAAGGTTTATAAGGTGGATAAAGCACTATATGGCCTACATCAAGCTCCTAGAGGTTGGTATGACACCTTGTCTAAATATTTGTTAACCAATGGTTTTAGTAGGGGAACCATTGACAAGACTCTGTTCATCAAGAAAGACAAAAAGGATATCCTACTTGTTCAAGTATATGTAGATGATATCATTTTTGGGTCTACAAACAAGGTGTTATGTGAGGAATTTGAGAAGCTAATGCATAGTAGATTTCAGATGAGTTCTATGGGGGAACTCACTTTCTTTCTTGGGCTTCAAGTTAAACAGAAGACAGATGGGATTTTCATCAACCAAGACAAGTATGTGGCTGATATTTTGAAGAAATTTGGTTTTTCTGATGTGAAGCCAGCTAAGACAACAATGGAGACCAACAAGCCTTTGCTCAAGGATGAAGATAGGGAAGAGGTTGATGTGCATTTGTACAGATCTATGATTGGATCTTTGATGTATCTAACTGCTTCAAGACCAGACATTATGTTTGATGTGTGTGCCTGTGCCAGATTTCAAGTGACCCCTAAAGTTTCTCACTTGAATGCTGTGAAGAGGATTTTTAGGTACTTAAGGAGTCAACCCAGGTTGGGCCTTTGGTATCCTAAGGATTCACCTTTTGATCTGGTGGCATACTCAGATAGTGATTATGCTGGAGCAAGTTTGGATAGGAAGTCAACTTCTGGAGGCTGTCAATTTCTTGTACATCGGTTGATCTCTTGGCAATGCAAGAAATAGACTGTGGTGGCTAATTCAATAACTAAAGCTGAGTATGTAGCTGCTTCTAGTTGCTATGGACAAGTGCTCTGGATTCAGAATCAATTGCTGGATTATGGGTACAACTTTTTGAACACCAAAATTTACATTGATAATAACAGTACAATGTGTATTATTAAAAATCCTGTTTTTCATTCAAAAACAAAACATATTGAGATAAGACATCACTTTATCAGAGATTCTTATGAGAAAAAGCTAATTCAAATAGTTAAAATTCATACTGACAACAATGTTGCAGATTTACTCACTAAAGGTTTTGATGTGAGTAGGTTTCAATTTTTAATTGCCAGTATTGGAATGATTAATCTTTGAAAAATCTTATCTCTGTGTGTTTTTGTGTTAGTTTGTAAGGATTTGTACTGTTATTCATCAAATAAGTTGTTTCTATTGCTTGCTCTGTTTGTATGTTGTCTGCTGCTAGTTGTTTATTCAACTGCTATGAAAAACTATGACTTGTGATTATTGTGGTATCTTGTTTCTTATGTTTTTGTGGTTTTGGACTAACCTTTTGTAGGAAAAATCAAAGGGGAAAGCTTATCTGATGGGAAAAAGATGTTTGAAAAGATCAGCAGACATTCTGCTGCTAGTTAAAAAGTTTCTGCTGCTAAGCAAAACTTTCTGCTACTGGAGTTCTGCTGCTCGGATTGGAACTATTGGGATTCTACTGCTCGGTTTCAAACTTAAGGGTGGATTTTGTAACTTGGCGCGAATAAAACCCTAATGAGATCCAAACGGCTTCAAAACCCAATTCGATCTCAACATTAACTTTGTGCGCCCAAAATTAAACTAAATTCAAACCCTAACACATCTTTTTATCATCTGATCAAAAACCCCCAAAATCAAAACCCTAATTTCACAATGACAAAAAGAGACTTCTCCGATAATCACAATCAAGTGGCGTTTCTTCAAAAGGTCCCAGATGCTGAGGATTTTGCTGAAGTTATTGACTTAATTAATGCTACACATTTAAGGTATGCATTAACAGCAAATCCCACTATATACATTTCCCACATGAAACAGTTTTGGTCTACTGTCAAGGCCAAAACTAGAAATGGGGAAGAATATTTAAGAGCTGTGATAGATGAACAAAGAATAATTATCTCTGAGTCATCTGTAAGAGAAGCACTTCGTCTTTCAGATGATGAAGAAATAACTTGCCTTTCGAATTCTATTATTTTCCAAGAAATCGAAAATATGGGGTATGAGAAGAAAACTAATGCTTTAAAGTTTTTCAAAGGACTTCTCTGCCCTCAATGGAAATTTCTTCTTCACACCCTTCTCCATTGTCTTAGTCCTAAAACTACAGGGTGGAATGAGTTCAGCACAACTCAAGCATCTGCCTTGATTTGTTTGGCTACAGGACAACCCTTTAAGTTTTCGGCTATGATCTTGGATGGGTTGAAAAAGAATATTTCTGGGAAAATTTTCGTTTACCCAAGGTTCTTACAATTAATCATAAATAAACAACTTTCAGAACCTAAGGTACATACAAGGACACATGATAGTCCTGAGCTTAAAAGCAAAATGTTTTCATATTTGAGAAAGAATGGGACTGGTTTTTCTGGAACTATAACTCCTTTGTCCCAATACATGTTACAATTGGCTGCAACTCAGGGTGAAGGTGCTGAAATCACAACAGCTACCCATCACACACCCACTCCTGAACATTCATCTGAATCAACCCAAAAGACCCAATCCCCTAGGATTTCACAAACAAAGGACACTGAGTTACCTCATACCAGTGTTAGGATGGAAGCAGATGAGGCTGCCACAGGTGATGTAGGTGGCATGATGGAAGGGGCTAACACTACTGATTCTGGCTTAGTAGCTGGTCAGGGCAGTGTTAACATAAGTAAGACCCCAACCATGACAACATCTAATGCTGAGGGTTCTTTTGAACCTGAAGCAGGTGATGGTAACCCCAGTCACTTGGCTAAAAGGGGGGGGGGGCTCAGATGATCAACCTAGGGTTGATACTGAGTTTAGGCCCATTGATTCACCTCTCGGACCAGGTAACACAGGTCGAAGTGATGAGGGCAGAACTGAACAAATTGAATTGATGGAAACTCATGTACATATTGACAATGTCTATGATTCACCTCTCGGGCCAGGTAACACAGGCCGAAGTGATGAGATTAGAAAAGATACTGAGGAATTGATTGCAACAAATGTACAAAATGACAAATCTGATGATCCACCTCTCGGGTCAGGTAACACAGACCGAAGTGGTGAAGATAGTATGAAACTCATAAAAGAATTGATGGAAAAATGTACAATATTTTCAAATGAGGTGATTGGTCTCAAACAGGAGGTTCAGAAACTTAAAACTACTCATGGTGCTGAAATCAGGAAGCTCAAACAAAGGATTAGTCATCTTGAGGGAGTTAAGAGACCAAGGGCTTCTACATCTGCAAAGATAAGGCCAAAGAAGGTTTATTCCAAACCAAGTTTGGGGGAGGATGCTCCCAAACAGGGGGGAATGAAGACATGGATACTGAGGAGATAGTCAAGGATTCAGGGGAGGTTTCAAAACAAATTGATGAAGGTGTTGCTGCAAATGAGGGTAATGAGTATGTGGATATGGATGCTGATAGTGGTGAAAATGCTGAGGAGTTTGTGGTTAAAGATAAGATTGGTAATGAAGTGGTTCTTGAAAGTGCTGCTGGTATTCAAGTTGAATCTGTTGCTGATGGTGTTGAAAATGTGGCCAAAGGTGATTTTGCTGCTGGTACAGGGGATCCTACTGCTGGTGCAAAAGATTCTGCTGCTGGGCCAGAGCAAGGTTCTACTGCTGAGTTGGATGATGAGACAAGCCTAGCTGAAGCAATAATCTTATTGAAACAATCACAAACCATCCAAGACTCAATCACCTAAACCAAAACCCACATCTGAACCACAACCACAACCACAAACTGAACAACAACAACAAAAACCTCAATCAACATCCAAACAAACAACTTCACCTATAACAAAACAAGTAACTCCAATACCTACAATTCCAAGAGCTTCTGTCAAAGGAGTAAGCATCAGAGAACCTATCCCATCCAAGCAACCTACTCAAACACATGCATACACTGGAAAAGGAAAAGGCAAGATGGATGATGTGTCTGAGACTTATCCATATCATATTCCTTTTGAATTTTGGCCTCCTGAACTTAGAGAAAGACATGATCAAGAAGTTGCAAAGAAACTTGCAGCTGAAGAAGAGGCAGAATATGAAAGGGAGCTTGAAGAACAAAGGAAACAGGCTGAGAAACAGGCTGAGATTGAAGCAAAGTTGAATGCTTGGGATGAGGAAAGAGCTAAATGTGAAGCTGCTATGGAGTGGTTAAAGGTGAAGGAAGAATTGCAAGATGACTTTACTGAAAAAGGTGAGTTTGATTGGTTAGAGAAGTTTAGAGTAAAGCACAAGAAGAAACTTCTTACTCAGAGGAAGAAGAAGAAGGTGCTTAGACCTCCAACTGCAAAGCAAGTAAGAGATTTTCATGAGCATTACTTGAAAAATATGAAAGGCTGGAAGCTTGTGCAGTTGAAGAAATACACAGATGCTGAGGTTCAAAAGAAATTTGAAGCAGCTAAGAAAGAAGTGGAGAGGAAGTTTGCACCCATGGAATTAGATTCTGCAAAGCTTTCAAGATATATGGCACCAAAGGCTTATCTAAGAGTAGATACTGAGGTTGAAGTAGAAAAGACTAAGAAAGAGACTGAGGGTGTCAAGAAAAATGTGGAGTCTGAGAAAGTGATTAAAGAAAAGGAAAAAGTAAAAGAAAGTTCCAATGTTGGTGAAAAGAGACCTGGAAGGGTTTTAAAGTCTGTTGGAAGAAAGAAGATGAAGGCTAGAAAGGGCAAAGCAGTGGTGAAAAATAGTTCTGAGAGCAGTTCTAAATCTGAGAAAGAGTATACTAAGTCTGGTGAAAAAGATGTTGATAGGGAGGAATCTAAAGATGACATGGAAAGATTAATGGCTCTCACAGTTCTATCAACAAAAAAAGAACCTGAGGTGGCCAATGCCATTCCACTAACAGTAAAACATCCAATTGTCTCATATACTTGTGGAATCCATGATGGGAGTGAAGTCTTTTGGGAATTTAAAAGGACAAATGGATTGTACTATAGATTTAAAAGGATTTCACATATGTTGTACTTCATGGATAGAGAGGATGTGGTTACCCTCTGGAGGCTATACAAGGGAAAATATGGTGACACAAGGCCAAAGGAGGTGTATGAGAGGGTGATTTATTATTATTTGAAGATCATGTTTGAGCCACAGGATAGTGACATTGAATGGAGAACACTAATAAATAACACAGTTCAGAGATGGTATCTGTTTCAATCTTTTGGAGTACATGAATTGTGTGTTAGAGGTGTGATTCTATATATGTTAGTTGAAAAAGACTATCCTGCTCTGAATTTCAATAAGGAAATTGTTTCTCAGATGATGAAACCTGGAATGTTGCAATTACAAAGAGGGTTCTTCACAGATAATCAAGCCTATGAACTTTTGAAGAAGTATGAAAAAGTGCTACAACCTAAGTCTTCAAAGCAGAACTGAATGTGTTTGGAAGCATCCTCCTGGTGATGGCTTAAGGATTGGAAGAAACTTGATGATTTTAGGAGAAAATATCAAGTTTAGGGGAGGATTGTTGGGTTTGAAGATGCTGCTGCTCAAGGTTGATTATATTGCTCATGGTTCTTAAAGGAAAATACACTAAGTATGATTCTGCTGCTAGGCTAAATAATTCTACTGCTGGTGTATTTATTCTACTGTTGGAGTTTACTGAAGAAGATCAAGAAATAAGCTAAGTATGATACTACTGCTGGGCAACGAAGATTCTACTGCTAGAGTTATCATTCTACTGCTTATTGGATATTGATGTATAGTATGTTAGATATATATGGAATAGATACGAATAGATATTATCTTGTATAGAAAATCATTGTAACCGACTAGGACTCCTTAAGTCTATAAAAGGAGGATCTAGGGTTAGGTTAGCATACGTATTGTTTGTTAGTTCGATTCACTTCAAGGTTATTGTAACCCTGTTACTTTTGAGTAACCGTATTAATATATTGAGGTGATTGTTGAGAGAATTCTATTGTGTTCGATTCATAATTCTTCTTAAGATTAAGTATTAGATTCCGCATAATACTTAATAGATCATTAAAGAACAGTTTCTATACCTATTGTCTTAGATCTACATCTAAGATAATTAACAAGATCGTTAGCTCAACTGGGATCAACATGGCCTATCAGCCTGAACCTAAGAAGGCCCCTCAGAAGAAAAAGCCTAATCCCAATAAGAAGGATCAAGGTTGTCATCACTGCCACGAGATGGGACACTGGAAGAGGAACTGTCCTCTCTATCTCGAGGAGTTGCGATTGAAAAAGCTGAAGGGTGAGACTGGGAAAGCCAGTACTTCAGGTAATGTTTTCATGATTGAATTATTTTCACTAACTCGTAAATTAAATTCCTGGGTATATGATATTGGATGTGGTATTCACATTTGTAATACGCTGCAGGGATTTAGAGTGGGAAGGAGACTCGCCTATGGGGAGCAATTTCTGCAAGTGGGCAATGGAGCACAAGCAGTAGTTGAAACCATAGGAATTTTTGAATTAGTTTTGCCTTTGGGCTTGATACTGAATTTAAATAATTGTCATTATGCACCATCTATTGTTAGAGGTGTAATTTCCTTTTCTTGTTTGTTGGATCTTGGATTTCATCATACTATTATTGGCAATAAAATTTCTGTTTCATTAAATGATGTTTTTTATTTTAATGCGATTGCTGTTAATGGTGTTTTTGAGATTGATATGAATGAACATAGTGATTATAATTCGATGTATAGCATCAACAATAAGAGAGTGAAGAATGTCTTGGATTCATCTTATCTTTGGCATTGTCGACTTGCCCACATAGGCAAGACTCGTATGCAAAAGCTGCAACGTGATGGGCTTTTGCAAACTATCAATGATGAGTCATTTGATAAGTGCGAATCTTGTATATCTGGGAAGATGACTAAGAAACCTTTTAATAACCGTATTGAAAAGGCAGATGATCTACTTGGTTTAATACATACCGATGTGTGCGGACCACTTAGACATACATCAAAGAGAGGTGCTAGCTACTTCTTAACCTTCACGGATGATTTCAGCCATTATGGTTATGTTTATTTACTTAAACATAAACATGAGGTGTTTGAAACCTTTAAGGTTTTTAAAGCTGAAGTAGAATTGCAACTCGGAAAGGAGATTAAAGCTCTTTGATCTGACAGAGGTGGTGAATACCTTAGTCAGGAGTTTAAAGATTATCTAAGTGAGAATGGAATTGTTCAGCATCTCACATCTCCATATACTCCACAGCAAAATGGTGTATCTGAGAGAAGGAATCGTACATTATTAGATATGGTGCGATCTATGTTTAATCTTACTACTCTGCCGTTATCCTTTTGGGATTATGCCTTGGAATCTGCGATTCGCATACTAAATATGGTTCCAACCAAAAAGGTTGATAAGACACCTTATGAGTTATGGTTTGGGAAAACGCCTAACTTGTCTTATCTTAAGGTATGGGGTTGCGAGGCGTTTGTTAAACGTGACTCATCAGATAAACTCCAACAGAGATCTGTTAAATGTATCTTTGTAGGATACCCAAAGGAAACAATGGGTTACTACTTTTACTTTCCACCTGAACAAAAGGTAATTGTTGCTAGGTATGCAGACTTTCTTGAAAAGGATCTCATATCTCAAGAATTCAGTGGGAGGCTCTATGATCTGGAAGATGATCAAGAGGATACATTACCTTCTGAAAACACTAGCGAACTTCCTGTGGAACTGGATAGTCTGGGTCCTCCACTTGAAGTTGAAGTGATTCCCATTCGCAGATCCGTAAGGACTGTGAAAGCACCTGAACGTCTATGTCTTAACGTAGAGGTTGAGGAAACTATATTAGGGGACCTTGAAGAGCCTGCTAATTATAGAGCTGCCATGAATGATCCTGAAAAGGATAAATGGCAGATTGCTATGAATGGGGAAGTGCAATCCATGAGAGATAATGAAGTCTGGATTGAAGTAGACCTTCCTCCCAATGCCAAGGTAGTTGGGAGTAAGTGGCTCTTCAAGAAGAAGACTGACATGGATGGCAATGTACACACCTATAAGGCCCGTTTGGTAGCTAAAGGCTTTACCCAAACATATGGCGTTGACTACGAGGAGACCTTTTCTCCTGTAGCTGACATTAGGGCTATTAGGATTCTCATAGCCATAGCTGCACAATATGATTATGAGATTTGGCAAATGGATGTAAAAACCGCCTTCTTAAATGGTCGTCTAGATGAAGACATCTATATGGCGCAGCCTGAGGGGTTTGTGAATCCGGAATTTCCAAACCGTGTATGCAAACTTCAAAGATCCATTTATGGATTGAAGCAAGCATCACGTCAATGGAATAAGAGATTTGATGAGGAAATCAAAAGGTTTGGATTTACTCAGAATCTTGATGAGCCATGTGTATATCACAAAGCTAGTGGGAGTGATGTTATTTTCCTAGTTCTATATGTGGATGACATATTGATCATGGGTAAAGATATTCCAAGTTTGAATAAGGTGAAAGCCTATCTTGGAAAATGCTTTTCCATGAATGATCTAGGAGAAGTAGCATACATTCTTGGAATCAAGATCTATAGAGATAGATCAAGGCGGTTGATTGGTTTAAGCCAAAGTGCTTACATTGAAAAGATATTGAAGAGATTCAGTATGCAAAATTCCAAAAAGGGATTTTTGCCAATGCAAGTAGAACATGGCTTGAGTAGCAAAGCTTGTGCTTCAACACCTGAAGAGGTGTCACACATGAAGAGAGTCCCTTATGCTTCAGTTGTGGGATCTATTATGTATGCGGTGCGATGTACAAGGCCCGATGTGGCGTTTGCTCAGAACATTACCAGTCGTTATTAGCAGAATCCAGGTGAACTCCACTGGACTGCTGTGAAACATATTGTCAAGTATTTGAGATCTACGAGAGATATGTTTTTAGTGTATGGGGGAAATCCAGAAGCAGAGCTGTGTGTTACAGGTTACTGCGATGCATCCTGGAAGTGTGATAAAGATGATACGAAGTCTCAGACAGGTTATGTCTTTGTCATCAATGGAGGAGCTGTGGATTGGAAGAGCAAGAAGCAGATTACTATAGCGATGTCTGCAACAGAAAGTGAGTATATTCCTGCCTCAGAAGCTGCAATGGAAGCAGTCTGGATTAGGAAATTCGTTTCAGGGCTTGGAGTTATGCCCTCGATCGAAAGACCTATAAAAATGTATTGTGACAACTCAGCCGCAATTATATTTGCCAATGAGCCTGGAATCATGAAGGGCACCAGACATTTTCCGATTCGATATCACTATGTTAGAGAACAGTGGAGATAGGCGAAATCGAACTACTCAAAGTTCACACAGATGACAATTTAGCAGATCCATTAACGAAGGCTCTACCCGGTGGAAAGCTTAAAGAACTTTCTGAAGGCATAGGACTTCGTTTAGCTGATAGTTTCATGCATATCTGTGATTAGTGTTTGGATAATGGGATGTTGTAAAACAATTATTATTTTAATGGAATAAAATAATGGTTATGTTTGTTTATCATTTTCTTAATAATATATCATATATTTGCATGTTTATATCCTTGAATATATTTATATATTCTAAACTGTCCGTTGTCAGTTAATGATATGGGAATATCATTAAACTAAGACAAATCTGAGTATTGGTATAATATACTTAAAGTATATTGATGCGTTGTCATGCCAATTTCACATGATATTCAAAATGTTTGAATATAGGACTTATCCCGCCGACATGAGTTTACTTTATGGATCTTGTCATCAAGTAAATCATGAGTATATAGTTATCCTCAGACTTGAGATGCCAGATAACTGTCATGCATGTAGTGCATTTCTGTGATTCAATTTAACGCTATATGTAACTGGTAGCTATACGGATTATTTTCGGAAGCGTTGCGAAGTGCATGTGTTATGCTCGTAGTCAAGATAAAATTTGTTCCTTCAAACTGTTTGGAGTTTAATACTGCTGGGCCCCTCGTAGGATTGGTAAGATGTATGTGTGGCCACACCCAAGATCTCCCCTGAATGGTTCAGAAGATTTGGTAATCTTATTTAATCATAAACAACGAGAAACAGAATTATTAATAAAGAATGACTTAGATCCATATCTTTATTAATGTGGTATTAGAAACAAAAGGATGAGTATGATGAGTAATCATCGAATGGTTTTTCCAGGAGACCAACACCCGAGTTGTACTAGGGGAATTGGCGTGTTGCTAGACGCTAACCAATGTCAATTACACTTTAATAGATTTCCAAGTGGGAGCTGTTAGAGTTTAATGAAAAAATATTAATCGTGTATGACTAGAATCGAACCCGGGACCGAGGGATTGCACACTTTACGTATGAATGACTAACGTAAATAATTAATATATATAATTGTTATGTATTTAATTATTTGGACACGAAATGATAACTAGCGGACGTTAAGTAGTTAACGGAATTGACTAACGACCGTTAAGTAAATAGTGGAAGGACTATTGGTGCAAATAGAGGACTGGAAGGATCTAGAAAACCCATCAAAGGGTTAAGGCCGATCGGCCTATGGGTGTTCCAAGCCCATTCGATTCTTTCTTTTGCTCCAAGATAGGTTTAGCCTATAAATACAAACACAAGGGTCTTTGGTTTTTGTACCTAGTGCATTGTAACTAAACCCTAAATTGTTTTCCTCCTCTTCTCTCTTCCAAACTGATCGTACACTCTCATATAGTGTCGATCCATTAGTTTTTGTGAAACAAAATTGTTTTGGTTAATCGTGTCCAATTGCTAGCACCATTCGTTAGTTGCTTATAGTACGTGTGTACAAGAGCTTGGATATAACTTACTTTAGTTATATATCTTGGAATGTGAAACAAAACGGTAAGGGGTTTCACGGTAATCCTATTTGTTGATCAAGTAAAGTGAGGAGAAGATCGATCCTTGTTCTTGCTAGGATCTTAACGGTACGATAACTATTTATTATTCGGTAATATTTTATACGTGTTAAATAAAGATCCTTGCTCCGCTGTATGTGCATTGATGTATTATTTATTTATTTGAATGTCAAGTTATTTAAATTCCAACAGGAATCACCAACACACAGTAATTTATTTGCTAAATTCACTGCTCACATGAAAACCGTGATTATCATAGTTTTGTCGGAGATGAGGTTGAAACGAAAGCTAACTGGCATTTGTAAAGAATCAAGGGTCTCAACTTTTTTTCCTGTGCTGAATGTCCTAGTAAGCTATATATATTTCATCAAATGATTTTTCTTTCTAAATCTGTATTTCTTTAGCAAACGTTTTGATAAGTAATGCGGATTTTGATAGAATTTCATATGCATATCTATACGATTGATATATACCGAATCTATATCATTTTGATAGCATGCATAATTTCCTTTACTAATGCTCCTCCTAGTCGCAACTTAGTTAAATTATAAATGAACGTCAAGCAGTTTGCAGGTTGACATCATCTGATCCTTTACTTTCTAGAAAAGTACACAAGATACATACATTGTTAGTTATTCCATGAATTCCGTAAAGAGTACTAAATGAATCAGTAGTTATTTACTTCACAATCAAATGCCTTTCGTGTTGTCTTTCAAATTATACTGAACAAAAGGATTGTTATGCATAACCTTTACACGTTGCACACAAAACTTAAACTCGCCACTGACCATATCTAAAAGGGCATCACTCTTCTAGACTTATAAAACCATAAAAACGAACAGAATAGAACAAGTCCAGTAACTCCTGTAATCAACAATACCCATTCAAAAGCTGAGGGGCTATCAAACAATGTTATAGGAAAATTCATGCCAAATATCCCTGCTACCACTCCAAAGATTGCAACTACAAATGTAGCGGTTGTCAGTAATAACTCAAACTGTATAAGCTGGTTCCGCACATTATCCTGCAACCCATATAATATCATACAGTTAGCACAAAATTCATATAGCAACAAAGTCTATCTACCGTTGCTTCACATCATATTATATTTTTAAGTTTATGGATCCTTCTAGTACTAAATTTAAATTGACTTTTACAACAATGATCTTGGTTCAATATGTCATGCCATAATCTTAGTGAGTGTTCACTTTTATAAAGGAGTGAAAATTTTGACCCTTTTACTTATTTGTTGGTGAATTTAAGTTATGCTTGTGCCTAACGGGAAAATAA
Organism: Artemisia tridentata subsp. tridentata; assembly: GCA_021014915.2. Taxonomy (NCBI): domain Eukaryota; kingdom Viridiplantae; phylum Streptophyta; class Magnoliopsida; order Asterales; family Asteraceae; genus Artemisia; species Artemisia tridentata. Next base: position 142,839,945 of record CP139504.1, on the reverse strand, counting down.
GGTGAATAAAAATGAAATACCTATAAAAGGAAACGGGTCAAATGGGTCAAAAGTCACCAAACATCATTAATTTCTTTTTTCATACATATATTAGATTCGTATAGTACAGATATAGTTTTTAAAATCATATATAACAAATTAATCATGCCCAAGAAATGGACAAAATATTTTCAGCCCAAACCAACCAGACAGACACTAAGAATGACCTGTTTTGACTTTTTACCAAACTGACCGACACACCATTGTGCCACCTCTACCTTTTGGGGGAGTATCCACTAAATTAGGGATTTTACTACCATTTTCAAGAGACACCAAATCATCAAAGAAGGAAAGTAAACGAGAAAGAAGTAAGCATACCAGTTGAATGTTGATGAAGTCTTCTGTGTCATCAATATATTCCTTCAGCTGGAGCATGACAGAATAAAGGTCAAACCAAGGATTGATATAGATAAACAAACAGTAATGAACATTTATGGGTGATTTTCATACCGATGTCAGCTTATTGAGAGTGCTGTCAATGACAACAAAATAAGCCTCCAACAGCATCTCCATCTCCTCGATGTTTTGTGCAGTACTTTCTGAACTCCTCATGCTTTCATGCCTACTTCTTGCAAAGCTAAAGGATTTTTCAAGCTTTCGAAAATCTGGAGGTGAAGAAACTGGAGATACTGGAGCTGAAACAGTGTGTGGACCGTCAGATAATCTATATCCCGATACAGATTGATCTCCACCATAGGATAATGTGTCCATTCTCATTTTCTTCTCAGTCAGGTACATTTCAGCCATGTCTCCATCATCGTCCATGAGCTGCTCTATTTCATCTCTTACCTTTTGGACCCTTCGAGTCAATGCAACAAGTCTACTTTTCAGTCTACGAACACGTTCCAAGTTCAAAGTACTGATTGTGGATGTAAGTTCATCTAGCAAGGGATACGCTTCGATTTCTAATTCTGCTGCCTGATTAATTCGAGAAAAGATTATAATCAGTGATGGAATAAAATGCTATACTGTCTTACTTTGGGAATCACAGTTTTTAAAGTCTTGCCATACAGCTGCCAGAATATCAGTTATAATTATCATCCCAAATAGATATATTTAAACAGCAGATTGCAAGGTCGTAATAAACTAATAATACAAGCCAAGCATCATAATCATTTTTAAAAGCCATCTACTAATCATTCGAATACTTAAAGATATCAGAAACTTAACAGAACTTTCTAAAAATAGGGACAATCTAATAAAGACCACCTCAATGTCTGTTCAAACATTAGTTGTCCGACGCCCTCTTTCCTACTTCATCTGCGGGCCTTATCTTACGAATGAGAATAGTTCGAGTAAGAAACTGAAGTTTCAGGCCAGTAAGTTCGTTAGTCATAACTTTGACTTTCCTACATAACACATCAATACATACAGCTTTGATAACATTTGTCCTACTTGATTGATGTGTTTTTAAAAAGGGACGGAAGCAGTGACGATCCCACGTTAAGATGAGTAGAAACAATAGATGAAGAGTGTAAAGGGGGGAGCGGGTGAACTTTCGGGGCCTAACAATGAGACAAATCATGAGTATTGGTTGCTCATGTCATATAAACATATAGATATTCATCTTCTACTTTGGAATTACTACATCTATAATGAATTTAAACCCCTACCTCTCTTCCATCAAAATAGTTAGCCAGAAAACCACAGTGACTCGTTTTAAGTTTAATAAGCAAACAAAAAAGGAGATAAACAACTTTTTTCATAGTGTGAACGTACATGGCCAAATGTACAAAGGATATCCCAATGATTCGCAATTGTGAAAGTAGAAATCGCTAATAATTTAATAGACCAAACCTGTGTATCAAGAAATGTACAAGCAGCTTCAAGAGCGATTTCAAGAGCCTTAAACTCAAATGGCAAATAATCAGACGATGTGTTCCTAGAAACATCCCCAAAGTCCCTACTTCCTTTCCATCGGTTCAAATCAGACCCATCTACCTGCCAAACCTCACCAACCCCTGAAGCTTTTAATCGTCGTTGCAGTTCCACCACATACTGCAACACATAACTATCCAGTGAATTCAGAAGCAAAACTTCATCAGCTGTTATAATGCAACGAATCTGCTCCAAGTTTACAACTATAGCCTTCTCTCTTCCCAAAATTGTTGAAGGATAAACGAATAATGGATCAAGTAAGCGAAGATCACGTGCAGGAAGATCACAACGTCGCATCACGGTAAACTTATCAATTTCAATAATTTGGGAATCACCAGTTGCAGCATCAACCCGGATCCATGATCGAAGGCCTTGGCCACGCTTTTTTAGGCCTAAAGCATCCACTCCTAGAAAAGGCTGCCGGAAAGATGCAAACGGCCTATTAGATGCATCTCCACCAAGGTTCATCGCTGATGCAGGCTTTGGCAGTAGCCCCTCTTTAAGGTCTCCCATTATCAAGTCTAAAAGCAGAAACATCTATGGTAAGGGTAGAGAAAAAAATATTTTACAATAAGTGGACAAACTGTATGTCTGTATGTAAGTAGCAATTATCCATTAAGACAAGGGAAAATGATAAAATTTGGTAGTTCTAATGGCGAAACAGGTCAAGTGACCACTGTACTTTCCCATTTCTACTCAAACAAAATATCTATAACTCTCATACTAGTTAGTTCACAATCATATCGGTTGCAACATTTCTCATCCAATGTTAATTAAACTAACTAGAAAATGTTACTGATCTCAAGAGGACATAGGTAATTTGGTTAAATTTGGAGAAAAATGACTTAACTGATGACACTATCGTAAATGCTTTTTTTTTTTTTTTTTTTTTCCTGCAAGGCAGACATTATCCTGAATACTTATGTTCAGTTATGCAATGACTAAGATGTTGTGGTGCAGGTGCCTATAATCTACTTTGCATACATTTCTAACATTTGATAAGTTAACAAATTGTATGAAAGTAGCTTTTCAAAAGAACTAGTTTTGCAATCCAAAAAGGGCTAGCGGTGTATGTAAGTACGGAACAGATTAAGTGGCTGCAGTACTTTCCCATTGCTACTCACACGAAATATCTATAACTCCCATGCCAGTTATTAGTTCAAGATCATATCAGTTCCGATAATTTTTATCCAGTGTTAAGCAAACCAACTAGAATAATTTGTAAAAAAGAACGAGAACAAATTCAGCTTCAAAGGATAAATGTTATCCATCTCAACAGAACTCGGGCAATTTGGAGAAACATAACTTAACTGATGAATATCCTAACAATCTATGTTCAGTTACACGATGAAAAACCGGGTGTTATTGTATTATATACTTTGCATACTTTTTAAATTCGTACTCGTTTTTCGTTCAATATTTCCATCTAGAAAGAAACAAGTCGAGAAATAAGGGATGAAACTTTTAGTAACCAACAGTTGGCCACCAAGATTCCTTAGGGGCTTGGGGAGGAGAGGTTTGGCTAGGGAAGGTTTCAAGTTCGAGTCCACCTGAGACTTTTACCCCTTCCGGCGGAATAGGAGGAAGTACATGCGGAGTTCAGGGTTAGCATACTAGCCAATTTGGATGTCACTGCTACCTGAACCACTAACAACTAACAAGTCGTTAAAAAAAAAAAAAAAAAAAAAAAAGGGATCAAACTTTTAGTATTCAGCCATAATACAAGCCACTTCACAAACTTTATAAGAAAAAACACACGTCAAACTAAGAACCAAGGACATATAATACCAAAATCATATATAAGATACAATCACTAACCTCATACGTTGTATGAATAATCTAAGGTTTAAAAATCACAAGATGATCAAAAAGCCTGCTTAAACATAAACAACAAGATCAAAAAATCAACTATGATTATACAAACAATAACAAAGGCATGATTGAATTGATGATGGAGCTAGGTACCTAATTTTGGATAATTGTCGATGTCTTTCGAAATAATTGATGAATGATTGCTTGAACATGTCTGTTAGTGTCTTGCTTTTGTTTTCTTGTACGTTGTGCACTACTAGTTGTACCTTTTGCTTGTTGACCGCCTTTTCTAACCGAAAACATAGTTTTTTACTGTTTTAATATGGTTAGAATTGGTTTCACTACTAGCTTCCAAAAAAGTTCGTGAGAATGCTTACTCTAATATTTACCAATCCATCATTTATCTATTTGATTTTAATCGTGGGATTAACCTAATATTTAATATATAAATCTAAGTTGATGTGGTTCTTTTTTTTTTTCATTTTTTTTTTGTCTTTTTTAATTTGTCTTTTTTAATTCACGTTTATTTTCATACGTTTTCGTCTATTTTCATACGTTTTCATCCGTTTTCATATGTTTTCATAAGTTTTCGTCCGTTTTCTTACGTTTTTGCCCGTTTACGTCCATTTTCATAGGTTTTCGTCTGTTTTCTTACGTTTTCGTTCGTTTTTTCATACCTTTTCGTCCGTTTTCATACATTTTCGTCCGTTTTCTTACGTTTTCGTTCATTTTCATACGTCTTCGTCCGTTTTCATCCGTTTTCTTTCGTTTTCGTCCATTTTTCATACGTTTTTTCCGTTTTCAGACTTGTTTTTACGCTTTCATACGTTTCGTCTGTTTTCTTGCGTTTTCGTCCATTTTCTTACGTTTTTGCCCATTTTCTTACGTTTTCATACGTTTTCATCCGTTTTCTTACGTTTTCATACGTTTTCATCCGTTTTTACGCTTTGACACGTTTTTGCCCGTTTTCATACGTATTTGTCCATTTTCTTACGTTTTCGTCCGTTTGTATACGTTTCTGAATGATATTCAGAATATCACTTGTGATTTTCTTACGTTTTCGTCTGTTTTCATACGTATTTGTTCGTTTTCTTATGTTTTCGTCCGTTTTCTTACGTTTTTGTCCGTTTTCATTCGCTTCTGAATATCACAAGTGATATTCAGTGATATTTAAAATATCACTTGTGATTTTTCTGAATATCACTTGTGATTTTCTGAATATCTATCACTTGTGATATTCTGAATATCACTTGTGATTCTCATGTTACAAAACATTAGTTGAAAATTACTTGTGATATTCAGAAAATCACTTGTGATATTCGGAATATCACTTGTGCTATTTAGAATATCACTTGTGATATTCAGAAAATCACTTATGAAAACGGACGAAAACGTAAGAAAACGGACGAATATATATGAAAACGGACGAAAACGTATGAAAGCGTAAAAACACGTATGAAAACGTTTGAAAAAAATGGACGAAAATGGAAGAAAACGTATGAAAACAAACGAAAACGTAAGAAAACGGACGAAAAGGTATGAAGATGAACGAAAACGTAAGAAAACAGACGAAACGTATGAAAGCGTAAAAACATGTTTGAAAACGGACGAAAACATATGAAAAATGGACGAAAACGAAAGAAACGGATGAAAACGTATGAAAACGGATGAAAACGTAAGAAAACGGACGAAAACGTATGAAAACGAATGAAAATGTATGAAAACGAACCAAAATGTATGAAAACGGACGTAAGCGGGCGAAAACATAAGAAAACGGACGAAAATAGATGAAAACGTATGAAAGCGAAGATAAAAAAATATGAAGAAATAAGAAAGACAAAAAGACAAAGAAAAACACATGGACTTACGTTGATGATGTGCGTATGTATTGCTCTAATTTTTATACCCACGGTATGTCGTTGTGGTTTTAGCAGTATTCAAGTTTTAAATTTATATTTAGCCGACTTATCAATAACACACACTTTAACGAGCAGTGTACCCGGTCAGTATGAATATAATGGTAAGTAGAGTGTCGATCACTAAGAGTGGAACGTATTATCTAGTTATCCTAATCAGTATTTTAATATCTTAAGTTAGCTATACAACCTAATCTAACGCAAGGGGGTTCAGCCTGAGAGACTGGCACGGTTTGATTATGATTAAATATAAACTAAACTAATAAGCACGAATCAGCGATTAGCACACACGTACACAGATAAATACTTGATACAATAAGAAGACCTGTCCTGATAGTTAAGTAGTTTGTCACTTGTTTTATTGCTAGTTTTATACGAAGTGTATAGTTCGATGCAACGCACCGAGATTAATCCCTTTCTCATTGGCTCTAATCTTATCGGCGAGTAAACCCTTAATGATTACTTATGACTATCCTACTTATCTTTTCTTCCTACTTTTCTACAGACGATAGAATGCATAGGCGATATAATAAATAGGCGAGGAAGGGGCATGGCGACCCAAGCAATGCTCAGCTAGACACAGAGGTTATCAATGCACTAATAAAAGTCACCAAAGACATCAACATATAAACTTTAATTAATGGGAAAGCAATTTTAAGGGGAGTTGAAGTGCATGATTAAATCAATGACACAAGCCCATCAATCCTGACCAATTAAAGTGTATTAATACAATAAAACAAAACTACTTAATGAATTGAATACATGCAGGACCTTCTTACAGCTCTTGTATCTTCGTTCAAGGTGTGTCTTGTGCTGCTACTTCGTCTGAATTCGGCTTAGGGTTTCTGTGGTCTTCGGTCTTCTAAAACTAGGCTCTCTGAAATTCGTCTGATCTTGGGGTATTTATAGTTTCTGTCTGAGGGTAAGATGCAGCGCATAGGATAAGTAGATGCGGCGCATTGACTTAACTTCGCGTGGGGTCCAAGATTAATATATTCAGGAATATTCGTACACCGCCAGAAGATGCGGCGTAACTCCATTTCTAGATGCGGCGCATGTCCTTGCTGTCTTGGATCGTAGCTTGTGAAATCTTGATAGTGATGCGCCGTATATAATAAGTAAGATGCGGCGTATCTGGAGCAGAATGATCTTGATCTTGTACATTTCAGTAGACTCTTAACTTCTTGCTTGTTTTGCTCCATAATTAGTCCAAAATCGCCAAGTTTCACATAATACTTGTTTTTACCTGAGAATTACAAAAGTAAACATTAACGTATCAATTCTCACAGATAATATAATAAAACAAGTCAAATAAATAGGATAAATGATGGTAATAAAATGTACTTATTTGAGTTCATCAAATATCCCCCTACTTGAACTTTACTTGTCCCCAAGTAAACTTTAGAATTAATCTTATGAAAATATATCCTAAAAGACGTTATGATTTATTTTTATATTTAAGCATGTATTCGTTTTGTCATAATCACACAACCAAACACTTAACGAATTAGAAGTAAAATAAAATATATTGATAAAAGCAAATCTAATCGTTTAACTGTCCAGTCGTGACGAATATTCTATCATAAGCTTGGCAAGTATACGCATCTCCCCCACTAAAGCCAAGGAATAACAAGTCTAAAGCGGTAAAAAAGGTTTGTTGGTTAAGGGTTAATCATTCTCCTTAATCTCTATCGATCTCAAATTTCAGAAAAGGCGAAAAAATCACAAATACATGATCGAATCCACGAACACGATACTTGCAATTGCTCAAATCCTTAACTCGAATAGGCTAAAGATAGGACCAAGTAATCTTCACCAATAATATTATATCAAAAAGGGCGACAAAATCATAAATACATAGCCGAATCCACGACTACGATACTTAAGATTGCTCAAATCCCTAATCTCAATAAATCAAAAGTTTGGATAAAGAATAATATAGGGTATGGATAATATTTGGGATATAAATTGGTGTAAAATGAAAAATAAACAAAACAGATAAATTAAAATCATAAGTGTGGTAAATTGCTATCCCAACCATCCTATGAATAAGACTCATATCATAGAATAACTCACGCTTTAACACTTGAAACACACACTTTAGGTAGACACGAATTATACTCAACAAGATCTCAATCAAAGAATAAACCTTAGTTGGCGTTCCCATAACGTCCAACTCCCATTCAATCCATAGATATAATATATAACAAATAGTGGTGATATCGACCACTTAATACAAAACTTTACATAAGTTGGTTAAACAAACATCCAACTTTTCCTTTTTCTTTTTCTTTTCTATATATATATATATATATATATATATATATATATATATATATATATATATATATATATATATATATATATATATATGTATATATTTTTTTTATTTGAACTTGAAACATAAACATAGATGTGTAAAATTTCACCACATCACTATAATGATAACTCTGGATAATTTTTTCATACTTTTCATGACTTCAGAAATAACGGTAATAGTGAAAGTAGTAAACACACGAAAAATAAACTCAAAGATATACAATATTTACTTTCACTCCAATTGCATTGTGCAATTTCCCGACCTAACCATAGATAATGAATTACGCACGTGAACACAGGTAATGTAAGGAAACACACTTTGCCTAAAGCAATTAAACAACCACGGATTTTAATCTACAGGGTAGGCTAAGGTGTAAGGGTGTAACGAAACATTATAACAAAGGTGTAAGAAACGAAAGGAATGGCTCTGAGTGTTTTTCTAGGGGTATCTTACTCTAAAAATGAGAGTAACAAAAGGGTTTATACGGGGGTTAACTAACCAGTGTAGTTAGCTAATATCACATAACATATAAAGGCTATTTGGGTGTAATCCTAGAAATTTACCAATTTAGACAAGTCATTCCAATTATAAAAATAATACTTATTATGGTGGTCTTGAATAGTATACAAGCCAAGTTCTAAAGTTTACAAGTCACCGGCACACTCATAGATTTGTGAATTTTGAAAAGTTCACAATTTTTGAAATTAACGTCATGTGTGCAGCTATGTAATTTAGACTTTAAACAAAAACATGCTAAAAATTTTAAATTTTGATATATTAAGTACATTTTAAGCATATTTTGAAAAAGTTTAGGACAAGTAAGTGTTCTAATTCTCTTCTAATTCTCCAATCCCCCCACTTAAGTTAAACAACATCCTCGTTGTTTGTATCAAAGGTTAAAAACTGAAAAATAAAAGAATTAGAACAGAAAAACTCCCCTGAGATTTGCTCGGTATGATCCTCCATTATTTGTATAAGAGCAAAAATCATCTTTCTTGTGGATGAGAACGTTTAAGCTTCATATTTGATGTATCCACAGGAATTTCAGGAATCTATAATACCATCAAGATTTTAACACACCTAAGTTAAGAAGGTTCAAACTTGCATAATACATTAGTAGTTAGTAAAAATAAAAATGAAAAATAAAAATGAAAATCATCAGGTCAGTCGATACGCCGTATCTTATGGAAGAAGATGCGCCGTATCGAGCCTGGAATAAATACGAATCAGAATAGAAGATGCGTCGCATCCTTAACCAAGGATGCGCCGCATTAAAATAAACTGACAAAAAGTTTTAAAGTCAAAAATAAAAATGCAGAAAATAAAGTAAGATATGACCAGTGCAGGAGATGCGTCGCATCTCAGGATTGAGATGCGCCGTATCTTCTGCGGGCCTGACTGACTCGACACAGAACAGAATAGTAAAAAAAAATTTCTTCGGGTTGTCTCCCGGTCAGCACTTGTCTTTATTCCAGAGTCTTCAAGTTAGACTCACGTTCAGCTCTTTATTTTGTTCTTGTTACGCGTCATCCTTCTTCTTTCATCCGAAAGATGTTCCCGTATAGCTCTGCGACATTTTCTTCTGTACGACTTAATCTAATAAATTTTTTGGTCTTTATCGCAACATATTCTTCATCGGGTCCCAAAGAATATTTGATGATTTTAAATTTTTCAAAAATAATCATGGGTGGCTTATTATAAGGGATCCCAAGTAGTTGACATTTTTCTTGGTGAATTCTTCTTCGTCTTTATCAACAAACTCGAAATAAGGATCCTTATTCAAATAGTCATCAAGTTCATCAATCAATTCTTCTTGCGACTCATCATTATTATTATAGGGATCATAATTAACCACGTTAAAGGATTGATAATAATCTTGAATCTCATCCCATTCTTTTTTCAATTCCCATTGTAAGCGTTGACTAAGTTTTGTGTAATCATCAAATTGTCCATGTACCCATTCCCAGAAAGTAGTGTCCGATGCTCCCTTAAGTTCTTTTAAGTAGTTGATTCTACTTTTTTCTTGCAAAGCCTCTGCTTTACGAGGGCAGTCTTCAACTTTTTCATACCAATCGTCGTCCTCAAAGTATACATCGTTTCCAATCCGTTTCATTCCAATTATACTTCCCCCATTACAGGTTCCATCATTCTTATAATCACAGGTTGGCCATTCACTAAATCCATCCTTGAAGCGGAAAGGTTTACAAGTGTGATTAATATGCTCAAATTCCCATGGTTTATCCCAAACCCATGGTATTTGGTCATTCCATTCGTAGTACCAGGTGTTTTTGAAATCATCATAAGTTTTGAATCCTGGTAGATCTCCAGTAAGCACATCAGCGTCGATTTGAAGAAGGTAATTAAATTCTTTGAACTGTTTGCACAAAGGTGTCTCATAATTGAACACATCAATGTCTATCCTGAATAATTCTTCAATCCCTTCCTCGATTATTGAATTGTCATCAGACGATCCATTGTCGCTCTCTACTTCCTCATCTTCTCCTCTCGTCCAATATACCCATAACACATCTTTAGTAGCACGGTCCATGCTCTTATGGTTATTGAACTTACTAGCTAACCAATTTGAAAAATCAACATTGTTAGGATCGTGGTTAACGTCAAAGCTAGTGTTACCAATCATGTTCCTTCTTATCTCCATGAACTCATTAAATTGTCCTTTAAAACTTCGTGTCAACCATGAGGTCACAATCCGTCTGACTTCATTCCTAGGAGCAAATTTCGGATCACCGTATTTAAGTTCAAGCCACTCTTCCAAAGAGATATCCATCAACCTTACCAACTTTCCATGAAATAGTATCTCCGATTCAGCATACATTCTTTCGTTATCCAGATAGTTTTCATCAAAGCCCCAATACTGTTCGGAATAAGGCATATAAGAAGTTTGTAAAGGTTGGACTTCATAGCTTTTGTTGCTCGATTTGTTGACTACATTTGCTGAGTTCATGTATTCAATTCGGAATTTCCCATCTTTTTCTTCGATAGTAGTCCAAGTTAATCCCTTAGATTCAATGATGGGCCATAAGAGTAACAATTCATCTTCAGTGTAGCTCATTAGTAAATCATAAGAGAATATCCCATCTTGAATATTGCATAAGCGCTTGAATTCCTTATAAGTAGCTTCAAGAGGGGTCTCCCAAGAGAATAAATCGGCATTAATCATGAGCACATTAAAGTTGACATCATCTAAAACTTCCACTTCGAATGAATTCGAAAGCAAGAGTTCCTTGGCAAGATATCCGTTCACTGACATGTCTTCCATAGCAAAACCTGTCATCATAGGTAAAATCGTAAGTAGGATTTGTTCGCTAGAAGAGAAATTAATGAATTTAGAAACGGATATAAGAATAAAAATAACTGATATCTGCAGATGATGCGCCGTATCCAAAAAGTTGGATACGCCGTATCTTATAATCGTTAAAATTTAATCAGACTTTATTCAGAAAATAGATACGCCGCTTAGAAATTAGAATGCGCCGTATCAGTTTTAATTATCAAAAATCGATATTTATTTAAAATTAAATGCGTCGTATTAACAAAAGTTAATGCGCCGTATTTTCGTTACGTTTCAAAATACAAGATTTTTGATTCAGAAGATGCGCCGTATCGATAGAAATCGATGCGTCGTATCTGTTTAATAATTCGAAAACTGTTTTTAATTAAAATAATAGATACGCCGTATCTGTTAAAACAGATGCACCGTATGGCGTTATCGTTCAGAAAAATTTCTTGTTAAAAACAGATACGCCGTATCTTGGGGAAAGATGCGTCGTATCGAATTTATTAAACGCGTTGTATTTTATAAAAAGTAAACGCAATACGCCGTATCTATGAAAATAGATGCGCCGTATCGTTTGAATTAGCTCAGTACAACGATAGCAGAATACAAGAAAAATACAGAAAATAAAAAAAATAAATACAAACGAAAATAATCAAAAATTAAAGAAAAATAAAAACACACAAAAACAGAAAATATGCAAAATAATACAATGAATGCAATTTAACTAATATATAACAGAGTTAGCGGTTAGAATAAAAAGTAAAAAAGAAAAACCTAATTAAAATACTAATCAAATTAACAGATAATAACAATTCACTCCCCGGCAGCGGCGCCAAAAACTTGATGTGCGTGTGTATTGCTCTAATTTTTATACCCACGGTATGTCGTTGTGGTTTTAGCAGTATTCAAGTTTTAAATTTATATTTAGCCGACTTATCAATAACACACACTTTAACGAGCAGTGTACCCGGTCAGTATGAATATAATGGTAAGTAGAGTGTCGATCACTAAGAGTGGAACGTATTATCTAGTTATCCTAATCAGTATTTTAATATCTTAAGTTAGCTATACAACCTAATCTAACGCAAGGGGGTTCAGCCTGACAGACTGGCACGGTTTGATTATGATTAAATATAAACTAAACTAATAAGCACGAATCAGCGATTAGCACACACGTACACAGATAAATACTTGAGACAATAACAAGACCTGTCCTGATAGTTAAGTAGTTTGTCACTTGTTTTATTGCTAGTTTTATATGAAGTGTATAGTTCGATGCAACGCACCGAGATTAATCCCTTTCTCGTTGGCTCTAATCTTATCGGCGAGTAAACCCTTAATGATTACTTATGACTATCCTACTTATCTTTTCTTCCTACTTTTCTATAGACGATAGAATGCATAGGCGATATAATAAATAGGCGAGGAAGGGGCATGTCGACCCAAGCAATGCTCAGCTAGACACAGAGGTTATCAATGCACTAATAAAAGTCACCAAAGACATCAACATATAAACTTTAATTAATGGGAAAGCAATTTTAAGGGGAGTTGAAGTGCATGATTAAATCAATGACACAAGCCCATCAATCCTGACCAATTAAAGTGTACTAATACAATAAAACAAAACTACTTAATGAATTGAATACATGCAGGACCTTCTTACAGCTCTTGTATCTTCGTTCAAGGTGTGTCTTGTGCTGCTACTTAGTCTGAATTCGGCTTAGGGTTTCTGTGGTCTTCGGTCTTCTAAAACTAGGCTCTCTGAAATTCGTCTGATCTTGGGGTATTTATAGTTTCTGTCTGAGGGTAAGATGCGGCGCATAGGATAAGTAGATGCGGCGCATTGACTTAACTTCGCGTGGGGTCCAAGATTAATATATTCAGGAATATTCGTACACCGCCAGAAGATGCGGCGTAACTCCATTTCTAGATGCGGCGCATGTCCTTGCTGTCTTGGATCGTAGCTTGTGAAATCTTGATAGTGATGCGCCGTATATAATAAGTAAGATGCGGCGTATCTGGAGCAGAATGATCTTGATCTTGTACATTTCAGTAAACTCTTAACTACTTGCTTGTTTTGGTCCATAATTAGTCCAAAATCGCCAAATTTCACATAATACTTGTTTTTACCTGAGAATTACAAAAGTAAACATTAACGTATCAATTCTCACAGATAATATAATAAAACAAGTCAAATAAATAGGATAAATGATGGTAATAAAATGTACTTATTTGAGTTCATCAGTTGACATATTAAATATTAGGTTAATACCCATAATTAGATCAAATTAGATTGATGGTAGGGATTTGTCTCTTGGTAAACACCAAAATAAAGTGACTCGTTTAGTGTGCTTGTGAGTCCGTTTGTAGTTCAAGTGAAACGTAAAAGAAAACCAAACACATCTAAAATTGCAACCGGTTTACACAGAGGTCATAATGGATACCTACCGGAAGCAGGTGAAGCATAAATGAAAAAAAAGTAAATGAAACAATGCAAAAGAATTAAAGGCATATCATAAGAATTGATGTTACATAAATTTAGGATTCGTGTATAGCAATAATAAACGAGTTGGATGATTAACTATTTACGTAACAAACAATTATTCGACAACTCGCATGACAAGATACTAAAACGATAAAGAATAGTCTAAAGTGATTAGCAATTATCTTGCTTACTCTTTACAAGTAGGGGCGTAAACGAGTCGAATGAAGCTGAATTTTGGAGAGCTCGACTCAACTCGACAATATCATGTTTGGCTCGAGCTCGTCCCGATAGCTCGACGAGCGTTCTAGAGGGAAGCTCGAGCTCGGCTTTAGAAAGTTTGATATCAGCTCGAGCTCGGCTTGAGAAAGTTTGTTTTTAGTTCGAAGTCGGCTCTAAAAACTCGACTTGTTTGTAATGATATGTTTTTTGAACCAACTAAAATTGAAATATAAGATAAGATTTGAATTCGCCTTGAGCTCGGCTTGAAAAGCCCGACACATTTATAAATAAATATTTAATCTTTATGTATACATGATATATAAAAGTGTTTCGAGTAACGTTTATACATAAAAAGTAAAATAGTCAAAATGTAATTGAAAAATATTGTAACAAGCGATAATTCAACTCAAAAAAAAAAATTCTTAAAATGTATCAACAAACATATAAAAACCTTAGTGAAACTGAAAAAGAAAATATTACATCAATTATGAAATAACTAACAATGCACGTTATTTGTCACATAAAACTTCTTGGTATAGGACATTTGAGGTGTAGACTCCTTCTTTACCGAACTCTTGGACATGCTTTGCTAATAACTTGGTAGTTCTACGTAATATCTCTCTAAATAGCACAAAATAAAGCTGGTCATGCGAGAAAACAGATTCCGGAAAATAGACACCCACATTTGGAACTGTTTGACCCTAAGCTTTATTGATAGTCATCGTAAAACTAAGGCGAACAGGGAACTGTTTTCTCTTGAGTTTGAAAAGGAACATGTCTTTTTCAGATGGAGTAAGAGGATATCTCGGCAAGAGCATCTAATACTAAGCTCAGTTTTGTTTGAAATTTGTATAACAATAACATCAACATTTTTTTTTTTTTTTATCATTTATGTCCATGAACTTATGAACTATATTAATCAACTTAATGTTGGTATTTTAGTGTATTATAAGTTGTGTTTAATATACAAATAAGGGTCGACACTTAGTTGTATATTAACAGGCCTAACTGGGTGCTAAGGTACTGCTTAGGTACTAAGGTACTGTTTGGTTATGGGTATATAAGAAGGTACTGCTGGTTGTATACTAGAAGGTACTGCTGGTTATAATATGGTAATGCTAGTGTATTTGTGAAGGTACTGCTAGAGTACTTGTGAAGGTACTGCTAGTATGTAAAGGTACTGCCAGCATTGTTAACCTGCTGCTTGTTTTCTAACCTGCTGCTAGTGTTGGAACTCTGTTGCTAATATATGGAACTCTGTTGCTAATATGCTTACTCTGCTGCTAGTTGAGTAACGGTTAAATAACTGTTTTACAGTTATTAGTTTTCTTATTAACCATATAATAACCGTTTATAACCGCTATAGGACATATATAACTGTCCTATGTATTCTCAATGAGATATACGAAAAACACACAGAGGTTTTGTGACTGCAAACATAACAACATACACAAACTTGAATCAATAAGATTTTATCCGGTCGTTAATTGGTATCCACTCCAATTTAATCGATCTGAAAGCGTTCATACTCGTGACTTCTAATTGCTATCAGGATACCCTATTACCCCACATATACAATAAAGATCGATTAAATTACAAGATGGCAGGCGAATATGTACGAGATATGACATCAAAGTTTGTGAAGTTAGTGAAGTTCGAAGGGCAGGATTTTCGAAGGTGGCAGAAGAAAATGCTTTTCTTGTTAACAACAATGAAAGTTGTGTACGTTTTAACAACACCAGCCCCGGAGGAAGTGGAGGACGAAACCATTGATCAAACCAGGAAACGCAACAAGTTCTGGAATGATGACTTTATTTGCCGTGGAACTATCTTAAACGGTATGTGTGACACTCTTTTTGATATTTATCAAAACATAGAATCTGCAAAGGAATTATGGGACATGCTTCAAGCCAAATACATGGCCGAAGATTCATCTAGTAAGAAATTCCTAGTTAGTGATTTCATGAATTACAAAATGATAGATGGGCGTTCCATTATGGAACAATATAATGAGTGTCTTAGTATACTTGGTCGCTTTGCCCAACATGGTTTAAAAATGGATGAATCCATTGCGACAGCATCTATCATTGACAAACTTCCACCTTCTTGGAAGGATTTCAAAACTAATTTGAAACATAAGAAGGAAGAATACAATTTGGTTGAGTTGGGAAGTACCATTAGTATTGAGGAAGGGTGTAGACGTATGGAGAAAACTTGGGTGAATGAAAAGGACAAGGATATTGGCGGTTCAAATGTCAATATGGTTGAAGAAACTAATTCTAGTTTCAAAAAGGGTTCGAATAATAAGAACAAGAAACGAAAGTTTCAAGGTAACGATTAACAAAAGGGAAGTGTAAAGAAAGCAAAACAGTCCAATGATGGTGGCTGTTGGAAATGTGGGAAACCTGGACATTTCAAGCGTGATTGCCGTATGGGAAAAGGAAAAAACGAGGCTGGTACTAGTGGTGGATCCAAAGGTGATCAGAAACAAGCAGGTACAATTTTAACGATTAATGATAATTCGGTTTTGAATTATGTGCCATTAATTTGTGAATCATTCTATGTACAGGATGATGATTTTGCTTGGTGGTATGATTCTGGTGCGACTTGTCATGTGTGCAAGGACCGAATATGGTTTAAGGAACTTGTAACAATTAATGATGGACGTGTTCTAACCATGGGAAATGTCGCAACAGAACCAATACTTGGAATTGGACTAGTAGATATAACTTTTACTTCTGGAAAAACAATTTCGTTATGTAATGTTTTATATGTGCCCGGTATTCGGAAAAACTTGTTATCCGGTGTATTATTAAATAATTGTGGGTACAAACAAGTGTTAGAATCCGATAAGTATATCTTGTCGAAACATGGTTCTTTTGTTGGATTTGGATATTTATGTAATGGTATGATTATGTTGAATTTAGATATGCCTTCTACTTTTAATTCGATTTGTGTGGTTAATGATTTATCTAGTGTTCGAATTAGTAACATGGAATTATGGCATGCTAGATTAGGACATGTTCATTATAAACGAATGAAAGAAATGTCTAAAATGAGTATGATTCCATCTATTGAATTGGACCATAATAAATGTAAAACTTGCATGTTAACTAAGATCACTAGAAAACCATTTAAAACAGCAAATCGTGAATCCAAACTGTTAGACCTTATTCATAGTGATCTATGTGATTTGCATGCTACACCATCTCTAGGAAATAAAAAATATGTCATAACATTTATTGATGATTCATCACGTTATTGCTATATTTATTTATTGCATTCAAAGGATGAAGCTCTTGATAAATTTCGAATTTTTAAGCAAGAGGTAGAACTTCATCAAAAGGATTTGGTTAAAATCTTACGTACTGATCGTGGAGGGGAATATTATGATCCAGTTTATTTCCAATCTACTGGAATAATACATCAAACAACTACTCCATATACACCACAACAAAATGGTGTGGCTGAACGTAAGAATAGGACATTGAAGGAAATGGTAAATTCAATGTTATCTTATTCTGGGTTAAGTGGAGGATTTTGGGGTGAAGCCATGTTAACGGCTTGTTATTTGCTAAACCGAATTCCTGGTAAAAGCAATAAGAAAACTCCTTATGAACTTTGGCATAAACGTGCACCAAACTTGAGTTTTCTCAAAGTTTGGGGATGTAGGGCTGTTGTTAGGCTCACTGAACCCAAAAGGAAAACTTTAGGTGAAAGAGGTATAGATTGTATATTTATTGGGTATGCTGAAAACTCACATGCCTATAGATTCTATGTATTAGAACCAAATGATTATGTTTCTGTGAATTCTGTGATAGAATCACGAGATGCAATCTTTGATGAAGAAAGATTCACATCTATACCTAGGCCAAGGGACATGCATCATAGTTCGATGGTACCAGTTAATACTGAGGATATTCCATCGACTAGCACTGAACCAAGAAAGGGTACACGTGTAAGACAAGCCAAAACTTTTGGTGATGATTTTCAACTATACTTAGTTGAAGGATCAAGGAATGAAATAAACTTTCAGTATCAATATTGCTTTAATATTGATAAAGATCCTATGACATATGGTGAAGCTATGGCTTCAAGGGATGTTGCCTTTTGGAAAGAAGCAGTCCAAGATGAGATGGATTCTATCTTGCAAAATAAAGTTTGGAAACTTGCTGATTTACCTCCTGGTTGTAAACCATTAGGATGTAAGTGGATCTTCAAGAGGAAGATGAAAGTAGATGGTACTATTGATAAATATAAAGCCAGATTGGTTATCCAAGGCTTTAGACAAAAAGAGGGTATTGATTATTTCGATACTTATGCTCCGGTTGCTAGGATATCTACTATTAGATTGTTATTGGCATTAGCTGCTATACACAATCTTGTAATTCACCAAATGGATGTGAAAACTGCATTCTTGAATGGTGAATTAATTGAAGAGATTTACATGAAACAACCTGAAGGGTTTGTTATGCCTGGACATGAAAACAAGGTATGTAAATTGGTTAAATCTCTTTATGGGTTAAAACAAGCTCCTAAACAATGGCATCAAAAATTTGATGAAATTGTGTTGTCGAATGGTTTTGTTTTAAACCAAGCTGATAAATGTGTCTATAGTAAATTTGATGATTCTAGAAATGGAGTCATTATATGCTTGTATGTAGATGACATGTTGATCTTTGGTACAAACCAAGATCAAGTTGATGAGACAAAGGAATTTTTGTCATCTAAATTTGCTATGAAAGACATGGGGGAGGCGGCGGTGATCTTAGGAATTAAGATCATACGTGAGAACAAGGGTATTTCTATATCTCAATCTCGTTATATTGAGAAGATTTTGGATAAGTTCGATTTCCAGGATATTTCTCCCACAAGTACTCCCATGGATCCACAAGTTAAGCTATTACCCAATAAAGGTAAAGCGGTGTCTCAACTTGAATACTCGAAAAGGATTGGATCATTAATGTATGCTATGATAAGTACTAGGCCGGATGTTGCTTATGCAGTTGGAAAGCTTAGTAGGTTTACTAGCAATCCTAGTACATTTCATTGGCGAGCTTTGGATCGAGTATTTCAATACTTGAAAGGAACAATGGATTATAAGTTAACTTACATCGGATTTCCTTCTGTTATTGAAGGTTTTAGTGATGCAAGTTGGATATCCAATAAAGAAGATCATTCTTCTACATCTGGATGGGTGTTCCTTCTTGGGGGAGGTGCCATTAGTTGGGCATCTAAGAAACAGACTTGCATAACAAACTCAACTATGGAGTCTGAGTTTGTTGCTTTGGCAGCAGCTGGTAATGAGGCTGAATGGTTAAGGAATTTGCTTTATGAAATTCCATTGTGGCCAAAGCCGATTTCTTCTATTTCTATCAGGTGTGATAGTCAGGCTACGTTGGCTAAGGCTTATAGTCAAGTGTATAATGGCAAGTCAAGACACTTAGGTGTGAGACACAACATGGTTCGTGAGCTCATAATGCATGGTGTCATATCCGTTGAGTGGATTGCAACTCATCGGAATTTAGCTGATCATTTAACCAAAGGGTTATGTAGAGATCTCGTGAAAGGATCAGCAGTGGGATTAGGTTTAAAGTCCATATGAAAACTCTCATGTTAAGATACCCAATTCCCACCTAATATGACGTTAGGTGCTGAATTTTGAATGTGGAAAGCTTAACATCTAGAGTTTGGAACACAACATTAAATTATCCCAAAGGTATGTGTTCGGTCTGCAAGATAAGGAAGGTTGAAGTGTTCTTCTTAATAATTCTTTTGAAAAATTGCATTTGCAGGTGCAAGATTAAAAGAATTACCTATTTTAGTACGAAGTTTAGTTGCTTTAAGAAGTTGGGACTTGGCTTCGATGTACTTAAAGAAAGGATAGGGACATAGGCTAGTAAAATAATGTGTCAAGTAAGATATTGTGTATGCAAAACTAATGTGTATATTATCTTCAGGTATTCAATAGTGATATTACAAGGTTCAATCTTTTGGGAAACCTTGATATTCGAATATTTGGAATGTGTAATATACTAACATGAAATTCAATCGTCTCGACATTTCATTTATGCATTAGTTTGATTGTTTGCTGTGTATAGTTAGTTAATTTATGATTACACTAAAATGGGGGAGGTTTGTTGGTATTTTAGTGTATTATAAGTTGTGTTTAATATACAAATAAGGGTCGACACTTAGTTGTATATTAACAGGCCTAACTGGGTGCTAAGGTACTGCTTAGGTACTAAGGTACTGTTTGGTTATGGGTATATAAGAAGGTACTGCTGGTTGTATACTAGAAGGTACTGCTGGTTATAATATGGTAATGCTAGTGTATTTGTGAAGGTACTGCTAGAGTACTTGTGAAGGTACTGCTAGTATGTAAAGGTACTGCCAGCATTGTTAACCTGCTGCTTGTTTTCTAACCTGCTGCTAGTGTTGGAACTCTGCTGCTAATATATGGAACTCTGCTGCTAATATGCTTACTCTGCTGCTAGTTGAGTAACGGTTAAATAACGGTTTTACAGTTATTAGTTTTCTTATTAACCATATAATAACCGTTTATAACCGCTATAGGACATATATAACTGTCCTATGTATTCTCAATGAGATATACGAAAAACACACAGAGGTTTTGTGACTGCAAACATAACAACATACACAAACTTGAATCAATAAGATTTTATCCGGTCGTTAATTGGTATCCACTCCAATTTAATCGATCTGAAAGCGTTCATACTCGTGACTTCTAATTGCTATCAGGATACCCTATTACCCCACATATACAATATTAATCAACTTAACAATGAATTAACACAACAGTAAAAGTAAAAAGAAGTTTATAGCTTCTTTGTGCATAAAAAAATTCTGATAGCGGGGAGCGGCCAAGGAACAAGAGACGTCATGTTTGGCCAAGCTTTGCCAAAGTAAACTACAAGGACATGACCAGGAATGTAAAGGATTGAAGCTGGTTGAGAACTATAGGCTCAAGACCGGCGGTACAAATGGACTAAAACTGGTTATGGACTAAAGGTCCAAGACCATGTTAAAAGTTGAGTGATTGACCCATTGTGGTGTTCTCATATTGTTTAATCTTGTTTAACCGTTTAATAATGTGATGATTAGTTAATGTGTTAAATCTGAAGTATCTATTAGTATTTGAGATTAGTTTATTTTCAAATCGAAAAACGGGTTTGAGTGTTTTTTCTATCCAAAGACTTCAGTATTTTTAGTAGAAATGAATTACTTTTCTCCAACCACCAACCACCTAAGGTCATGTCATATTTCATACCATAAAGCATTCTTCATTTACTTGGAGTTATAGTAGTAGGAAATCTTTACTTAGTTGGATAGATTCATATAGTGACCCATGTATTACGTTTCGTCGCTTTTTGTATTTCTTGTACGGGAATGTAAAGAATGTGTTTCCTAGCTAATTACTAACTTCTAATACAAAGTCTTTAGTAAATTGACTTGATTGGCCTTCAATATCAAAAGATCATACCTTAGTATATATAAGCTATCTTATTGAAGGTAGAGGTGCAAATGACTGAATGAGTCGAACCTTGACAAAGACTTACTTGACTCGAAGGTAGAGGTGCAAATGAGCATGAATAAATAATAATAATAATAATAATAATAATAATAATAAAAAAAAAAAAAAAAAAAAAAAAAAAAAAAAAAAAAAAAAAAAAAAAAAAAAAAAACTCAATCTGTTATTAAGATTTTCTTTTAAACCAACTAAAGTTAAATACAAGACACAATGTAAGAAAGAAGCCAAGAAAACAAAGAACCATTAGACATAGTCTTACAATAATAAATTCCTACCACAACATCATTTGCAATTTATCCAGCGTTGAGATTCATAATATATGAAATGTTGTAACGAAACTGAATCAGGTTTTCAAAGACTTGGAACAAAATGTACGATTATATATGTGATTAATCACTTTTCTCCTGCCACACAACAATTGTTTTGAAAACCAGGTTTTTAATCGACCCGGTTGAGTCATCGGGTCACCGGTTCAACCTGTTCGACCGACGGGTCAACCCGGTTTTCAATTTAAAAAAACTATTTTTTTTCAACCGGTTCAAACCGGTTTTGTATTAAAAAAAAAAAAAAAAAAAAAGGGGTCGGGTTTCAAGAACCGGGTTGACCCGGGTCACATAAAACCAGGCGGGTCTAACCGGTTAACCCGCTTTT
Source organism: Artemisia tridentata subsp. tridentata (assembly GCA_021014915.2). Lineage (NCBI taxonomy): Eukaryota > Viridiplantae > Streptophyta > Magnoliopsida > Asterales > Asteraceae > Artemisia > Artemisia tridentata. Next base: position 142,817,775 of record CP139504.1, on the reverse strand, counting down.
AAAAACCCTGATTTTTTTGACCTGTTTTCTTGGCCGGAACCGGTTCAGCCGGTTAACCCGGGTTTCAAAACATTGCACACAACTACCCACCTGCACACTCATTTATTTTTTTTCCACGAATACATTAGGCTATTTGACCAGGCATGCCAAACTGTTTTGTTAAGAGCAAAGGTTTTATTAAAACACCCAATTAGGCAAAAACTATTTTGAAAAACTTTTTAATTAGTTGTAAAGCCTGTGGTTTTACATGCGAGCATTGATATCCGCAAATGACAGGCACGAGCAAGTTCCTTTACTTGTTTACAAATACCTGTGGGTTTGTGGGTAAGAAACCTTTGAGTGACGGGTACGAGACATTCGTGCCTATCGCGCGCGGGTGCATTCTTGTGGTTTAACATATGACTCATTAACTCATTTAGATAAACTAGTTAAAAATGGATCGTGTTCGGTTTAGGTGTAAACAATATAAGGTTGACAAAGCTCAACCGATTACATAAACCCGTTTTGTTCATGTTCAGGGACGGAACCAGATCAAATATGACCGGGTGCACACTTTATTTTGAACCGTAATATAATAAAGTTAAAAAGTGAATGACAACGATAAATTCATTAAACCGATGAATAAATGAACATATTACCGATGAAACGGGTGTATTTAAAATACTTTTAGGAAAAATCAATGTTTTTATCAAAAATTAACAATATATTAAAAAAATTTATGAGGTTCTCGGGCACCCGCGGAAACCCCCCAGTTTCGTCCCTGTTCATGTTCTAAACTTGACTCAAATTGATACTCTTACTCTTGATACGTGTGAATGTAAAAGACAAAAGGAGTAATCACTTCTTTTTAAATTTTAAACGACACCACTACCACATTTATTTTGTTCCATCAACTCTGATAAAAACTAATGGCATTTGACCAAACTTTAATTTGTTCTTCACCAAACGTAACTCAAAACCAGTTAATGAATCCCCAACCACCTCTGAAGCGCTGATTTAAACTCCCTTCACTCTCCTATTCCATCATCCTTCACACACTCACCTTTTGAAACAACAGTAAACACACCTCCAAAAGTCACATCCACAACCACAACAACAACCACAACCATAGATGATGATGCTGGTAGACGGTACTTTCATCATGTACATCTATGTAAGCTATTCTCTAAATCTCATTAAAAATAGCACGATACATTAGTTTATATGTTGATTTTCTTAGCGTTTGGTAAGTAAAAGAAGAAAAACATTTTTTGATACTATTTATGGTCTTCCATTTTCTTGGTATAGGGTTATATATGACTGTTTAATTTTGTTAATTTGTTGTTAACCGTACATGTTTGTGTCGTTTGAACTCTGCAAATATACATAGAAAAGCAAATTATTTTACGGTAGAAACGAAAATTATTTTACTGTAGAAACACAAATTATTATACACTAGATCTGAAAAGTTTTATTTGTTTTTTATTCAGAAACCAAGAAGGTACAAGATCATAGCCTATTTGACCAACACTCTAAACCTAAACCTACTACTGAATGAACAGGTATTACACATCTCCAAACTTTAACCTAATAAACATAGTGATAAACAGTCATGTCATATTCATAGATGAAAACATGGTCAATCAACAATTTTTTTTAACACCCAAATCTAATCACAAGTCACTGACCTTCTTCTGTATGCTAAACATCAGCACCGTACTTCAACGCTACCATTTCCAAAACCTAAACCTAAACCTAACCAACAACCACACATCTCATCTCACTCCCTACCAAGTCAAACTCATTCACAGTCAAATCATACACAATCAATAAATCCTTTTAAAACATCTAACAAACCAAAAATGAATCACAATTCAGGAACCTACAAGCAGACAAGACATCTCATCTCACTCCCTACCAAGTCAAAGTCATTCACAGACACATCAATTCAACAGATAACAAACATTTTAAAAATCAATAAATCCACCGGAAATAATATAGAAATTTTTATTATAAATTAAATATAAATTAATGGTAATAAAATTTACAAAAAAAAATGTTACAGGAAATGAAGGGGAGAACAAACTTGATAGCACAGTAAAGGGCGTAGCCCAACAAAGCTCCGTAAAGTCCTAGAAAAGCATAGAACAAAAGCTTGTTGTTGTCTGGTTCATGTTCGTTGGTCTTGAGAGCAGGAGGAGCAATATCAATCAATTTAAGAGGGAGTTGCGGCATGATTTCACCAGGAGGCGGAAGAGGCGAAACCGAGAGCAAGGGAACATGAATTGTGGGCGTGATTTCATCAGCAGCGGGAGGAACCTCTGGAAGCTCTGCCTCAACATTTTTCGATATGTGCACAAACTTAGGAAGACGAGTAATATAATCATAGGGATCAAAATCAGCCCCATTAGCATTTCTCATAGCGTCTTCGATATGTTCCTCCCAACTTTTATCACCTCGGCTTACTTTTATCACATCGGGTGAAGGAAGCTTCTGGGTAGCAGTTTTAGGTTTTCCTCCTTTTTTCGAGGTGGCCTACGATTTAAGCTTCTGGGTAGCAGTTTTCACTTTTTTCTGAACCTCCTTTAGATGAGGCTAAGACTTTTCAGCAACTTCTTTAAGAAGCTTCAAAGCAAACCTACGAAGTGCCATTTTTTTGATTTGATTTGATGGACGCTTGATACTAATTGTAATTTCTTGGGTTCAGGTTTGCGGCCACAACATGAAGAAGATATAAATGTAGCTTATATAGTTAGGGTTTCTTTTCCTTTTCGGCCACTCCTTTCTACGGCCCACTTCTCGACTTACCCACTTAATATCGGTCTTGCTCTATTTTTACCCAAAAGATAAATTATATTATGTACCCAAAATATAAACATAGCATATTATGTACCCAAAAGATAAAGTACTACAACACGAGCTCGTGTTTTAGGTTAATGCAAAATTAAGATACAGTTTTAGGTTAATGCAAAATTAAGATACAATTTGTTATAAGCTCGTGTTGTAATACTTTATCTTTTGGGTACATAATATGCTATGTTTATCTTTTGGGTACATACTATAATTCATCTTTTGGGTACAAATAAAGGAAGACCGATATTAAGTGGGTAAGTCGAGAAGTGGGCCGTAGAAAGGAGTGGCCCAAATGGAAAAGAAACCCTAACTATATAAGCTACATTTATATCTTCTTCATGTTGTGGCCGCAAAACTAAACCCTAAAAATTACCATTAGTTTCAAGCGTCCATCAAATCAAATCAAAAAAATGGCACTCCGTATGTTTGCTTTGAAGCATCTTAAAGAAGTTGCTGAAAAGTTTGAGCCTCATCTAAAGGAGGTTCAGAAAAAAGTGAAAACTGCTAACCAGAAGCTTAAATCGTGGACCACCCCGAAAAAAGGAGGAAAACCTAAAACTGCTACCCAGAAGCTTCCTTCACCCGATGTGATAAAAGTAAGCCGAGGTGATAAAAGTTGGGAGGAACATATCGAAGACGGTATGAGAAATGCTAATGGGGCTGATTTTGATCCCTATGATTATATTAATCGTCTTCCTCAGTTTATGCACATATCGAAAAATGTTGAGGCAGAGTTTCCGGAGGTTCCTCCCGCTGCTGATGAAATCAAGCCCACAATTCATGTTCCCTCGCTCTCGGTTTCGCCTCTTCCGCCTCCTGGTGAAATCATGCCGCAACTCCCTCTCAAATTGATTGATATTGCTCCTCCTGCTCTCAAGACCAACGAAGATGAACCAGACAACAACAAGCTTTTTTTGTATGCTTTTCTAGGACTTTACGGAGCTTTGTTGGGCTACGCCCTTTACTGTGCTATCAAGTTTGTTCTCCCCTTCATTTCCTGTAACCATTAATTTTTTTTTGTAAATTTTGTTACCATTAATTTATATTTAATTTGTAATAAAAATTTATATATTATTTTCGGTGGATTTATTGAATTTTATCATGTTTGTTTTTGTTGAATTGATGTGTCTGTGAATGACTTTGACTTGGTAGGGAGTGAGATGAGATGTCTTGTCTGCTTGTAGGTTCCTGAATTGTGATTCATTTTCGGTTTGTTAGATGTTTTAAAAGGATTTATTGATTGTGTATGATTTGACTGTGAATGAGTTTGACTTGGTAGGGAGTGAGATGAGATGTGTGGTTGTTGGTTAGGTTTAGGTTTAGGTTTTGGAAGTGGTAGCTTTGAAGTACGGTACTGATGTTTAGCATACAGAAGAAGGTCCGTGACTTGTGATTAGATTTGGGTGTTAAAATTTTTTGTTGATTGACCATGTTTTCATCTATGAATATGACATGACTGTGAATCACTGTGTTTATTAGGTTAAAGTTTGGAGATGTGTAATACCTGTTCATTCAGTTGTAGGTTTAGGTTTAGAGTGTTGATGTAATAAAGTTTGGAGATGTGTAATACCGTTCCAAAAAATAAAAAAACCAACAACAACTACGTACCCACCTGCACACTCATTTATTTTTTTCCACCAATTCATTAGGCTATTTGACCAAGCTTTCAATTTGACCAGGCATTCAACATACCACATTGAAGGCGTGCCAAGCTGATACTCAATTAGGCAAAAATTGTTTTTTGAAAAACTTTTTAATTAGTTGTAAAGCCTGTGGTTTTACCGCGGGCATTGATATCCGCAAATGACAGACACGAGCAAGTACCTTTACCAGTTTACAAATACCTGCGAGTTTGTGGGTAAAAAACCTTTGAGTGACGGTTAAGAGACATTCATGACTATCGCGCGCGGGTGCATTCTTGTGTTTAACATATGACTCATTAATTCATTTAGATAAACTAGTTAAATGGATCGTGTTCGGTTTATGTGTAAACAATATAAGGTTGACAAAGATCAACCGATTACATAAACGCGTTTTGTTCATGTTGAGATTTTTCTAACCCGTTAACTTGAACCCGACTCAAATTGCCACAATTACTCTTGATACGTGTGAATGTATAAGACAAAAGGAGTAATCACTTCTTTTTAAATTTTAAACGACACCACTACCACATTTATTTTGTTCCATCAACTCTGATAAAAACTAATGGCATTTGACCAAACTTTAATTTGTTCTTCACTAAACGTAACTCAAAACCAGTTAATGAATCCCCAACCACCTCTGAAGTGCTGATTTAAACTCCCCTCACTCTCATATTCCATCATCCTTCACACACTCACCTTTTGAAACACACCTCAAAAAGCCACACCCACAGATGATGATGCTGGTAGACGGTACTTTCATCATGTACATCTATGTAGGTTGTTCTCTAAATCTTGTTTAAAATATCATGATACATTACTTTATATGTTGATTTTCATAGCGCTTGGTAAGTAAAAGAAGAAAAACATTTTTGATACTATTTCTGGTCTTCCATTTTCTTGGTATAAAGTTATGGCCATTTAATTTTGTTATTTAAAGTTTTGATTTGTTGTGAACTGTACGTGTTTGTGTCGTTTGAACTCAAAGCAAATATACATGGAAAAGTAAATTATTTTACGGTAGAAACACAAATTATTTTACTGTAGAAACACAAATTATTATACACTCAGTGGCGGATACAGGATTTTAGATTGTGTGTGGCATGATTTTTGGCTCGTTTCACTTCAGAAATTGCCCTTAGTTTTAGTTGTCCAACGATTAGAGTAGAACTAGTTGTTTTTTGCGATTTGAGTTCTTGAATACAGGTAAATTTAAACACATTATACAAATATACAGTATTTTTAATAATCTATAAAATTAGATGCTTACGATTAAAAAAAAGTAAAGTAAAGTAACTCCCAATACCGTCTTCCACGGGTTATGGGTCCCAATACCGTCTTCCACGGTGTATGGGGGAGGTTGAGACGTAAACAGCCTTACACCTATCTAAGGTAGAGAGGCTGCTTCTGGTTCTACCAAAGGTAGAAAAGGACCTCCAGCCTTGCAAGGGGTTATAGATGTTTACGATATTTTATCTTTTTCTAAATAAGGGTAATACATAATATCTGAAAAGTATAATGTAAAAACTGAAAAAAAATCTAATAAACTTAATTGATTTAAATTATCGTACTCTAAGAACAAAATATATCATTAAAGAAACCAAATTATCTTGGCCCTACGTTCATTAAAAGATAAATGAAACGAGCTAGCAAACAAGTACACCAATAATTATTTGAACATCACTGTTCATCATCTTGTATCTTGGCATCTTCTTTCTTTTTGCAAGAACGAAACTCAAAAACATTAACTCAAGAACATTTTTCACACTTATTTGGTTCATTTATGTGCACTTCTACTCTAAACAAGTGTAGCACTTTCAAATAACCAAAATATTTCAAAGGAAATTTACACTTCATCGGCTTCAGTCGTATGTGGCACGTGCCACAGGTGGATCATACATAGATCCGCCCCTGTATACACTAGATCTGAAAGTTTTCTTTGTTTTTTATTCAGAAACCAAGAAGGTACAAGATCATAGATGCCTGGTTGTCAAAGTCACTGTTGAAATAGGTGGTCTCAGAATTATAAGCTTCCATTTTGGTTTTGACGGACGCTTCAAAAAAATTTAGGGTTTATAATCCGCGAAATTTTGTTGAAGGCTATAGTTAAATCATTGTTACGATGTAAGTCTCTTTGTAAAGAATGGTACTCCTTAATATCCAACCAAGATTTCATTAAAACGCATTACACTTTATTATCTAGTACCAAGTTCATTTTTAGTACTCATGATTCATGAACAAAAAAATATTCTCAACAGCTGTCCACTTTATGGTGTTTTGTTTCATAAATATTTTAAAAACTAATTTTAATTAAGAGGGCATCGCCCCCCCCCCCCCCCCCCCCAAAAAAAAAAAAATTAGAGTTTCGATTTTTTTGATGTTCTAAACCCTAAAGAAAGCGATTAACATGTAATCCTAATCCAAGATTCGATTTTTATGTGTTTCGGTAATTCAATTACATGTTAACCGGCTCGTGAAGCCACTGTTATAATTTAGTAAACATGACAATCATATATTTATTCTAATAACAATCAAGCACGTTGCGGAAGCGTATGATCATATTTAACATATAAAAGATTAACCGAAAATTAAAGATACGTACATTTGATTTTAACAAGAACAAGAATCAATACTTCAAATCTTCTTCTTTAATTATCAAAGTATATTAGCGAGATACCCCTTACCGTTTTGTATCTCAATCCAAGATGTATAAACTATAGTGAGTTTATACCACGATCTTGTACACACGTACTATAACCGAACTAATGCGATTGCTAGATCTTTAAACACAATTTAAACCAAACTAGTTTTGTTTAACAAAAGTTTGGATCGACCAACCCTAAGGGTTATGGTTCGATCGGCCTAGGACAAAGAAGAAGAGAAAACCAAAGATCTAGGGTTATAGCAAGTGCAAGAGTCAGAAACAAATAACCCTAGCCTTTGTATTTATAGGCATGAAATCTTGGAGGACAAGTTAGGCATGGGTTGGGCTTATGAAACCCTTATGCTGATCGGTTCTAATCCCCAAGGGATTCCGGAACATTCTTGACCCTTTAATTTCATCCATAGTCCTTCCTTTATTCCCTAACAGTCGTTAGTCAATTCCCGTTAATTACTTAACGTCCGTTAGTCCTCATTTTGTGTTTAAATAATTAAATATATAACGGTTTATATATATTAATTATTGTACCTTAATTCCTCATACGTAATGTGTGCAATCCCGTGGTCCCGAGTTCGATTCTAGACATACACAACTTAATATTTGTCCATAAAACTAACAGCTCCCACTTGGACATCTATTAATAGTGTAATGACATTGGTTAGCGTCTAGCAACACGCCAATGCCCCTAGTACAACTCGGGTGGTGGTCTCCTGGAAAAACCATTCGATGATTCATCATCATACTTATCCTTTTGTTTCTAATACTACATTAATAAAGATATGGATCTTAGTCATTCTTTATTAACCATTCTGTTTCTCGTTGTTTCTGATTGAGCAAGATTACCAAATCTTCTGAACATATTCAGGGGAGATCTTGGGTGCGGCCGCACAAACATCTTGTCAACCCTACGAGGGGCCCAGCAGTATTAAACTTCAAACAAATTTGAAGGAACAAATTCTCTCTTGACTACGAGCATAACCCATGAACTTTGCAACACTCCTGAAAACAATCCTTATAGCTACCAGTTACATATAGCTGTAAATTGCTTCACAGAAATGCACTACATCCATGACAGTTATCTGGTATCTCAAGTCTGAGGATAACTATATATACATGATTTACTTGATGACAAGATCCATAAAGTAAACTCATGAAGTTGGGATAAGTCCTATATTCAATTCATTGAATATCATGTGAAATTGGCATGTCAACGCATCAATATACTTTCAAGTATATTCTACCAATACTCATATTTGTCTTAATTTAATGATATTCCCATATCATTAATCGACAACGGACAATTTAGTCAAATCAATATATTCAAGGATTAAACATGCAAATACATGATATATTACTAAGAAAATGACAATCAAACATAACAAGTATTTTTATTTCATTAAAATAATAATTGTTCATAACATACCATTATCCAAATACTAAATAGATCAATGCATGATAATCTCATTAATGAATTATGTCTCAAGTCATGTCAATCATACTTGTTGACAAGACATAAATCAACTAATCTTGATCTATCAGAATTTTGAGAATACTTATTTCAAGAACTCAATTAGTAAAATTCTTGTATGTGTGCATTCAACTATCTTGATATTGCCAAATAATATTTCATAAAATGTGTGACATCTTCAACCACCAATTTATGACAATTAAACTATCAAACCTTTTATAGTTTAAAGTATTCTAAATCTTTAATGTATAATGCAACTATGCTCATAGTTAAGTATAACTAGTACACATGGCCATTAACAAGGATGAAATTCTACCATGACTAGTATTGAGTGTCATCTCAATTTTATTAGCATCATTGTATACAAACAACAATATGCTCTTTAAAATTCCGTAAATTTTAATATCCGTTGTGTAATGTTCGATGACTTCCAATCTTTCAAGATTTGTCGGCTATAACGATCACGCAACAATTTGGCATATGGTTCATACTTAGAATTTAGGAGCAATTCCAGGATGAGGATGTAATTCTATATTCAACCATATTCATTACACTTAGTCATCTAATAACTTTCAATTAGATATCAATGTTGTCAAATCATCTTTCATCCAAGCATGATACAACAAATAACATGATGTACATGAAAAATCCTTGTGTCGAACTTAGATTTCATTCATGTTATATCTTCTCAAAGATATGTTTCCATTTAGACATTCTAATTGTATATAATGTTCCATTAGAATCAATTATTATACTGCTTATGTTTATAACAATAAACATATATTCTAAAGTTGTATGTTTATTTTCTAAATCTTCAAGTGAAGTTTCATTCCAAACTAAGACTTAACATTTAACTTATATGGAATGTTACTTCCTATATGTTATACAACATATATGAAATAAGAAAATAAATATAACACTCCCACTAGTTTTCAGGAATATTAAGGAATTATCTTATTTTAATTATAAATCAAAACTTGAATTTAATAATTAAACATAAGTATATCTCCTAGATGCATGCACTAATCCATTCATGAATTATTGCACTTTGTATACTTCCAAAGATTATTTGAATTGAAATACTCTTTTTAATTACTTATCGTTCTCGCACAAGTAATTACTCAAGAAAGGGTTTTTAATACTCCATTGTCAATTTTATATTAATGAAATTAAGAATGACAATCATAATCTTTATTTAATGTGTCTAGAAAGAATATTCAATCACAATTAATTGCTTAAATATAATTGATAATCTTCTCATAATACACACATTAAATATGTTTACAAAATTGTCCATCTAATTTCTACACAAAGATTTAAACCTCTAGGATTATCATTCCTTTTGTAGAAATTCATCTTCATTCTATAGTCTAACTATAGAGTTTAAGATTAATTAAGTTTCCAAAACTAATTATCTTTATGGACTGCATCTAAACATTCATAGTATGAGTAACTTGCCAAATTCAATATTTGCAATTCATCTAAATGACCAACAGGTTTACCATAATCCTGTAACTCATAATCCTCAACATATTATACAAATATTTAAGATATCCTTGCGGACCTATGAATGAGAATTCCATCATCTTGAGATTTAACATTAACATGTTTAATCCTCATCATGACATTTACTAGTGTATTTTTAGAAGATTATGTATCTTGTAACGTTATCTTTTCAAGATAAAACTCCCACTTGCCTTTTACAATTTATAAACTATCTATAAATACTTAGCAAGTAGAGCAACACAAAATTGTTCTCTTTTGAGACATTACAAATACATATTGACAGTTCCTTACATTAGTTTGTTAATATCCTACTTCATAAGTAGTTTAACAAATTAAGAACTTCAATTTTAAGACTTAATGTGATTCATCACATTCCATAATAAATGGTGTCTTATTAATCTTCTAGGTTGGAGTCTTATTGAGTATATACTGCCCATACTCAATTTTCTAACCTTGATAACTTTTGGAAGAAAAGAAGTTATAGTTATCTTTAATCAAACAATACCAATAAAGTTTGATTATCCTAGCTAAACACACCACAAACTTGTGGTACTTCATTAGAACTAATACTATGAGACAATCAAACAATATGTAAGATAAACTCATACTTCTTCTGGCTTACCTATTTACCAACTAAGTCAACTTAATAGTGAAATAGATTTTCCAAGCCAATTGCATGCTTTATAACACAAGTACTTTTTAACTAAGTCACTTATCGTCCATGTCTCAATCAAGTAGACATAGACTGTTATAATCCCACTATACGTTATAAATCATTGATCAACTCAATGACTTCTTGTATATGTCTTAATAAAGAAGACATAACAAGTTAACGTCTTACTTTATATTATAATAAGTCTTGTAACAATTTAAAAGACTTCATATTTATAGCTTTACAATAAAGTATAAACATGTATAACTAAAGTAATCATGAACACCACAATTTGGTTTCAATAGTAATTTCAAGTTAATTTATTACTTCATATTTTACATAAATATTCAAATTTGAAGTAGTATTAGATTCCTTCATTTATTTATGTCTTTTCAATAATACATAAATATTTAGTTTGAAGTAGTCTCATTATCCTTATTGACACTTGTTCTAATAGGTATCTAATTTAGAAACAGTAATTATCCATGTACGGTCTCACGTAATCATGAAATTTCACCTTGTTGTTGTAATCTAGTCAAGGTCTCACTTAAGCTAAATTTCAACAACAAGTGTTTCTAGACTTAGAGGTGTATTAGTCATATTTAGAACTTTAGTTTCTTACCTTGCGGTCAAGACAGTTCTTTAAATCATATTCCTATATGTTGTACCTTGCACACAATATAAGATTTCTCCTACTTGTGCATGGAACAATATCATGTATCAGATAAACAACACGTCACTCGTTTGTTTATGTGATCAATATGATTGTGTCATAGATATTAGTAGATATAGAACCACTTTGTCTAGTAAGGAAAAGTACATGACTATCCTTAAAACCACAAGCGTCTACAATTGGAAAGTAATTATCTCAAGACATTCTAGAGATAATTTTGGTTACTACCAAGATGACAAAGCTTGTAGCTCCCACTGAATTACAGATCATTACAATAATTCACTATTCAGTAATTACAACACAATGCTCCTACTAGATTTGACAACATTATAAGTGTATCATAACCAGTCAAAGCAAATAGTGTGCTATTAACTTTCCTACACCTTTGAGAAGACCCATTCGTAACAATTACTTAGGTACTAAAAAGAGTATATTCTACTATGTAGATGATGGACTATCCATCAATGCAATTAACTTGAAAATTGGGCATGCAATTTTCCTTAATATGTCTACCATCCCCACTATGGTATGTAGCATCTTTAAGTGATTAAAGCACAACAACTAGATAAATTATGCTAGTTTGCTTTTTACCAATTTTACGGTAATCAGTCTAGCTTCTAATTTAATAACTCAAAAAATGTGCAATTTTCTTAACTATTAAAGTTTGCTATGAGTTATTTCTTAGAATTTAGACAATTCTAATTTTCCTATCATACCTTTCTCATTCATGAAAAAGAATAGGATTAAGTCTCACTCTTTACTCATAGAAAGGATACTAGGTTTATTCTTTTAGTAAAGTTGACTCTAGCCAAAAACCCCTACGGCTGTAGATCAATTTACCAATAAAAGAATGTCCCACGTTTACGGTTTAACGTTGCATTAATACATTCAAAAGAATTTACAAAATTCAATTTTAGTATTTTCAATAATACAATCTTTTTAAGAAAATAAAATACCCAAGGAAATATTCATATAACCATTGAATTTTCTTGAAAACTATGATCCAAATTTTCATAGTTTCACTACATCTGTTGATCTGCTAGTAATGAAAGTACAAAATATGGTAATCTGTCGAACAATAATCGGCAAACAATTTTCTACTCCTAGATCATTATAGGATTTACATTTGCCAAATACAATTTGCAAAGTAAGCATGTTTCATCCCATCTCATGCCTTAACTTTCTAGGTCTCACTAACAACTTAATTAAGTCGTCTAATTTAGAAACTGCAAATTCTCCATATATGGTCTCACGCATTAACGGAAATTTACCTTGTCATTAAAATCTAGGTAAGGTCTCACTTACGCTAACTTCAAGTGTTTCTTATAATTAGATAGCATGGACTTAAATTTTAGGGTATAAATTTTGATGTGTCAATCAAAATATGTACGAAGAAGCATGCACACATCTTCGTATCATTAGTTTTCAAAACGTTTTTATTTACCAATTAAGGCTAAGATTTAAATCAACAAAGTTTTAATTGAGGTATTGGGTTCACCAATCAAAGAATTACCTACAATTATCGCCCACTATATCCTACTGCTGCATGAGTCAAAAGACCCAAGTTATTCGGATAATTACCACAAAAGTGGCGCGTGGAATTGAGGTCAATTCACCCTTAAGATGATTTTGTACAAAAAAAATAGCTTACTTGGTAGCTCCAATTAGACGCACAAAGGAGCGGAGAGACAAACGTCCGCCCAAAGGCTAATTAAAAACGCGTCTCTTTCGGATGACAATTTAATGTCAAGCCTCGTTATACCCCTCTTATAGTTTGTCTAAACTGGGTAAGTCGTTCACACTATTGGTACAAAACTCATCACTCAATTAAAAGTTTATGATTATAAGTCTTAAAAAATATATATGTTATAAACTATAATATTGCTAGTCTCGCCTGTGAGCAAATTACCGTGCGAAGCGAACCACTGTCGTCATATAAGACTTTGCAATATGTATAATTTATCACATCATGTTTCATAGTTATTAGGTCAATTTATTTTCTATTCGAAAAATTACCCTTTTCTTGCTTACAATTCGTCATATAATTTAAACAAAAAAACAAGTAATTAATAAAAATAAATAACCAAATAAGTACACATAATCTTAAAAATTAAATCATGTAGCCACATGCAAACTTTTTGATAAAATCCTATTAATAATCTATCTATGGTTTTAATATGCATATATTTAACTAAGACTCCCATTGGTTTTCGAGCAAATGGTACCAATGGACCATATACACCAAACAATTTGGTTGCGTAAGTCCTAGCAAATATATACCAAGTAGCACATAAATAGATTCATTAATTTAATTAATTGGGGTCTTCCCCAATTTTAAATCTATCTTATTACATGTGACAAACAACTTAACAATTAATATAAACCCTAATAAATGATAAACATGCATGTTTTATCATGGATTAATTACAAGTCACAAGATACATAACCCTTTACATACATAAACATGTTACTAATTTTAGGGTTCCAAACTAATTTTAATTAAGAGGGCATCGCCCCCCCCCCCCCCCCCAAAATAAATAAAAAATATTAGAGTTTCGATTTTTTTGATGTTCTAAACCCTAAAAAAAGCGATTAACATGTAATCCTAATCCAAGATTCGATTTTTATGTGTTTCGGTAATTCAATTACATGTTAACCGGCTCGTGAAGCCACTGTTATAATTTAGTAAACATGACAATCATATATTTATTCTAATAACAATCAAGCACGTTGCGGAAGCGTATGATCATATTTAACATATAAAATATTAACCGAAAATTAAAGACACGTACCTTTGATTCTAGCAAGAACAAGAATCAATACTTCAAATCTTCTTCTTTAATTATCAAAGTGGATTAGCAAGATACCCCTTACCGTTTTGTATCTCAATCCAAGATGTATAAACTATAGTGAGTTTATACCACGATCTTGTACAAACGTACTATAACCGAACTAATGCGATTGCAAGATCTTTAAACACAATTTAAACCAAACAAGTTTTGTTTAACAAAAGTTTGGATCGACCAACCCTAAGGGTTATGGTTCGATCGGCCTAGGACAAAGAAGAAGAGAAAACCAAAGATCTAGGGTTATAGCAAGTGCAAGAGTCAGAAACAAATAACCCTAGCCTTTGTATTTATAGGCATGAAATCTTGGAGGACAAGTTAGGCATGGGTTGGGCTTATGAAACCCTTATGCCGATTGATTCTAATCCCCAAGGGATTCCGGAACATTCTTGACCCTCTAATTTCATCCATAGTCCTTCCTTTATTCCTTAACGGTCGTTAGTCAATTCCCGTTAATTACTTAACGTCCGCTGGTCGTCATTTTGTGTTTAAATAATTAAATATATAACGGTTTATATATATTAATTATTGTACATTAATTCCTCATACGTAATGTGTGCAATCCCGTAGTCCCGAGTTCGATTCTAGACATTCACAACTTAATATTTGTCCATAAAACTAACAAATCGGTCATTTTCCTTGTGCTTATCCACATGATGATGGTAAGCTCTTAAATGAAGCTATTCACTTGGGGATGTAAGTCTGTTTTTAAAGAATGGTACTCCCTAATATCCGACCAAGATTTCATTAAAACACATTACACGTTATTATCTAGTATCAAGTTCATTTTCGGTACTCATGAACAAAGAAATATTCTCAACAACTGTCCACTTTATGATGTTTTGTTTCATAAATATTCTCAAAACACATTAGCGCTTGAAAATCCGTTGCAACAACCTCGACCTTACGATTTTAGGATAGCCGGGTCTTGTAATGGATTATTATGCATTGTCGAGGAGGGGAAAGAAGATGATGTGTTTATTTACAACCCGACTACTAGGAGATTGAATATTTTGCCACTAACGATTGCAAAGTTTTCATAACCGAAACTGAGTCTAAATTGGCTACTAGAATACTTTCTTTAAAGAGTCGAAAGTGGAAGGAAATCTGTCATTTTTCTTGTGCTTATCCGCATGATGATGGTAAGCTCTTAAATGGAGCTATTCATTGGGGAGCTGGTGATGCTACTTCGTCGGAGTCGTGGAAGATAGTCTCTCTTGATTTAGCAAATGAGACTTATGGTGAAGTTTTGCAACCGGAGTATCATGAAGGTTGTGACTATTTGGAATTCGGGGTTTCAGGGGAATCGTTGTGTGTGCTTTGTAATTATGTTGGAAATTGTGTGGCGACTGTATGGGTGATGAAGGTTTATGGAGTGAAGGATTCTTGGAGTATGGTGGCCACCATCCTGTATCCTTATACTTGGATGGATCAAGTTTTGGCTCCATTTTATATTTCAGAAGACGGGAAACTCATGTTAAAATTTGGTCGGAGATTGGTTGTGTATGATTCAAAAGATAGTTCATCCTCGGTGATTGGCAACTTTATTGAATGTCTTGAAGCTTGCACTGTTGTTGAGAGTTTAGTTTCGCCTTTTGGTCTTGCTCGTAATGATGATGATGAAGATTAAGGTGAATTTTGCTCTTCCAACTCTGTTTCATTTACCGGTTAGTTATTAGTAACCATACTTGTTCACTAAGTGGAATATAACTAGTTAATTTTAGAACATAGCACATCAAATGCAATGTTTGATCTTCCAAGTGATGTCTAAATTAACATTCATTCACGATTACCTACAAAGTCACTAACTGAGCTAAAAACGCATATTACATTTTCATCTGCATTTTTATTTTATTTTATAAATTGCATCATCATCAAGCCCTTTATGACTACCAAGTATCGGTGAGATTAGAAAAATCGAGTTTTCAGGTTTGGGTGATTAGTGTTAGCTCGAATATGTATTGGCTTTGTATATCGGGCTCAAGCCCATGCCTAGAAGGTTCTATCCATGTATATTTATGTACAATGTATTATGCCAGAATCAATCAATCGAATAGATAGTCATTCTCTCAATCATATCTCATATTATCGTATAATAGGGCTAACATTAACATGGTGATAATCCTTATGACAAGTGCCAACATGTATTAATGTGGATAACCAACATCCTTTTGGAAACCGTTAATCTCTTATCTGACCTGTATCTTTAATCTTTGGCCCTCAATTAAATAATATGTGAACATGAAAGTTAAAAAGGAAACGAGCTTTTAAATGTTTTAACATATTTTCATTAGTTGTATCAACATTAGATTGCGAGTTCGTACGCACGGAATGTTTGTTCTTTCAGGAAAGGGTAAACTCTCCAAGTCCTTTACATATGTGGATGCAATCGAAGAAATCTTGAAGCTAAGAACACGCATTGAACTCTAATTTAATCCTAGTAGCATTGACTTATGAACTACTTCTACTTGTATGCTTTTATATACTTGTCAGTTAGATGTATGTACTACATTTCTCGATGAAATTGAATGATCGTCGAAAACCAAGCTGCTGTATTATTAATTGTGTTCATGGTTGCCACTTAAATTGAGTCATATATATCCTCTTATGCCCACTTAAGAGTAGTTACTAAAACAGAAACAACTGACCGAACCATTTCTGTCCAACATGGTATAGTATTAATTAGACTATGTGATGGTCTTGTGTGTGGGTCATCTTCTCGTTGTTGTTTTACCGTGTTAATTTTAGAATATATAACATCAAATGCAATATCTTCCAATTGATGTCTTAATCAAAATACATTCAAGATTACCTCCAAAGCTAGGATACACGGAAACTCTGCCGGGATGCCGTATCACGTATCCGAAACGCCGGGGAAATGGGAAATGCCGGGAAGCGCGGGGAAACGCCCCCATAAAAAGTGGGAAAGTTTCTTCAAAAGGGGTATGCCGATCATTATCTAGGAAACGTTTGGGGAAACGTTTATGGCCCAAAAAGTGACGTTTCTTATGGCCGAATAACTAAAAGGCTTAATTTTAATTAACCTATCTAATTTATAGAAGACAAATCGTCTAAACGGATTCATAACTCACGGCTCTTCATCTATGATTCTTCATCGTGAAATTTTTGGAATCTCATCAGGTGAGTAAAATACTAAAATTGATTGCTTTTATATCATTATCGGTTACATGAGTATTTGATTGTTGATTGTTCTTCAGTAATTAAAAAAAAAAAAAAAAAAAAAGGATTACTTCTAATCTTCTATAATTAAGTTAAAACGAGATTGGCGCTGGTCGCCGCGTTGCGGGCGAGCATGTTTTTTGCATAGTCATTTCAGATTACCAGTAGCCTTTTATATATGAGTAAAAGCATAATGAAGCAAATAAGAAGCTTCGAAAGTCCCATTATATAGCCATTGATTCATATAAAAAAATGTAGCAGCCAATTTCCAGTAAGCATGAAAATTTACAAAGGTTATGTTGTTGATTCTGTATTTGCATTTTATGTTGCTGTAGGCGCGCCAATCCAGCACTGTTTCAGCATAAAATCCCTGCCTCTTCAGCATCCAGACACACCCATTTCATTTCCCGTTTGAGCATCCAAACTTACCCGTTTCAGCTTCCAATTGAACGTCCCTACCGACACCCATTTGAGCTTCCAAACCCAACTGTTTCAACTTCCGTTTCAGCAGTCAAAGCAACCCATTCCAGCACACAAATTAATCCGTTTCAGCCCTGCTTCAGCCCCCAAACGTTTCAGCCCCATTTCACCTTGCCTTTGGTCGCCGCGATGCGGGTGAGCGCGTCTGAAAGCATAGCATTCATGTGGTTAAAAAAATAGCATACTTTTAACAATAAAATTCCGTTTATCGCAAATATCAAACTGTTTCAGAGTTTACATGGTACAAAAGGTGGTCAATATCCATCGACATTCAAAAGTCCAATAAAATATATCTAGCCATTCACGGTAGGAACATCAAAAAAGGACAACAGCAGCAAGAAAAAGTTAGAAACAGGAACGCATATCAGGCATTAGAAAGGGACCTATTTCTAAAAGTGTTCAAAGAAGCTGTACACATAAGGAAAACTGAATAGCTGTACCTGAATGCCTTTGTTTGCATGTCAGTTGCTTTTATGCAGTTCTCCTCTTCGAAGAGATCAATAGCAGTGTCTGGAAACTGGAAAAAAAAAAACAAACTGTCCTCGGTTCCTGCAAAAAAATACAGATAACTAATAAGATTAAAAAAAAGTCGATTTGAACCTGAATATTTGGTTATACAAAGAAAGGGTTGCATACCTTATATTAAGCAAGTAGACATGGCATATATACGGTAAAGAAAAGAATCACAATGGCCGTGGGCTGTTAAATGCTATCTTGTGGCACATAAACCTCGTGCAACATGAGACGTATGTCTCACAAAATAGCATTTAACAGTTCAGGAAGATTGTGAGGTCTTCGCTATCATATCACCTTCCTCAGTTCCTGCAAAAAATATAGATAACCAATGAGGTTAAAAAAAAAGGGGATTTCTACCTGATTTTTTGTGTGTACAAAGAAAGAGCTGCATACCTTGTATTAAGGAAGTAGAGCTAGTCGGAGCAACAGTGCAGCATCAATTGGTGTGCGACAATGGACAGAGGCTCAGATACAAATATTCATCATTGACTCGTCTTGTTGCGCAACGATCCTCACTTATACTCATCTTAATGATTCGCTTCCATTGTTTATTTATACAGAAAAGACAGACGTAAACCTAGAATATTGCTAAGCTTTTACTCAAGACTGCATATTTTGAGTAGATCTTCATCCATGGCAGAATACAATGGAACGGACTATTAAGATGAGTATAAGCGAGGATGTCTACACATCCATTTAACGCTGCCCATTTTAGTATGAAACTGAGCGCAACAAAAATTAACAGAAGTATCAATAGGCCAAAACTTGCATTTCCTCGAACAAAGCTTTATATTGAGTGTTTGAGGGCTTACCTCAAGTGATGGTGTGCGCAGGGTACTTCAGAGGCTCAGATCTGCGTTTACTTTGGCGACTTGACATGTCGAGTAATAAACGGAACATGGCAGCCACACTCATGGAAAAGAGAAGTTGCAGGCGTATCCATCATCACCTCGCAAATTATAATAGGCAATGGCACAGAGCCTCAGATATGCGTTTCCTTGGGCGACTTCACATGCCCAGTAATACACGGAACATGTCAGCCACGCACATGGAAAAGCAAGCTTGCAGAAATGTTGATCATTGCCTCGGAAATATCAATTGTTGTGTGGCAATGGACACAGGCTCAGATCTGCAGTAAACTTGTAGAAGTATCCATCATCGCCTCTCAAATTATAATAGCAAATGGCACAGAGGCTCACATATGCATTTCCTTGGGAGACTTGACATGGCCAGTAATACACGGAACATGTCAGCCACGCGCATGGAAAAGCAAGGTTGCAGAAATGTTGATCATTGGCTCGGAAATATTTATCAATGCACGCATGGCAAACAAATAGAAAACCCACACAGACCTTGTAGAAAACTTGCAGCGTTCTTATTGCAACTGAAATCTGTGTTTGTTTCAGATGCAGTTTTTTTTTTTTTTTTTTTTTTTTTTTTTTTTTTTTTTTTTTCTTTCAGATGCAGATTTGGCTGGAAGAATGAAATGGAAGTTTCAGATGCTTTCCGTGGCCTAAATTCGTGACCCAGTGACCATTTATATACACAGATAACCCTAGAAATTCGCAGACTCTCTCACACGTACACACACGCATAAGGCTCCCGTTCATGTCCAAATGAAATGATTAAATAACATAAAGGCTCAAAGCTACGACAAATAAGGCTCAGATCTGACATGGCTGCAACCACAGCCCATGTGTGGTTACCGTGCCAAGATACATTTCAGAAAAAATCATCATCGCCTAATCATCCATTCAAAGGGCTCAGATTAATTCGTGTGCTGGTACACGTGTGAAGGTTGCTGAGGTGCGTGTTTCCTGCACTCTACCATCCGTCCACATGGTGCATCAACACATGATATTCTAACAATCATCACAGCCAAGTAAAACGCAGTGAAATGCTTAAATAACATAAAGGCTCAAAACTATGACAAATAAGGCTCAGATCTGACATGGCTGCAACCACAGCCCGTGTGTGGTTACCGTGCCAAGATACATTTCAGAAAAAATCATCATCGCCTAATCATCCATTCAAAGGGCTCAGATTAATTCGTGTGGTAGTACACGTGTGAAGGTTGCTGAGGTGCGTGTTTCTCGCACTCTGCCATCCGTCCACATAGTGCATCAACACATCATATTCGAACAATCATCACAGCCAAGTAAAACGCAACATACTCATACGACATTTGCAAACGCCTTAATTACAATATATATTAAACGACAATACAAACGACGCCAGTTATGGCTAAAAATAATACCTTCTACCACCTTGTAGCATGAGTATGAATTTGTAGTACCGACAATCACAAACGTTACTAAATTCTGATAACCTTTCGTAAATTCAGATAACCTTTTAAAAGGATAGGAGAATGCAAAGCTCACCATTCAGCCTATGAATTTGTTCTTCGAATGATTGAGCCTGAAGTCAACGAAAAGCTCGGATAATGAAATTGAAAAATAGACTGTTTCCGCTTACTTCTTAGCAGTTGGGTTAGCCTATGAAAGTCAAAAATGCAAAGTTTAATGTCAGATTTAATTTTGCAAAGGTTTTTTAATTTTGCAAGATTATAATATAATTGTGATAATATAGTGTTCGTACTTCGTAGAACTGGAAGGTGAAAACCCCATTTATAAATTTCAGAATATTATAAGCACAATCGAATATGCTTTAGTATATATACCTATTTCATTAAACGACTGCTATTCATCAACAAAAGATATAATTAGCGGGTTGAATATGCTTTAGTATATATAGACTATTTCATTAAGCAACTGCTATTCATCAACAAAAGATATAATTAGTGGCTTATTTCATGCTTTATACCAAAAAAATCATTCAAATCAGGTAATTACCAAAGAGATGTTAATGTTACCTAATAAGATCAATCACACGACGATGACCAACATGGAGTTTCCACTGACAACGTGTCAAAAAACTTGTGAAACTCCACTATCTGCAAGTGTTGAGATATTGTTGAAGTTCGTAGTCCAATACTACATGGATCGGTTGGTATGCCAAACACGTATTGTCCTTCCTCTAGTTCATACCTGGGAATGACAACCAAGTAACATAATAGTCAAATAAAAAAAAGGAGCGGAAAAACTACTTGACGCAAAAATTAATGGAAGTTTACCTGTGCTAGCTTAAACAAATTGCTAGCCCATACATGTAGGACCTACTTGGCTTAGAAACGTTTTTGTGTTTCGTGAAGCCATGTCTGCAAAGTATTGCATAATAATGTCTGCAAAACAATTACTTCCATCGTTACTAAACGTATTTTGTAGAATGTATTAATACTAATTGAACCTGTCCACACCGAATATGCGCTCCCTATCACCCCAATCTTTATGAGATATCTTTTTTCTATAGTATAAAACAATATCTTTATCTTAAGCTTTACACACAGGAGCCTCCATAATTGATGTTAAGCAAAGTAAGACGCACTATTGTAACCTGCATATTACATATCGAACCAAAATTCTTTTATAAAAAAAAAAAAAAAAAAGCGCTTTGGTTACATGACAAACCAAGATAAGTTCCAAATTATCTCGTTCTCAACTTTAAATTCAAATTAACAAATAAATCACTTGAAACTCCTCATCATTCCTGTTACAAAAGAGCACAATATATACATAACAATGGTGCAATCGGTTTTGTAAATAAAATCCCAGATATACGTAACAGTGGTGCAGCAGATAATTGGGCTCAGATCTGTAATTGAAGGACGGGTCACAGAATTTCTGGAGCTGACTATGGCTGTAAAGAAACACGGGTACATAGTATTCGTTTATACTATACCATCCGGTCATTGCCATGCCAACTTAATGTAAGATCCTCGATGACCCATTGTGGAAAGGTGTTTGATTTGTTGAGATATTTATGTATTGAATGTGTTTAGCATGCGGAATCTACTACAACACACTTAAAAGAACACAAGGTGGTGAGTTTAAGTAAACGTGAGTATGCAATGAACAAAGAACACAACTTTGGTTAACACAAAACGATTCAATATTATTGATGAAATAATACGGATGATCTAAATATCATCGGGATTACAAAGTAATCTTGAATCTAAGATTGTAAAAGGATTTGTGAATTTAGTAACTAAGTTACTTGAGAGTTTGTTCTGGTTTTGGTTAATGGTTGAAGAGATGCATGCATGAAGTGTGACTAAGGTATCCTTTTATAAGATAAGGACACCTTATTACAAGTTGATCAAGTGGTTGAATATAATACTATACTTTGACTATTCTAGCGCCTACAATTAAATACAACTACCAATGTACAACTCTGCAATATTCTTCTGTACACCACAGAAGACTAAACTACTTCTACATAACGTATAACAATGTACAAAGACTAATAATTCAACTAAATATCTATTACAAAATATCTAATCGACTTGACATAAGCTTGGCAGGCTCTTCATCAACTAGCAGTACCTTCTACCCAGAAGGTACTGGTAGAACATCTTCATACACTTCAAAATCAACTAGCAGGCTCTTTAACATCTTTGGCAGGCTCTTTGACTTGAACATTTTATTCCCAACAATCCTCCCCTAAACTTGTTATTTCCATTAAAATACACAAGTTTCTGATGAATAAAATACATACCTTGAGGATTTGAGGGAACTCTTCCAAAAACCTTCACTCTCTGTTCTTCCTTTTTCTTTCATATTGCTCAGATATGCTCCTTAGCAAACTCTGAACAATTTCTGAATTCTCTTCATCTTTGTCACATCTTAATCTCTTGGAGATCATAGTTTTAAGCACTTCATAACTTAGTGGATACTCTTTCTCAGCCAACATAAAGAGTTCTATCCCACTCTGTGTGTAAAGATGGTGAATATTGCTATGGCTTAGAAATTCCCAAATTGTTGAAGGATCATAATAGGGAAATTTCCAATGAACATCTTTGGGTTTAGGATCAAACATCCTATTGAATTCTACCCATAGTTCCTGTTCCTTAGCATCTGAACTAGAATTTGTATCTAGCCTAATCTGCACTAGATTCCACAATTCTTTCAAGTCTGCTCTGTCACATGCTCTAACTAAATTTTCAAAATTCTTAAAGATAGCAAACTGTCCTCCAACCCTTGTTATTTTCCATGATTTTCCTAATCTATCATGGTTGATCTCCCAATCAATAATAGGTCGTCTACAGCTAATTGGATCAGCATGTATAATAGTTGGCAAAGTAATTAACATCTTACTTACTTGCTCTGTGTCCAATTTTGCTACTTCTTTCTTCTGAGCATCCTTCTTCTTCATTGAGGGGTGTACATCAGATGGAACTTTGTAGTAAAGACTTTTGTAGGCTTGAAGATACAGGAAGAAGATTTCATCAGCAGATTTCTTATTTAGTTGATAATCAGTCCAATTTGCTTGACCTTTCAGAAATCTCTTCATAAAAATTACCTGATCTTTCTGAGATTGACCTACCTTAAAACCTCTTTTCTGACTTTCCTTCATCTTTTCAAAAATGTCAGCCAAAGCTGCTTCTTTATACTTCTTGTTGATGAAAGATTCAAGTGCTTCTGTTTTCTCATCAGAATTGAGATTCTTGTCATTTACTATAATTGCTGCTTGACCTCTCACAATTGGATCATTATTAATAATCCATAGCATCTGAGCATCAAAGGTTTCTTGAGCAATTTGAGTATCAAGAAGAGTCTGAGCAGCATCTTCAGCATCTTTCTGCTCTTTCATTACTGCAAGCATTCTTGAAGCTTCAAGTGCTTTTAGCTCTTCTTCATGAACCCTTTTGGCCTCTTCTTCTCCTAAAGCCATCTGAATTTGCTGAGTTCTTTTCAACTTCTTGGACTTTGGCTCATCTTCAATCATAATGCTTTTGCCCTTATCCTTTGGAGTTGGTGCTTGTGATGGAGCAGAAGATTGCTCATCAGCAACTAAATCCCTCTTTCTCTTGTACACTTTCTCAGCAGACCCTTTGTACCCCATAGCCAATAGCCTCTCAATCCTAGCAGGCTCTTGTTCTGACCTAGCAGGCTCTTGTCCTGCACCAGCAGGCTCTTCATCATAAACTTGAGTTCCTTCATGGAATTCAAATTGAGCCTCCTCTTCATCTTCAGAAGTATCCATCCTCCCCTTTTTGGAAGAGTGACCTATCCTATCAGCATCTGACTTTGAAGAACTAGATAAAACAACCTTTGCAGACTTTTACCTTTTAGCTTCTTCACTTCACCCTCTAATTTCTTTACCCTCTTGACTAATTTGATGTTGATCTCAGAAAACTTCTTGCTTTGACTTTTAAGAGCATCTTCTAAGAACTTCACCTTGTCTTTCAGTTCTTGCATTGTCTGAGGTGATTGGGTTTGTGATACATGATGTGATGATGTTGGTGGTGTTGCTGATGGTACTGGAGATGGTATTGGTGATGTTTGATGTGTTGGTGAAATGTAACCATGTGAAGAACTAGATGATGGTGTCTCAGCTGATGGTGTTGGTTCTTCTTGATGTTGTGGTAACATTTCATCAAATAGTGGTATATCTTCCCCTCTAAAACCAATTCTCATGTTTGAAAATACTTTGTGAGAAAGTTTTGGTGTGTCATAAATTGAGTCTGTGGGAAGTAACAAATGTTTTAATTTGGCAATGATGCACCCAATAAATCTTGGATACTAATGCGTGGTTTTGCGACCTTACAACAGGTTTTACCTCTCGAGGGATCTCAAGAGGCTTACAACCCCACCAGGCAGTGTACCTGACCGATGTAGTATAGTGTAGTGGTAAGTACGGGGGATTGATCGTTCTCCACAGGGAATAGTGTCGTTAGGATTGAAAAACTACTCTAATAGGTCTAGAGGTGAGAGAAGATTCTTTTTTATGTTTTTATAATTTTATGAAAGCAAGTAAAATCTCGGGTTTGAAAGAGTGGGCGGAATTAGTTGCTAATCAACTAACCCAAATAACTACGAATGCAAATAAAATAAAATAACTGAAAATGAAAAGGTTGATGAAACTTATGTGGAGAGAAATGTGTTTACTTAGATTTCCTTACTCCCTAACTATCTTTTACTGGTTGATTAGTGTGTATTAATTGCGTGGATGACGGGTGTATTCCTTAATACCAATCGTGGGGTGGCGTACGTACTTCCCCAACTCTATAAGCTCCTACTTCACTCCTATGTCGAGCCGGCTAAGAAGCTCCTAACATGGGATCACTAGAATTCGCTCATGCATTAAATACAACCATAAAAACCTTAGTACGCATTGGTTCATGTTTCTTAAGACGTTCAAGCAAGTTACCGAATAGGAAGTTAGCCAGTTTTCTTAAGCCTAACATAGATGAACAATCATCCAATACAATTAATAACACACTAATAATCAATAATCAATAGTTAGGTTTCATTAGATCTAAGCAAACACAAAGAAAACCTAGCCTAGCATGTTAAACAAAAGACAAGAACAAGAACAAGAACAAGATAGAATCAAACAACACATAGACATATTGAATGATTAATTGATAACTTATCTTCAATGTAACATGGAAGATCTCAAGGCAAAAAGCCTTGAAAAAGCTGCTAAAATCGTCTTAGGGTTTCCTCCCAAAAGGTTACACACAAAGTTCTACACTAATGACAAAAAATTGCAAAACTATATATAGAGTTTAAGGACTGACGGCGTCACGTTGTAGATCCTGACGCCGTCACCTCGCCGCTTTTAGGGTTCCCGGATGGCCTTCCTGACGCCGTCCCTCTTTAGACCTCCAAAATCCGCTCTGGCTTATCAAGGCTTGACGCCGTCAGATTAGTGCTTGACGCCGTCCCTTTTAGCTTAAGCCGTGACGACCTTGATCACATTAAAGGGTGACGCCGTCAGATTTTTCATGCAAAATTCTCTGGCTTATCATGAGTAATTTTCATATCCACCACTTTTTCCAAGCCATGACGCCGTCTGGACCAATCCCTGACGCCGTCAAAGGTACTTTCCAGCGTAATTTTGAGACTTTGTCGTTTTCTTCACTTTTATGCTCCAAAAACGTCCAAAATGCTTCCTTTTTCAGATTTCTTCTCCAAAGTATCTAAAATGACAAAAGGAACGATTTAGGGCAATATTTGATCAAATAAATACGATTTAGGGCTTAAATGACCCCTAAAAGCGGTACACTTTTCGCTTCATCAAATACCCTTACACTTGAGATTTGCTTGTCCTTAAGCAAATGCGCTTTTATTCTAATCAAAATACAAGTTAGGGGTCATTTAACGCTAATATAAAAGTAATTACAACAAATAGTCGTTCCACTTTAATTATAATAAGCACGGAGATTACAAACTAGCACCTCACAAGTAGTGTTTAGATACTCACATCTCTCAAGTGTCATCAAAATAAATCTCATAAATGAAAACGGATATTATCTCTCACTACCTGTCATAGCAAATAGATTACCATAGGCTTGGGAAAGGATCAAAAACCTCCTCCACTAGGCGTAAGCACCTAAGATAAACTATCAAAGAGGGCTTTTAAATGGGTTATAACGTTAGGTGTAGGGATATGATAAACACGGTTTTGTTGGATAAAGGATATTTTACTGGTGGCGAGTTAAATATCTTGATTAATTACATGTACTATACAATGTTGCTAAGCCAAGACTAGACTCAATTTTAAGCTAAAAACAAAATAACAAAAACATAAAATAAACATAAAATAAAACGGGATGGTAGTCCGTATGTTTTTTTTTTCTATTTTTCTTTTTCTCATTTTTTTTTTGTATTTTTCTTGATTTTTTTTTTTTTTTTTTTTTTTTTTTTTTTTTCATACACTCTTGCCCTACCATCCAAAATAATACATCATAGGGGCGTTGCATTCCCCTTACACTTGAACTTATACATAACTTTACAAATAACTATTCTAATGACTCGAATTAAGATAATCAAAACACTTGGAGTACTTTTTTTTAAAAACATTTAGCACATATGGGGGTAATAATGTTGTTCTTCCCCATTACTCCATTACACTAGTACTTTACCCATGAGTCCCAATCGTCCCAAAACAATATGTACAAGGATATGACTCGACTTAGCAACCATGTAATCAATTAGATAATTAAGATCGGCAAATAACTATTACATAACTTTTACATAACTTTACAAATAACTTTACATAACTTTACAAATAACTATTCTAATGACTCGAATTAAGATAATCAAAACACTTGGAGTACTTTTTTTTAAAAACATTTAGCACATATGGGGGTAATAATGTTGTTCTTCCCCATTACTCCATTACACTAGTACTTTACCCATGAGTCCCAATCGTCCCAAAACAATATGTACAAGGATATGACTCGACTTAGCAACCATGTAATCAATTAGATAATTAACTTGGGTTTAAACAAATGTTGTCACAATAATGCACTAAAAATGAGTGCATACAAGGTGGGCTAAGGCGATTTGGGTGTACATTTAAGTGGGGTGTAACAAATTCTTCCTTTAAGTAAAATGCTTAAAGGTCGAAACGAAAAGATAGGCTCTGAGGGGTGTACTAGGGTTATCGTGTACTAAAAATGAGTACAACGCAAAGGGTGTGGGAGAATTACTTGACCAATGTAGCCAATGTAATTATAACAAAAACACAGGTGTAAAAAAATGGGTTAATCCTAATGCCTCTTATCATGTAGTAAATCTAACTACACGAATGTAGTCTCACTTGTGGCCTCGGAATGGTCCTAACGCAAGTTCTAGAATCTAAGTGCTACCGGTACACACATCATAGCATAAATGCTTTTCCTACCAATTCTAGGGGCGAACCTCACATATTTGGGGGTGGAAAATTTTTTAGTGGTACGGTTTTTGTGCTAGTCATATAACTCCTATCCGTGAGACGCTCATTAAGATCAAAGTTTCACTCCTAAATGTTGTAAAAAAATTTAAATTTGGCACTAAAATTGCCCTAACAGGTATTTATCTCAGTTTTATTACACATCTACTATTAAATAAACAAAAATCAAGTGCAATTGTATTCTCTAAAGTATCGTATTTTTACCCCCCCTTACACTTAAGATGAACATTGTCCCCAATGTTCAAATAACAAGATGTAAAAGAAAAAAGTAAAAGAATGAAATCAAATACTCCCCTGATTCGCTCGGTGGATAATGTGGCAACATGGTTAGATCTTCTTCCAAGAGAATGTTGAAGCTCCATGACTAATGCATCGCCAAAAGCTTGATTCCACAAACATTTCCTTGTCCAAAATAACCTGTTAAACCTGAGAAAACAAACACGAAAACCTGCATAACATCGGCGGGATAAACTCTATATATAAGGATATAATGCTTGTGGAATGATAATTTTGCAGATTCCTGGAGATTATAAGTTATAGATTTAATAAAAACTCTTTATGAAAACAAAACTTTCAAAATTTTCAGAAAATTAAACCTGACGCCGTCAGGTTGTAAAGCCTGACGCCGTCAGAAATGGTCTGACAGAATTCTCATGTTAAGTTTCCGGAAAATTTTTGGAAAAACCTACACCTTACTTCCTGGAATTCCTGCAAAACATCATTATGACTCGATACAAGCATTTGACTCAAACAAATACTAATATGTATGTTAATTTATTATTATTACGATTCAGGTTCATTTGTGTTCTAATAAACCGATTTGGATTTCCCTTACACTTAACTTTTGCAAAAAACCTTTATATGTAGTTAAGACGAAGTTAAAAACAAAATAAAGCATTTTCACAGATTAGTTTTGAACATGAATCAATAAAAATAAAAATTAAACACACATACGGAAACAAATAAAATCAAACAAACAAATAAATAAACACACAAAGCAAATAAAGCTTGGGTTGCCTCCCAAGAAGCGCTTTTCTTTATTAACGAGTCTTGTAGCTAGACTCAAAGTCACGTACATTACGTGATTCCATCATTGGTCACGGTTTCTAGGTCATTCTCCTTTGATTCTCTATCAGGATCACTTTCATAGTAAAGGTATTTTGGGTCCTCGAGATCAAAAGGATTGTTTTGGTATTTAGAATTAAGCTCCCTAACTTGCTTAAAGAATCCACTTGACAGGTCAAAAGTATCCTTACATCCTCTTCTCACATCATCATCACATAACACGAGTTGGGAACTTAACCCATCGAGCCTCCCATAATCAATCTCCTTGAATTCTCTCATCTTGTAAGGCGTTTGGTATGAGATTTCCCTAATCCCATCGGTGAAAGTCATGATCCCATTGAGCTCGTCCACAACCAAGCTTGTGGTTTTGCAAAAAGGTGCCCCAAAAACAACTTGTGATAACCTGGGATCGATGTACTTTTCGATATTATCGACGATTGCGAAGCTCATAGTGAATGTCATATTTCCTACAAACACCTGTACATCATCATCTATGCCAACGTCATCCATCCCTTTATGAATCATTCCCCATCTGCAAATGTTGTTATGATGAAACAAGGACATCACATTTTTGGGTAAACATGTGTCAATGTAAACATTATAAAAATGCTTGTGACCAATCATGCAAGGTATTTTGAGATTATTCGGATCACGTTGCTTAATTCGGCCAGGCCTTCTACCGTGTAGTCCCCATGCGTTGCAAATTGCTGATGGTTGATACTCATACACTTCTTCAATGCCATCCCGAAAAATCACTTTCCTGACACCATCGGTAAATAATGCACTACTATCATCCTCATCGAGTATAACCCCCGTTGCGTTTATGAATGGTTTGCCTAGAACAAGGCTAGCTAAGGATGGGCTGATGATAGAGTCCATGTTATTAAATACAGTTAGCTCGATATGAAAGAGGAACTTTTCTATCACAATTGGTACCCTTCTTATTACCCCGATGATATTAGACCCTTCATATTTGACCTGTTCGGTGAAGGCTTCGTTATATAGAGAAAGGGATATTGCATTCATAGAAGAGTTGGGGTTTATGTAGGCATCTTTAATGAACTTTTTCCTAGTGGTGCAAGATATCTTAAAGACCCTGGGAGCGCCATCCTCTATTCTCTCTCCAAATCCCATAGGCAACTTTGTTGTGCCCCTCTCAAGTTCCTCCACCAGGGGGCGGTCTAGCAGTCCTGGGAGCCCATGAGGCATTTCAGATTTCTCTTCCAAGCCCTCCTCATCACTCACCTCTGTTGTACTCGAGTTCTTTGGTGAGTCTAGATAGTCGCAGGGCGCCTCGGGGTTCTTTTCGGGAACTTCACACTCCATTTCATCGTCCACGTTCTCGGTTGATTGTTGGTCCAGATTGGGTTTAGGAACAGGTATTGTTGTAATGGTGTTCACGAAGTGGAGAGGTTTCGAAGGGGTATGAGTATCTCCAGTTTCTTTTCCGTTTTGTGATATGTGTTTGAAGAGTTTACTAGGGTGCTTGATTTTTACAGGAGGGGGTGTTTGGTGAGTCACCGTGACAGATTTGATCTCATTAACTTGCGCCAACTCACAAGTTGACCTGCCAGCAATGCGATCATTGATAACTTTTAATAAGTTATCAACCTTGTTGTTCATATCAACTTGCTGTTGTCTGAATTGATTCTCAAGTTTGGAGAGCTGTGTTTCTTGAGAGAGAATGAATTTTTGCAGTGATTCCTCGCGATTTTGTTGTTTATGCGTATGCTGGTGAGGATAATGTTCAGACCAGGTGAGTGGGGGAGAGTCATTGAATGATACGCTTCGAGTTTGGTTCTAACTAAAATCTGGCTTACCCTTCCATGCCTCATACCAATCTTTGGAATTCTTGGGTTCATAATTAGTGGTGAGCCACTTATCTCCCTCCTTATCAATTCGCGAGGATGCGAATTCTTTGAAAGCCTGTTTGGGGAGTTCCATGCAATCATGAGTGTCGTGGGGACCACTACATAATTTACACGAAGAAGTGATTTTGTTCACTTGGCTTGAAGGTTTAGGAGCCTCGTAGAATTTCATAAGAAACTTGACTTGGTCTTCAAGTTCTATGATCCTACGGTCGGAAGTGCTTGAATTGTTTGAAGGCAAAGATATTGCCTTGACCGTTTTATTCAAATCACGGGGATCACTCCAACTTTCATTGTCATAAAGAGCAAGATCTTCTAGGAGAGCCCATGATTGTTCCGCACTTAGGTCACGTAGCTTACCACCAGCCGATTGGTCAATGGTTTGCCTCGTGGAGAGATTGATATGGTCATAGAAGATTTGGACTTGGAGCCAAAGTTCTATGCCATGGTGAGGGACTTTTTGGAGTAAGTCCTTGAATCGAGTCCATGCCTCGTAGAGGGTTTCGCCTTGACGTTGTTGGAACATCAAGATATCATTCCTTAGCTTGGTAGTTCTTCCCGGTGGGAAAAACTGAGCAAGGAAGCGAGTGGTGAGATCATCCCAAGAGGTGATGGATCCTGCGGGTAGACGCTCTAGCCATTGACTAGCTTGGTCCCGCAGAGAGAATTGAAAGAGACGCAGTTGGGTCGTCTCTCGAGTGGCAACATCAAGGTCTATGGAATCAAAAATTTTGAGAAAGTCCTTGAGATGTTGATTAGGATCTTCGAAACGAAGTCCATGGAATGCGCATCCGCTTTGCACCAACCGGATGGTGTCGGATCGCAAGGGAGTGACATTGGCTCCTTGAGTGAGCTCAATGGTGTTTCGATAGCCATGGTGGCTAGGACGGGAGTAGTCTCCTAAGGTACGGGCTCTAGGAGGTGGTGGTGGTTGTTGTGGTGGTGGGATGTTGGGATCAAGGATATTATCATCTTCCATGATGTCGAATGGTAATGGTTACGAACACAGAAACGAAGAAAAAAGATAGACTAAAGAAAACCTACAAAAATAAAATAAAAATCTCACTAGAAAGGAATCTAGTGAGTAGACCTATAAAATAAAAATTCAACCTAAACAATAACTATTCCCCGGCAGCGGCGCCAAAAACTTGATACGTGGTTTTGCGACCTTACAACAGGTTTTACCTCTCGAGGGATCTCAAGAGGCTTACAACCCCACCAGGCAGTGTACCTGACCGATGTAGTATAGTGTAGTGGTAAGTACGGGGGATTGATCGTTCTCCACAGGGAATAGTGTCGTTAGGATTGAAAAACTACTCTAATAGGTCTAGGGGTGAGAGAAGATTCTTTTTTATGTTTTTATAATTTTATGAAAGCAAGTAAAATCTCGGGTTTGAAAGAGTGGGCGGAATTAGTTGCTAATCAACTAACCCAAATAACTACGAATGCAAATAAAATAAAATAACTGAAAATGAAAAGGTTGATGAAACTTATGTGGAGAGAAATGTGTTTACTTAGATTTCCTTACTCCCTAACTATCTTTTACCGGTTGATTAGTGTGTATTAATTGCGTGGATGACGGGTGTATTCCTTATTACCAATCGTGGGGTGGCGTACGTACTTCCCCAACTCTATAAGCTCCTACTTCACTCCTATGTCGAGCCGGCTAAGAAGCTCCTAACATGGGATCACTAGAATTCGCTCATGCATTAAATACAACCATAAAAACCTTAGTACGCATTGGTTCATGTTTCTTAAGACGTTCAAGCAAGTTACCGAATAGGAAGTTAGCCAGTTTTCTTAAGCCTAACATAGATGAACAATCATCCAATACAATTAATAACACACTAATAATCAATAATCAATAGT
The DNA here is from genome assembly GCA_021014915.2 of Artemisia tridentata subsp. tridentata. NCBI lineage: Eukaryota > Viridiplantae > Streptophyta > Magnoliopsida > Asterales > Asteraceae > Artemisia > Artemisia tridentata. The sequence goes on along the minus strand of CP139504.1, from coordinate 142,784,717 downwards.
TAGGTTTCATTAGATCTAAGCAAACACAAAGAAAACCTAGCCTAGCATGTTAAACAAAAAGACAAGAACAAGAACAAGAACAAGATAGAATCAAACAACACATAGACATATTGAATGATTAATTGATAACTTATCTTCAATGTAACATGGAAGATCTCAAGGCAAAAAGCCTTGAAAAAGCTGCTAAAATCGTCTTAGGGTTTCCTCCCAAAAGGTTACACACAAAGTTCCACACTAATGACAAAAAATTGCAAAACTATATATAGAGTTTAAGGGCTGACGGCGTCACGTTGTAGATCCTGACGCCGTCACCTCGCCGCTTTTAGGGTTCTCGGATGGCCTTCCTGACGCCGTCCCTCTTTAGACCTCCAAAATCCGCTCTGGCTTATCAAGGCTTGACGCCGTCAGATTAGTGCTTGACGCCGTCCCTCTTTAGCTTAAGCCGTGACGACCTTGATCACATTAAAGGGTGACGCCGTCAGATTTTTCATGCAAAATTCTCTGGCTTATCATGAGTAATTTTCATATCCACCACTTTTGCCAAGCCATGACGCCGTCTGGACCAATCCCTGACGCAGTCAAAGGTACTTTCCAGCGTAATTTTGAGACTTTGTCGTTTTCTTCACTTTTATGCTCCAAAAACGTCCAAAATGCTTCCTTTTCCAGATTTCTTCTCCAAAGTACCTAAAATGACAAAAGGAACGATTTAGGGCAATATTTGATCAAATAAATACGATTTAGGGCTTAAATGACCCCCTAAAAGCGGTACACTTTTCGCTTCATCAGATACATCAAAAACTTTGTTTCACTTTTCACATTTTTAATCAATCCTTCAAAAATATGTTTAGAAAAATTGTATTTTCTGTTAGTAGCTAAGCAAATGAGAGCAGAAGCCATGTTTCCACTAAATTGCTCCCAAGAGGTTTTCTTCTGGCTCAAACAGTGAAGGATTGTGTGAATCAAAAATCTCCATTGTGGAGTAAGATGCTTTTTCAGAAAAGTGAGTTTGTTAGACTCAGCATGATACCCCATTCTTTGTAAATTTTCAAAAATCTCAGTATCTGGCAATTGACTAATACCATCAGAATCATCCAAATGAAGATGTCTTCTTATGGATGACTCAGTAAGAGTCAAATGTTTACCATCCACTTTGGCCTTAATTCTTTGTTCCCCATTTTCAGAAGTTTTAATTTTAGCAGATTGCCAAAATTGTAAAATTTGAGATTCATAAATAGTGGGATTGACTAGTAAAGCAAACCTGATATAGGAGTTATTTAAAAAGTCCACTACTTGATGAAATGAGACATTATCCTCTGACTTCTCCAAAAATGCTAATTGATTGTGACGTTGGACAAAGTTTAGAACAACTGTGGAGTCCATAATGAAATTTTTGAATGAGTTGGTGGGATTTGTTGGTAGTACTGGTAGAAGATGAAAGGTGTATGTAAGATCCTGCGAAAAACCCTTGTAATCAATCATAATGATTAATGATAATCTCGTATTACCATTTGCTAAAGCCCATTTTTGCTAGAAATTTGAACTTTTCTATTATCATTTATTAATAGCACGAGGCATTATATATATGTATATCGTATACACAAACACGAGATAACACTCCCGTTGCAACAACACATTATCACAAGCAATAACAAGCGATCGTACTCACAACAAAAACCTAACGTATCTATTATAGTACGGTTAATACAAAATCACTTACACTACATTACACCAATTATGCTTAACTAAATATAATTACAAACACTAATAATAAATTTAACACTAAACTACAAACCAAGTTGGACTCTTAATACTCGGCCCACATCATTCAACTAGTCCACCGAATCCCACACCAACCCAACTGAAAATTTCACAGCCCAATACTTGTTTCATTTTATTTCCTTCCTTTGCTTTTATCACCCGGTCGCTAGCTCACTTTCAAAAACCCGATCTTATTTTAATATCGAACCTAACTTTCACACATCTTTACACATTCTAATGCACCACTTACTTAGCTACTATGATACAAAAATCTATCCAAGAATAGCAAGTAGTAACCCTATACGAAACCCATTTTGTTGTCCCAAAATCGACCCCAAACGTGTAACTAGAAATATCGACACCCAAATATGTCATACCATCATTTTTCCTATAACCTTCCAACCACATTTCTAACTCATCCTAACACTCCAAATGAGAACTAATCCTTGGTACACGAATTATAGCTCAGTAACTCAACTTGTATAACATATGAACAAACCGAATCAAAGAAGCATACAAGAGCTAGAATCCAAACTCCCATCTACCCACACTCACTCCACACTCAAACTAGAAAAGCAATCTACAAGTGTCCCATAGACACAGTACTCTCAATCATTAGTCAATTAGTCAATGTAAGTGGAAGATATTTTGCTTATATAAACCTTTCATTCGATTCACTTTACTTCCTATCACCTATCACCTCCTATCACAATCACAATATTCTATAAAAGTCAAGTAAAACTTCCTGTCGTGAGGTTTGGAAGCAAGGTCAGTGAAAGCAAAGTGGTATAAAGCCTCTTCGAAGCTCACTGTTTTCCTGTGTCTCCTTCGAACAACCACCATTCCCTCACCACCTTTCCTAAAGCCTTGTAAGTATCTTGTAACTTTCTATTTCTTATTCCATAACCACGCTCTATCCATGCACGTCTCATATTTTTATCGAGGGTAACATGCATGCATATTCCATCCTCCTTACAGTCGAACCATCATACATCGCTTCATCATTTTAATTTGTTCGGTTATATATATCACACTTAGTTACAAACGTTATTTCATGAGTACACAACATGAGTCTAGTGACCATTAATAAGGCTTAAGAACCATCACCCATCTCATTTTCACGTTTAATATATTACACACCATGCATCCTTTCCATTTCATACTCGAACGCATAGTGTTGCATGCATTACTCGAATATGTAAACTTTAAAACCCATAAGATTATCTTGAAAAACTATATATATAAACACCCCACGTCGCACAATAAATCACACCTTAACTCGCTATTAGAACTAAAATATTAACAGTTAGTTAACATCGGGTAATAATAATTACCAAGTAACCTAAGTCTTGAATGCCACTCGAACCGCCCACATATCACCTTAGTAATTTGTAAAACGAACATGTAACGCATATATATTTTGGCCTAGATCGAATGTCGACCCAGCCACCTTCAACTTTTAATTATTATGATTTCTCTCATACACTCAAATAAGCTCTTAAAAAGCCACGTACTATAAGCACATCCATCTAAATTATCAGACTTAGAAAATATATAGATTTTTCAGTTGCTAAAACGTGCGACCAGCCCAACTCATGGCCTGCGCACTTCGAAAATATAAAAGTAACATGTAAACATTTTTACTTCTCTCGATAGTGCACCTGGAAAACTACACTTTTCATAATATAACTTCAATTTTATAAGCTCTCTAACATGTACAAATTTAATCATTTCAACTGCCCATCGCTAGTATCTAAACTTCAAATTTCATAAAAGTAAATATAGTTTTCGGTTGGGCCAAATCAAAGCCCAACAAGAGTTTTCGATAGCAAGGTCCAACAGGCCCATATAATATACTTTTAGAATCCTAAAAATAGCCCAAGTCTAAGCCAAAAACTATTTTCACGCCCTCGCCTCTAAATTTATTAACGGGCCTTAAATATATTCGTTAATCGGCCCATTAATATAAAAATAAGCTCGTTCCTGGAATAAGCACTTGAAATAAGTTAAAATAAACTTAATAAAGTTATAGAAATTTTCAGAATATTTTTCCCGTCATTTTTATGCAAAAAGGACTAAAAATGTAACACGACTTAACCGAAAAGGACTAAAACTGCCAAACCTGGAAACTAAGGGACTGAAGCTGTGAAAACAGTTGTAGAGGATTTAATTTGACACACCATTGAACTTCAAGCTTTATATGGACATTTGGACAATTATTGGACTATGGACTGGACAAGGACTAACGACGTAACGCAAACCACGGTTAGGGCAGAAAATGTAAAATCTGGAAAGAACAAGAACAAACTGTTATAACTTGTCATTCTTATCTTATTTTTCATTTTTGCACCATATCTTTACTTCATATGCATATTCGCATTATAATTGCATATTAGTATTAGCGATAGAAATATTTCATATTAATATTTCAATTACTCGTTGAAAATATGATCTTATGAGAGTACGAGTACCATAATCATATAACACCTTCACCTTCAACGATTGAATCGTTGTATAATCATCATCCACCATTCATACACACACACCACTAGAATTTAGTCAGATTCTCAGTTATTTATATATTTACCAGGTTCTATATCGAAGTTGTTATAATCACCTCTGAGTTTATTTTCTTCATCACCAGTAACGCATAAGGTGAGTCATGGCCTCACTTTTTAAACTCTTTATACTTTTTAAACTCTGTGAGGGGGATACATGCTATAAACTGATCACAAGTATTTTCCTGTATGCTACCTGACTTGATATATGCCTAAGTACACCATATTGCCATAAGACCCTTTATCATGAGCCATTAATCACTGCGGTGAACGCGAATATAATGAATAGATCTATTAGAGGTTGACGACCTATCCCACTAATACTGTGACGGAATGCTTTTAGCTAGTCGTATTAGTCGCGATGCATTATATTTGAGAGAAATAGGAATTGGCAAAATCACCTATTACACGAGGGCAAAACTTCCATCATTAAATTGGTGGACACCTCCGTTTATGCGGTACTTTGTTAACGTTTGCGTGTCATGAGACTTAGGGCAATATATGAACTGCGATATCAAATTTTAAACTGATTGTATCTCCAAATACAATCTTACTTGTGAATCGAACTGATATTTAAATTACAAACTCCATGATTTCACTCAACATTATGTTGACTTTTAAGCATGTATCTCAGGGAACTAAAAAGGAGCAAGGCAAGGCATGGAGCAAGCGCACCTTATCTTAAATAAATGGTGTAAAATAAAGTTGTAATTCAGTTAAATTGATGTTTCTTTGGAGAAACCTTAGCACTCTGATGTAACGCTTTATAACTGAATTTGTATTATGGACCTATGTAAATTAAAAATGCCGTCTCAGGCTGTTTTTCTATGATTTTGTTTTCGATCCTCACAGTAACACCCAAATAAATCTTCCGCTGCTATGTTTAAAAATTGGGGGTGTTACAGATTGGCATCAGAGCTTTGGTTATAGAGAACCAAATGTTTTCAAACGTTGGACTATAACTACATTTTTCAAACAAATTAATTATACACCATGTTACCTTAAACTCTCCATGCCTGCTTGCTGCCGCGCTCGGTATGTTATACATTAGGATTATCTTATATAAGCCTCTACATACTTGAAAGTACTGTGCACAACTAGATCATTTCATGCTTATCTTACACTACTTGATGTTAGTAATTACTTATTTTACCATATATGGATTATTACAGTACTATGTCATTCATCACCCACTTTAGTGTATCATCGGAGCCGGACTCCGAGGGATCATTAGCATCAGTCACGTCCCCCGTACTTCCTGGTACTGTAGCACCAGAGGTAGTGCCTGACGCGATCGAGCCCCTTGTAGAGGGTGGAGCCGCCGCTATACCTTTATTAGATGACCTTCATGTGCCAGCTTTGCCAGCACCTACGCTACCACCACATTTTGTTTACGACACCTACTCTCCTTTCTATATACCACCCCCTGACGACTTGTACTATGAGAGTCAGCAATGGCTCCCTGCTGATGATTTACCCGAGCCCCATCATGTTGCACCACCACCACTACCTGACCATGTGCTTGACATACATACCCAGACATATCCACTACCACCTCGACAGCGGGATCCGATTCCTGCAGAGGATATTCCTTCATCGAGTAGACCTCGCATATCAGAGCAGATACACCCATCCTCACCATCACTACCTTACCCTCCTGGTTTCACTCCCCCAGCTCAGACACATGATGCTTGGGAAGGATTTAGACCAGTAGTCACCCACACCCTTATACCATCTACAGTAGTAACACGACTCGAGAGTCACGGAGAGCAGATCGATTCACTTCTTCGGATGATCGACCATGTACCATTGGATTCCCCGGGTACTATCACTGACACTCTGCATAGGTTGGCTTCCAACAGAGCAGTGGTACAGCAGTGTTTGAGACAGATGCAGACAGACTTGGCAGATACCCGTTCTCACGCGATATCCATACGTAGAGAGGGCCAGGACTTAGCTTGGGAGGCTCACTTGGCACAACGTAGAGCTGACACATTGGAGAGACTCATGGGAGACATACAGATGGAGCATCAGGCTGAGATACAGAGACTCAGAGACCAGATCTCAGAGCTCACGAGGCGTACGGATAGACCTGAGCAGTAGACATAGTTAGCATGATTGTATAGTTGAGACATTGTAGTCTGCCGCATGTGGCAATTAATAAAGACTCTTGTATCGTTTTGTTGTATAACTCAACTGATCAAGTTATTAATGTTGTAATGCTGGTAGTAATGTACTATATATCTGTTAACTTATGTATTATGGTTGTTCGTATGTATTGTAATTGTATCCAGACATGTCGTGATGTTACCTGTTATTATTATGATTCTCTGATTGTGTAAATATTGTAAAAACCTGAACACATATAATATGGTGATATGAAGAGGAAATTGAAGAACTTCAGTTTGTATGATTAAATCGATTGTTCCTTAACAATCCCACATCTGTAAATTGATAAATTACAGAGACATCATAACTATGGGAAAATATTCAATTTAATCAACATTTCACACCATAATTACATTGTGCATATACTCAGCTATTATATCCAAATTCTAAATCTGTATTCTTGTGACATTAATAGAAAATGGCACATAGTGACAACGAAACTACCAACCAAACCGTAACACTGACACTTGAGGAGGTTCGAAGAATGATTGATGAAGGCATCGCCGCAGCACGCGAGGCTGATGCAGCAAACCGCTCAAGCAATACTATGGGAGCAACAAATGAAAGTGAGGCATCTACACCACGTAAATGCACTTACAAAGAATTCGTGAGTTGTCAACCAACCACTTACAGAGGCGTAGAAGGAGTGACGGAATTAGCACAGTGGTTTGAATGCATGGAAACGGTATTCATGAGAAGCAACTGTGCAGAAAATAACAAGGTCACTTTTGCCACTGGAACTTTGAGGGGAAATGCATTATCTTGGTGGAATGCTACTGTCAAAATAATGGGTACTGAAGCAGCATTTCAAATCTCATGGACCGAACTGAAGAATAAAATGCTGAAAAAGTACTGTCCCCGTACCGAGGTCAGAAAGCTTGAAGACGAATTTCACCAGCTAGTGGTGAAAAACAATGATGTCAGTGCGTACAACCGAAAATTTCAAGAGTTATCTCTTTTGTGTCCACACATAGTACCTGACTTGGAAAAGACATTAGAGAAATATGTGGAAGGACTACCTCCAAGCATTGAGGGAGACGTCACCGCATCACACCCACAAACTCTCGAAGACGCATTCGTATTTGCTCAGCGAATGATGAGTCGAGTGCTTAAACGAGGTTCTAACTCCACAGTCAGTGGGCAAAAGAGAAACCATGATAACTATGACAGCAACAACCGGAACAGCAACAGTTATTACAATCACAGCAGGAGCTACCGCAACAATGACCGAAACAACCGCAACAGAGATTACCAGCAAAGCCGAAATGACCGTCATCGTCAACAGAACCGTCGTCAAGAAGCCGCAAGGGCTTATGTGGCTGCACCTGCTGAAGGAAAAATGTATGCTGGGACAAAACCCCAGTGTAATCGGTGCAAGATGCATCATACCGGACCATGTACCGCCATCTGCGGTAACTGTCGGAGGATAGGCCATGTGACCCTAGACTGCAGAGCCACGGGAGCGAATGCGCACCCAGTAGCAGTAAAGTGCCACGGCTGTGGTGAAACGGGTCATTATAAAAGTCACTGCCCCAAGAATGTCAATCAGGTTGCCCGAGGAAGAGCTTACGTACTCGGAGATGGAAACGTACCACAGAACCCCAACGTCACTACGGGTACTTTCTTACTGAATCAACATAGTGCAAAAATATTATTTGATTCTGGAGCCGATAAAAGCTTTGTATCTACCTCATTTGCTTTATTGCTTAATATAGCGCCTATAGAATTAGATACCTCGTATGAAATAGAAATAGCCGACGGAAAACTGTTAAACACCAACACCGTACTCAAAAACTGTACCTTAACCCTCCAAAACAAATCATTTCCAATCGATCTCATGCCCATCCAACTTGGAAGCTTTGACGCGATTGTGGGTATGGATTGGTTATCCAAACATCGTGCCCGAATCATCTGCGACGAAAAAGTTATCCAAATCCCCATAAACAATGAAACACTTACCGTTCGTTGTGACCACTACAAAACCCAACTCAATATCATCTCGTACATCAAAATGGTGAAATACATAAACAAAGGATGTCACGCATTCTTAGTTCAAGTAACGAAAGATAAATCGAAAGAGAAAGAAAAACGACTGGAAGAAGTGCCAATTGTAAATGAGTTTGCAGAAGTATTCCCCGAAGACTTGCCAGGTATTCCACCAATCCGGCAAGTAGAGTTTCGAATCGATTTAGTGCCTGGAGCAGCACCTGTTGCAAAAGCACCATATCGATTAGCCCCTTCCGAAATGAAAGAATTATCTGAGCAGTTGAAAGAACTGTCAGATAAAGGATTCATCCAACCCAGCTCATCACCTTGGGGAGCACCAGTCCTGTTTGTCAAAAAGAAAGATGGAACATTCCGAATGTGCATCGATTATAGAGAGTTGAACAAACTCACAGTGAAAAATCGATACCCATTACCAAGAATCGACGATCTATTTGACCAACTACAAGGATCGAGTGTTTATTCAAAAATCGATCTAAGATCAGGATACCACCAACTAAGAGTCAGAGAAGAAGATGTTCCCAAAACAGCCTTTCGAACACGATACGGACATTACGAATTCCGCGTAATGCCATTTGGTCTTACCAACGCACCAGCAGTGTTCATGGATCTGATGAACCGCGTATGTAAGCCATATCTGGACAAGTTCGTAATCGTATTCATCGACGACATTTTGATCTACTCACGTAACAAACAAGAGCATGCGGAACATTTGAGAACCATTTTGGGTGTACTCAAGCAAGAAAAACTGTATGCAAAATTTTCCAAATGTGATTTTTGGATCTCCACCGTTCAATTCTTAGGTCACATCATCAACAGTCAAGGTATTCACGTTGATCCCGCCAAGATCGAAGCAGTCAAAGGTTGGGCTTCGCCCACCACTCCCACTGAAATTCGACAATTTTTAGGACTCGCTGGTTACTATCGAAGGTTTATAGAAGGTTTTTCCAAAATCGCAAAACCTTTGACAGAACTCACTCAGAAAAACAAGAAGTATATCTGGGAAGAGAAACAAGAATCAGCATTTCAACTCCTAAAACAAAAACTCTGTGAAGCACCAATTCTAGCACTACCAGACGGAAACGACGACTTTGTAGTATACTGTGATGCATCACATCATGGTTTAGGTGCGGTACTAATGCAAAGGAACAAAGTCATCGCTTACGCGTCTCGACAACTCAAGAAAAATGAGGAAAACTATACCACTCATGATCTGGAATTAGGAGCAGTAGTATTCGCTCTTAAAATGTGGAGACATTACCTATATGGTACAAAGTGTACGGTATTCACCGATCACAAAAGTCTTCAACACATATTAGATCAGAAGGAGCTGAACATGAGACAGCGCCGATGGTTGGAACTACTCAACGACTACGATTGTGAAATTCGCTACCACCCCGGTAAAGCGAATGTCGTGGCTAACGCATTAAGCAGAAAAGAGAGGATCAAACCTCTTAGAGTTCGATCGTTAGAAATGACAATTTATTCACCACTCCCATCTCAAATTCTCATAGCCCAATCGGAAGCTCTTCAGGAAGAAAATCAAGCTCACGAGAAAATTAAGGGCATGCTAGAAAGCGAGAATGGATTCATACGAAGATCCGATGGAATGTTATGCTTCAAGAAAAGATGCTGGATTCCTCTCTATGGAGGTATTCGAGATTTTATCATGCATGAATCTCACAAGTCTAAATATTCCATTCATCCCGGATCCACCAAAATGTACCAAGACCTCAAACAACTTTACTGTTGGCCAAACATGAAAGCCGACATTGCAACATATGTGGGGAAGTGTTTGACTAGTTCAAGAGTCAAAGTCGAAAGTCAAAAACCATCTGGACTACTTGTACAATCTGAGATACCAGTTTGGAAATGGGAACGAATCACTATGGATTTTATTACCAAGTTACCAAAAACGTCGACCGGATATGACACCATTTGGGTTATCGTCGACCGCTTAACCAAATCAGCTCATTTTCTGCCTATCAAAGAAACTGACGAGTTGGACACACTCGCTCAGTTATACTTCAAAGAAATCATAATCCGACATGGAGTCCCGATCTTTATCATTTCAGACAGAGACAGTCGATTCACTTCAGGATTTTGGCAATCTCTGCAGAAAGCCCTCGGTACTCAATTGGACATGAGCACCGCTTATCATCCTCAAACTGATGGACAAAGTGAAAGGACAATCAAAACCTTAAAAGATATGCTTAGAGCATGTGTACTTGACTTCGGAAAAGGTTAGGATAAACACTTACCATTGGTCGAATTCTCGTACAACAACAGTTACCAAGCTAGTCTAAAGGCTGCACCTTTTGAAGCACTTTATGGGAGAAAGTGCAGATCACCTATCTGTTGGACAGAAGTTGGTGACATGCAGCTTACCGGACCAGAACTAATCCACGACACAACAGAGAAAATATTCAAAATCAAACATCGTCTCCAAGCCGCTCGTGACAGACAAAAGAGTTACGCAGACGTGAGGAGGAAACCCATGGAGTTTGAAGTCGGAGATAGAGTTATGCTAAAAGTTTCGCCCTGGAAGGGGATGATACGCTTCGGAAAGCGTGGAAAACTCAACCCAAGGTACATTGGACCATTTAAAATCCTTGAGAGGATTGGTCCAGTTGCCTATAAGTTAGAACTTCCAGAAGAACTCAATAGGGTACACCCTACATTCCACGTATCCCAACTTAAGAAATGCCTATCGGACGAGACTCTCGTCATTCCGCTAAAAGAGATTAAACTGGACGACAAACTCGTATTCACAGAGGAACCCGTAGAGATAATGGATAGAGAGGTTAAGCAGCTCAAGCAAAGCCGTATTCCTATTGTGAAAGTAAAATGGGACTCTAAGAGAGGACCAACGTACACATGGGAACGCGAAGACCAAATTCGTGAAAAATATCCCCATCTATTCCCGTAAACCACTCTTAGTAACCATCTTAGACTTGAATTCCGGGACGGAATTCGAATGAGGGAGGAGTACTGTAAGATCCTGCGAAAAACCCTTGTAATCAATCATAAGCATTAATGATAATCTCGTATTACCATTTACTAAAGCCCATTTTTGCTAGAAATTTGAACTTTTCTATTATCATTTATTAATAGCACGAGGCATTATATATATGTATATCGTATACACAAACACAAGATAACACTCCCGTTGCAACAACACATTATCACAAGCAATAACAAGCGATCGTACTCACAACAAAAACCTAACGTATCTATTATAGTACGGTTAATACAAAATCACTTACACTACATTACACCAATTATGCTTAACTAAAATATATTACAAACACTAATAATAAATTTAACACTAAACTACAAACCAAGTTGGACTCTTAATACTCGGCCCACATCATTCAACTAGTCCACCGAATCCCACACCAACCCAACTGAAAATTTCACAGCCCAATACTTGTTTCATTTTATTTCCTTCCTTTGCTTTTAACACCCGGTCGCTAGCTCACTTTCAAAAACCCGATCTTATTTTAATATCGAACCTAACTTTCACACATCTTTACACATTCTAATGCACCACTTACTTAGCTACTATGATACAAAAATCTATCCAAGAATAGCAAGTAGTAACCCGATACGAAACCCATTTTGTTGTCCCAAAATCGACCCCAAACGTGTAACTAGAAATATCGACACCCAAATATGTCATACCATCGTTTTTCCTATAACCTTCCAACCACATTTCTAACTCATCCTAACACTCCAAATGAGAACTAATCCTTGGTACACGAATTGTAGCTCAGTAACTCAACTTGTATAACATATGAACAAACCGAATCAAAGAAGCATACAAGAGCTAGAATCCAAACTCCCATCTACCCACACTCACTCCACACTCAAACTAGAAAAGCAATCTACAAGTGTCCCATAGACACAGTACTCTCAATCATTAGTCAATTAGTCAATGTAAGTAGAAGATATTTTGCTTATATAAACCTTTCATTCGATTCACTTTACTTACTATCACCTATCACCTCCTATCACAATCACAATATTCTATAAAAGTCAAGTAAAACTTCCTGTCGTGAGGTTTGGAAGCAAGGTCAGTGAAAGCAAAGTGGTATAAAGCCTCTTCGAAGCTCACTGTTTTCCTGTGTCTCCTTCGAACAACCACCATTCCCTCACCACCTTTCCTAAAGCCTTGTAAGTATCTTGTAACTTTCTATTTCTTATTCCATAACCACGCTCTATCCATACACGTCTCATATTTTTATCGAGGGTAACATGCATGCCTATTCCATCCTCCTTACAGTCGAACCATCATACATCGCTTCATCATTTTAATTTGTTCGGTTATATATATCACACTTAGTTACAAACGTTATTTCATGAGTACACAACATGAGTCTAGTGACCATTAATAAGGCTTAAGAACCATCACCCATCTCATTTTCGCGTTTAATATATTACACACCATGCATCCTTTCCATTTCATAATCGAACGCATAGTGTTGCATGCATTACTCGAATATGTAAACTTTAAAACCCATAAGATTATCTTGAAAAACTATATATATAAACACCCCACGTCGCACAATAAATCACACCTTAACTCGCTATTAGAACTAAAATATTAACAGTTAGTTAACATCGGGTAATAATAATTACCAAGTAACCTAAGTCTTGAATGCCACTCGAACCGCCCACATACCACCTTAGTAATTTGTAAAACGAACATGTAACGCATATATATTTTGGCCTAGATCGAATGTCGACCCAGCCACCTTCAACTTTTAATTATTATGATTTCTCTCATACGCTCAAATAAGCTCTTAAAAAGCCACGTACTATAAGCACATCCAACTAAATTATCAGACTTAGAAAATATATAGATTTTTCAGTTGCTAAAACGTGCGACCAGCCCAACTCATGGCCTGCGCACTTCGAAAATATAAAAGTAACATGTAAACATTTTTACTTCTCTCGATAGTGCACCTGGAAAACTACACTTTTCATAATATAACTTCAATTTTATAAGCTCTCTAACATGTACAAATTTAATCATTTCAACTGCCCATCGCTAGTATCTAAACTTCAAATTTCATAAAAGTAAATATAGTTTTCGGTTGGGCCAAATCAAAGCCCAACAAGAGTTTTCGATAGCAAGGTCCAACAGGCCCATATAATATACTTTTAGAATCCTAAAAATAGCCCAAGTCTAAGCCCAAAACTATTTTCACGCCCTCGCCTCTAAATTTATTAACGGGCCTTAAATATATTCGTTAATCGGCCCATTAATATAAAAATAAGCTCGTTCCTGGAATAAGCACTTGAAATAAGTTAAAATAAACTTAATAAAGTTATAGAAATTTTCAGAATATTTTTCCCGTCATTTTTATGCAAAAAGGACTAAAAATGTAACGCGACTTAACCGAAAAGGACTAAAACTGCCAAACCTGGAAACTAAGGGACTGAAGCTGTGAAAACAGTTGTAGAGGATTTAATTTGACACACCATTGAACTTCAAGCTTTATATGGACATTTGGACAATTATTGGACTATTATTGGACTATGGACTGGACAAGGACTAACGACGTAACGCAAACCACGGTTAGGGCAGAAAATGTAAAATCTGGAAAGAACAAGAACAAACTGTTATAACTTGTCATTCTTATCTTATTTTTCATTTTTGTACCATATCTTTACTTCATATGCATATTCGCATTATAATTGCATATTAGTATTAGCGATAGAAATATTTCATATTAATATTTCAATTACTCGTTGAAAATATGATCTTACGAGAGTACGAGTACCATAATCATATAACACCTTCACCTTCAACGATTGAATCGTTGTATAATCATCATCCACCATTCATACACACACACCACTAGAAATTAGTCAGATTCTCAGTTATTTATATATTTACCAGGTTCTATATCGAAGTTGTTATAATCACCTCTGAGTTTATTTTCTTCATCACCAGTAACGCATAAGGTGAGTCATGGCCTCACTTTTTAAACTCTTTATACTTTTTAAACTCTGTGAGGGGGATACATGCTATAAACTGATCACAAGTATTTTCCTGTATGCTACCTGACTTGATATATGCCTAAGTACACCATATTGCCATAAGACCCTTTATCATGAGCCATTAATCACTGCGGTGAACGCGAATATAATGAATAGATCTATTAGAGGTTGACGACCTATCCCACTAATACTGTGACGGAATGCTTTTAGCTAGTCGTATTTGTCGCGATGCATTATATTTGAGAGAAATAGGAATTGGCAAAATCACCTATTACACGAGGGCAAAACTTCCATCATTAAATTGGTGGACACCTCCGTTTATGCGGTACTTTGTTAACGTTTGCGTGTCATGAGACTTAGGGCAATATATGAACTGCGATATCAAATTTTAAACTGATTGTATCTCCAGATACAATCTTACTTGTGAATCGAACTGATATTTAAATTACAAACTACATGATTTCACTCAACATTATGTTGACTTTTAAGCATGTATCTCAGGGAACTAAAAAGGAGCAAGGCAAGGCATGGAGCAAGCACACCTTATCTTAAATAAATGGTGTAAAATAAAGTTGTAATTCAGTTAAATTGATGTTTCTTTGGAGAAACCTTAGCACTCTGATGTAACGCTTTATAACTGAATTTGTATTATGGACCTATGTAAATTAAAAATGCCGTCTCAGGCTGTTTTTCTATGATTTTGTTTTCGATCCTCACAGTAACACCCAAATAAATCTTCCGCTGCTTTGTTTAAAAATTGGGGGTGTTACAGTGTATGTGAATTATGATAATGACTGATGAAAGAAGATATGAGAGAATTACTTTTAACCGACAATAAGAAAGATTATAATAAGTAAATGTAAAGGCGGTTAAAAAGATCTTTTATATGTGAAATATAATATAATATAATCATTAGTAATTTACATAGCTACCCCAACGGCTAATTTTAACTACCAGGCCAAACGGCTAAAACTTTTTCTGACAGGCTCAACGGCTATCTAGCAGTACCATTTTACTCTAGTAGTACCAATTTTGAACTACCAGTACCTTGAAAGTTTATATAAAAATCCCTTATAGTTTTTAGCAAACTACCAGCTATCAACGGATTTGAGTTGTCTTTACCAAAAGCCGTTTGCTTATGGACTAGCTAACTATTTACAATTAAGTATGGTTAGTTAACAACCATATAGTTTTTGGTAAACTATCAACCATCAACGGATTTGAGTTGTCTTTACCAAAAGCCGTTTGCTTATGGACTAGCTAACTATTTACAATTAAGTATGGTTAGTTAACAACCATATAGTTTTTGGTAAACTATCAACCATCAACGGATTTGAGTTGTCTTTACCAAAAGCCATTTGCTTATGGACTAGCCAACTCTTAAGTTTGTAAAAACTTGGTGAGCTGAATACCAAAAGCCATGATGGCCCAAAGATGGTGCAATTTCCTTGGATGGAGGAAATTAAAAAGGCAATGATGCTGTGTATCTTGGATGATTGGCTCAACAAGTGAAATCATCTAATGTCATTCCTTTGAGTTGAAACTTTCCTGAATTTAATCTAGATAGAACTTTCTCCTTGAGAAATGCTTCATCCCTTCTAGATATGTGATCTAACTCTATCTTTTTCAACCTCTGCATCATCTTGTATGCTCTTGTCTGTTCTTTCATAAATTGGTTTCTTTTCCATTCTGAGCTATCATATCCTCCCCTGAGATGGTTATATCCCCTGAGATTAATATAATATTTGTTGCCCCTTTTTGTTTGAAAGATCTCTTGTTTTGTTATCAACCTGAAATGTGTTAGTTGCAAACCAAAAGAACAAAGTGCAAAGCACTTGATCTATAGTATTTTAAACATTCAAGCATCAATATGAACAAAACATAGCAAATTTTATACTAGCAGGACCAATTATGAACTGACAGTACCTTTGACTAACTAGCAGTACCATGTTTAAAAGCCAATACCAGTTAATTTAGGAACAAAAACACATGTTTTTCAAAGATTTATCATTCCAATACCTCCTACAAGATATTTGAATCTACCTAAATCAAAAGCTTTGGTGAGAAGGTCTGCATAATTCTTTTCAGAATCAATTTTAACAACTTGAATTAACCTTTTCTCATTACAATCCCTTATGAAATGGTGTCTGATTTCAATGTGCTTTGTTTTTGAGTGTTGAACTGGGTTTTTAATGATACATATTGTACTGCTATTGTCAATATAAATAATGGTGTTAAGAAAATTGTACCCATAGTCAAGCATTTGATTTTGGATCCAAAGAACTTGTCCACAACAACTTGCAGCAGCAACATATTCTGCTTCAGTTGTAGAGTTGGCCACCATTGTTTGTTTCTTGCATTGCCAAGAGATTAGTCTGCAACCAAGAAATTGACATCCACCAGTTGTGGATTTTCTGTCTAGAGTTGCACCAGCATAGTCACTATCCGAATAAGCCACCAATTCAAAAGATGATTCCCTTGGATACCAAAGACCCAACCTAGGTTGACCCTTGAGATATCTAAAGATTCTTTTGACTGCTGTGAGATGAGAGATCTTGGGATGTATTTGAAACCTTGCACATACACATACTGAGAACATGATATCTGGTCTTGATGATGTAAGATACATCAAAGACCCAATCATTGATCTATAATTGTGCAAATCCATATCTTCTCCTTCAGCATCCTTGAGTAGCCCTTTATCTGGATCCATTGGTGTACTTGCAACCTTAGAATCAGCAAACTTAATTTTCCTTAGGATCTCTGCTACATACTTATCTTGGCTGATAAATATGCCTTCTTTGGATTGTTTCACTTGTAGACCCAAAAAGAAAGTAAGTTCCCCCATGGAACTCATTTCAAACTTACTATGCATAAGTTTTTCAAATTCTACACACAAGTCTTGGTTTGTTGATCCAAAGATTATGTCATCAACATAAATCTGCACTAGCAAGATGTCTTTCTTTGTTCTTTTGATGAACAAAGTTGGATCAATCCTGCCTCTTTGGAATCCACTTTCTAGTAGAAAACAAGCCAATGTTTCATACCATGCCCTAGGAGCTTGGTGTAGGCCATACAAAGCCTTGGTAACTTTATAAACCTTGTCTGGATACTCTGCATCAATGAAGCCTGGAGGTTGAGATACATATACTGGTTCTTCAATTTCACCATATAAAAATGCACTCTTAACATCCATTTGATAGACAGTGAAGCCTATGAATGAAGCATAGGCCAAGAAAAGCCTAATTGCTTCAAGTCTTGCAATTGGTGCAAACACTTCTTCATAATCTACCCCTTCTTCATAAGTATATCCTTGTGCTACCAATCTAGCTTTGTTTCTGATCACTATACCCCTTTCATCTTTCTTGTTTCTGAACACCCATTTTGTTCCAATTGCCCTATGACCTTTGGGCAAATCAACCAATATCCAAACCTTCTGAATCTTGAATTGGAGAAGCTCTTCTTGCATTGCTTCCACCCAACTTGCATCATCTAAAGCTTTGTTTATGTTTTTGGGTTCAGCCTGAGATATAAAACATGAAAACAGGCATATATTGGAAGTATCATTATTCTTTTCTTCATAAATAGAGGAGATAAACCCTTCTTCATCTGAAGACAAGACTTGAGATAAACCAACTTGAGATCTTGTTCTAACACCAGAATTTATGCTTCCAATCACATCATCAGTTGTGTGATCTTTGAGAATTCTAGTGTTGGGTGTTTTAGGAACTTCATAAGTAGATGGAAGATTGCTAATCCCCCTTTCTTCTGGTAAAGAATCATCTATTTGAACATTCAATGGCTCAGCAGTATCAATACTTGAACTAGCAGGACCATCTGGTGAACTAGCAGTACCATTGTCATCAGCACTACTTTCTTGATTCTCTTGATTCTGAGTTCCTTGATCATCTTCATTGCCTTCATTTGTTGTGTTTGAAGGTCCTTCTTGACTTGAAGATAGATCCATACTTTTCCAAATTGGCATCCAGATGTAATCTTGATCTTTAGGAGTTTCAACATTATCTTCAAACCTGCATCATCATTAGTATTTGTACCTGTAACAGGCACATAATTCATAGATTCTGAAAGCCTATCAATATCAAACATCCAATCTGGTCCAATTCCTTTCACATTAGTTAGTTTCTCTTGAAACTCTATGTGAAGATTCTCTTCCACTAGCCTAGTGCAAGTGTTAAACACTCTATAGGCCTTACTCTGCAAGGAATACCCTATCAAATAGCCAACATCTGCTTTTCCATCAAATTTGCCTAAATGATCTTTGGTATTGAGAATAGTGACATGACAACCAAAAGGTCTCATAAAACTTAAAGATGGTGTTCTACCAAAGAAAAGTTCATAAGGTGTCTTTCTATGTGGCTTTGTCACAAGAACCCTGTTTTGTACATAACAAGCAGTACCTACTGCTTCAGCCCAAAATGAAATAGGCAACTTAGAGTCTACTAACATAGTTCTAGCAGCCTCTATAAGTGTTCTATTCTTCCTTTCTGCTACTCCATTTTGCTGTGGAGTTCTAGCTACACTAAATTCCCTTTTTATGCCTTTTTCCTTGCAAAAGTCATCCATAACCCTATTCTTGAACTCTGTCCCATTGTCACATCTAATGACTTTGACCTTCTTATCAGATTGGTTTTCTACCTCAGTGATATAAGATTTAAGAATCTCACTAGTTTCATGTTTAGATCTTAAAAAGAAAACCCATGAAAATCTGCTATAGTCATCAGTAACAACCAGACAATATCTTTTACCATTCAAGCTGCACACATTAGTAGGACCAAAGAGATCCATATGAAGCATATGTAAAACCTGAGAAATAGAGTTTTGGGTCTTGGGCTTACAAGAAGCTCTATGTTGTTTGCCTTTTAGACAATCAACACAGGAATGGTCGTTTTGGAAAATCTTTTTGGGTAAACATCTTACTAAATCATATTTTGCAATAGTGTTGATTGTTTTAAAGTTTACATGACCAAGTCTTCTATGCCAATGCATAGATTCATCTAATGAGGCTTTTGCTACCAAACAAGTTAGACTCTCTTTAGGATCAATGTTC
Source organism: Artemisia tridentata subsp. tridentata (assembly GCA_021014915.2). Lineage (NCBI taxonomy): Eukaryota > Viridiplantae > Streptophyta > Magnoliopsida > Asterales > Asteraceae > Artemisia > Artemisia tridentata. The sequence continues at coordinate 142,765,151 of CP139504.1, read as the reverse complement.
TTTAAATTGACACTGTACATATTGTTCCTTTTTGGAATTTTAAGAAGGATCTGACTCTCATCAGGCATCTTAAAATCAGAAGAAAGAACCATACATTCATTGTCAGTAAATAGAACATTGTTCTTTTTGTCACACATTTGTGAGACACTAAGAAGATTAAACTGAAGTTCTTTCACAAAATACACATTTTCAAAATCTAGTTTACTGGTTTTGATAGTACCTTTACCAGTGATCTTTCCTTTTATTCCTCCCCCAAAGGTAACATATCCTCCATCAAAAGTTTTGAAGTCTTAGAGGAATGACATGCTGCCTGTCATGTGCCTTGAACATCCACTATCTACATATCCTTGATCTTCAATATCAGATGAATGTTCCTGCACATGAATAAACATATTAGTTTCCTTGGGGTACCCAAGCCATGACAGACTTGGGTTTGCCTCTTGCATCAATGAAGTCAAACCTTTTCAGGATTGTTGATGCACCTTTTGATTGGATTGGTTTCCAAGTCCAACATGCAGAGGACTTAACAGCACTTTCCCTTTTAATCCATTGTGTGGTCTTTGGTCTATTTGTACCAATTTTGGTAATACCAATTTTGGCAGTACCATTTGGTCTAGCAGGACCTTTTGGTCTAGCAGGACCTTTGGTTTTTGGTTTCCAAATTTGTGTTTTGACCACAGATTTCTTTTGAATAGGACTATTCACAACTTTTGGTACACATTTGAAAGTGTTTCTAGTACCCTTATCAGTTGGTTTTGCAATAACAGGCTTATTTTGTCTAACAGTATGTTTAACATTTGTGGTGTTAGACTTAACAAAACTTTTTCTGGGGTGAGTAACATTTGTTTTAGACTTTGATTTACTCCCAGAAACCCATTTATTACAATAAGCATGAAGATGATTAAAGCTACCACAATAATAACAAGCCTTATTGAACATAACAAAGTCATCACCTAGTTGTTGTGACTTAAGGTTGTTCCAATTTCTTTGACTTCCTCTAGGTTTGTTATTACATTTTTCACAACTTTCAACTGTTTTCAAAACAGTTTTAGCCTTAGCCTTAACTTCTACTCTTTTAGGACTGGTTGGTCCTACTTTGATTCCTTTGATAGGAATAGTCTCATCTTCATCATCATCAGATACCCAATCTTCAATAATTAGGACATCTGGTCTCTTATTAGTGAGCACCTTGGAGAGTGAGGCATTCTTAGCACTCTCAGAAGGTTCACTTATCTCTACAGGTTTAGCTAATGGTTTGCTAATGATTTCATGTAAACCTGATGCTGCAAGATCACTACCTTGGGGACAAGGAATTCCTCTATAAGGAGGTGGACATTCATTGTATCCTATCCCTGATTTTATTCTTTTATTCAACTGATTTTCAACTATGCTTCTTGTGCATTCAGAAGCAATTTCCAATTTAGTAACAGTCAGTTGAATATTATCTCTAGCCAATGTCACTTTAGTACACTCAGTCCTTAACATTTCTATTTCTGAATCTTTCAAAAATATTTGTCTATTAAGAGCAGTTTTTGCATCAGAAAAGGTGAGTTCATTTTCTCTATAGTGAATGATTTGTTTTTCTAGTTTGGCCATTCCACACTTATGATCAAATAATGTTTGATGGGTTTTTCTGAGTTCTAATGTTTGTTCATCAAAAGATTTTCTTATAAATTCTAATTCCTTAAGAAATTCACAATTATTGGAACATTTGATAGTTTGTACCTCAGGAGTGGAGAATGCCATTAAAGCCAATTCATCAGAAGTTGACTCATCTTCACCCATGAAACTCCAATCAAAACCCATGCCATCAATAGCAACCATTGCTTTTGGCTCAGCAACTTCAACAACCTTACTCTTGCTTTCAAAGCTTCCTTTCTTCTCAAAACTTCCTTTATTCCTGTTGTCAATCCCTCTACCCTTGTCATCCTGCTTCTTAGGTCTTCTACACTCTCTAGAGTAGTGACCCTTCATGTGGCAGTTGTAACACTCCACCTTTGACTTATCATAGCCAGCAGGCTCATTTCCATTTATCATTATCTTCTTACCAGTCCTCATCAACAACTTCTTGGCTCTAATGCTCAAAAGTGAAAGTTGCCACTTTATGTCCATCTCTTCAAGATCATCAGGATGAATCTCTTGAAGATCTTCAAATGTTAATACAGACCCATTGTGTTGAGATGTAAGAAAAGCACACCCAATTGTTTCATCTAAAATGGTTTTGGTACTTCTAGAATTACTAGCAGTACCAAAGGTTGTGTTAGCAGTACCTTCTTCTCTGTCACCTTTTTCTTCATTATCAACCTTTGAGATGCTTGGTGATGAAACAAATGCCATATTTCCTGAGCTTGACCCAGTAGTCTTCTTTACTTCATGTTCTACAATTTTGAAATTGTTGTAGAGATCATTAAGACTCATCTGGTCAATATCTGGCTTGTTCTTCCAGACAATGACATGCATAGACCATTCTGAAGGTAAACTCCTAAGAAATTTAGAGTTTAGGTCTTCTTGAGTTATCATCACTTCATGGATGGCTAACTGACTTGCAAGCTTCTGAAGTCTATTGAACATACTGTCCAAAGACTCATTGGTTGTGGCTGTGAAGTTCTCAAATTGTTGTTTGAGAAGGGTTTTCTGTGTTTTCTTGGTAGCATCATTACCACCAAATCTAGCCACAATTGCTTCAAAAAGGGTTTTGGCATCTTTGTATTTGTTAAAAATCAAAAGCTGATCATTTGGAATAGTCATCAGTAACATACTCCTTGCTTTTAGATCATTTCTCTTCTGAATTTTTGATGCGTGGGTTTTGCAACCTTACAACAGGTTTTACCTCTCGAGGGATCTCAAGAGGCTTACAACCCCACCAGGCAGTGTACCTGACCGATGTAGTATAGTGTAGTGGTAAGTACGGGGGATTGATCGTTCTCCACAGGGAATAGTGTTCGTTAGGTGTGAAAGGCTACTCTAATTAGGTCTAAGGGTTGAGGAAGATTCTTTTTATGTTTTTTTTATAATTTTATGAAAGCAAGTAAAATCTCGGGTTTTGAAGGAGTGGGCGGAATTAGTTGCTAGTCAACTAACCCAAATTACTACAAATGCAAATAAAATAAAATAACAAAAATGAAAAGTGGTGAGAAACTTATGTGTAGAGAAATGTGTTTACTTAGATTTCCTTACTCCCTAACTATCTTTTACCGGTTAATTAGTGTGTATTAGTCGCGTGGATGACGGGTGTATTCCTTAATACCATTCGTGGGGTGGCGTACTTACTTCCCCAAACTCTACAAGCTCCTACTTCACTCCTATGTCGAGCCGGCTAGGAAGCTCCTAACATGGGATCACTAGAATTCGCTTGTGCATTAAATACAACCATAAAAACCTTTAGTACGCGTTTGGTTCATGTTTCTTAAGACGTTCAAGCAAGTTACCGAATAGGAAGTTAGCCAGTTTTCTTAAGCCTAACATAGATAAACAATCATCCAATACAACTAACAACACACTAACAACCAATAATCAATAGCTAGGTTTCATTAGATCTAAGCAAACACAAGATAAAATTAGCCTAACATGTTAAACAAAAGACAAGCATAAGATAGAATCAAACAACACATAGACATATTGAATGATTAATTGATAACTTATCTTTCAATGAAACATGGAAGATCTCAAGGCAAGAAGCCCTGAAAAAGTAGCTAAAATCGTCTTAGGGTTTTATCCCAAAATTCCACACACTAAGCTCTCCCTCCATGACAAAAAATTAGAAAACTATATATAGACTTTGACATCTGACGGCGTCACCCTATGCATTGTGACGCCGTCACCTCGCCGCTTTTAGGGTTCCCGGATGACCATCTTGACGCCGTCCCTCTTTAGCTCTTCAAAAATCCATTCTGGCTTATCAAGGCTTGACGCCGTCGGACCTATAACGTGACGCCGTCCCCTTATGATTTAAGCCGTGACGCCCTTGATTTAGTTAAAGCGTGACGCCGTCAGAATTCTCATGAAAACTCACTGGCCCGTCATGAGTAAATTTCACATCCAACTTTTCTTGCCAAGGCATGACGCCGTCTGGAGTTAATGTTGACGCCGTCAAAGGTGACTTTCAGCACAATTTTAAGACTTTGCCGTTTTCTTCACTTTTATGCTCCAAAAACGTCCAAAATGCCTCCTTTTCCAGATTTCTCCTCAAAAGTACCTAAAATGACAAAAGGAACGATTTAGGGCAATATTTGATCAAATAAATACGATTTCGGGCTTAAATGACCCCTTAAAAGCGGTACACTTTTCGCCTCATCAAATACCCTTACACTTGAGATTTGCTTGTCCTCAAGCAAATGCGCTTTTATTCCAATCAAAATACAAGTTAGGGGTCATTTAATGCAAACATAAAAGTAATTACAACAAATAATCGTTCCACTTCAATCATAATAAGCACGGAGATTATATACTAGCACCTCACAAGTAGTGTTTAGATACTCACATCTCTCAAGTGTCATCAAAATAAATCTCATAAATGAAAACGGAAAATATCTCTCACTACCTGTCATAGCAAATAGATTACCATAGGCTTGGGAAAGGATCGAAAACCTCCTCCACTAGGCGTAAGCACCTAAGATAAACTATCAAAGAGGGCTTTTAAATGGGTTATAACGTTAGGTGTAGGGAAAAGGAAAACACGGTTTTGTTGGATAAAGGATATTTTACTGGTGGCGAGTTAAAGATCTTGATCAATTACATGTACTATACAACGTTGCTAAGCCAAGACTAGACTCGATCTTAAGCTAATGAAAGAGAATAACAAAACATAAACATAAAATAAACATAAAATGAAACGGGATGGTAGTCCGTATGTTTTTTTCTACTTTTCTTTTTCTCATTTTTTTTTGTATTTTTCTTGATTTTTTCGATTTTTTTTTTTTTTTTTTTTTTTTTTTTTTTTTTTTTTTTTTTTTTTTTTTTGCATACACTTTTACCCTACCATCCAAAATAATACATCATAGGGGCGTTGCATCCCCTTACACTTGAACTTTTACATAACTTTACAAATAACTATTCTAATGACTCGAATTAAGATAATTGAAAAACTTGGAGTACTTTTAAAACATTTAGCACATGTGGGGGTAATAAATGATGTTCTTCCCCATTACTCCATTACACTAGTACTTTACCCACGAGTCCCAATCGTCCCAAAACAATATGTACAAGGATATGACTCGACTTAGCAACCATGTAATCAACTAGATAATTAACTTGGGTTTAAACAAATGTTGTAACAATAATGCACTAAAAATGAGTGCATACAAGGTAGGCTAAGGCGATTTGGGTGTACATTTAAGTGGGGTGTAACAAATTCTTCCTTTAAGTAAAATGCTTAAAGGTCGAAACGAAAAGATAGGCTCTGAGGGGTGTACTAGGGGTATCGTGTACTAAAAATGAGTACAACGCAAAGGGTGTGGGAGAATTACTTGACCAATGTAGCCAATGTAATTATAACAAAAACACAGGTGTAAAACAATGGGTTAATCCTAATGCCTCTTATCATGTAGTAAATCTAACTACACGAATGTAGTCTCACTTGTGGCCTTGGAATGGTCCTAACGCAAGTTCTAGAATCTAAGTGCTACCGGTACACACATCATAGCATAAATGCTTTTCCTACCAATTCTAGGGGTGAACCTCACATATTTGGGGGTGGAAAAAATTTTTAGTGGTACGGTTTTTGTGCTAGTCATATAACTCCTATCCGTGAGACGCTTATTAGGATCAAAGTTTCACTCCTATATGTTGTAAAAAAATTTTAAATTTGGCACTAAAATTACCTTAACAAGTATTTCTCTCAGTTTTATTACACATCTACCATCAAACAAACAAAAATCAAGCGCAATTGTATTCTCTAAAATCGTACTTTTACCCTCCCCTTACACTTAAGATGAACATTGTCCCCAATGTTCAAATAACAAGATGTAAAAGCATAAAGTAAAAGAATGAAATCAAATACTCCCCTGATTCGCTCGTTGGATAATGAAATTACACGGTTAAATCTTCCTCCAAAGAGAATGTTGAAGCTCCATGACTAATGCATCGCCATAAGCTTGATTCCAAAAAACATCTCCTTGTCCAAAATAACCTGTTAAACCTGAGAAAACAAACACGAAAACCTGCATAACATCGGCGGGATAAAATCTATATATAAGGATATAATGCTTGTGGAATGATAATTTTGCAGATTCCTGGAGATTATAAGTTGGAGATTTTAATAAAAACTTTTTAAAAACAAAAATTTCAAAAATTTCTGAAAATTAAATCTGACGCCGTCAGGTTATAACCCCTGACGCCGTCAGAAATGACCTGACAAAAATTTTCATTTTAAGTTTCCGGAAAATTTCTGGAAAAACCTTTACCTTACTTCCTGGAAATCCTGCAAAACATCATTATGACTCGATACAAGCATTTGACTCAAACAAATACGGATATGTATGTTAATTTATTATTATTACGATTCATGTTCATATGTGTTCTAATAAACCGATTTAGATTTCCCTTACACTTATCTTTTGCAAAATACCTTTATATGTAGTTAAGACGAAGTTAAAAACAAAATAAAGCATTTTCACAAATTAGTTTTGAACATGAATCAATAAGAATAAAAATTAAACACACATACGGAAACAAATAAAATCAAACAAACAAATAAATAAACACACAAAGCAAATAAAACAAATAAAGCTTGGGTTGCCTCCCAAGAAGCGCCTTTCTTTATTAACGAGTCTTGTAGCTAGACTCAAAGTCACGTACATTACGTAATTCCATCGTTCATAATGACGTATCCCTGATAGATATGATCCTTGTTATCAGGGTGGTGGTGTCTCAGTCGCTCGACATTCGCGGTCACTTCACCTCCTCCTTTGCTGGTCAAGCTTACTATCCCATCTTGGTGTAAACTTTTAATTATGAACGGTCCGTACCACCAGGGACTTGGTTCATTAGTAGGTGCTTCAGTTTCTGAATGCCTTAGGAGCACTAAGTCCCCTTTTGTAAATTCAACGGGGTTATTGGTTTGCTCCTCAGCCTCAATGTAATCGTAATTTCCACCTTTACATTCTCTAATCTCATTTTCCATATAACTCTTAATCCTCGCCTCCCATGCAAGAATTTTCTCTCGAACATTACCACGGATTATATTGGGGTTAGCCTCCATCTTCTTCTGCAGAGCAACATCTCGTATATGTCGTGGGATCGTTGGGAAGTTTATTGTTTTCTTCCCCTTCTTCATTTGGATGGTGCTATTTTCGTAATTGATTTGTGCTCTAGTGGTAGCGAGAAAGGGTGCCCCAAGGATTATTGGCATATTCATATCATTTCTCTCAATGATCATGAAGTCGACCGGATACAGAAATCCGGCAACGTTGACCAATACATCTTCTGCAATTCCTAACGGGTACTCATAAGAATGTTTCGCAAAGGAGAGTTTAGTATGGGTGATGGATGGCAACTCATCGGTTAACTGGACATAAATGGATAAAGGCATCAAATTTACGTCGGAACCTTGGTCAGCTATCGCATCCAGATACTTATGTTTTCCAATGCTGCATGGTATTTCAAAGACCCCGTAGAATTTCTGCTTTTCCACTAACTTTTGTCCTATGAGGCATTCATACAATTGCCCACCGGGTAATGTGTCAGATTTATCATCCGGTTCCACCTTCTTGGACTCCTTGTTGGGTAGATGAGTACGTCGATAGTTTCTCACCCAATCGTTTATGGTCTCCTTGTTTATTTCGTGCTTCAAATAATGCTTCACTTGTTGTGACACTGGCGGTTCAACCAATTGGCGCTCCTCAGAGGGCGCCTCCTCTCCCTTGTCGGAATCGCATTTGTAAGCATTGGTGTTTCCCTTATTAAGTGGGATGAGGTCAATTTTGTTAACTTCCATAGTTATGGATTTCCCTCTTCCATCATTTCCGCCCTCTTGGACGACGGAGGTGGCCTTGACAAATTCAGTGTTAGGAACATCAGCGTCATTCCTCACCAACACTTTTTCAGGGGCTTTAGTATTTGTGTATTCCTTCAAAAGATTCATCATCTCCGCCATTTTCTCTTCCATTTCCTCCTTTTGTTTGTAGACGGCTTCCTCAAATTTAGCCAACCGTTCGGAGTGTTTCGACATGTACTCTCTCATTCGAGCTTCGAATGTTGGACTGAGTTCCTGAGGTGGTGAGTTGGGTGGAGCGTGCTTATGGAAGGGTTTAGTATTTTCCCTACGGGGTGATTCGGACAATGGTATTTGCTTAACGCTTAAGACTGAGTTAATTGTTGCTTTTTGTGGACTTAAGGGTCTCTTTTGCTTTTCCATAAGATATGCAACCCTTTTCTCAAGTTCACTAACGCTTTCCTCAGTGATTTGATTGGCTGTATCGGGCGAAGAATATGTCATGACTGCCGAGCGCACGTCGTGGGAGACTTGCCACAGTTCATCATCGTCGGATGCAAGCTCATCAATGATCTCCCATGATTCCTCGGCGCTTTTGTCGCGCAATCTGCCCCCGGCGGCTCGATCGATGGCACGCTTGGTGTGGTAATCAACATGGTCATAGAAGATTTGGATTTGAAGCCATAGATTTATGCCATGATGAGGGACTTTTTGAAGTAAGTCCTTGAATCGAATCCATGCCCCGTAGAGGGTTTCGCCTCGACGTTGTTCAAACATCAAGATATCCTTCCTTAGCTTGGTAGTTCTCCCCGGTGGGAAAAACTGAGCAAGGAAACGAGTGGTGAGATCGTCCCAAGAGGTGATGGATCCTGCGGGTTGACGTTCTAGCCACTGACTAGCTTGGTCCCGCAGAGAGAATTGGAAGAGACGCAATCGGGTCGTCTCTCGAGTGGCAACATCAAGGTCTATAGAATCAACGATTTTAAGAAAGTCCTTGAGATGTTGATTAGGATCTTCAGAACGAAGTCCATGGAATGCGCATCCGCTTTGCACCAACCGGATGGTGTCGGATCGCAAGGGTGTGATATTGGCTCCTTGAGTGAGCTCAATGGTGTTTCGATAGCCGTGGTGGCTAGGACGGGAATACTCTCCTAAAGTACGGGCTCTAGGAGGTGGTGGTGGTTGTTGTGGTGGTGGGTTGTGTGGGTTAAGGATATTACCATCTTCCATGATGTCGGACGGTAATGGTTACGAACAAAGACACGAAGAAAATAGATAGACTAAAGAAAACCTAGAAAAAGAAAATAAAAATCTCACTAGAAAGGAATCTAGTGAGTAGACCTAATAGAAATAAAAATTCAACCTAAACAATAACTATTCCCCGGCAACGGCGCCAAAAACTTGATGCGTGGGTTTTGCAACCTTACAACAGGTTTTACCTCTCGAGGGATCTCAAGAGGCTTACAACCCCACCAGGCAGTGTACCTGACCGATGTAGTATAGTGTAGTGGTAAGTACGGGGGATTGATCGTTCTCCACAGGGAATAGTGTTCGTTAGGTGTGAAAGGCTACTCTAATTAGGTCTAAGGGTTGAGGAAGATTCTTTTTATGTTTTTTTTATAATTTTATGAAAGCAAGTAAAATCTCGGGTTTTGAAGGAGTGGGCGGAATTAGTTGCTAGTCAACTAACCCAAATTACTACAAATGCAAATAAAATAAAATAACAAAAATGAAAAGTGGTGAGAAACTTATGTGTAGAGAAATGTGTTTACTTAGATTTCCTTACTCCCTAACTATCTTTTACCGGTTAATTAGTGTGTATTAGTCGCGTGGATGACGGGTGTATTCCTTAATACCATTCGTGGGGTGGCGTACTTACTTCCCCAAACTCTACAAGCTCCTACTTCACTCCTATGTCGAGTCGGCTAGGAAGCTCCTAACATGGGATCACTAGAATTCGCTTGTGCATTAAATACAACCATAAAAACCTTTAGTACGCGTTTGGTTCATGTTTCTTAAGACGTTCAAGCAAGTTACCGAATAGGAAGTTAGCCAGTTTTCTTAAGCCTAACATAGATAAACAATCATCCAATACAACTAACAACACACTAACAACCAATAATCAATAGCTAGGTTTCATTAGATCTAAGCAAACACAAGATAAAATTAGCCTAACATGTTAAACAAAAGACAAGCATAAGATAGAATCAAACAACACATAGACATATTGAATGATTAATTGATAACTTATCTTTCAATGAAACATGGAAGATCTCAAGGCAAGAAGCCCTGAAAAAGTAGCTAAAATCGTCTTAGGGTTTTATCCCAAAATTCCACACACTAAGCTCTCCCTCCATGACAAAAAATTAGAAAACTATATATAGACTTTGACATCTGACGGCGTCACCCTATGCATTGTGACGCCGTCACCTCGCCGCTTTTAGGGTTCCCGGATGACCATCTTGACGCCGTCCCTCTTTAGCTCTTCAAAAATCCATTCTGGCTTATCAAGGCTTGACGCCGTCGGACCTATAACGTGACGCCGTCCCCTTATGATTTAAGCCGTGACGCCCTTGATTTAGTTAAAGCGTGACGCCGTCAGAATTCTCATGAAAACTCACTGGCCCGTCATGAGTAAATTTCACATCCAACTTTTCTTGCCAAGGCATGACGCCGTCTGGAGTTAATGTTGACGCCGTCAAAGGTGACTTTCAGCACAATTTTGAGACTTTGCCGTTTTCTTCACTTTTATGCTCCAAAAACGTCCAAAATGCCTCCTTTTCCAGATTTCTCCTCAAAAGTACCTAAAATGACAAAAGGAACGATTTAGGGCAATATTTGATCAAATAAATACGATTTCGGGCTTAAATGACCCCTTAAAAGCGGTACACTTTTCGCCTCATCAATTTTTTCATCTGCATTTGATGGTTGGTCTTGTATTTGTGTTACAAGAGCATCATTTACTGTTGTAGTGGTGATTGAGGGTTTAAATGAGTTACCTTGTTCAATGATCTCCCAAAGTGCATAGTCCTGCACTTGAAAGTATTGTTCTACCCTTAGTCGCCACATTTCAAACTCATTTTGCTTAAGTAATGGAAGTTTAGCTGCAACATTTGTTTGAATATGTTCAACATCCATTGTTCTTTTAAATTAGTAAATATCAAGCCTAGCTCTGATACCACTTGTGGAAAGGTGTTTGATTTGTTGAGATATTTATGTATTGAATGTGTTTAGCATGCGGAATGTAACACCCCAAAAATCGTAATGAAGCAGCGGAAGTCTAATTTGGGATATTACATCTTAGATCGTAGTCATAATTATAGAAAACGACTCGAAAGAGACGTTTTGTGAAAATTTGTTATCATTCATCAAATTCAAATCAGAGTTATCAACAACAGAGTCATAATATTTAGAAATACAAAAAGAAAAATGTTTAAGATGAATGAAAACATTTTGTTTTTGGACAACGTCCAAAGGGGGCCCTGTTCCACTCCGTGCCTTTAGCTTCTTTAAATACCTGAGATAAAACATGCTTAAAACGTCAACACAAAGGTTGAGTGAATTCATAGTGTTTAATTTGTAATAGTTTGAACACAAGTCAGATAATAGTGAAAACAATGATATTGAAGTGTGATATAGATATTGCCCTAAGCCTCATGACACGCAAACCTTAACATCGGGTGTAATAATAAATAATATAAATAGCCCACATCATAGCAATGATGTGGGTGATAATGCCCTCGTCGTAGGAGTTTGCCAAACTCTTGATAATTCGAATAAAGTGCACTTGGTTACCATTCCAGGCTAACTTCAAGTGGGTCGTCAACTTCCAATAGATCTATTCACTAAATTCGCGTTCACTCGCAAGTGATTAATGGTTCATGATATAAGGGACTTTTTGGCAGGGTGGTAACTTAGGCAATATTAACTTAGCAATATCAATCAGGATAGCATACAAAAATATTTGTGTTCAGATTTATAGCATGTATCTCCCCACGGGATTTGAAAACATAGTAAAATGTGGGACTATGAACTCACCTTGGTAGTAGTAGAAACTGTGATGCAATAGAATCAAAAGGTGTGTAGTTACTCCAACGCGTGACCTAAATTAGTATGGCATAATTTAGTTTGCATTCTTGATTTAAGATTCGATGAACGTAAAATAGTTTATATATGTTTTCAAGACAATCGCTTTATTGTTGTACGTGATAACTATTTATTTTGCAAATATTATTGACGGCGTATAACAATTTTTTTTTTAGTGTTTCGGTTAGTCGTTTTTGTCACAATTTTTAATAGTTAATATCCGACATGTTGTTAGTTCGGGTTTTATTAAGTGACCTCATAAACAAAAATATGACATTCACCTTTTAATTTATAATTCAAACGCTCCCTTTAGTTTCATAATGAAATTCATATGAGCTGTGGCCCAACTCAACTGTAACCCAACTCCCTAGTGGCTTCGGCCCGATTCTAGCTCAACCCAACCTCTCCTTTTATTTATTTGCTGGGCTTCGGCCCAGTGTTCATTCTAAGCCCAAATCCTACTTCCAAACGTGCAGATTTTGTTTTAAGAGTAGCGCTAAAGTGGTTTGTCTGGTATCATTTAGTTGGAACAAAACATTTATATAGCCAAGTTTTTCTTTAAAAAAAAAAAGAGACTGTCTCCACTTGAGACTTCGTCGAGGGTGGAGGCTACTGGGGTCTCGCTTGCTAACGACCCTCGAGTACTACTCGAGCACAAGTCGTTGGGTTGCTAAGGGTTGAATACGCAAAGACTAGCCCGGGCTTTATGTAATAATTTCGACTACTCTTTAACTGTTAACTCTTTTAATTCCTTACCGACCTCTAACCAATCCGCAACCAAAAACTAACCCATGACTTTTTAAGTCAAAAACTTTTCCTTTCGACCCGTTTGACAACAAACTCACATTTATCCCGTTTTAAACCGTAATCCATAGTAACGCAACTATATCGTTTTATCTCTTCATCAAAATCAATCATACTCATTTAAGCCTACTTCGACCTACTTCAAGCAACACCTTATTCGCAATTTATTCTTAATCTCAACATACTTACATTTTATCACTATACCCACAAATGTTCTAATTTATTTATCTCTATTCCTAGTTTTCTATCTTATATAATCGAATGAAGGCAGAAATAAATTTAAATCAACCTTAAACAAAGTTTAACCTGGAATTTGTAGAACTCTAATTAGACCCGAATCCAAAAGCTCCAACCCGATCAATCCTAGCTTCCAAACCGAATCACAATCTTCACTTTTATCCTCACTTGAGAACTTCTCAGTTTTTGTGGTGTTTGGTGATGAATGTTGTGATTCGATCTCTCCCTGGAAGGCTCGGATTTATACTGGGTTGAGGAGAATAGCTCCATACGAGCTTTCGGGTTGTGGGAAAACCAACCTTCCTAATCGGTGTGATATCTCTATATGCTCCTATCCTTATGTAGTCTCGTGACTATGAAAGAGGACAAATGATGTTGGTTGACTATACTTGATAGAGATGGTTCGGTTTTGGGTTTTCGAGGGAAATAGCAAAAGTGAGAATGGTGCTTTCGAGGATTTGTGTTGTGCCGAGAATAGGATGAGATGGGGAGGTGGGATTAGAAAGGTGATGGTCTTTTGGTTAGTTTGGGTAATCGACATGAACTAAGAAGAAAGAAGAAAGGGGCAGCAGGTTAGGGTAGGGAGGTCAACTAAATTTATGGTGGATAGTGATAGATCGGTTGATGCCTTGATTTGTGGTGTAGCCGACAATTGAGAGGAAGAAGAAGATATGGAGCGTGGGTTGTGTGGTGAGGACAGAGAAAGGGTGAGTTTGTTTTGGGAAATAAGAGGTTTTATTTGCTATTATGATTTAAGGAGTGTATTTTATTATACCCGCGTTTTATTAAACTGTGCCAAGTTGGGTTCCGTCCTAAACCGTTTTTAAATCCGGGAGTTCCCATTTTTAGAGTCGTCATAAATTATTTGAGTTTACTTCCGAGTTCGTATCATTTTTATGATTTGTTCTGTACATTCTTTCTTTGATTTATTTTGCTCATGCCATACGGTCACAGTGTCGGTACGTGTGTGGTTTCAATAAGAATGTTATGTGGTCGTTTCGTAATCTCACTAGTCATTAAAAAAATATAACAACAATTTGGAATGCAAAGGTGAATAAAATAACTTGATTAAATTTCATAACCAATAGTTTCGGGTTTACAGAAAGTTTATAACTCGAAAATTTCGGGTTATTACACGGAATCTACTACAACACACTTAAAAGAACACAAGGTGGTGAGTTTAAGTAAATGTGAGTATGCAATGAACAAAGAACACAACTTTGGTTAACACAAAACGATTCAATATTATTGATGAAATAATACGGATGATCTAAATATCACCGGGATTACAAAGTAATCTTGAATCTAAGATTGTAAAAGGATTTGTGAATTTAGTAACTAAGTTACTTGAGAGTTTGTTCTGGTTTTGGTTAATGGTTGAAGAGATGCATTCATGAAGTGTGACTAAGGTATCCTTTTATAAGATAAGGACACCTTATTACAAGTTGATCAAGTGGTTGAATATAATACTATACTTTGACTATTCTAGCGCCTACAATTAAATACAACTACCAATGTACAACTCTGCAATATTCTTCTGTACACCACAGAAGACTAAACTACTTCTACATAACGTATAACAATGTACAAAGACTAATAATTCAACTAAATATCTATTACAAAATATCTAATCGACTTGACATAAGCTTGGCAGGCTCTTCATTAACTAGCAGTACCTTCTACCCAGAAGCTACTGGTAGAACATCTTCATACACTTCAAAATCAACTAGCAGGCTCTTTAACATCTTTGGCAGGCTCTTTGACTTGAACATTTTATTCCCAACACCCATTCTATTTCATTAAAATTATAACAGTCATCATAGCCTCTTACAATTACCATATATGTACGTTATACACTTTGAACGACATAGGCCTTTTAGTTGGCTGAAAGTTTAACCCAGGTGTATACCCACATTACCATCAGGCTCAGGCCTGCAAACATTAAGGCCAAAACAAATGCCGGCCATGGCTGCAACCACGGCTATAATCAGGCTGCCACGCCAAGATATAAGCATTTGTAAATTAGGCACTTAGTGAAGTCCAATTAAAGTGTAAGCCAAACGTCGACCTTGGCTACAACCATAGCTAAGATCAGGTCGGCCCGCCATTAAAATGTAAATCAAACATCGATCTTGGCTGCAACCAAACCACAGTTAAGGTCAGCCTGCCCCGCCAAGATACCGGCGTTGGTACTCATTTCCGACGACAACTTAGCTCAGATTAGTTGATGTCCTGCCTGCGCACGTGGAGGTTGCTGAGGCGACTGTTTGTCGCACTCTACCTTCCTTCCACCTTCCGCGGCAAGACAACGTAGGTAAATGATCATCACAGCCAAGTGAAATGCGCAACAGTCTCATTTAATATGGCATCAGTCAGGAAATAATTTTTCAGCATCAAATTGATTGAAACACAATCAACAAAAAGCCCCAAATTAATTACAGGTAAGACCAACTATCAACCACAATCAACAAACACCAATATCAAAACCCAATTTCAGATTTAATGAAAACACAAAATGTAAAGCGAAAAAAAAACCCTAATTAACTAAAACCTAATTTTTTCAACATGCAACACCAATATCAGAACTCAAATTCATAATAAATAGAAACAATGCACCTTCATTTTTCGTAAAATGAAATGTAAGAACCACCAAACAATTAGCGTTTACCAAAAAGTTGTTGCTGAAATGACAGCAACTCCTCGCCATGGCTGCAACCACAGACTCGTCGTGGCTACCCCGCCAAGATACGGGAGTCGACCGCCGTTAAGATTTAGCGTCGCACACTGTTTTAGATCTAGGGTTTGTTCTGGAAATGTGTAGCAAACCTTCACAAAACGCATCAAATGAATCAGGGCTAACAATATGGGTAAAGGATGAAATTAAACCATGGGCTGGACACACAAAACGGGCTAACCCAGCGGCTGGGCTTTTGGCGGGAAAATGGAATAGTACAAAACGGCAACGTTTTTTTCATGTTTTAATAAAACTGATAATGTAAAGCCAGTTCCATTTGGTTAGTATGTACGTACTATAGTAATATATGTATAATTTGATCTTCATTCTTCATTACTTTTGAGTTTTAGTCATGGGTTGGATTTATAGACTATAGTAATTAGTGATGTATAATTGTGTAATTGTAATTGCTCCTAGACACTGTTGTCCTATCTTTGATCTTCATTCTTCATAACTTCTGTAGTTTTGTATATTAGTTCTAATTAGTAATTAGTTACGTATAATTGTATATTGCTTCTAAGTCTAACGAAAAGGCTTTAATTTGTATAAGCATGACTTCAAATCCTGGTATAAGTAACACTAGTGAAAGTGTTTCCTTGTCACAAAACGCCGACAAAGCACCGTTATAAGAGTATGTTGCTAAAGTTTCTTAGACAGTTGAGAAGGGAGGTACATGGAAGTTTACTTGTAATTATTGTTTGGAGACAATTTGCCATATACTAAAATTTTATAAAACACATAAATGTTTCCCCACCGTACCCGTTTCTTGAAATTTAGGATGTTGTCGTAATTCCCGGTGCCCGTCCCCGTGTAACATAGCTGCAAAGTCACTAAGTCAACTCAAAACATTGATTACACTTTCATATATATATATATATATATATATGGTCCCTTTCTTGCGAGAACCACCTTATCTGCGTGAACTGCGAGAACCACTTATGTACTCCTAATAAATGATAGTGTGCAACATATGAATGCAAAATGACATTTTTGTAATTAAGGGAAACTACATTTAATCCAAAAGGGTATAATTGTGAAAGAAATTTTTATATTATGTTGGTTTTTTTTTTTTTTTTTTTTTTTTTTTTTTTTTTTTTTTTTTTTAGTGCATGGGTGTTTTTTTGAATAATTTTTTCAACATGCATGTTTTTCAAATAGTGAGGTGCATATGTGTTTTTTTAGATAATGTAAATTTATAACAAACCAAAAACATAAATGTTATACACAAAATTCGATATTAATTAAAATACAAATTTCTAAAATGCAGAAAATACATGAATCTAATCGATTTATACACGTGTGCACTAATAATATTTAATGGAAACGGACATATGTGCACATAACATATAATCCATATTTGAAGTTTCTTATCAGATATTTTCTAACATGTATGCACGTCTTTCAAGAACATACATGCACGCCTTAAAAAAACATAATTGTACTTCCATTTTCTGATCAAATTTTTTAGAACATACGCGCACGCCTTCAAAGAACATATGTGTACTTCGAGTTTCTCATCAACTTCGTTAGAACATATGTGCACGCCTTCAAACCTAATGAAAATCATAGTCAAGATTAAATACTAAATGTATAAGCTTTATACAAACAAAATAAGAAACGCTACAATAAACTAGACTAAAATTATCAAGGAATCTAGTAGATCCTATAAGCTATAACTGAAATCGAGAACAATTATACAATAATATTTCCAAAACATATATGTTTTATAATCCAAACACACAAAAATTCATCAAACATAATATAAGCTGCATTATTGGGTTCAATAATATTTCCAAAACATATATGTTCAATGAAAAACATGTATGTTTTTCCTGAACTCATTACGCATTGAACCCAGTACGCATGTGTCCATTTAATGAAAAACATGTATGTTCGTACCTCCTGAAACATACATGTTTTTCCTAAACTCGATACGCTTTGAACTCAATACGCATATGTCCATTTAATGAAAAACATGTATATTCCTGAACTCAATACGCATTGAAAATACATAGCAAAAATCAAAAATCAAGTTACTCTTCATATGATATATAGCATCAACTACCACTTAATAGATTCAATCCATAAGTCTATAACACATATGCAGTCCTAAATCAACTACATTACTGTTTTTTACTATTTATTTTACATTATCTTGGATTTACATTGTTCATAGTCTTTTAAAGATTTACGTATTCATTGCGTACTGAGTTCATGAAAAACATATACACTCACATATATTAATGCGTTCTGACTTCATGAAAAACGTGTATGTTTAATGGAAACCAAGAATATACAATGAAAAACAAGTTTGTTCAATGAATAACATGTATGTTCTATGAAAACCAAAATGTGTACTGTATAACATGTATGTTAATATTGAACATGGCAATTTTTCTTTGAAAACCAAAATGTGTACTGAATAACATGTATGTTCTATGAAAACCAAAATGTGTACTGAATAACATGTATGTTAATAACATGAAAAACAGTCATGTTCAATGTAAAAACAAGTCTTTACCACAGATAAATCCATTACTCAGAACTACTACTGCAAATACATAAGTCTATACTACTTAATTATACAGGTTATACAGACCCTATTAAGTTAAATCAGGATCTTGAGACAACACATGAATCTCAGAGGCAAAAGTCTTAGGTTTCAGTTAAAGCTCGTTCACATGCAGATCTGGATTCAATTGCTGGATAGCTAGCAACTATATCAAAGAACCTATGGAATTTCATTCATCATATACAAGCAATTTAACGACACAACAACTGCTACAAGCCTACAACTAAAGGCTAGTCAGTGAGGCCATATGGACTGAATGGGGCGAGCTAGGTCAACTCAGTTCTATTTCATGGGCATGTAGGGATTGAGACGGTTTTTGTCATTGTTTTTAAGAACCATTTACGAGATCATTAAAAGAACCATTTAGATCCGAATAATTAAAAACTTTTACCTGATATTTGAAGGAATCTGAAACCATTTCCATAAATCGGTGACAAATGGAGATCCTTTTCCCTTGCGTTGATTCGTCAAAAACACGATTAAAAAAAAAAAAAAAAAAAAAAAAAAAAAAAAAAAAAAAAAAAAAAAAACTGTGAAATACAAACAATCGAATTGAACTATAAAACTCACCTTTGATCATTTGTGAGGAGAGTCCGATGTACATCTTTGACCATGCCTTTGACATCACCACAAACATCCAAATCAGATCTATAACATGCTATATTGTTGAAGAGATCGAATGAATGCTTTTCTTTATTATTATTATTATTATTTTTTTAACTTGATCGAATGATTGTTGAGCCATCTGTTTTCGTAGATCTGGATCGATTATGGAGGAGGCGGCAATTAGGGAGGAGGAGGAATGAACCGTGTGTTTTTTTTTTAACCTAATTATCATTAATCACTCCTTAATTAGTGGGGACATTTAATAGGAATATAATTACTATAATACCCTTTTGTGCTTTATTGACCAAATCTTTTAACTAATTAGACTAAAGTCATCTCATCCATTGATAAAATGATCTAACGGTATAAATTAGTTCTTGCACTTAAATTGGTTCTGAAATGAAAGTCCCACTATATATATATATATATATAGGGGGACTTTCAAACGAGAACCATTTTATCCGCAAGAACTGAGAGAACCACCAAAAACATACATGCACGCCTTTTAAAATAAAATAAAAATACATGCAAATCATCAATAATCGTAAACATCCACCTATGTTCTTCAATATCATTATGAACTCATCCTCTTTTTTCACAAAAACCTTACACACGGCCGCAATATTGTCGTTGCACGTTTTATAAGAACATACATGTACACCTTCAAAGAAAATTTTTGTATTTCGAATTTCTTATCAAATTCTTTAGAACAACTATGTTTTTTTTAAAACATATGTGTTGTTTTGAAAACATATGTGCAAAAATACAATTATTGAAGGCGTGCATGTATGTTTTTGGTGGTTCTCTCAGTTCTTGCGGATAAAATGGTTCTTGTTTGAAAGTTACACTATATATATATATATATATATATATATATATATATATATATATATATATATATATATATATATATACTAGCTTATAGACCCGTGGCATCCACGGGATTTTAGAGCGTTTTTGTGCAAGAAAGGGTAAGTACGTGAATATAGTGAGAAAGAACAACGTACGTAAACGATATAATATTTTCTTTTAACCCAAAAATAAGTTATAAGTGAGACAAAGTATGTAATACAATGCTTGTAAATATGTGCCTAATAAACGTTGATTGCCTCTTGGTCTCGAATATGTTTGTCTTGAGAAACAAATCCATGTGGAGAACATTTTACCATTTGCAAAAAAGATCCATTCCGTGAGCACCTAATAAGTAAAAAAGAAAAGTAAGCAAAATATTGTTGGCAGTTATAATAAGTGAAAATAATAAAAATACAACAAAACATGTCATTTTTATATTGTACATACCTGCTCAACGTGTGATCATAAACCTTGAAGAACTTCTTTATATACAACATTTGTAGTAGTGTTTGATAGGTTACCATCCGCATATGAAACAACAATCTTCAAACCTTTTTTGCTCTTGACACGTGAAAGAGCCACATATAGTTGTCCATGTGTGAAAACAGGACGTGGCAGATACAATCCGACTTTTGAAAGCGATTGCCCTTGGCTTTTGTTTAATGTCATTGCGAATGACACCGAAATGGGATATTGTTTCCTCACAATCCTTAGAGGTAAACGTTTATCAGATGGAGTAATTCTCAATCGTGGTATGATTACCTTGTTTCCAAAATGTGTCCCATTAATGATATGTGCTTGAATAGAAGACCGTGATAAGCGTAAAACCTGAAGCCGTGTTCCGTTACACAGTCCATTTGATTGGTCAATATTCCTGAGCAACGTACGTAAACGATATAATATTTTCTTTTAACCCAAAAATAAGTTATAAGTGAGACAAAGTATGTAATACAATGCTTCTAAATATGTGTCTAATAAACGTTGATTGCCTCTTGGTCTCGAATATGTTTGTCTTGAGAAACAAATCCACATGGTGAAAATTCTACCATTTGCAAAAAAGCTCCATTCCGTGAGCACCTAATAAGTAAAAAAGAAAAGTAAGAAAAATATTGTTGGGAGTTATAATAAGTGAAAATAAGATAAATACGACAAAACATGTCATTTTTATATTGTACATACCTGCTCAACGTGTGATCATAAACCTTGAAGAACTTCTTTATATACAACATTTGTAGTAGTGTTTGATAGGTTACCATCCGCATATGAAACAACAATCTTCAAACCTTTTTTGCTCTTGACACGTGAAAGAGCCACATATAGTTGTCCATGTGTGAAAACAGGACGTGGCAGATACAATCCGACTTTTGAAAGCGATTGCCCTTGGCTTTTATTTATTGTCATTGCGAATGACACTGAAATTGGATATTGTTTCCTCACAATCCTTAGAGGTAAACGTTTATCGGATGGACTAATTCTCAATCGTGGTATGATTACCTTATTTCCAAAATGTGTCCCATTAATGATCTGTGCTTGAATAGAAGACCGTGATAAGCGTAAAACCTGAAGCCATGTTCCGTTACACAGTCCATTTGATTGGTCAATATTCCTGAGCAACATTATCGGTACACCAACTTTTAACACCAACCTATGATTTGGAACACCTGAGAACTTTAGTCCATTGATAAAATCTGTTGAGAAAACAGATTCATCGATTGATGTGCTATGATCTGTTCTATCAACACTATCACAACTGAGGTAAACCATTTCCTCACCTGGAAATGCCTGAAGCAAATGGTCGTTTATATTGTCGACCACTTCATTAGTAGGAGCAAGAATGGCCTTTTCTTGAAAATAGGACGGATCATCTATGTTATCCAAAAGGTTTGGATAGGTAAAATCTACAATGGATGCTATCGGGTCAGAAGACTCATCTATTAGAATATCTTTGGGTATATCTATTGGAAACTCTCCGTCGTCTGCATCTCCGATCTCCCCGTCTCCTATTTTTAGTATCCATTAAGCAAATTCACGTATCTCATTCACATCTTCAGGGCGACATCCAATAGTTAGCCTCATGTTGGCTATTAACTTCAGAACCGTGCAGTGATCCCACAAATGAGATTGCTTTAATGATGCACTTACAATGTCTTGGCGTGAACCTTTTGGAACAACTAGAAGAATTTGTCTGAAATCACCACCAAATACCACTGTCATTCCACCAAAAGGTGTGTCACAACTGTCGAACCTCGTCTTACGTAGTACGTCGCGCAATGACCGATCCAAAGCTTCAAAACAAAGCTTATTTGTCATTGGCGCTTCATCCCAAATAATTAGCTTGCTTTTCTTTAACAACGATGCAAGATCACTTTGAGGACAGATGGAGCAAGTAGAAGTCTCATCAATATTGATAGGAATATGGACTCTTAAATGAGCAGTCCTGCCACCTGACATCAATAAAGATGCAATACCACTTGATGCGACGTTTATGACGATATCACCTTTTCTTCTAATAGCAGCAGCAAGGGTTTTCCATAAATATGTCTTCCCAGTACCACCGTATCCGTATACAAAATATACACCTCCTGCACCTGTTTCAACGGATGTCATGATAGTGTCCATTACGTGAACACCTAATAAGTTTAAAAAATATGTAAGTAAAAGAAGTTTGTAATTAATAATAAGTGTAAATATAAAAACTGGCATAAAACATGTCATATGTATATCGTACATACTTATTGAATGTTGATCATAAACCTTGAATAACTTCTTTATAGACTACATTTGTAATAGTTTTTAATAGATTAACATCCACATCAGAAACAACAACCTTCAAACTTTTTATCAATGTCGTCGCAACTTAGATTCTGTATCAAAGCATTAATCTAGTTAGCCATACTTCTACCTTTACCAAAGCATTTATCAAAACATCAAAAATAAACATTCGTACATATAATTTCTTGGTTCCAAGGCCTGACCTATTTTCGTCCTCTGCTATGGTTTTGTAAAAAATGGTAAATGCTTCTTTTGGTCCACATGGCGTTGGACCCCATTTAGATTCATAATTCTACATCTATATTCATGCAACTATGCAAGTGTATTACATTAATTACAATTATCCAAAGGTAACTAAGGGGTGTTTGGGTAAGCATTTTTTAGGCTTACCTTTAGGTAATTAAGCACTTTTTGGTGACAATACAACCTTTAGGTAATTAAGCATTTTTTTCAAGTTATGATATGGCCTGAGAGAACAATACAACCTTCCATATTTAGTGCTAACCTAACTGAAAAAAGATTAACAGCCTGACTAATATTTGTAATGTTAATAGTTGGTGGCCCTTGTGATATGAAAAGATATACTCGTATAAGTATATAAATAACTCTATAGTGCCATTTATCGTTACTCCACGTATTGCAGAAATTGAGAGGTGGTTCTTGTGACCCGTTTAGTTATGAATGGGTTAATTTGGGTAATGTTTAACCTCTCACGGGTTGAACATACAAAATCAATAAAATTAGCATAGGAGGGAATTGTTTGGAAGATACCCAAAAGGTTATTGTTATCTAACTAATAGGTGGCCAAATAGATTAATTAAATGTAAATATACAGAAAAATAAAGACGTGAAGAATTTATATTGATAACTTTCAGCATTGGCCTTTTAGTATTGAAAGACACAAACCTGAACATGAGTTCTTAAAAAAGCTTTGTATGCCAACTTGATAACTTTTGCATAACGAAAATAGCAAATAAATGTGTATTGCCAAAAAGAAAAGCATGAACATGAGTTATTAAAACAAAAACACAAACTTGGAAAACAATGAATTCTTTAAATCCTACAAAGCACTTCTTTATAAATAACGTTGGTAGTGCAATGGCCATGCTACCTTCATGGTATATCTATTGGTGTTAGTGAACCTCGTGCACACAAAGAGCTTTTACATAAGTCGCACTAACATGGCTTTTACATAAATTTGGCATCAACATACATAACTTTGATTAAACAATGTCGTGCTAAAACCAACTGTTACCAATGAATCCTCATAGAGCAAAACAACATCTCAATTGTTGTTTCTGTATTCGTGAGTGCAGATATTAATGTTATGGGGCCATTGATCCAGTCTTATTTCAATATCCAAACCTACAAACACCATAAACACAGTTTATATTTATACTTTATTAGAAACTAAGAGACATTGTAGGGGACCGTATCGTTCCTTATCCAATTAGCTAAATACATGTCAATATGGAATTTATTGGGTTGTATTATGTATGCAACGGGTCATACTCAGAAATTAGTGTCGTGAAAAAACAATAAATATGGCAGTGTATCATAAATTGTTAAGAGTACTTATTTTGAAGATTTATTTTCCGACACGTGTTTCCTACATTACAATGGTCATATGATTATTGTGATTAATGCTTAGGAAGAAATTACTTTCTTTTTCAAATGTAGGTTGTAACCGTTTTTTAGATGGATTTTTTTTGTTTCGACTTATTGAGACAGTCAAAGATTTGAGATATCAAGACTCATAAATAAAAAGAAGAAATAAGACATTACTGCCATTTACCTTGCGCATACGGGCATAATCATATACTCAAGCATACGCACTTGCACCAGCTACACCTAATTTTGACCTAAATAGGACAACACTTTTGTCCATCTGCAACATAGATTAACTGTTTTCATAAGTAAAATTAAGAAGACTGTTATTTTGAACATGAAACATAATGCTAACTCATGCATCTGTATAACTAACTTGGTCATAGTCAATATAACCGGTGCTTTCATCCAATCTGTATGGCATTGTCTCGAACAATATTGATACAGCCGAAATCTTCTACGTATCCGTCTGCATCATGAAAAAGAATAGAAACATATCAAAATAAATACTTGTTGGAAATTACTCATACGACATGAAAAACCATTAGCTTGAAAAAGAACTTCACATAACCTGATAATCATATAGACCCGTGGAATCCACGGGATTTTAAAGTGTTTTTTATTAAAAAAAGTAAGTACGTGAATAAAGTAAAAAAGAACAACGAACGTAAACGCTATGAAATTTTCTTGTAACGGAATAATAAGTTATAAGTGACTGATTGTATACCATCATAACACTTCAACAAAATGTCCATTACGTGAACACCTAATAAGTCTAAAAAATATGTAAGAAAAAGAAGTTTGAGATTTATAATAAGTGTACATAAGAAAAATGCCACAAAACATATAATATATATACTGTACATACCTATTGACCGTTTGATAATACACCTTGAAGAAATTCTTTATATACCACATTTATAGTAGTTTTTGATAGGTTACCATCCGCATATGAAATAACAAACTTCAAACCTCTTTTTGCTTTTGACACGTGAAAACAAAATTCTCTAAATATGGAGAATGTTTTGAAATGCATTGTGTATTCTTTAAATATGAAGAAAATTTTATTTTGAAATATTTTGATAGTAATATTTAACTTGTACACACACATTTGCATACAAATTAACAATATTATACAATTTAACTTCTTTTGGAGGAATTACAACAACTTTTATACCTTTATTTTTTAAATCCGCCAACATGTTAAGCAAAAAGTATAAAAGTGACCCCTTTCACCTTCTCAAAACGTTCGGTGGTTAGACAATGACATGTAAATAATCACATCAATAAAATTTATGCTAAGATAAGTTAAAAAAACATCAACATAAAATAAAATTGAAAATATATATTTGATGTCATACACATTTAATTGAACAGTGAAAGCTTAACAATAGGTAATTCATTCAAAAAAACATCAAGGACCCATGGATTCACGGTTTTTTTATAAGAATGAATGGATCAAGAAATTAAGTGTGTGAGTAAAGTAAGAATATGTAGATTGTATGTTCAATATGAGCATAACCCTATTCAAGTATTCCAATGTACCAATAATACACCTGTGTACCAAAAGATTTCATTAAGCATTTTTCGCATACTTCTAAGATACAGATATAAACATGTAATGTCAATTATTGTTGCAGCTGGTACTAAATGTTAAATTGTAACAATCAATCTCATACTAATTACTTAACTCAAATGATCAGATAATTAAAAATTAAAAACTAAATCATTGCATCCAAATCAAAACACTTTCTCATTCAGACCAAGGTCAGTGCACCCTGAAAAAAAAGCACATTAAGTGATGCTCAATATCTTCAATTAAAACATAAAAATGAAATAAGCTTGGCACAAAACATCGCATGATGCTCAAAAAGCTTAATATTCATAAAGGCTAATAATAAGATATTAGATTTAAACAACGTATGTGAACTTTCCAAACAACATGAAATTAGCTTATATAAGAAGCATATATTAAAATCACTAACTTCGAACATTGTAAAATATAGAAGAAGGACCGAAACTTGGAGAGAAGGAGAATAAATTACAACCATGGAAAATATAAGTTACAAAAAGAGAAGTATACCACAACTCTAAGTAACAGAAATATTGGATACACACATAAATGAAGAGGATATCAATTTTTGAGACTGCAGCAAAAAGATCTCTATTTTTGAGATTTAAGACTATTAGCAGCTACTGATTTTCTGAATGATGGACAACTCTGTTTAAGTCCATATATAAACTATTTCACAAACTTTTATCTCTTTCGAATGCCTTGAACTTCTTATAAGGTATATAGGTCTCTCGAACAACTGAAATATGTCAACACTTATTTAGAGCTTCTTTCCCAGCAACCTTCTCCGTATCTATTTCTAACCTTGCAAAAATATCTCCAGCTACATATGTGGCTAAATCGTTAATGAGGTCATGCATCACAAACAATGATTCTGCATCAGGCACCTGTTATCGTTGATATTCAATAGTACCCATATAAACATCAAACACACGAATCCTAACATTCAAATAGAAACTAACATGTACTAACTGAGCATAAAAACTAAAAAAGAATGCAACTAAATGGAGGCTTCAAGATAAACAATAGGCATGAAATTATAAGAGCTAAACCCAACCCGACCCATTTTGAACCGTACGAAATTGTACCCGACCCGTTGATAAACTGAACCTACAATGCTCACTTAAATGAACGGCACTCCTTAAATGCTTTAATGAAAGTTGTAAGGTCCTTTTCAGGATCTTTCCTTGCAAGAGCAAGTATCACGGGCTTGTGTGGGATTGTAAAGAATGGAATTGTCTGCAAGAAATAACTTTAGGGAAGTGTGATCAGATTAAACTTGAAGAACATGATTGTACTCCATCCCAGGAGGAATTACCTAATTGCCCGCCATTTACTTAGGAATTACCTAATTGCCAGCCATTTACTTAGGTGAAGACTAACGACATAGGACAATATAACATACTTGACATATGCGTGTATTAACACTAAGCGAGCAATTAAACCATTTGGATTAGATATTTTTCAACTGACATATGTCGACACTTATTCAGAGCTTCTTTCCCAGCAACCTTCTCTGTATCTATTTCTAACCTTGCAAAAATATCTCTAGCTACATATGTAGCTAAATCGTTAATGAGGTCATGCATCACAAACAATGATTCTGCATCAGGCACCTGTTATCATTGATATTTCAATAGTACCTATATAAACATCAAACACACGAATCCTAACATTCAAATAGAAACTAACATGTACTAACTGAGCATAAAAACTAAAAAAGAATACAACTAAATGGAGGCTTCAAGATAAACAATAGGCATGAAATTATAAGAGCTAAACCCAACCCGACCCATTTTGAACCGTACGAAATTTTACCCGACCCGTTGATAAACTGAACCTACAATGCTCACTTAAATGAACGGCACTCCTTAAATGCTTTAATGAAAGTTGTAAGGTCCTTTTCAGGATCTTTCCTTGCAAGAGCAAGTATCACGGGCTTGTGTGGGATTGTAAAGAATGGAATTGTCTGCAAGAAATAACTTTAGGGAAGTGTGATCAGATTAAACTTGAAGAACATGATTGTACTCCATCCCAGGAGGAATTACCTAATTGCCAGCCATTTACTTCATACCAGGAGGAATTACCTAATTGCCAGCCATTTACTTAGGAATTACCTAATTGCCAGCCATTTACTTAGGTGAAGACCAACGACATAGGAAAATATAACATACTTGACATATGCGTGTATTAACACTAAGCGAGCAATTAAACATTTTGGATTAGACACATGTATACATCTAATGATACACACCCCTTTTTTAAGAGAAATTCAAGCAAACCCAAATGTAATCATATCAGATAATCAACTACAATGGATAAATACTTACCAAAAGATAATTGGCAAAGTTACCAACCACACTAACAATCGGATGCGATATTTAGGCTGTAGTTCACCCAGGCAATCAGGTTGAAGTATTACAACATTTCCTTCCAACTGATGTTTGTACCAATTCACCAAAGCCATCCGTAAGGTTGCTTGAATTCTTGTGTTCTGTAAAAATAAATGTATTGTTATTATTAGTTTGTTAATACAATTTGTACAATATACTCTACAAAACAAAAAAGCTATACTTGCCTGCTCATCCATTAGAATGAGCTCCATATTGTTGATGTGGGGTTTGCCAAAAACAGGCTGCAACCAAGCACGAAGGACTCGGACACATAATTTTATGTTGTCCTTCAATGCAGACAAATCGTTAATGTATCCAGAAACGAATGTACCCATAATATTTTACGATTATAGACAGTTTGTTAAGGGAGAAGGATGTGTACATTTACCTCCTCCACTATATACTACAAAGGTTGCTAAAATTATAAGACCATATATTGGTTGGCATTTATTCCTCTGATTCATTGCTTCATTTCCAAAAATATAATTTGCTTAAAATTATAAGACCATGAAATATGTAAAAGTTGCTATCAGGTTTGTATATGTAGGAGAAGTCGAACACATTTAGGGACTGAATATTAAGGAATAGTGGGAAATTCTAGAAATAGATGATACCTTGGGAAAGAGAGAGATGCCTGAGAGGAGACAATAAGAAGGGACAGCAACATAATACATTGTAGCCCAGCAATTTATAGCCCATAAAAGGTAGCGGCAATATGAAATCTGAAGTTTCAGTGGGATCCTTCCCCGCCCGTATACCAAGGGGCAGCATTTGGATAAGAATATTTGAAAGTCGCCTTCTACCCATCTTTTTCTTTGTACAAGTGTCTGCAGAAGTGTAGTTGGAGCAAGTCCTAAAAAGCCTTTTCTTTCCGGATTGAGGTGGACAGATCTCCAACCTCTACATTTTATTGCGAGTCCAGTAATCACATCTTCCACTGGACAACCATACTTGACTCCCAACTGCAGGTAAGGGTGGACACTGAATTAGTACTGCAATAAGATTATTACGTTTTCGTTTGTCAAAGTTCTGTGGAAACTGCACAAATGCAATATTCGATTGGTCCATGAAAAAACACATTGCATCTCGTATGGACTCCGAATTGTTTGAGTACATGTCACAGTCCATGTTTAGAATAATTTGGCTGTTGCTTATCTGTGATGACACCCTTATCTGTTCATTCATATATTAAAACAGTCAGACTTGAATGTCATTCATCCAATATGTTCTTCAATCCTGCTATGAATCTGACATGTGCATAACATATAGGTCAAACTGCAATACACAAGTTAGCAATAAAATATACAGCCAAATACATGTCATCACTTTTGGTTATTCATTATCAGATATTGGAATTCTTTTTTAATATAATATGTGTCAACAAATAATATAGTACCTGTGGTCAAATGCCAAAAGGTTGATTAATATAACACCTGATCAAATGAGAATGTTGGTGAACTCAAGGACATTATGGCAGAATAATTGATACATGTTTCCTCAATCTCTACCCGATAAGGAAACTGTAAAAGCTCCTTTATATTCAAAATTGTGGATTTGCCATCGTATGGAGATAATCTGAAAAAAGGTTACACGTGAAATATTTAAATCCTAACACTATAAAGAGATTAAGGGAATGATTCGTAAGGCTTTGTATTTTGTAGCAAATGCAGAATTTACATTTTGAGGAACAAAAGCAGAACCACCTTGAGGCATTAGAAAGGTTCTAAGAGCTGGATTGCATTACTGGTCTTAAGGGTGTTTCTCTCTTGGGAACTACACTCCTCGACCTGTACTCTAGTTCGGTATTGATCCTATCGGCAGAAGGATTGTCACTCCAACCTAAAGTTCTACATTTTCATATGATTAAAGAACAATTTCAAGGTCAAAACCTAGAACTTACATAGCCTTAGACTCCGAATCCAAAAACCTACATAAATTAAGTATTTCTGCACCTACGTATACGGCTATACTACACCTGTGTCCACAACGGGACTTGAACGCTTTTACCAATAGGTTGAGGAACACCTTAACTACATACCGATGCCAAGACCAAACGCCATAACACAACATATCCTGTTTTTTAAATGAGAGTACCTTTTATAATGAATTTGGTATCGAAATATTAGTATATTACCTAAAGGGTTCTTCGTCGAGCCTTGCTTTAAGTAGCTCATCAAGAAACGCGGCATTTACCATGCCAGAAACTGTAAGCAAGTTCATTGACATGTTTGGATCTCCATCTATACCTTTTTTACTGCCATCCAACAATAAGTCCCCAAGGTTCAGATCTTTAAGCTTCTTATTAGCTCATTGTGGAAATCAGCAGCTATAAACTTTGAGAAGAATCATTTCTTTTGAGCCTAGTCATTTAGGATTCCATGAGTCATGCCACAACCCAAATGGAAATCCAAAGTGAGTTACAATTACCAAACTTTATAGCAAAGTAAGTTGCTATATTTTGAATTTTCGCATATATAAACAGTTTGTTAACATTATAGTGATTCAAATTTCATAGTTTCCATAAATTTACCTCAATTATCTTTTTCTCATGGTAAGATCTCCATTCTTGTTTGGTGTATGCAACGAATAAGGTGCTTTCATCGAAGTCTTCAATCGTGCTCTTCCCCTGCATTGTGGTTTAATGTAAGTTCTAGTGATGGATCTTATCATATTATTGATTGTATTGAATAAAAAGATGAGAAAATTTTTTAAATCCGAACACATAATTTCCTCTAAAAAACACTATAAGCAAATAAAGTTCTAGGTCAAGTTTTAATAGTACATGTTACATTGTAA
This sequence comes from Artemisia tridentata subsp. tridentata, assembly GCA_021014915.2. Lineage (NCBI taxonomy): Eukaryota > Viridiplantae > Streptophyta > Magnoliopsida > Asterales > Asteraceae > Artemisia > Artemisia tridentata. The sequence continues at coordinate 142,734,188 of CP139504.1, read as the reverse complement.
AAATCATAACTGTAATACCATTTATAACAGACAATAACTGTAAAAACTTGGTACTAATTAGGTTGCGTAGTCATCAAATTACCAGAAATCCACAAGAAATATTATTCAAGAAAACACATCAAACAGCTCATCATAACTTGCATTTACAGATTGGTTCACTGCATTTGAAGTTTAAGGCCACCTTATTTAACCTTTTCAATTAAAGCTTAAGAAGAAGAAAAAAAAAGTTGACTCATGATAATGCAACTACAATATAGCATAGTCCGAAATAGAAAGATGAGTCACGTTAACTCACACACCAAGTTAGGAACTAACCCAATTGTAGCAAACCCACCATAATGGCTACAGGAACATAAACCACCCTGAACATATCTCGGTGGCGGGATGAAGTCGTTTTCATATTCTCTTTCTAAGTGTCTAAGTTGTGGACACCGAGATATGATGCAGGCGGGTTTAACAACAGTGGTTTGGTTGAGTTCTTCGCTTGCTTTACTACCTGAATCAGAATATCAGCTATATGCAAGTGTTTCTCAGTTCTTATGACCAAACTAAAACAAAACGTTGTAAGTAGTCAATGGGTAGAACAAAGGAAACTTGCTGAAATGTCTATGCTTCATTTCAGCAAGAGACCGTACGTAAACACAATAATAAGTTTAAAATATGAATGGACCCTAAAATGGAAAAAAATGAGTACAGAAAGAAGGTTGTGATCAAAACCTCAAGTTTTCCGTTCGAATTAAGGAACGGTGGAACAATTTCCTCTGCTTCAGGACCATTTTTTTCTTTGTCGTTTGGTCCACCACCTTGTTGTTGCTTCAGTAGAGCTACAACGCAAAAGTAGAATAAGAAAGTCAAAACGGATCATTATTTTAGTACAGGTCCATTTCTACCTATCGAACCCGCACGATATAAAACACAACTCAAATTGACATTCATATTACCTGATTCTTTTCCTCCATTCTCAGCGACTTAACAACAGTTTTTTGAAGAGACACGACACCAAGTATAACTCGGGTGAGCTGTACAATACAAAATTAACAATGCTTTAACGATGATGATTATAGCACCAAAATATAAAAAGAACACGGTAAAGATTTAAAACTAACAATACGACCAACCCAATTCAGTGATCACTATCTGGGTAGGTATTGGAACAACCTGAAAAGAAGAAAAAAAATGTAAAAAACACCCAAAATCTGTATAAATATAAATTAAATAAGAGAACCGAAAATTAAATAACTTTCTTTATAAGTTGATCTGAAACACAATTATTAAATATTTATAAATGAAATAAAACCAAACACAATTTGTTTGATTATATATAAATTGAGTACACATAATAGATGAATCATAAAAAGTAATTCATCAACGTGATTTTCCTCAAATTTTTTTAGGGTTCTGATAAAACACAATTAAATTGCACAAAATCATAGAAAAACATATTATAATTGAATCAAAACAAAATAATTGTAGAATGGAACTATAAAATCGAAACCCTAAAAATTATAATTGATTTGGCACTTACCAATTCTTCCATGTGGACAATATTCACCAGCGCTGATGTAACCAAAATGTTTGGTTGAGGGATTTTGAATCGGTACGCTACAAAATCAATAATCGATTTATTAGTTACCCAAAATATTAAAAAAATCATAACCTACTAATTCATAACCTACTAATTAAATACATGCGTTTGTATATAATTCAATCAATTAAAACTTTTGAATTGATGACTTACCAAATCAACAATTCCGCATTCAATACTTACCAATTCAAGATCCGAGAATTACTAATGCAGCATAGGAGTTGTACGGCATTAATACACAGCCAATGGGAGGGCAGACACGTCAGCGAATTGATTGCAGAGGGTGCTTCAAGGGGCTTGTACATTATTTTCGTTTATTATATTATATTATATATATATATATATATATATATATATACATATATATATATATATATATATATATATATATATATATATATATATATATATATATATATATATATATATATAGGGTAGGGATACAATGAGAAGGAGCTTAAAATGAGAAGGGTAGGAAGGATTGTGGGAGTGACATGTGTCATCCCATGCCACATCATCATGCCGCATCACGGTTACTGCATCGTGATGCAGTAAAAATTTTGGCGGGAAAAATTTTTTTTTCCCGCCAAAAAAAAAAAAAAATTCTGGGCAAAAAATTTTTTTTTTTCCCGCCAAAATTTTTACTGCATCACGATGCAGTATAAATTTTTACTGCATTACGGTTACTGCATCACGATGCAGTATATTTTTTTACTTCATTACGGTTACTGCATCACGATGCAGTATAATTTTTTACTGCATCACGGTTACTGCATCACGATGCAGTAAAAAATTTGGCGGGAAAAAAAAAATTTTTGCCCAAAAAAAAATTTTTTTTTTTGGCGGGAAAAAAAAATTTTTCCCGCCAAAATTTTTACTGCATCACGATGCAGTAAAAATTTTGGCAGAATGATGATGTGGCAAAGTGACACATGTCACTCCCACAATCCTTCCCACTCTTCTCATTTTAAGACCCCTTCTCATAATATCCCATCTCTATATATATATATATATATATATATATATATATATATATATATATTGGTTCTTGGAAAAAATCCACTTTGGTGGAAAAGTGAGAAAATAGTGCAAATCACCCTCTCCTTCCCCTCCCTTTTTTTCACACCAAACTACAGGGACCTTATTGTATTTTCCTCCATTCTTTAAGGGAGGTTTTGTACATTCGCACCCTACCCCCCCCCCCCACCCCCACCCCCCGGAAAAGAAAAAAAAAATCCCGCCAAAAAAAATTTTCCAGCCCAAAAATTTTCCCGCCAAAATTTTATAACTGTGATGCACCTTTTTATTTTGGTGCATCACAGTTATAAAATTTAGTTATAACTATGATGCACCAAATTTTATAACTGTGATGCACCAAAATAAAAATGTGTTTTTTGGGGTCCAAAATTTTTTTTTCCAGGCAAAAATTTTTCCTGCCAAAATTTTATAACTATAATGCACCTTTTTATTTTGGTGCATCACAGTTATAAATTTTGGTGCATCATAGTTATAACTAAATTTTATAACTGTGATGCACTAAAATAAAAAGGTGCATCATAGTTATAAAATTTTGGCGGGAAAATTTTTGGCCTGGAAAAAAAAATTTTGCCCAAAAAAAATTTTTTTTTTTTTTTTGCGGGAAAATTTTTTTTTTCCGGGGGGGGGGGGGGGGGGGGGTGGGGTTTCAAAACTTACCCTGAAGTTTGAGATGTTTCAAATCCTACCCTATAACTTTTTTTCTCACTTTTCTATCTAATTACACTTTTTCCCTAGAACCGGACCCTATATATATATATATATATATATATATATATATATATATATATATATATATATATATATTTTTTTTTTTTTTTTTTTTAAATTGCATCATCATCGATCCCAAGTATCAGTGAGATTAGGAAAATTGAGTTTTCAGGTTTGGTTAGCTCCATTAATGCTTTGATTGTTCTACATTGGTGCTTATGCCCGTGAAAATATATTCTATAACTTAATTATATGATTCTTTAGAAGTATATGACATTTGAACGAGTTCTCCAAAAATTTGTAGTTAATTGAGAGTTTGAGAGTAAGCGTATCTGCTTGACTGCTTCTACCGGGTGAAGCTAAACACTCTAAAAAGAGGTGCATATATAACATGCTAAGAATTATGTCTAACGAAAACTTATTTCTACTTTTAAAGTGGCACCGTTTGCTATATGAAATAAGATTAACAATGGTTTAACTCAACTTTTATACAAGCACTTAATAGTTGCAGTTTAACCTTAAATTAATTTAACCATGGTTTAACTCAACTTATATACAAGTACTTACTAGTTGCATGCAGTTTAACCTTAAATTATTTAAAGTGGCACCGTTTGCTATATGGTCTAGGTGTCTAAAGAGAAAGTCACACGGTCTAGGTGTCTAAAGAGAAAGTCACACGTAAAAACCTAACTAGATTAGTCTAGGTCAATGAAATTAGATAAATATCGAAAACGGTCTCGGGAATATACCATCTGTATCAGAATTAAAAAATCATTCCTCTCGGATCACCTAAAGGAAGAAATATCTCATCTAATCGGTTTAGTGAATCTATCTTTAAACTATATTTGACTTAACGAACAAACTATGATTATTAATAATTAAACACCAAAACTTCCATCAAGGTAAATTAAATTAATGGTTGTAAGCTGAACCATCATTAACCTCATAAATAAACGTTAGTAAAGCATGTGCTTAGAAACCCTACGCAATTCAGTTAACTTTCACGGTTAATAGCTTCACACGAAACATGTGATAACACATTTAAGAAGTAGTGAAGTACTTCATATTAAAGGTATAAACCATATATTGATTGTGCCGAATACAGATTACATGAGATCATATATAAATAATACAATGGACCAATATTACAATGCAAATACATAACCGGGCTAGGCCCATATAAGCTATCTCTAACAGCCCCCCGCAGTTTGAGCGGGAGAGGAACGAACACTCAAGCTGGAGCGAAACTCATCGAACAGAGCAGTAGGCAACCCCTTGGTGAAGATATCCGCATACTAATAGCGGGATGGGACATGAAGAACACGTACATGACTAGTAGCCACCAAATCACTAACAAAGTGAATGTCAATCTCAATATGCTTCGTGCGTTGATGTTGCACGGGATTAGATGCGACATAAACGGCACTAACATTATCACAATAAACAATGGTATCAGTCGAAAGCGGTGTATAAAGTTCACGCAATAAATTGCGTGTCCAGCAAGTCTCAGCAACCGCATTGGCAACACCCGGATCGAGAAAAAGTAGCTTGACGCTTAGATGACCAAGATAAAAGATTGTTACCAAGAAATACACAATACCCTGAGGGATACCGACGTGTGACCGGACAACCAGCCCAATCTGCATCTGATTATGCAACTAAGGATGAGGTTGATGACGAATAAAGCTGTAAACCATAGGCTAATTAATGTACCGCGAACATAACGTAGAACTCGCCTGAGAGCAGCAAAATGTGGCTCCCAAGGATCATGCATGAAGAGACAAACCTGCTGAACTGCATAAGAGATGTCCGATCCAGTAAAAGTAAGGTACTGTAGAGCATCTGCAAGACTGCGATATAATGTAGGATCAGAAACAGGATCAACATCGTCAACAAGCTTGGAATCCGTGTCAACAGGAGTGCGACACGGATTACAAGTAAGCATGCCAGCACGATCAAGAACCTCAGTAGCATACTTCTGCTGAGAAAGAAACATCCCAGAAGTAGTACGAGTCACAGAGTTGCCCAAAAAATAATTAAGTGGGCCAAGATCTGTAACACCCCAACCCGAGAAGGGTCGAAGTGCCACATTATGGTGTCAAACAGAACATACAAATGCAAGCGTAAGACTTATAAACATAATAATTACAAAGGTATTCTAAGATGATAATATAATACTAACTCTAAACATGTTGAGTTCCAAAACTGAAGTATAAAACCAAACTAAATTTAACTGAAGCTATATCCAAGTCTAATCCAGAAGAAAATGGGTATCTATCGTCAGGGTGGTCCACTAAGAGCTCCTATACACTCTTCTCTCAAATCCCAGCTTCTAACCTAAAATCTGCCGCAGGAAAAGAAATGCGGCTGAGCTTAAAAAGTCCAGTGAACAGATATAAACAAAACGAATAATCGAACATATATAAGTATAGGGAAAAGGAATATAAGCTCCTGCTGAACAAATATCATCTGCCAAACGAATAAGAGATCAAGGATCAACTTAACGAAATGTCATATACCATAAGAAGCAAATCATAGCGAAACATAAAGAGATCATAATTAAGTCAAAGGAATCAAACAGAGAATAATAATCATATAACATAACAGAACAAAAATGACCACGAGCTCAGAAAGCATGCCACATGCTTAGTCACATAATCACATCATATCATATCCATATATCCGTCAAATCATAAGTTGTACAAGGAGGGGAGACCTCTCAAGTACCAAATGGAGTAGCTAGCTCCCAGAAGTGAAATGGGGTGCATGGCACGCACCAACCAATCACTAATCATATCCAGAACAGAACAGAACAGAATCTAGGATGCATCCATACGCCCCCTGCAAAACAAATCATATATATACACCTGCTCATGACAGACATATATATACACCTGATCATAACAAATGGAATCATATCAAACAGAATCATATCAAACGGAATCATAACAGAGCAAATGATCAAAGTAAAGGATCGAGAAGTCATGAGAGAAAACACCCTTACTAAGAAAGGATAGAATATCTGTACCTCAAACCGCAAATGAAGCCATATCAGAAAACACATGGATCGGAAGTTACTCCTTCTTCAGCGAATCTACACGAATTAATGATCGTCTTATTATTTAAGAACCATTTCATAAGTTATTTCTGATTCAGTACTTATTGTTGTTCAGATTGACATATTAGGGTTTCCTACTATTTATAGCAACTTTCCAAATTTAGTAACTTTTCATATTTAGTAACTTTCCCGAATTAGTAACTTTTCGAATTAAGCGAGTTTCCCGAATTAAGTAACTTTCCCGAACTAGTAACTTTCCATATTTAGCAATTTTTCATAATTAGTAAGTTAGGGTTACATTCATAATTAATCAAACTTAGGGTTTATATGTACTTCTAAATCATATATCACTTAATTAGGATATATTAGTGAATCTGGATCACATCCTTATGATTTTTCATGCCTGCCAATTAAGTTCCAAAAATTTTGAAATAATTATATGTGATTCCCATATTAGCTTAGCATCTTCACAAATTTTTATAGATTTTATTTCCAAGTACAATTACTGATTCAAAAATCATCTTTCCAGACCTACCCAAAAAATTAACAGCACATACATACATAAAGTTTTCCTTTAATTAACCCATTGAGACACTTCAGAAAAATCCACAAAAATTCCAGGAAGTCACACATAACTTAAATATCACCCCTGTATAAGGAGAGCTCTCAGTTCCTTGTGGTTTGAAAAATAAAAATGAAAAACATCGACAGAGGTTCAGACTCTGATTCACAGTTTTGACAACCTATGTTCCAAAAATCAAAAAGCTTACCTACCGACCCCTAATTGTTATGAACCTTATATTTTCAGAAAGTAGAAAAGTAGTACTTATGTTTAGACTTAAAATCACTTAAACACAGGTTGGCAACATCAGTTGAGACATCCATCAATTCGACCCAATTTCTGGACAGCATCACAAACAAAACTCTAACCCTAACCAACGCAAGATAAAACCTCTAACACATCCCTAATTATGTTTTAATGATCAAACATGTTTAATTACTGGAATTTTAATAAACCCTATTCATATCCATCAATTATAGTTATATGAAAAAAAATTAAAAACAAAAGATGTTTAAGAAAATAGGTGATTAATCATACCAACCTTAGCGGGATTACTACGAATCTTGATCTTGAGTTCTTGATGACAAACAATTATGGAGGCTAGGGTTTTCTTTTCTTTTTTTTTTCTCCTTCATTTTTTTTCCTGTAGTCGATTATGGGGAGGGAGTAGGGAACCGAATATTATTTTTTTTGTACAAGATGGGTTGGATCAAATTATAGTTGGGCTTGGACTTGTATGGGTATATAATTTGGTAACAAAAAAAATAGTCCATAAACCCAATTTTATTAAAAATCCAATCGGCCCATATATAATACATGTGTTTGTTTACTTATACTTAAGTTATAATCATAACAAATGAATAAAATGTTAACGAAATTTTAGGGTTTTATAATTCTTCCCCTCTAAAAGAAAATTTTCTTCCTCGAAATTGAAGTCGCAAAAGTCAGACGGATAAGTACCAAATCACGAAAAGGAATGACGATAATTAGCCTTACGCTCGGAGAGGTTTTTCTAAAGGATTCCAACGAACAAAAGTGTTTGTTTCTCATGACTCGATCCACACAGACTAGGACAGCCCCGGGCTCTCCATCAGAACACAAATCATAACAAATCTGATCCAACGAATACGAAACAAATACATAGCAGATGACGGCTGTAATCTCACAAAGAGATACATGAAATAAATATACACACGAGGCAAATACGGAGGTAGTGCAAAACGGTAGGAAAACTCCATCAACTCTATCCAGATTCTGAACGAACTAAGGAACTTGCTAATAATCAGAGAAGCACATACCGAATCACCAAATGTATCAAGAGTTTCTTAAAGAGATGGGTAACATATTCGTACTAACGATCAATTAAGCACATATCAGAATATCAAAACGTATTCGTAGCATAATGAAAAGGTAGGATAATTGTACGGATAAGAACGAATCTAAGGTCTAATGTATCGCGAACTAAATTTTCCTTATATGCCAAAACATCTAACTCTTCTGTACGGAAACATCATACGGAACACACAAATTCCCGGTCTAAAGTTTCAAAATTTCTCTTCCACAATGATAACTAATCCATTAGTTACTGTAATCAACTCCGGACCTTCGATAAGTAAATCTCCAACTTAATTCAACCAAAAGGTGTTATACATCTCCATTCATACAAAACTCCGAAAGGAAAACCCTTGTCACTTGAATGCCATCAATCTTAATGAGCAAATACTACCAGACCCAGCACTTGTCAAATTTCCCGCTCAACGCATCTTCCAAATTCGAATAGTTATTATGTCTGTCCATCCGTCTAAAGATGAGAAGTCGTACTAAAATCTTGAGTCCAATTCCCATAGTCTTCTATAACTCTTTCTAGAAACGTGTAGCAAAACGCGAATATCTGACACGATCACTGCCGGTGCTCCATGTAGCTTGAATAATCTTTTACCGAATGAAATCTCTGCCAATCTTCTAAAGTGAGCCGACCTAGTCAAACGATCCATTGCAACCCAATTCGTATTATCCTTCCTAAATGTGCGCAAAAATCCCGTTACAAAGTCCATGAAGATTTAATCCAACTTCCACATAAGAACATCCAAAGCTAAGGAAAACTACTTGCATGCTGATGCTGAATCTTAACCTGCTGACACGCTAAACACTTCGCCACCAAGGTAGTCACAATCGTCTTCATACCATTCCATCAAAATTCTGCTTCAAGTCTCTATACATAATAGTACAACTAAGATAAATAGAGCTAGTAGAACTGTGTGCTTCAATCAAAACCGCTTCCTTCAAGTATTCTAACACAGATCATATTCTACCGTCTTGCTCCTGAGCTTCTTCATGTCTGTCACAAATCACTCCCAAGTCATGCGTAGGATAGTTCACTTCCTATGGTTCTAGCTGTAATGATGCATAACCAACAATCTTCCTGTGTTTCATAAGGGCATATCTAAGTCTCCTTCTTGAGCAGAAACAAATCTCTTTCCAGCTTTTCAAATTTCTCCTCTCATTCTTCATCCCAACCAAAATTTACTCTTCGAGAATGTTACATAGAGCTTCTTCTTTCGTAGAAATTCCAACACGAAATACGAAGATGATCCTCGTGTTTCTCTTTCGTCTCTGAATATACCAATATGTCATGCCATAACAAATTGTCTAAGTATTAATGAAAGACATGATTCATCAAGTTCATAGGAACAGTCGGAGCAGTAGCCAATAAAATTGGCATCACTAATACTCATGAAGACCATAACGAATACGAAAGGCAATTTTAGGGACATCTCGCTCCTTTACACGTAACTGAAAATAACCGGATCTCAAATCAATTATAGAGAAAACTTCACATCTGAAGTTGATTAGAAAAATCATCGATTTGAGGTCACGGATAACGATTCCAACCACAATACTACTCAGCTTCCAGAAATCAATACATAACCTTATACTATCATCGTTTTTCCTCACGAATAAAACTGGAGTACACCACGGAGACACACTCGGACGGATAAAACGACTTCCTAAAAGTTGGTCCTTCAATTCTTTACATTCAACTGATTTCATACGATACAGAGTTTTCAGAATCAGGCAAAATGTCGTTCTATACGGACAGAATTCTCACTAAAATAACTTACTGTTCTCAGGCACTGCTCGAGACAACCTATGATCCCAATAAGTTCAAGTTATATGATGCAACTATTATCACGTTGGCCAGGCGTTATAATACTTGCATCATATACACATGCCTTTATTGCAATCATATTCTACCTCAAGTCACGACTAAACAAATTCTCATAACCAGATCAAAACAACTTCATATTCAGATGGTAATCTTAGTAGTTTATTAAGGAATACATCGCGAATAACAGAATAACTCTCGAGGCGAGTTTCATCAAACGAAGTATCTTTACAACCGCGAGGGATTAACGTACGACTGTTCAAAGCAAAGGTGATCATAAATGTTTACCAGGTTGGGAACCATGGTACAGAATTTTGAGTTTCTCAACTTGCCCAAAGATGAGAAATTTAATATGACCATTGTTAGCATCTCGATGCTCAGTCGAAAAATCCATATTCATAAAAGTATCAAATCAAACATTCCCAAAAGAAACAGATTAGCAGAACGGAACTTATCTTCAAATATCTTCAAAAAGTACTGGACAATTTCGATACTCGTGACGGATAATCACAAGATTTCTCATAGAGATGGAACTAGGTATAGCAAATTCTAATAGTGTAGAGGGGATCTTAATATGCTTAGCAATAGCAAGAGAAACCACAGAATGTGTCGAACACATCGGATTCATACATTTACAAATTCTCCGAACGGACGAAAAGGCATCTAAATGAATGAATAACAAATCAGAGATTGAAATTCAAAAGAATGAGGTCACATCAGAAAGTGAAACCTGTAAGGCATTACTACAAAAGTCTTAAAGCATTCTAAACTTATGTTGCGTATCCTGACAAATTTTCTAACTCTCTGGCACGTATAATCTTATAAAGGCTTAACTGAAAGCAGAGGCACAAATCAGAGTGGTGCGGAAGAAAGATAGCTAACAAATGACTTATCATATAATCTACCCAATCCTCACCGGTCATAACTAATAGTTTCTGCAGGGGAAACCTAAGGCAAAATTTCAAAGGTCGTTCCATGAGCTCCTACAATGCAAACCTAAGGGTCCAAATCTTCACAGGCCATAACTTATGTGCTACAGGTCGAAGCCTGAGCTCTGGTACTATAATTGTAACACCCCAACCCGAGAAGGGTCGAAATGCCACATTATGGTGTCAAACAGAACATACAAACGCAAGTGGAAGACTTATAAACATAATAATTACAAAAGTATTCTAAGATGATAATATAATACTAACTCTAAACATGTTGAGTTCCAAAACTGAAGCATAAAACCAAACTAAATTTAACTGAAGCTATATCCAAGTCTAATCCAAAAGCAAATGGGTATCTATCGTCAGGGTGGTCCACTAAGAGCTCCTATGCACTCTTCCCTCAAATCTCAGCTTCCAACCTAAAACCTGCCGCAGGAAAAGAAATGCGGCTGAGCTTAAAAAGTCCAGTGAACAGATATAAACAAAACGAATAATCGAACATATATAAGTATAGGGAAAAGGGACATAAGCTCCTGCTGAACGAATATCATCTGCCAAATGAATAAGAAATCAAGGATCAACTGAACGAAATGTCATATACCATAAGAAGCAAAACATAAGGAGATCATAATGAAGTCAAAAGAATCAAACAGAGAATAATAATCATATAACATAACAGAACAGAAATGTCCACGAGCTCAGAAAGCATGCCACATGCTTAGTAACATAATCACATCATATCATATCCATATATCTGTCAAATCATAAGTTGTACAAGGAGAGGAGACCTCTCAAGTACCAAATGGAGTAGCTAGCTCCCAGAAGTGAAATGGGGTGCATGACACACACCAACCAATCACTAATCATATCCAGAATAGAACAGAATAGAATCTAGGATGCATCCATACGCCCCCTGCAAAACAAATCATATATATACACATGCTCATGACAGGCATACACACATATCATAATGACCAATGTGCACAAATATCATAACAAAATAAAAAGGGACGCCGTGGATCAATCACACCTCCACAGAAAGTGTCATGCCATTGGTGCCTCAATGACATGGCCATGATACCTCCATGGCTAGGAATACAGATACAGAAGCTCGAGCAACAGAACAAAACAAATCATATCATATCATATCAAGTCATCATATCATATCTAATCAGAGCATATCAAACTGAACGGAAACATATCATAGCAAATGGATAGCAAACGAATATCACATCAACGAATAGTAAAACGAATATCAATCCAAAAGATCATATCAAGGGAATCATAGCAAAGGCTCATATTAAACGGATCATATCAACCGAAATCATATCAAACAGAATCATATCAAACGGAATCATAACAGAGCAAATGATCAAAGCCAAGGATCGGGAAGTCATGAGAGACAACACCCTTACTGAGAAAGGGTATAATATCTGTACCTCCTCAAACCGCAAATGAAACCACATCAGAAAACACATGGATCGGAAGTTAGTCTATCTTCAGCGAATCTACATGAATTAATGATCGTCTTATTATTTAAGAACCATTTCATAAGTTATTTCTGATTCAGTACTTATTGTTGTTAAGATTGACATATTAGGGTTTCCTGCTATTTATAGCAACTTTCCAAATTTAGTAACTTTCCCTATTTAGTAACTTTCACAAATTAGTAACTTTCTGAATTAAGCGAGTTTCCCGAATTAAGTAACTTTCCCGAATTAGTAACTTTCCATATTTAGCAAGTTTCCATAATTAGAAAGTTTGGGTTACATTCATAATTATCAAACTTAGTGTTTATAGGTACTTCTAAATCATATATCACTTAATTAGGATATATTAGTGAACCTGGATCACATCCTTATGATTTTTCATGCCTGCCAATTAAGCTCCAAATATTCTGAAATAATTGTATGTGATTCTCATATTAGCTTAGCATCTTCACAAATTTTCATAGATTTTATTTCCAACTACAATTACTGTTTCAAAAATCATCTTTCCAGACCTACCCAGAAAATTAACTGCACATACATACATAAAGTTTTCCTTTAATTAACCCATTGAGACACTTCAGAAAAATCCACAAAATTCCAGGAAGTCACACATAACTTAAATATCACCCCTGTAAAAGGAGAGCTCTCAGTTCCTTGTGGTTTGAAAATTAAAAATCAAAAACATCGACTGATGTTTAGACTCCGATTCACAGTTTTGACAACTTATGTTCCAAAAACCAAAAAGCTTACCTATTGACCCCTAATTGCTATGAACCTTATATTTCAAGAAAGTAGAAAAGTAGTACTTATGTTTAGACTCAAAAATCACTTAAACACACGTTGGCAACATCAGTTGAGACATCCATCAATCCGACCTGATTTCTGGACAACATCACAAACAAAACTCTAACCCTAACCAACGCAAGATAAAACCTCTAACACATCTCTAATTATGTTTTAATGATCAAACATGTTTAATTACTGGAATTTTAATAAATCCTAATTATATCCATCAATTATAGTTATATGAAAAAAATTAAAAACAAAAGATGTTTAAGGAAATAGGAGATTAATCATACCAACCTTCGTGGGATTTCTACGAATCTTGATCTTGAGTTCTTGATGACAAACAGTTATGGAGGCTAGGGTTTTTTTTTTCTCCTTCATTTTTTTTCCTGTAGAACGATTATGGGGAGGGTATATATATATATATATATATATATATATATATATATATATATATATATATATATATATATATATATATATATATATATATGTATTAGATGGGTTGGATCAAATTATAGTTGGGCTTGGACTTGTATGGGTTTATAATTTGGTAACAAAAAAAATAGTACATAAACCCTATTTTATTAAAAATCCAATTGGCCAATATATAATACATGTATTTGTTTACTTATACTTTGGTTATAATCATAACAAATGAATAAAATGTTAACCAAATTTTAGGGTGTTATAAGATCAGTCATGGAGAACTCCGTATGCAGAGAAGTAATAACCCGCTGCAAAAATGTTGTAGAAGATGCAGCCAAGACAATATCATCAACATATAATTGTAAATAAGCTGTATCGGTCCCTTAACGATAAATGAAAAGTGAAGAGTCACGGCGACTATGATGAAAACCAAGACGAGTAGCATATGCAGCAAACCTCTGAAACCAAGCTCGAGGGGCTTGTTTAAGCCCATAAAGTGATCTCTGTAGGAGACAAACATGATCGGGATGCTGCGGATCTCGAAAACCAGGTGGCTGATACATATAAATGGTCTCAGAAATGAGCCATGCAAAAAAGCATTCTTGACATCAAGCTGATGAACAGGCCAGTGTCGAGAAATAGCAAGACTAAGTACCGTACGAATAGTAGCCAATTTAACAACGGGGCTGAAAGTCTCATCAACATCAATGCCTACAAGTTGAGTACTACCATTCGCAACAAGGCGTGCCTTGTAGCTATTAAGACTAACATATGCATTATGTTTGTGCCGAAAAAGCCACATAGAACGAACAATGTTCGCGTCTGGTGGTCGAGGCACAAGAATCCAAGTATTATTTTTAATCAATGCATTAAATTCATCAAGCATAGCACGAAACCAATTAGGGTCAGTAAACGCATGGGTGTACGACTTTGGAAGTGGAGAAATGGTAGACACATTGAAGGTGAAGCGTTGGGTGGAGCGATTAGAACCAACACGATAGCGAGTGACCATGGGATGAGTTGACGTGGGATTGAAGTGTAGTTGTGGGACCGGAGGGGTTACACCAACTGATTGTTGGACGGTGATAGGGGAAGTTGGCTGGTGAAGGAGGGTAATGGTTGACCTGGACTGGGGTTGGGCCTGCGTATAGGGCGGTGAGGACGGGCTGGTGGGTGGAATTGGGTGAGTGGTAGGCGAAGGTGAGGTGAGGTTTTTAGTAAGTAAATGTTGTTGTATAATGTTTGGAGATGTATCGAGAAAGGTGTAAGAGGGCGAATCGTTTGGTGTCATGAAGCCATACGAGAATTTTGATTCATCAAAGGTCACATGACGAGATAAGATGATTTTGTTGGTGTTGAGGTCTAGACATCTATACCCCCGATGGTTTGTTGGGTACCCAAGAAAGATGGAAGGCGTGGAACGGAGTCCATGTTTGTTGTTGGTATCTATGTGAGGGTAGCAAAGATAACCAAATACCCGAAGGTCCGCATAGTTGGGTGTAGTCTTGTAAACACGAATGTGTGGGGTTTCATTGTTTATGGCGGTGGAGGGCAAGATGTTTAAAAGGTAGGCCGCCATGTGAAGGGCTTCAACCCAAAATGTGGGTGGAAGGTGGGCTTGAAATAGAAGGGTGCGTGTTAGATTGTTGATGGTGCGAATCATTCGCTCGGACTTACCATTGCGTTGAGATGTTCTCGGGTAAGAGAATCGAATGGTGATGCCAGTAGAAGCAAATAATTGGTGTAGGGCGGTGTTGTCAAATTCACCACCATGGTAACATTGTAATGATTTTATGTCACAATTAAACTGGTTCTTAACAAATGCACGAAAATGGTTAAATTTAGACAGCATACCAGACTTGTTACGAAGAGGGTATACCCATAAATAATAAGAAAAATGATCTAAAAACAAAACATAGTATTTAATGCCAGTAACACTCGAGAGTGGAGAAGTCCACAAATCAGAATGAATAATATCACACGGTGAAGTAACTATAGTTTCAGAAATCAAAAAGGGAATTCTCACGTGCTTGCCAAGCTGACAAGCATGACATAACATGGAAGACTTAGTCTTATTACATGAAATAGAATTATTGGAAACTAAGCTACGTAACACGTCACTTCCTGGATGACCAAGTCATTGGTGCCACGTGTCTTGACTGACAAGGAAGGCTTGAGGAGGTGTCGGGGCAGTAACTGGATAGAGGTCCCCAGTGCTATCACTTCCGAGGAGGATTTGGCGGGTCCAGTAGTCCTTCACAGAAAAACCAAACTCATCAAACTCAATGGTACATTTATTTTCATGAACAAATTGACGGACAGATATAAGGTTTTTAACAATGTTAGGAGTAATGAGAACATTATTTAAGTGAAGAGTGCGATAAGGAGTGGTTAACGTGCTATGGCCCGTGTTAGTGACGGGAATAGATTTCCCATCACCAACAATGATAGATGGATAAATACAAGAATTAAAAACAGTACTAAGATTAGTAGCATCGGAATTAAGGTGAGATGATGCACCAGTGTCCATATTCCAGTTGGGATTAGCCGGTTCTTGAAGAGTCATGGTGTTGTAAGCCTGATGAAGAACCATCTCCTGACCAAGTGAAGGAGCTTGAGAACCCGAGCCATATACAACCTGTGTGAGAAGGGCCTGCTGTTGCGGGGTCAAAGTGGGCTGATGTGGTAAGCGTGGAACCCCATAAGCACTCGTATTGGGCTGTTGTCCAACGATGGGCCCAATATTAGACCCAGGTGGAGCGGCTGTGCGCTGACCCAAAGAAGCAGCCTGTTGGGAGTTTAGTGAATAGGATTGGGCCTGAGACAGTTGGGCTATAAGTGTTGTTGGGCTTGAAGTAAAGCCAAAAGATTGGGCTGACCATTATGTAATTGTTGTATCTGACCAGGCGCATTGGGAGGATTATTATAAGGTAGCTTAGAATTATATTGTGTACTGGAATTGGTTCCCATGCGGTTTGATTCATGCAAATAACGACATTTATTTCCCCATCTACAAAAACCACGAGAAAAATTGCGGCAAACTTCTGGTGTGGTTGTGCGAGTATCACGTGAAGAACGTGAGTTTTGGCCTCGAGATGTGTTAGTTTCGGTGAGTAAAACTTGTGGAGCCGAGGATGTGGTGTTAGTTGATAAGGGTTGAGGCATGGAATTGAGCCTCATCTCCTCGGTCGTAACCATAGATCGCATAGTATCAAGGGTAGGAAACGGATCCCTATGTGCAATAATGGTCACAAGATTTGCAAACTTGCTACTTAATCCGTTGATAGCATAGGTGACGATGTCATCATCCGACGCCGGTGAACCAAGATCAGTTAACATAGTGACAATAGATTCAATTTTTCGAAAGTAAGCATCGGCACTAAGGTCACCCATTTGAATGACACGCAACTCACCCTTTAAAGCAACGGTACGTGTACTTTTGTTGTCTTGAAAGATTTTCTCAACGATTTCCCAAGCCGCTTTAGCCGTGGGAGGGTTTGCTTTGATTAGCCGTCCTTGTAGGGCAGGAGCAAGTGTAAAATGATCCACGACTTCACTATGGAATCGGCAATGAGCCATTCTTCTATTGGTGGAGCGGATGTGGTAGAACTTGCGGCGACACCTTCAATGTGCTTTAGGACACCGAAGTTGTTACAATGGATTTGAAAAAGTAACACAACGATGAGTAATTTAACTCATCGATGTTGAGTTTGACTGGGACAACGCTATTGAGATTGTTGACGGCATATAGTTTCTCTACTATAGTGAGGGTAGGGGTTAGTGGAAGTGGTGAACCATTTGTCACTGTAGTGGCAGAATAGGGGTTAAGTGACGGCAGGAAGATGAGGGAGGAGGGATCGGTAGGGTTTGGGATGAGTTATTTTAGGAAGGGATCGTTTAGGCTGATACTAGTCTAGATAGTGATACTATTCACGTGTACAACTTTCTCTCATTCGTTTCTTTTGGGGTAACCGGGGTTTCTGACTCGACATTGCGAGCCGACTAATCTCAGGGCGACTACCCTTTTGGATTGCCCGGAGTCGGCGCAGGTGAACGTCCGTAGCCGAAAGGGGATTAATTTTCTCTTTGACATTCAAACATTGTTTTCTCATATAACTTTATGATTTCTTAACGTTCGTGCATTTAGATCACCTTAGACTTGTTTTTGTTTACATATTGAATGATTTTTTTTGAAACTACAAGGATTTTTTTTTTTTACCTCAATCCTCAAAGCTCCTATAAACTATGGTGGTTTGGTGTCCACTTGCGTGTACTTAAGATCCATATATGTGGTTTTAATGGTTGTTTATTGAGTAGAGTTATTTTACATACTAAAAATTACTCACATACCAAGGGATCAATCCCCACCTTTCATCTTTTTTGATCTAATGGCTGAGATTTTAACCGGTATTTACACTACAAGGGTATTTTTGACAGA